>OX422140.1:146812800-148197077 GCA_949129095.1 Volucella bombylans | reverse complement strand
GAAGTGACACACTTTACGACTTTTTTAAACAACATCGACACGACAAATTACACTTCATCCAATAACTTCGACTTTTCAACTTGCATCCCCTGATTCAATCATCACATTTCAAATTACCCTCGCCGATTCAACTCATCCGAAAAGCAACATCCAAAGATTTATAGCTACCAGAGATTTTCTCCTCCGATCTGTTCAACTCCAGACCCCCGCCCGACGAACCATTGCCAGCAAAAGGGGCAGTCAAGTGATTCGAAAGAAATGACCACGACTCTCGAACAAGCGTTGCGCCAAACAAGCTCACTCAGCTCGTTAATTGGCAAATAATTGTTTACTCCAACTGTGCAGCACAACTACGAATAGTATGCTTCGGGAACGACAATGACTACAGGGAGCACAGCCAACAGAATTCGCATCCGAAAATTTCAAATTCAAATTCAGCAGCTAAGAGCAAAACCGGCTTAGAATCCGTTCTGTATACTGCACGCAGGACTACTTTCGAGAATTTATGATGTGTGCGTTTTCCCAGTCCAACTTAGAATCTCTAATAAAGTTATTTGCACACAGATACGAGTTAACAGGGATGCACAGATGTACACACATGCAAATAGCTGGATTAGGCCTCTAAAACGAATGTTCAGTAAAACAAACGAGCAAATATCTGCCTTCGGCCGGGTACATGCTCTAGCACACAAAACTGCTCCACCATGTCGTTGAAGGATATGAGAACATTTTACTGCTCTTCTGTTCGATGGGATATCCTAGACTGAGGCAGGCACTGGCCATATGTAATTCAAGTTTAACCCAATTCCACTAGATCGAACACAACGTCCCATTTCCACAAAGTTTCTTAGTGCCCAATGCCAAAATGTTGAGAGGCAGAAAAATTTCTCCTTTGAATTGGTGGCCGGTTTTTCTTTAAAGGTGCTTCAAATACTGATTCACAGTTCTCAAACCTATCCGTACATATACCATATATACACACCATGTTTGGATGCAAACAAGCATCTCCTAATGAGACTGAGGATTTTCGGTTACGGCAGAGGCAACACCCGGAAACATCGTTGAAAATGACACTGGTGCTCTGGTATTCCTCTGAAAACTCCCTACCTAGGCAACCAATTAAATGAGTGCATACGACTAGATGCAGAGATACGATAAACTTTCCATGCTTCAGGTGTCTCCGACTTCGGCTACGATTTCGAGTAACATTTCTAGTGGAACCGGGTTAGGATAGCAATGATTTTTTATGGTGAATCCACCGCAATGGAAAACTACTAAGCTAAGCCATCTCATAATCCCGATGGCATTTAATGCATTCCTCTACCGACATTGGTACGAAAAGTTGCCCAGTCCAATGTGCTGCCAAACCCATTCCCCTTCATGCTAAGCAAGATAAATTATTTTAAATAAAATTTATTTGGCACAATGGTGGCAGCGGTTACATCTTTTGTAGCTTGTGTCTTATTTAGATGAGCCACAGATATTCGCTTGTATATGTGCATAAACGAGCTGATACCCGTACACCGGCAAAGGCTATGGGGATGCGATGGAATTTTTGAAATAAGACCTTGCGGGTCGCTGGTACTCTTGGTAAATGTTTACTCATCCTCATATCTGTGGTCATGTGCAAAATTAGTGTGGAAGTCATATCAACATAAATCAATGTGTGCCATTGCTGAATAATTCTGATAAATGTTTTGATTTCAAAATCGAGCGACCATGACAAATGTGGTAACGAATATTAATAGAGAAGTAACCAACGGAACGGTCTACGAGTAGGTAGCTACGTATACGAATGCATGAGAATGTGTCAGATGGTATGGTATTTACGAATTCGTCAGCAGAGATGATGCACATTTTGTTGCAGATTTTGTATCAACGTTTTGTTCACGATCCAGAGGCGTTCAGAAGTTCTGCGTTTCACTACGCTATGCCAAGGTAGTGGGATTCGGTAACTATCCCCTTTTTGATATGAGTTATAAATTTGATAATCAGAATACAAGAAGACGAGCTCATGGACTACTGGAAATTCCTGAAACTTTTAACAACTATGGGAGAAGACATCCAAGCTACGCCATACCACAATTGATGAATGACCTACCAGCAAATATAAAAAACATAGCGAATTTAAAAAAACGTAGGAAGTATTAAAACTTTATTTCCTTAGTATGTATTATGTAACTTAAAATACTAAAAAAAATAATATTGCTAATCGTAATTATTTTTTTTTTAATTTGTTAAAACTAAAGTCAACTGAATTAACTAATAAAATTTGAATTATTTAAATAAGTTTCACAACCGATAAACCTTTAGAAACTATTGTAAAAAATCAATCACCTGCAGATAAGCAACATGCTTTGCGGGTCACATAAATTACTGTAACGTTTTTAAAAGAAAATAAATAAATTACAAACTTTTGGAAAATTCGTAAATACAGATATTTGAGGCGATTTAAAAAGGGAACGATTTCTAGAAATCATCGATAAAGGGTTTCAACAGATTTTAATAAGTATTACCGCGAATTGTAAGAATAATTGATCAGCGTTTCTCATTTTTCATCGGGAACAGTCTCTTGTTAGTAAATGTAATGTGCGTACAAGCACAACGTCATTTAGGTAGAAAAAAAAACAATTAACAGTGTGGCTTAGTGGACCTGTGATTTGTACAAACCGTGAAGGATCTACGTTCGAGTCGCCATTGATACTTACTGCGCCCTTCTTTTCACTCAACAATATGAAAGAGTCCCAGTATAGAGATACAATGGATATCGGTCAGCTGGAGGTGACCACTACAGGTGAAATCGTTAAATAGCCGCAAGAGTTATCAGACACTCATACCTCAGCAGAGAAGGGATAAAATGATGATATGTTTGGCAGCATAAGCAACAATATAAACAGCAAGAACATTAGCAGCAAATACAAAATGTGAAATAGTTACCTGGGCGATAAAACAAATGCAACAGGAGCAACAACAGCGCGATGTCAGTCAGAAGCCTGCAGTCATCGATATCGGGAAGTTTTCGTTTGATTTTTCGGCAACCTGGAGAGTCATTCCTCCAGAAAGACACCAGCGTCACATCCTATATCGGTTTTGGAGCTATCTCGGAACATCCCACTACATTGGTACCCTGGTTTAGATTCTGGCCAAAACCGTTCCTTGAGCCTTATAGGAGAGAATGAGAATGATCATTTGTAGTGCACCAATCAGGGCTGCCTCCAGTTTAGAGCAAATAATCGCTAGGAATGATGTAGCAAACAGTGCAGCCGCAATATCTGCATACCCATCAGTGTTGACGTTAGAACTACTAAAAAAGTTAAGCAGTGCAACATGCACCATAGCAGAGGAGAAGTATGCAGACTTTTGGGCAATCCATGTGTATAACCTCCATCACATGTTGGATGCAGGCAGAATTCGCAATCAAGGTCTTATTCACTAGCAGTGCTTTTATACACAACTTTACTGAGCCGTCAAGTTCGTCTTGTCTGTTCGAGTTACACATGCCATCAAAGGTTACGCTGTTTCAATAGTCGATAAAAATGCTCAACGGATATTAGTTCTCTCGAGTACGCCTTCAATTCTGCCTACCAGATCTTGAAGCAAACTCTCGCTGGATCTTCTGCTTTGGTAGACATGTTATATGCGTTCACAAAGCAGTATTACGCACATGAAGCGATCACGCACATGAAGCCCTTCGATCACGTCTAGAGGCGTTTAATAGCAGACAGTCGCCATATACGATTTAACAGACAGCTGCACATCATCTGCATGTGGTTAACCATAGAGGTTAGAAGTGTTGGCAGCATTAAGCAATTAGTCAACCAACATGCAGCATAGCAGTGGAGAAGGGGCGCCAACTTTCTGGAATTCCCTGTTTACCCCCGCAATCCCCTGCAATCACCATGAATGGTCAGACTTATAGGTCTGAAGTTCTTGACGAGCGTGTAGTCTTCTTTTCCGATTTTGGGTATAAAGGAGAATCTCATTGTTCGCCAGGGCTTCGATATGTATGCCATTGCTAGGATAGCATTGAAGATTCTCTTCAGAGTTACCAGCAGCTAGTCTATACCTTTTTGTAACATAACTGGATATATATCGCAGCCCTCCGTTTCTAACCACATATTATCGACTCTAGCTAGCTTAACACAATACTTGCATTTTGCGTCGTTTAGACTGTTGTTATTGCCGTCTTTCCCAATTCGAAGCGTCAGTGAGGGGATAGCGTCATCCTTACAGGTTCACCGGCCTTTGACCTTTTGTGGTTTTCTTGGAGCTGTGCTTCCCAAAATCCAAGTTCCGTCCACCCGAACTGCAACTTTTGCGTGTTACACCCGGAGTTCTTGGGCGAGGTAAGCCAGTGCTGGAGTTGTTTCTCAGCGTGGATTTCGCCGTATCAATCGACTTGCGCCAACCAGAATTACCAGCCATTGCTAGTTGCAGTGCAGAGGTCGTGCCAGAAATAGCTTTGTTACCACAGGGTCATTCCTCTACCTAAGCACGAATAGTCTGATGCAGGACACATATAAATGGTGCCACTGATGCTTCATATCTCTCGAATAGCAGCGGACTGGCGACGCAACTATGATGTATATGGCAGTGCGGAACACCTCCGGTTCAGTAGCAATATATATGCATACTCATGACATGGTGCTCGGCAGTACCAAATGTTTCAGCTGTTTCCGATTAACTTTAAACAGCATTTTATTCATGATATATTCGTCGTGGTTTTCTTAAGGTCTTCTGTATTAGGATTATTCTAAAGGTCAACGGAAATCAGACCAGCGATTGAATTACCTAAGCTAATATAATTTGTATTACAAACAAAGTGATAAAGCTAAGATTTGAAATGCAGTTAATTACCGTAATTTTAGTTTCCAAATTGAATCCCATGACTACAATCAACCCAATCATCTCTCAAAACATGCTTGCTTGGATAGATTTAAAATATTTTATAAAATCCGGAAATAATTAAAAATACTTTTTGTTTGTTTTTCAGTTAACCCTTCTGTATTACCAAAAAAATAAAAGAAAAACCAACTACTCCACAATGTGATTACATTATTTGTTCACCTATTGTCCATTGTATCCACATTTTCTCGAGCTACAACGGGAATATAATGATGTTTTCATTTTTCCCCCACCAAAGCGCGCTATAAACAATTCATAAGCTTCCATTTATTTTGAAATATCATATATCCTCTCTACAATAACAGCATTTATAAATTCCATTAATTCGCTCTATCAATATATTGTCCTGCCATTTGAAATCAATTTTATCTACTCTTTCAACTGAATTGATTTCGGCATTCAACATCATGGAGCTAAAATTCAATTGAAGGAAACAAAAAAACATCTCAGATAATAAAAAAGGAAAAATAAAATCACAAATCAAAAGAAAAAAAAAGAACAGAATTCTGGAAACTTTGTATGAACGGATACTGAGCAGAGCAAGGAGCACGAATGATATCGGCTCAATTATATCACTCCATTGTTTCCGAAATCCGTTTAAATGTGTGTATCCACAAGAGTAACCGAATACAAAAAATAAAACAAGTAAAAAACACTCAACCAAAAAAAAAAATATATATATCCCACGTCAGAACCCCGACACAAAAGCTGGGAGCTGATTCCACACTGTTGGAGCAGCCCGTTCTACATAGTTTTCAACAAAGTCACATGGTTCGTTCTCGTTAGATACGATGCAATACGATACGAATACGTATACATACTCGTGCTATGCTATGCTATTTTAGTCCTAACTGTGATTCAATGTGTGTAGATTGTCGATGTTGATTTAATTAAATCACCACATAATACAAATCTCGATCTATGCAATACCATGCACGATCCATGAAAACCAAGTCACAACTGAGAACAGACTAGAACTGAGAACCAAACCAAAAGCAAACAAAAGTAAGCCAAAGACCAACCTCATGGCTAAAGCAATGCATTTGGTTCCTCTACCACTTTGGTGCATCCATCCTCTCAGAGGCCAACAATCGACTTAGGGTTAGCCAATTCCCAAATGTATCGATAACGATATCGATAGATGACGACAGGTGACAGGTTTCCATTGTTTCCATTGTTTTAGGTGTTTTTGTTTTTAACCTGTATCTGTAACTGTGTGTGTGTATCGATGTGGTGGATTGGTCTATTTCGCATTGTGTCCTTTATACTTCTCTTTAACTGCTTTTCTACTCTAAGTGCACTCACAAAGATTCCCTGTCACAGAGTGGTCAAGAGGTTGTATCTTCTTATTATCAAAAGATCTTTCTATTCATTCTTGGAGATAGACACACACAAATACATATATCACTCTACGAAGTTTCGTCCTAAAATGGCTACCTATCACCCGAATTGTACGAAAGACAATAACAAACGGAAAATAGAAAATTGGGAACACAGAATCTACAATACAAAATTGAATAGAAGATCCTTGAAATCGAGGCGATATGCTGTTACTCGTAGGTACGAGTACTTGTACCTCTTTCCATCGATGGAGATGTCCCCAAAGGAGCACATGTGTGTCGAGTATAGAGATACTCGTATTCGCATTTGTATTTGAATTCGTTTCCAGGACCACCAGGACCCCTTTCTCAATGTACTCGTAGAAAGCAAAAACTTTTTCACGAACTCACGAAGAAAATAGCAAATTCATCACAACAATAAATCCTTCGACAGGATTTCGAGGTTGTACGAGTAGTGTGGTGGTTAGTATGAGAACTGATGATGAGAAGGGGAGAAACTTGCACTAAAAAACTGTTTTAAAATAGAAACAAAGAAAAGAAACGAAAACAAACGACGAGAAGGGGAAAAGAAATAGAAAAAGGACGAAAAATTAAATAAGTTCAATGAAATTCGATTCTTTAGGGAATCCAATCAATTCTCTTCCGGCATTCGTTTTCGAATCATCGAACTTTTTAGCTTTTCGTTTGTTTGTGGATCTAGTCAGGACCAATCTACGAGTATGGGTTGGCAAAACCCATGTGTGAGTGTGTATTTCGCCATTCTATTTTTATGTCCGTACGCTGGTGAATCAAAGCTAAGCTTTCTGTCCAAGGGAGGAGAGTTGGCTATTTGATTTGTCACCTGTTTCTATGTTCTACGAATAGTACGGCCCGTAGGATCATGAGTGAGTGAGTGCGGGGCGGTTAGTAACTCGGTTGGACCTGAATGGCATGTTCTGTTAGCATAGTGTTATTCCCAGGACAATACCATGGTGAATTAAACATCCAATAAATTTTTCAAAGAAAAGGGGTGAGAAACGTTTCTGTCGGTTTTTCCTCTTTTTGATTTTTGTTATGTTCTTCCTCTCTGTGTTGTTTTGTTATGGTGTGGGATTTTCAGTTCTCTTTTTCGTATTTGGCTTACGGATTGCGTGTCCAAATGTCCCATACTCTATAGTCTCTGTATGGTCCTGAATCCTATGTTCTTATGTATCTATGTTTTTTGTCTTCATGTCCTTGTTTCGTGCGAGAGTTTTGGAAAAGTTTGCAAAACAAAACTTTTTGTTTGCTAGCATGCATTGGAGAGTTCAATGGGCGGCGGATTGGTGAATGCGTGAACACTTTTCCGGTAATGGAATACATCACTAGGTCCTGGACAGTTGATGGCATTTTCATTTCTTTTATCCTGAATGTTATTGTAGTCGGTGGGTCAACCAGGAGATGTCTACTTGGGGTCGTCAAGCTTTCCCCATTCATTAGTGACACACTAACATACCGACACGCTCAATGTCCTTGTTGACTTTCCAATTGCTGATTAACGTCCAGGAAGGCGACAATGTCGGTGTCGGTAACAAAGAAATGGAATGCTTAACAGTTGAGGAAGTTAGGTGGTGAACAATTTTTTCTTTCTTTATTATTCTTTGGTTTTTCGCTCACCTATTTGCTTTAAAGAACAATTAAGAAGTCAAAGCACCTTTCTATTTGATTGGCAATTACTGAGCTCTTTAGGTGGTTGGGGTGGTTTTTCATCTTTGACAAGAAGCCACGAACTTTTCCCTTAGTTAAGTGTTTTTAATGAGTAAAGTTATGACAGCTAGAAAGCTGTTTCTGTTGGGCGTGGTATTTAGAGCGTAGGAGTTTTGATTTGCTGACAGAAGACAGACATATATTTATTTTCCATGAAGTGTCTAATTGGGGGGTTTGCGTTGATGGATCCTATTTTAAATATTTATCTGAGTGTAGATTGTAAAAATGTGGTGAGAATATGTTAGAGTGGTTGGGTGAGGGGGTGAGTAAGAGAAAAGGTTGTGGAAATCTTCAATTTTGCTTTAAAATCGAAGAGTTTCTGAAGAACTAATCAATTTAATAAACTACCTAAAAGATTTTATTATTGTAATTCAAGGAGGTATGGGACAAAACTCGATCGGGAATCCCTTACTTGCTTACGCTACAGATCGGGGTGAACCTGGGCCTCAGCTAACGAGCCTCTCCAATTGCAAACATTTAAAAACAATGTACATCGGTACCTTTCTTTTATTCCTCCCTAAATTTCCTTTGCCCGCGCTGTGAACAATCACCTTAAGGGTATACAAACCCCTTGAGCGCGCGCTCATTATAAAAAAAAAAATAAAAAAAAATCTGTAGCTAACTACATCTAGTTGAGGACTCCAAGTCGGTTGGGATTTTCTTCAACTTGCGCGCGTCACCTAAGACATGGTGTTTTTTTACCGCATCAATTGCGTTGCCCTTCCCAGCTGGATCGTTGGTACTCTTTCGCCATCTTTAGCGACTAATGAGCATCTTTTTTTATCAGGCCAATGTCACTGCAAAGCTCGTAGAGTTCGTAGTTAAATCGGTTCTTCTAAGCCCCGTCAACACAAACTATACCAAAAATCACTCAAAGAATTTTGCGCTCGAAAAGGGCAAGTATATCTTCATCCACCTTCGCATAAAGCAGGACTTGGATGATGAGTTTCTTATATCAAGTCTATTTTGTCCTTTTGTTTTATAAGACCTTTTCAAGTCAAAGACAAGAGTAACTCTTCGTTATGAGATGTCATTATTAGTATTAATAGTAGAGCCGAGGTTCACAAAGTCCCTAACTATGTACCTCGAAGTTATAGATGTAAACTGTGACGTTCTGTTCAATTCGTTGATATTGTATGTACGTTCTTGTTTTTTTTTTTGTTTTATAATTTAAGCCGCGGGGGGGAAAGTAGAAGGAGGAGAAAGGAAAATTGTTTTGTAGTGGTTTGAAACTCAAGTGTATTTGGTTTCTATATTAGCTCTCCAGGGGTGGGAGTCCGAATAGGACGGAGAGTTCTTTCTTCACTCAGAGTGATTCGAAGTTATAATTCGAACTAGTTTTTTGTGGTTGAAACTCTACAACATCTACGTGTCAGTATTATGCCTTCACACGCAGAATTTTTCTGTCTGAGTTCCCATTACACAAATGAAAAACTGACTTGCCATGGGCAGGATTCGAACCTTGGACCCTCAGAGTGAGAAGCGATTGCTAGTACCACTACACCACGCCCACCTATGTTAATAGCATATATTTAATTTTTGCCCTCATTCACGACCAAACCCATTTTTGCTACTTTTGTTGCATTAGTTTGCAATGCACGAGTGACTGTTCGCTGAGTTCTCTCAATAATGTCAATGTCATCGGCGTATGCAACGTAGTTAAAGTAGTTGTATAAACCATGGATTCCCAACGTGGTTGATATCGAGCCCTTGGGGTCGAAATCGGTTTCCCAGGGGTCAACATAAACGAAAACTGATTTTGGGGGTCGACGAGGTCTAAAAATCGACCCCTATTAATTAACACAAGTTCTTATTTGAAACGTTCAAGATACTGTATAAGTTGTGTTACGTGTACCAACTTGTTATAATAATGACTAATATTTTAGTAGGAAGTATTATTGTTGTACTTTTAAAAAACTCAACATGTCGACAAGCGTGCACAAGTTCGAACATGATAAAAAAACTCGGCAAGTTTTCGAGCGCACAACTCTTTCAGACACGTTTTGACTTGCTTTGTATTTTACGCATAACTATACGCGATTTAACACGAACGAAATCATGATCAAGTTCAAGTCCAAAAATGCTCCTGATATTTTACTATATAACGAGCTCGCACTTAGGTTAAAAGTTCATTTGCGTTTTGAAATTCGTTGGAACTTGAATATCAATCTACTAATTTATTTCAAGAGATTACAGAGCGATTTCAAAGCTAACGTGAATTAAAATAAAGTGATTGAAAAAAATATTACAAAATCCTTAGTTACCTACGAGCGTTAATAGCGTAACCACACATTTCTGCAGTTTATGAAAAAATAACAGGTTAGGTACCGAAAAAAAGTTTTAATATTTTTCTAAGTATTTTTTGAAATTACTTTAGAAAAGTTGTTACCTAAAATTTTAAATTTGCAGTTTTATTATGGCAGATACAAAAAAAAAGTACAGACAATACAGTTTGGACTACTTAAAGTTTGGATTTATTTCATTTCTATCAAATCAACACTTGCCGATGTGTCTCATATGTGAAAAAATATTCAGTAGCGATGCAATGAAGCCTTCAAAAATGGAGGACCACTTATCAAGTGTACACGCTGACAAAAAAGTAAGCCATTGTCCTTCTTTCTAGAACTTAAAAAAAAAAAACAGAAAAAAGGCCATCCATAAGATCATCTATTCAATACGTCGATGGTTTACGAGCGTCCTATAATATATCTTTACTAATAGCGAAGTCGGGGAAACCCCTCACAATTGGAGAGCAGCTTATTTTACCAGCCATTGCGGAGGTCTTCAACAATGTATTGCACAAGTACGCACATAATATTATTAAGAGAATTCCTTTGAGCAATAACACCGTTCAGAGACTAATAGACGAGATGGGAAGCGACGTGGAAAATATTTTATACAATTTCTTACAGACCAACCGATTCTCTCTCCAGTTAGACGAGGCTAATGGTTACGCAATGAAGCTCTGTGGTTAGGATATGTTAGATATATTAAAGATGAAAATATATACCAAGAACTACGTTTTCCCACTTATTTAGAGACTGATACCAGAGGAGAATCGATTTTTCAGCCCGTGGAACGTTTTTTTATCGACAAGGCTATTCCATGGTCGTCATCGTGGTTTTATAGCCCACTTAAAGCGACAACTGCCTCAGGTACTGACCATTAACTGCGTGATTCACAGGCAGCATTTAGTAGCAAAAAATCGGAGTCCTAGATTGCATCAGTCTTTACAATATATTATAAATGCTGTCAACAAGATTCGAAGCAGTTCTTTGAACTCTCGTTTATTTGTTCAGCTATGTGAGGAAAACGAAGAAGTCTTTACTCATGCTTAGCAAGATTTTCAGCTGTTTTTGAATCTGTTGTTTGTATCAACAACGTTACTTTGCTTAAAGTTACTGCAGGGTGGCGATCTCATCCTTACTAAAAGAAAATCAATAATATCGGCCTCTGTGGGTAAACTCATACTTTAGAAACAAAATTTAAGCAGAAAAGAATATTCGCAGTTTCCGCATTCGTCAGAATTACCTGAGATTCTTCAAGACGATGTTATTTTATCATATGTCATTCACTTGGACGCATTACACAAGGATTTTACTAAAAGGTTTGAGGATCTCTTAAATTTACAAATTCCTCAATGGATAATAAATCCGTACAATATCACAGCCATGGAAGAAGCCAATGAACTTAAACAGAATTTCAACCAAGTCTATCAGAAGTTCTGGTTGCAACGTAACATTGAAACACATTAGCCTGCATTGTGGAATATTGCTGAAAAATACCTTATCGTTTTCTATCATTATACCTAGTCGAAAAAGGCTTCAATGTGATTACAAACAACCAAAACAAAGAATCCGTTTGAAAATCAACGAACGCGGAGATTAAGGGCTGCAACTCACCAATATTGAACCGGACTTAGCTAGATTAGTAGAAAGTCACCAGGTTCATCCATCACACAGAATTTTTTATATTTTTTTTTACTTTACTATTTTAATGTTTTTTTCAAAAAATAATTACATACTTAAGTATTTTTACTTAATTTAAATTAATAATTATTAATTACAATTAATACTTACTGAATTTTATGTCTATTTATTTTGTTAAATTTTGATGAGAAAATTATGTCAAGTTTACTCACTTTACCAACCGCAAAGTTTTTAAATTGGTAAGAATTTTGAATCAATAGGAAAAAAACTAGAGATAGGATTTTTAAAGCAATTTGGCTATGGGGGTCTGAGGTTTCAGTTCATTTTGGAAAAGGGGTCTCTTGCCAAAAATATTTTGGGAATACCGATCTTTACGGAACAATCTGAACAGTTTGGCTAGACATGGCTTTTTTTATTAGGTGATATCATTTACCAACTTAAAATCGATAAAAAGTTGGTGCATATCGATGTGGACTTTCTTGAATTTTTTTTACAGGATCTGCCGCTGTATGAATATTTGACCGATTGCGGATTTACCGGGCCCAAAGCCGCATTGATAGCAGCCAAGCAGATCTTTGAAATGGCTGCAGAAACCGATGTTCCTCGTTGTGGCGGTGATCGGGTGAAACCCTGTGCACAGTTGCGGGAAAGACTCTGGTGTTTTTTGTGATTACGACCGTTCAAAGGAGCATATTACGTCTATCACAGCATCATCGTGGGCGATGAAACCATTTGCCTAATATGGTGATGTGTGGCCTCACATAAAAATCAATAAGCCTCAGTCCGATCCAGACGTGGTGTCGTGCAGGTTACACTTCCTCACTGGCCACCCAAAAATGTCCTTCCTTTCTATTTTCGCATTAAAATTACCCAAGTCGATTTTAACGTCATATCATAATTTGGATATACATAACTCATGAGAAATTCTGTCAGAGAAAGTTGGTGCTGATATGCTAGTGTTTTGACATAGATCACTTTAGAATCTTTATCTCGCCGTTTTACGTTATTCTAGATTGTTGTCAAAACCGTTTCCTCGATGCCAGTCTTTGGATTGGCAATTCGATTATCCGACATGTCCGTATAAATCTGGTCGAATGAAAAGCATTTTCTCCCTTTATACGTGACTTCTCAGATAAAAACAAAATAAAAGCAAAACACATAAAGAGGAACAGAACCTACCCGTAGGGAGTCCGTCGATCGTAGGATTCCAGTGTGCGCGGTTACGAAAAAACTAGTAAAAAAATAAAAGGTTGTTTTTTTCTTTTTATTTATTTATTATAAATCAGTTATTATAGATAATATTGTAATGGGTGACCAGATAAGGACTATAGGAAAAAAAAATAAATAAAACAACGGTGTGAGATATAAAATTGATGCTGGCTTTATTTTGAAGCTATGCCATTATGTGTGGAATAGTACATCATTCAAATGGATGCCTCGGCTTCGCTGGGAGTGCTTCAAGAGGTCGGTCCAATTTTTGATGACTCGGTCCAACATGTGCGGCGTATATATATAATCGAGTGGTCTCAAATCGCATGATCGCGGCGGCCAATTGATGAACGCTCGCCATGAGATGACGCAGTCGCCAGATTTCTCCTTCACAACTTCGAGCGTTGCGTCGTTTATATGGCATGTGGCGGCTGTCTTGTTGAAAGCACATCTCAGATGTCAGCACATCTTTCTGCCCACAGAAAGTCGGTTAACATAGCTCTATACCTGAGACCATTGACAGTAGCCGTGTCTCCTTCATCATTTCGAAAGAAATAAGGTCCGATGATGCCGCCATGTCATAAACTGCACCAAACAGTCAATCTTTGTGGATACATTGATGTTTGACCGAACACTAATGCTAATTTTGCTTGTTGATATAGCCGCTTGAGCCAAAAATTGGGCCTCGTCCGAGAAGATAATTTTTTGTCCACGAACGCCGTTGTCTATTGTCGTCTGGCTTCAATTCTTGCGTCAGCACAGTGTTATACGGATGTAAGCTCAAATCCAAGTGCAAAGCAAGCCTGGTTGACTCTCTGGTGATGCATAGTTCAGCTGATTGGCGCCGAATCGACAATTCTGGGTCTTCTTCGATACTGGGCGATACTTCGATACGTCGAAATTCACGTTACGTATTTACAACTGAGCCGAAATTTCGATATTTTTCAATAATATCCGTCTGTTCGTGTCTGTGATAATGCGGATTGTGATAACCTATATAACAGCTCATCGAAACTTTCCTAAAATATTAATTTTTCAGTTCAGTTTGAAACATTTTCATGTCATTGTGCCGACGTACAGAGGTGCCATCCTATGGAGCAGGCGGAAAGAGTTCTATAAAAACGAAAGTGGCAGAAACAGTTTCTCATTGTGTTAAAATAATTATGGCTCTGGTTCAATAATTAAACGTACTTGTTCTTACTAATTTTCTTCCCGTTCTTACCTGGATATGCCATACGAAGAGTTTTGCCAGAAAGATGTGTTCCAAAAATTAATTTAACACCATTACACCATTAACGCAATAGCTAACAACTAAAAAATTGTACTAAGTAAAGTACAATTTTTAATTGATAGGAAATGCAAGAATCACTAGTAGAATGGAAAATGAAAATTTTGTGATATCTTTTCGTTTTTAGGTGTCTATAATATTTGTAGCAAAGGGTGCGTAATGTTAGATAGTAGCCCGGGCTACCAGCATGCACGAGTCGCTAGCTTGATTATTCGATTCCAAGAACAAACCTGCGTACTAAACCACACACACTTAGACCAGCCTATGCTATGTCTCCTGTATATGCTGCATCTGCACGTCTTATTCTTTTGATCCTTCGCAGCTCGTTTTGCTCATTTATTATGAATGTGCAAATCCAATTTTCTCTAACCGTAATTATTCCGTCAATTATTGACTGTGGTTTTGGTACTTCAGTTCTACATCTCAGAAAGCATATACAATGGAATATTGCATGCTCTGTGCCTTCCTCCTGATTTAGGCAGTCTTGGCAAAAGGGTGAGCTATCGTGCCTGAAACGGTGTAGATATTTCCTATAGCCACATTGACCAGACAGAAACTGCGTTAGGTGGTAGTTACAGTCTCCGTGTTTTCGATATATCCAGTCTTGGATTGTCGGTATTAATTTGAACGTCCATCTACCTTTTGTTGTATTAGTCCAACGGATCTACCAAATATTTATTGGGGAGGCCTTTTCATTAATCTTAATCGTCTTGATGGCTTAAGCGTCATGCTGGCTCAAGATTTTTCTATTGTATATTCTGAGCGTCTCGTCTTTTTTTTTAACGAGGACTCAAAAGCTTCGAAAACCTAATGGTCAGTGTGGGACTTAAACTGCACTAAAAGCATGTCCTCATCGTCCGGACGGGAAGCTCCTGGAACCACCGTTAGGTATTTCGTCAGAAGGATGTCCTGAGCAAAGGCTCAAAGCGTTGGTCTAGTCGTCACTGTCAAGTTTGTGGAGAAGTTACTCCTCGCTGGAAATCCTGATTAACATACTACGGACCTGGTTTATCGCTGAAGCTGGTTCCCCGATCGCTTCGTTAATGGAGCTCCTGATGTGCTCGTATCTCGGGCTCGAGAAGAGAACATGCTCCTCATCCTCTATTGTTCTCTCTCAGCTTGGGTATTGAGGATCATCTTCAATGCCGAAGCGATGGAGATAGCCTCTATCTAGCCATGTCTGCTGAAGGCTTGCGTGAGGTAGTAGTTTACCTCTGCATGCCTCCTCTGCAGCCATTAGTTATTAGGGCATAAGTCCATCTACCCTTCTGAGAACGGCTCCATCTAATTTGCCATGCACGACTTGTATTACGCCGGGCATCCTCTTTTGGCAGGTTGTCCCGTCGGACCTTCGCAGCTCTTCCGCAATCAGGTCGATCGGCGCCATGACGGCCAGGATGCATGCAGCGTCATCAGAGACGGCCCTATATGCGCTCACTACACGGAGCGCGCTCAAGCGGTGTGTGGAAATTATTCCGGAAGCGTAAGAGCGCTTAGCCATTGCCGATACCAGATGGGAGCCGTGTACAAAATCGCCGAACTGGTGACCCTTACTAGCAGTCTTCGCTTACTAGACCGGATGCCCGATGTATTTGCCAGTATCCGGGACAGAGCCATCGTGATCCTGTCGGCTTTACCTTTTACTTGTTTGCGATACTCCTTAAAGCAGATCCTTGCGTCTAGGAGGACTCCGATGTATCACAAGAAAGGCTTCGATGTGATCGTAAAATCGCCACTCTTGAAGAAAAGCACTTCTCTTTTTTTCCTTGTGGTCAAGAGGACTGCTTCGGTCTTCTGTGCCGCCAGGTTCAATCCATTTCTGGTCACCATGCCGACCACCTCCGTGCTTCTAGTCGCGATTTCTTCAATAGTCTTGTTCACAACGGGTATACGATACGGGACCATCTGTGTGAGTTGAAAGCGTTTCTCACGTCCAACTTGACTACAGCACAGTATTTCTTGGAACCGCCTGTCCATCTTTCTCCAGCCTTAGCGTCTAGAGCTATGCTAACGACCATCTCGATGGCATCCAATATCGATCTGTGTTTTCTGAAGTGAACTGACTCTCTTTCAGACCGCCGAGGCGTTCCAATGCTTCATTCAGACGATTCACGATAACGCCTTCGAATGTTTTTCCAAGTTCGTCCAAGAAGCAGATTGGTCGATATCCCGAGGGATCTTGGGGATTCTTCATTGGCTTGTGAATCAGGACCAAGTTCTGATTCTTCCATTGCTTCGGGAACGTGCCTTCCTTCAGGCATGCCGTAAATGACCTTGCAAAAAAGGCCGGGTTTACCTTTATCGCCAAAGCGAGTGCCACGCTCGGGATGCCATCTGGGCCCCGGGACTCATTTGGCTTAAGCCGATTCATCGCCATGAGGACTTCCGCTATACTAACTTCCGGGGTCGGTCGATGGGGTAACGGGGCGTGATGCGAGATTCTGTCCACCATCCTGGGGAAAAGTGTGGCCGCAATTTTGTTCATCTGGGGAGGCTCTGTGGGCTGCGGCGACATACCTCCTCTTTGTGTTTACAGCTATCTTATAGGCCATCCCCCTCGGGTCCATGTCCGCGCTTGCGCAGAGCTCCTTAAAATACCGCAGCTTGCTCCGCTTAATGGCTCTTAAAGCACGTCTGCTGCCCACGTATATATCATGGCGCTGCTGTCGGAGGGTTTCCTCTCTGGTGCGGTGTGTGCGACGTCTTGCCTTGATACACATCTCCGGGTCACCCGTGGCATTGAAGCATCACAGGCCGTTCACAGCTTAGACACAACCGCCTGGGCCATATTGCGGGAAATGTCTGGGAGTACGGTCTCTTCACTCCATACCATTTTGAAAACTTCAGTATCAAGTAGACGGTGTTTCCACCCTCTTCTGCGGACGTGGCCTGACCTGCTGTCAGCGGTTTGGGCAATTTCAAAGAGTATGGCCCGATGGTCACTATTCGAGAAAATACCTCCTACAGACCAAGAGGTACGTGGTGAAAGTGTATCGTTGACCCAGGTGAGGTCGATCGCCGAACGGTTCCGTCCCGCTTGAATGTGTGTTCTCCGTTGTTGAGAACTACCACGTTCAGTGACGTGAACTATTCCTGCAGCGATCTTCCTCTGGCATTTGTGAGTTTGCTGCCCCACGTAATCGACCATGCGTTGAAGTCTCCCGCGATGACCACCGGTGACTTCGAGCTGACTTCCGCGACTATGTCCCGCATCAATTGCTCAAACTGCTCGTGATCCAGGCTAGGAGGAGCGTAGCACGAAATGAAATTCGTAAGTATTGCCAACTTATACTGTGCTCGTGTACTCTGGAGGATCAGGTTGATGACTCGACCTTCCATCGGGTTGCACCTTATTAACCATTTGATCTGGTCATATTCGAGGACCTGGTGTAGGGGTTATTTGTGACGACGCCCGCTTCTATCATCTCTTCACTTCGCGCGTGATCGATTTCACTGCCGTTACTGCTGGGTTGGTTATTTTTGTTTGTTTTTTTCGTTTTTTATTTGTGTTTTTGCGTCCCCTCTCGAGTTCGTTATCTTCTTACCCGATGTGCAGTTACCTTAATGTGATCCAATGGTTGTTTTTGCGTTGCAGGGAGTTCTATACCAGGGTTGACGTGCCTCCTCATGAGAGGTACGTTCAGAGCCGGATGAATATTAGTCAGGAATGTATTCAACTGAGCCTGTACCGCCAACTTATTGGCGACGAATAAGAGAGCATTTCTCGAGTCCTGCCAGGGTTTTAACGGGACGGAAGCAGGAATGCCATTAGCTCAGAAGCCATTTCACTAGAATGTCACTTCTAGCTACTAAGGTTCCATAATGACATGCCCACCAGGTCAAAATCAATAAACCTGAGCGTCTCGTCTGCAAGGATATCAATGGGGAACATTCCAGCTATTACAAAAGCGGCTTCATCTGAGATTGTTCGAAAACCGCTAATTGTCCTTAGCGCACAGGATCTGTATGTAAGCGATAGCCTCCTTTTAGACTCTTTCGTTCTTAGTGCCTCGGCCCACACTGGGGCGGCAGACAGAAGGATTAATGTTGTTACTGTGGAAAGTAGAATTCTTTTAATGTATACAGGTCCACCGGTATTAGGTAACATTCGCAACAGAGCTGCCTATACTTTCGAAGGTTTTTCACATATACAATCCAAGTGCTTTTTGTACTGCAGTTTGTTGTCCAACATGGTTGTCAGGTTCTTAATTGTTTCTTTGGACGTGGATTGGTTACAGATCTGCAAATTGACGAATCCAATGGTTTTACAACCTGTTATGAGGACTGCTTCGGTTTTATGATCGGCTATCTCCAACTCAGCGGAGATAAGCTAATCTTTTAGCAGACCGATTGCATCATTTATGCCTGATTCCACTTCATGAATCTGCTTGGCTACTGTTACGATGGCAATATCTTCGGCGAATCCAATTACCGGTACTCTCCTGGGCAGCGTTCGCGACAGAGTAATAAGAATCCATATATTATGTTACATAACAGTGGCCCTAGAGCCGAACTGAGATTATACCAATGCCAAAAAGGAAAGCAGTAGGCAACTCATCAACTGAATATAGCCCTATCGCTCTACTTCCATATTTGTCAAAAATATTTGAAAAAGTTATACACAGCCGCTAATCTCATACGGTCCTATCTGGTGGAAAGAAAACAAGCAGTTCATGTAAGCAATGCTGTGTCAGATTATATTGCAATTTCAGTTGGTGTTCCACAAGGATCCATTTTAAGTCCCCTACTTTTCTCAATTTTTATTAACGATCTTCCAAAAGCATTAAAAGTTCAAATTTTCACATGTTTGCTGACGATATCCAACTCTATTTAAGCCTTGAGAATGATCTTATTGATCATGCTACTTTGAAATTTAATGATGACTAAAAAGGTATTCATTGCTGGGCAGAAGAAACTTTTCTGCAGCTTAACCCGAGAAAAACGTGGTGTCTTCTCATAAATAGAAATCCGTTATCTCTTATCAACGTTCCTTCAGTATACCTTGGTAATG
Organism: Volucella bombylans; assembly: GCA_949129095.1. NCBI lineage: Eukaryota > Metazoa > Arthropoda > Insecta > Diptera > Syrphidae > Volucella > Volucella bombylans. The sequence continues at coordinate 148,177,670 of OX422140.1, read as the reverse complement.
AACCTATCAAATTTGTAAACAAAGCCAAAAATCTTGGTATTTGGTTCAATACAAAATTAACCTGGGATGATCACGTTTGCTCAGTTGTGGGAAAAATATCCCAATAACATTGCCTTTAGCAATGTTGTGCGATTCGTATACGGCCTAAATCGTTTTGCTCATGTGTCGGCTTATACCAAAAATAATCTTGGTCGCACACTAGACCGATATTTTAACTACTGCACAATCAAATATTTACACAGGATTATAATCATACAACAGCCCCAATACTTATATTATAAACTAAGGTTTTCGCATTCAAGTAGATATTTAAGTTTAATCGTACCTCGTGTTGCTTATCAAGTTACCGAACGACATTTTTTCGTTCGCGCCATTCGCCTTTGGAATTCATTTCCCCTTAATATAAGACGACTCCATAATACAAATAGCTTTAGTGAAACTCTCTTTCGACATATAGCAGACAACTAGCAGGAATACTAAATATAAATTTCACACCATACAAATATTTTATTTTAATTGTTCAAGAAAGCTTATAAAGTTTTTTTTCTCTCTTTGTACTCAAACGTATGTTAATCAGATGTTAATATTTGTAAAGTTTACTTTATTGAGAAAGAATTGTAATTTTAGTTTAATCTTAAATCACTTATTAATTGTAACACATTTATAGCTTAAAGATTTGAATGGTCTATTACAAATGTCGTTGTTATACTGCAATAAAAATACTGAAAGCATTGTAAATTATCGGTAACTCACGTTACATACCATATCCAACTTTTTTGCTGCTTTCTTTAAGCAATCTTTTGTTGATAATTAATTCGTACCGGATCCCTCTTATTTCAAATACCTACTTAACTTCCCCATTGGCCCCACTATTTCTCAAAGCTTTGATCATACAGTAATAGAAAACTAATTACAACAACTTAATGATGGATACTTACCCGGCCCAGATGGCCTTCCATCCATATTTCTTAAAAAGTGTTCCTCAACTCTTTCCCGCCCCCTTGCAAATCTCTTCCGATTATCGCTCTCTTAAGGTGAATTTCCACAGATATGGAAGTCCTCTTTCATAACACCCATACACAAAAAGGGATTAAAGAGCGAAGTCACTAATTACCGCCCTATAGCTAAACTTTCTCATATACCCAAACTCGAAAGCATTTTGCATGAAGCCTTAATCTTTTATTTCACCCAATCAACACGGCTTTCTGAAGGGTAGATCAACTACCACTAACCTCGTAGAACTCGTGTCCTCTGTTCTCTCAGCCTTAGAAAGTGGTAAAGAAGTTGACGTTATAACAACTGATTTCAGTAAGGCTTTTGACAAGATATCTCATAAACTAATCCTGTTCAAATTGTCCGTCCTGGGCTTTGAAGCCATTTTGCTTAAATGGATATCTTCTTACCTGGATAATCGTTTTTATAGTGTTCTTTTCAGGTCTGTCCTATCGGCCCCTTTCTTGGCCACTTCAGGAGTTCCTCAAGGTAGTCATCCTAACTATTAACGACCTTCAAAGGCTCATTCAACACTCAACACTTTCTCTCTATGCTGACCATACCAAATTTTTTAAACCCATTTCCTCACAAATAGATCTAAATAGTTTTTCCACCTGGTGCATCAAGAACTGCTTAGAACTCAATGTCTCCAAATGTCAATCCATTACTTTCTCACGTAAGTGCAAGAAATGTCCTCAACGAATTTACCATCTCCACGGCAAACCTATACCCCTTGTTGAATCTATCCGCGACCTTGGCATATTATGCGACAGGCAGCTTAATTTCCGCTCGCATATTGATGAGATAATTTCTAAAGCAAACTCATCACTCGGCTTCGTTAAAAGATGGTCCAAAGAATTCTGCAACCCGTACGTGACCCGATCACTATACATCACTTACGTTCGCCCCCTTCTCGAGTACGCTAGCCAAGCGTGGTGTCCCTTTGAACGAGTTCATGTATCTCGTATTGAGAGGATCCAGCGTCGTTTTCTTCGATTTGCTCTTCGAGGTCTACCTTGGAACGATCCTCAAATCTTGCCTCCCTACCGAGACCGTCTCAATCTCATTAACCTGAATACCCTTGAGGAACGAAGGGACGCAGCAGAAACTCTGTTTATTCACCGACTCCTCTCAGGCTCCGTCGATTGCACGTCTCTTTGCAACTCCATTTTCTTTAACACTAACCCTCGTAATCTACATTCCACCCGTCTCTTTTATCTACCTATCCACCGCACCACATATGGCTCTAACGAACCAATCTCCCGTAAACTCCAACCTTTCCGTTTTCGATTTTAATCGCAGCACACTTTCCCTCAAGTCCGATCTCCTTCACCATCCTTAGCTTTAAGCCTTAGTAAACCTTATTTTGTTAGTTTAAGTCTTAGTTTTTAAGCTTGTATTAAGCAAAATAAATGGGGGCGTCAGCCCCCACCAAAATTAAAAAAAAATTAAATTACAAATTTGTACTGTATGTTTTTAGCAGGTTGTTCAATTGAAAATTTCTGCGACATTCAGCATGGTTCATTAATAGTTCAATAACAGAATTTGCAAAAAAATATGTAATAAATTAGGCTTTATGAAAAAACTTACATATCTAAAATTTTTTGTGAAAATAATGCAAAATTAAGGTGATAACTCACGTTACATAAAAAAGGTAACTCGCGTTACTTCCGTTACAAAAAAAAACTATCAAATTCGTAAAATATTTTTTTTATTTTATTTATTAACAATATTTGTTAAATCAATCTTTTTTTAACACCACTAAGGGAATATCTCTTCACTGTCCCTTTCCGAACCATATGTTTGTTTGCGACAGCTTTGATTTTCTTGTGTGCCCATATTTAATTCTTCTGACGTTTGAGCCGTTGGTAGTGTATAGTTTACCCAAGACATTATATGACATTTGGATATCCCAATTATCGGTGGTGCTTCGGAAAAAAATGAATCCAAATTCATTTCCTTGGTCATGTATTCAATGTCATGGGTGAATATATAATTATTTTGACTGAGGAATCCCTTGCTGTTGAAAGTTGTTCAGCATTGAGGAATACGGTTTGCCTTTGTAATACCTTATTCCTAACAAATCTTTTAAATGCACCGCCTATTCCATCGACCGGGCCTTTTCCATGTGACTAAAATAGTTTCTTACTATATGATTCTTGTTTCTTTCTTCCATCATTTAGTTTTTAATTGGGAGCTCGGACCATCAGACCATATATCTGGTTAACACTCTGCGGTAGCTCTTCAAAGATTCTATCAATGTATATAACACTTCTTTTTTGTCATGGTGTAAATCATCAGAGACAATGACGATTGGATGTTGTTCTTTATTAAACCACAAAGAAACGGTGAACAGAGATAACTTTGGGTGTATCCAATGAAAACTTTGAATTTCATCTTGAGCTATGCATGTGAAATTTTTCGAAAAGTCCACCTGCATTAAAGCAATGACAGCATCATGTTTATCTGACGATACAGCAAGCTTATCCTTATGGTATGAGTTGGCTTGGCATCTCTTGAAGAACGTGTGCTCAAAAAATTTTGGAGACATATCCAAAATATGTTTTATTAGGTCAGAAATAATCCCAGTTTCCTGAATTTAGCTTACCTTTTCGTCAACGGTTTTCCACACATACCATGTTACTTCCGGAGGTATGTTATCGCACTTTTCAACTCATTCTCCCAGTTTATTTTTCAATTCTTCTTTGCAGAGCTCACAAGCATTCAACCAGCATAGTTTGCTTGGCGTGTCACTAATCACAGTACTTATGAAATCGTGATTATATTTCGAACTTCCAATTGCACTATGGAGTGAATTAAATGCTATGGTATAATTTTCATGATATTTGCTAAGGCAAACATTATGAGGAAGTTTACTTTTTTACCGGTAACTCGCGTTACAAAAGAAACACGAAATTTTCAACGAAGGTAAAGTTGATAACAAAAAGAATTATTTGTTTTTCGAAACAACACAGCACCCGAAAACAAAAATATAAAAATTAAGTGAGTTGGACCAAATAATTTCAAAATAAAAGAAAAATAAGCATTTATTGGTAACTCGCGTTACAAAATTTACGTTAAATTACTTGCACTATTTTACACAATAAACGTTATTCGAATAGCGATTTTAATGTAAAACTAAAAAAATGATCTTATTTGAAACGAGAATACAAATTTTACTTGCCGATTTGAACAAAATATACACTGCAATTCTGATACTTTAAAATACGTCTGTGTCAATACTTGGTGATGTCTGCACTTGTTATTGTGGATCATAAAAGAAAGGGTTGTATGTACATAATATATATTGAACATATAACTTTTTTACAATTTGAAAGCAATTAGCAACGTTGCCATATTTAATTAATTGCTGTACATAATTAAACGGATTGGAAATTCCCTTTTTTATTTTGCTTCATGCCCACTTTTCATGGAATTACCTTGTAACGGTTATCCTTTTCTTTGGATTTTGTGTATGCTACAAATGCTTTTTGACTGATAGACAAATCGCCTAAGTTCTCAACCCGTTGACTTCTTCGCTCCCTCTCTTCCACAAGCTTCACTTTAAGTACACTGAAAGAAGGTAATGAATCGCGAATTTCCATGGCGATTACAAAGTTTTCGTGTGGTACTGGCAAACTTAACAGCAATATTATTACCAATAGTTCTTCGTTAATGTCGATGCCTACTTCTGACAACTTTTCCACAATTTCAGAAAATGAATTTAAGTATTGAGAAATATTTTCGCCCTCAGACATACTAAGGTTCAACAACTTTTTGTAAAGAGACACTTTTCTAGCAGGACCGGTTGGTTGATAAATCTCTTTCAATTTATTCCACGTTTCACTAGATGTCTGATTTAATTGTGTCGATTTTACATTGAGCACGATCATTGCCGTTGCCTTTTCATCCTGCGATTCTCATTTTGCTACTTCTGCTGCCTTCATTTCGTCTGTCTTTACTTATTACCCACACACAACTCGCCATAGCTCTGAATGCACGAGCACACTTTTCATTTGGACGCACCAATAGTCATAGTTTTTATCGTCTAGTTTATCTATTTGATACATCAAACCCATTTCAATAAACTGAATATAAAAAAAAAAGGAGAAAAGATCGCAATTTTTCGCGTTGGGACCTTGTCCCATAACCTGTTGCAAATACAATAGAAAGAGCTCACTTTTCTGTACGACAGTTTATTAAGAACTAACATGTAAAGTAAGTTGACGAGAAGAATAAAAGTAAAGTAAAACATTTGACATGGTTAGAGAGAGAAAAAGAGAAAGGTAGATATTCGTGTTGGATGAATCTATAGTACTTTTTCAACAATATCACCTAATCGTCCAATGTGCTATGCATTCAACTACGAATTACAAAGAGAAAAAAAATACGACATCGAAGAATTAACCAAAGCAGTTCGTACAAATGTTCCTCAATTGAATCAACCGTAGGGCTCTTTGATGGAAACTTTGAACAATGGAACTGGCGGCATTTACTTCCTGGATGCTCCCGGGACTGGAAAAACGTTCTTAGTTTTATTGCTCTTAGAGTCGAGTCGATCGCAGCATGAAGTTGCCCTAGCAATGGCTTCATTTAGAATAGCAGCGACTTTATTAGAAGGCGGACGAACTATGATATATGAATATGCAAACACCAACTTGCAAATTGATTGTTTGGTACGAATGCACGATGGCCCACATAAGGTCACAGGTCGAGATCTTCGTGACAGTCAAAATATTTTTGGTAGAGCCCTGATTTTGTTGTCAGGGGATTTTCGTCAGAGTCTTCCTGTTATTCCACGTTCAACTGCTGCTGACCAACTAAAAGCGTGTCTGAATTCATCAAATTTGTGGCGGCATGTGAAGACCCTCCGATTTGCGACTAACATGCGAGTGTTTTTGCAACAAGATCGAAATGCAGATGTCTTTTCGAAGAAAATAGCAGTAGACATCTCGAACGGATTCATCACATTGCCCACTGATTTCTGCTAGTTGATCGAATCGAAGAGCTCATCGTGCAAAAACTTCAAAAACCAAAGCTGGCTGAACGAACGAGCCATATTAGCGGCGAACAACAAAGATGTCGATTATCTCAACGCGACCATTCAAAATTTCATTCCGGGACAGTTGTTTTCTTTCAAATCGGTTGACACAGTTATCAACCAGAATGAAGTAGTCAACTATCCCACACACGTCTTGAATTCGCTGGATTTTCCCTGATTACCACCTCACAAGTTGAAATTGAAAGTAGGCTTAGTCATCATCATGTTGCGTAACATCAATCAACCTCGACTGTACTTTGGAACGAAACTGGTTGCGTAAAAGCTTATGAACAACGTCATCGAGGCGATAATATCAACGGAAACTACAAAGGAGGGGATGTTTTGATTACACGCATCCCGATGATTCCAACATATTTGCTATTCGAGTTCAAACGGCTGCAATTCCCCGTGCGTCTGGGGTTCGCGAGCCAACATCTTTGTTTGCTTACAAGCCGGAAAACTTAACCACAAAGCTGTTACATCTCCCTGTAAAAGAGAAATTAGGTTGAATAAAAATAAAAACATATTCAAATACTTACCGGAACATCCTCTTTCTATCTAAACAAAACAATTTAATTTATTTGAAAATTCTCAAACCAAAAACCAAGATGGTGGGATTACGAATTCGAACTTCGAAGGAAGTTCGATTTTCGAAGTCAATAAGGAGGTGGTGCCAAGCCAGCAAGGCTTAGAACCCGACAATTTTAGGCAGTGGGTAAGGTAGGGAGCAATAGCTTAAAACTTCCAATAAGCTATTCGGAAGAGAACCCTAACTTTTTTTTTTACGGATTAAGTCTGTGTTAGTGGGAGCGAGTGGCTAAATAATGATACAATAATAAATCACGCGATCGGATAAAGTACAGTGATTGGAAAAGAAAACAAATTAAGTGAGTGGTGAAGTGGTATGCTGTGTCATAATAATTCTCGAAAAAAATTCGACTCCTGATCAGTTTCCTTTGTTCACTCCCAGTGATCGTGGCCAACAAGATTTCAAGGAAAATCATTCGTCGTTTCGATTATTTTAGTGTCATGTGAATTTTTTTTTTTGTTTTTGCACCTCAATTTTGCGACAGAGTTTTTGATGTGAATCTATGTGTCGTCGTCGAGGTGGAGTGGGACAATTGTGAATTTGTCGAACTCGCATACGAAATCTCATCGGGAGTAGATTTTTGGATGCATCGTCGATTGCAATTGTCAAGATAAAATAACAACATCGACAGCATCGTGATTAGGTGTGCTAGCAGCAATCAGTTGGACAGCTGCCGAGTTTGTATTGGGGAATAACGTTGGCCTGACATATTACCTATATTGGTTTTTCCTTTTTACGTAGCACTGCGTACCACACACCACTCGCATTAAACACCATCATAAAGAAAGGAAATAAGATTGGGGGAACATTTCGAGGAGAAAGGGAAGAGGAATTGTGGTTGTGGTACGCTACATAAAAATAGCGAAGAGTCTAGCGACCTTCCCACATAACCAGAGAAGTGAAAACGGGGCGATCACGGCAAAAAAACAAAAAATAAATAAATAAGATACCGTGATCGTCACCTTTTTTTTTTTTTTTTTGCCTTGTTTCTCCTTATTTCGCGGTCCAGCAAGCCAACAACTATAAAAAAAAAAAAGAGTAAAATAATATATTAATTTTTTTTTTTATCAAATATTAATGTTAGTTTTAGTGTTAGTGTAACTGTTATAATTGATTAATTAAGATTTATATTGTATTTATTGTATTGTATACTTAGTGCTAGAAGACAGCTACACTTACACTGTATGTACGAGTACATATATATTTTTTTTGTCGTAAAAGTTAGCCATAAAAAAAAAAAATTTTTTATACCCTTCGAATCTGAGCTCAAATTTGAGGCAGGTCTGTACTAGAGAAAGTAGATTAGTTTTCTTTGTAGAAAAAATTATATATATAAAAAAAGGGGGTTTTTTTCATATTAATTAGTAAATACACCCTTGTCCCTTACAAATGTAACCATATTCGGGCTTTGAATACTGTAGAGCCGAAAGGTATACTGTAATAAAAGAGCAGAAAAAAAAATGTTTGTTTTTGTCGAAAAATAATAGCGTGCAAGCAGGCGCTATCATGTGCAGCTAGAAAAAAATTTTTCAGGGAGTGTCATAGGTAAGAAAATTTCGGCTGGAGATGATGTGAGAGGATGAAACGATATCCGCTCATTGGGGAAATCCTGAAGTCGGCCACCGGATTTCCAGGTTGGGAGGGAAATGGCCAGCGCCGAGCAACACCGCAGCGCCTCTCAGCATCGTAAGTTCCGTCCGTTTTTAAACGTTTGTATTTTGAATTGGCATGATTTATGTTTTTTTTGTTGTAGTAGGTTCTGTCAAGGAGTGAGGACAAGAACCAGCCCCATCCGGCGAGCCTAGCCGTGCCTCGCAAGCATGCCACGTTCCTCACTCCGAGACATCCTTTCCGTTCCTTTTCATTTCCTTTCCCAGTCCGGTCCACATCCTAGTTTCCTGTCATCTTCTCATCTCCAACGCCCTCTATAATCCCATATTTATATTCAAACCATTTTCTTCCTACCTTCCTTTCTTCCTATCTTCCACCCTCTATCTGCCAAAAACACCTATTATTTCAAAGCTTTGCATTGAAAGTTAACTTCATTTATTTTCCATGTAAATAAAAGACATTCAATTCATTTGAATAACGAACAAAATTCATTTAATGACGAAATGAAACTCAAACCGTTCATAGTACGGCCAATATTGCCGACCTCAATAAATTGAAGTTGGAAGATTGATTGGGATTCATAATCGCTTATGAGTTACAATCAAATCAATTTTATGTGGAACGAAGTTCAACGGGTCATCTAGTATGATTCAAAATTAATAAAAGCTTTACAATACAAATCACATGCGCAGTCAACAATATGACACCTTTATTAACCATTCCAACTGAATGCATACATAACTAGCCGAAATGGGTGTGACCCATGGATCACGCCAAGAACTTCCTGATAAAGAAAACTCCATTGGTCTTTTATATTTCATATACCATATGGTCGGCTGTGATAGTTTTTCCAATTGTTATATTTCAGCAGCTGTCAAAGCTGTAATGACATCCAGCTGTCAAAATATTCAGTGAGGTTTGCCATTTCATCATCTATCGTCTTACGCATGCCAAACGTATGGAAAGTATTAAAAAATATCGATATTCCGGCTCAGTTTTAAATACGCAACGTGAATTTTGTCGTGAGGTTGGTCGTCATCATGACTTTAGTGTGCAGGCAATTCGTCACACCGTGGAAAAGTTTGAGCGTGAGTATACTACCATCCAGACAGAGATTGTTGCGAAATGAAAAAAACATAGTCGCCGTAGCGGACAGTATCGAAGAAGAATCAGAAATGTCGATTCGGCCCCAGCCAGCTGAATTAGGTATCGCCAGAGAATCAACCAGGCTTGTTTTGCGGTTGGATTTGGGCCTACATCCATATAAGACTGTGCTGATGCAAGAATTGAAGCCAGAGGACCATAGAAAACACCGTAAGTTTGCTAATTGGGCTCCGGAAATGTTGGCTGGAGATCCAGATTTTGAGCAATAAATCATCTTCTCGGACGATGTCCATTTTTGGTTCAGCGGCTACGTCAACAAGAAAAATTGGCATTATTGGAGCGAACACAATCCACAAGTGTTCGGCCAAACATCAATGTATCCACAAAGATTGACTGTTTGGTGCGGTTTATGGCACGGCGGCATCATCGGACCTTGTTTCTTTCGAAATGAGGAAGGAGACACTATCGATATATCTGAGCTGTGTTTCAACAAGACACCGCTACATAAACGACGCAACGGTCGAAGTTATGAAGGGGTAACAAGGTGAGTAGAAGGTAGCAAGCCAACCACTTAGGACGAGCTCGAGGCCAACATTCGACAAGTTATTGCCGGAATAACGCCGCACATATTGGATCGCGTCATCAAAAATTGTACCTAGCGCTGGAAACACTGCCAGCGAAGCCGAGGTGAGTATTTGAATGATGTGCTATTGCACACATAATGACATGCACGTAGCTCCAAAATAAATTAATAATCAATTTTTATTAGAATTTGAGACAAGTTAATCTGAAAATGATTAAAAAAAATAGGTTATGGCTGACCGGTTAATATTGAAAAGTTTCGGTAAGACAAAAAAAAAAGTGTGAATGGTTGGTTTATCTCCCCTTAAGTCCGAGCAATCGTAGCGTAGAATACAATCTTGAAGCGAATTGGACAAAAATTACAGGACTTAAGCCGAAAGCTTCAATTAATGACCTAAGCCGAATATATATATCTTTTAGTTCGTAGGTTTGTATCCGGTTAAACCTTTTTAGGTTGCTTTTGATTAAAGACATGGGAGATTGTGAAATTTGTAATTAGTCTTGCTAACGGCGGTTTTAATCTTTAAAACAAAACTCCTATTAGACTGATGTTTCAGTGACGGATCTCCTTTTATGAAGCTTTCAGTTATTGTCCTATTGCATTTAAAGAAAAAAATAGTTTAGTTTTGTTAAAATGTTAAGGTCAGGTCTGCGTTATTTTGTACCGCAATCAGAGTTCTAAATTCTTACTATTCCTTGAATAACTCAGATGATTCTGGCCAAATTCAAATTTTGGGTATATGTGGAATATTAATGGATTTCGATTACTACTGTAAACGTTTCGAAAGAGTCGTCTATTTTTCAGAAACCATTTATTGTGTTTTGTAACATATAAGTTTTTTTATTAACAACTTTAAAAGTCATGAATGGATTTTGATCAAAATCTAGTGGTTGCGATTCTGCATGGAAGTCCTTCATCTGACGATTATTCAAATCAATAGCGATATTCGTTCGCGAGTTATCGTTGACCAAAAAATTGACACATACGTACATACACAAACGCTTCTACAGCGGAACACCTCGCAGCTCTGCTAATAAGACACACTTTACACCTCCTCGTGGCGCCGTCTGAGAATCTCTCCGGAGATTGCAAAGTAAAGGGGACATATGGCGAGGTTCCTGCGTCAGGACGAGTGTCGGAAAACCAAGGAGTGGAAGTCATCAGTTCATCTCCATAGATTGAATGGAGAACAAAAGAAAATCACCGCCATCTAGGCTTTACGATCGAGCCCAGTAAGTTCGTAATTATAGTATACTGGAAATAGCGATTTGGAATTTCAGATTTCAGGGCCGACGTTTGTAGTGTTCTGTTTGAAATCCTGCTGAAATGGCTTTAAGGCTAATGCTTCAAACGCCCCCTAAAGTTAAGTCTCATGTCCGTGGTTAAATTTTGAACGATTGTTTTTTGCGGATAATGAAATAAAATCTTCTTATGATAATTATGTGTTATTATTTAGCTTTTGATGTTGTTAAATAAATAAAAAAATATTTTAACGTCATTTTGATTAGGTAACCTAGGTCTCCTCCAAAAACAAAGTCGGTGGCTGGTCCCCCTGATTGCTCCTTTTGTAATCATTTGAAATCAAAATTCCAATAAGATTATTATTCAGTAGGGTTTTCATTCTGTCCCGTAGCAAATTTAAAAGATTTGAGTAAAAAATAACAAAATGGCGGCCTTGTAAATTTTTTTTTCAAAACTCGACTATTTTTTTCGATTTAAAATCAAGATAAAAAAATCTAATTCAGGTTCCGGACAGAACAGAATTCATGTGTAGAATATTGTGTTAAAATATCAGCCGAATCGGTCAAATAGTTTCTTTTTAATCATCTAGACCGACGAATAAAAAGTAGTTTCGAGAAAAACGCGTTTAAAGTTTGGTATAATCCCCGCAGCTGCAGGGTACGCTCTCCCATATTATTTGCTGTAACTTCAAAATGACTTAGTGACTTAGTGTATCGGTCTAAAATTTTCACAATTTCTTCTCAACTTATTACATTTTGAAAATATGCAAGAAAAATCGAACATGAGACTACATCCATAAAACACTGACAGACCTCAAACAACCATTAATGTTTCGTGTCCATTAAGTTGGTGGTGTAGACCCAGATGTAACATTCCTGGTTAGAACCGATCAGGCTCTGGCGCAGCTCCTCATAAGGGCTTTTGTCAACCCTCGCATGGCCTCACATAGATAACCTGAGGTTACTACACATCCGGGCATTGATAACGACATAGAGTGGGAATCAAATTAACATGAATAATAATAATTTAACAAAAACAAACGAGGCAAACGTAGGCTCTGGAAGAAACCCCTTCCAGTGGAGTTCCAGGTTGCAGAGATCAGCCGGGAGACAAATACAACCCCCCAGACAAGTACTGAGGAAACCTGACAGCACCAGAACGTGCGGCAACGCAACAATAATCATCGCTGCAACAGCAGTCATCTGTCTTCCACAAACTAGAAAAAAAATAAAAACACTTGTGTAAATGCTGGAGGATGGTTAGAGGCGCTCTATCCATGAACCGATGAGAGATGCCATTGCATCGATTAAGGGGCTCTATGAACTGTCGGCGATTGAGATGCACGATGACAGAGCCAAGGAAGTCATTCAACAAAATAATTCATCACAGACTGCCATGGCTAAAAACGGTAGCGGACACAAAACGAGGACCAGAACCGAACGAGAAGATCCCAGACTCGAACCGGAGGGAAAAACCGCCTCTAGCTGATTGGAAAAAAAGCCTCGCAGACACGCAGAGCGAAGAAAAAATGCTAAAGTCAGGCAGAATCAAAATTGGATGGGTAAACTGTAGCATTCAGGAACGAAAAACCCTAGCCACATGATTCAGATGTCATGAATTCGGTCATATTGGACACCAAAGCAAAAATGAGATGGACCGCTCCAAGCAATGTATAGGGTTTTCCAATAAGGACTTGACAATTTTTTTTTAAATAAAACGCAAACCATTTGAGATATTTCAAAAACTTTATTATCGGCTTGAAGTACTATCAACACATTTATGAATGGAGCTCGACTTCGTTCATATGGCCACGCGAGCACGTTTGCAGCGGTCGATTCCTTGGACCCAATTTTCAACGACTCGGCCACTCATTTCGGTCGATACGGCCACTATTTCGCGTTCAATGTTGGCTCTGAGCTCTTCCAACGTCGTCGGCGTGTTGGCATAAACCAATGACTTAACGTAGCCCCACACAAAATAGACAAGCGGCGTTAAATCGCACGAACGAGGCGGCCAATCGACTGGCCCATTTCTTGAGATAACACGCTCACCATACTTACTCTTCAATATATCGATTGTAGCATGTGCTGTGTGGCTTATGGCATCATCCTGTTGAAACCACATATCGTCCAAGTCTATATCTTCTAATTCGGGCCAAAAATAATCGGTAATCATGGCGCGATAACGCTGACCATTCACAGTAATGTGAAGATCGTTATCGTCGACGAAAAAAATATGGCCCAATAACGCCGCCGGCATGCAAAGCGCACCAAACAGTTATTTTTTGTTGATGAAGTGGTGATTCATGAAGCACATGTGGATTTTCACCCGACCAATAACGCATATTTTGCTTATTGACGAACCCATTGAACCAAAAATGAGCTTCGTTACTGAAGATGATTTTGCGATGAAATTCATCGTCTTGACGCATCTTCTCCAGAACCCAATCGGAGAACGTACGTCGCTTCAAATGGTCCATCGGCTTCAATTCTTGAGTCAGCTTGATCTTGTATGGGTGTAAACCAAGATCCTTGCACAAAATACGCCATAATGTGGTCTGAGTGATGCCCAATTCTTGAGAACGCCGTGGAATTGACTGATTTGGATCGTTTGCTACGGACGCCTGAACGGCAGCGATATTTTCGACACTTCGTCCAACCCGTTGTCTCACTGACACGGCAACATCACACAACGAATGTGTAGACTCAAATTTTTGCACTAAACTTGTTATTGCCTATCTACTAGGGCGAGAATTACGACCGAAAATTGTAGTTAACGCTCTTAAAGTTGCAATCACCGACTCCGAATTTCGGTAAGAAATTTTTATAATTTTCAGACGTTGCTCGTTCGTGTACTTTATCACGATGAAAATGTTGAGTTTACTAAATAAATTGACAGTGACAGTTTTTTTTTTTATAATTTAAGGGGTTGGATATCCTTTTACTGTTGCCATGGCGCGGGCAGAAGGAAGAAGAAGAAAAATTATTTTGTAGTGGTTTGAAACTAAGGTGTGTTTGGTTTCGATATTCGCTCTCCAGGGGTGGGAGTCCGAATAGGACGGAGAGTTTTTTTTTTTGCTTCACTCAGAGTGAACAAATCTACGTGTCAGTGTTATGCCTTCACACGCAGAATTTTTCTGTCTAAATTCCAATTACAAATGAAACACTGACTTGCCATGGGCAGGAGTCGAACCCTCCGAGAGAGAAGCGATTGCTAGTTCCACTACACCACGGCCACCCCATATACTCGTAGTTAGATGTTTAGTGAAAAAGTGCGTTCAAAAATTAAATTCAAAGTTGTCAAGTCCCTATTGGAAAACCCTTTATAAGATGTGGTTAAGAAGGCCATATAGCCGAAGACTGCAACAAAGACCTACTTTGTTTTTTTTTGCAAGAAGAACAACCCGGAGAAGGCTAAGCATGTAGGCGGTAGCAGCAAATGCCTTTTCTTCAAGAGAGCTATTACAAGCAAATAACCATGAAGATAATATAGATTAACCTTAACCATCGTAGGTCAGCCAAGGACATCTTGGCACAAACGGCGAGAGACGAGGGAGCGGATATAAAAGTGAGCCATATAAAATTCTCGAGATCATCATCTGGATCTGCGATCAGTCAAGGCACAATTTTGACATGTGGAAATCATGCCTTCCAAGATGTTAGCGATCAGACGGATGGGTACGTTTGTGCATCCTTGGATGTAGTCGAACAAATCCGAACAAATACTTTCAGGAAAGCGGGAATTGGACAAATCATTGATATTACCTTCATGAGTATCTCTCTACTGAGCAAAACAGAATTGTGGGTATATAATAATTGATAATAATTGAATGGGCTGAAAATGGAAAGATAAACTCTTCGACAAGGGCATGTTTGACCAAATGATGAATATTAGCGAGCTAGTCAATAGCGAAAAAGCAGAGAATTTGTCGCATCACTTCACTCGCACTAGGGGAACGGTACTACACAGCGTTATAGATCTAGAGTCGATTTTCAAGAAAACCTAGGTGTATTCCCAAATGCAGCAGGGGTCCCGATAAAGGCGTTAAAGAAAGTAATGAAATATGCTTTAAGAGGAACATAAATCCTTGTCGCATGGCGTACAGAATGATAAAGGTTAAGCTGAAGAGTTGTGGGTATCCACAATTATGACGTCCAACAATGTAGAGCAACTAGTCCCACAAAGACCATCGACTCTGTGCAGGGAACCCAGCAAAGAAGCAGTCCCAATAATAATACCGAATTTTTCAACACATGCAAGAAGATAGACATAAACAAAGCGCCTGGAAGTGAAATGCCGCAGTTCAAAAGAAACCAGACACGTTTATAACAACGATGCAAAACTATCTGAAAAAGAGGGTTTTCCCAGGGCAGTAAAATGTGCAACATTTGGTATTCTTACCAACGGAAAAAAATCAGACACATTGGACACACTGGGCAAAATACTTGAACGGATTACATATGATAGATTGCTCACTGTGGCAGAAGAAAAGGGAACATTATCAGATCAACAGTTTCGATACAGAAAATCACGCTCCACCGTCGACGCCATAAAAGCGGAATAAATGAATATTGTACAATAGTGATTCTGGACATCAAAAATGCCTTTAACTCAGCAAATTGCTCATATATAAAAAGATCTCTAGCCAGAATGGATACACCATACTACTTGGCGTAAGATTGTATCCAGTTATTTCACCAATAGAAGGCTGAGATATGAAACCGACGACGGAAAAACGTATTATGAAATCTCGCGGGAGTCCCACAAGGATCGGTACTGGGGCCTCTATTCTGCAATTTACACTATCACAAGGAGTAAAAATAATAGGTTTTACTAAAGGCATCGTCGTTGTAACCGCTGCAAAAAAAACTTTTGCGAGATAGAGTCAGCTACGAACGATGCAATCAACCTTATCAAAGACTGACTTATATCCGCCGGCCTAGAATTACGAGTAGCAGATCACAAAACGGAAACTATTCTAATAACCAGCCGGAAAAATGGGGAATATATGGACATAATGGTACGAAGCCAAAACATTAGATCAAAACACTATATAACATAAAATATGTTACCTTTCTAGGAGTAACATTTGACAATAGACTAAGTTTTATGCCTCAGGCAACACCTTCTGGAATTACGCTAAACATCGGAGGACCCGGATATACTAAAAGAATAATCCAGTTTTATTATTCGCTGCCCCAGTTTAAGTGGAGGCCCTAGAGACTAAGGAAGCTAGGAGCAAGCTATCATCAACATATCGACTTAGCGTATTAAGAGTAATCAGTGGCTTAAGAATAATTTCGGAAGAAGCAGATTTTGTTATCGGCGGGATGATAATGGGAAATAGCAGTTTTACTTCTTATCGCGAAAAGGGATAAAGTTAGAACTAAGCCTTCTAATCTTCGGTCAATTAGTTTGCTTCCGAATACTAGCAAGGTATCCGAGAAAGTGGTCAATAGAGCGCTGTTAAGGTGGGTTGAGGAAGATAATATAACTCCGTAAAATCAGTTTAGTATGGCACTATTCATGCAGCGTCAAAGCTGGTCTCCGACATACAATCACAATGTAATAAATACAAGAAGCAGTGTACGGGTGCCTGCCTCGTTTACTTTGAGAAGGCCTTCGACAACGTATAGTTAGAGGGGCTGTTCTATAAGTTGACCAGGATGGGCAGGCCGAAACCTTTGCTATACGAGTATATGATTTTCAACAAGCTTATCGGAAACACGTTCGTTGTTAAATGTGGCAATGTTAACTTCTAGCAATGTCTTTGATATTAAAAACGGCTTTCAACAGAGAGCTTGTGATTTTTCCGATACTGTTTAAGATTTATACAAGTGATCTAGTAAGTTCCGTCGCCCGCGCTGTATGCAAGCATTTTAAGGGTATTTAAATCTCTTGAGCGCTCGCAAGTTATAAAAAAAAAATATACGCCATAGCATACGCAGACGATTTAATGGCGTACAGATCAGATCCAAAAATCGACGTCATAGTATTCTTCTGTAAGAAGATTTTGATCATATTAAGGTGTAATGCGACGATTGGAAATTGATAATCAAAAGTCGAAAACAATCATGTTTAGAACTCTATTGGGAGGGGCAGATATTGCTAGCGAAATTTGGTATCATTGGACAGCATGGACTGCCATTAGCGGTGAGAAGCGTGGTGATTCTGGCTCGACAAGTATTTGTATTTTGACAAACATATAGATGTTTGTCTTGCTGGGACCAAGAAGGCTTTAGCCCTGACAAGAAGGCTGTTTCACAGCAGTCAACTTGTCTCCAGGGTGAAAGTCATATGCTACGAGTATGTGGCCCTAATCAGGCCAGTCATCGTGTATGGTTGTGCCGTGTGGTTCAATGTAGGACCATATCAGATGGAAAGAATTCGAGTGTTTGAAAGGCAGTGTATTAAGACTTGTCTCGGCTTGTACAGAACACCAGAATTAGAGAAAAAAAAAATATTAAAAAAGTCCTTTACGATGGGGCTAGTCTGAATAGGATTGACAATTTCCCGATTACGGTGATTCGAAGACACTTTGCAAGAGCAATGATGAACAATAATAGCCCGATCTTTGGGGCTTATTACCCCAATGGAACGTACTACGAGAGCTCACTTCTGTCGGACTTTATCCCACAAGAAGCTTTTCTCCATAATGATGTCAAAGGGTTAGTGCAAAGCTGGGATGGTGTCCCGGTAATATACCACTGCCACCGCAGATAAGCGGCTCATCTACGGTGGGTATATTGCCAACGCTCAGAAGCTCCTCCGTTTTAGTTCCGCTATTGAGGACAGGATAAACAGTATACCGAACTCTGGTGGCTTAAATAAGGGATGACGGTTTTCTCGCTCTCCCAGGTCGGTACGTCACGAAGGTAACATACTCCTTCTAGTTTTAAGTTAGATTAAGAATCTCGGTGGTGCGTGCGCACTATGTTGACGAAAGCAAGGAGTCTGAAATCGCAATTGGGATGGTGACCACCCGGTGCGATAGGCTACGAATGCTCACCACCCCGATTATATGTATTTAAGCTAGGTTAAATGGCTTAGGTAGGTTAAGTAGAATAGAGCCATAGCTTTAAGTTTTATACAAAATCCGAAAGATATGGTATCTAAGTTTTTTCTGAAACTATTTTTCTTAGAAATTGTATATACAGTGATGTGCGAAATAATGGGGACTCTTCTATGCCAATGCTTTAAAAGCTTTCAATTTCTCTCAACGTTGAGCGAAGAAAAAAACACTAACAGGATCTTAAGCTTTGGTGTTTGTAAATTAAAGTGCAGTTCTCTATATCCAAATATTGATCATGCATTCCAAATTGTGTGATTAGTTTGCGAAGTGCGGTCGGTTTTGGCTGTGAAAAATAATAAGGACACCTGTAAGAATAACCGTTTAATTGATAATTCTTTGCTTGTAGATTTCACATTATAAAACTTATGAATTTAATAGAAATTGTGATTGAAAATGTGTCGAAAACAGCATTGTAGCGCTGGGGAGAGGGAGCAGATTAAGAATCTCTATAACAACGGTATGACTTACCGAAAAATTGCTAAAATTGTTGACTGTTCAAAGATAACGGTGGAAAATGCCCTAAAGTGCCAATCTACGGCAGAAACTCGCGGGCGAAAACCTAAAATACCCTTTCATAAAAAAAGGATATTGCGCTATATAAAAAAGAACCCCTTTGCGTCATCCAGCGCATTGAAAAAAGAATTTAGCCTGGATGTCGACACGTCTACTAGACGCAGGATGCTTATAGCGAACTATCTGAAAGCAAGAAGCTCGAGGAAAGTACCGGTGCTACCGAAGGAGAATGTTGCTAAAAGGTTTCTTTTTGCAGAGGAACATTTCAGCTGGTCTGTAAGCAAATGGCGCAATATCCTTTGGACTGATGAGTCCAAAGTTAATTTATTTAACTCAGATCGCTGCAGTTCGCAAGTGCGTCGACCGCCCAATACAGCATACTGCAACAAATACACAATCAAGACGGTCAAATATGGTGGGGGCTGCATCATGGTATGGGGGTGTTTTCCTACCAAGGTGTAGGTCCCATTCACAGAATAGAGGGCAATATGACAGCAGTTTCGTATGTCGAAATACTAAGGAATATCATGCTACCCTATGCAGAGGACAATATGCGTCTCCGATGGGTGTTCCAACAGGATAATGATCCTAAACCCTCATCGAAGCGTGCAAAAGAATGGTTTTCGGAAAACAACCTTAATGTTTTAAGCTGGCCTTCTCAATCGCTAGACTTGAACCCGATTGAAAACTTGTGGCGAGAGGTCAAAGTAAAAGCGTCAAATAATAATGATTTGTGTATATTCGTTAAGGCTGCGTGAGGGAAGATACTCCACCAAGGACTTGCCAGGAGCTCGTAGATTCGATGCCGCGATGTTGCTTAGCTGTTATAAGAAACAAGGGCTTTTCAACGAAATACTGAAGTATTAGCTATGTGATAAAATAATTAATTTCTTATCTTATAAAATAATTTTGTTGTTTCAGTTTACATTCGAAGAATGTATCTTGCTGACAACTGGTAGTTGTCCTTATTTTTTTGCACAACCATTTTAAGAGGATTTAAAACTTTTTCTTTCCTTTTTATATTTTATGAATGAATTTTAGGCCATTTTATGTATTGTATAAATTTATTATTTGACATTGAGGCCAAATAATAAAATATTATAACGTTTCATGAAAACAAAGAGGTTCTCAGTTTTTTTGCATTTTCAAATATTCCAATGTCTGCCCCTATTATTTTGCACATCACTGTACATACTCGTATATGTGGTATAATTGATAGATAAGACCGACAGACATCAGTTGAATGAAATTGTTAAGTTTAGAGCATTCGGTAAGAGCCAGTAATCTAGAATAAGTGTGTTACTTATCATAGTCCAATTAGATTTAATTATTTTTGTCCAGAATGAATGTTAATAATGAAAGAAACAATAAAAATGGATTTAAAAATAAAAGGCAAATAGACCTACTGATTGATCCCATCCATATACGTAAGGACAAACTGAAGGCATGGAAACTGTAACTATCATCTTACGCAGTTCCTATCTGGTCACGGTTGGCATCGAAATTATCTACACCGCTTCGGGCACGTAAACTCACATTTTTGCCCAGACTGCACAAAACAGGAGGACGACACAGAGCATGCAATATTCCATTGCACACGCTTTCTGGTATGGAGAACTGAACTGGATACCGGAAGTATGTTCGAGAGTGAATAGACGCAATGATTTCTCGACTCCGGTAAAAACAAATAAAAGTCGTGTGTTATAAACTATTCCTAATTACTCGTAAATTCTGCGGGAATCATTCAGTTTGCACATTCCACGTTGATTCGAAAGTGTAACAAACACATACCTCATGCACACCGGTAGCTTCAACACACACATGTCTTTCCCTTGAGGATATCCATGAAGAGTTTAAGCGGTACACTGACTCTATCATTGCAACTTTCAAATGAGAGTTGGATAAAATTCGAAACGAATTATCACTCAAGGTACATAAATTTCGAAATGCAACTGACCGAAAACATCAACCACATTACATCCGCAATCACTGATTTGACCTAACGCACAGCCGTAATGGAACTCAAGGTAAACAAAGCTCTCGCCGGAGAGATTTCTAAACTGCGTGATCGTTGTGACATGCTTGAAAAAAAAAGAATTCTTAACTGACGCTGTTGTTTTAGGCATCCCAAAACTCACTGATGAAAACTTGAGATATCACCATTCACCACCAGCACTGAAGAATGTTTTCCGAACAAAACACTGCAATAACAATGAAGAAGCACCTGCCATTTTCTAGTTCACCAGCGTTGGAGAAAGAAATAAAATTCTAAAAGCACTTACTTGCTACTGAAAAGAGGCAAAGCGACCGATCTCTTTACGCGACACTGGAATTAATTCAGACAGTCATGTGTTTGTAAACGAAAGCTTGACTCCACGAAATCAGAGTCTTCTTCAGCATGCAGTACGAATGAGAAAGAAGGCCAACTGTTTTCTGTGCAAACGTACCTTGGATCTGTGTTGGTGAGATCTACCACAGACGGAAAGAGTGTAGCACTTGCCGACCTTGACTGTTTATACGCCGTTGCCGATAGATGCCAGATGAACCATGATGGTCAACGAAGAAATGCAGTTAATCGAAAGCAATATTGATTTGTGTTAGAGTAATTATCTTTCTCTTTGTATTTTTAAATATTCTGTCTTTTACCCTTGTACATCAATGACCAAAGTTTATTTATCTTCCCTTTTTATATATCTCCGTTTTGCTTCTCCTGTGTTTGTTGGTTATTCCGTTTGCCCCGTATATGGATTTAAATGCTCGTAATAGTGGGTTTAGTTCTAGCGAGAGTGATATGGCTGTTAGACTACGAGGGCGGGTAAATAAGTCCGTGACTTTTGGAATAAAACACAGATTTTTTGATAAAAAAATAATTTTATTTTTCAACGTAGTCTCCCTTGAGCTCTATACACTTTGTCCAACGCTTCTCCAATTTTTTTATCCCTTCCAAAAAAAATGATTTGTCGAGGTCCTCAACATAGGCCTTTGTTTGCGAGATGACTTCATCATTGGAGTCAAATCTTTT
Organism: Volucella bombylans; assembly: GCA_949129095.1. NCBI lineage: Eukaryota > Metazoa > Arthropoda > Insecta > Diptera > Syrphidae > Volucella > Volucella bombylans. The sequence continues at coordinate 148,155,900 of OX422140.1, read as the reverse complement.
TCCACCAAGCCATTTCTTCAGGTTTGGGAACAAGAAGTAGTCGCTCGGAGCCAAATCTGGTGAATAGGGTGGATGAGGGAGCAATTCATAGCCCAATTCATGGATTTTTGCCATAGCAACTGCACATGTGTGCACCCTTGCATTGTCTTGGTGGAAAATAACTTTTTTCTTGGCCAAATGAGGTCGGTTTTTTTTTCAAATCGTCATTGAATCGGTCCAATAAGTTGGCATAATATTCCCCATTGATTGTTCTTCCCTTTCGAAGGTAGTCAATGTGGATTATCCCGCGTTCATCCCAAAAAACAGTCGCCATAACTTTATTGGCTGACAAACCCACCTTGGCCTTCTTTGGCGCCGATTCACCCTTAGAAACCCACTGTTTTGACTGTTGTTTGTTCTCTGGTGTGTTGTGATGGATCCATGTTTCGTCCACGGTTACAAAACGGCGCAAAAACTCCTCCATATTGCGATTAAACAACGCCAAACCTTCCTGTGAAGTGAAGCACACGAAATTCACTTTTTTCCATTTTCTCCTCAAATTAGTGAGTAGTCTGATAAAAATAGCTGTCAAACACAAACTAACTGACGCAGAAAGTTTAAATTTTGACAGGAGTCAACTGACAGATGCCTGTTGACAGGAGCAGTGTTGCTGTTTCAGTAAACAGGTCAGAAATTCAAAAAGTCACGGACTTATTGACCCGCCCTCGTATATGAAATGATTCGTGTACTGCGTTCACAGATAAAATGCATTCAGGTCTGACATATTAATGCTCAGAGTCTGAACCCAAAACTGGATGAGAGATGCTAGAGAGAAGGCGTTGACTTAGTGTGTGTATCCGAAATTTGGTTTTTTCCCGACTTCCCGAATAAGGTCTATAATATGGATAGTTGTAAGCTCCTTAGAGGTGATTGAATTGGTCGATTGGGTGGGGATGTGGCTTTTTATGCGCGCAATGGACTAAGAGCCAATGTTGTCTGCAAATCAACTGCTAATTGCACATCCGATTGCTTGTTTGATAATGTTGGATGTAGTGTTGAGTGTTTCCTAGTTGAAGTAATCTACAGACCAAATAAAAACATACATGTAGGCAGAATGTGCCTATCAACTCAAACCTAAGTCCGTCACAGCGAACCAAAAACGCTAAACTAATAATCTACCGCAATTTACTGTTCTTTAAAATGTAACTTCGCTATTACCATATTTAGTCATCGTCATCTTCAATCGCTTTAAAAAAAACCAAATATGAAGAGAAACTAACTACACAGTTGACCAGCAGCCACGAAGAGCAACGGAAGTTTTCTTTAAAAAAAAAACGATACGAACGTTACGCGACGAAACACAATGATACTTATAAACTATTCCTCGATATACCTTTCTTTTTTCTTAATCTTTACCTTAAATTATTTGTTACTTACTATTACCTATGATGAATTAAAACTACATTTGTACAATAATATATTTAAAAAAAACGTGTTATTATTTAAAACTCCCTCTCACATACATAGGTAGATAACTCGCCTATTTTTAGTATACTGGATGGGATTTCTTGTCCATATCCTAATATTTTTATTACCGGCGATCTAAATTGTAATTTACTTAATGTTCGTGCTTCCGCCAGAGTTGCGAGTTTAGGAATTAAAAAAACACTAAGCCATAAGCTAACAATTGACTTATAATTTGAAAAAGAATTAATTCATAAGCTAGCTAGTGAATTATGAATTACACCAATTTTAATTCATAAGCTAGTCGGTGAATTATGAACTACACCAATTTCAATTCATAAGCTAGTCGGTGAATTATGAATTACACCAATTTCAAGTCATAAGCTAGTCGGTGAATTATGAATTACACCAATTTCAATTCATAAGCTAGCTTATGAATTGGAGAATTCATAAGCTGGCTTTGATTCTATAATTTTAAACCAATGTGATTCAAGAGCGCGGATTGTATATGTATGAGTTGTATAATATTGCTAATAATTCAATTGGCTTATTTAACGCATAAAGCATACACAGCTACTCATACATATACAACTCATACATGTACAATCCGCGCTCTTGAATCACTTTGGTTTAAAATTATAGAATCAAAGCCAGCTTATGAATTCTCCAATTCATAAGCTAGCTTATGAATTGAAATTGGTGTAATTCATAATTCATCGACTAGCTTATGAATTGAAATTGGTGTAATTCATAATTCACCGACTAGCTTATGAATTGAAATTGGTGTAATTCATAATTCACCGACTAGCTTATGAATTGAAATTGTTGTAATTCATAATTCACCAGCTAGCTTATGAATTAAAATTCTTTTAATTCAAATTCCACCAAATGGCTTGTGAATTAAAGACAGATTTAAGCCAAAAATGACTTAAGCTTTTGCAACTCTGGCTTCCGCTCAGTTAATTGAAAGATTTAAAACCATTTGACAAAGATTTAAAACCATTGACACCTGTTAGTATATCGACTGTTACACATTTTGCATACGACCCTGTCAAAGATGACATCTTTCTCAACGATAGTAGAAAAGTCCTGCTCTATAGTCAACTCACAGCGCCAGGTTTCTCCAAACATGTTCTGATATTCTAAACATTGAGTACTAAAGTTTACGGCCTGAGGTTATCCAAATTCGGTGGGACTATATTTATTTGATGGCATCAGTTAATCAGCAAATATCATTTCTGTAACAAAATATCAAAACACTTTTTGATCAGTATATCCCGTTGAAGCATAGGGCCCCTGTTACCAGATCCTCCCATTGGTTTAATAGAGATTTACTAGATCTGATCCATAATCGTGATACTGAATACGCTCATTGGAACTCCCCGTACTCTACGTCACTTATCGGTCCCTTCGCAACATACTAGTACTCGTAGTTGTTCTTCGTATAAGGGCTGAAAAGCGGCACCACTATGAACATTTCCTCAACCCTGAAACCCAGCCTGGGAAAGACCTATGGCAAAAACTGCGCAAACTAGGCAATGGGAGACAGCGTTCAGGTTCAACTGACGATGTAGACGATGTAGTAATACTCACAATTCGCAGTTTGTTTCGGTCTCTGAGCCACTAACTCAATATCAAGACTCCTCACAGCTTACGAATCAGTCCAGCGACTATGACAATATAGCAGATTTCAACTTTATTAGCTTTACGGATGAAGCCGTGCTATCGGTTTAGATCTGATGCGATAGGTTTGGATGAAATTAATCCTAAATTTTTAAAACTCCTGCTTCCTTTCATACTCAAATACATAACACATATTTTTAATCACGTACTTACTACTTGTAAATATCTCATTCCGTGGAAAATGGCTAGGATATTATCGATATTACCGAAGTCGCAAAGCCGAACTAAAACTAAGTATAGACCAATCGCAATCTTACCGTTTTTATCCAAAGTATTTGAGAAAACTATGCTAAAGCAGATGCACCTCTTAAATCGCGCCTAATCTGGTTTTCGCGCAAAAAGGAGTTGTAAAACTACACTTTTGATTGTTGTCGACGACATCCGCAATGGCCTACGTTTTTGACGTTGTTGGACTTCTCGAAAGCATTCGACACTTGGGTTCATACTATTTTTACTTCATGTGAACAAACTCCCACAACTTGTTAAATATTGTTCTGCCCACATGTTCGCTGAAAACGACTTCCAATTATACTTGTGCTGCCCGCTGGATATGCTCAGTATTGCCATTAAAATGATGAACGAAGAGCTAGAGATCATACAACAGTGGGCCCTCAAACACAATTTATCACTGAATCCAGCGAAGTCCAACACACTGTGTATTTATAGGCAGTCATTAGATACTACCACATTTCAACTAATAAAATTCATCCATAGAATACGTCACGAAGTCTCGAAATCTGGGTATTGTTTTCAACGATATTCTTACCTGGACAGATCATACTGCAACTACAATCGGAAAGGTATATAATGGTCTTCGACGCAAAATTCTTTGCGAAGATGCTACTTGTTAAGTCCCTTTTATTACCCATATTGCTATATACTCGTAGTTGTGAAGTTTTCTGCCTTGTTGACTATAATACTAGGCGTAAACTAAATGTCATCTACAACAGCTTAGCAAGATATGTTTTTAGTAAACGACAGTTCGACCACATATCAAGCTACACTCTACAAATAATGGACCTCAACTTCGACAACCTCATAAGTTTAGAACGCTAATCCTCTTGCATGGTATTATACAGACGCAACAGCCTGAGTATTTGTATTTATAACAGATTAAATTCTGCGAGTTCACAAAGAACAGCCATCTTTATTCGAGCGCTCATTATTTGTCCTATGGAACTCATTACCCATTACACTAAGGAGAACCACAAACACAAGCACATTCAAAACTTATCTTTTTCAACACCTGGGCTGTGATACATAAATAAAAATTTAAGAGGTTTATTAAATGTTATATATTTTTATTGTTTTTGTTACTTATTCACTTATGTAGTTTCCAATTAAATTAATTAGATATATGTAGTCACCTATTTATAATGTTAAATTTGCTTTCGAACCTAAAATTTTTGTAAATCCTACTATAAGATGTAATCTTACTGTGTACATATTTTTTAAATAAATAAATACAATTACAATTAACTGTCATACCAAATTCACAGTCAATAATCGAGCAAATGTTGTGGTCAGAAGAAAATTAAAAGGAGATTTACAATTGTTAACAAATGCGCAAAATGAGCTGTGAATGATCGAGAGGATGTGCAGATGCAGCAATCATACTCGTAGGAGATATAGCACAGACTGCTTACCAGTCCTGTGTGGAGAGTTGTTGAAGTTTTTAGGGTGTGATTGAGTAACGTCGACGTATTCCTGGAATCGGATAATCAGGCTACCGAATCGTGCATAATGGTAGCCCGGCTTCTGGTATCTATGAAGTTTACACATCCTTTGGCGCAAAGGGAAACACGCACACAGAAATTTTCGAGGTGAATGCAATAGCTTCTCTCTCAGGAAGTTAAAAATGCTTATATGCTGTTAACATAGGTGAAAATGAAATACGTTATTTGATATATACTGTTCTTATGATCGTGACACTAGTATCACTAAATGTGTTGCAATATGTCTCTCAACGTTCAACTTTCTTCACTTGCATCTCGAATTGTTGCTTCTAAATTAAGGTCAGTGCCTATTCGATCTTAAAGATATAATATAGCAGTGGTGTTAGCATACTCGTAAGTGCACCATTTTTCACACACTTCCTTCTATAAGGAAAGAAGGTATACGAAAATCAATTTTAATTTTTCATATGAGCTACTCCTAATAACATCCTTTAGCCCACCCATACTTTACGTCAGCACTTTCGCACTTAAGCCACATTCAAACCAGCAAAGTCAGGGAAGTTAAACTTTTACCAAGTTAATTCAACTGTCATTAATTCGATTTCTTCATTCAAACATTATTAAATCCAATCAAGTAGAAAACGACTCCCTTTAGATTACAAATCGTTACTTAAGATATGGACAGATTCTCTTCCTGACTTCATGTTCAGTTTAAGAAGTAACTTAAAAGCTTGGTGGTTCATAATCGAATTTACCAGTGCAGTCCCGACATGACAATCATAAACAATAGAGTGTCTACCTTTTGTTAAAGCTTTCCTTACAATAATCCCATTGTCCTTTTCTCCATTTTTTGTTCTCCTTTTTTTGTGTCCCCAGTTTTTTCGTTTTTTTCTGTATAAACTAGGGAGTATAGTAAGTAAATTGTAAAACCCGGAGGCAGGAACAAGGAAAAATGTTCAAAATGGACGACCACTTAATTGCAATGCATTTAGTTAATTCCTTGCTGTGTACCCTTTAAAACGGGAATACCAGTAAAAAATATATAAAAGAAAAGGATCTCTATCTTGGCCCTAAGCTAAGGAGAAACTTTTATACCCTACGAGGGATGACCTAATGGCTACTCTGTTTCGTATCCTTTTTTTCACCACTATTGCTTGTTATAGTGATGTAAAAAAGGGAAAGAATCTGAATGGGAAAAAAAACGTAAAGACATGGAAAAAGAAAAAGAAAAAGCCGAAACACAACCAAAATACTTTGAAATGATTTATTATGTGCGCAATATTACATCGCACAAATTTCTGACTAAATACCATGACAAAGGACAACAGTCGTATATATGTTATATAGTTCTGTTTCACTACTGCAATATCCATGAGTACGAATCGCCTTTGCTGGTTTGGTAGCCAAAATATTTTGTCCCCTTTATAATAAGCTTCTAAAGACAAGAGTACCTTACGAGTACAGACGGGAGAAAGTACTCGTAGATTTGCCTTCTCACAGGATCAAATGAATTATTGTAGTATACGTATGTACATCGGGTGACTTGAGTCTTGTTATGGGGCTATCGCTTGGGACGCATGAGGGGTAATTGAAATTTATTTTATTAGCAAGTATATTTGATTGATAATATGGTTTTGCTATCCTCTACAATAGGCATACGAGTACATACCACTGATTGCATAGCTTTTTGCTCAGGGGATACAGCTTAACATATCAGATTAACAGTCCGCTTTGAAACGTTTTTCAAAGGACTACGATTCAGCTAACAGTGAATTATTCTAAATTTGAAGATATTCATTAGAAAGGAAATCACATTGGAATTGCAATGCAGGAATCCTACCATATTTCTACCAAACCAATGTTATCACTAATCACAACGTAGATTACGTGAGAAATACATAGAGTTGAAAATGGACGCGCAGTTGATGGAACCTAAGAGCGGTCGATGATGAAGATAATATCAGCAATATTCCTAAGTTCTTCTAACGAATTCATATTGACATTAGTCTGGACGTCCAATAGAGGTGCTTTTGTTTATGCTTGTGATCCTTATTCAGGTGGTACGTTACTTGAGGCTTGTATTTCTTGCGCAAATTTTTTACATTGTAGATCTGACCTCCACTAAAAGAACCTTTAAGGTCACTAGTACGGGGATCTGCATGGTGATTGATCGGAAAACTGCTGACTGTCCTATAACTTCGATTAAGCCAGCTGCGCAACAATCAAATTTGAAGAGCATTGTTTGCCTTACTTAATTGTTGCAGCAAAGGTACGAATGCGGATCTCCTAATCGCCACAACAAAAAAAAAACTAATGTGAGCAGATACGAGTAGAAGGTAGAAAAGTTGCAATCGCAAGAGACCGGCAGAGTCTTTGCTGAACGCATATCTACGAGTAGAACTATTATGCCGCAAACATCAAGTACCGAAGATCAGTAGTAACACTGCCAAAGTGCGGTGAGAGAAATCAATGGTTTGATGTCGGCAAATACTTGCAGCTAAACAATCATCGTACAACGCGACGCTGCATTGAAGCACAAGAAGCACTCATGAGCTCTACAACCAAAAGAGATTGGAAGAACATGAACTTCTACAGAAGAGGAAAAAGGAGCAACAGAAGCGCGACAAACAACGGGTACAAACAACGTGTCAAGGCAAAAATACATGTACAGAAGCTTTTAGAGATGTATCATAGATGGAAAACTTGTACTAAAGCCAGGGTCTGTGCTGAGAATATGGAAAAACATCAACAGAATATGGTATAACATCCCAACGGAGCCCAAAATCTCACCGTCGTTGGGTAGAATAACATACTATACACCATTCAACTTAGACGTTGACAGCCGAATCTTCCGTCCACCTGATGAATGGAATCTCAGCATCGTTTGCCCGATCCACAAAAAAATGAGATCACCTCAACTGCGCCAACTGTAGAGGCATACGTCTACTCAACATCGCATACGATTATAAGATCTTATCTTATCTGCCATATTGTGTGAAATTCTGACACCCTTCGTCAACAACCTGTGGTTTCAGATTTCAGAAAGTCCACAATCCACCAGATCTTCACACCCCGATATATCCTGGAAATAACTAAAGAAGTCCAAATCGATATCCATCATCTTTTCATCAATTTTAAGGACGCATATGACACCATTCTCGTATATATAGAGCCATGTTAGGTTTTGGCGTTCATGCCAAGCTCGTTCTTGTGTGCAAAATGACGATGGATGTCACGATGTCTAATCTTTGATGTCAGATAATGGTTTTGGACAAGGTGATGCGCTCTTATGTCACCAGAAGAAAACCGGAAGAATAGCGCAGTAAAGAAAGACCACAACTTGGGTGGCCAGAGACCGCGCTAACTGGAGATATTCCTACTGTTTAAGACCAACTTCGATCTGTAGAGCCATATATGTACTTAAATACTCGTAAATGAGTGTAGCACTGACACTTACGGATACTTTTAAGTGTCAGCCAGTGTTTGTATTGGCAAGCTTATGATTTTAATTGTTGGACTCTGGCCCGTGTAAAGCAACAACTAGGTTAGGGATATATCGTCGTTTCACCTACCTCGCCCTAGGTTAAACACTTTGAGAGTGCAATAGTGTATTCATCTATTTATAAGTGCGTCCAGTACTCACTTTAAACTCCCAAACCAGCTTAGATGCTACTCGACTACTACTAAAACACCCGCACTACAGATCTAAACTTTGGTGTTTGAAAAGCCAACATAATTTGTTCATATAGATGGTAACAGTGGTATTCCTATGTGCTTATAAGCTCTCATATATACATACATACTCCCAGATTAACCGACAAAAGAATGGATTTTCTTCTCCCAATGACCAAATGACGCGCACACATCAAGTAACTAGCTAACTATCTGGCTGACAAACTCCATGTGGATGTATTGAAATAACCGCCTGATGTCTATAACGATGTTGTTTAGTTAGCGTCGGTCGATGCCCTGATAAACTTTCCCGATGCATTCTCATTATTAAGTGCTTATTTGTGAATTTGTGATTGATGAATTGCCAGAAGCGTCGAAACGTCAAAGTGATAAATATGAGACCACAAACAGAGATTCACTTAGCCAGGAACTCATACGGATACAACAGTGAGTAGCACATATGGTGTTGGCGGGATTCATATAGATATAGAGGCTTCATAGCATATGACCTTCACATAACATATGCATGGGAAATTTACTTTCTTCCTATTTTTCTCCTTATCATTATACATACATTTTTGTATTTCGATTTTTTTATTTTATTTATATTTGCAAAGGATCCTTTCAAACGCACAAGGAGGACTTCATTAGGGTACATTACCATTCATAAACTGATACATCAAAAGTTGGCCTCTCATCCATCTTCGTTAGGAGTGTCATTATTTTGATTTCAAATAGACTGGACAGAAGATAACGATGCTCCTTGTATGGATGGATGCCTCTTTAGCTAAGATGAGGTCCTTCAGAGATGGAGATTATTTTTTTTCTACTTTTTTATGGAAGGAAACTTTCAACTGGAATATTTTTGATGCAAAACTGGGCTTCAGGTGGATTTTTTGAAGTGAAAAGCACTTGTAACACTTTAAGTTGAAAAAGTTCTTGTAGTTGATGGGTTGGAGGCGTTTATTTGGAGTGGAGTGTCATGGTTTCGACAAGTTCGAATAAAAAAAGGCTTTTGCTTATTAAGTGAAGTGTTTAAGCTCAATGAAAGCAAGTCTACTTCAATTGCTCTGCTCCAATCATTTCGAGAGGTTCACGATTGTTTCTTTGTAATGGTAATCAGACTAAAAGTGAAATGTCTTCATAAGATGTACAGACATTGCCAACTAAGTAATTTCAAATTCAAAAATCTTCTCCAAAACATATTTTCTAGCCAATATGTCATGAACGTAAAGTCTTTGACTTCATGTCCGGTATTAGATAATTGCCTTAACCGTGAACTGCAGAGTGCGAGCTCTCCTAGCGTAGATAAAATGACTGAATGTGCAGTGAAAGCCATCAGAAAGTCCGTTTTTAAATAACTTTTTTTTCTGTGTACAGTGATAGACCACTCAGACAAAGAACTCCTTGTATGTTCCTTTAACTGAAATTTCTCCATCTTTTACAGATTTAATTCATTATCGACAAAGTGCCTAGAGTACCAACACGCACACCATCAGCGCCGACTAACTGCAGCCTGATGCATCCAAAAGTCCCACGTTACGACTCCAGTAAGTAAAAGGTTTATAGTATTTTCTTCTAAGGGAAGGACCCCTTATAGATGACGAGAAGTATTCACTTGTCGCTTGGTCTGCCGGCTTGGTAGAGAGTCATACCATCTGCAGTTATGCTTAGACCAGATCCAACTGTCAATTGGATCTCTAACCGAAGATACATTCAGTCTTAAAGCAGGTTCGAATCCTGAGGAACTCTTCCCTGAACTTTGGTCAGTTAAGAACCGGCGGATTGCGTATATCTCTGCTTAAAAGATACACGCAAATTTTCCTAATGAGTACTAAAGTCCACGGTTGTCGTCCTTAACAAAGACGTCAGAATCATATCATAGATTGGTTTTGGTGCCATCGGAGGAAATGCAACTTTCCATGAGATCACGTTGGAACGATAGTCTGCGCACAAGGATTGTGTCAAAAACCATTTTCTTTTCAACGAAAGATAGCCCACTCTCATCTTTGACAAGTCGCATGTCTTGACGATAGCTTATTTACACTGCCAGAAAGACAACAGCATCTTAGATGTTTTCGACGTTACATGTTTAGTCCAAAGGAGTTTCGTACGTAGGGTGACACGCAAATACTCACCGTTGTTGAAAAAATGTATGGTGATGCTTTTAAGAACAATATGAGTCAGATCAGGTAGCTTCCTCCTTACGCTAAGGGAATAACCTAAGTTTTTAGAGTATTGTGTGGAAGCCCATTCCTAATACACCAATCGTCGATGACGTCCAGCTTCATCGGAATTAAAGCAGACAGTCGCTGTAATGCAGCTACAATATCTGCATACCCCTTAGTGTAGACGTTAGAACTATTGAAAGCATTAAGCTGTCACATATTATCTGCAGGCAGCACCCCCAATCAGGCTCCTATTCACTTACCTTCCTTTTATCTATAACTCTAGTGATGCGTTACTGTCGTGTTGTCTGGTCGATTTACATATGCCATCAAAAGTTGCGCTGTCTCAATTGTCGATAAAAATGTTCAGTGGATATTACCTCTTATCGTGTTCGTCTTCAATTCAGTCCACCAGATTTACAGGCAGGCATGTTATATGCGTTCGTAAGGCACTATTGGGCATATGAAGCTGGACCATTCTCTCCATGCTTAAAGTCGAAAATTAACATGGCAAGGAACATGCTTAGAAATTGGATACCTGAAGACTCAAACAAGGTATCAACTTTATTTAAACTTACAAAGGCTAGTGTTTCTTCTAAAATACCCAAAAATCATTTCCCAAATTATCCTGGACGAATTAAGGGACACTCTGCATATATATATAACATCTTCCAACTGTTGTCTGAGTAACAAAGTTACTGTTTATTTATCGTTCAAATAAGTTTAGTATTTGCGAGAATCAAATTTTATTGAGTTCGCTCTTTCGCCTTGAAAATGTCGAATTTTGTGCCAGATAAGGACGTTCGAAAGTGGCTGCCGATAAATTAAAAGATAAATTATATGACTTAAGTGGTTACAGAATTTTCCGTTCTGATAGGATTGATCGCATTAGTGGGGTGTAGCAATTTATTTAAGAAAAAGTCTGATTTGTAAAGATAAATGTAAGTCACCCAATGGATTGATTATCTTTTCATAAACATAGTCTGTGGGGAAAATACTATTCTTTGGATTGTGTGTATAGACCAAACAGGAATATTAATTTAAAATCTTTATATGTTTTAATGGAAGAAAGCTCGACCAGTGCAAGTAATGTTATTTTATGTGGTGACTTTAATAGTAACCTTTTGGTTGAAAGCCATCTTGTTGAAAACATGAACGCATTCGATCTACATCCTGTAAATAACCAGGTCCCTACTCATTTCAAAAATTCTTTCAGTGCCTTGTTAGATTTTTTCGTCTACAAAGAAAATCTAATAGGATACTCCTGTACGATCAGATTTCTGCACCAGCATTTTCAAAGCAGGACCTCTTCCTTCTAACATTTGGTTTTAATGTCAATTTACGCAACAGTTCAGCTAATTATAAATTTATAGATTTTAAAAATGTAGACAGAACTGCTCTTGAACGGTATGCCCTCTCCGATGATCAAGTTGATTTTGTTCAAACGAACGTAAATCATCTCTTTGATACATACGTACCAATAAGAACTGGAACAGCAAGGGAAAAACAAGGGCTTGGTTTACGAACGAAATTCGTATTTTAAAGGGATAATGCGATCAGCCTTACCACCGATGGAAACGCTTTCATGTAGACGAGCTCCACCAAGTCTATAAATGTTTCAGAAATAGTGTTGTTCCTGAAAAAAGAATTGCAAAAATACAGTTTTACTCCAACCGACTGAGTTCAGTTTTTTTTTTCAGTTTATATGCATTTTATTAATTAACACTTACAAGCTTTACAAAAAAAAAACGCTTAAAAATTAGCTTAATTAACTTAAAATTATCTTATTCTAACTTCCTGGCCCCATGCGGGTACTCTAAGTTAAAGCTAACACTTAAACTATGTCTTTCGACGTATCTTACAGTCTAATTTTAATTTTATTTTAACATTAATTAAAAAAAAAACTTAGTAAATGGACTGTTTTGTTTTGTATTATAAAATCTTAACTAAAAACTTACAGACCACCTAAATATATATATATATATATATATATATATATATGTATATATATATACACTTATATACTTATATATTAAGTATATATGTATTATGTATATATATATATATATATATTTGTGTATGTGTACGTAATAGATGTAAGTAGGTTAAGATTTATTTTTAGGAGGTCTATAAGTTTTTAGAAACGATATATATATATATATATATATATGTATATATATATATATATATATATCGTTTTTTTTTTCTTTTTTTATTTATTTAATTTTTTTTTTACAACAATTTTTTTTCCTAAAACTATGTAAGCCGGCCATGGCTAAAAAAAAAAAAAATAGACTGACCCACATTATAGAAGCTATCTATCACTGGAAGTATTCGATGACGAAGCATCCTCCCTTTCAACTAGCCACTAAAATTGCTGGTGCTGCCGAGCAACATCCCTCATGTCGCGACTCCCTACCGCCCTACTATTCGAGCGACGTGGAAGATTAGCGGCACCGCCAATCTGTCCTGGATCAGACCTTTACTATCTAGATAGAGGAACGCTTCTGGAGGAATAAAGCCGTCAAAGCGAGCTCTCTCGTAATACATATAATTGGGGTAGTAAGTCCCGGAGATCAGGTTGTTTGATGAGGCCACAGCTCTTGCAATGTGCCTTCGAGTCAACTTAATGACAAAATTGTACACTATTATTAGGTTCGCCCTATAGTACAAGACCTCGTTAGGATATAAATTTATGTACTCAGACTCTTATGTTCTGTATAGGCGAAAACAATTCCTCTCAAACACCCGAATCTTTTCCAATAAACTTGCTCTTACGTTGAACCACACGGGACATCCAAACACACGCATAGGCCTGATAAGGGCAATGTAGCAGATAACCTTTACCCTCGCATCGAGTTAGCTGTTATAAAACAGTCTCTTTATAAGGGCAAAAGCACCTCTGGCTCTGGCCAGAGCAACATCAATATATTTGTTAAAATACAGATATTGATCTAGCCAGATCCCAAGGCATCTGACTACATTTCGACAAGCAAGTGGCTGCCCGTGCTGTCCCACGATCAAGAACTTTCGCCAGTTCTTTCTGGTATCCCTAGAGGCCCCAGGCAAAGGCGTCCTATACAAAATAGTTTCCGACTTCTGTAAATTGATTTTCAATTTCCAGTCATCGCAATATCGTTTAATTTCATGGAAGTCACGTTGCAAGAGTATATTAATGACCTCAATCTTTGGACCTGTTCTGTACGTGATTAAGTCGTCTGCGTACGCTATGGCATATTGAAGTGAACCTATCAGATCACATGTGTAAATGTTGAATAGGATCGGTGAATTTACCGCACCTTGTTGCAGACCGTTTTTAATGTTAAATGCTCCAGCAGAAGTCACATCGCCATTCTTCACGATGAACTGTCTACTGGAGAGCATATCAAAAAGAATATACAGCAGTGGTTTACTAATGCCCAACCTGTCCAGCTTGAAAAAGAGTCCCTCTAACCATACGGTATCGAAGGCCTTCTCCAAGTCAATCAGGCAGGCACCAGTGCATTGTTTCTTGCCTTTATTCCATTGGATATCAGAAACCAGTTCCAACGCGGCATGAATGATATCATGCCCCGCCTTGAAACCGAATTGATTATCCGGAACTATATTTTTGTCCTCAACCCAATTAGTCAGGATTCTATTGATCACATTCTCGAAAACCTTACTGATGTTTGGAAGAAGACTGATCGAGCGGAGATTCGCCGGATTGGAAGTGTCTTTATCCCTTATAGGGATGGGATGTACCACCGCAGTTTTCCAATGCGCTGGATAATACACATTATTCATTGCATTATTAAACAGGGTGGTATAAATGTTCACAACTTCTAGAGGGAGATGTCGAAGCACAATGTTCGGTATTTCATCGGTTCCCACTGATTTTTTACTTCTAAGTGATTCGAAGATCGTCTGGAGCTCTTCCTTCGAAATGAACGGTGGTAGTACCATTTCATTGGTGATGATATTATTTGCCATATTCTCGTCACTGAACTGGGTGAAACCCGAGTTCTCGAATCGCCAATTCACAATTTCATTTCGAAGGTAGAAATTGTGCACAAGGACACGATTCTCCAGATCGTGGTTCGGGCCAATGATAACATTCGCCTTATATACTTCCTGGAAAGTTGCCCCTATGGTCTCAACCTTCTCCTGCGGATCCTCGATCACAAAGAAGTTGTCATCATCAACAGCCTCATTTGGATCTATGCCTGTTGCTACAAGTATTTGTTCGTTGTTCGTCGTTCGGGCGATTTTAAGACATGGAAGGTCGTTTTGAGTATTTCTCCGAAATATTTTATTTATTTGCGGAAACATATTCGGGTTGTTGGTGTTTACAGTCTGAATTTTATTGTTCGAATACAAACTTACATAATTTCTGTAATTTTCCTTTATTAATGTTTGGAGGTTTTTAATCGACGACTTCAGTGTCATGACTTCAGTGCAGAGTTGCGAGTTTAGGAATTAAAAAAACACTAAGCCATAAGCTAACAATTGACTTATAATTTGAAAAAGAATTAATTCATAAGCTAGCTAGTGAATTATGAATTACACCAATTTTAATTCATAAGCTAGTCGGTGAATTATGAACTACACCAATTTCAATTCATAAGCTAGTCGGTGAATTATGAATTACACCAATTTCAAGTCATAAGCTAGTCGGTGAATTATGAATTACACCAATTTCAATTCATAAACTAGCTTATGAATTGGAGAATTCATAAGCTGGCTTTGATTCTATAATTTTAAACCAAAGTGATTCAAGAGCGCGGATTGTATATGTATGAGTTGTATAATATTGCTAATAATTCAATTGGCTTATTTAACGCATAAAGCATACACAGCTACTCATACATATACAACTCATACATGTACAATTTCCACTACGGAGAGAGATATACACGATGCATGCTTCCAGCACCTGGAACCTACGTACTACACGACTGTATACTCTTTTAAAACGTATACCTTTTCGTACAAAAATCGCAACGCCACCTCCCTGAATGGAATTTGGTCGGTTTCTCCGTACTATTTTGTATCTTCTGTGCCTCATTTTGTGTCTTTTGGTAAGCTTAGCTTCGCTAACCAAAAGCACATCAGGGGCTTGGTCTTTAAGCAACTTAAATAGTGCGGCTCGTCGTTCGAACCTTATCAGTGAATTCACATTCACAGCAAGGACCTTCAGGGTTTGCTCCGCTACGTACGTACCCATTACGGCAAAAGGTGCGTTAGGCCACGCATCAGCGCGTATACTTGATCCACCCGCGCGGTCTGTTCAGTTAGATGACGTTGGAGCTGAGCCATCTGCTCCTGGATAGAGAGCAAGATAGCTAGCAACCTTCGCTTGTTGTACCGTATTTCCTCTACCTGCCACCATTTGGGAGTAAGTAACATGGGGAGTAACGGCTGGAGTTTGAGAATGCACGGGTGGACCTTTAACTTCCACTTTCTGCTGCCGAGCCAGATTTACTCTCTTGATGTATTGGAATTTGGGACAGCCCCGATAGTTTGCGGTGTGTCCCGTGTTCCAACATAACGCGCAAAAGAGTTGGCTTTTTTCAGAGGCTCCGTTCTTACCCAGAGCGCATTCCTCGGACTTGTCCAACCAACTTAATAGCAAGTTAGATGGATGAAAATGGTGGGGTAACCTTCGTGAATTGGGGATTGGAAAACAAAAATTGAGCTGTTCTTGTGACATCGATTATAATGAACTTAATCGTAAGTCCTTATCGATTCCACATCCCGTAACCACAGAAGTAAATGAAGATTTATATTTACCGAAGTCCTGCTGTCTCAACAGAGACACAATTTTCCTTTATAAGACTAGAAAACATGGATGTTATCGAAAGTTTTTTGTTCATAAAATCAAATGCGGTAGGACTCGATGAAGTTTATCCAGTTTTTATTAAAGCCATATTACCATTACTACTTCCGTATATTACGCATGTCATAAACACCATTTTTGCGACCGGTATTTTTTGCCAACAGTGGAAAAATTTGAACGATTTATGCATAAGCAAATAAATCAGTCTCTTAAACGTACTATAATAATCTATTGGTTTCAGTTCAATCTGGATTTCAAGCCAAACATAGCTATATTATTGCTTTCATGAGTGTGGTGGAAGATATAAGAGGGAAACTCAATAAAGACCACGTTACTTTGTTGACCCTTCTAGATTTCTCCAAAGCCTTTGATACGGTCAACCATTGTACTCTCAATCATAAGTCACGTTGCTCTCATCTTATCTAAAAGAAAGAAAACAAGCTGTGTCTCTGGAGGGCATCCTATTCGAATTTCTTCCTTTGGAGGGAGGCGTTCCCCAGGGGTCGATTTGGGACATCTCTTATTCTCACTGTATATCAATGATATACAAATGGTAATTGTGAAGTCAGCAAAACACTTTTACGCAGACGATATTCAAATTTATAAGAGTTGTGCCTTGGTCTTACTGAAAACTGTGCTAATGATATGAATGAAGATCTTCAAAGTATCGCAAACTGGTCATTTGAAAATGGCCTGGCACTTAATCCTAGCAAATGCAAATGCCTAATTATTTAAAAAAAGAAGCTGTAGCTATCCTATTTTCCAGCAATCACATTAAACAGTTCAGAAATTGAATTCGTTGAATATTCTAAAAATCTAGGCACGATATTCAAAAGGACGCTCACTTGGAACAACCATATACTCGTAAATGCGATAGTGGGTAGGACATATGGCGTTCTTCGAACTCTATGGACTACTCAAAAGTTTACATCACCGAAGACTAGATTAACTCTCGCTAAAACACTGGTTATCCCTGTACTTATTTGTGGTTGCGAAATATTTGGTAACTGTTATGCTGACAGTAAAAGAAAGCTTCAAGTTGCATTTAATAGCACTATCTGGTATGTCTACGGCCTCAGAATGTTGGACCATGTGTCACATTTGGTTAACAACCTATTGGGTATGTCTTTTCAGAACTACGTCAAATTTCGTACTCTCGTTATGCATCTCGTATAACATTATAAAAACAAGACAACCGTCTTATCTATATTATAAAATCCTGTTTTCTGCATCCAACTTAATTCTGCATACTTAATTATCCCGCAATTCTCCTGTCTAACGTCTGAAAGACAATTAAAAGAATTAAGCTTACTCATCCCCTTCTTTCAAGCAAAATCAATTCACAAAAAGTTTAACTATACAATTTGGAATATGCGAGTATGAATAATGAAATACAGATATTAATATTATTGATTACTTGAACTTTAATTTCCTTTATAATTCTCTTCACTCCATTGTAATCATATCTGAATTTTTTAATATATTATTATATTTTAAATCTATCTTTGATTTTATCTCTTGTTTTTAAATTTATACCAATTGGATAAATACACAGACTTAAAAGTATATTCTTACTGCGTCAGAAGTACTATACTTGAATTAATATATTAAATATTATTATTATTATTATCTCAGTTCTCTCCAACTCTTCCCCAATTGTGCTGATTCCTCTTCGAACGTTCTTCGCCAAGCACTTCTTGGTCGGCCCACTCGTCTTCCACTTTGCGTAAGATGGTTCCATTGCATCGCTTGACTTGCAATGCACTCTTGATCTTTACGAAGCGTATGCCCAATCCACTGCCATTTACGTCTTCGTATGACGGAGCCAATAGGTTTCTGACTTTTTCTCGCATGAAGTTCATCATTAGAGATACGGTCCTGCCAGAAAATCCTGAAGATTATTCGCAGACATTCACGAACGTTTGCAGCTTTCTTGTGACAGCGGGAGTGACTTTGCAAGTGTTGCACCTATTCAACATTGGAGCGGAAAAGTCATAACTTGGTCTGTAGGCTGATAGGGTTGATTCTCCATATTTCGGACATCATTCTGAATACAGCCTTTGCTTTCCCGATTCAGCTGATTTTATCTAGTTAGGTCCCGCCATCGGTAGAAGAATGCTCACAATATATTGAAAATTCTCTACTATCTCTACTGGTTGTCCAGAAATCTCTACTTGTTTAGATACGGAAGTTCCAAGGTTGATTCGTTTTGTTTTTGTCGTATTGATTTTTAGCCCAATGATTTTAGCTTCTCTCTCCACCCTTATTGTCATTTGATTTAGATCCATGATCCTATGAGCAGTAAGCATACGTCGTCCGCGTAGTCCAGATGTTTGATGTAGGATTGCTGACTCCACCGAATTCCTTTAGTCGACAAAGCTGTATGCACTACATCATTTTTCACCAATAGGAACAGTATTGGTGGCAGTATACAGTTCTGCCTACCTCTGACAACCTACCTTTATACAGAATGTGACATTTGGATCCATCGTATGTGGCCTTGATAATAGCAATCAATTTATCTGGCATGCCCCTCCTGCGGCAAGAAAGCCAGATAAATTCTCTACTTACACTGCTGAACGCACTTTCGACGTCGATGAACAGCAGGGGAAGTGGTGATCGATATTCAACGCACTGTTCGATGATTATCAGCAAGTAAGATCTAGTGCGGAATCCTGCTTGCTCAGCGTCGAGTGTGTTTTAGAGGTGATCTTTTATTCGATCTTAGACGATTTTTGCTCTTACCTTGGCTACTGCAGGCAGCAAATTCCTCCTCAATTTTCGAACTGCACAAGGTCTCCTTTCTTTGGGAAATTGACAATCATTCCTTTTTTCCACTCTCTCTATAAGTGGGTGAAGGATCTTACTCGATGTTGTTGGCACTACTCGTAATAGCTCTGCGGGAATACCGTGAAGTTCAACCGCTTTGTAGATCTTCAGTGCTTCAGTGCGGTAAAGAATTCTTCTTTTGTCATGGTCCACTTCTACTTCCTCAGCGGACTGGTAATCATCGTCCCCCACACGTACTCCCGCGCCTTGCTCAAGATCGCCTTGCGTTTGAACTTCCATATTGTTAGTTACAACTTTTATTGAATAACCATCGTTTTCACTCACAAGATTGGCATCCGTTTTCAAAAATTCTTGGAATCACGGTTTATTTTTTTGATTCTATTCTATTCTATTTCCACATTTCGTGTTCCTGATATCCAGATCCTATAACCTTTGAATGTGTCAGAGTATCCCCTAAATATTCCTTTATTTGCGTTTCAGCCAAATTTTTTACGTTTTTGCTTAGGCACGTGTATGATTGCGTCAATGCAAAAAGTTTTGAACTCCTTGACCTTAAACTTACCTCCACACCACATTTCGTAGGGAGTTGTACCTTCCAAGGCTGCGGTGTGGTTTAATGTATACACTGCCGTATTCATAGCTTCAACCCAACATTTCTTCCGAAAATTTCATGCACTCATCACCGTTTGAGCCGCTTCGACGACTGTACGGTTTTTTCGTTCAATTTTCCCGTCTTGCTCTGGGGTATATGCAACACTGGTTTCATGACGAATAACGCATTTAAGTGCAGCAAATTTGACATATTCCATTCCATTATCAGTGTGAAGTGTCTATGAAATTGTTTATGGTTTTTTTTTTTTAAATGCACCACTCTGAATCATGAGAAATGATCCTTGAACAGAGTAAAATATTTTGGCCCACCTAACGATAATTCTTCCATTGGACCACACACATCGTCATGTACAACTTCACCCGGCGGGCTTATCACAAAAGCACTCTTTGTCTCTCAGTTTTCCATAAGCACATGCATAGCACGAATAATCTTGGTCATCTTTGAAATAAATATGTACCTACATATTGTTTTCTTTCAGATGAGTACCTAAATTTTTTATATCCTGATTATCATACCTTTAATGGTAATGCCTTTGTGGTCGGCCCCTTTGTAGTCTGGACACGAAAACACATTCTGAAAAACTGTGATAACAACTCCGTCTTGTCAGTGATCCGTTGCACTTACTTAATATTCCTCCCTTTGCCTCGCCCTTGCTTCCAGTCCTCACACGCTCATCATCGTTTTCAGCATTGCACATAAGTGCATCTCCAAATTCTGCACCTTTGCTAACAGCCTTTTTATGATCACCAAGCTTTTTGGGACACTCTCTCTCCCACTTCATTGCACCTGAAGCACTTTCCAGGTTTGAAAGTGCTAGTCTTTTGCTGCTCTAATTTTCTAGTTTTGCAATTAAAGCTGAAGTATTCATGCTTGGAACTGATGAGCTAGAAAGAATTCGTGTTCCTTCCATAACTAAACGTGACGTCAAATTTTCCAAAGTTTGCTGGTCTTTGGTCCTCGATTTCCGCGCAGAAAGGAAATGTCTAAGGGTTTCTGGAAGGGTCACCAACATTTTGGTGATTACCATGCTTTTTGTAACCTCTTCCCCAATATCTCGTAGCTACCTATGTAGCTATGTCCTCCAACCTCAAGATATGCGTTGCTACATCATCTTCGGGTTTCATCTCAAAGGCATAGAACCTCTGCAATGTGCGTATTCTACATTCAATTTTGATGATTTTTCATAGACTGATTGAAGTTTTTCCACATTTCTATTGCAACGGTGCAATTCACTATATGCAGAAGCGGTATCAGGCAAACAGTCATTGTAATAATGCGCTGAGCCCTCACGTCTAACCCATACTGGTGAACGATTTTCATAGACGGTCTTCGCTTCAGATTCAGCCTTAACCGGCCAACGACTTTCACTATCGAATACTCGTATTTCTGAAGCACTTAATAATATTCTCACCTGGAAGTTCCATAAAGAAAAGTGCGCAGAATTTTGTAGTATGTCGACCTTAAATTTTTCATCTTCCATTTGGATATAAAATTTGTATTCGTCCTATTGAGAATAGAAGAAAGGGCTTAGAGGAAACGAAAAATGCAAACGGCATTACGGATCTAAACTATTGCAATGTATGACTTTCACCTATTCTTTAGAAGATCGCGCGCTCTGTTGACTTTAGCAAATAAAATACACAACCGACTGTTATGAAGTGATAATCAGAATAAAACCTTTATTAGGTTAGTTCTGCCTTACGCTACTGAATGTACACGAACCAGGCCTAACTTCAAGTCGTTAGAGAAAAACAACCAATGTGAAGTGAGAGAGTTTAAAAATTAACTTTATTAAGATATCAGGTGACCCTGTGACCCCAACAAATAAAACCAAAATACTGTGTGGGTGACCTTTGATTGCACATTAAAATCTGGATATTGGGGAAGCGTTGTGCGATGAGCCCCAAGCTAACGAAGACGCAACTGCTGAAAGAACTTTCTGGTACGAGCATTAAAGTGCCACCTTCTGCAACAGTGGCGCAGCTACGATCTCTTTGTGAGCAGGAATTTTATCCGCCAAGGGAAGTAATAACTTCTAAAAACTCAGGAGTACTCGTGGGCTCTGACACTGTACTGTTGCAGCAACTACCGTCGATACCCTTCAGACTTCAGGAACTTCCGACACACCTTAAATTTAGTGCACATCCTTGCTTCCACAACTTCTGACACTGCCACACTTAAATCTTCGGCTATGATATCTTAGACCTCCGCTAACAACGGTACACATGTCGCAGGTACAACGACCAACTCCGATATCGATGAGTTGGCTGTCACAGGGAGCCGCTAGGTGTGTTCTGGTACAAGAATTCGGTAAACAGCTGACCCGACAGGAAGTTTATCGGCAATTGAGCCACCGTACCAGAAATCGTGAGGAGACACTCCTTCACATGTCGATGTCGAAAAACTCGATCTATTGTAATACAATACATCATCGATGGACTCTCAGATGTTTCAGCGAATGCATCCATTCTTCACTCATCGAAGACACTTCCCAAACTCAAAAATCTACTGCTACGCTACGAAAAAAGATCTTCAGTGATATCTTCACAGCCCATACCTAAGACTAACGTTCTTCGGCCTTTGGCAGTCCCAGCTTCCGTCATGATGCTGGTGCTACTAAAAACCAGTTAAGATGCCTCAATTGCCACATATCCAGCAATTGTCCAAAGAAAAAACGACCAGCAGGATCCTGCTTTCGCTGTGGGACAACAGGTCACGTTTATAAGCAGTGTCCAAAAGCTCCAAGAAGACTTGTTGGCGCGCCGTCCAAGAGACTTCCGGCCTCAGAAGTGAGGAGGACAAGGGAGATGACTTAAGGCAATTGTTGGATGTAGTGCAATACAACTGGTAAGCGTCGCTTCTATCTCGAGTTTAAATAAGTGCACAATTTCTAAGAAATGTTATTCTCTCTCGATAGAGAAATGTTCACAATAGAGCCTGAACAGTTTGATGATGTTAGGATCGGCCCAGATTTGGCCCGGGAAACTAGGGATATGGTGCGTAGGGTTACAGATGGCAATTATACAAATTTTTACCAAGCGAAAATAGAGCTATTAGAATTTGAAATGCAAATTCGACTTACTAGCGACAATCCATTCTTCTGTCCACCCCGACGACTATCTTTTACCGAAAAGCAGAAGGTAGATAAAATTATGAAAGCCCTGTTAGATTCATAAAACACAGTGAATCCCCCTTTGATTTGCTCACTGTTGTAACCAATAAAACTTCAGGCGAAACACGTATGTGCATAGACTAACGAGCACTAAATAAACATACTAATCGCGATAGTTATCCACTCCCATTAATAGAGGACTGTTAGAAGTACTTCGAGAAGATATTCGCGTTGCTCGATCTTAGGAGTGGTTTTCACCAGGTCAAAGTATCCCCTGATTCCACTCATCTCACCTCATTCATCACTCGAAGTGGCCAGTATGAATTTTTGAAAATGTCCTTTGGACTTATGAAGGACCCAGTGTATTTCATCGTTTTATATCTCACATCTTCTGAAAATTTACTAAATCAAAGGATATCGTCATGTATTGTCGGAAATAAGAAGTTCTCGATTGAACATCTGTGCCAGAACGTTAAATTTTCTTCTTTTATAAAATAAAGTGGTACGTGTGCTGCACGGGTTAGTACTTTAGGGTTCGTTATAAGGACCGTTATTTTTTTCTAGGAATTATTTACCATGCTATCGGCAGTTCAAATTCAAATCCTTTTCCTTTACGAATTTAAAATGGGACATAATGCGTCACTGGCAATGAAAAACATTAAAAACACTATACAATGTTGGATTGGAAAGTTCCGCTCGGGAGATTTCACCCTCGAAAATAAACCACGTGGGAAGTCGGAAACGTTAGTTGACGACAATGTTTTAAGAACAAGGATGGATGCGGACCCAAAGAAATCGGTGCGAAAGATTACACAAAGCATGGCAGTATCCCCAATGACGACACCTTTCTCTCATAGGAAAGGTAAAGAAACTCGATAAATGGGTACCGCATGATCTGAACGAATCCCAAAAACTACGGCTCCTAGAAATCTGCGCATCGCTTATACTAAGAAACAAAACTGAACCGTTTTTGCACCGGATAGTCACCTGTGATGAAAAGTGGATACTGTATGATAATCGTAAAAGATCTGTTCAGTGGTTGGATGCAGATGAAAAACCAAATCACATCCCAAAGCCCGATCTTCATCCAAAAAAGGTTATGCGGACAATTTGGTGGACATCGAAAGGACCAATTCACTTTTCATTCCTTCAACTAGGAGAAACGATAAACGCTATAAAATATTGTGAGGAAATTGACATATTGCATCTCAAATTTTCTGAAAAGCAACCTGCGTTGGTGAATAAGTACGATACGATCCTTTTGCATGACAATTCCAGACCCCATACCTCACAAGTAACTGTGCAAAAACTGTTGCTGTTGGGATTTTAAATTCTTCAGCATCCACCTTTCTCTCCTGATATTTGCCCAACGGATTACCATTTTTTCCACAATCTGGGTTCATTTTGCCGGCAGAAGGTCTTCCGGAACAGAGCAGAGGTCATAAAAACCTTTGAAGATTGTATCACGTTGGAAAAATGTCATAGTTGCCAAGGGATCCTATTTTGATTGAAGAAAAATTTACAGAAAAGTAATATTGGCTTTTAAACTTTTACGATAAAATCGGACATTTCATGTGGTACAACCACAACATGTGCATGGGTGACATAGTTATCCATTACTCGACCACCTCCGACTGCTTGGGGAAGTTTTACAGTGCTTTTCGAGGAACGGGCTTGAAATGAAGTTGTCCAAATGGCGTTTTGTATACTCCGTGGTAGAGTATTTAGGGTATAGTGTGATGAAACAGGGAATTCAACCTAGTGACTCACATTTAAAGGCAATTCGGCGGTATCCTGCTGCCAAAAACGTTAAGGAATTTCACTCCTTCCTAGGCGTTAGTTCATACTTCCGTAGGTTTGTAAATTCATTCTCTATGATAGCGCGACCGTTACTCAAAAAAGACCGATCTTTCTGCAAAGTGTGAAGACGCCTTTCGACAATTAAAGAATTGCCTCACTTCCTCACCAGTAAGGCTATTTACAACCTAACGGGGGAAACTTAACTTCATTGTGATGCAAGTTCACTAGTCTACAGTGCAGTTCTACTCCAGCGACAAGACGACGAACGAGGAAAGAACCCAGCGGCATACTTCTCCAAGGGTATGACCTGCGAGGAATCCATGTATCACAGTTTTGAGCTGGAGACATTGGTTATCATATCCGCGTTGCGGCGATTCAGGATGTAATTAAAGTGTTATATGGTGATCTCACAAGGTCGAGATGCAATGGTTTCCTCCTTAAGAGAAAAGCTAGGCTCTGAAGGATGCAGTCTCTACTTTCCTTCAGACATGGAAGCTAGTGTCATTCGGCACGTCCACTAGAAGATTAGACATTTGGGAGTAACAAAGTCCTATGACCAAATCCGTATGCATTTATTGGTTCCCAAATATGCATGAAAAGATAGATATGTTAAGTTCATCCAGAATTGTATTCGACTCATTATGTATTTTTCGCCTGCCCGTTCACCTGAATGTAGCCTTTACAGTATATCCAAAAGACCGCTTCCTTTTCGCACCATCTATGTACCTAGATCTCTTCGGACCCGTTCCGTCTCAATAGAGTCGAAGAGAAAGCATATACATCTTGTGGTTGACGTCTTTACTAAGTTTGTGAAACTATACCCCGTTATTTCAACGAGTACAAAGGAAGTATGTGCTTCACTAGATAAGTATTTTGAATACTATAGCAGACCGTCAAGAATAATTACAGACCGAGGCTCGTGTTTCACCTCGCTGGAATTCAGTTTATTTCTGATAGACTTAAATATCACGCATGTTAAAACTGCCGTTCACTCTCCAAGGGCTAACCGCCAGGTGGAGAGAGTTAACCGGGTGTTAACGCCCATGCTAGAAAAGCTTAGTGAACCGCTTCAACAAACTGATTGGGTGCATACACTCCTCCAGATTGAGTATGTAATAGACAATACGATGCACAGATTCACTCGTACTACACCTAGCAAACTTCTGTTCGGGGTCGATCAGCGGGGCGCCGTGGTAGACAAACTCACCGAGTTTCGGGAGAAGAAAGGTTTAGATACTTCCGAAAGGAACTTAAGTGAAATAAGGGAGAATGCATCTCGGGAAATGCACAGAGCCCAAGAGATATTTCGAAGAACATAGTCATCCTGCGCGTACTTATTAACAATAGAAGTAGATTGCGTAGTGATAAGGAACGTTAATACTACTATCGGTTCCAATGAAAAACGTATCCCAAAATTCAAACGACCCTACGTCGTCCACAGAATTCTGTCTCATGATAGATATGTAGTTCGCCATATAGAAAACTGTCAAATTACGCAGTTACCGTATGATGGTGTTATTGAAACCCGAAATATGCACCTATGGAAAGAATAGTAAAGAAATAACTGTTGTTTCGGGTTTCTCCTACCATCGTAGGGTTTATTTAGGTTAATCATAAGCCATTGTAGTGATCGATGTCGATCAAAATGTCAGATTGGGCGAGATGTAGCAAAGTAAGAAAAAATTAGTTTTGTTCTGCCTGTACGCTGCTGATTGTACACGAACCAGGCCTCACTTCAAGTCGGTAGAGAAAGGAGAACTAATGTGAGGTTAGAGAGGCATTGTGATTTTGGCGGTGAACATACCGGCAGCATTAAAATAAATATAAGCTTTTCGAAAAATAAATTCTTTCCTTTCAAATTCAATAAATCGTTGAAAATCTTAAAAAATAACCTTATACATTCAGAAGAGTATGTTAAGTACACAATACTTAGGTGTTATGAAAATTGAAATTGAAGAAGGAGTTGTCAAGTTAAATTATTTCAGTCTTGTTCATCTTCATATTTTACTTAACACTTTTTCATTCTATTGACCAACGTCGGACTAGATTTCGCTGGGCCCTTTGAGATAAGGGTTAAAAAGAGTAGATTTTATCAAGCATTAAAAGGTTATACACGTCTCTTTATTTCTTTGTGCATGAAAGCTGTCCTAGTCAGTCTCTCCACAGACTCGTTCCTAGCTGTCTTTGGTAGATTTGTCGGACGTCGATGTGTTGCTCAATAGCTCTTCTCCGATAGGTGCACTAATTTTGTAAGTGCGAATAAAATACTCAGCAAGAAAATTCGAAAGGCATTAGCAGAGACAACCTCTGAAGCAGAAAAGTATGGGTGGTTTATGGGAGGCCGGTATTAAGACGTTTCCACACCTTACCAGTAAAATTAGTATCTCCACTGTATTTAAGAATTGACAAAGAATTCAACAAATTTTGCATTCCTTTTTAAGGCGATGGAAAGAGGAGTATCTCACCGATCTTCAACGAAGAACAAAATAGAAATTTCCTCAGAGAAATATTGATGCGATAGTTATTCGTAGTGAAAATTTGCCACCCACCCTCTAGCACTTAGGAAAACTTGTTTCTGTTTACCCAGGTAAGATGGAAGGGTCCCTGTTGCTACTTTAAAAATTCATAAAAGGAAAATTGTTCGACCCATAGTCAAGTTAAGTTTGTTGTCCATTTTGTTGATTAAAAATGATTGTAAGTTTACCACAGCTTACAGTAGATGAAATTTCTTGTAACATGATTGAAAAAGAAAAAAATATAATTTTATACAACTTTTGATGTCTCTTAAAGTACCTATTGAAATTACTGTAATAACTAGTTCAAATATAAATTATCCCACTAGCATGATTGAGTGAGTCGGGCAACCACCCCCACCGTTGAATTTACCAACTTGTTTTCGGATTGATTTCGATTCTCTCTTTGCATTTCTGCAAAGGAAAGCCGGAATGTTAACATAGGAATAAAAACAAACAAAATAATAAAAACACAAACGAAACTATTGGCAATGGCACATCCGAAAAAGAAGACCAAAGGGTATGGATGGAGAAAGCTAGAAGAAGGAAAATGTGAACATGGGGATAAGTCAGTCGCAACCATAGATGAACTAACATACAATAGATGGCAAACTTTCCAGATATTGGAAGACCAAAACCAGTTTTCTACTGATCGCCTCTATCCGTGTGACCCTGCCTGTGAATACATGTGAATTGTAATCAAAGGCAATTTTCTTACCAATTTACACAAAACCCGCACATTTTACTCAAAGAACGTCACCCACATTACACACACGCGTGCAAGTCGCTCGCATTCTAGCAACTTTACTTGTAAATTACTCTTATTCTAACAAATTTTCGCAGGTTATAGAGATGTAAAAGTGTTTGTAATTCCCTTACAGTGTGTCTGTGCGAAAGTTAAGGGTTTGCAAAAGAATTGGTAGATTTTGCAAACTAGGTTAGTTCAGCTATGTTCGTAACTACCTATAGGCTTAGGGCATCAAGAAGAAAAGGAAATCTATTTTTTTTTGTTTTTTTGCACTTAGCTGGGTGAAAATAGTTGAAAGACATCGAATGCGACCTTTGCGATAATGTGGGACCCACCTACTAGAAACACCCGTAGAAAGCACAGTGTTACCATCCTTCCAATAATCGCACCTAGTTGTTAAACTACAATAATTAGCAATTTGTTTCTAATACTTGTAAAACTTATGTTATAAGGAACTAACTTTGGTCTGTTACCTTTCGTATTTTAATTCGTTATCACTTTGTTCGTGTGATTATGTTGTAATACATACAATATTTATTTTTTTTATTCCTAGTTAGCTAGTTCGAATGGTTTTATTCTTCGTAATCTTCTAACTAAATTAAGTGATTCGACTACTTCTAAATTAGCATGGTTGCAAAGCCTACATTCATGTCTTCTTGCGACCTTCCTGACATCGTGCTCTGTCATTTAAATTTTTAGATCCCCATTTAGATCAGCGTTACGTATATACCA
Source organism: Volucella bombylans (assembly GCA_949129095.1). Taxonomy (NCBI): domain Eukaryota; kingdom Metazoa; phylum Arthropoda; class Insecta; order Diptera; family Syrphidae; genus Volucella; species Volucella bombylans. Next base: position 148,127,132 of record OX422140.1, on the reverse strand, counting down.
TGAAGTACTCATAATATTGCGTAGTACTTTGTTTTGGAGGCATTTAATGCTTTGCAGGTTTGTTTACTTGCTAATAGAAAAGCAGTTTATCGTATATTGAGACACATGAATACCTCTCTATGAGATAATATATTCTGTTGTATCCTATACAATACTATCATATACAATATTTGACACGAGTTTTCCAGCACAACTTCTAGAGTCTAGAGCCATGCCTAAATATTGTACTTAGCTGAGTTCGAATACAGAACTACTTTGTTATTTATATACACAGGTATGTGTTGTACGTTTTTATGGTGGACTGTAGATCCATAGATAGCTGGTTCAAATCCGGCTCGAAGGACCATTTATTATGGTAAGAGATTTCCAAATAAAGGACAAATCCTTGTTGTAATTCGAAATTTATTACCTTATTTTATTTGACGTGTATTTCCCGACTGCTCTTCTATGACTGACCATTATACCTTCTTTCGCTCGCATTCATATAACACATTGATCAGAATCGAATTCGCCGCAATCTAACTACATGAATATGAATAAAGCTTTGCCTAACAGGTAAAGTTAACATGAACTGACTTCAGTTCATTTAATTTTATTTGCTATTTGTTGGTCCAATCAGATATATAATTTTCGGTTTTTTTTGTAACTTCCTGCACGGTTTTTCCGACAGCATGTACAGCAGTATCGTCTACAAATGTGGCAACAGTAGTTTCGTCATTTTGTGGTAGGTCATTCGTGTAAAGGGGGAAAGGTACAGATCCTAAGACACTACCTTGCGGTACTCCAGCTTTTATACATTTTAATGCGGAGTATTCATCTTCTTGCTTAATCTTAAATAATTGCTGGAGTATTTATGACTCTAGTACTTCTGAGTATTGTTTCGGAAGATATTTTTGTAGCTTATTGACTAATCTTTTGTGCCAACCTTTTATCAAAAGCCTGTGATACATCAAGGAAGATGGTAGAGCATATTTATTTTTCTTCACCAGGCTTTTTCTATTTTATCAGTTATTCAGTTATTATCAGAATCTGATTTATAGTTGAGTACGTATTTCTAAATCCACGTTGATGGTTTTGTATCAGTGCCCTTTCTTCTATTATATAATAGGATGAAGTCGTTTCAGAAGAACTTTTTCGAAGAGTTGCGAAGAGCTTTAACAGAATTGGCAGCAGTGAGATCGGACGATATGAGGTAACTTCACTGGGTAATTTGCCATGATAACTTCCTTAACCTTCCACATGCGTGGAACATACCTTAGTCTAAACGATGCCTTTCTTATCTGTGCTATTTGCTTCATACCTTTTTCAGGCAGTTTTTTTTAGCATTTCACCCGTGATTAGATTAAATCCAGGAGCTTTTTTCGAGTTTATCTTTTCTTTTTCTCCTGTGGCTATTTCCTTAGAGGTTACTGCTGGAATTAATCTCTCGTGTTCACACATTTCTTACGTTTGTTGTTATAATCATTATCTTCGTATGGCAATTTCAACATGTTCCGCAAATAGATTCGCATCTTGTTTGTTTATTTTTGCTGTTTAATTTGATCTTTTAATTTTTTTTTGAAACCTTCCACAGTGAGTATTCTATACAAGTGTCGTTCGTCAGATTTTTCAATTCTATGATCTTTTTCTAAATTAAACTAATACTCGTATTATAGTAAATCTTGTTTTATCACTTGGCGCTCTCGACAATTGTCAGCGATTATGAGCTCTCCTCTTTCTTTGGGATTTGATTCAGCCGTTGCAGCCTAAGCAGCCTTTTGTATATCTAGGGTGAAAGTCTATACTTTATTGTCTAATTTATCTGTTGTATCGATTGTTCTGGTTAGTTCGATGCATTCCTCTAGCAAATATCTGAAATGTATCCAGTCAGTTAGCTCGTTCACTAGCCATGGGTTGCTTTCGTTCATTATAATTTTATAACCAAGTGTAAGCAGCACAGATGAGTGATGTGAGTTAAGATCTGGCCCTTCTGCACTTAGGTAGTATTTGAGGAGATATTCTTAGCTATAAAGAAGTCGACAACGTCCCCGATTTTGTTCCTATCTGTGGGCCAGTAAGTAGGATTTCCTGTTGATTGGTAATTAGCATTGCCTTCTTTTATAGATTCAAGGAGTTCTCTTCCTCTTGTATTTGATAATGTTGATCTCCAAAATTTGTTTTTTGCGTTGAAATCTCCGTCTATTATGAATTTATTTCCGAATTTACGGAAGAGGCTTTTAAAATTGTTTTGTGTCAGCCTGTAGGTAGAAGAACAATATGCCGCACCTAACGTTACCTGGATGCTGCTTGCTATTATGTCTACGGATTTGACTTGTATTTCACACGACTAGTCTTCTTCATCTTCATGGTGACTAAAACCTTTCTTAATTATAACTGTTGTTGCGGTAAGACGGTAAAATGGGCAGTCGTGCTAAAAGAAACAGTTTCGGGCGGTCGGGATAGCAATATAATTCGAATGCAAGAGACTTGGAAAATAATTTAAGTGCGTCTCTAATAAGTGCCAAATTAAAAAGTGGATTGATGATTTTGAAGAGCAGGCTAAGATTTTCTGTTGGGATGAAATTAAGAAGTACGCGTGGTGCAAAAGTTTGTTGTGTGGCTCTGCAAAATTGTTTGCCAATTACGAGCTAAAGCCCAAATCACACGCAGATCTTCGAAGAGGTGTGATGTCAGAATGTCAAGAAGAAGTTAGTTCAGCCGATGTCCACAAACAGTTGCGGGAATTATGACCGGATACAGTGTAGAGCCCAACCTTTGTTTGAACTGTTTGATATTTTGAATAGAATTCAATCAACTTACTTGACTTTTCCACTATTTATTTATTTTTATTTTTTGTATTTTTACATTTGAATCGTCTTTTAAAGTTGCAGATTAGACTCACTTTTTAAGAAGAACCACTTTTCCAATTCAAATCTGCTTATATAGTCCGACGACGCCCGAAAATCCAAATCTGCTTCCAACACATCATAAACTCTCATCTACAAGAGAGGGGGTTTGCAGAATTGCAATTGTACATTTGTATAGCAACATGTCGCATGATCCGTACACATGATGGGGTAGGAATCAACAATGAGTTAATCTCCCATTGAGAGTGTTGTGTGAATATGTGAGTTAACTATTGGCATAGCAACAGCAGCATGAGTTGAGATCACATTCTTGTCTAATATGATTGGCTACAACTGTGCTGACTGTGGCTAACAACGCACGTGCTGTTTGAGTTCACGTGATGCTTTATTCTGCTGTGCTATGTGTAAACATATTTGTTTTTTGGAACATCAGCTACTCGAATATTTAATGGGTTTGTAACATACTAGGGTTGCCATAGTATGTAACTCAAGCTCAAGGAAAAATTTACATAACGAAAGTTGTCGTGAGTTTTTATACGGTTTAATTGAAATAACAAGTCAGGGCGATGGAGAAGACTCGGCTCTGATCGATTACGCGATTGATGGAATTGAAGATTCCGAAACGAATAAATTGGTGCTTTACGAAGCCAAAAGTGTAAAAGAGCTCAAAGAAAAGTTGAAAGTTTATGAAAGAATGAAAGACCGACAAAGGGAAAAAACTGCGACAAATACACGTGTTAAGAGTGATCGCTTTGATAAAAATACAGTGAACAAAAACTGCCGGAGTTGTTTCAATTGTGGCAGTAAGAAACACGAGTTCCATAGATGTCCAGATAAAGGCCGTGATCCGTGATTTGCTGTCGCAAATCGACATTTATTCAAATAAGGATTTAGACTTTGATTTAAGTCACATTATCGATACAGCAGTAAGACTAGATGTAGAGAAATTAGTTAAAAATTATAGTCCAAAGAAAGTAGAATGCAGTCCAATTACGATGAAAATAATCGTATCTGGAATTAAACAAGGCGTTCGGTAGGAAACATGTTTATCGAGAAGAAATCACACAGAGGATTGTTCGAATTTAGATTGACGATTTGTTTATACCAGCTAGAACTTTAAAAGAGACACTTTTGAAACTTATGGCACATAATTGAAAAGGGTACTATTAGTCCATCACCACTAAAAACGAAAGCTGTTAGGAATTTTCCAGAGCCCAGAAATGTAAAGCAGTTGCAGAGTTTCCTTGGATCAGTGAGATATTTTAGGAAATTCGTAGCTTCATTTACATCGATTGCACGTCCGTTAAGTAATTTGACGAAAACAGGCAATCGCAACAAGATGCTTTTAAATTACTTAAGGAAAGCCTTTGTTGTAAACCTGTTCTTTCAATTTACCAGCACGGTGCAACAACAGAAGTGCACAGGAATGCTTCGAGTGCAGGCTACGGAGCAGTTCTCCTACAGATCTTAGATTAGATGACAACTTTCTTCATCATTATTACACGAGCAGGAAGACATCGCCAGCAGAGCAAAAGTTGTCGAGCTATGAGTTGGAGGCACTCGCTGTGGTGGAAGCTGTTACTACATTCAGGGTTTATTTGTTGGGGCAGCCTTTTAAGTTGATATCTGAGTGTAAAGCATTTGAGTTGACTTTAAAGAAGAAGAAGAGTTGCACGGTAGGCAATGCTGTTGGAGGAGTACGAGTATACGGTGGAGCACAGGAGCGGGTCCAGATTAGGTCACATTGATGCTTTAAGTCGTTGTCCAATCGCCATTGTCGTTCAGCTCGACGACGATAAGCATTTTCTGGACCAAATAACGCATGCACAAGGCAATGATTCGAATCTTAATGTATTGATGGAAAGCGTTAGCGGAGATTCCAGGAGCGGTTACGTTGTTTAGGGTGGTATCCTGTACAAAGATGTTGATGGGGCTAAGCAGTTTGTTGTTCCAGAGAATATGCAGATAGAAGTCATCCGAAAAACACACTTTGCAGCAAGAAAAGTAAAGGATCTACTCATGAAGGAGTTTGATTTTCCAAGTATGACATCCAAAATCGAAAGATTTATCGAATGCTGTGTTCCCTGCGTACTAGCGGAAAAAAGAGGCATAAAGGAAGGGTTTTTACATCCAATCCCTAAGGGTGAACTACCTTTAGACACTTTCAATATAGGACCAATAGTGGCAACAGGTAAAGAGTTTCGCTATTTACTGTCAATAATAGATGGTTTTACCAAATTCGTCTGGTTGTTCCCGGTTAAAACGCTTTCGGCAGCAGAAGTAATAAAAAAACTGCAAATTGTTTGGGAAACCTTTGGAAACCTAAGGAGAATAGTAGTGGATAGAAGAATTTACGGAGTATTGTCACCGAGAACAGATTGAGCTGGTTCACATCACCGTAGGAGTTCCTCGAGGCAATGGGTAGATAGAAAGAATTAATCGTATTGTGATTCCAGTTTTGACGAAGTTAACCCTCCAAGCGCCGGACAAGTGGTACAAGCAGATTAAAGCTGTACAAATTTTTTTAATTCAACCTATCAACGTTCAATTAACACATCGACAATTAAACTGTTGACAAGAGTTGAAATGAAGGTGCGTGAGGATCCAAACATTCGACAAAGGATACAAGAGGAGTTGCAGATCGAGTTTCAAGAACAGAGGAATGCTCTGCGTGAAGAAGCGAAAAAGAGCTTATTAAAAACACAAGCCGACAACCAAAAGTCCTATAATAAAGGTCGTAAAGCTGCACGGGCGTACAAGGTTGGATATCTACTTGCCATAGAAAGTATGCAGTCTGGAGTGGGTCTCAAGATTCGTCCCAAAGTCTTTGGTACCATACCAAATAGTCAAAGTTTTGGACCACGATCATTTTGATGATGGGTAGGCGAACTCGAAGGTCCAAAACTACGTCAACAAGCGTCGACAAAATGAAAAAGTGGTCTTACGTTCCCAGCATGGATGATGATTATCCAATCAACAGTCAACACAAACGAGTGTGGGATGCTGATTTGCCATCCCCTAAATGCATACAATGACGAAGCGACAAGTAGGCGAGAAGAGCCATAGCGGAGGAGTCTATACGTGAAAGCCGACGAAGCAACATCAAAACCTTTTACTCTTTTTTTATATTATTTTGAATAATTTTTTCTTTATCGCAATTTCAATAAAATAATGAACTAAATTGTTAATCTTTTGATTATCTTACATGCATACCTATGTTTTTTTTGAAACGGTTATGAGACTAAGTTCTCATTTTAGCTTGGGGATATATTTTCTTTAGCTTTATCCATTTTTTTATTCTTTTGAACCCTCGACATTGGTCCTAAGTCTCTCTTGATTCAGTTTTTTCTAACTGTTCAGGAATGAACAAATCAAATTTATTTGCGACGACGAAAAGAAGGACCAGCACTCAGAGTGAAAAAAAAGACCAAGATAAACGACGATAAATTTATTCTTAAGTACTTATCTCTGTGCTTACAAAAATCCAAGTGAACGAGAGTTCGGTCTTGAGTCGCGATTTACATTACAAGCAGTATACAATATTAATGAGAGAATTGAGAGTAAATGATTAAATTACGATATTAATTACGATATTATACATGATTGAAATTAAAATTAGTGTATTACAGATTTGTTTGCTATGTTGTAAGTTATCAACAATCAGAAACTTTTAAGTGATTGCATAAACAATTATACAAAATGAAACGATTCTTAAACATTCCGCCGCCCCTGGAACAACGTTTCAGTTTAGAGGGAGTACCACCAGTTTAAGAATTGGTCGCATAAAATTGCCGCTCACTGTTTTAAGGGTGACTATCCTCACATGTCCGTCCTTGCCTGGATGTATCGCTATGATTCGTCCCAAAGCCCATTTTCCCGGTGGTAGGTTTTGCTCCTTTATGACGACCAGGTCGTTGATTTGACAATCTCGCTGTGGTTGCGACCATCGAGGTCTTTGTTGAAGAGAGGTCAAGTACTCGTTACTCCAGCGCTTCCAATAGCCCTGAATCTTAGCTTGAAGGGCTCTCCAAGAATGTAGGCGAATTTGAGATACCTCGAGTGATGTTTCTGACACAGCTGAATATGGTTCACCTAGAATGAAATGAGCTGGTGTTAGTGGACCTAGATCATTGTCTGATTTTTGACACAAAGGACGAGAATTAAGAAGAGCTTCAATTTGGGTTAGAAGGTGTAGGTGTAATATTCTTCAAAGGAGAGAACATCTGAGCCAATAACGCGACGAAGATGCTGTTTGACCGATTTTACTCCCGCCTCCCACAAACCGCCGAAATGTGGTGCTGAGGGGGAAAGAAAATGCCACGTAATTGCGTCTCAAGCAAGTGACTCTGCTACTATGGAGTTGTGGTTTTCAGATAAAGTCGGATAACAACCTATCAGACCCTCGGAAATTGGTTCCATTATCTGAATACATATTTGATGGTTTACCCCGACGCGCCACAAAACGACGAAGAGCTGCTAGAAACGATTCAGTGGTTAGATCACTGACCAATTCTAAATGTATTGCCTTTGTCGCTAAACACACGAACAATGAAATGTATCCCTTTGTCTTGAAGACCTCCCGTCCGATTTTTGTTTTGATAAGAATGGGTCCTGCATAGTCACATCCACAGTGAGTAAAAGGTCTGCTTGCCTGATCCGTTGAGCCGGGAGGTTTCCCATGATTTGCGACGTTGTGGAACTTCTTTGTCGAAAGCATTTTATACATTTATGTGTTATTTTGCGTAATAAATTTCTGCAGCCGATGATCCAGTACTCCTGGCGGATCAGTGAAAATAACGTTGAAACTCCAGGATGCAGCAAGCGTTCGTGAAAGTCAAGCGCGATAAGTTGTGTCACCTTACTCGTATGTCCCTTTGGAATAATTATCGGATGCTTCGCACTGAATGAGATGTCTGCCTCTTGGATTCTTCCTCCTACGAGTAGTAGTTGTTTATCATCTGAAAAGGGATTAAGGTTAGCGATCTCGGAATTTCTGCTAAAGTGCCAATTTTCCAGATAATACTTAAAATCGTTTCCGAAGTAGACCTGCTGTAGCCATATTATGATTTTTAATTTGGCCTCATAAATTTCATCAGGAAGCAGTTGATGAGTAGTAGGCTGTGTGAGCTTCCTACACTTGTTAATGAAACGGAGAACGAATGCAAGTATACGAATTAGACGATTCCACGACGATATACGCGATGAGAGAAATTCAAAAGGGTGTTCTGTAGTAACTACCAAACAAGACAATTTATATGACTTCTTCTCCTCCTGCTTGCACTCTGAGTGTTCTTCAAGACGCTGAACGATAGGCCAAGTGTCATTACATTTTCTGAGCCAACAAGGACCTGTCCACCAAATTGGATGGACAACGAGAGACGATGGAAATATACCCCGCGAAGCACAGTCCGCAGGATTCTGCTCTGATTTTATATGAAACCACCTATTTCTGGGTATGGTATTTAGGATCTCGGAAGTTCGGTTTCCGACGAAGATGTCCCAACGACGAAAAGGTGACGATAACCACGAAAGAACAACCTGGGAATCACACCATGCAAAAACATTTGAACCAGTAATATTAAGCGACCTCTGAACGGACACCAACACACGCGTAAGTAACAGTGCCCCGCACAATTCCAGACGAGGAATACTTAGTTGTTTTATTGGGGCAACTCGTGTTTTTGCTGCTATAATGTTTGTTTTAATAGTTCCATCAGGGAGAATGTAACGCGAGTAAATGACGGCGGCGTACGCCGATGTTGAGGCGTCAGAGAAACCGTGCAGTTGGAGTGATGCATCTGCTATACCGATGTTACGACAAATTTTAATGTTTGTTAATAGAGACAGTTCTTCACGATTTTTGCACCATTTTTTAGTGACAGAATCCGGAAGTGGGTCATCCCAATTAAGTTTTAGATACCACAGTTCTTGAAATATAACCTTAAGTTGCACGACACATGGGGCAAGAAACCCAAGTGGGTCAAAAATCCGCGCGACCTCCTTAAGAATTTGACGTTTTGTGACTGGTTCATCAGGAAGTATATTACGAAGAAATGAGAAACAATCTAGATTTGGGTTCCAATACAAGCCAAGCACTTTTACCCATGAATCCGCGACGGTATTAAGGGACACCTTCTTCAAGGAGTTCGCAGCAATTATTTTGACACTTACTTAACTGAAATCCACCTTTATCAAGGAGTTCAATTAGATGTTGTTTCTTAAAAATTGCATCAGAAAGTGAGTCTCCTCCTGATACAACGTCGTCAACATAAAAATCATTTCTGAAGCGACGGGATATTCATCACGGTAATCACGGGCTAATTGTTCTAATACGCGAACCGATAGGTAAGGAGCTCACGATGTCCCATACGTAACCGTACATAAACGATAACGTTCTAGTGGGTCTGTTTGTGATCTGCGCCAGACAATTCTTTGGAAGTCAGTATCTTCATCTGCAACTCGAATCTGACGAAACATTTTGACGATGTCTGCACAAAACACGTATTTGTATCGACGAAACCGCAAACACACTGAAAACAGATTACGCTGGATTGGTGGGCCTATCATAAGCGAATCGTTTAGAGATTTCATATCCGCATCCTTGAATGCGCCTCAAATACGACACGGAGCTTAGTTGTAGAACTATCGGGTTTGAGTACTGCATGATGTGGAAGGTAGAATACGTGGGGTTTATTGAGATCAGACGAAGGTATTCTACGCATGTGTCCTAATCTTAGATATTCATTTAGAAACTGAGAGTAAAGTTTAAAGAGTTCATTATTTTTTGAAAATCTTTTTTCCATAGATATCAAACGAGAAAAGGCACCCCCGAGGGTGTCAGTGAATCGCGGACGAACTTTAAACGGAAGATTGACGACATATTTTCCATCATTATCCCTTCGATGGGTTTTACAAAAATGTTCTTCGATGTGTTTGAATTCCTGGGAAGATACCGTTTTTGGTTCGATTTCCTCGATTGTCCAAAAGGCCATGCAAAATTGAATCAATGTCTACCAGAGTGTGATGTGATTGAATATTAATTCCCTTATTCAAGTGTAAGCCACCAGCCAAAGACTGTGTTGTGAGCAAGAGGATAGCCTTTGATGCTACGTACAACCCTTGCAAGATATCCCATACCCTTTCTGCGCCAAGCAGGACATCGATTGAATCTGGCTTATGAAAAGATGGATCTGCTAAGTTTAATTTTGATATATGGTCCCAGTCCTTAATATCGATTGTAACACTAGGTAATGCTGATGTAACTTTCGTTAAAATGTATGCATTTACGAAGGGCGTTCAACATATTCTCGGTATCGGGGTGAAGCTGTGGTTGTATATATAAATTGACTTATTTATCAAGTAATACTATTATTTTTGTGCATTCATGTAAAATTTCATATAAATGTGATTATTAATTCGCGTTTTATGTCTAGTTAAACAGAATCATAATGGCAACTGAGACGATGATGGTGAAAATTGAGCATCGCGCTGTAATTAAATTTCTCACTAAGCAAGGAAAAAGTCAAAAAACTATTCATGAAGAGATGGTGGCTGTTTACCAGGGTTCCGCACCTTCATTATCAACTGTGCAAAAGTGGTCAAGTGAGTTCAAGAGAGGCAGAGAGAGCATTGAAGACGACCCCCGCTCCGGCGCCGCGGCTACTGCTTGTACGGGAGAAAGCATCAACGAAGTCGAATAACTTGTTCTTGAGGTTGCCCGAATAAATGTGAAAATGATGGCAGAGATCACCAAGCTTTCAATTGGTACCATTCACACCATTCTTCATGACCATCTTAACCTTTCAAAGGTCAGTGCAAGGTGGGTGCCACGAATGCTCACAGCGCCTCAGAAAAAAGTGAGAATCGCATGCTGTAGAGAGCTTTTGGAGATGTGTAGTGAGAACGCGGACGGTGTTATGGATCGAATTGTTACTGGGGACGAAACATGGGTCCACCACTATGACCCTGAAAGCAAACAAGAGTCCATGCAGTGGCATAAAAAGGAACAGACCCCCCGAAGAAGTTCAAAGTCACTCCGTCTGCCTTGAAGTTCATGGCCACAGTTTTTTGGGACTCAAAGGGAATCTTGCTCATTGAGTACAAAAAAAAGGTAAAACCATCAACGCCACATCCTACGCTTCCACTTTGCATAATTTTCGGGGGGAAATTAAAAAGAAAAGACGGGGTAAACTCGCAGCGGGTGTGTTGCTTCTTCATGACAACGCTCCTGTTCACACGCGCGAGTTTCCAAGGCTGCTGCGCGAGATTGTGGTTTCGAAGAAATCCAACACCCACCCTATAGTCCAGACCTTGCCCCTAGTGATTATTTCCTGTTTCCGGATTTGAAAAAATGTCTTCGTGGAAAAAGATTTTCGGATGATGAAGAACTCAAGTCGGCAATAAATGAGTATTTTGCAGAGAAAGAGGAAATTTATTTTTTTGAGGGTTTAAAAAAGCTTATCTCAAGATGTAACAAATGCATTGATGTTAGGGGAGATTATATTGAAAAATAAAATTCAATTTAAATTGAATTCGCATTTTCCTTCATATCGATACCGAGAATATATTGAACGCCCCTCGTACTAACACACTATTTGAACTATAACACGAAGATATTAACAGTGTCGCCAACCCTCTTGATTGTCCTGCACAGGTTGTAGCAATTCCTTTAATCGGTATGCGTGCATTTGATCGTTTTAAGCCAAGTCTTTGGACACACGACTCAGTTACAAAGGAGACTTGTGATCCGGAGTCTATCAACATACGAACTAACTGACTATTTCCATTGCTGTCAATTACTTTACCAACAGCAGTGGGTAACAGAGATTGTGGCACACACTGGGTAAAGTTAACCGAATGATTGGTAACGAGTGGATTTCGATGCGAGGGTGTAACATTATGGTTTGAAGTAGAAGGTTGGACGAAAGTTGTTGAGGCTTGTTCAGACGGTGAATTCCTATTAGTAACTGAGTCAAGGTGCACCAAGGTATGGTGTGGTGATTTGCAAGTTTTGCATCGAAATTTTGACTGGCATCGTGCAGAATTGTGGCCTTCACGGAGACAATTAAAGCAAAGACCTTTGGATTTGACGAAAATTCTCCTTCCTTCCTTATTCATTGAAAGAAATTCGGTGCACTGTGTCAGCAGATGAGACCCATTACATTTCAAGCACTGAGAAGTAAACGCTGCATGCATGCTGCTTAAGGCCACGGGTTTTGATTTTGTAGGTTCGCGAGCATGCCCCTTGCATGATTCAAGAGCTTCACACCGACGTTCTAAGAAAGATAAAAACTGTCTCTTTGTCAACACTATCAGATGACCAAGCCTGTCGAGTATCTGAATCAACCTTGTTTATTAAAGCATAGATCATCCATGGATCTCTTTCGAACGACTTTAAGGAATGAAGACCTCTTAGTATTTCGTCAGCCCCATCAGATATTTTACGAAGCAGCTTAACATTTGAGACCTGAACCGATGGGAGCTGCATAAATGCTTCCAAACGACTGTTGAGAATGTAACATGTGAATGTAACGTCGCGTCCGCTATGGGAACATGGTTGAGTAAACTTAAGGCTTCGCCCCGTAGGTGGGAGCGAAGAAAATGAAATTTCTGAATCGATGACAAATTTGCCTTGTTGTGAATCGAACCTTCAAACATGTCGCGAAAAGCTGGCCAATCACGATAACTGCCCGTGAAGGGTTCAATATGAATCTTAGGAAGATGGTTGCCTAAGTAAGATTCATTTAATTGCTGCATTAAAGAGGCTTGAGGATTAGATGTGACATCAATTTTGGGAGGCTTCGATTCTACCGTTTTTCTCTCACGAATTGCGGATATTAAAACCGATTTTACGACTATAACACGTGATTCAAATTCTTCAAATTCTGCTTCTGGGTCAACATAACCTTCTTCATCTGCGAGACTATATAATTGTTCTTGCGATATATTAAATTTTCCCCACAATTCATCCAATTTTTCCACGCGAATTTGGAGATCTTCTAAAGTCACGGTTTGCGTAATCTTTTCTGTGAAGATAGCTAACCTAGTAAGCGAACCCTTGAGATTGCCACGCGTCGCACGTAGAACCGATAACTTCTTTACAGACATGTTACAACGAATAGAATAGAATATGGGGAATTAAAGATTCAGATGGAAATATATAGAAGTACAGAAACCCACGTGTTAATTTGATTCACTTCAATGTCTTTATCTGTCCAATAGTTCAATTTGTATACTTTCTCACAAATATGTATGTATGAATAATAAACTAGTCCATGCAAAATAATTATATGAATTTTGATATCAAACACTTATTAAAAGTTTAAGAAATGTACAGTCAATCAATTATTACATTCAGTATACATACATATACTCGTATGTGTAGATTTGCTCGAAATTTACCATGTGCAAATTGCGCCAAAATACTTTCCCGCTTTAATCACCAACTGTTCACGGAAGAGTTTAATTAGACGATCGATTGAATCCAACGAAGAAATTGTTGCATTGATGAAGATTAATCCTACGACGATGAGCTTGATGCGAAATCCCAACTCCGAAGCGATAATAGGTTCATAGAAAGGCATTTAAAGATGAAAATAAGTCGAATGATGCTTCTAATAAATGTGGTTGACTACAATCCGTAATCCGGCTCGATTTGGACCAAAAATTATGTTTAGGAATGAACCAATCAAATTTATTTGCGACGACGAAAAGAAGGACCAGCACTCAGAGTGAAAAAAAAGACCAAGATAAACGACGATAAATTTATTCTAAGTACTTATCTCTGTGCTTACAAAAATCCAAGTGAACGAGAGTTCGGTCTTGAGTCGCGATTTACATTACAAGCAGTATACAATATTAATGAGAGAACTGAGAGTAAATGATTAAATTACGATATTAATTACGATATTATACATGATTGAAATTAAAATTAGTGTATTACAGATTTGTTTGCTATGTTGTAAGTTATCAACAATCAGAAACTTTTAAGTGATTGCATAAACAATTATACAAAATGAAACGATTCTTAAACACTAACTTTAGTTACGTATTTCTGAGCAGGCTTTTGCGTTTTCTTTTACTTGTTATCGTTTATCTGTTGCAGCTCTTTTGCTATTATGCAGACTCTGTTGCATAATATAAATAAAATAAATAAAACTAAACAAATTTTAATTTACAGGGTGGGCCAAAAGTCCCTTTCCTGTGTAAATCTTGAACAACTTTTGAATGAAAAGATAAAAACTAATGAAATAAATTACAAATAAAAGTTTATTTCATAGGTATTTTTTTTATTATGTATGGAAAATTATGACTTTTTGAAGTGTTGCCGGTTTAATTTTCGCGATTTTTTCTCGAATGTTGAGTTTCAGCTCCTCTATAGTGAGTGGTTTGCCAACGTAAACCTTTTCCTTCAGGTAACCACATAAAAAAAAAAGTCTAGAGCCGATCGCGGGGTCATTCAATATCACCGTTTTTTGAGGTAATGCGATTTGGTAATTTTTCGCGCAATAAATTCATTGTCTCACGAGCGGTGTGAGCGGTAGCTCCATCTTGCTGAAACCACATTGTTGAAATATGTAAATTAACAGTTTGTATTTAAATTAATCCACATACAAATGTATGTAATGCCATCTGTGCGTAAGGTGTAAACCTATATTGCTAGGATGATCAGAGTTACACTCAACTATGAATAGACAGTTGTTGCTCAGCGTCTCTTATGTAAAGACCATATAAAATGTTAATTAATCGTCACATTAATGTAATAAGTGAATAAAGTCGAAACTTGATTACATCTTGTCAACTTCTTTAATTTCTATACTAATTCCAACACACATAAACACAATATTGTTGCCTACTTGCATGAGTAGAAAAAAGAAGTCCTGAAGCATTGTTCTGTAACGATGCACATTAATTGTAACGTGGAGATTTTTGGGATTCTGTGGGCCCCAAAATGTGCAATTTTGCTTGTTTACAAATCCGCTCGTATGAAGATGTGCCTCGTCGCTCATCATAATATTTCCTAAAAATTCTTGGTCATTTTCGGCGATATTAAGGAGAGTTCTGCAGTACTCCAAACGTTTTTCTGGGTCACCAGGATTGAGTTGTTGGACCAACTGGATTTTGTAACGGTATAGGGCAGATCTTTCCTCAAAATCCGACAAATCGTGCCACGCGAGATGCCTGACTGTGTCGAACGTCGTCGTGTCGATGTTTCAAGAATGGCTGCAACACGTTCACTAAAGAACCTGAATGTTTTCAGTCGATCGTCCATAACGAGGTCTACCGATACGCCTCACATCGCCATCGTTCTCATATTGTTCAAATTTGGCCATTTTTTCACGAATCGTGGAAGCTGAAAAAAAAATGAAATGAAAAAAAAATTACTCAACAATATCTATAAATAAAAGAGTTATTATTTTTTTACATATAAAATAGACTTTTGGCCAACCCTGTACCTGTGCTTTTTTAATTTTGAATAAGAAAAAAAAAACAATAGCCGCAAGGCGGTTGAATACATGCAGGAAATCAAGTAATAAAATCAAAACCGGCATTTAGGTACAACACCTAGGTGTTATTAGACTTAGCTTTAAGGTTCGTCTAGACTAGTTTGATAAAAAATCATTACCCAATCTTCACTGACGAAATTAATGCCAAATATTGGAGGAAATAGATGCAGTCGGAAATTATTACTGTCGAAAGCAGTTACTGGCAATAACGGAGTCTAGGAGAAAGATATCGCGAATATGTATACAGACTTACCGTTTTAAACAAAATCTGCGCCTTCCGGATCGTCTCAGTGGAAACGGCAGGCGTTATGTCATGCTGTACGGTGGTTCTGCAGGACGAAGACAAGGACGATGTTTGTTTGCGGAAGTAAGGTAAGGTAAGACCCCTGTCTTACACTGGCACCTTAATGGTGTGCGGACACAAAAACCATAACATTACAACCCAATTAACGCTTTCTAGAAAAACAATGCGTTGGATTGCACCAGAGAGTGGATTTAGCAACTGTTCAATACACTTAGATAGAAACGAAAATTCAATTGTGATCCCCATGAAGAGGTGATTTATTGGTCTAACAAGTCTCCAGAAAGCTCTACTGTACTTTATCCCTAGCCAGTTGGGTGTATTTTTTTCTGTTCTCCTTGCTATGGTTTTGTACGCCTTTATTGACTGCTGGTACTTGATTTTTGCATGACTGTTAGCAAAATCGAAAATATTTAATTATGTATTTATACATTTTCACATCACCCAAGGAGGTAGAATACCAATGCGTTTTTTTTTCTGGTTTTCCGCAGTAGGCCTATTCCTCTATTTGGAGTGCGTATCATGCATTCAAACTGACCAAAAAAATCAAAAATTTTTAGAAACTAATAAATATAAATTAAATAAGTTAAATACGCTCAGGTAACTATTGAATAAATAATAAACCAAGTTATTTCCCAGTAAAAGAAAAAAGATGAAAAATTTAAAGCTAAAATTAAATTACGTACATTTTACAAGAATAAGGTTTCTTTAAAGAAGTCACAAAAAAATATAAACTAAAAACTAAAGTTAGGTATTTCTATAATCAAAAAAGTTTAAAATTAAAAAGAGTGTTGCCTTATTGTGATTTGAAAATTATCTCACGGGCCTTTATTTTGGCAAAACCTTCCACTAGAAAATTTCTTTTCAATTGATATGGTTGCCAAACATTCCAATCGTTCCTGGGACATTGAAGAACTTAAGAAATTTTTTTATAATCTTAAGTTTGGAAAATGGCAAAACTAAAACTATTCTTATGGCTGTAACAGTATTTAGAAAAGAGTCTTCATACTTCTCTTATGAATAAAATTAAAAATGTCTATCGGGCAATTATTTTCATTAATCAAAGTTGACAACATGATGATTTCTCGATAAAATTCTGAGCGACTTAAATCATTATAAACTAATTTTTTTTCTAGTTTAGAACAGTCTTCAGCTGAAAGTAAACTTGGATTTGATTTGAGCTTTCCAATATTATATACACATTGATATAATTAATTTTGCTATTTTATCCGCTCAAATCTTTCAGAAATTGATGAAATGGCTTGATCTAAAACTTTAAAATAAAATTCTACCTTAAATCTTTCTTGCGGTTCTATAATCGCAAGACTGCGATAGCTGGAAAAGTGCAGGGAGCTTCTAGATCAGATCCTAGCTTCCTCTAAAACCAAGGAGAATTTTTCATCATTTCTCAATTCTATGAGAAATTGTTTTGCTAAACACAAAATCTGAGGCACATATTCCGTTGTTGAAGGAACTTGCTAGCAATATCTAAATCCTATCTAAAATTGTGTACCAAATTACAACGCAGTATATTTTTGGATTTAGGTCAGTTTGTGATGGTTCAACAAGGGCTTCATAAACTTCTCCTAAGTATAGGTATAATGGCCTGATCACATCTATTCTGCTCTCCCATCGGGTCGTGCATAGGGGTTTTAGTGTAAAACTTATGTTCGAATGATTTTTCAGAACCGACCATCTTTACAGAGCTAGTGAAAAAAAAATATAAACTCTCAACCGTGTCAAAAAAGCCACTGCGTCAAAAGAACATTGAACAGGATCAAGGATGACTAGATTCAGCGAATGTGAGGAGTATGGGACTAACAAAGCTCTTGGTTCCAGAGCTAATTCTAGCTTGCATACCACAATTTTTGCCTTTCATGTTTGCACCATTGTCATATCCTTGGCTCCGGCAATTTGATAAAGCAAGGTTGAACTTTGAAAGCTCACCTAATACTACCTCAGTTAATCCGTATGCGATTGTCCCTTCTGCAACTAAAAATCCTATGAAGTATTTCTTCATTTCATAGTTTTTCTTGTTATGGTCAACTATTCTAACTACCAAAGTTAGCTGTACCTTCCTAGTAATCTACAATTATCGAAAAATATTTAGCTCGCTTTATTTTGTCTAAAATAGCTTTTCTAACTTCGCCTGCCAAAAGTTCTATGAGCTCATTTTGAATGCCCTTACTTAGGCATGTGTGCTTGGTCTCTTGATGATGGATTCTGTGTTGGTGTTCTGCTAGAATCATGCCAAATTGATTACAGCTTGCCTGAGTTGCAGAAAATTGTCGTTGTCTTGCTCGAATAAAACATCGGAGCTTCCTCTAAATGCTAATGATTATGTAGCAAGGAATTGCACGAGAATTATAACCCGTTTCAGGACATTTCTCCAATGCTCAGTTTCCTTGGCCATCTAGTTTTGCATTCCAGAGTCTATTGTTTTGCCTTCTTACAAACCTAAATATAAATCTCTCCAAGCCCGAAAAGCTGTCATATGTAATGTACTTGTCTCATGCTCTTGAATAGCCCTTGACAAGTGACTCCAGGCTATAGCCTGTGCTGGACAAAGCGACACTCCTTTTCGCTCTTGAAAATAAGAGACAACAGAAGCAAAAGACAGAGTCCGAAGATTTCGAGTAACCTTGATGTTTTCTCACCATTTTTTAAATCTCTTTGGTAAAATCGGGTACTAAACTTCCTGCTTTTAGTTACAGAGAATCAAAATATTCTGCTTGAACTGGACCCTGCTCCACTAATAATTGGATAACTTGATCACTTAAATTTGGTCATAATTGAGGATCTTCAAATGCTGGTAAAACATTAATTGCACTACTTTTTTCAACATCATCTAACACATGTAAGGCTGATTCTGCTTGAACTGGCTCTGCAATATTTTCTGTAGGCAATAAATTATTCCAACTTAGGCTTATTGATATTGAAGGACACACAGCAAGATATTTCCTGAACTACAGCGCCTGTTTTGTATTGTCTGCCTCCGTTTGCTACTACACTCACTACCTGATAGTTTTTTCTTTTCTGAATACATTACTGAGTCCCGACCACAAAGCAACACTTTTTTTGGAAAATATTTTTTAACCGACTTGACTCAGTTGTGTACAGGAACTTTTTTTATCTTTAGAAAAAAAAACAATTATAAAAATGAGACAATCTATTTCTAAATACTCAAAATTAAACCACAATTCTAAAATTATCCAAAAACAAATCTGTGCAAAAACCAAACATGCTCTGACATAACATACATACGCAATACAATCTTAACATAACAAGCGCGTACCTACTGTGAAATGTACATATTTAAGTCCGCATTCCATTGTCAGCCAGAAGCACAACTCAATGCGATTGCAGCTAACAACACGTTCCCTGCTACTTTCTACATCGAACTCGTTTGGAGGAGATCCGAAACTCTGCTTCATAGGAAGTTTAATTTGTTAGTGTTTTCTGTGATTTCAGCTGGAAAAACTATGGCGATATGGCGTTGCATGATGCAGCTGCTCCAGAAGCACATAACATACAACAAAAAAGTGGATATTAAGTTATAAGTTCGATGAAAGAGGGTATTTTTTCGGATGAACTACAACTGCGTTACTATGCTGTTGAAGTTTCGTACAGAGTACACACACAGGCACTGAAAAAGGCTGTAAGCCGATGTTAGGAATTGAACCGATTTCAGATTTGTCTATAGTGTTAAGCTTACGATTTGGTCCGGACTGATGTATAATTGCAGAACGTTTCTTTCATTCAACTGTTCAATACAACATACTGCGACGCATGAATGCAAACATTCACTTTCCCCGCATGTTGTGTACGTTCTGCTTCTGATGATGGTTAAAAAACATTCCTTATCATTTTCGGATTTTCGGTATGAATCCAAATAATTCGCATTTTTATAAATACTTTCAGTTCATGTCAATCTTTGAGTCCCGTACATATATTCCCTCAATTATTGCATATAAAATCGAAAAAAGATCACTAAGCGGCGAGTAGCCTGATGCGAGCGTCGGCGGGCCATTCACAGAGATACATAATGCTATGCGATGTCGCCATCCCTTTCAAAGAATGCGTCGCAGTATGTTGTATCACGTATGCCCAATATTCTTAGGTTCGGGTCCTGACAAGCCCTTCCGTGATCCCATCGCGCTCTGGAACCGAAAAAAGACTCAGTTAATTCAGCCTTCGGACTGCGTTCAATGAAGTCTCGCTTTCTTGAATCAACTAGAAAGATGCGAATGCTTCGCTCATGCACTGATTGCCATCATTATTGCATATGTGTGTAATATCATCGCTTGTAACACAGACTCAAGTTTTCCTAACGAAGAGTGAAATTTAATTTCTCCAGAAAGATATCAACGCCGTATCATAAATCATTTTTGGAACCAGCAGTAAAAACCTCACTATATTCCTTTCCTTTGGCCGGATCCTTTCCTGAGTGCAGGGAAAGTCGTCTTCGTATATTTTCGGCAACAGGAGTTCTGGTGTCCATAAGACCAGAATCAAAACTCTTCTAAAGTGTTGTCTCTTTCACAAAACGGAATTAGACTTTAAGAGTGCTGTCCATGATATGAATATCAATCGATCCCTCTCTCGTTAGCTATAGAAACGTCGGCTTCGAACAGTGCATTTTTTCAGCGATTCCGGAATACATAGTCGCTTCTACTATTTTTCTATATCCTATGCATTGACCAGTTCGGCCAGATCCGTTTTGCCATCTTCCTGTTTTGGAAGTCCCCGCTCGTTTGTCTTTGTCCGATTTATCATTTGGATTAACGAGAGTCGCAGCCTTCAGTTTTCTCTCTCGTGTTTCTGTTAGAGTCCAATCTACCTTTTTTGTTTGGTGCAGGTGCATTTTTTTTTAGTTAACCCGGGGCTCAAGTCGATAAGTCATTTCCGGCAGATATCCATGAGGAGGACCAAGGTTGAGGAGTTTTTCGTCGTTATTGGTCTAAGTAAAAAAAATGAATATTTTCAAATGAAGCCTTGAAATATTGCAGACTCATGGTTCACCAATCTTGCAATAATCTGAGTCCCCAAGACCGCCGTAAAGGGTTTCTTAACAATATATTCAACTGCCTTCTATTGCTGGTACAAAAAGGGCACCTAAAAGACAGACAATGTCTGTCTACCAACCAAAAGCAAACCCAAAATAGAAGTCATTAGCTTAATTAATACGATCTAAGGCCATTTTTTGCTGCTGTACATTTCAAAAATTTTTAATGGAACTCAATTTGCCAAAAGCACTGTATTCCAATCAATTCCAATCAATAACATCAATTTTTTCTTGTTTCTTTCAGATGCCCACACATTCTACAACGTCACACTAACAATTGAACCCGAATGGATACGTCGTGGACAAAGTGTACATCTCTATTGCAACTACGATCTGGGAGGAGATCCACTCTACTCAGTCAAGTGGTATCGTGGACATTTGGAATTCTATCGATACTCACCATCAGAGAATCCGCCTGGGAAAATCTTCCATTTCCCAGACATAAAAGTTGACGTAAGTTTGTCCATTTTACAATTTTGAACCAAACATTCGACTAACATTCGACCCCTGCTTACCTTTTGCTGCTCTGAACTGAAGGTCAATTTCTTCGCTCTCTTACTTCCTGCTCTACCATTCGGTTGTGTGTGCAACCGTAACTAGATCATGCAACACTCAGTACAATGAATTCACATTCATTTCCGTCTCCATTTTTTAAATGTACGTACGTATGTATACGAGTATATGCAGGAGTACCAGAAAACCTGATGGGATCCACGACCGGGTCGTGGAAGGAAAAGACACCGACGACCAGGAAGCAGTCCAAATGTAGAGACATTCTCATTTCTTATCTATTCACGTGGCCATTAATCAGGCAACAACGTCCAGAGCTTGCAACTACGTTAAACGTAATTGATTCTCCCACTGAGACAACTTGTGCAAGGATAGTCGTCTTGCAGAAATTTTCATGGCCATCCACGTTCTGGTTCTTGGTCCGGAGGATTTTTGCTACCGGCTCTAGGAGTACGTATTCACATTCCCATTCGCTCTGCCATATGATACCGTACAGCTGTGTAGAGCGTCACAACCGCACAAATACACTATCTGTTTGCAATTATTTCTACGAGCTGTCTAAACACTGACAATCTGTATGTATGAAGGTCTGTCCGACAGTTTGTTACCCACATGCAGCCTCTCCTTTCTTTGGTCCAGTACGGTTGTGTCTGAATTGTATGTCTTTATTGTCTAATTACATTAGAGTGTAAAAATTATACTTATATCCTACATTAACAATGGACCTGGGTGGAGTTCTTTAGAACGAAATCATGACATAATAGCATTTTTCTCAATGCAATCCAATCTCAATACTCGTCCTTTTTGTTATAGCCACCTGCTCGTCCCTAGTGATTTCTCATCCTGTATTTAATGGCTTACGCGTTGGTCGCAGGGGGGAAAATTCAGCTTACTTAAACGATATAGAATTGAAACATTTAAGAATGTTGGCGGTGCCGGACTTTTGGCATTTCTCCATACAAAACTAGGAGTTACAGGAATTACGAAGGCTTGCTAACTGCTATTGGAACATTTGTGGTCGTAGATTTGAAATATAAAAAGAAAGTGTTTCACGCAACACGATACGTCGAGGAATTAGGACCGAGAATGCCTTGACATCGCTGCTCCCCTTCTCAGAGTGTGAGGTTGAGGGTGAATGTGTCTGTGAAAGGAGGAACATTGGTAAAGGACGAATGACAGTGAAATTGAAATTCCACACTCAGATTCTCTCCCCCCACAAACCCTTGAAGTAATCTAAATTGTATTTCGTTTAATTTTTTTTTTTTTTGAATTTCCTTTTTTTGTCAATTCTAGCTAACTGCCTCAAACGACACCCAAGTTACGTTGCGCAATGTGGGCTTCAAACTTTCTGGGAATTTTTCCTGTGAGGTAACAGCTGATGCACCTTCGTTCCACACATCGATTGCTTGGAATGCTTTAACTGTTGTCGGTAAGTGATGCGTGCATGTATACGTAGTGTAGCAGATTAGATTTTATTAAATATAACTCAAGTTAAAAAGTCAAGTGTAAACATAGCTGTCTAAATAAACATGTTTGGTTATTAATCTATCACACGAGAAATACATATGGCATTGTCAAATCTTATTATAAACTAGTTTATACCTGCGATTTCATTCGCGCTGGTACATTGAAAAATTGATAAAAGCTCTCTGACGGTCGACAAACAGGAACGCGAATGTTACATAAGCTTTACAATATTACATAGGTAGTGTATAGGGCGGTCGGGCATTCAATTCCGACCGGTGTACGAAGGACAAACATTTTAGTTTAAAGAGTTCTCATATCCTCTTGAGAGTTAAGTTCTTAAAGACATAAAGAAAATAAATTAAAAAAATATATCGAAAACAATAAAAAAATAATGTCAATTTCAAAGGTAATTTCAACGTAAATGTTTAACTAGTTTTTATTGAATTAACATTAGTATTAATTTTAGTAATTAATTTGCTGTTCCAGATTTCGCGTTAGTGTAACAGCCAGGTTACATTGCTCAGTTAACAGAGACGCTGGGAGTGAAGTGAATTCACTAGTCTACTTACCGGAGGGAATCATAGCAAAGCGAACGGTATGGAGTTAGCTTTAAATCAATGCCTCTCTGTATATTACATTACTTGTTTGGTTCTCGGGAGCGTAAATGATGGGATTCGAGGAAACCCAGACTCTCGAGCAGGTGACGCAGAGTTAAACGTGGGCGAAGCAAAGTGTTCGAAAGTCTACAGCGACACATCTTTAGCAAATGGCCCTGCGACTTATTGTCCGTCATGGCGAATCAGAGGGCGACGTAATTAAATAATTTAAACATAGCGATCCTACAAGTATTTAATACTTATATATATTTATGATTTCATATTAACTATCGCATTGACAATAGTGTTCAATAAAAATTTAAACTTTGCGATGCTCGTATTTTTAAGTCTCCAAAAGATCTGTATCTTGCAATAGAATCATAGAACTTTGTCATTTCTCGTTGAACTATCGACCTATCTAAAAGAATCCACTCCGTATATTGAGGACTTTCCTGCAAGAAGCAAATATCTTCAAGACGTGGTGAGAAAAATCTGTCGCCATTTACATTGGCGCCCAACGCAGGGCAAACCCCTTTGTGAAAAAAAAATCCTTTTAAAAAGTTGAAACTCGTTAAGTTGTTAATCAATCAACTTCATTACATTGTATTGTATTACAATCGTAAGTTAAAAGTGCAGTGGCTAGTGGAAATAAAATCCCCAAAAAGAATTTAAAACTCTTGAACTATCCTGCAAATCTTGACGACGACGACGCGCATTATTTCGATGCAAATCAATGGTCTGAAGCACCGCAACCAGCAGCCCATTATCAGCTATTAAACGGAACCAGGGTATTAGAGTAGATAAGTATTCGTACATACTATATCTACCTCAATGTACGTGCAAAACCATTATCACAAAGGTGCGTTGCAAATTTGTGTTTGAAAAAACAACATATTACTCATTTAAATGATCAACGATCTTCATATATCATCAGCTTAAAACGCACCTTCATTGTAGTATCAATTTCGCACTATATGACATCAAATGGTCCAGTTGACGATTAGCTTAAAACTAAAGATGTCTAGAATTGCAAATTATTACACACAAAAAATAATTTGTAGCAGTACTCGCTTAGCTGATGGATAATCTCAATTTCGGTGAAGTTGAAATTTTTCAAAGATCTGGGTGTTGGATATCATTTGAATCGGATTAGCACAGTTGAAATCAGTTGTTATTGCTAACTTTAGTACAGTTCCAAGTGTTGAGGACTTTTTTTTTTAAATTTTAATGATTGGAATACATACTATAATATGACAATCGTCTTTTATAATACATAATTTACATTTGAATTAGGAAAGGGTAAGAGACATGTTTTATTCGCACTTTGAATTAAATAATATTAATAGAAGATAAAGTAAAGATAAGGAAAAAAAAGTAGAAAAGAAGATGTGGGAAAGTAGTTATTGATATTGCTTAAGGTGTTCCAGTGCTGCATTATTGAATAATAATAATGTAACATAGATAAAGAAAAGATAAAGAAAAAGCGCGAGATGTTTAAATAATTATATTCAGGGATTATAAGATTAAGTGTTCTGATAGATTGAGAAAATCCTATCTTGTCATATTGGTGCACACAACATCTTAGGTCGCGAAATTGTTTGAGCGAAAAAGCAAGAACAGAGTTATGGTAGTGTGAGGCGTGGTTGCATCGAGAACGTCCGTAGACATACCGCGCGGTTAAGAAAAATCAGGGAGAATGGAAAGAAAGGCACCGAGGGTTATAATGAGGGATAGGAAATAAAGAGCCAGGCAGGGCATTCCATAAGCGAGTTGTACGGCTTAGAAACAAATCATGATATTTCAGAGTACGTCCGAAAGTGGGCTTGAGGATATACTGATGAGCATTCATACCAAGACGGATGTTACGGTCAAAAGTTTGAAGGGGCGGAATATTAATGGCGATTTCT
The DNA here is from genome assembly GCA_949129095.1 of Volucella bombylans. Lineage (NCBI taxonomy): Eukaryota > Metazoa > Arthropoda > Insecta > Diptera > Syrphidae > Volucella > Volucella bombylans. The sequence goes on along the minus strand of OX422140.1, from coordinate 148,101,934 downwards.
ATGGAGCACTGGTGAGATACAAGACATTACGTCGGTGTTCAAGGGTGTCCATTGTTTGAGTGATATTAGTATCATCTATGAGTTTTATCGCACGATGAATCCTATCTAGCAGGTGCAGAGATGTCTTGGGAGCACCCGACCAGATATGGGCATTGTACTCGAATTTTGGGCGGATAAATGCCTTATATATTGAGGCCAGATCAGAGGGGGTGAAGTATTTCTTACATCGCTTGAGGAAACCTAGACATTTCGCAGCATTTTTGACGACATCGAATATTCTTTTTTTTATCATTAAAGGCTACGAGTAACCTATGCTGCGAGAGGGAATCAAGCTTGCAGTAGACAACAGCAGCGTACTAATTTATAGGCAGTAATAGCATTTTCACTAGTCTAAGCTTTGTGCTTATAGGCGTGAGGTTAGAAGAGAGCCAGGGTTTACGCAATCCTGCATAGATTGGCCCAATAACATAATTTGTGGGGTCATCAGCGGAAAGTGATCTATTTAATTTGTAACCCAAATTAGTAACCTCGTCAACAAAATTGAATTGTCTGTCATTCAGTAATATTGGTGGTATTCCGTACGTGTGGAAGTGCTGTTTGGGTATTAAAATCAGTTGTGATATCATTGGGTTGATATGAAGTCCATTACAGATAGACCAGTCATAAATATTGGACAGGTCTTAATTTAATCTGACGACTAGGTAATCAATGAGTCCAATTGGTCGGGAAATATAGATCTGTGCATCGTCAGCATATAAATGGATATCAGCATTAGAACAGACTTTTGGTAGATAATTGACAAAAAGACAGAATAGAATCGGATCCTGAGGAACTCTTGCAACTGAGAGGCGTTGTTGTTGATTGTTGTGACCTAAGTGATTCCATCGACGATATCCTTATCTTTTGTGACTTTAATCTGCCCCTGCTGCAGTGGATTCCACCGGATGATCACTTATTTTTTACCACATCAAACGTTACTTTATCCAATGAATGTCTATTCATTGATAGCATAACTGACTTAAGCTTATGCCAAGTAAGTGGCGTCCCTAACTCCATCTGTAGGCAAATAGACCTTATTTTCACCAGCGATCCAATGAACTCCACAGTAACGTTCTGTCCCTTTAACCAATCAACTGTCGACAACTTTCACCCCCCCTTCTTCTGTCATTTTTCCATAACTCTCCACCACAGCGCACTTCTTCCCCTACCATCTCTTCTTACAACTTCTATAAAGCTAATTTTCGCAAAATCAATATCTACTCGTATCTTAGCAAATCTTTTTTTGATTTTACCAACCTATCTTCTCCTGAATCAAACGGTTTTCCCCCCTCTCTCTCGTTCGATAATATATCATAGACCGACCCACATATTATTGCCAACTATTTTGCAAACTTTTTTAAACAATCATTTGCAGACAACCTCTTCGACCCCATATATTTCAAGTACCTTCCTTATTGCTACATTGGCCCATCTCTCTCTCAGCCTTTTGATCCCACCCTTATCGAAGAAAAGTTACAAAATCTCTATTATGAGTCTTTACCCGGGCCAGATGGGCTCCCAGCAATATTTCTCAAAAAATGTGCCTCCAATCTTTGACACCCACTTTCCTCTCTATTGAATTTGTCCCTCACACAAGGGGAATTCCCCCAAGTTTGGAAGGCCTCTTTCATAACCCCGGTTCACAAAAAGTGATCAAAGAATGAAGTAACTAACTACCGTCCAATTGCTAAGCTTTCTCACATACCTAAAATGTTCGAAAGTTTTTTATATGAAGTTCTAAGCTTTCAGTGCAAGTCACTTATATCACCCAGTCAGCATGGATTTCTAAAATGTATCATGAACTACTACAAACTTAGTTGCATTCGTATCCTTTGCACTTTCAGCCCTAGAAAATGGCAACGAAATCGATGTTATTGCTACAATCTTCGCTAAGACCTTCGATAAAATATCACATAAACTGATCCTCTTAAAATTGTCTTCCCTCGGTTTTGACTACATATAGTAAAAATGGATATCTTCTTATCTGGAGAACGTTCGGTCAGCCTTCTCAACTCCATTTTTAGCCACATCCAGTGTCTCAGAAGGCAGCCATCTAAGTCCCCTCTTTTGTCATTTTAACTATAAATGATCTTGAGAGAATTATTAAACACTGCTCCGTATCCATTTACGCCGATGACACTAAGTTCTCCAAAACTATTTCTTCACCCCAAGATTCTATTCTTCTTCAAGAAGACCTCGATAGGTTTTCGTTGGTGTCTCACTTTGAGCTTAATGTCTCCAAATGTCAATCTATGACTTTGACTCATAAGTCCAATCAATCTCCCTCTCGACTTTATTTTCTGCATGACCAAAAAGTACCCCAGATTCAATGCCTCGCGACCTTGGAATATTATACAATAGAGAGTTAAACCTCCTTTCGCATATTGATGTGATAATCATTAAAGCCAACTCATCGCATGGTTTTATCAAACGATGGTCTGAAGAATTTTGCAACTCTTATGTGATAAGGTCACTTTGCATTACACTTGTCCGGCCCCTTCTCCAATATGCCAGCCAAGTGTGGTCCGAATCCATATATCCTGAATCGAGAACATTCAACATCGTTTTCTTCGATTTATCCATTTATCTTACCTCAATATCGTGACCGCCTCAAACTTCTTAACCTGAATACCCACGAAAAGTGGAAAGACGTAGCTGACATTCCGTTCATTCATCGACTGCTCTCTGGTTCTGTGGATTGCGCTTCCCTTTACAATTCTATTTGCTTCAACACTAACTCTCGTAATTTACGCTATATTCCAACCCACCTCACCTCTTATGGCTCTAACCAACCAATCTCCCGCATGCTCCGTAAGGCCAACTCAAACCTGCCCGTTTTTGATTTTAACCTGAGCACTTCCCGTCCTAAACTTGATCTCCTCCACCTTTTCGTTACTTCCTAACCTCTAACTGTTATTAGTTTTTAAGTCCTATTTTTTAAGTTAGTTTAAGCTTGTATTAAGCGAAATAAATGGGATCGTCAGCCCCATTTATACAATCGAAATATAATCTAAGTTTTTGTCATAGTACCGTATAGTTAATACTATCAAAATCCTTCGAGAAATCAAGCAAACATAGCACGGTTAAGTAATCCCTATCAAAGTTAACCCTTATGTCATCGAAAATGTTGACCATAACTGTAGAATAACTATGATTAACTCGAAAGCCGGACTGCAATGGGGATAACAGACTGTGTTGCTTGATGAAGTTTATATGTAATTTGGTGAGCCAGCATTTTCTCGAAGAATGACGGGGATGATGGTGGCCAACTTACAACAATCAGGAAAAGTGGAAGCAGTTAAGCAAAAGTTAATTATGTGCGTGAGGCAACTTAAAATGGGAGGTAAAATAACCTTCACAAAACGCATAGGTTTTTCTTCTCCTATAGCATTCGATTTAAAGTTAAGTACAATATGCACTACGTCAGTCTCTGACACAGCCTTAAAATCGATGTCAAAACCGGTAGTAAAGTCATAATTTGGAGTGAAACGTGGTTTGGTTATATTGTAGCATTGGAAATAAACACATTATTAAGATCGTCAATATCAGGAATACTATCAACTATTACTTTATTTCCAACGCCAATTGAAGGCAAATTATTCCATAGTGTTTTTGAGCTTAGTTCAGGTTTTAATTTAGAGAGAAAGTATCTTTTATTTGCTCTTCTAGTAAGTGAGATGTCTCCATTACACGCACGACAAAAAATTTCCCAATTAAGAGTAGTTGGCCTTGATCTCCATTAGAATAAAGCTCATTTCGTATTTTTGGTGGACTTCGTGCGGGAACCAAGGGCATTTATTATTTCGTATTGCGACAGTTTTCAGGGCAACATATCTATTGAAGAGGTCTAATATTAATGTTTGCAGAAAATTCGCTTCATTATCTATGCTTGAGTAGTCTCTAAATGCAAATGATGTCGGAAGATGGGGAAGATATAACTCAACGTTGTGTTGTCACAATCGGACATACCAGCTAACGATAATTGGTTTAGAAGCAGAATATTGGATCAATTTTAAACCATAAAAACGTCAAGAAGGCTTGGTGGGCTATTAGGTGAAAAGCGGGTGGCGAATGAGTTCACTACCGATAGTCCTAAACCATTCGTAAAATCAAGCAAGTGGCGAGCTTAATTGTCCCTTTTTAAAAGATCTGCATTTAGATCGCCATAAATAATTATCTGCTCGTAGGTTGCAGTGTATTCATGGAATACAAAAAATAAGGATTCTAAGGAGTAGCATCGGTTAGGGTTATAGGCAACACCATCGCCTACTTCCATCAAGATATACTCAATCACGCTTTCTTTTGACTTTTTTAACACCTTATATCGTAATGACTTACTACAGTATGCTGCAACTCCACCGCCAGTAGTAGTTGTAATTTTATCGTTTGATTTGAGTTTATACCCAAGGATCTCGAAGAGCTCTCTTTTGCCAGATCATCTATATCTACATCAAACCAACTCTCAGTTACACAAATCAGATCTACGAGTACTTCCGCGTCATCGAGAATGTACTTCAAGTAGTCAAGTTTACTTAAACTTAGACTACGGTCGTTTAGGTAACATACTTTTAGCCCATTTTTTGCGTCGGATAAGATTTTAATTATCGACCGCCTCGCGATACCACCCACATTACCAGACCTGGCTAAATTATTGAACACCATGCTAGCATAAAGAAACAAACGATGGGAGCGTAAGATTACCAACAGTCACGTATAAAGGAGATAGAAATAACAAAAACTACTACAGAAAATGATAAATTTAAAGGAAATATTAAATGAGATATTATGAATAGAAGGTTATAAGAGAGAATAATAGTAACTGGAAAGGTAAAAAAGAAAAAAATAAGAGAAATAAAACATTGGAAAGAGGAAGTACAATAATATAAAATACTATTAATAGAATGCAATAAAAAAATTTTTAAGATAATATTTTGAGTGGTACTGGTTTGATGAGTTGATCTAGGGGGGACTGACGTTAGCGCTAGTTGACATCTGATTTGTTCCATCCTTGTCTTGTTGTTTACAAGCATTGACAACTTCATTTAGCTTTTCAAGACTATTAATAATTATAGGATTTGAAGTGTCTGTGTCTCTTGTCGAGAATGCGGAAAAAATCAATTTTGCTCGCTTGGTTTTTATTGCACATCGCATGATAATTCAGTTTTTTTGTGTTAAACACTCCTGCAAATAAAAAGATCGTTGCTCAGCCGCAAATCCAACATCTCGTGATGAGACATGGCAATAGTTACCATCATCTTTTCATAGGTCGAGGAGAATTTTATTATGATCACCGAGTCAGACTTTAGTTTCACTCTAAAGATTTGACTTAGGGAAGTTTGTTCGCAATTTAATTTCGAGCATATGTTGTTGAAGATGGTTTTTAGATTTTCATTAGGGCGGAAAGCCACTCCCACCAAGACAGCATCAGCGGCGATTTTTTTGCGTGTAGTGTTTCAATTGTGAAAAATCCTCAAGCATTTTGTGTTCTGGCATGTTTAGTTGCTCTTGCTCTTGTTTTTAATGTATGAACATTGTTGAAGTTCAAAGAGTAAAATATCTACTCAGTTAGAATTTACTTTTGCTTAGAGTGAAAGGATTTCTCGTTTAAAATGTTGTGATGATGGAATCGTTAGAGGAGCTTACACAACAACGCTGCCAATATCTGCAAGCTCGAGACAGCAAACAGATTCGTAATGAGTTGCTTAGTATAAGAGATTTGAGGCAATGGTCATCGAATAAGACAAGGTACCAAAGGTGTTCTAGTCGAACTTAAACATCGACTCAACTTATCGACTTAAACAAGACTCTTTTGTAAAAATCATCCCTACTCTGTAAGGAATGTAGCCATTTCATCAACAGTTGTTCTAGTTTTCATCCCTTGAAAGATTTTCGAATACAAAGAAATTGGGATTTTGCATAAACTATTTTTGGGGAAACGTCACAATGTTGTTAAATATTTATTCCTAAATAGATGCAAGACATGCAAGCAACCATATAGACAACAAACTTCTGCAGTTAATGTTGCATTGCAGTCAATACCTATTAAGGTTGCAAGTCAGCCCATCTTAGTCACCACATTAGTTCTTATTCAATACGTAACAGGAAACTTCCAATTGGGAAGAGCTCTATTAGACTCTGGGTCCCAGATAAATTGAATAACAAAAAATTTCGCTCAATTCCACAGTTTACAAAAACAAAAGGGACAAATCGAAATCGTAAGAACAGATTCGGTGCAAACACGTTCGCACTATCAAACACAAACTAAAATTACATTCCGATTTAATGATTTTGAAACTTTTTTAGAGTTTCTAACAACAAACACCATTGCTGGATACCAACCCAATAAGGCATTGGCAACAGGTGATTTGAAACTTTTCAAAATATTGAATTAGTCGATGAAAGTTTTCATGAGCCATCAAATATCGACATTCTCCTAGACAAATAAAATTAGGACCAAACTTGCCTACAGCGCAAAAAACCAAATTAGGATGAATCATATCTGGAAATTGTGAAACTGATCTGAACAGCGCTAGATGAATCGTTGCATAGCTATCTCGAGAAATTCTGAGAGTGAGAAGAATCGAGTCATAAAAGGGACGAATTATGGAAGAAGAATACAAGAGGTTTGTGAAAGAACATAAAGATTTAAGGCACATGTTCGTTAGTGGATCATCCGGATCTAAGTTAACCACATTATTTCCTTCCCCACCATTTTATACTTAAGCCTAATAGTACATTAACTAAACTTAAGGGTTTTTTGATGCCACCTGTTGAATTTCATCGCAGATCCATCGTTAAAGGAACTTCTGATAGGTGGGCACACCATTCAGGACGACCTCCTAATAATTTTGCTTCGGTTTCGATCCCATACATATATATGCTCTTACTGCTCTTACACATCAAAATGTGTCGGCAGATTTGGAAACATCCATCACAACGTCAGATTCTACAAATCATTTAGTGAGAGAGCGAACACATCCCTTTTAAGATCTTCCAGCTCAGCACCACAACATATATCAGCGGTACCTTTTTTAGCAATTCGTAGCCTACGTTTCCTTGCATATAAATTCGCTGAAATGTCACAGGTCATATCCTCTAACTTTTACCTCGACGACATGCTCACCGGAGCAGATGATTTGGAATCATTAGTTGAAATTAAAAGGCAAGTCAGTACTATTTCAAGTTCGACAAACCTTGAACTAGATAAATGGCATAGTAAGCACGATTCAATTATTTAGGATGAAGGGTGTACCTCAACTGAGGATTTAAAACTCGTAGAACAAAGTCTAACTAACACACTAGGAATCACATGGGATTCAGTTCACGACACCTTTTAATTTTCCTTCAATTTGAAAAATACAAAACGACCAATTCTTTCGTTATCTTCCTCCTTGTTCGACTGAATGGTGCTTCTGAGCCCTATTATCATTAGAGCCAAAATAATTTTGCAATAAAAATATGGATTGAAGGGCTAAACTGGTATGAATCAAACCATTCCACAGGATTTAAACAAAAAGTGAATACATTATCTAGCAGATCTACAGTCTTTGCAGAATCTACCAATACCGTGATATGATAAATAAGATATCCAAATTGTACACGGATACATCTACGAATGCATAGAGATGTTGCTTGCACGCTATGTCAACAAATACAAGCGGAAAGGTAGCAATAAGGCTTTGAGTAGTGGAATCTAGTGTAGCTCCCACTAAGCGCAAATAACAACCTGTGCGGCACACATTTGTTGGCAGAATTTTGGTCGTATATACGAGTATAGGTAATATTCGGCAAATCTATTTCCAAAATATATTTTCAGATCTTCTTTCTCTTAGCGATCTTTTTGGATAACTCAACACGATTCGGCAATTAAGAGTAGGAGGAAGATTGAAACATGCGAATCTACAACAGGGACAAAAACATCCTCTGCGACTTCGTTAATTTTATGATGAGGTATTTACATTTGTCTAACTATCATACTGGTCCAATGATGGCAGAGGTTTTGACTCGCAGACATTTTTGAGTGGTAAACGCTAGGAAGTAGCCCGTCAGATTGTGAGAAATTGTTTGCACTGTATAAGATACAAATCGAAGCTTGTAGAACAGATAATAGGAGACCTACCAGAATAAAGAATAAAGACATCGCGAGTAGGTGTAGATTTTTGTGGCCCAGTTATGACGCATCACAACATTCGTGCTTTTCTTCTAAGGCAGTCCATTTAGAGCCAGTGCCAGATTTGTCATCCAAAGCATTTACAACAGCGTTAAAGAAAATGTCGTCGGGGACTTGCATCTGATATTTCTTCAGATAATGCAACGAATTTTATTGGGGTATTTGCGCAAATTTTTTTCGAAAAATCTTCAAAAGAATTAATTTACACTTTTTGTGCTAACGAAAATATAACTTTCCAAAGGTCACCTCCCTTTGGTAGATTGTGGGAGGTTGCGATCAAGATAGCAAAGTGTTATCTCGTTAGATCTCTCGACAATATCAAGATGACATTCGAGGAACTCGCAACTGCACTCGTCGGAATAGAGGACATCATGAATTCCCGACCTATCACACCTCTATCGTGCGATCCTAATGAGTACGAAGACGTCACACTAGCTTATCAGCTACATAATTTGGAACCATATCGCTGACTTGCTGACATTCCAACTCAAAAATGGCTCATTGGAAGAATCCTTCAAGTCTTCTTCGGAAACGATGGAAAGGTCAGAGATGCAAAAATTCGAACATCATGAGGAATTCTGAGGCGGGGCCAATTAGAAAGTTTGCACTACTTCCGATGTTGAAAGAAGAATTATTTCAAAGGGTCCGGGATGATGGGGCAAAAATAGCCAAATAGAAGAAAAACGAATAATTAAATAAAAGTTGTTTCCAGTTATCACTACACATTTAATTTTTATTAGTTTTATTACTTTTTTTTAGTCAATTGCGTAGGGATCGAATGAAGCTCGTAGATTTGTTGCCATTGTCCCTTTCTTCAAAGATAAGTGGAGTGGGGGATGGTATGCCAGCACATCACGCGTCTTCTATTCTAATGAAGATTTCAGTTAGTAGTGAGACTTCAGGCAAGAAAGGTTATTGTTATAGTTATTAGTAAAAAAAATATATAAATATATTAGTTGGAAAAAGAAAAAAAAAAGGATTTTTTTCCTTTAATTGTGTATAATGGAGTGAGAGGATCCACTCTTGTAGCACGAATGGGGGAACGGAATGCGCGTCACGACTACCTCAAATGAAGTGCAATCGTAAAGTCCAATTTTCGACAACTTTATCTATCAACAATACACGGCGAATGTTGGCTCTCAAATCGTCCAACGTCTCTGGTTTATCGGCATAGACTAGTAACTTCATATACACCCAAATAAGCGCTCAGCAAATGTTTCCCGCAGCAAATTGATGGCGTCGCACGCCTTGTGGCATGTTGCGCCATCTTGTTGAAACTAAAGCTCTGTCTCGTCAATGCTATTCAACTGAGAAACGAAGAAGTCAGAAATCATGTTTCTATAGCGCTCTCCATTGACGGTTACATTCTGACCGCATCGTCCTTAAAGTAATATATTCCACCTGCCCATAAAGTACACCAAACAGTAAGTTTTAATGGTTGTAAGGGCATCTCGATAAAGGCTTCTCGGTTTTCTCCACTCCAAATTTGGCAATTTCACTTGTTTACATATCCACTTAACCAAAATGGGCATCATCGGAGAACAAAATTCTGCGTTGAAAATGAGGATCAAGCTGTATCATGTTTTCGGCCCATTCACAGAACTTACGATGCATATAATGTTCACGCGGTTTCAACTCTTGCACAATCTTTCGGTAAAATCTTCCACAAAGTGGATAGATATAGCTTCCATTGCTGTGCACGATGGCGAATCGACTCATTCGGCCCCAGAGAACTTACAACATTCGTGAATCTCTGTAAGAATTTTCGTATATGTAGAAATAAGTTTAGTTATACTCGTGTGTTTGCATTTTGGTAAAATAAATAAGTCGTCAGCATGGAGAGAGCGACAAATTTTTGTGTGTTTTGTTACTATTTCACTCAGTTCGTTAAATGCTACAATAAAGATTATAACTGTGAGGGGCGAACCTTAAGGGATACCATTTCCAAATTTATTCACACTGGAGTGAATATTATTTATTTTATTTCTAAATGGTCTGTAAGAAAAAAAAAATATTTAATATATCAAAGCATTTGAGGAGTTATTTTCTATTGAATTAATTTATTTATTATATAATATTTTATCGTATCCTGGTGTTTTACCTACGACTGATCCCAGACAGTTATCAAATTCGTGGATTATTTGGAGTTCAATTTAGCGAACGGAAAAAGTTTATAGTTTGTTACTGTTCTAACTCAAGTTGGAATTAGAAATAATTGCCAAGCAATGTTGTCTTGGCTCAAAAATTTCTTGACTTCAAAAAAAATATAAAATAAAATACTCTATATCCACGTTATAAACTTTACTATATTTGTCTATTGAATGCTAACTGACAAGTGACTATATAATTTTCATCTAGTTCCCATGAAACCTCGCTTTTGGGTGCTACTGTAAAATTAACATAGAATTATGATATTACATAAGAATGGCAATGACCATATAAACTTGACTTTGAATTTCTTTCAATACATTAATATGTTAAGATTTTACATTTATGTATGTGTATGTTTACATGTATTGTGTTTCATAAGTGTTATACATTTACAATTATTAATCCCCCCTATTAAACATGTATGTAGGAAGTAATCGCCTCAAAAGTGCATCATTTCTCCTTGTCTTGAAGTCAGCCATGATCAATTTGGTGACGGTGAGATGACTGCTGACCTCGTTTTACGTACATACGTGTACTAGAGGGAGACCATCTGCTACGAGGATGTTGACATTTGTTAACATTTCGTGTTTTTATCCGTGGTGTTCGGTGGTGTTTTAGTTTTGTCAAATTATATGTAAAATCGTAAACATTTAAATGTTTTATGTTGTGTTAGGAACCAACATGCTCCCCGCCCTCATGGTGGAGATTTCTTGGAAGCGACATCCTTCCTGCTGGCGAAATTCGGGTGCCATTCGTGGGAGTCCAAGTGACAAAGCTGAATGACTCTCATCGGTATGCAAATGAAATTGGAAGAAAAATATTAGTGAGCATATGTATGTTACATGTATAAAAAATACAAATTAAACCGAGTTGAAATTCAAAATTTTAGTTATTCGCATTGGGAATCCTGCTTTATGGTGAGGGATGAGGTTTTATTTGCCCTAGGGTGAGTTGATAGTTGAATTTTAAGATTTTGTCTCTTTATTTTATGGCTTATTTTTTAAGAGTTCAAGGGTTCCGATACCGGCAAGGGGGATAATTTTACGATCGGTCGTTTGAGTGTCGATTTTTGCGTTTTTATTGTCGCGACGCGCGTTAGACCGTCCGAACCGGGATGTAATTTTATTACTCGCCCGAGTGCCCATGACGAGGGCGGTAGATTATCCTCCTTCACGATCACGATGTCTCCTACGTTGAGGTTTGGCTGCCTTTGAAGCCATTTTGGTCGTTGTTGGAGAAGATGGAGATACGATACGCTCCATTGCTTCCAAAATTCTTGCAGAAGGCGTTGAATGTATCTCCATTTATCCAGACTGCTAATGTTGTGATAGATTAAGTTTCTTTCTGGGACAGTGTGTATTGGGCCCCCGGTGAGAAAGTGACCTGGTGTTAAGACCGTCAAATCGTCCGGATCTGAGGACATAGGACACAGTGGCCTAGAATTGAGGCATGCTTCAATTTGACTAAGTAACGTCGAATACTCTTCAAATGTTAATTTGGAGTTGCCTATAGTCCTTTTGAGGTGGTGCTTGATGGATTTTACTCCTGCCTCCCAGAGCCCCCCGAAATGTGGTGACGAAGGAGGGTTGAAGTGCCATGTTGTCTTTAGAGAAGCTAATTCATTGGCAACTTCAATGCACCATTCGGACGAGAGAAATTTGCTGTCTCTCTTGATCTCGTTGTATGCGCCTTTAAAATTTGTGCCGCAATCGCTGAATATGTTTGCACATGTACCTCTTCTCGCGACGAATCTTCTAAAGGCAGCTATGAAGGCAGTGGCTGTAAGCTGGCTTACAAGCTCTATGTGCATAGCCTTTGTCGATAGGCAAATGAAAACTGCTATGTATCCCTTTTCAACTTTTCTGCATCGCCCTTTCCACAGCTTTATTTCAATGGGCCCGGCATAATCTATACCCGTGTTGGTAAATGGTCTGCAACAACGAACCCTTTCAGCAGGAAGGCTCCCCATGAGTTGTTGTTGCATCTTGGCCTTGTATCGATGGCATCTCACACATTTGTGTATTGTAGATTTCACCAGTCTCTTTATGTTTGTTATCCAATAGACCTTCCTAATTTCTGCCATCATCATTTGTAGAGTGCCATGAAGTGTGCGTTGATGGATGTCACTTACTATAAGTTTCGCGAAATGGTGCGAATCCTTTAATATCAAAGGGTGCTGTTGATTGAACGGAAGTGGTGAGTTTGTCAATCGACCTCCTACTCGTAGTAATCCTTCAGCGTCGAGAAATGGATTTAGGTTAAGGATTATACTTTTCTTTGAAAGAGTGTTCATTGTTTTCAATGACTTGATGTCTTCGGCGAAAAGTTCTTCTTGGACAAGTTTTATGAGTTGATCGTGTGCTGACGTCAGTTCATTGTGGGTAAGAGGGAACGTTGTGAGTGGTTTTTTGTTCGTTATGTTTTTTATGTTGACCAGATATCTTCTCCATATTGCTACGTTGCGCACGAGTCGATTTAATGTTGAAAATTTTTCAAAAAATGATACATTTATTAAGGTACAATGAGCTACTATCTGTGTAAAGTGAAGTTTTATGGGTGTTAGCTGTGAATGATAGAAGCATGATCGATGTTCATGTTTCTGGTTTATACCTTTGGTTTCAAGATTGGTATCAATTGGATTTACTTCTGGCAATTCGGTAAGAGAAAAATTTTGTAAAAAATTGGGACCCGACCACCACATCTGATTGTTAATTAGCTCCTTGGGTTGAAGTCCTCGTGATGCGATGTCTGCTGGATTTTCCTTTGATGCTACATGTCTCCACATCATCGGACTAGTGAGGGTCTGGATCTCAGCTACTCGGTTGGCCACAAAGGTTGTTCTTGTTAGCGGGTTCCCTTTGATCCAAGCTAACGTGATCATTGAGTCGCACCATGCGAAGACTTCAAGATTGGTGAATTGCATTGCTCGCAATATGAGACGCAACAATTTTGCTAACAAAAGGGCTCCGCATAGTTCTAACCGGGGTAGTGAAATGCATTTGACTGGGGCAACTCTTGTTTTGGACGCTAGAATGCTAATGTGTTCTTTGCCGTTTTCTGTTACTCGCGCGTATACAACGGCTGCGTATGCCTTCTCCGAGGCGTCGCTGAAGCCATGCAGTTGAACATTGGCCGCATCTCCATATTGTATCCAACGCGGTATCTGCATTTCCTCAAGAACGCTAAATCCATTGCGTAGATTTACCCAAACATCTTCAGTCTCTTTAGAGATTGGGGTATCCCAAGCTAGCTCTTGAAGCCACAGTTGCTGCAAAATAAGCTTCGCCTTGATAATGCAAGGCGAGATCCACCCCAGGGGGTCAAAGAGACGGGCAATATCTGCTAAAACAGATCTTTTAGTGTATTCCTTCACTCTCGGTAAGTTGATTTTAAATTTAAACACGTCCTGTGCTGGGTGCCATCTGATTCCCAGGGTCTTTATGGTGTCAGTCGAGTCGAGATTTAGTGGAAGATTGATCTCCCTTTCATTTTCAGGTATTTGTTCTAGTACTTTAGGTGAGTTGCTCGCCCACTTTCTGAGCGGAAATCCAGCCGACTTCAAGGTGGTCAGAATATCTGCTTGAAGCTTAATCGCTTCGGATTCAGTATTTGCACCGTGAATCAGGTCATCCACATAGAATCCTTCAGTGAGTGCCTTGGTAACGTGAGGATATAATTTATTTACGTCAGCCGCTAGCTGCTGTAGAGTTCGTACGGCAAGGTATGGTGCTGATGCAGTGCCAAAGGTTACAGTCCTTAAGGCGAAGGTTTTTAAGGGCTCTGTAGGATTCGTTCTCCACAAAATCAGCTGATAAGGGGTATCAGCGGATGCCATCCATATTTGACGGTACATCATGCTGATGTCCGCAACAAATGCCACCTTATACTTTCTCCACCGTGCGATTAGCTCGATAATATCTGCCTGTAAGCGTGGCCCAATCATTAAATTGTCGTTTAATGATTTGCCATTTGATGACTTACATGAAGCATCGAATACTACGCGTAATTTTGTGGTGCTACTCGATTCTTTACTAACCGCATGGTGTGGAAGGAAGTAATGTTGGGTTGTTGAGATTCGCCTACTTCTTGTTACTTCTTCCATGTGACCAAGAGTGAGGTATTCCTGGATACAGTCGGTGTATGCCTTTTGTAGTTTTGTATTATTTATGAACCTTTTTTCTAATTGAAAAAACCTGGCCATTGCAGGCCTTAGGGAGTTGCCGAGGTTTGGGCGAATATTGTTTTTAAAGGGTAGTTGTACTTCGTACCTACCATCCTCTCTTCTTCTATATGTGCTTTGGAAATGTTGTTCACATTTTTTTTCTTCCTGGGTTAATTTTCTTTCTTCTAAATCCTCTTCTAATTCCCAAAATCTTTTTAACTGAGTATCCAGTAAATTGAAGTGATTTTGGATTGTTATTTTTGTAGACTGAGCAGCATTGTATATGTTGCCAGTCAAAATCCACCCTAACTCGGTACATTGTGCAACAGGGGTTCCTTTTTCTCCTTTTACAAGACCCTGTAGAATAATGGATGCATACACATCAGCACCTAGAAGAATGTCAATCTTGCCCGGGGTGCTATACGAAGGATCTGCTAGGGGTAGGTTGGCAAGATGGGTCCAGTCTTTGGTTTGGAACTGATGCACTGGTAGCATTGATGTCAGTTGGTTGAAGACAAATGCCTTGACTTCGAGTGAGAATGTTGACGACGTCAATGAAAAGATTGTGAGTTCTGTTTCGTACTTCGATATGCCAGTAGAAGTCCGACCTAGACCAGTGACTTGTGCTGAAGTCTTGTTCTTTTTTAATTGAAGAAGTTGTGTGACGTTTTCGGTGACAAAGGTTGCTTCTGAGCCAGGGTCGATTAATGCCCTTAAAATGTGCTGACTACCATTGGCTGCAAAAACTTTGACCAATGCGGTCGCTAGTAGTGCCTTGGTATGGACTTGACTAGCTAGCGCATAATATATTTGGTTCTGATCTCTGTGTCCACAATGCAAAGTATCTGTATCGTCTAGTTTATTTGTCTTTTGAATAAGGAGAGTGTTAATGTTGCAATGTGGATGACTGCATATTGCGGTTTGAGATGTGCTGGGAACATAGGTACTCGCATTATAATTGAGTTGATTTCCAACGATTTGATTTTGTTTCGTCGCAGTGCCCTTGTTTGTTGCGTCTATGATACCGTGAGGAGCAGAGTGCTGACAATGGTGACTCTGTACGTTTTGGTGTGCATTTTGTTGAGTTTTTAGCGAATCATAGTGTAGCAGCGTATGATGTTTTAAATTGCATTTAAAACAGCGGTTAGTGCTACTGCAATTGGATGTATGGTGGTCTAGCCCAAGGCAATTTGAGCAAACAGAATTTCGTTTGGTTGTCTCTATGCGGGTTTTGACGTCCATCCTTAAAAATTGCTTGCAGTGACGTAAACTGTGTGCACCTTTACAAAGCCTACAGCGAAATTGTTTGTTTTCAGCCTCAGTCTTGACATGATACATATGAGGAGCGGAAGTCTTGCGAAACGATGAAGACGGTTGTGGAAGTTTTGTATGTATGTTGGATTCCCTCATGTTTTCAAGAGAGCTAAAACGCCCTTCAATGAAGGCTAGGAACGTTTTCCAATCGGGTAAGCTCTTTGTCGTACCTAATTTTGTCTCCCAATCTTTTTGTGTTGTGAACGGAAGTTTCTGATATGTAATGTATATAAGGATGGAATCCCATGCCTCTACATTTAATCCCTGATTAGCCAAGGCATGGATACATTCAATGCTAGTATCGTGCAAAGATTTTAACGATTCGGCGGATTCATGGGTGATTTTTTGTTGTTCTAAAAGAATTCTTAATTGCGTATTTACTAACTTCCTTTTGTTTTGGAACCTATCAGTGAGTATTTCCCAAGCTGACGCATAGTTTTTGCTATCGATGGGAAGATGTTGTATGAGACGTGCAGCCTCTCCACACAATGAGGTTTTTAGAAATTGTAATTTCTGAATTTCAGATAGATCAGTGTTTTGGTCTATTAAATTTTCGAAAATGTTGTGGAATTCACTCCACTCTTCAAATTTACCGGAAAATGGTTTTATGTTAATCCGCGGAAGACGAATGTCGGACACAGCCGATTTTGTGACGTTTAGTCGCGAGATATCACAATTAGTGGTGTTCTGGTGCGAAAATTGTTCAATGTCATCACTTATCATACCACTAAATTGAAAATAAACTCGCTTAATTTTGGTATAAATTTCGTCCGAAATATATTTGTCTTTTAGTGGATCTGCCGCACTATTCACAATTGTCGAATGTAAACCTTTAACCGCTTTGAATAACTCGTCTACGTCCGAAAAACACGCGTTAACGTAACCCCTTGATTTACGAGTTTCGATTTGTTTTTGGTATTCCTCGAAATCAGATGCAATTTCTTCAAGAAACCGTTCTTGTCTTTCGATTGTCTTAGCCAATTTCGACATGATTAAAATGTAATAAGTTTCACACTAGCACTTCTTATATTTATTTAATTTAAGTTTTTATTATAATTTTTATTTTGATTTTAATTTTAAGAAAAAAGGAAGAAAAAATTGGATTTCCTACCTTAGTTTTGCACTCGGTTCAGTGTCTTGCCTTTTCCTGTTCCGCAATACGTTGTTCTTATGGCAGGTGTGTATGTTTAATTTGCAGTTTTGTCCGTTGTTGACCGTAGATGTCCGTTGATGCAAACCGTTGAAGTCCGTTGCAGTTGTCCGTTGTTGACCGTAGATGTCCGTTGATGCAAACCGTTGAAGTCCGTTGCAGTTGTCCGTTGTTGACCGTAGATCTCCGTTCGCGGATGTCCGTTGAAAGAACGGAGGATTTTTGGATAGATGTCCAAAATGTTGGTCTGCTGACCGTTGATGATTTCTGGATAGTTATCACGATCTCTGGATAGTTGTCCAGAACACAAAAAGAAAACTTCGTTTTGGCCTGATTTATTCAAGGCTTCGAAGGACCATGTTCTAACTCAAGTTGGAATTAGAAATAATTGCCAAGCAATGTTGTCTTGGCTCAAAAATTTCTTGACTTCAAAAAAAATATAAAATAAAATACTCTATATCCACGTTATAAACTTTACTATATTTGTCTATTGAATGCTAACTGACAAGTGACTATATAATTTTCATCTAGTTCCCATGAAACCTCGCTTTTGGGTGCTACTGTAAAATTAACATAGAATTATGATATTACATAAGAATGGCAATGACCATATAAACTTGACTTTGAATTTCTTTCAATACATTAATATGTTAAGATTTTACATTTATGTATGTGTATGTTTACATGTATTGTGTTTCATAAGTGTTATACATTTACAATTATTAATCCCCCCTATTAAACATGTATGTAGGAAGTAATCGCCTCAAAAGTGCATCATTTCTCCTTGTCTTGAAGTCAGCCATGATCAATTTGGTGACGGTGAGATGACTGCTGACCTCGTTTTACGTACATACGTGTACTAGAGGGAGACCATCTGCTACGAGGATGTTGACATTTGTTAACATTTCGTGTTTTTATCCGTGGTGTTCGGTGGTGTTTTAGTTTTGTCAAATTATATGTAAAATCGTAAACATTTAAATGTTTTATGTTGTGTTAGGAACCAACAGTTACTATGTTATGTAATATGGAGTGCTTAGCTTCAAGGAAGATGGCATAAAAGTTTGAATCGTTTGAGTAATCTGACCATGTTTTTGCAAAACATTTCGCAATTTCTAGAGGGCAGGACAAAGTTTACGACATCGTTTTCAAAGTCTTTATCAAAGTTGAGACATGGTTGCCGGTAAGGAACTTTATAGTATCCCAAAGGACTTTAAAGCAGGATTTTGAATAGATATTACAAGTAAAGTTTTCAAAGCTTTTCTTTTTGGCGAATTTAGCTGGAAAGGCCATTGGTCTTACGGTAAGTAATTAAATTAGCACTACAAGTGTATTTTTTAAAGTTGTGCCAAGTTCTTTGTTTTAATTATTCTACCACACAGGAAGGTTTCTCTTTTGAAGAGAGGTTTTGTGGTATTGTTGCGTTAGCTGCTGTGTGAATACTTCTCTGAATTATTGTGGCTTCTCCGTTAATGTTCTTTGAGGGATCCCTCTCTTTAATAAAAACATGAACCTTAGCATGGAAAAACGGATAATTAGCTCTCTCAACTATGAATTTTCGTGGTGTCTTAAAGGTTTTTGGGTTAGTTACCAGAAATACATTACTTTACCCCTTGCATTAGCCGCGCAAAAACCCCAAAGGGGGCTCCACGAGTTAAAGTCTTCGGTTAATAAAACTAGTGTACTGAACATATTAATTATCGAATTCAGAAATCGAAAACGGTTGATCAGGAGCGAGGTAAATAGAGACGACTGCAAGTTTAGTGACTGTTTCAACTTGGACTGCAACTGCTGATATTGTGGAGCTAACTTTTATCGCCTTATGGGGGATGGACTTATGGACCAAATGTCTCCAATGTCAAATTATGATAATAGAGAGTGTATTGGTTGGGTGCATACTTGGAATTATTAGGTAAGTGGAGTTCTTGTAAGGCTGTAAAGGCTTGGGGTCGCTTATTAACAACTGCAGATCATAGTAGTTATTAAAATTACCATTCAGGTCCCATTGTAATACATTTAACAAGACTATGTTGCGAATTAATCTTAAGAGTATTATATTTGTTTATATTGGATAAGGGCAAAAAACTGCAAACGATAGGTGAGAAAATAGGGCATAACAATAGTAGCAAACACTTAACTACGTCGGATAGGCTGTAGTTTTTAAGAGTATAGTAATTGGATTTGTTTTTGAAGAGACTGTTAGTTTGAGAAAGTTTGATTGTGTTTTGATATGTACTGAGTTTTGCTCATTTGTGGGGCTTCGTTCATTTAAGATCTGTGTTAAGCTTGTTGATGAGCTTGGATGGGTAAGAAAGATTACAAAGGAGTTGTGATAGAGACGCTGCTGGTTATTGGTATTTATATTTTACTTGTACAATATCTATGAGACTAGAGAGAAATTTCAAATTTTCAAACCAACCTCGTTAAACACCTTCATATCAAAAAGCAGTTCAAACAGAGTCTTATTGATGCTTCTAGAATTAGTACTTCTGTACTCGTGAAACGTGTCTGTACCATTTTAATGGGTTTTTTAAACTAAGCTTGGTCAGAACTTGAATTATAACTCGGTTCAGTCTTCCTACCTGACCATTCTCACGAGGTATGCCAGTTGTTATTAGATGATTTGTAATATCGTTGCGACGAACAATAATCTCTAAAAGCATTTGCAGTAAACGCAGATCCCCTATCTGAGACAATCCGATGGGGATTTCCAAAAATCTCCGCCTGAAGCTCCAAGCGCTGCAGCACGATCTCCGTCGTAGTATTTTTCACGGGATAGATCCAAGTAAATTTGTGAAGACCTCTACTAAAACTATTGGTAACTCTTTGCAGTTGTAGATAGAAGTCCTAAGTGATGTGGTACGTGTGTAGGGGCTGCTCCATTTTATCGATGGGGTTAAGAAACGAATCCCTTTTCTCAGTTTTCTTTGTGGCTAGAAGGAAGCAATACAATTTCTAGTTACCTCAAGTACACACTTAGACAAATTAGGGATGAAAAAGTCCTGCTTCATGATGTTTTCAACTTTTGTATTTATTCTGTTAATAAATTTATATAAAAGTGCATTTTTCTTAACATAATCCTCTTACTCTCTTTCATCAAGAATCGTTGCTATTGCCTTACTACACGCTTCATCGTTTACTTGGGCTTTCCTCACGAGTTGTAGTGAGCCATCTTCAATCGCCAAAACTGGAGCTGGGTGACGGCTAAGCGGGTCTGTATGCCGCATTACTGATCCAGATCGGTGTTGGACATCATAATCATATTCTTCTCGTTGTAGAGCCCAGCGATCCTACTGTTGAGAATTTTATTTGCCATTGTTAACTTCAAGGCTTTGCAATTGATGTAGATTTGAAATTGGTCTTTACGATAGATGAACCTCTAAATCATAACCTCAATATCACATTTCAGTTGGTGTAATTTTAAAGTTTAAGTAAAATAAAGATGGTACGCTCCGTCGTCATGATTTTGGAGAAGCACTGCCCCATAGCCGTCCTTACTCGCATCTATATGCAACTGTGTTGGAAGATTAGGAATGAAATGAAAATATTTCCTTGAGACGGTTAAAAGAAGTAGCTTCTGAAGAACCCCATACAAAATTATGAACTTTTCTCATTAAATCAGACAGTGGCTTTTCTATAGCTGCATACCCCGAAATAAATTATCTATAATAACCTGTAAGACCCAAGAATTGCATTACAGCTTTTATATTTTTGGGGACTGGATAGTACCTGACCGCCGGGATCTTCTTTTGGTAATGCCTGATAGTAAGGTGCTTTATGACATGTCTAAGAATCCAGCACTTCCTTCAATCTAATATACTTAGCATTTCTGGACCAATTGATGAAGCAATAATTAAGTCATCCATGTAAACCCAAAAGATTCCTCTTGTTATAAAATCTCTTGGGTATTAATAAATTTTTGGAACACTGCGGGGGAATTGCAGAGTCCAAAGGGGCCTTAGTGAACTCGTAGTGTCCATCGGGCGTCACAAATTCGGTAAATAAAACTAGTGTACTACTCTTTCTACTTTCCTTTTCTATGTCGACCCGTTTTTGAGATCTAGTGTCGTATAAACCTTAGCGTCGTATAATTGTTTTATAATTTCCCCAATGTTCGGAAGGCGATATCTATTCTTAATAATATGCCTATTAATCTGACGATAATCGATACACAAGCGCATCGAACAATCCTTTTTCTAACGAGAACAATTGGACTAGAGAAATCCGAATTACTTTGCTGGACTACGACCTGTTGCAACCACTCCCGGATTTGACTATTGACAATCCTTTTCTCGGCAGGGGCCAATCGCCTAGGTCTCTGTCATATTGGTTTTTCGTCGTCCAAAGTGATGTTCATTGTGAAATACTATAGTATTCAAATTCTCTTAAAGGTATTGAGATTTTAAATTCATCTCAATAAAGTTGATTCTAGATACTGGGTTTTCTGTCTCGTCAATTTTCTTATATACATAATAGATTTTTCAGTTTTTCAGTTTAAATGCATTTTTAATTAACTAATTAATTTACTCTTACATGGTAGACAAAAAAATGCTTAAAAATTTGCTTAAATAACTTACAAATAATCTTATTCTAACTTACTGGCCATATGCGGGCACCCTCAGTTAAATTTAACACATAAACTATGTCTTTCGACGTTTCTTACAGTCTAATTTTAATTTTATTTTAAAATAAATTAAAAAAAAACTTAGTAAATTTTGTTTCGTATTATAAAAACTTAAAACTAAAAACTTAGACTAAAATAAATATTAAAAAATAAACCTTAACCTACTTACATCTATTACGTACATATACACAATACACACACACACATATATATATACTTAATATATAAGTATATATATATATATATATATCGTTTTTTTTATTTTATTTTTATTTATTTATTTTTTACATATATTTTTTTCCCTAAAACTATGTAAGCCGACCATGGCTAAAAAAAAAAAAAAAATTAGACTAGCCACTAAAATTGCTGGTGCTGCCGAGCAACATCCCTCATGTCGCGACTCCCTACCGCCCTACTATTCGAGCGACGTGGAAGATTAGCGGCACCGCCAATCTGTCCTGGATCAGACCTTTACTATCTAGATAGAGGAACGCTTCTGGAGGAATAAAGCCGTCAAAGCGAGCTCTCTCGTGATACATATAATTGGGGTAGTAAGTCCCGCAGATCAGGTTGTTTGATGAGGTCACAGCTCTTGCAATGTGCCTTCGAGTAAACTTAATGACAAAATTGTACACTATTATTAGGTTCGCCCTATAGTACAAGACCTCATTAGGACAGAAATTTATGTACTCAGACTCTTATGTTCTGTATAGGCGAAGACAATTCCTAAGACAAGCCCTCTCAAACACCCGAATCTGTTCCAATAAACTTGCTCCTACGTTGAACCACACGGGACATCCAAACACACGTATAGGCCTGATAAGGGAAATGTAGGAGATAACCTTTACCCTCGCATCGAGCTAGCTGTTATAAAACAGTCTCTTTATAAGGGCAAAAGCACCTCTGGCTCTGGCCAGAGCAACATCTATATATTTGTTAAAATACAGATATTGATCTAGCCAGATCCCAAGGCATCTGACTACATTTCGACAAGCAAGTGGCTGCCCGTGCTGTCCCACGATCAAGAACTTTCGCCAGTTCTTTCTGGTATACCTAGAGGCCCCAGGCAAAGGCGTCCTATACAAAATAGTTTCCGACTTCTGAAAATTGATTTTCAATTTCCAGTCATCGCAATATCGTTTAATTTCATGGAAGTCACGTTGCAAGAGTATATTAATGACCTCAATCTTTGGACCTGTTCTATACGCGATTAAGTCGTCTGCGTACGCTATGGCATATTGAAGTGAACCTATCAGATCACACGTGTAAATGTTGAATAGGATTGGCGAATTTACCGCACCTTGTTGCAGACCGTTTTTAATGTTAAATGCTCCAGCAGAAGTCACATCGCCATTCTTCACGATGAACTGTCTACTGGATAGCATATCAAAAATAATATACAGCAGTGGTTTACTAATGCCTAACCTGTCCAGCTTGAAAAAGAGTCCCTCTAACCATACGGTATCGAAGGCCTTCTCCAAGTCAATCAGGCAGGCACCAGTGCACTGGTTCTTACCTTTGTTCCATTGGATATCAGAAACCAGTTTAGACGTAGCATGAATGATATCATGCCCCGCTTTGAAACCGAATTGATTATCCGGAGCTATGTGTTTGTCCTCAACCCACTTAGTCAGGACTCTATTGATTACCTTCTCGAAAACCTTACTGATGTTTGGAAGAAGACTGATCGAGCGGAGATTCGCCGGATTGGAAGTGTCTTTATCCTTTTGGGGATGGGATGTACCACAGCAGTGTTCCAATGCGCTGAATAATGCGCATTTTTCATTGCATATCATAAACAGGGTGGTATAAATGTTCAGCGCTTCTAGTTGTAGATGTCGAAGCACAATGTTCGGTATTTCATCGATTCCCACTGATTTCTTACTTCTAAGTGATTCGAAGATCGTTTGGAGCTCTTCATATTTTGCCATATTCTCGGCAAACCCGAGCTCTCGAATAGCCAATTCGCAACTTCATTTTGAAGCTAGAAATTGTCCACAAGGACTGGATTCTCCAGATCGTCGTTCGGGCCAATGATAACATTCGCCTTGTACACTTCTTGGAAAGTCGCTGCTATAGCATCCACCTGCTCCTGCGGATCCTCGATCACAAAGAAGTTGTCCTCATCAACAGCCTCATTTGGATCTATGCCCGCTGCTACCAGTATTTGTTCGTTGTTCTTCGTTCGGGCGATTTTAAGACATGGAATGTCGTTCTGATTATTTCTCCGAAATAATTTATTTATTTTTTTGCGGGAACATATTCGGTTTGTTGGTGTTTACAGCCCGAATTTTATTGTTCCAATACAAACTTACAGATGTTCTGTAATTTTCCTTTATTAATGTTTGGAGGTTTTTAATCGACGACTTCAGTGTCATGATCTCCGGGTTATGTCTGTCAGTAAACTCTCTGTACAAGGTTTTTAGTCTTGACAGCAGTCTACTTTTCTGTCGGTGCAGTGCGTCAATAGTTACGTTGCGGAATAAGTCTTCTTCGTCAGAGTGTTGGTACCGAGGTATCGTTTTGTCCACTGTTCGTTTGATTGTCTCGTCCATTAGTCTTATATACCTGTCAATCTCCTCATTTGAAAGACTTCTGTTGGACGGTGGGCGAATTAGAGGAGAGTGCTCTAGTTAGTGTTCCGGTGAAGTGTGTCCAGCGCACCCTACTATAATTGTAGGAATGCCTTTGAACAAACTCATCCAATTCCGCAATTTCGTTTGGAACAGTTATTTCGGTGCTGAGACCCCAATGGTCACTGTCATACACGAAAGTGTGTAGAAAGTTTGTAGTTTGTTGGTTAGTGCATGTCAGTTGTATTCGTGAGTCGAACAACAGAAAATCCAAATAGGAAACGTATATTTAATCCACCCGCGCGGCCTGTTTTTTTCGTTTTTTTTTTTTATATAATTTACGCACTTCTAAGGGGTTGGTACCCTTTTACTGCTGCCTGGTCGCGGGCGGAAAGGTAGAAGGAGGAGAAAGGAAAATTGTTTTTTTTTGTTGTGGTTTGAAACTCAGGTGTATTTGGTTTCGATATTCGCTCTCCAGGGAGTGAGAATCCGAAAAGGACGGAGATTTTTTTTCTTCACTCATAGTGATTCGAAGGTTATAATTCACACAATTTTATTGTGATTGAAACTCTACAACAGCCAAATCTACGTGTCAGTGTTATGCCTTCACACGCAGAATTTTTCTGGCTGAGTGTCAATTACACAAATGAGAAACTTGAAAAACTTGTCAAAAAAAAAAAAAATTGGATTCGAACCTTGACCCTCCGAGTGAGAAGAGATTGCTAGTCGAATTGCAGCCCTTCACACTTCTTCTCTTTCAACAGTGCAAGGAGCTCCTCCGGATCAGACGACGGTTCTAATCCCCTTAGCAGCATTGTATGCAGCTTGTCGCCCTTCGGGGTGTAGGAGACAAATTCTGTTCAATAAACGTTTAATTTTATGGTAGCGCTCCACTGTGTTACAGTGGATCGCATGGCTATCTAATCTACACGTAATCTTTTTATAAAAAAATTACAGCCTATGGCCGACTTACACAGTTCTATCGTCTTGATAGTTCTTGAGTTCCACCTTATAAGTTTTTATAAGTGGAACCCTTGTTCTAGATGTCTTTTGTAGTTGTTGTTGTGCTTGTTGTTGTTGCTGGCTCTTCTGCTGCTGTTGTTGTTGTTGCTGCGGTGTCTACTGATTGATTTTTTGAGCCTGTGTGTGTTTAGGCTGCTATTTTGGTTTTTGTTGTTGCTGCTAAGTAACTACGTCCTGCTTTTTTTTTGCTGCCAATTGTTGCTGTTGTTGTGGCTGTTGAGATACGAGAAGTAATAGTTGCTCTTTCTCCCTCCTTGCTATTTGTTTAGCCTTAATAGCTAACGCTCTTTGCTGGAGAAGCTTAATATTATTTTTTATGTTCTCTACCTCCTTCTCTTCGTCATCTGACTCAGTGGCCGCTAGAGATTCGAACATATTTTCGCCTTCCATATGTTGGCCTTCTCCACCATCAGCCACATATGCGAAGTTATCTTTGGGTGCCATTTGTTGTGCTACTGCCCTTTTTGATGTTGTTGGTACCACTTCCCTCGCTCCGCTAGACAGCTTTTCTGTAGATACTGACAGGGAAGGGAACTTTATTAGGTTCGGAATAGGCCTTAGCTTCCTCCTCCTCTTAATCTTTGGCTCGACCGTTACTGCTGGTTGGCTTGAACCGCTGGATATATCGCCTGTCTTTTCAGCTGGTCCCGCTAGTGGCTTAACGAACCGCTCTCCAGAATACATCGCGTGATGTTGTTTCACATTTTTTATTATTTATTTTTAAATTAAATGAAAAAAAAGTTTGTTATTCAACTCTGACGAACCCACGACCTATGATCTGTCGGCCGAACACGCTGACACTCTGCTAATTGGAGCCTATAGGAGTCTCCTCAAATATCTCTTTGTTTCTTATTTTGCTAATCGCTATGCACTCATAAGCCGAATCACGTCTGTACCCTACGGAGATCAATGAACGACTAAGGTTTTGGTACACTTCAGGTGCGGATGCTAATTCGAATGGAAGCCGTCTGAATGACTGTCGACCCCATGGTGATATACTGACTATATATTTTTTCTTTGCGGTCAGAAATATGTCTTCCAGTCCAGAACCGTGAAATATTTTGGACTATGTATGTTGATATTATTGTTGTTTACGTCGAAAAAACAAAAAATAAAACATATGTTTGAATTAAAAATAATTTAATGTGAGTTAATAAAAATATTACGGCTTTTAACTTGGATTTGAAACTTCACGTGAAAGCTTTACTTTAACTCTACATGTATTTTTCGCTGAGATATCCTCTATAGTATCATGGATTGATACATGCCCTGAGTTTTCGCTTTTATTTTACAATCACCATCTGCTGGGGTGGCCCTTTCGATTTTTCCAATACTACAAACTTGATCTTCCTCACAATCGATCCCTCTATATCGATGTCATTATTTGAGTAATGGAACTTTTTCATCGAGAATGCAGAAGATATAAAACGATAAGAAGATCTCTATGATCGGTCTCATTCAGACTGCATTAAAGTAATGACACAAAAGCTTCATCAAAGAGGAAAAATGTGATGTGATGCAGAATTAAATAAATTAATAATAAAATAATATCTCAAGTGTTTTCATTATAAGTAATTGGCCCCCATTGACGTGGGGCAACGTGATTTAAAAACATTTATTTTAAATAATTAATATCTCACGTTATTGAGTAGTACGGACTTATACTTAATTTTTTGGCCGTTGCTTTATTTTATTCAAAGATCAGCTTTACCTTTATTGCGGATAGCTACCATAGAAATATCAAAAGAAATAAAAGTGATTTGAAATATACAAAAGATAAGGCATTAGACAAAGACAACATCTTCACGAGTCATCACCAGTTGTCGAAGAGAAAAATATATTTCCCATCCATGTGGAGTGAACCTAAGTATTTCATATGTTAATGTCATAATATTAATATCATAAAAAACATTACTTTCTTTGTGAACTAAAATCTAATAAATGAGAACTTAAATTAGAAAACAGAGGTTTCAAAAAAAAAACGAAAAGAATAAATTGCGAACGTATTTAAGACTGTTATTAACTATAGTTAAACTTGGTAAAATACCTTGATTTTGTTTAATTATTATTTATATAATTAAAACTCACATATATTAGAGGAATTTTTGAAGCTTAAATTTGTGTATATATTTTCTTGCTTTGGCTGGATAAATAACTGCGCGCTACAAGCTTACATTTTTTTTTGTTGTAACATTAGTAAAATAGGGTATTCCTTTATCAATTGGGAATTATATTTAAGGATATAGCAATGTTTATCTTGTAACACGTACCGTTTCCGTGTTACTGATACGAGAATTAATATCAAAATACATACAAAATTAGAAGTGATAAAAGGTTTATTGGCATTAAAACTTAAAAATTCAAAACGGTCAATGTTTTAATTCTTTCTAAAACATAAATATATGTAATTCTTATTTATTATAAAACATGTATTCTACAATATGATTCAGATTTTACGTTTGTGACTTGTTGAATCTTCTCGTTCTTCGATCTTCTTTATGTCCTGGTGAAAGCGTTCTCCTTGTTCGTCACTCACCGCTACAAGGTTTTTTGGAAAAAAATCAAAACGTTTCTTACATCTTTCAATGATGTCCAAGCTGTTAGTTCTTTTTTTCATAAAGTTCATAAGTTTTCGTATTTTCGGCCCAATAAATATATCTTCTTTAAGTTTAGCTTCACTTAATTTAGGGAATGCAGATTTTAAATGTAAAAAGCCTTCACCAATTTTGTCCACAGCTTTTACGATATTGTTCATTAAACCCAGCTTTTTGTGTAAAGACCTAAATATTTGACACTTGATTGTCCAGCACCAAATTCCGATCTCATCGGCCAATCTTTAACCAAGTAGTATAGCTCAACTGTCCCACATACACAAAAAACAGCAATAATCTGTAATCCTAGTAACAAGGCTATCACTTTTAAATCAGCACAAACTTTGACAACTTGACTCTCTATTCTTTATTGCATAGTGTCGTATGTTTCTTTTAAAGTGATTGAATATGCAACAGATATGGAGGGGTATTCGCTACCATTATTTAGAATTTTCATTATTTCGCTTTAGATCCATCAATAAAGAGACGCCATCCACTTGTTCCGTAACTGATCAGTAATTCATTCATCAATCCGTTTATGTCATTAGAGTGGCATATGGATTTGTTCTGTACGAAGAAGGTAGCTAAATGTTTGTTCCTTTTCCTTGGCAAAGATATCTTAGCTTCTGGTTATAACAGATTCCATTCTTGTAGTCTAGAACCGAGAATTTCAGACTGTCTGATGGATAAATTTTAATCACGGAACAAATCACTAAATTCTTGCTGCTGAATCATGTGTGGTTCTTTCAATGGTTCAGTGGTTCAGTCATCATAATGATGATAATGAAATCATTGGGTTAGCAAATGGCATGGACTTTTTTTCCCCATTTAATCATTCGATAAATGTAACATAACACGAGACACAAAACAATTTCGGAATCCATTCTTTGTCTTGTTTTATAGAACGATTAGAATAAACTTGATAAGGCTGCTTTACGTTTTCAGTTGCAACCCTTCCTTTGGCCTTTACAATATATTGGCCACACACATAACAAAATTTATTGGGGTAATTTTCACAAGTGCGACGACCGATTTTTTCCATATTTAGCTTATAGATTGTATTGTACTTTCACTTAAAACTAGCTCAACACAACTTAAATCACTTTTTTAAATTATTCCGATTGCCAACCGACCGAGCAAGAAAATTAAATTGAATTGTTAGTGCACTTAACCCATGAAGGTAGCTTTCATAAATGCGTAAATAACACGAGAAGTTGACGTGGTGGGACAGTTTTGCTTTCCATTATTATTTGAAGTAACTGTAAAGAAACAGTTAAACATGTCATCACTCACGTTACCAAAACCTTGTCACGCTGTGAATGGACGCATAACAGGTAGATGGGTAGCAGTTCAAGCTACAACCCATCAACCCAGACAAGCGTTTAAGAAAAAATTTGACAATTTGGCGACTAGAATAAAGTTATTAGAAACTCCTATAGTTGTTGAACAATGCGTCCAGTTGCCATTGGCCCTAGCGTAGTTTGCGATGATCCGTTCGATTTAGTGAAGTCGTTGCCCGGGTTTGGTGGCGAACATGTTAGGTCTAATATACTATTCGAGTGGTGAGGGAAGTTCAAGGTAATACCAGGCATCGGGCATAATTAGAAAGAAATAAAATTCTCGGTTCTGCAGATTTGGTCTTGTCTTCGTTTAACACAATCCTCAATTTCGAAGTAATTATAGCAAGATTGGATTTCACGTATTCCGATAAGACACCTTGTTAAAAATCTAGTTGTCAGAAACAAATCTACTATATAATTGTAATCTGTCAAATTTTATTTCCTACTCATTCTTTTTAAAACATCCCTAGCCGAAGTAAGACGTAAGAAAAAGAATAAAATTAAATCGCTTAAAATAAAATAAATCTTCATTCGTTCACCAAAAAATTCGTTTTTAATTTATTCCGACCATTAATGGTTCTTCTATACTCCGATTATATTTTTCTCGCGAAATAAAAATTAATATTAAATTTAGCATAAAATACAGTCCATAATCATGTCCAATGCAACACAGTTGACTGCCATTTTAGAACAGTAGTATGAACTATAAGACATCATCAAATATTCCCCCGATAAACTTGGATCAAATGCCACCATCCACAAAATAGAATCTCGAAAGGCAACGCTGTTGGAAAATGTAAACCCTTTCAAAACAAATCACCAAACTATGACAACAATCAAAGCAGCATTAAAGGCAAAATCACGTCAAAAATATGAGGAAGACTACTTTAAGCACAATTTGTATCGTAACTGCGAAAAAAATTACCTTAATTTCATGGAACATATGGCCACGTTACACGATAAATGAATAGAAGTCCCGAATCTAGATGGTAAGAATCTTTGCACTATGTCTGCAAATCCGCTGTCTACATCACAAAACCAACACAACCAAAACTATCGCTGTCACTGTTTAACGGGGAATTCTCTGAATGGCTCTTGTTTAATATCAATTCTTGAAGGGATGCCTGGTAGGTAAAGCCGCTTCTCGTCTCCATGGTGTTTCAGATACCTCATCAAACTTTCAAATCGCTTGAGTTGACATGATCTCCTATTATGATAATAAGAGACTGCATGTTGACTCAGCAGTTCAAGCTATTGTATCGGCGAAAGCTGTTCACGAGGAATCTTCTTCAAACTGGAGACCTTGTACAACGAAATTAATAAAGCCTTGGGATCGCTTGAAGGTCTTGGTCGTAACGCAAGCCAGTGGAATGATGTCCTAACACCCATCGTTTTCCGCAAACTAGATGGTGCATCAGTTGACGAATAGGAAAAATCGTTAGGATCTTCAACGGAATCACCAATCTGGGCGGCACTTAAAGATTTCATCGTTATTCGCATTCGCTCGCTTCAATCTTTTGAACACGCTACTTCATGACAAAGCATTTCCATGTTCCACTTGTCCAACCATTGTAAAGGGGAGCACTATAGCTCTTCTTGTTCAGGTTTTCTATCAGAAAAGCTGACACTCTGCTACAACTGCCTTGGTTATCACACAACGTGGAAGACGTTATCATACAACCATTCATCAACCAAACACGTTCATCGATTCAGTTCCATCTACACCATCTAATCAAGATATCTCCACCAACAACATTAATCCTTTTACTGCTTTCTCCAATGTGACAAGCATCAATTAGTCCCCAAGATCAACAATGCTTCTCGCCAACGTTAAGAGTCATATCTAGTACTGGGGAGCCATACGTTGTCCGGGCCTTTCTCGAACAAGACTCGGAAGTAAATCTTATATTGGAGTACCTCATCCATCTTCTGCAAATTCCACGATCTCACACAGCTTCATCGATAGTTGGCATTGGAGGCGATTCATCAATCAAATCAAAAGCTGTCATCAAGCACACGGACTGGCCACATTTGCAAAATATCAATTTAGCAACCCAGAATATCATCAACCTGGACGTATAGACCTCATCCTCGGAGCAGAAGGGTCCTGAGGGGGCACCAATTGCGCAACGTACTAAATTGAGATGGATTATTTCAGGTTCATCTTCATCAGATTCTACATCGAAACCCAAAGAAGCAAAATCATTCTACTGTTTCGCAGATGATCATTTGGACGAGCTAATGAGAAAGTTTCGGATGCAGGAAGAATCATTTATGTAACTTATCTATCGAACCACTTACTCCAGAAGAACAGGAATGTGAGGAAATTTGCAAGTCTATACATGCACGTGATTAGGAAGAAAGATTTATAGGTCGCCTTCTCTTTAAATCAATTCCAATGTCATTTGGAGACTCGAGAATCCAGCATTAAAGTTTTTACGTTGCGTGAAAAATCGATTTGCATATAACACCGAACTTACAACTAATTATTCAAACTTTATTGCAGAGTATGAGCAACTGGGACATATGAAACGAGCCTCTTCACCAACTCGACCAACCGACCAAATGTTTTATCGCCCTCATTATCGTGTCCTTCGCAGTTGAAGTTCCACGACAAAATTAAGAGTCGTTTTCAATGGATCCCTGA
Source organism: Volucella bombylans (assembly GCA_949129095.1). Lineage (NCBI taxonomy): Eukaryota > Metazoa > Arthropoda > Insecta > Diptera > Syrphidae > Volucella > Volucella bombylans. The sequence continues at coordinate 148,070,153 of OX422140.1, read as the reverse complement.
AGACCGATAAGGGTACGACACCCAACAACTTTCTGCAAGAAGGTCAAAAGCTGCAAGTAGATCTTCTTGATGTTCTTACACTTTGGAAAAGTGGACTGAAAGTTTTAACGTTCAAGAATTTGTACTCACCACACTAACGTATGGAAGAAAATCTGCTCCATTTCTTTCTACTCTGGTCTTGAATTAACTGGCTGAGAATGAAAGTTATCGATTTTCTAATGTCAAAGATGTTATCAAGAAACATATTTACGTGGATGATATGTACGACGGATCAGCTATTGTTGAAGAGGTGCCTGAACAATATCGAGCAGCACCATCCTCATCACTTTGCATCGATGATGGTCCAGTACATAGAACTTTGGGTTTAAGCTGCCAGCCTAAATTTAATCGTTTTATCTTCATTCCAGTACAACATGAAGAGCCAGCTATTTATACAAAACCGATAGTGTTATTGAGAACAGCTCAGCTGTTCGATCCGTTGCCCTGGCTTTCACCTGTTGTTGTCAAAACTTTTCATTCAGGAACTTTAGCTAGCGGATCTTGAATGGGATCAACCATCGTCGCTACATCAACCAACTCAACGATCTATATTTAATTTCCGTGCCCAGTTGGCTTGGAATAGTTCCTGGTTTGGTATCAGTTGAACTGCATGGGTTTTCGTGTCATTAAAAAAAAAATGGAACGCATATTACAATCTTATTGCCCAAAACAAAAGTTACTCCAGCTAAACCGTCCCACGTCTGGAACTGGCAGCATCAGTGCTGCTCAACAATCTCGTAAAACATTTCACCAGTGTCCTCAATCCTATTCAACTTTGGGCTGACTCCAGTATTGCTCTTTATTGGATTCAAGGTGAGCCATCGAGATGGAAGGATTTAGTCCAAAATCGAGTCAGACAAGTCCAGTGCAATGTGCCCAAAGCAAACTGGCATCACGTTCCACGTGAGGATAATCCTGCGGATCTTGCCTCGAGAGGAGCATCCCCTTGCCAGTTAGGAGAGAGTAGTCTTTGGTGGCAAGAGCCACAATGGCTCCGACTTACTCGTGATAAGTGGCCGAATCTTATCTCCACTCCAGATGTTAATGTAGATCATGAAGAACGTCAACAATTGGTAGCTGCAGTTATAAGAAGGAGTTCTGCGAATTGGCGGGCGGCTTCGTAATGCACAAATAGATTCAGACATGAAACATCTCATAATTCTGCCAAGAGATTCAATCTTCACTAATCTTGTCTTGAACTATATACTATATAATACATCGAGCAACCCTCCATGATGGTGTGCACTTGATGCTGTCAACATTAAGAAGAACTTATTCAAGCGTAGTTATGTACGCTCATTCGTTCATCGCTGTGTTATCTGTCCCGTTATCGAACTTCAACATCGAGGCAACTGATGGGTCAACTTCCAGTTAATCGCAACATTCCTTCTCGACCATTCTTACACTCTAGTGTGGACTATGCTGAACCTTTTATTTTGAAAACTTGAAGAGGACGAGCAGCCAAAACATAATACGAGAGATTCGTCAGCCGCCGAGGTATCTGTGCCACGCTTACAAGCGATTGTGGTACCAACGTGAACGAATTCCTAGTGCTTATCAATCGGGATTCCGAAAATACCACAGCTGTACATCAGCTCTTCTTAAAGTATCTGACGGCATTCGAGTTGTAAATGACAAAAAATTAGTAATACTCTTTCGTCTACTAGATTTTTTTAAGGCTTTTAACACCGTTGATCACGAATTACTCATAGTCAAGCTAACAAGCTTACATGACATTTCCTCATCAGCCTGTAATCTCATACTCTCGTGCTTAGTTGAAAGAAAACAAGCGGTTTACGTGAACAATCTTAGGTCAGACTTTGTTGAAATTTCAGCATGTGTCCCAAAGGCAGCAATACTAGGACCCTTGATTTTGGCAATTTTCATAAACGATCTCCCTAATGTTATTAAGATCTGCAATTTTCACATTTTTGCTGACAATGTTCAGCTCTATTTAAGCTTTAAAAATGACCTTATTGATCACGCTAATTTACAATTTAATCACGAGCTTAAGCGAATTCAATGCTGGCTAGAGGAAAACTACTTGCAACTCAATCCGATAAAAACGCAATGCTTATTTATAAATACATAGAAACGGTATTATCTCAACTAGTCTCCCGCTTGTCCAGCTGGGAAATGTACATATTGAATTTGTAAACAAAGCTAAACATCTCGGCGTCTGGTTTAGCTCATCATTAAATTGGGATGACCATATCCGTTGAGTCATCTGAAAAATATACGGCTGCCTTAGAAATCTCAAAACATCACACCAGTTAAAATGAATATACTGTTGGTGAAGACCTTAATAATTTGCTTGATAAGTAACGTACGGCTGCAAGATTTTTTGTTATACTGGTGCTCTTAATAAACGCAGGATTAATGTTGCTTTTAATAATACATATTGTACGCTATGTATATGGCCTGAAACGCTACGCTCATGTGTCGGCGCACATTAAAAATATCCCTGGGTGTACACTTGATCTATATTTTGACTACTGTACAATTAAATACTAAATAAATAGGGTGTGTGATTTAGCTGTTCAATTTTGAATCACGTGAATGCTAAATGATAACCATTGACTTGGATAAATCGTAGTCCTGTTTCGGTTTTATTTTTAAGAATTGACATTTGGATGTTCCATGGTTCTACTTATCTCATAAAATCCAGACACCGACGTTCCTATCCCAAAAGGTTAGATACCCACCTGTTCTATTTGGCAAAATATATTTCTATTGAAAAGCATTCTCGAATATTCTGGTTCGTCGTCAAATTGACTGAGTGATTTTCAATTCCGTTCAAATTTTGAAACGGAACTTATCACTAAACACACCAAACTCCACTCAACAGAGCTTTTAGATGTGCATAATACTTTTCTTGTGGTGCGAAGAGGGGGGTTGAAGTTCGAGCGTGGGTATACTTCTAACACCGATATCTTGTGTGTACCGAAACGATATCGTATATCCACCAGTTCACTCTTTAAGAGCGTTATTTTCCGCAAATATATAGCATTGAGCCCTCTCTCAACCCTTTTGACGTTGTCATATGCATGTACGGATGTAAGACTCTCGACTTGTAACAGTAACACGAACGGAAGCTTGACAACGCGCGCTTAGGAATTTCAAATAACACCGGAGCGGCGAAACAATACCGGTGTTATGCTATAAAAGCGATAACATAGTCGAGGGAATTGTATTCAACCATGTTTGTGACAAGGTCGTTGGATGAGATGAGTGGGGGATGATTTGGCGCTGGTGGGTTTTAAGCATGAGGTTGATTTGAAAATTCGTGCTCGCTCTCATATTGAATTTCCCTAAAAGCAATACTCAGCGACAAAAGGCAGAAACTAAATTGTTTCATGGTGCGAGACCACAACCATTTTGTCTGGAGTCGTCGTAAACAAATGGCAGGGTGGTTGGGTATGTCGGATGGGAAACCAAGAGGTGGTATGTGGGATAATGCTCATATTATTGTCATCACCGTCACCGTCACCGTCAATTATGGCGGTTGCTGTGATGTGGGCGGAATTTGGTTTGCAACCGACGAAACTCCAGGAGTATGTAGCATGTTTTTGTTTTGTGTTAGTTTCATGTAACAGGTATGATACATTGTTTTCTCCTAATCGTATTACTCGTATGTGACACATTGTGTACCGCTGTTGTTTTTGTTGATTAATTAATTGTCCCTGTGGAGAAGTCCTATAAGCAGACGTATGTAATTCATGCCCGAGCAGTTAGTGATAGAATTATGAGTTAGTAATTGAAAGACTAGCTCGTTTGACGTCTTGTGTCGAAATGAATTTATTTGACTTGTGCCACTACAGGGTGCTTTGAAATATTGTCTGTGGTTTTTTTTAATTTTTGTTAAAATTTATCATGCCGTTGGATGTTGCAGATTGAATTGTGGCCAACCAAATATTGAATTGTTGTATATAGGTAAAGTTACCGCATTTTGTTTTCAACGATCAGTTATTTCACTAGACTAGAGAGGTGAAAAGAAGTCACATATACACGTAATATAATCAAGTCCTTCGGCCATTTCTAGACCACGTCCAAAGAATTAAAATTGAGCTAATAGCTGATTCACAAGGATGCGCAGGAATAATATATTCCTCACTATAGATTTTAAGAGTACTCTTACAGGTTCTTGATCCGTGTTTAGAATTTTGATCCTTGAGGTTTCCCCAAAGGACCCGACGGGATGCGCAGAGGTTGCTTTTAACTTTACAAGTGATAAATTTGAACATCTCGGAGAGATTAGTGATGTGAAGACTATAACTCGGGTTCGTCCGGCAAAGTCAGCTGGAAATACCGCCGCCGTAGTTGAGAGTGTAATTTAAAACCCAGGTGTGTGCATTTCGAGACGATCACATGAATTAGGCATATCCGCAACCACTTTGCATCTCATTTGGCATAAACATCTTGGCTTACATGCTTCTAGGATTCAGTTGTCAAAAGAATTGAAGCCATCGGACAACACATAACGCACAACGATGTACTTTGCTGGAAATTAATGAACAATATCATAATTTTTTACACAAAATTGTTCTGAGTGCCGTGTTTCAATTCCATTTGTCTGGGTATGTAAACAAATATCGCATCTGGGGCTCCGAAAACTCAAGAAATGTAGTGGAACAACCTCTCCATACACAACGAGTAACAGTTTGATACATATTTTTGGACATATTTTTTCGATAACGATGTTGGTATGACCGTTACAGTGAACGGATAGCGCTACCGAACTATGTTGACTGAAATTAATTCTATGGACGCTAACGACGTTTATTTTCAGAGCAGAACGGCGCCACGTGTCACACAGCTGGTGAAACAATGGCTCTACTGCTGCGTGACAAATTTCCCAGATTTTTTTTTTTGCAACAAGGACAGGTTAACATCTTCCCTTAGACATTATGAGGATCGCAAGCTCGTGCTCATAGTAGTGTAAGATCTTTACTCACTAAAACCACACTCCCTACGGTATTAATACTTATGTTACTGCAACTAATTTTGACTTATCAAGCAGTTTTTTTTATCATAAAATAGACTCGTTTGGCAGGTGACTTTCCAATGAAAGTTCATGCATGTTCCGCTTTTTAACGCGGATTCATCTTATCGCGCTAAGTCCAAAGGTTTGATTTTTGAAAACGATACAATAGGTTTCTCTCGTCCAAAATTGGTAAGGTTGTTTGCTAATATGTCTGTTTAGTCAGACTTGTTTCCGAGGTCTCGGTGTAAGTCGTCATTTCTTTTATACTACGGAGTATGGACAATTTCTTTTAGCACTTTATTTTCAAAAGTTTGTAAAATATTGACATTGGTTTTCTTGGTACAACCCCAAGGTTGTATACCATAGGTCCACACCGGCTTTAGCACTTGCTTATACAGAGTCATTCAATACGGACGCTCGAAATTTGTTAGTTTATAGCGGCCATGTTGTTAAAGCAACATCTGTCAAATTTGTTGCTAATTATTCAGTAGTATCCGGTAAATCACCATGGGTGGTTATAGTGTTGAACAATGTCGAAAATCAGCAAATTTTTTTTTTAAATCAGTGCTGCGTTCGAGAAAAAAATTATTTCTAGCGAAGAGGCCCATTTTTGGATGAATGGATGTGTGAACAAGCAAAATTGCTGGATGATACAAATCCACACGTGTTACACCAGCATAAAATGCATTGCGAGAAAGTCACTGTTTGGTGCGGATTTTAGTCTGGCGGAATCATCGGTCCGTACTTCTTCCAAATCAAAATTGGCATTGCCATAACCGTCAACGGCGAGCGCTACAGATCGATGATATGCAACTTTTTGTGTCCTAAACTGGATATGGATACCGACGACATGTGATCCCAACAGAAGGACGCTACGTCCCACATAGCGCATGCCACGATGCATTTGAGGGTATGGTTACGTCGCGCGTCGGCGATTTAATGCATTTAGACTACTTCATTTTGGGCTATTTTCAATTACAGGTATATGCGAATAAGCCGCAAACACAAAATAAACAAAACAATTCAGCCAATTTAATGCAACAACCCACATTTGAATGGCAGGGATTAGAGTGGGGAATAGAAATAGGCTAAAGAAGCAAAGAAATGGGACATTTTTTTTTATTTAGAGAACGAGACCAATTATATAGGTCAATGGCCTTTACGGGTCTTGATCAGCTGATGGAATCAGCAGACGAGATCGGTTTTTTTTTTGTGTCTCTGGGGACATAGCGACAAGGTCGTGTTGGATGGGACTTTTTTTCCCCTTTGGGAGTTAATAGTCGAGACAGTCGATGTCTGAAAATAGAGCGACAAGGTCGCATTTAATTCGGGTCCCTTTTCAGTTTTTTTTTTGATTTTATACAGTCTGCGCGAAAAGTGGTGAAACGAAAAAAAAAAGAAAAGGATTTTACACAGTCGGCGCGAAAAGTCGTGAAAAAGGAAAAACAAAAAGGATTTTCAAAGGTCGGCGCGAAAAGTATTGTTGCGAAATCAGATCTAGAATCTGAAAAACAAAAAAAAAAAAAGAAAGCAACAAAAATTAAAAGAAAACAACTCGTACAAATGCTTACTTCACGTTTTGTTTACGCACCCGATTTTGACAGCTTGATGATGTGTTCTGTTTGTCGAACACGGTTTTGCATTTAAGATCAAGTTGTCAGCCATAGAGATAAGAAGAAGAAGAGAGACCACCACATAAAAAGGGAGAAGAAAAATGAACAAAGTCAACGAAGAAAATAGTTGCCGTTTCCTGTGACGTATAATTTCTCCAACCATGCGAATGAGCGGTGGATTAAAGACGTTACAACGGAGGCCCGAAAACTGGAGATCTTAAAACAGAAGAAAAACAGCGGGACAAACAGAAAAGAATCGAGGCATATAAAACGGACAGAAGACTGGGAAAAAGGGCAGTTACGAGTTGGAAGTTCAAAGCGAGCAGTAGAGCCGGAAGACTAAGGCTACAAAAAAAAAAAAAACGTTTAATTATAAAAAAAAAAGAAAATAATAAAAACAAAAGTTTACCTCTCGGGAACCAGAATTTTTTTGGAGTTCTTTTTTTTTTTGTCCTCTTTTTATCCGATTGAAACTCGGCGGTAGTTTCGGTCAATAGGCAATTTTCGTTACATTGGTGTCAGGTGTGGGGTTGTGATCGCTTATCAGAAGATAGCTAACCACAATAAACGGAATGGATCCAAAAAAAGTCGTGCCAGAAAGGAAGACAAATCCTCTAAGCTCAAGTGAATCGTCACCATTACGGACAATGCTGCAGGAATATATGGCAAGCCAAAGCCAGCTTTGGGACCAGAAGCTATCCGAATGGAAACAAGAGCTTGCGTCTCGGAACTTGGAGATCGAAAAGAATATGGAGGAGTTAGAACGGACGGTGAGTTGTCTTTCATTTACCAATGCTGTCAACAAGGGACTGCATTCGTCGCCCAAATGTCGTTCGGACAGTGTTAGCGGCAACAAAGGTGCCCAAAACGTAGCAGCAAGGGGACAAGCTACCGATTTTGATCACATCGAGATGGAGGTGACACCGATGGCGCCTACAGCTTTACCGAAGGAGCCTAGGATTCCAACCACTGTATCGGGTTTTGATGCATCTCAATCTTTCCCCGGACGGCCAACTATTCCGGTGTCCGTACAGCCGTTCGATGGTACCGGTTCGTGGACAGATTACCAACGGCAATTTGATATTGCCGCAAGATGTGCTAGTTGGACACCTGAAGAGAAAGCAAACGTGTTAGCGATGCAGTTAAGAGGAGAAGCACTTTCGGTACTGAGCGCTTTACCTGTGGACTGCAACCCAGACTACGAAGCACTAGTTAGTCTATTGCGGCAGCGATTCTGCGAAAATAGCAGATCTGGCTTCACTCAGCTGCGATGTCGTGTGCAGGCGCCCAAAGAGAGTTTCTCCGAATTTGCCTTAGCTCTTCAGCGACTGGTAGCTTCTGCTCTTCCTGGATGTCCAGCAAATGTCGTACAGGAGTTCATGGTCAGCCAGTTTATAGAGGGACTGAGGGATGACTCCATCCAGGATTTAATAACTGTCGGACGTCCCTCTACTTTGACGGATGCTGTCAATCTGGCCCAGGAACTGAGTGCGCGGAACAAACGAAGGAAAGTTTTTATGGTGGAAAGAAGTTCTTCATCAACGATATCAAAAAACTAAAGCCCGGTGGCAACAAGAAGCACTTACCCACCGTTAAAAATTCATGCGCTTCTAAACAAACAATGACGGACGTGGACTGTACAACGGACTATGAATACGAAACAACGAGTTACAGATATGAAGAGCAAAACCAATTCCAAGATGCCGCGAAAGCTGGCAACCATAAGGAAGAACGTGATTTCCTCCACACTTTCATCGGCACCACGGGGGATGCGAGTCTCTCTCTGGAAGGATTTATCGGAGGCCGAAGAAGCTTTTTTGTTGTAGACTCTGGAGCGAATGTATCTGTGCTCGCAGCGAAACATCTTTCCGACACGAATATTCCAAGCGGTTCTGCGATAAAGTTGGTAGGCATTTCCGGAGGAGCGATTTGGAGTGAAGGAATGGCAGAGGTGAGATTTGTTATTAACAATAAGGAATACTCTCATTGTTTTGCTATAGTGCCACACGAAGTACCAAATATTTTAGGAATCGATTTTTTGTTGAAGCAAAAGTGCCACTTAGACTTTGAAGAATTGACAATTGAAGTAAAGGGTAAAAAGCATCCTCTAAAGTTGCCAGCCGGATCAGCATCACAGCTAGTAACACTTGCGGCGTCCAAAACCCTTAGAGCCGGAAGCGAAGCTCTGGTTGAAGTAAACCGACCGACGACTGTAAGAGGGCTGGCAGCACTTGTGGAGCCTGCGCCAGGTTTTGAACTGCCAAAAGGAGTAGCGATCGGAAGAAGCCTCATCGACCCCGAAGGCAAAACGTTCTTCGTAAGGATGACAAACGTTTCATCACGTGATACTGTTCTACCTAAAAACACTGTGGTGGGAATAATGGAATCGGTAGAGTTATGCGAGATTCCAAAAAACTCCGCGTACAGCAAAGTGGCAGGAATGAGTGATCTGTGGCAGGAAGAGCACCCTGATCTGTCCAAAGAGCAGCTGAAGGAGTTTGAGAAATTGTTGAATGAATTTCAAGAAATTTTCTCAAAAGAACCGGAGGATTTCGGACGAACGAGAATCGCGAGACATAAAATCGACACGGCGACAGCAAAACCCATTAAACTACCCGCACGAAGAGTTCCAATGGCCAAACGAGAAGAGATGGAGGAGCTCATTAAGGATATGAGCAACAGGGGAGTGATAGAACGCTCGAATAGCCCGTGGGCAGCACCGATCGTTCTAGTGAAGAAGAAAGACGGCTCATCAAGGTTCTGCGTGGATTATAGGCAATTGAATGAGGTGACTAAAAAAGATTCTTACCCCCTCCCGCGCATGGAGGACCTCTTTTCAACAATGGCGGGTGCGAAATGGTTTTCCACAATGGACCTTCAGAGCGGTTACTGGCAGGTGGAAATGGATGAGAGGGACAAGGAGAAAACAGCCTTCACAAACGGCAGTGGGCTATGGCACTTCAACGTCATGCCATTTGGCCTCTGTAATGCCCCAGCGACGTTTGAGAGGGTGATGGATGAAGTACTGCGGGGACTCACATGGAAGACTGCACTAGTCTACTTGGACGATGTTATTGTTTACTCCCGGACATTCGAAGAGCACTTGCAAAATTTAAAGCAAGTATTTGAGCGGTTACGAACGGCTAAATTAAAGTTAAATCCAAGGAAGTGTACATTTTTAAAACCTGAAGTTGCCTACCTTGGTCATGTCGTGTCTGTCAATGGATTGAGCACTGACGCGCAGAAAATAAAAGCTGTTCAACTCTGGCCAGATCCAAAAACCAAACGACAAGTTCGAGGCTTCCTTGGTCTTTGCTCGTATTACAGGCGATTTATTCAAGGATTTTCGACACTTGCGAAGCCCCTCTCAGAACTCACGGAAGAAAAACGTCGGTTTGCTTGGAATGAGGACTGTGGGAAGGCATTCAACACCCTAAAACAGAAACTTACCAGCGCTCCAATCTTGGCATTTCCCACATCAGAAGATCTTTTTATTCTAGATACGGATGCTTCGAACGTTGGTATCGGTGCCGTACTTAGTCAAAAGCAAGGAGACTCAGAGGTAGTGATTGAGTATTACAGCCGCACGCTGAACCGAGCCGAGCGAAATTATTGCGTTACTAGGAGGGAGTTGCTTGCCGTAGTTTTGGCAACCCATCACTTTCACCACTACCTCTTCGGACGGCGATTTCTCTTACGGACGGACCACGCTTCTATTCGTTGGCTGTGCAACTTCAAGAAACCCGAGGGTCAAACGGCTAGGTGGCTCGAGCGGTTGCAGCAGTTCGATTACGAGATCCAACATCGTCCTGGTTCTCGACATGGCAATGCTGATGCTCTTTCCAGGAGACCTTGTGGTGAATGCAAACATTGCACAAGAACGGAATTTAAAGAAAAAGAGCGATGTGATGTCCTACACCTGGAAGCCGAAAAATCCACGCTTGCGGATGAACAGCAAACGGATCCAACATTAGCAAAAATCATCAAATGGCTAAAAGAAGGAAAGCGACCCAATAAAGAAGACATTAGGCATGAGGATCCGAATACGAAAAGTTTGTGGGCTATTTTCTCGCAGTTGAGGATGTGTGCTGGCGTAGTCAATCGTATCTGGGAAAAAGACCATGAACAGAAGATGCTTCCGATTATTCCTACAAAGTTGAGACAAGAAATCTTTCAGCAGCTTCATAACAGCCCAAGCGGGGGCCACCTAGGAGAACGCAAAACTCTAAGTAAAATTAGGGACAGGTACTTCTGGATTGGTCGAACAGTAGACACCAAGCTATGGTGCAAGAACTGCACAGTTTGTCAAGCTCGAAGAGGCCCTCATCAGCGTACCAGAGGCAAGCTTAAACCAAGCCTGCCAGGACACCCATTCGAGAGGATTGCAGTCGACATCCTTGGTCCACTTCCACGAACCGGAGCCGGAAACCGATATGTAATCGTAGTTATGGACTACTTCACCAAATGGCCAGAATGTTTTGCCGTGCCAAATCAAACTACTGAGGTAATAGTCGAACAACTAATCCATAACATTTTCTGTAGATTCGGAGTACCGCATTTCATCCATTCGGACCAAGGAAGAAATTTTGAATCGGAAGTGTTCCGTAAGACTATGGAGGTCTTGGGCAGTCAAAAGACTCGAACAACACCATTACGCCCTCAATCTGACGGGAGGTAGAACGATTCAACCGAACGCTGCTTGACTACTTAGCAAAGTTCGTCAGCCCTCATCAAACAGACTGGGATCTGTTTTTACAACCAGCTTTACTGGCTTATCGCGCAGCGGAGCACGAATCAACAGGATTCTCCCCAGCTATGTTAAACTTTGGAAGAGAACTGAAACTGCCGATCGATGTGCTATTAGGATCGCCTACGGAAATAGGACAGGAAAGCCAAACGTATGCGACGGAGTTAAGAAGACGTCTGCTTAAGGTACACGAGGTAGCGCGAAAAAACTTAAAAATAACATCCGAATCGATGAAGGATAGGTATGACCTAAAAACTAATGCTATCAGCTTTACTGCAGGGGATGGCGCATGGTTTTACAACCCCAAGAGGCGCAAAGGGCTTTGTCCAAAACTACAAAGTGATTGGGATGGCCCGGTCAAGGTAATAAACCAACTGTCGGATCTTGTCTACAGAATCCAAGTACCTGGTGAAAGAAGACAAAGAGTGGTACACGTGAACCGACTCGCACCGTACGTTAACTTACCTACAACTCAGTCGGAGCCTTGAGTCTTAAGGAGGGGGTAGTGTTGCGAAATCAGATCTAGAATCTGAAAAACAAAAAAAAAAAAAAAAGCAACAAAAATTAAAAGAAAACAACTCGTACAAATGCTTACTTCACGTTTTGTTTACGCACCCGATTTTGACAGCTTGATGATGTGTTCTGTTTGTCGAACACGGTTTTGCATTTAAGATCAAGTTGTCAGCCATAGAGATAAGAAGAAGAAGAGAGACCACCACATAAAAAGGGAGAAGAAAAATGAACAAAGTCAACGAAGAAAATAGTTGCCGTTTCCTGTGACGTATAATTTCTCCAACCATGCGAATGAGCGGTGGATTAAAGACGTTACAACGGAGGCCCGAAAACTGGAGATCTTAAAACAGAAGAAAAACAGCGGGACAAACAGAAAAGAATCGAGGCATATAAAACGGACAGAAGACTGGGAAAAAGGGCAGTTACGAGTTGGAAGTTCAAAGCGAGCAGTAGAGCCGGAAGACTAAGGCTACAAAAAAAAAAAAACGTTTAATTATAAAAAAAAAAGAAAATAATAAAAACAAAAGTTTACCTCTCGGGAACCAGAATTTTTTTGGAGTTCTTTTTTTTTTTTGTCCTCTTTTTATCCGATTGAAACTCGGCGGTAGTTTCGGTCAATAGGCAATTTTCGTTACAGTATATTCGCGGCCATATTCCTTTTTTAAACACCCTTTAACAAAAAAAAAAAAAAAAAACGGAACCCGTTCGCCAACAGTCGGTGGAACTTCTCCCCGGGCAAAATAAAAAAAAAAACAAAAAAAAATAACGCAAAGTGCCACGGTGCAGAAAAAAAAATTGAACTACCCCTATCCACCCCCCCCCCCCATTACACCTACACGGTGCCATTTTTTGTTACCGGTGCAATAAGGACAACCCACAAATAAGCTGGTGGGCGAAAAGTCCTTGCTGAATTAAAAAGATAAAAACACGCAAAAAACAAAAAAAAAATCGTAGCGCAAAGTACGATTTCCCCATATACTCCTAAAGCTGCATCGCCTGCAAGAGGTGCTCCGCGGGATCGCAACCTCAACAAGAACAACAACAACAACAAAAAAAACATTAATTGAAAAAAAAACAGTGTTGAAATTAGTGGATTGGTGTAGTAGATACATATGTATACGTAGACATTTTGAATTTAGATTAACGTATTTTATATTGTATGTACATAGATTTCGGTTTTTCTTTAATTAAATTGTTTAGAGTAAGGTTAGTGTTAAGAGGTTTTTTTTTGAATTTTATTTTATTATCTTTTTTTGTTGTGCGTGGAAACAAAAAAAAATATTTTTTTATATTTATTTGAACAAGCGATTCTTCAAGTGCTGGCGCCAGAACTACGAGGGATCCGCTAAAATTCGGTAAGTCCTATATATATATATAAGTTTTGCGGCTAGGATAAGAGTAGCCTTAATAACAATTCCTAAATAAAATAAAATTCAACAGTTCAACCTAGGATATATGAATCGTTTGTGAATTCTTTTTTATTTTTATAATAAATATAGAATGAATTTTGTAGTGATTTGAAGAACGGTTTTTTTATTAAAATGATGCAGTGAATCTAAAGCAAGTGGTGTGTGGATGGGCGGACCGACCGTCCTTCGATGGTGCGACTGGGACTAGACATGACGCACAAACGATGACGACATGACGGGACTGACTTCCGCTGTTTTTTTTTACAGGTGGCGACTGGGAGGAACTTCGTTTAGGGGCTACCATTTACAGATCTGGACAGAATGGTAGCAATTGGTCGCATCCAAGTGCGATAAGGGTGGGTTGGCCATCTTCAGCCAACAACACCCGGCTTATTTCAGGTCGTGACGAGCTGTCATCGCTGTGTGATACTGGGACACATTATTCGGTGTAGGGTACGTAGGGTTAAGTTAGTTTTAGGATTAGTTATAAGTCGTTAATTAAGTTCGGTATTTAGGGTTTAGGTTAGTGTAGGATTAGTTAGTTTTAAGCGCTAAAGTTCCGGTCTTCCACAGTGGTGATGCCACACAGAAGTGATCTTGCTGTTTCATTTCCTCTTTCTTCTATCGCCTTTTTCTCCTCCTATCTTTTAAGTCCGTCCGTGAAATAACGTAGCTTTCTCCAGGCTATCTTTTGTTTTCTCTCTTTTTATAATTCGGCACGAAACGAAAAGGTAAGGTGAGTTGCGATGCACGGGGTAGTGGCAAGAACCAACCAAACCCGACGAGCTAGAGCCGAGCAATCGCGAGCGTGCCACTGCCAGCTACTCCTGCATTATGGATGCCTCAGTGGCCAACTGACTCCTTACAAGTACTTTGCGTTTTTTTTTTTTCCATGTGACTTCCATTTTAACTTTGCGTCAAGGTATTTAGCCTCGATTACAAATGGAGTACAGCCCGAGTTTATGAGGACAGGCAATCGACTCATTTTTCTGTATGTAAAATTTCCTTGAACAGATTTAGTCTCATTGAGGGCTATGCGCCAGGCCTTTGTCTATTCATATACATACTTCATAGAGAGCGCTTTGTAGTTTCACTGTTATTTCTTAAATCGTTTTACCTACTGCTAGTATAGCAGTATCATCGCAAAGGTATCTAGAACGGTCTGCACTTTTTGGGGTATGTCTTGGTTATATAGGAGATACAGAAGTGGGCCGAGAACACTTCCCTACGGTGCGCCGGGTACTCGTTAAATCCCTTTGAATTGCGATACTTTTTTCCGAGTCTCATACGGAAAATTATATTCTTGGAATACTTTGTCAGTATATTATAAAAGCTCAGTGGCAAGACCTGTCGTATTTTTAACATTAGACCCTCATGCCATACCTTATCAAAGGCTTGCGAGACATCAAAGAATACACTTGAGCAAATCTCTTTTGTTTTCCAAAACCTTTTCAATTACGTCGGTGATTCTATGCTGGCTCCTGAACCCAAACTGGTCATCAAAGATAAGATTTCTTCCGTCAATAATTGGCAGTATATGGTACGTCTCAGAATTATCCTGTCAAAGATTTTATTTCTTACTTTGGTTTTAATTTCTGTACTTCAGCGCAAAGTTCCGTTTAAATTGCATACGTCATCGTTTGACCGTCGAAGTGCATAAAGTTATCTTCAGATGGGAAGCGAAGATTTCCGCTTTCTCTTTATCTCCCTTCGCCAATTCGTTGTTATTTTTTCTAATCGGTGGAGCGGATGCTTTAGGTCTTTTAGTACCTTTTAATGCTTTCCAAAGCGAATAATTAGATACCCTCTTTGCGGTAAGGCTTTCAAGATGCATGTCTACTGTACAGTTTTTGAAATTTTTAATGGTGTCTCTCAGCAAATTACATCGGTTATTCAAATATGTTTAATGATGTGGATCACGAATTTATTGCCATTTCTTACGGGATTTTCTTTTTTCCCTTACCTTTCATCTCCGGCAGATAATTTAGACGGTAGTTTGTTGGTTTCTTCCTCTGATAAGGTGTGTTACTCCACACGGCATATTAAACGATTTCAATGAAGTGATCAACCACGACTTCTATAATAGTTCATAGGGTATGGTAATTGATACTTTCAGTTCTACAATACGTTTTCTTCAATTTCTTTCTTGAAGCCTTTCAATTAGTATTTCTGCAAGTTAGTCTTGTTGGTTTTTGTTTTTTAATTAGAGTTTCACTCATTTAAAAAAAGAATGGAAAATGATCAGAGGCAAGGTCAAAGCTTTCATTCATTTTTATGAAATTGTTAGATATTACTTTTGAAATGAAGTAATCGATAAGATCGGGTATTTTTGTCGCATCAGTCGGACAGTATGTCGGTTTTCCCGTCGAATGGAAGTCACAATTGTACTCCATACCAGCTTGATAAAACATTCTACCTTCCTGTGAGATGCATCTTGAGCCCCAGATGGTTTATTTTGCATTAAGCAAGTGATTTAAATATATTTTTGAAGGCATTTTGTCCAAGCGCAGATTTCGGTGGGCAGTAGTAAATAACTGAATTGGTAAGAAATGGTGTCTATTTCTTACATGTACCGTGATTACTTGCATAGAGTCGACCTCTATTTTAAGGTATTTAGTATATTCGAAAATGTTCAAGGAGGATCCGCCTCT
This sequence comes from Volucella bombylans, assembly GCA_949129095.1. Taxonomy (NCBI): domain Eukaryota; kingdom Metazoa; phylum Arthropoda; class Insecta; order Diptera; family Syrphidae; genus Volucella; species Volucella bombylans. The sequence continues at coordinate 148,054,197 of OX422140.1, read as the reverse complement.
CGCCTTTTCAGATGGATAAGCGTGCTAGTACCTTAAGCCTCTTATTTTTGCACACAATCCTCTTTTCATATGGGTTTTAGAGATTAAGTAAACGTTAATATTCTTCTCTTGTATGAATATTTCTAATAGATAAATCTGTTAGCATCCAAGGTAAGTACTTTAAGCATGTGTTCCATATTCATGTTCTCGATTTAGTTCGTTTATTGTGGCAGTTATTTTCGATCTGAACTAGGGAGTTAGGTAAATGTAAGTAAAAGTGTCTGTTGGAAAGACCAACCCATTTAGGCCTATTGGCACATTGTAATGCCACGTAGATCTGTGATCCTCCTACATTTTCGGGCTATGACCCCAGGGTCATCAAAAATGTGAATTTCAAACATATTTCACTAGCCCGAAAAACGGCTTTCTACACCAAAATGATAGTCTTTCGTCAACAAATGATACATGTACGTAATCTTATGAATCGTAGGAGACTGTTAACGTCTATATTCTTTAAATCGCTTAAGTCATTGTAGAAGAAAGCTCCTAAGTGAAGTTTTCTTCTTTGGGAAAGAGCTGGACATGTACAGATTAGGTGGAGGATTGTATCCTCTTCCTCCTCGTCCATGCAGCTGCATTAAAGCTATGTTTCGCTAATATACAAGTTCTAATCTTACCTCTGTCTCTTGTATAGAGCTATATAAGTGTCCCAAGTCAACGAACCACGCCTCCTGCGATCCATCGTTCCTGGATTAGGATGATCTTTTCTGCGTTTTTGGAAAGATGCAGAATAAGTGTTTCTGAAACCTTTTTTGAGTGATGGAGATTAATCTGGAGAAACGGTATCATTGCTACAATTTACGAGACTAGCTTCCACCATGGTGCTGGCCGAGTCTTTCGTTCTGAAGATGTCCCCAAGAGCCTATCTTCTTCCTCGGATCGTTGTCGCCTCGGACAAATTGGAGTCATCGCTATCCATTTCTGGAAAGGATATCGACTTCAAGATCTAATGTTGAATTTATAGTTTCAGTTAAAGGATGAGGAGGTTGCTTAATAGCATCCTGCTCATCCTTTTTATAGACCCTTAGGTGAATTAAATCGAAACCGAACTGAATCATGCTTTTAGTCTGCGCTAGAGGGTTAAGAGACTCCTTATTGATCACAATCAACGCGCATTTATAAGGGCCCCTTAGTTCTTCTAGTTTCGAGACTTTCCAGTCATGAGTCGGAAGGGTCGGGTTGCTCATCCTGATTATCTCCAGAATGCTTTCTGGGGAGGAGGGTCCGGCTGGGATCCAGGTGCGGCTTCCAGGTCTGCTAGGGATATTCTCGTTAGCCACGACTTCGAGTTTTGTACCTGGTCAAATTTCTCCTAATCCACCTATGGCCTTGGTGTAAAGATCGAGAGATCTTTGATCGGCATATGCGATAAGTTTAGCGCGACCTTGGTGCCAGCCAGCGTCGCTTGTGATGGGTAGTTTTCCCGCATGACCACTTGACCAACTACCACCGTTTAGGTGTTATCGATCCGTCGGTGTCGTTTTTGTCGATTACCACGATCCTTTTTACATCTTTTAATACTTCGCTAAAGGGCTTCAGAGATGTGCTGTTGGATGTCCTAGTTGTACTGGCGTTATACGTTTTGGGGCTCTTGGCAACTGGCACGATTTCATCCGAAGACCTCCTGCGCTTGGAAGAATCTTTCAGCGTTTTGGGATCAGTGGGTAATCCGTCTTTTATGATGTTGTTAGCCCACTCAATCTTGCTCTCTATGTCCGCTTTTCTTTCAATCTCCGGTTTTGATAATGTGTAAAGCATTTCGGCGTTTTGCTGTAATTTCCTGGATGTGTTGATTCTCGAAATGGGAACTTCAATTGACCGCCGAGGTTATGCGATTTAACACTATTAGACTTCTTCCTTTGGGGCTACTTTAAAGGTAAAGTCCAATGCTCCACTAACGATTCATGCTCTACACGAAAATATCGGAGCTGTTAATCGCAAAATACTGCCGCATACCATATATGCGAAAACGTGATGAAAAACTTAATCACAAGAATAACTATTTGTTAGCACCATTTTTGACAATCATGTGGTATTTGTCTATTGATTTATAATGACACATAAAGCGCTAGTTCTCGATTGAGCCTTTAATTGGACATTTGTCTTCTTTTATGTTTTGAAACAAGGGTTCGAGACTCGAGAATCCTATAAGCTGTTAAAAAGAATTGCCTCTGTAATCTAACATATGTGAGCACCTGTGGCATACGCTATTCGCTCCAATATAACATCAGCGACAACGATAGTCAGAAACGGCACTAGTATACTGGAGACATTTTTTTCACTGATAAAAGGGTAGATGAATTAGGACTGCTAGCCGGTAGCTGTCTTGTGCTGTCTTGCTTAAGGGGCAATACCCCCTAGCTAGTCCGCCAAAGATGTATTCCCTACCAATTTCGCCATTAGAATCCTGGAAAAAGATTTTATCGGCACATCGACGTTAAGTGGCTTTGGGTTCATTTATGAGACTGAATGAAAAGGTCTTCAGATTTAGCTGTTAAACAATTTTACTAATGTTAATGAAATTGATACTGTTGACGGTCAGAATGACGTCACCAAATCAAACCGATTGTGCCGAGGACACCACCCACCCTTAATGTTCTAAAAAGGGGAATTTCTTGTAATTGTCAAAATAGGTACTGTAAACAATATTCGTATAAAAGGTCAAATCTTACTGCAAATAAATGAATAATCTTTTTATAACGTTGGAAGAGCGGTGGTTTTATTTTAACGTGAAAAATACGGTTTTCTTCAAAAATTTTTAACAGTTTGGTCATTGTTCCAGAAAACTCTTTTTTTACAAATCCATTTTTCTTGGTTCAACGCCCGAACATTTGGTCCTATCAAGCCGGATTAACTTTGTTGGATTTTTTTAGGTTTTTTAACACATTCATTTTTGTATGAATTTGCGAAAGACAAAAGTTAAAAATTTTAATTAAATTTGTGTGCTGTGTGTGCAACTTGAACTGGACTGACTGAAACTTGGACTAGTGCTGCGGTTTCGATCTGGTGGACATTGGAGATTCAACATTTCACAAGTAAGCGAATTTTATTTACTTTGTGTGGCTTTGTATTAAAATAGTAAGGTTGATAAAAATGAAACCTACAAAGCTGAGTCGAGTACTCTCGCAGCTCGAAAAGGACGTCTCAAATTTCGCCAAAAGGGGCTCCACGACACAAACGGCGAATTATTAGGCAGGCCGCTTGTCTCTTTGAGAGAAATCCATGGAGTCGGCTGCTGAAATTTATGAAAAATGTGTTAGTGAGCTTCAGGACGACGAGAAAGGTAATGAAATTGAGACTACTTACGAGCAAATTCGAGAAATGTATTTCGAGTACAGAGGTGATTTGATGGACACAATCGATAAGGTCAAAATAAAAGATAACGCCAATATGGACGTCACCGATATGGACTCCAGTAATTTAAAATCATCCCATAATGCGAATTTGAGGCTGAAGAACATCCCGGTTCCAGTTTTCTCAGGGAGCTATGAATCTTGGCGTTGTTTTCACGATTTGTTTGTGTCGCTGATCCATCATAATTCATCGTTGTCGGAAATCTAAATTTAGGTATTGCTAACGGCAACTACACTAAAGCATGGGCTATTCTCCAAGACAGGTACGATCACCCTCGATTTTTGGTGAACAGTCAACTCAAAACTTTGTTCAATTTGGCGACGACTACCCAGGAGCGAGCTGAATCCATCAAAGAGTTGTTAGACACGTCAACAGACGTGGTGCACAGTTTGGACAACTTGAAGGTGCCTGTCCAACACTGGGATGTGGTTCTGGTTTACATCCTGCTCCAGAAACTTCTTTCGAAAACGCAGCAGCTTTGGGAGGAGAGGCTGGGATCCAAAAGGGACATCAAGGAACTACCAACCTTTGCGGAATTCACCCAATTCCTCGAAACCAGGTTCCGTACACTGGAGGCGATTAATTATCAGCAGGGTCGACCATCAGATTCGTTGAAGAAGGTACCGCAGTGCAACTCGTTCTACGTCCAATCAAACACCTCGAAGTTCATCTGCAAGCTTTGCAACAAAGGTCAGCATGCTATCAGGAAATGCAACAAATTTCTAAAAATGAGCATTTCTGATAAATATCAAAATGTGAATAAATTAGGTCTATATATTAACTGTTTAGCGTATAGTCATTCGTCACAACAATGTCCAAGTACACGTAGGTGCTATTATTGTCAGCAGCCACATCATTCACTCTTACACAATAGCACAAATAACGCTTCTCAATTACAAAATCAAATCCCGCATTTTAACCCTTCCAACCCCTCCGCTATAACAAATAACCCAAACCCTCAATCTTCCCATATAAAGAATATTAATCAATTCTCACATTCAAATGTTCAACCACCACAGACACAAACATATATCACCTCCACATTCAATAGCGAAGCTCCAGTTTTCCACCCATCTAACGAAGAACAACCTTCAACAAGTTCCGGTGTGAGAAATCATCACTCAACACTGGACCCCAACACACAGGTTTTGCTGTCTACAGCCATTGTTAAGGTAAAGACATCTTCGGGAAACAGTTTACCACTTCGAGCCTTGTTGGACTCAGGCTCCGAGGCTTCTTTTATCACGGAGTCCGCTGTTCAGCTACTCCGTTTGAAATCTAAGTCAACTGATTTTGAGGTGTCCGGGTTAGGGTTAGTCAGCAGTGGCACTTGCAAAAAGGTTGTAGACATAACGATTACATCGTGTTATACAGCCTTCCAAACAACAACACAGGCTTTAGTATTTCAGTCACTGTCTGGCCATCTCCCGGCCCGAATCCTCTCTATCGGCGATTGGAAGCACCTCAACAGTTTACAATTAGCAGACCCATCATTTTACAAGCCAGCTAAGATCGATCTTCTGTTGGGCAGCGATGTATTAGCAGACATAATGCTACCAGATCTAATACGTCATCAGGAAAAAACCGTTCCTGTTGCTCAGAAGACCAAGTTGGGATGGATTTTGTTCAGCAGATCAGCAGTCGAACCTCGATCTACCAGGGTTTTCTTCCAAACATCAGACGTCGATGCACAACTTCGAAGATTTTGGGAGCTTGAAGAAACTCCGTTCGAGCCCTGTGAAACCACCGAAGATGTTAGGCGTATGGCAGACGGACGCTATCAAGTAGCACTGCCGTTTAAGGAAAATCTTCATCCGGTACTAGGAAGGTCACGTGAAGGAGCTCTTCAACGTTTCAGGTCCCTGGAGAGGCGTTTAGCGGCTGATCAACAACTGCATACACAATACGCTTTATGCATCGAAGAGTACTTGCAGCTTGGTCATATGAGTGAAGCTGAAGAAGACGACGTATCCAAAAGCTGTCATTATTTTCTCCCACATCATGCCGTTCTAAAGGATACCGGCTCAACGACTAAGCTTAGGGTCGTGTTTGGTGCATCATATAGGTCATCCGACGGATCTTCCTTAAATGATCATCTGATGACTGGTCCCTCCTTGCAACACAATGTCACTGATGTTACTCTACGTTGGAGACTATATCGTTTCTCCTTTTCAGCGGACATCGAGAAAATGTACCGGCAGATATGGGTAACAGAATTGGACTCAAACTATCAGCTGATATTTTGGCGTAAGGATCCAACGGAGCAATTAAAGGTCTTTAGACTTAAGACGGTGACGTTTGGAACTGCTTCAGCTCCTTACCTAGCGATTCGGACATTGGTGGAGGTAGCGAAAGCGGCAGAAGTTCAGTATCCTAGGGCTGCGAAGATGATTCGCGCCGAAATGTATGTCGATGACTTGTTTTCCGGTGTGGATACCATTGAAGAAGCAAACATAAAAAAGAAGGAAGTTAAGGCCGTCCTAGAAAAGGCAGGTTTCAACTTACGGAAATGGACGTCAAACGCGGAAGAGCTGATCAAGGATATTCCAACCCAGGATCGAGAATTATCTCTAGCGGTTCCGTCGGAAGGATCAGATCGGATCAAAACGTTGGGTATTCATTGGTTTCCCAATGCTGACAACTTTTGTTTCAGGTTCACGCCTCCGGATAGCCAAAAGTCAACGAAACGTTTCATATTGTCAACGATTGCTCGACTCTTTGACCACATGGGATGGATATCACCGTGTATTTTAAAAGCGAAACTCATCATGCAGCTCCTCTGGATTCAAAGGGTCTCTTGGGATGAGCCAATCGAGAAAGGAGTGCTCGACAGCTGGATCAGCCTATACAACGACTTATCAGCCATTAATGATATACGGATTCCGAGGTATGTTCAAACAGTTGACGAGAAGTGCCGTATGGAATTACACGGCTTTAGCGATGAGTCAGAGAAGGAGTATGGAGCAGCAGTTTATCTTCGGGCACAAGACAGCCAAGGAAACTTCACGTTGGGAGATATTCGTCAGGAATCGCGTTAGCGAGATCCAACGGTTAACGGACAGTCACATATGGAAACATGTCCCAACTCAACACAATCCTGCAGATTTGGCGTCCAGAGGTATGTTGCCTTCTTTGTTAGTTGGTGAGACACTGTGGTGGAACGGTCAGGAATTTCTGAGATCAACTTTGATATTCGATTTGCCAGCACAGCCAGTAAGTCTCTCGACAGAGGAAGGTAAAAGGAAGGTTCAAGTTCATTCTGCGACATTGAGAGAAAATGTACTAACCCAACTGATCCATCGATCATCGAATTTATCTCGACTTGTCCGGGTAACAGCCTGGTGCAAATTCTTCATCAATAACGCAAAGTCCAATTCATTAAACCGTCATTTCGGATCTTTTTTACCCAGTGAATTGGACAACGCTGCAAAAATAGTTGCGCGCTCTGCCCTGAATGAAATGTTTGCCGAAAACACGAATTCCAAGGGTATGGGATCCTTAAACCCATTCTTTGACGGGGAAGGAGTTCTTCGTGTAGGCGGAAGGTTGCGGAATGCAAACATTCCTTACGACCAACAGCACCCGATAATTTTGGAACCCAGACATCATTTCACTAAACTCATCGTCCGCGATTCTCATGAAAGATCATTGCACGGGGGAATCCAACTTATGATGGTGCATATTCGACAAAAATATTGGATATTACAATTCAAAAGAACTGTAAAGAAGCACATAAACGGTTGTACGACATGCTACAGGTTTCGGAGTCAAACAGCACATCAACTAATGGGAGAATTACCTGCACCCCGAGTGACGGTATCAACACCTTTTTCCCACACAGGTGTAGACTACGCGGGAACTATCAATATCCGGGCATGGAAGGGCCGTGGATCCAAGTGCCACAAAGGGTACATAGCTGTGTTGTTTGTTTAGAAGGTTTACGGCGAGAGGAGGAGTCTGTGGTCAAATTTATAGCGACTGCGGAACTAATTTCGTTGGAGCAGATACAGAACTGCGTCGTCTGATGAAAGGCGCGATACATGACTGGAAGGAGATTGCAGACACCACAGTAGCAGAAGGAACCCAGTGGAACTTCATCCCCCCAGCTTCTCCCCATTTTGGAGGATTATGGGAAGCAGGGGTGAAGAGTGTTAAGTACCACTTAAAACGGATTGTCGGTAACGGCACACTCACCTTTGAGGAGCTCACCACGTTTTTGACGCAGATCGAAGTGTATTTAAACTCGAGGCCTCTGTGCCCCTTAACCGAGAACCCCGATGACTTCGAACCACTTACTCCTGCACACTTCCTAATAGGAACGACCTTATTCAGCGTACCAGAGCCAGACATGTCCATAGGCAAACAAGGACACATCGACAGGTGGAAAGCAGTTCAAGCACACTTACAAACCTTTTGGAAGCAGTGGCAAGTAGAATATTTAGCTTGGCTGCAACAACGCCCGAAATGGTTGAAGCCGCAAACCCAACTGAAAGTAGGTAACCTAGTTCTTTTGAAGGACGAACGACTTCCGCCCGCGAAATGGAATTTAGGCCGCATCCAAGAACTATATCCAGGAGCAGATAACATTACACGCGACGTAAAAATAAAAACACAACAAGGAATTTTGAAACGACCGATAACAAAACTTTTCCCCCTACCAACAAACCAACCGCAATCTACAAATCTTGAACCTGAGAACTAGTTCATTAACAAGCGCAACACAAACAGAAACTACGCAAAACGTCACTAATGCAATTCAAAATCTAAATATACGCACATCTTTACCCAAAAAAAAAAATATATGTATATATGGATTAATAAATTCACAGAATAAAAATAATAAAGGTCTACAGACGAAAACATTACATACAAAAAAAAATTTACATACAAATTCACACAACACTCAATCTCGACCTGCATTCCACACCAATCACACATTTCCACACACTGTAACATTAATGCAATTTAACATACAGTCCACTCACTCGCACTTCACTTACTTACGCAATAATCCAAAATGAAACATTCAATATAAACTACTCTAGTACACAAAACACGCACTCACATAATTCATCGAAGCATCAACACCTCAGTTGCAGAATGGTCCATTCATCATTTCCCAAAAAAAAAAAAACACACACACTCTCTCTCACACACACACACGCATCACTGAGGGACAAAAAAAAAAAAAACACACAATGAATTTCAATTAATTTTATTTAACTCTAATTCAAATCACCTGTATTATATTGGATTTCAAACACATGTCAAAACCTAAAATTATTAAATCTAAATTTTTAACACGATTATACACGAACCACCGAAATTGAGTTACAAACCGGGTACCTACGTCACGCCAGCATGAACCACCAACAACTGCACCACAAATCAAAACATATACTAACTCACAATGGCGAGTTATTGTCATCGTAACAACAGCTCAGCCAATATCGTATTGCAACAACACGCAAAATGGAATCAACTATCATCGCCGGCATACAACAAGAGAAGCGAAGCAAAAGCAACAAAAATGACATACGATCGCATTACAGACATAAACGGGATCGTGTGTGGGCTTGATTGCCGGATTATGAATGTAAGGTGTTTTAATGTACAATTGTCCATTGCTGTCTAGTGTCACTGCCCTTATATAATCATATGCAATAATCCGTTGTTTCTTTTCATGTACCAAAACGCATGCATTGTTTACGACGACGAGAGTATGGCAGAAGCAACAATATGGGCAGCTGCAAACTGGCAAGAGATCGTAAGAAGACCAGGGCGTAGTTAAGAAAACACTTTTTTTTGTTGGGGGAGAATGTTGACGGTCAGAATGACGTCACCAAATCAGACCGATTGTGCCGAGGACTCCACCCACCCTTAATGTTCTAAAAAGGGGAATTTCTTGTAATTGTCAAAATAGGTACTGTAAACAATATTCGTATAAAAGGTCAAATCTTATTGCAAATAAATGAATAATCTTTTTATAACGTTGGAAGAGCGGTGGTTTTATTTTAACGTGAAAAATATGGTTTTCTTCAAAAATTTTTAACAGTTTGGTCATTGTTCCAGAAAACTCTTTTTTTACAAATCCATTTTTCTTGGTTCAACGCCCGAACAGATACATATACGAATAACAGTAAAACGATCACTTATCAGACTAGAGACTAAGCTGTAACAAAAATGCTAAAAGATCTAATTTCACGGTGTTTTTTTTCAAACATTTTGAAGAACTCATATTTCAGGGAGATCTACTCGAAGTCCTGGCAAAGAAAAGCTGAGTCCTATCACTGAGTTTGAGACGAAGATCACCCTACGCCATATATATGAGCAGGCAGATCACCCGAAGACGACATGTATCAGTTCACGAAAACTGTTCAAAGCAAAGAAGACAATACCTTCAGTCTTTCGTGAAAGGGCATTTGACAATATCTCAGATACCATAGTATGTGATATGTGAACTTTTAAGCATTACATTATCAGATACTTAAACAGCTATTGAAACCATTAGAATAGATAAAACTAAAAGTTGTCTACAAGGACAATAACTTACACTCTTAGTAATAAAAAGTACTGGCATCAACTCCTCGTTTTCTTCGATTTGCTCTTATTGGCGTCCCTTGAAATTATTCGTTTATTTTATTATTATTCTTATTAATTTGAGCACTCTTGAACATACTATAGAGCGTAGCAGACGTTGCCGGTTGCACATTTCTTTACAATTATTTTTCGCTTAAGACTTACTTATTCACTTATATAGCGACACAGTCCGGGATGGACCTGGACCTTAACTAATAGGACTATCCAGTTAGTGCTGTTTCTGGCTAACTGTCTGCAGTTGCGCAGTCCAAGTTGGTTGAGGTTAGATTCCACTTGCGCGCGCCACCTAAGGCGAGGCGTTCCTCAACTGCGTTGTCCCTCCGGAGTGGTGTTCATGTCTTACATATGTCTATATGGCTTAGTCACCTTAGGCAACTTTCGGATCAGGTTAATGTTACTGTATAGATCGTCGAGTTCGTCGATAAACCTCCTCCTCTAAACCCTGTTAACACAAACGCAACACTCTAAGAAGGATATCTTCATCTACACCATAAAGTAGGACTGGAATGATGAGGATCTTATATAGAGTCTCCTTAGTGTTTCTTAACAAGGGCCTGTTACTCTTTGCCTTCTTAGGCCGAAGAAATAGCTATTGGCAAGAGTAATTGAGATGTCATTACTAGATTTAATAGCGGACTCGAGGTATACAAAGGCTTTACCTCCAAGTATTATTAGTGTTCCTTCTACTTGATAACATATATTGGTATATACATAGTTTTGGCTCATTCACGCCTAATAGCCTGAAATGCTCCAGTGAACCTGAATGTTGAGTGTAGGTTCCTCGAAGCATCCGGACTAGAGCTGTGTCTTGCGTCCATCAGAATGTGATCAACTTGGTTGAGGTGTACGTAAATATTGAGGTGAGGGAAACGTGTACCAGTTCCAATGACATTTCGCCACAATCGATTAGTCTAAGGCCATTTCAAAATCTGGTGGCGAGTAGGCTATGTTTTTAAACAGAGTCGCTAAGAATGCTCCTCTTTTCTAACCTACCATTTAAATCGATGATATGAACGTAGCGTTGTTCGGCTCCATGTAGACATTAATGGTCCAACATTCCACCTGCAAATGCGAAAGCCGTTGCCGTTTTTAATTTTATTGTGGTCGTCAACAGTCAGTCCATCCATATTCGAGGCTGTTTGTTATTTTACAACACATAATATTTTACGTGGTCGGGCAGCTAACCCTTTGACATAGCCCCCAACCTGCAGGGTCAGATATTTCAGAGGATAGCAGCAGTAGCCCACTATGGCGATTTGAGTGCTCCTATTACTTTGGCTAGAAAAATCCTCATATGGCCTGATCCCCGAAGTCGTTATTGACTCCATCTTCAGAGTCCTTCTCCCAAAACTTCCGTATTGTTTTTTTCTTGTAATATGAGTATGCTCTAAAGTTTACCATCAGTGATTGTGCGGGTCGAAATATTCAGTTACATTTGCTAAGTCAGACTTAGCATACTGCCGCATATTGACAGTAGTTATCCACTATCTTCATTTTCAACATAGGCTTGCTATTGCAGCAAATTTCATGATTTTTTTGGAACATTTTTGTTTGGAAAATATGGCTTTTGCTACAACTTCTATTGATTGTAGATGCAACAATTTTTAACATATTAAATTTATCCCTGACAAAAGTTTTAACAGTTTTATACCACCAAAGTTGCGTTGCCTCACTTCAATGGAGTATAACTTTTGAGACGATTCTCCCTGCCATACAATTTGTCGTTCGCCAGAACATCAGGAGTCACCACTTACTGGATTATGCAGGTATACGGGACACCTTTATATCAGGTTAAGGTCTCTGCATATTCTCCAACGAAAATCAACGGCCGAAACTCAAGATCAAATTATGGAACCTTGTGCTGCACTGATTCACATGAGAAAACACCAACAACTTAATAAGGATATTCCCACATGGACCCACTTCTTATTCCCAGATTCATAAATAAAACTGGACCGGAGGATATGCTCTAGATAGATTTCCACGTTATGGCTAGGTCAGAGCATAGAGAGTCTCTATAATAACCAGAAGAATTATAATGCGTTACATACTAGTAGGAATAATTTGAACGTTTTTTATTTATCGTCCAGATTCAACTTATTCACTGCATATATGAACTTGTATGCATATATATGTATCTACATACGTAACTAGTGCTTCTTTCCAAAAGATAGTTCTGGATGCACAGACTGTCACTTCATGCGAATAAAGCTATAACATTTTCAAAAGTTAAAATCAATACCGGAGATAGTGACGAGATCTCAATACCAAGTAAATGACAAATGCATTCCTTAACCCTGGCGTGTCATCGTATTGTCAATAGCGAAATCCCAAACTTAAATCCTCGAAAAGTTTTTCACCACTTCACATTCAAGAATTTATCTACTCTGGAGCAAAACATGGCAAAGCTACATATGCGTCAACCAAGTTAGTCCAATTTCACGTTAACAAAGGCAATGACATCTCTGGTGGTGCAGAAAGCGTCGTGTGGAAAACCTCTTATGGCATAGCCATTGCCATTATTTTAAGTCTCCCACTTCGATGGCACTGCTGCTATGACAACGGCGACAACGAGGTAAAGTGGATAACAACATTGACAACGACGACTTCTACGACAACGAAGACGACAATAACAACAACGACGATGAAGACGAAGATGAATTTAGCCAGTTCCACGTCTCCTTATTAAAAAGAGATAAACTGCTAATAGAATGGCTGTTTGGCAATTCATCATCTAGATTTAGCAAATTATCTACAAATCGCCTTCCTGTCGTTTGCTCATAGCTAGTTCTAGTCTCTGTGATGTCCTGAAGGAAAGGCACCAGAGACAGCAGACTAGAAATCCTCTCTTGGAGCGAACCTTAGTCGAAAGGGAAGAAAATATCCCATTCCGGAATACCCCACAGTGCATTAACACCGTCATGTGACACTGGGAGTTGTCGGAGTTCTAAGCAAGCAGTTTGTTATCCTTTATCCTGTGCAAGGGGAAGATGTTGATTTTTCTTGTCAGAAGAAAAAAAAACAACGAAAAGGTTTTCTTTCTAACCCTTGTTCTGAAAGTTTTCTCCAAGTGTCTTTTTTTTTTGTTTTTTAAATCCTAACTCTTCGTTCTGGAACTGGTTGGTACCCATTTGAGTGGGGCAGCAGTCGGATTTGCTCAGCCCATTTCAGTGGTGGCTGATATGGCACTCGTACTTTTGCTGCCAAGAGGGACATCAGCGATCAGAGATAGAAAGTGTTTTTTTTTTGTCTGGTGAAAGTTTTTCTTTTCGCGCACCGAACATTAATCACCGACAAATAAATCGTCTGTCATCATATGAACAAGTTTTTTTCGTTTTTTTGTTTTACTTTTTTGAATTTGTCCTGTGTGTTGGTTCTCATTTACTTTTGCCCCTTTCGTTTGGTCCTATTTGTTTCCTTCCATTCCTCTGACATTGGCTAGAGGTTGGAGGGATTGGCTGGGAATATTACGTTTTCTGTGGATGGATTAGCAACTTGAAGGAAATTGTGAGTAATTACTCTGGGAGCTGACAATATTTTCCCATTTGTCGCGATTTTTTTCGCGCGAGATACGACTTTTTTCCGATTTTCAGTTGCGGGTTGATGCGTCCGTATGCATGAATCCGTAGATGTAGGGAATGATTTGTAGAGCAGGATTTTTCAGTGGATAAGGCAGTTAAAAGGATGAAGCCAATGGACAGAGGAAAAGTAGCATTGCCACCATTAAATGGTAATTTTCCGGTTGTCTGTCAGGAATGAATAAATGAAGAAAGTTTTTCATATCCCTTTCAGAAGAAAAAGGCCGGGTTGGCTTTTGCTTGTTAACGAATTTAAGTTAAACACCAAAATTGACTTTGAATAGTAAAAGGTTGTGACATTTGGGATTTTGTTGGCTTTTTGCTTTCTTTAGGTCCGTAAAATATACTCTAATCAATTCTCATGCTTATTTTCGATTTTTAACATTATCTACGAGCATTCGTGGGCCGAAATTAATGCGAGGTGCTACGATTTATGAGCACAGAATCACTGACGTCATGTAGCATATATTAGATGGAACGATTGGAGCCATTCGTTCATTCAAGCAATTGGGACATCTGGCTGGGATAACTGCCTTTTTGTCTTTATGGTAACCGAAAAATTAAATAATGTTGCCGTAAGAAAACTGGATCCATTTCTTTTAAATCAATGTTATGCTAGTTGTGATCGGAATATTGTTTGACCGAAGGAACATCCAGGTATTTAGATTAGCTTTACTAATCTCCCAAGCTATATCATCAGAGCTATAACAGTGCTTGAGAATTATAATTCCTTACGTAGCTTTACAGTGTTGGCCTTCTAGCAGTGTATACAAGCTTTTGGCAAGACAAGATGCTTGTAACAGAGGAAGGTACTTTGGGTCTACTTTTCCTGTTTTTCTGTCGGTAAATTGCCCTCAGACAAAGAACAAGTCCTTTGTACGCCTTGTAAATTCATTTTAATGGAATTTCTCACTCTTTCGAAGCAAGACGTGTAAGTGTTTCAGTGATAAAGTGCCTAGAGTACCAGCACCCACAACGGTGAGCACCTGCAGCTTGATGTTGTATCACTTATCACTTATGCCGACATATTTAAGTGTGTAACAAAAGTTTAGTCCCCCGTCGCGACGCTAGTGTCTTTGAGACATCGGGAAGCACTCGTTTGGTCTGCCTGCAACCTGGAGAGTCATGCCATCTGCAGTTGTGCTCACATGAAACCCAACTGTCGATGGAAGCCCTAACCGATGATACAGGCAAATGTGGGCTCGGGTCCTGAAAAACTCTTCTTTGAGCTTTTCCTACCAAGTTCATCTGTGATTGCATTTCCCGTGCTCCCATTGCTTGGCTGTCACTTCAGCTGCAAATGCTTCGCCCCTTCCACCGGTTCATTAACCAAAATATAGTTTGTTACCATCAATATTGCGTATATCTCCTCTTGCAAGACATAACGCAAACTCACTTAACGAGGAGTGCAATCTAAAGTTGTCGTCCTCCAGAAAGGCACCAGCGCCTCATCCAATATCGGTTTTGGAGCCATCCGTGAAGACCCGACTACATTCCTTTCTGGTTCAGTTTGGAGCCGAAATTAGTCTTGGGCAAAGGGAAAATCGATTTCGGATTTTTTCTGAAGAAGGAATTTTGGTGTACTTGCATCAGTTGTCATGTCCAAAGCACCAGAGTAAAAAAACAGTCGGCGCGCAAGGTCATCAAAGCTCCAGTGCGCATTGTACTAAAGACCAATTCTTTTTAAACAGAAGATGACTTTGAAAGTGCATACGATGAGGCAGACCAGGCAGCTTCCTCCTTCTCGTAAAGAGAAAAACTTCAGTTTTGAGAGAATTAACTGAACACTCATTTCTAGTGCACCAATCGTCTTTCACGTCTAAGGCTGGCAGCACTTTAGCGTAGACAGTTGCCTGGGCTTCAACTAGCAAACCTTTCCAGTTAGCCCGAACCTTAGCTAATTGCCTCTAGTTGCGCAGTCCAAGTCGCTTGAGGTTCCGTTCTACTTGTACGTGTCACCTATGACGAGATCTTCCTCTTCTGCGATGTCCCTCTTGGTTATTTATTTGGAAAGAGTAATTCTTCATTTCATTGATAGCAAAGCCAAAGTAGACAAAGGCTCTAACTATCTCGAAATTATAGCTATCGACTGTTATGTTTTGTACTATTTGCCGAAGTTGTGTGCCCTTTCTTGCTGACAGGATATACTTGGTTTTATGCTCATTTCCCGCTAAACCCTCCGTTTCAATACTAACGAATGCACCGGTGGCAGCCGGCTGGGTTTACCCAATTATGTCGATAACTAACATCGGCGTACGCTAGCAGTTGCACAGACTTTTGAAGCAGTGTTCGCTAGGAATTCTGTACAATTTCTTCAAGTATGATGTCAAAGAAGCCACATGACAGCGCGTAACCATCTAAGTTGAATGGTGTATTCTGCCTGCTGGTGAGATGTAAGATGTCGTCCGTTATGCAGTCTGCAGAAGAAGTTTTTCAATATTCTAAAAACCGACTGCGACTCCTCTACAAGGTAGGTAGAGGTAGTATTTGTTGCCTTTTTTCTTTTTCTGAAGACGAGCGGCTCTCGTCTTACGTTGCAATGCCGCTTTGCAGGCTTCTTGTTTAGCTGCATTTGCCTGACGGCATTCTTCATCGAACCAGGGATTTCTTAGTGATGGTCGATTGAAGCGTCATCTCAGATGGTACATTGGCAGCGTGGCCTCTGGTTTTCGGTACTTAATGCTTGCGGTATAGGAGTTATTGAGAGATTTTGGGATACGCGTTCGGCGAAGATTCCTGCGCATCTTTTCTACGATTCCATCTTTACTATACGTATATACGTTAACAGTAGTTCTTCTTTGTTGTGGACCTTGGGAAATCCGCATTCGTACCATTGCTGCAATAAGGTAATGATTCGAATCAATGTTGGCCACCCTGTATGGTTCGGACGTCCAGAATAGTGGATGGATGCCTTACATCTATTGCAATGTGATCAATTTCATTTAGCATTTCATGATCCGTTTCGTCCCGCCACAAAGTCAGTAACCTTAAGTCCGTTGCTGGACGTCCTCTTTCTTTTCGTACTAGGCGATTTTAACGTCATACTTAAGACAGTGGTCATATGTCTTATCGAGGAGGTCGTAGAACAATTTTTGCTTGGCGGCGCCATTGTCTTCCGTAGGAGCATGGGCGCATATTCGACTTATGGTAGCGAAGTTAGCCTGGATGCGCATTGTCATACTCGTAAGACGTTCGCTCATTTGTAGGAAGCTTAAGACTTCTTGCCTAAGTCTACCGTATATGACAAATACGCATCCGGAAAATATAACTGCTCGGCCCATGTCAGCACACTTCCTGAATGGCGGTGGTATTTATTATACATGATAACAGTCAAGACCCTTTTCTAAATGATTGGCACATGGCCAATGGTTAATGGCTCTACACGGCTATAAAAGAAAAATTATATCCAATGTTTCGGTTGTTTAGTGGAAAATACGCAACTGCTGCTTTTACCAGATTTTAAATAACAGTCTGTCTCGTGTGCACGGGACTGCATGCCTAGTTCTTCTCTAGACGCACTAACGAATTTCCCTTCCATTAATATTCATAAGCCATTTTACGTTTAAAGTGAGGTAGTCTTTGGTATAACAAGCACTGGGGTTTTGACGAGCTTTGCCGACTGTCATATAACTCTCGTTTTATGAATATTTCATCTGGTACAATGGCCGCTGAATGACTTTCCTGTGCCCAGGTATGAATTCAGCCAGAATCTGAGCCTTCAGGGATAGATTTCACTCCTCAGAAAGAAAATTTGCGTTCGTCTTCCAGGCGAAGATATAAATACGTGTACACAATCCTAATGGCAATGAGCTTTAGTGTGAAGAAACTTGGAACCATTCAGCAGGCTTCTCTGAACTTAGTGGGATTATTGGGTTCACTGATTCTTGTTTGGGATCACGAGAAATGAAATCGCAAATTAACTTTCTAGGCAAGGCTCAGAGCCAACTTTGCAGCGATATTCTCAGACCAAAGAGCATTGCAATGCATTGGTCTTCTATCTGCAAAACTTTCAATCTCTTCAAATTCACCCAACATCTTACAAATTGTTCACCGGTGAAATTTACCATAATTTCAGGATTTTTTGCAGTTTTGAGATTGAAAAACGAAATGGTAGAATAATTAAAGTTAGCAGGTTAGCTGAAACGCATGAGGTATCTGAAACCTCATGGGTGTACGTGGACCAATTTTGATGCCCTGATGGAGGAATTGGTACGGGATGGCAATATGAAAGCGGTTCCTAATTTTGGCTTTAACTTTCCGTCTCGCGTTGGTTGTAATTTGGTCGTTGAGCGGGTCTAAGCCGTCTTGTAGCATCCGCGAATCCGAAAAGAGATGTAAGTGAAGTGGGAGTAGTATCTTCCTAAAGCTGCTTAAAATTCGCATTCGGAGAGAAGGCTATGATACGATTTTTCAGGTTCTTCACAAGTCTCTGCAACCGTTTTACAAATACGAGTCTTCCAAATGAATGCATACCTAGTTATTCATTAGATGGTGTCTATTCGCACTTAATTATATGCAATAGCTTTTACCCCATCATCATTTGTTGCATTTTTCGTCAAAAAATTACGAATAATGATGAATTCATGATGCACTACACCGTTGTAATCCATTAAAACCATGAGCATTGTCTTCTTTTTTAACTAAAAACGACGTGGTTCTTTTGGTCTCGGCTCATTTGGTGAACGCCATTCACTTGCCTGATGTCTGGATTGCGTGTCGTACACATAAACCCACATCTCGTCTCCAGTAATGATCCTTTTGATGAATGTAGGATCGAATTCAGTTTCGCAAATCATCTCTTTTGCGACGTTAACGCGGTCTCTTTTTTGCATTAAATTGAGGTCTTTTGGCACCCACATTGCTGCTACACGACGGAAACCCAAATCATTAACCAAAATGTCTTGGACGGATCTATAGGCAATGTTCAAGTCCTGCGCTATCTCTCTTATGATTTGCGGTTACTGACCAACATTTCTTGTACTCCATCAATGTTTTCGTCGGTTTTCGATGTCGATGGTCTGCCACTGCGTTCATCATCTTCGATTGACAACCACCCCTTTTGAACCGCTCGTGCCACTGGTAAACGACCGTTTTCTTTAGAGAATCGTTACCGAAACACTTTTCCAACATTTCCAACTTTCGCGCACCATTAAATCCGTTTTTACGCAAAATTTAATACAAGTTCGTTTTTGCAAATTTAAATCCATTTCTAAAATTGAAAAAAATTGCCAACACACACAGAGTTAGATGTACTCTTGGCTACGTAACTTTTGCAAATGTCAAGCTATGATGCTAAGATTTAGAATGTCAACAACAGATTTACCATATTAACAAGATAAACAGAACTCAAATCGGAACAATGGGAGCGCCACACGGTGGTTATTCCGAAACTTTTTGATCAATGTGGTATATATCATCTTGAGCAGCAGATTTTTGTGTACTAAGACCCTTAAGAACTCTCAGCATGAGTGCCAAAAAGGTTTCATCCCATTGAATATTTGACGTGCTCAGCTGTAGGTGGCGACATGACAAAATCTGGAAGTGTGCGCTACTTGCAAGCGTGCAGCATGCAGATTTACCTTCTCCAAAACTAGTATGTGATTATAAATGAGCATTGAGACGGAGGATGGGACAGGTTGTAATGTTCTCAGAGGTGTGGATGGAGAATTGCACTTTGTTTGGTAACAGCAGGTTGCACGCTTGCTGTTGCATGGCGTTTACTCGTCGGAGAGTTAGGATCTTGATGCTTTTCTCTGAATCTTACGAACTATAGCGCCATAAAGAAAAGATAAATAAACAAAGTGTGTCACTTAAGGTCTTAGACTATTGCAAATGTGAAAAGGACGTTATTTGAACTTGCTTATAAACTCATTGTTGTGTTCTAGGTGTTGTAACACCAGAAGGAACCCTCCCACAGCAACTGGCTAACCAATTACACTATGATTATTCCCTCCTATGTATGTCTTTTTTTTTGTTTTTTTTTATAATGAGCGCGCGCTCAAGGGGTTTGTGTACCCTTAAGGTGATTGTTCACAGTGCGGGCAAAGGAAATTAAGGGAGGAAGAAAGAGAGGTACCGATGTACATTGTTTTTAAATGTTTGCAAGTTATAACGACAGGGCATTCCATAAGCGAGTTGTACGGCTTAGGAACGAAACACAATATTTTAGAGTACGTCCGAAAATGGGCTTGAGGGTATACTGATGAGCATTCATAGCTAGACGGGTGTTACGGTTGAAAGTTTGAATGGGCGGAATGCTACTTTAGTGGAGCACTGGTGGTGGAAATAGCGATAAAACAAAGTTAGACAGGAGACATTACGTCGTTTTGTATTCATTGTATTCCAATTTTGGGCAGATGAATGCCTTATATATTGAGGCCAGATCAGAGGGGCTAAAATATTTCTTACATCGTTTAAGGAAACCTAGACTTTTCGCAGCATTTTTGGCGATATCAAATATGTGGTCATTACAACGTAAGTTGTCATTGACACACATGCCGAGAATGGAAAGTTGTTCGGTTTCGACGATGAAAGTGCCATTTACGGATAATGGCTAGGTGTTTAAATTTCGCTTTAACGACAACAGACAGCATTGTGTTTTGGAAGCATTAAATTCCACTCTGTTGATAGTTCCCCAATTGGTTATGCTGTTGATATCGGATTTTAATGAGCTTAGCATACGCTGCCGTTCTCGTTCTACAGCCGAAGAGCAGGGCCGTGAGTCAGGAAACGAATATGAAAAGCAGAGAGTACTGTCATCAGCAAAGGAATATATTGGATTAGAAGTAGCAGACAAGAGATCATTAATGAAAATTAAAAAGAGTGTCGGAGACAGAACAGAGCCCTGGGGCACACCAGCATTTATTTTGTGAATATCAGACTTGAAACCGTCCAAGACAACTTGAATTGAACGTTCCGAAAGGTAATTTCTAATCCATTGTAGAAGAAAGTCGTCGATCCCAAATTAACGCATTTTCGACAAAAGAGCCTGATACCAATATCTGTTAAATGCCTTAGAAATATTAAGTGCAAATGTATTGCTTTCGCCAGATTGATGTACGCTTTGGTTCCACTTTTCGGTGAGACATGCCATCAAATAACTAGTGGACCTGTTGCTACGAAAGCTATATTGCCAGTCATTGAAAGGTTTTCGTGTTTCGAGATATTTCATGAGCTGACGATTTATCAGCGTTTCCATGACCTTGGAAAGAAGGGACGTAAGTGCAATGGGTCTGTAGGAGGACGCCTTTTTTAGTGACGGGCTGGTCAAATGTTGTTTTCCATCTGCTCGGGAAGAGTCCTAAAGAGTAGGTTTGATGAAAAAGCTTACGCAGTGGTTTTGCCAGCGAGGAAGAACACCTCTTCAGAAGAAGGGGAGATATACCATCTGGACCAACGGATTTATGTATGTTGAGATCTTTAAGTACTCTTGCTACTACACGAGTGCGAAAGTAGATGCGTCCCATTAAAGATTCGACGCTCTCAAGTGTAGGCGGAGACAAAGCACAATCTGGGAGTGTTGTGCTGGTCGCAATCTGCAGCAAGCAGATTGGCTTTGTCTAAAGAGCAGACAGCTGGAATGTTATTGTGAATGAACGTTCTAATGGAGGATGAGGCAGAATTTCTGGATGATCAGAGATTTCTGCATCCTATACGCATACTCAAAACACCAGGAGACGAGTCCAAGGAATGCTAGAAGTACCAGAGACTTTTCAGATCATCTATGGAAAACGAGAACTACGCTGGGCTATTCCAATACTTGTGCACAAACTTCCTCAATCTTTGAAATACATTCTTAACGAAAAAAAGAATTAAAAAAACTATTTATTTCGATGTACTTTGTAAAGTGGAATAATCACCAATAATGAATTTAGTTAATTGTATATCTACATAAAGTAATAATGCTATTCTTTTATATAATGAAACTGAGATACTAGTTTAAGTCACCTCAAAACCAACTAATGATACCAATGCTAACAACCACTTGCAGATAAGCACTTTGCTTTACAGGTAAATTGATGTAAATTTAAAATGTAAAAAAACAAATATTAATATTGTACAAATGTATGACAGTTAAATATGGATGTGATTTCCTGACAAATAAACTTTCTCTTTGCTGTATCAATTGAAGAAGAAAAGACATGTTTCATTAAACCGCATTTTTCAACCCATTTTTTTACCCCACACGTTTATTACAAAAAGTTAAACCCTACATACACCAACACGATCACTAAAATTGGAAAATGTACTGCCAGGATATGACTCATGCAGTAATTGAATGTTTTCTTACATGTGACATGCCACTCGTTGAAACCACATATAGTCCACATCCATATCTTGCAATTTAGGCATCAATAGCTGCATTATCCTGTCGCGATAGCGTGCATCATTAACTGTTGTTCCGTGACTAGGTGCATTTTCAAAGAAGAACGGTCCGGTGATGCCTCTGTTGAAATTATATCATGCTAGAACGTTCTTTCATGCTGCAATAGTTAAAAATCGATAATCCTAGTACCCTCTCTCTCTTGTACTATGTATAAAATAGGAAATCAATCAATCAAACATATGAAAACCAGTATAAGGCCGAACAGTTCGGTTTTCCTTAATTATTGAGCCCAATGAATTAATTTTAATAAAGTATAAAATCAAAAATCAGTGGTGATATAAAAAAAATGGAGTTATTGGAGGAAGATTTATCCTCCTTACTGAATGTCCATGAAATGAAAGAAAACCAATTGGAGAATAAGAATCCAGAGAAAACCGCTGAATATGAAGATGTGGCCGTTGTTGCTATGACCCGCATAGAAATTACATTGGCTAACGTAACCGAGCTTTTCAATCCATGCATTAAATCTGTGCCTAATGAGGGTATTCTCAATACGAAAATAACCAACAATTTTAAATTGCCGAAGTTATAGCTCAAAACTTTTTCGGGAGAATACTCAGAATGGATTCTGTAATCGGTTTTAAGCCGCAAATCTAGAGTGAGATTTGCCCCTTTCAGACGCCTGCAACAGTTAATGACACTTAGACCAGTACTACGTAAAGGGTCATTCAAAAGACGCCACTAGATGTCGGTAGCGAATAATTTCTGAACGCTACCTTTTTTTATGTCATCTTTGATATTTGTGAAGTAGACACAATATACAATTTTAAGCATGAACAGCTACTCGTACATGCTAGGGACAATGCATTAAAAGCAAAACTTTCTTGTTGGAATATGATGCTAGTTTGTCACCCAAAATCATCTTTATTGATGAAGCTCGTTTCACGTTGGATGGATTCGTCAACAAAGAAAATAGACACATCATGGGAGAAGAAAATCCTTGAATAATTTAAAAAAAAAAAAAAACATTACACCACAAAAATGCACTGTTTGGTGTGGTTTTTGAGCTGTTAGAATCATTTTCCTTCAAAGATGCAAATGAAAGAGCTGTTATTGTCAATGGAGAACGCTATAGACATTGATAATTTTTTGTGGCATTAAATTGAAGAAATAGACACAAAACGATCTATACTTTCAAAAGGATGGAGCTGAGAGTCACACAATACGTGCATACATTGAGCTATTGCAGTCTAAGTTTCCAGGTCGATTTATTTCACGTAATGGTCATATAAACTGGCCACCTACATTCATGCGATTTGACCCCGTTAAATGACTTTCTTTGAAAAGTAAAATCTATGTGTATAAGCCAACAACAATTGCACAGCAGAGAAACAACATTCGGACCGAAATGGATGAGCGAGTGTGGGCGAGTCCTTGAAAATTTGGAAGTACGTATGAGAGCTTGTAGACGCATTATTCATGTTTTATTAAAAAAACAAAAAACTTCTAGGCTCGACTTCTGAAAGAGCCTTCATAATCAAACACTTTTATATTATACTTAAGCCTATACTGCTTAGGTGTATTCCAAGTGAATTGAGGATCCAATATCATTGTGGGCAGAAGTAAAAAAAAGGGCAATTCTGAGTCTGTAACTGACTGCGACTCTACTCTTTCATTTGATAAAGATAAGCAAGTTTCCGGCTTTTTCTCAAACAAGAAGTACCATAGAGTACGTGGAAAGGTCCGCTTTGGGAAAAGTAATGAAAACGATTATGAAACACATAGAAATGCTTACAGCAGCTAGTCTGCTCACTACTATGTTATGCGTATATCAGTATACCCTTAAGCACACTTTCGGACGCACATTCTGAAATATTGTGATTCGTTCCTAAGCCGTACAGCTCACTATTCCTAAGTCATTCGGACATTTAAATCCAACGCACATCGGTATCTCTCTTTTTTCCCTCCCTAACTTCTTTTCACCTGCGCTATGTGCAAACATCTTAAGAGTACATAAAATTCCTTGTGCGAGCCCCAATTACAAAAAAAATAAAATAATATTCTCTATCGTAGGACAGGACTGAGAACTGAGGACTTTTGTAGCCTGACAGGTATCATTTTGTCCGGACTAGCAGACTTGTATGATTTGAAGCTATGCAGCTCCCACAGCATCAGGTCTCTTGTAATCAGATTGTGAATTTTAGTCAGAGTTGCAGTAAGGTCTGTTGTGATTGCTACTAGCCGCGAATAGGGAGCTACCTGGAAAGTGCGTGTCTAGTAGCAGGTTGAGTGATCCATCGGTTCTCTTTTTTCAAATAGCTAGGCATTATAAGATTTGTAGAGAGGAATTTAGCCGCGATGTCTGAGAGGTTTCTGTGATTTTGTTACAGAATGACCTCCAAGATTGTCGCTTTGACTTCCTCAGTTCTTTTTTATATATTTTGAGGGATTCCTTGTATGACTCCCTGACTTGCTAGGTTGACAAGTTGTCTACAGACGTTTCTAAGCGGTCTCAGTGCTGATGTCCACCGGTGCGGCGTTTTCTCTTCTCTAGGTTGGATAAGAGGGCAGGAAGCAGTCATAGCCTGATTCAGAGTCACAGAGAAATCCTTGACTTTCATGTTAAACTCGTCGGTGTTACGCGGGGGACTTAAGAGTTCAGAGGATAATGTTTTTCACAGTATTTCTCTGTATTTTGGCAAAACAGTTTTCCGATAAGTCCAGAATGCTGTTTGCTGGGAGAAACATCATTCAAGCTGAATTGAATGTATCTGTATTCTGAAAATCAGTGTTAAGACGATATCATCCATTTCGTTAGCATTTGAGTGATGTTGTCCGACACAAGAGTGATGTCTACATGCACTTCTTGTCAGTTTCTTCTTATACAAGTGGGCTCATTGCCAATATTGCAA
Source organism: Volucella bombylans (assembly GCA_949129095.1). Classification (NCBI taxonomy): domain Eukaryota; kingdom Metazoa; phylum Arthropoda; class Insecta; order Diptera; family Syrphidae; genus Volucella; species Volucella bombylans. The sequence continues at coordinate 148,029,388 of OX422140.1, read as the reverse complement.
ACAATGAAATTAATACCTATAATATAATCAAAAAGTGACTCATCTCTATCATTGATGTCGGTACTGCCCCATAACGTGTGATGAGCGTTAGCGACGCAAAAGAATAGAAGAATATAGCGATTCCGAAATTTATAATGTGGATGAAACAGGGTTGTCCTTTAAACTTACACCTGAAAGAACATTAAAGTTTAAGGGTGAAACATGTGTGTGCGGCCGTGGGTTAACTGGTAGTATATTAGCTTGCAAATCGGACGGTGCTCGGGTTTCAATACCATCCGTGCTCGAAAGAATTCTTTTTTCAAGCAACTAAAATCTCGTGAGATGGTTGCCTAAAATACAACAGTAAGTCAATTTACACTAATAATTTCATCTCCCCATTAAATGTTGGATGCTACGACGGTTGTCTGAAAAGCTTCGGACCGATCAACGATACAAGACATTTTTTCTCAATTTTTTTTTTATTTTTCTACATAGTCTCCTTGTAACTCTACACACTGCTCCCAGCGATGCTCCCATCTTTCTAACCCGTCCAAATAGTACTTGGCGTTTTTATCTGCAAAATAATTGTTCACGAAGGTGATTGCCTCCTTATTTGACGAAAATCTCTGTCCTCCGAGCGCAGTTCTTAGATGAGGGAACACAAAGAAGTCGATTGGGGCTAGATCTGGTGAATAAGGCGGATGGTCAAGCAGTTCAAACCGTAATTCATGGATTTTCGCCATGGCAACCGCTGAGTTGTGAGACGGCGCGTTGTCTTGGTGAAACAGGATTTCCTTTTTCTGCAAATGTGGCAGAATGTTTTTCCGCAATTGTTGGCTTCAGCTTAGGAAGTAATGATACGTAGTATGCTCCTGTAATTGTTTTTCCTTTTTGAAGATAATCGATTAAGATAACTCCTTTACTATCCAAAAAACAGTCGTCATCACTTTCCCAGCCGAAAAAACAGTTTTTGCTTGTTTTGGAGCCGACTCGCCCTTTGTAGTCCACTGTTTTGACTGAATTTTTGTTTCGGGCGTATAACGGTGTATCCAAGTTTCATCTACGGTAATTAATCGGCGCCAAAACTCGGATTTATTGCGCCTAAACTGAGCCAACAGAGTGTTGGAAATGTTCATTCGAACACGATTTTGGTCTAATGTAAGCAAACGCGGCACCCTAAGCGCGGGCATCTTTCTTATGCCTAAATCTTGATTTAATATGTAAGAAACACGTTCTTTGGACATTTTCAAAACCTCTACTATCTTTCTCACTTTAATCCGGCGATCATCTAACACCATTTGGTGAACTTTAGCAATGTTATCGTCAGTGGTTGCAAGCTCTTACAGCCACGTTTAAATTTAGCTGCCCAAAATTTCACTGTGGTAAATGATGGTGCAGAGTCCTCATACACAGAGTCCAACTCATTTTTTATTTGCGTAGGCGTATTGCCTTTCAAAAACAAGAATTTAATAACAGGCCGAAACTCAATTTTTTACATTTTCACAAAAAACACTCACATCGACTCACTCAAACGACTGTCAACTAAAAACTGTGCATCGAAAATGACTGAAACTTCGGTATGTAACTGTCAAAAGATGCACAACTAGCATTCACTAGCTTTTACTAACGAGTGCCGCTATCTTTACGTTGCGGTCGGAAACATTTCAGACAACCCTCGTACCCATGGGGCATAGTTGAGCCCAAAAATCTTTCTTCTCTGTCCGTCCCATTTTTCCAAAAACTTTACATGTGCTCAGGCAGTTTAAGTGTAGTAATACCCACTTGTGTGTTAAGTTATTTAAAATAAAGAAAAGAAGTTGTCAAAAGGAACGGATCACAGTGTTAGTTGCCGCAAGTATATACGGAGTAAAACTGAAGTTACCCTCGATGTTTTAAGAATGTAAAAAGTTTATCTGTTGACTATGAAGCCAACTAAAAGGCCTGGATGACTTCTAAGATTTCTGAAAAAAACTAGGAGCGAAAATAAAAAAATTCTTTTATTCGTGGATAATTGTTCTGCTTATCCACGTATGTATTGGCAAAATGATGCATCCCTTGTTAAGCGAATAAAATCACACGACATACCGTCTCGCCGGTTGCCAGCTTCCAACTACCCACGGAGCGCTTCGAGCACATCCATATTGATCTTGTCATTATCACGTCGTCCAAAGGATTTAATCAGTGTCTCACCATCGTCGACGGATTTATGCAATATTCCCGAGCCGTTCCTTTGTCATACCGATCCGCAGAAACTGTAGCTCAAACTCTGGTCTTGTCTTGGATCTCACACTTCGGTGTGCCACTGCGGGTTAGTTCGGACTTGTGCAGGTAGTTCGAATCAGACTTATTCAGGTGCCTACCCAAGCTTTTTGACTACAATGAATTGGTGCCTCAACAAATGTCTCGCCATGGAAAACGTTCTACGTTTGTTTTTAAAAATCTCAAGGAAGCCTCACACGTCTTCGTCCGTTACGACCACATACACCAATCTTTCGCCACTCCTTACGATGGGCCATATAAAGTACTACAAAGACAGGACAAGTACTTTGTGATCATGGCCAGAGAAAGAAGTATACCGATATCAATTGACAGACTAAACCCAGCTTTTATTCAGATCCAGAAGAGAATCCGTTTTCAATTGTAACCAAATTATGAATGACATTTATTAAGAAGGGGAGACATGTAGTAACCAGAGTCCACACATACAAAACAGACTATGTAAAGAAAATGTTACCGATATTTGATCACCTCGTAGTTTACTCAACATACAATCGATTTAACAAACAACAGTCAATCAATCACCACAAGTTGTCTTTGCACCACGGTAATAAACATATTGTTTTATTAAAATCAGATCGGTAATAGTTGCCTTTTTTAATAAAACCTTCATATACATATACATAAGTATTTAATGAACATTTAAACAATATTATGAATTTTATAAGCTGCTATAACTTGTACTTCATATTTGTACTTAGCTCGTTTATGAGAGGATAATCCTCAGCAAAAAACACCACTGCTAGAGAAATGTCTTGCTAGATTTAACAATATTATTAGGGATCGATTCAACACTCATTTTTTATGTACATATATTGCAGGTTGAATGATATTAATACAAATTTTGCATCATTTTTAAGATATTATTTTGAGATACTTGAAGGTTTTTAATATTACAATTTGCACAGTCATCCCATACTTGGCATACATAAAGTAAAAATTGACTGAAATATTGCTTTATGAATGATAATTTTGTTTTTCGAAGATAGAAGCGATTTTCTATAATATTACCGAAATGATAACGCATTTAAACGCGACTTAACATATATGATTGCTAAAAGTTAATTTTTTATCCATATATAGAAAATATGGCTGCTTAATTCCGATTTTAATGAAATCAATAATCTAATCAGAATATGTTCGTAATGGCTGTACAACTAGCCTTTATCGCTCTTTATCTACTTTAATTTTTTACACAAACACCCCACAACTAACTTTTTTTATATTACTAATGCATCCGTCACTAGTTTCTATTAGTATGAAGAACACTTAAAAGCTTGCCTACTGACAAAATATCCAAAATTGACTTAGATTTTAAGTCAAACTTGTTAACTGATAATATGAATTCATTAAATGGAATAAAAATTGAATTGAATTGAATTGAATACCTATGAGTAAGTTCACACCATTCGAACTCAATTATCTACTGGGAAGATAACAAGCCCATCTTTTTCGAGTGAAAAAGATGGCTTGCATTTTCTACTTATTTAATTTGATTTTCCATTTATTGTAGGTACATTAATATTTTTCTAATATTTCCATCGCATTTTGTAAGTTCCTCTCAATGTCAAGAGCGCACTCATGGGATCAAAAAATTGCCGCATCATCTATAAGGATAGCAGTCTCACAATCTGGAAGATTTGGACACTAGTGTCTGATTTTTAACGTAAACCACCTGTCATGGAGACTTATGTTTACGGGATGCCCATACATCCATGGGGGCAAGGATACGCTTTGCCATCGCTCTGCCGCCTTCGTGAGATTCCAATTCGGAACTGTGTTGCCGGCACAAGTTCCACCCTTGGTATGAGTCGAGGCCGACCTAAAACCTTTACCACTCTTAGGGTCGCAGCACTCAGTACTTATTGCAACTCTACATTGGGTCAACCAAAGGAAGACCCTTTCCGCGACTTTGGGTTTAAACCACTGCCACCATGACGCTCCCATAAGGGGGTCTACCTCTTCAAGTCAGGCCCGGACCGAGATCTGGAGGGCTCCTGACTCCCATGGTACCGTGATTTAAGTCCTGGTAGGGACTACCGGTGGTCCAGCCGCCAAAAAGGCCTGTGACCGGCAACTTGTGACTGATTAGATCGTAGCAACCTTCGGTAGCGCCATCTGAAGATGTTTACGATAAGACCAGTACTTTGCTCTGCCCCGCTTTTTATTAGGCAACGTTATTGATGGGCGAAGCCTTGATAATTGGACGGGGGCCCGGAAGATTTGGACAGTCAGATGTAAAGATATTATAAAAAAAATAGGCCCAATCACTGAACCTTGTGGAACACCAAAGTCAAACAATACTAGATAAGAGACGCCACTATTAACTTGGACTCTAAGACAACGACTGGACCGAAAACCTTGAACTATTTTATAAATATAGAGTGAACCATTAAAATTAATCATTTTATATATGAGACCTTTATGTCAAATTGCATCAGATGTCTTTTCTATATCAAGCAGAACCATTCCAGTAGACCTTCCTAATGTACGATTCCGTTTGACATGATTACAGATTCTAAGAACCTGTTGAGAGCTATTGTGATAGCGCATAAATCCATTTATGGATATACAATATACTCATACATACACTATGTATCATAGATAAATTTTGTATCTTTTTGTTTTAAGACCTTCTCAAAAATTTTACTAAGACTGCTTAATAGCTTTAATAATTAGTACTACTTTTGCGTCCTATGCATCAGAAAAATATTGCATTTTTAAGCAACCGTTTATTATAAACCCTAAGAACTTACTTCCAACTTTGTTTTACATACATATGTATATATGTTTGATATGACCTAGACCACCGGATTTTCTTATTTTTAAGTTTTTAATACCCAGTTCTTCTTCAGTTACGAAATCGCAAGTAGAGATTTAAAATGAATTGTTTGCTAGGTTTTGGATAACGCCTTTATATCACCTATTGTAGCTGAAACTAGCGCTATTGCGCTTGCTTCCTCAAAGTGCGTTAAGAAAATATTTCCTGAATCTTTTAGATAAGGCAGCTATTTATTCATTTCACTATTTTATCAATATTCTACAATATTTGCGTTTTTTTCTTCAAGGGAACAGCGTTTTGGAGAAATGTGTTTTCAAATTATTTTATTCAAAACTGAAACCTGCTGTCGGTAAAAGGTTGGCAATATCTCAGCCAATCTCTTCGATATATGTTTACAAGTTTAGTGAGTTCTAAAAAAATGCACACATTTTCTGTTTAGTTTATGAGCCAAAGTCTGTTTTAAGACTTTGTATAGCATGTTCTCCTACGTTTGTTGGTTTGTCTTCAATTAAGTCCCAAACGGGACACCAATTCGACTTTCAACGAGTTTTATGCGGTATCTCAGTTTATACAAAGAATTGTGTCCCCGTATTCTCATATTGAAATCGCTTTTCTATGTATGTATATATATATAAATCTATATAAATATATTACGCTGCGTAAAACAATTTGAGCTGGCTCGTAAATGAGCCCACCAACACCCGGACCTGTTCTTAACCAAATCACACAATTGGAGAAAGCGTATTGGAGCGGAATTAGCAGCTTTTTAAGTAATTTTAACTGGTCGTTAAATTTCCTCGATAAGGACGTTGATGCGACTACTAATATGATCACATACTGTGTTCTCTTTGGAATAAGATCCCCTATCCCTGCACACTTTGCAGCTGGTTCAACACTTTAAGATGGTGTCATGTCTCATTGGTATTAATCCACTTTCGCACTGACGTCTTATAAAAGTACTTAGAGACCTTAATATACAGAAATCCACTGGTGCAGGTGGTATATGTCCCCTTCTTCTGAAGAGATGTAATTCCTCGCTGGCAAAATAATAATAACTAACCGTCGGCTCATGAAATACTCGTATCTCGAAACGCGAAAACTTCTCACTGACCAGCAGTATGGTTTCCGTAGCAACAATTCCACTCGTGATTTGATGGCATGTCTCACCGCAAAGTGGAACCAAAGCGTACAGCAATCTGGAAAGGAAGATATATATATATATTTTTTTTAAAAGAACTTAACACTCAAGTGGGTATGGGTATGACTACACTTACGATGCCAAAGCATATGTTGAGCTTATCGAAAAATGGGACAGACCGATAATGAAAGATGTTTGGGCTTAGTGGCTATTTCGCACTATGGGTGGTATCCTACATTTAATGAGGTGACTAAATTATTAGTCACTCACGAAATTTTAGTTGCCTGGTATTGAACCCAAAACCAATCGATTGGGAAGCCAATACACTTGAACCACGGCCACCAACTGAAGCATTTGACAGAGTTTGGCATCAGGCTCTTTTATCGAAAATGTGTAAATTTTGATTAGAAATTACCTTTGGGAACGTTCTATTCAAGTTTTCTTGGATGGTTTCAAGTCTAATATTCACAAAATAAATACTGGTGTGCCCCAGGACTCCGTTCTGTCTTCGATACTCTTTTCAATTTTCATTAACGTTCTCTTGTCTGCTACTTGTAATTCAATATATTCCTTTGCTGATGACAGTACACTCTGCCCTTCGGCTGTGCGGGAACGACAGCGTATATTAAGCTCATTAAATTCCAATATTAACAGCATAACCAATTGGGGAAGTGGGTAACAATCGACAGAGTGGAATTTAATGCTTCCAAAAGTCAATGCTGTCTGCTGTCGTTAAAGCGAAATTTAAATAGCTAGCCATTATCCATGAATGGCAGTTTCATAGTCGAAACCTAAAAACTTTGAGTTCTCGATATGTATATCAATGACAGCTTACATTGGGATGACCACATATTCGAGGTCGTCAAATATGTTGTGAAATGTCTAGGTTGCCTCAAACGATGTAACAAATATTTCACCTCCTCTCATCTGGCAAAATTAATCATCCAATTTTGTTTTTGAATTATTTTTTACTAAATAAAATAAATGATTTTGAGTAATGGAAATCATTATTAGGACCTTTGCAATTGTTTCTGTTAAGTGAAAAAGATGATATCCGCTAAGTCGTTGCCGCCAGTGGTGATACACATTTGTGCCCGTTTTATCGCATTTTCCATGACTTTCCGCAAAATCTCCGGTGATAACTGTTCGCATACTTGTCGAATATTCTCCTTAAGGGCTGCGGCTGTCTGAGGCTTGTTGGCATAAACCCGCGACTTCAAGTAGCCAGACAGAAAGAAGTCTGGAATGGTTAAAGCGGGCGATCTTGCTGGCCATAACAAATCGCCAAACCGGGAGATTACGCGACCAGGAAACGCTTCTTCCACAATATCCATTGTGGCTCGTGCTGGGTGTGCGGTTGCACCGTCTTGTTGAAACCACATGTTCACCAAGCCCCGCTCATCCAATTCCTTATTCTATCTCTATATCCACCCTCAGTGCTTCTTAGAAATCGCCAGTAGCATTCCGTCCCTTCAAACCTTCAACCGTAACCCCGGCCGCGCTATGAATGCTTATCGTGAATCGTCCTTAAACCGTACAACTGTCCTATCGATCTCTCTTTTTCTATTCATTATAACTTGGAAACATTTAAGGCCAATGTACATCGGTGTTTCTTTTGTCTTTCAACCTTATTGTCATTCGCGAGCGCAGTATCCAAACATTTTAAGGGTACTCAAATTTTCTGATCGCGCGCTTATTATAAAAACAAATCCGATCATCGCCGATTTAAACTAGAAAAGTGAGTCATAAACCACTGCCTATCCACTAGATGCTATCAGAATCGCACAATAAATAATATAAAAGCCTAGGATCCTACATCAGCGCTCGATAGTCGATACGTAACTGGCGCAGTCAGTACTCATCAAATGACCGCTGGTATTCTTAAAAAGTGAGGAAGTGAGAAATCAGTAGTTGTAATTAAACGAAAAAAGGGTAAAAAAGAAAAACCTAATAAAATAACTGTCATCTAAAAGAAAACAAAAAAATAAAAAGGTAAACAACTACCACATGTCAGTAAAAATAAAAAAAAACAAATACCAGGAAGAGAATTCGGAGAAATCATCACAAGGACAATAGCCAAGGACCACAAAGAAATCGTCACAAGGACAATCATCAAGGATCACAGAGAAATACACCGTAAGTTTTTATTATTTCCGTCAAAGTCTTCCTCTTATATACAAAAGGGCAAACCTCCTGCAAACCTCAAGTATTGGTAAAAATCTGCCAGAGTTCGGTGATAATTCTGGGGAGCTGGAAGTTTTTGTATGGAGTGTAGATACAGTACGGTACGTTCCGAGTTCGATAGAAAACGCCCCGTTAGTTAGTTGTGCACAAGCCATTAGAAACAAAATTAAAGATCGGGCCTAGGGCAGGCTTAGACTATATAGAAAGCTTGGACAAAATCAAAACAATTCTAATTAGACACTTCTCAGACCCTAGGGATGAGAAACATTTCCATAATTAACTAATTCTTCTATAACAAAATGGAAGTTTATCCAAATTTTATGACCAAATCCTAGAAATAGTCACAGCATTAAGTGCGAAATATCGACAAACAGAAGACGATGTAGATATTAGGCAACGAATGATGCGCCCAAACATCAAGGAAGGTTTAGACACTTTCGTCAAATGACTTTTGACAAATGTATTAAGTAGAGACTCTGATACCCTCGAGGAAGCGTATGAGATTACGTTAGGTTTAACGGTTACAAACCGCGCATACAACAGAAGTAATTTTGTTCCAGCAAATCCAAATAGACAAAATACGCCTACTCAATTTTAGTCGAACTACAGGCAAGTTCCTTTACCGTGACTTGTACCAATGGATGTATAATAGATCCATCGCCATCAATATTACAAGGAATCTCCAATAATAGAAATTTAGTAATAATAACAATCGCAATAATAATAACATCATCACAATCACAACCTCATGAATTTTGTTACAACCGCCTCGGATTAAATACATTACGAGTACCCTGTGCCCAAGTACAACTTCCGCTTCTTCCAAAAAGCTAAAATTACTGATAGATACAGGCTAGTCCACTTCATTCGTAAATTTCAAGCTAATAAATAAAAGATATGTTAAGAAAATTTATCCCCAAAAAATTAATACAATTAGTGGAAGAACTGCTAATCTAGAATTTGAAAATATTACGGATTATACGAGTATCATTAAATTAGATATTTCGCTACCAATCAAAGTGAGAAAATTAACTAAACACGATAATATTAATAATAAAAAAAATTATTTAAAAACAAAGTAATATTATAATGAAAACCAAAACACTAAAGTTAGTCTCAAAGCATATATGGTCGGAGGAAGCACACAAAGAGGCAAGATCTCAAGACTAGATCCACAACGATATGATAAAATAGATCAGAGGTCGATTATAGAGCTAACAGAAATTTATAATAACGAAAATATAACCAAACAAAAAAATAAAATAGATAATCACATACTCGTACGAGTATTTAAGGACAAAAATCATAATCTTACGTTAAGCACGAAATAAAGAATATAGATGAAAAACCAGCGAACGGGCACAGTTACCGATACCTGTACGTTCACAAGCAGGAGATCCAGAATCAAATTAGGGAAATGCTGGATCAAGGCCAAGTATAATAATTCACCATGGTTATCACCAGTATGGATAGTGCCGAAAAAGGTTAACCCCAAAAGTGTATAACGAATGGCGTTTATTCATAGACTTTAGAGAGGTGAATGAAAAAACCATTGCTGATGCTTCAGTGCCATAAGTATACGAGTAAATGGGATTATCATAGACTTATATAGAGTCTCCTTAGTTTTTTGGAATAGGGCCTTACTACGCAATTGCCAAAAATGATTCTTCGTTTTATTTCTGCTGAAGTGTTGTTGGCAGAATTTATAGCGGAGCCAAAGTAGACAAAGTCACTAACTATCTCGAAATTATAGCTGTCGATTGTGACATTCGGACCAATTCGTCGATGTTATGTGTCCTTATTGTTGACAGCATGTAAAGGGTTTTCCAATAGGGACTTGACAACTTTGAATTTAATTTGTGCACGCACTCTTTAACTAATCATCAAACTGTCACTGTCAATTTATTCAGTAATCTCAACATTTTCATCATGGTAAAGTACACGAACGAGCAACGTCTGCAAATTATAAAAATTTTCTACCGAAATTCGGAGTCGGTGACTGCAACTTTAAGAGCGTTAACTCCAATTTTCGGTCGTAATTCTCGCCCCAGTATACAGGCAATAACAAGTTTAGTGCAAAAATTTGAGTCTACATATTCGTTGTGTGATGTTGCCGTGTCAGTGAGACAACGGGTTGGTCGAACTGTCAAAAATATCGCTGACGTTCAGGCGTCAATTCCACGGCGTTCTCAAGAATTAGGCATCGCTCAGACCACATTATGGCTTATTTTTGCGTAAGGATCTTGGTTTACACCCATACAAGATCAAACTGACTCAAGAATTGAAGCCGATGGACCATTTGAAGCGAAGTACGTTCTCCGATTGGGTTCTGCAGTAGATGTGCCAAGATGATGAATTTCATCGCAAAATCATCTTCAGTGACGAAGCTCATTTTTTGCTCAATGGGTTCGTCAATAAGCAAAATATGTGTTATTGGTCGAATGAAAATCCACATGTGCTTCATGAATCACCACTTCATCCACAAAAAATAACTGTTTGGTGCCGTTTGCATGCCGGCGGCATTATTGGCCCATATGTTTTCGTCGACGATAACGATCGTCACCTTACTGTAATTTTCAGTGTTATCGCGCTATGATAAAGGATTATTTTTGGCCCGAATTGGAAGATATGGACTTGGACGGCATGTGGTTTCAACAGGATGATACCACAAGCCACACAGCACATGCTACAATCGATTTATTGAATGGTGAGCGTGTTATCTCAAGAAATGGGTAAGTCGATTGGCCGCCTCGTTCGAGCGATTTAACGCCGCTTGAATATTTTCTGTGAGGCTACGTTAAGTCATTGATTTATGCCAACACGCCGAGAAGTTGGAAAAGCTCAGAGCCAACATTGAACGCGAAATAGCGGCCGTTTCGGCCGAAATGTGTGGCCAAGTCGTTGAAAATTGGGTCCAACGAATCGACCGCTGCAAACGTTCCCGCGGTGGCCATATGAATGAAGTTGAGTTCCATTCATAAATGTTTTCATTGCACTTCAAGCCGATAATAAAGTTTTTGAAATATCTCAAATGGTTTGCGTTTTATTTAAAAAAAAATTTGTCAAATCCTTATTGGAAAACCCTATACTTGGATTTGCCCTCGTTTACCGCTAAACCCATTGTGGCAACAAACTTTTGAGAGGTTGTGCCTCCAGTGTTAGTTTGTGAGTTCCGCAAAATTCTATCAGGTACATATATAGTGCTAAAGAAGTTACATCAGAGCCCGTCAGCTTGTCTAATACCTTTTTTGACATCAGATATCTCGGTTAAGTGGTTACCGACTTTGAGGCAACAGCTAACGTTCTCAATCGTGATTCTGCATGGACGGACAAGGCTGGCAGGAATCCCAAAACTAGGCATATTTCTATATAAAATACAGCTTTAAAATCGATAAAAATATGGTGGATATCGATTTGGTTTCAAATATGGTTTTTTCCAGGATATGCCGGATTGTGAAGATAAGGTTGATTGTGGGCTTTCCTGTCCTGCACTGAAAGGGGCTAATTAGGTTGCTGACGAGTGATTTTAGACATTCACACAATGTGACAAATTATATCCTGTATGCGATGTGCAGGAGATCCACCTTATTGGTGGATCAGGCAAATCATATTGAGATTCCATTCTACCTGACGGCGAGACGTTTATACAGTCTGCAGAAAAAGTTTTTCCATATTCTAAGCACCAACTGTGATCCTACTACCATATTTGATTCTTCATCTCTACAGGATTCTGTGCGGATTTTCTTACCTTACATACTTGATTAAGGTGGTGCTACACTCCGGGATGGATCTGTGCCTCAACCAACAGGCGTCTCCAGCCATCTCGATCTATAGCTGATTGCCTCCAGTTTTGCACCCTTTGTTGGCTGAGGTCTCCTTCTATTTACGTGCGCCACCTGCGTCGCGATCTTCTTCTACTAGTTTTTTTTTTTTTAGTTTTATATGCATTTTATTTTCTTAATCACTAACTCTTACATACTAACAAAAAATGCTTAAATGCTAGCTTACAATTACTTAATAATCTTATACTAACTTACTGGCCCCACACAGGCACTCTAAGCTACTCTAAATTCTTATACTATGTCTTTCGACTTCATTTACATTTTACTTAGAACTATTTATTTTGTATATTTAAAGCTAAGAAAAAAAATTTGTTAACAAAACTTAGCATATGGACTTTTTTTTTTTTTAATAAAAACTTAGTATCTAACTTAAAATAAACCTTAAATAAACCCTGTGTACGACGTCTCTGTTGTAGTTGAGTCGCCTGTACCCAGCTGTTCGAGCGACATGGAAGATTAACGGCACCGCCGATCTATCCTGGATCAACCCTCTCTGATCTAGGTAGAGGAATGCTTCCGGTGGAACGAAGCCATCAGAACGCACACTCTTGTGGTAAAGGTAATTGGGGTAGTAAGCCCCATATATCAGGTTATTCGTCGAGGTCATTGCTCTTGCAATGTGCCTTCGAGTCAACTTAATTACGAAGACGCGATTGTCCAGGTCATAATTAGGGCCAATGATATCAATGGCCTTGTATACTTCCTGGAAAGTCGCCCCTATGGTCTCAACCTTCTCCTGTGGATCCTCGATCACAAAGAAGTCGTCATCATCAGCGGCCTCATTTGGATCAATACCTGCTATTGTCAGTAACCGTTCGTTGTCTGTTGTGCGGGCTATTTTATGACACTGAAAGTCGTTTTGATTTTTTCTCCGAAATAGTTTATTTATTAGCGGAAACATATTCGGGTTGCTGGTGTTTACAGCCCGAACCTTGTTGTTCCAATACAAACTTACAGAAATTCTGTAATTCTCTTTTATTAACGTTTGCACATTTTTAATCGACGACTTCAGTGTCCTAATCTCCGGGTCTTGTCTGTCAGCTAACTGTCTGTACAAGTTTTTGAGTCTTGTCAGAAGTCTACTTTTCTATCGGTGCAGTGCGTCAATAGTAGGATTGCGGAACAGGTCTTCATTAGTCGTATGTCGATACCGCGGTATTGTAGTGTCCATAGTTTGTTTAATTGTCTCGTCCATTTGTTTTAGGTAATTGTCGATCTCCTCGTTTGACAAATTCCTATTGGACGGTGGGTGGAGCGTGTTCGAGGAGAGCGCTCTTGTCAAAGTTGCGGAGAAGCGTGTCCATCGAGTCTTACTGTAGTTGTAAGAATATCTTTGGACAAACTCCTCCAATTCCGCAATTTCGTTGGGAACTGTAATTTCGGTGCTAAAACCGCAATAGTCGCTGTCATACACGAAAGTGCGCAGACAGTTTAATGTTTGGAAATTCGTACCTGTCAGTCGTATACGTTCGTCGTAAAGCAGTAGATCCAAATAAGACCCGCCTCTAGGAAACGACGGGTTATCCGTCGCTTTAAGACCGAGTCTGTACATGACATCGTGCTGACCCCACCAATCGAGTAGTAGGTTCCCTCTAGTATTTGGCAAATTATTTCCCCAATCTCTGTGTCTAACGTTGAAATCCCCGCCGATTATAAAATAATTCTCCCCCGATTCCAGCCTCAGAAATCGAAAAAGCGTGTCGAGCTCTGTAATGAATAGGGTGGATTGTGAAGCCTCAGGTGCATAAACAGAGGCCAAGTACAGCCACTTTCCACTGCGGAGCGGGATGTAAACGACGACTGCCTCCAACACCCGGAACCTGCGCAACACGCCCTTGTACACTCTGTGATATTTTATACCTTCTTTAATGAAGATCGCGACACCACCTCCACGTTTGGATCTGGGCCGGTTTCTTCTTCTAACAATATAATTACTGTACTCCAGTTTGTGCTTATCGGTTAGCTTGGTTTCGCTAGCGAAAAGCACATCCGGAGTTTGGTCTTGTAGCAATTTAAACATCGCAGCTCTTCGTTCGATCCTAATCAGTGAATTAACATTCACCGCAAGGACCTTCAAAGTTTGCTCCACCATGTGCGTACCCATTACGACATGTGTTGCGTTAGGCCCGGCTGCCGCGCGTAGATCTGGTCCACCCGCTTGGCCTGTTCTTGTACTTACTGTTGCAGCTGGGCCATCTGCCCTTGGATAGCGAGCAAGATGGTCAGCATGTTAGGTGCAGCTTCCGTTGTTCTCGGCATTGGCGCCGGAGGATCAACAGTCGCTTGCTGTACCGTAGCCCCCCTACCTGACGCCATTTGGGCGTAGGAAATTTGAGACGAGACGGCTGGTGTTTGAAACCTAACAGGTGAACGTTTGACCTCCACCTTCTGCTGCCGAGCCAGTTTTGCTTTTTTACTTTCGGCGAACTTAGGACAACCCCGATAGTTTGCGGTGTGTCCCACGTTCCCACATAACACGCACGAGAGCTGCGTCCTATCGGATGCTCCGTCCCTACCCAGAGCACACTCCTCGGAGCTGTGGTTCTTAGCGCACTTCACGCATCGAAGCTACATTTGGCAGTTCGACGCGGCGTGCCCGAACCTCTGGCAGCGAATGCATTGTATAACGCCTTCGCTCCTTTTTAATTTTTCCAAGTGAACCACCTGGTAGTCTAGGACATTGATACTCCTTAGACTATCCAGACGGCTTTCGGGACTGAGCTGCACCATGAAGAACGGCAAACTCCGTTTCTCCCGCCTAGCTCTAGCTGTGGTAAATGGCTTTACCCCCACAAACTTGAGTCCTTCGCACTCCTTCTCTTTGAGCAGCGCCAGGATCTCCTCAGGATCAGAAGACGGTTCCAACCCCTTCAGCAGCATCGATTGCCGCTTTTCACACTTCAGTGTGTATGAGTAGTGCTCCGTCGTCGTTTCCTTTAGGAGCTCTTTCACTTTCGCGTAGCCCTCCACTGTATTACAGTGGATGGCATGCGATCGTTCCCCAATCTCATAATTTTAAAATTATTACCAATGACCAACTTACACAGGTTCTTGGTTGCATGTAAATTTGTATGTGTTGATAGATGGCACCTTCTCCTTCTTCTTCTTCTTCTGCTGCTGCGGTTGTTGTTGTTGTTGTTGTTGCTGCTGCTGCTGTTTTTGTGGCTGCTGTTGTTTTTGCTGATGCCGCTGTTGTGGCTGCTCTTGTTGTTGTTGTTGGTGTTTTTTACGCTTTTGTTGGTGTTGTTGCTGGGTCTGCTTTTGTGCAAGCAGCGTCTGCTGTTGTTGCTGGGATTGCTCTTCTTCCCTTTTCCTTCTTATCATTTGCCTTCCTTTGATGGCAAGTACCCTTTCTTGTAGCATTTTTATGCTGCTACTTATGGCCTTCATCTCCTCCTCTTCATCTTCAGATTCGCTCTGTTCCAATGAGGCGAAGCTGTTCCCTTCAGTCGCTCCTCCAAGCAGTTTTACAGATGAAGTTGGTTGGTAGGGACGTTGGATTAAGTTTGAAGTTGGCCTAAGCTTCCTCCTTCTCTTAGCCGTTGGAGTTTGGCTTGAACCGCTTGAGGCCTCGCCTGATAAGTCCGCAGGTCCCGCTATTGGAATAGCGGACCGCTCTCTACAATCAATCACGTGTGTTTGATCTCGTTTTTTTTTTTTTTACACTTCACTTATTACTACTATTTCAGTAAAAAAAACAATGTCTCCCGTTGGGAATCGAACCCAGGCCTCCGAATCGTCACACCAAGTATGATGTTGTCCGAGTGTTTGCCACTTGGGCTACCGGACACTTGATACTTTTTTTGTTTCAACGTAATGTATACTTTATTTATTTTCTTCACTTGTGAAGCCGAACACGAAAATGCGTCTTATCGCCACTAAGGTCTATGAACGACTGACCAGATCTTCTTCTACTGTGCTGTGCCTTGTGGACGGATTCGAAGACTTTTCAAACCTAAGCATTGGTGTCCGTCCGCTCTACATGACCCTGCCATCACAGTCGTTTGACCTTCACTTCTATTGCTTAGTCAATGTTGTTGTACAGTTCGTCGTTGTACATCCTCCGGCGCTCACCGTCTATGCAGACGGGACCAAAAATCACCGGAAGAAATTTCCGCTCAATGAAGCCAAGAGTACCCTCATACATTCTTGATGAAGTTCATGCCTCTGCACCATAGGACAGGACTGGGACTATTAAGGTCTTATGTAGAGTCACTTGTTCTTCGAGAGTGGGCTTTGTAAGTCAATTGCATTCTTAGCCCAAATAAGCAACGATTGGCAAGAGTTATTCTTCGTTTGATATCAGCGCTGGTGTTATTGTTTGAATTGATAGCGGATCCTAGGTAGACGAAGTCCTACCCCAAAGTTTTATATGTCGAGGGTGCCATTCTGTCCGAAACATCGGTTTTGGGTGTCCTTTCTGATTGACAGCATACGAGTATACTTGGTCTTGCCCTCGTTGACCGTTAAACCCATCTTCGCTGCTTCCGTCTCAATACTAGCGTAAGCGTCACTGACATCACTCTGCTTTCTTCCGGTTATGTCAATATCATCGGCGTATGCGAGCAATTGGACGGACTTTTGAAATATTGTGCCTCTTGTGTTGACGCGTGAGTCTTACACTATTCTTTCAAGAATGTTGTTAAATAAATCGCACATTGCATTGTCCAAATCGTGCATTTGCATCAAAGGTATCGGTGAATTTTTTACCGATCTTGATAGAGCAGCGTGCATTCTCCATCGTCATCCTGCACAAAAGGGATGCCAAGCTATACGTTGCTCTGTATACCACGTCTGCTCTAGATGCTGTAATACGCGGCCTTTAAATCGATGAATAGGTGGTGTGTATCGATTTGGATATCGATATTTGGTCGATGGTGAATATTCCTGGCTTGAAGCCACACTGATATGGACCAATCAGGTTGTTGACGAACGGTTTCAGGCGTTCACACAATATGACAGATAGGATACTGTAAGGGATGTTAAGAAGACTGATGCCTATGTAGATGACGCAGTTTAGAGGATCTCCTTTCTTGAGGATCGGACAAATAACGCTGAGGTTCCATTCATCGGGCATACTTTCGTCTGATCATATTTTATAGATGAGTTGATGTATGCTCCTTACTAAGTCATCGCGTGCCGCTTTGAAGAGCTCGGCAGTTAGACCGACCGCTCCAGCAAATTTAAGCTTAGATATGGCTATCTGCACTTTATCCAGTTCGGGTGGATGGAATTGTTGATTTATATCGTCCAGCCTGAAAGGTTCATCTGAATAACAGCGGTATTTGGGTCGTCATCGCCATTATACAGTCTTTAGAAATGCTCTTTTTCAAATCAATAACATAGACTGCATCTCTACTACGATATTCATTATTCATCTCTACAGGCTTCGATTAGGGGGGTTGTATCAGTGGAATATTTTTTTTACTTTTTGGCGAAACTTCCGAATTTCATTCCTGGAGTAGCATCTCTCAATTTCCTCGACCACGCGCTTCTCATGCTCCTCCTTTTTCTCCCTTAGAACCGGTGTTCGTCTCTCCTATTCTGCTCTTAGATCTCGTGACAAGGTCTCCTCCCTTTGTGTAGCTCCTCTTTGTATGCATCTTGCTTCGCTGCATATGCTTACCGGCACTCGTCATCAAACCAACGGTTTCATTGTAGTGGCCCAGTGAAACCCAGCAACCAGGCATCTCTGATGGCTTTTAAACAATCTTTCCACTGGTCTTCGATACTTGATGCCATGCGACTTCGAGCTTCCTCACAATATTAGCTTGCCTTTGCGATGATTGGGATATCCACAACCCTACCCTGGATACAACATGGTAATGGTCCGAGTCAATGTTGGCCCCTCGGAAGGTTTGGATATCCATAATACTGGAGTATTGCATAGCGTCGATCACAATGTGTTCAAACTGGATGACGATTGGTTGATCGGGAGTTCTCCAAGTTACCTTGTGAATATCGAGATGTGGAAACCGCGTGGGAGCACCTAAAATATTTCGCCCCGCCGCAAAGTCAATTTGCCTGAATCAGTTGTTAGAGGTGGCGCCGTGCAGGATTTACTTTCCGAGAGGACTACCAAGGATTCCCTCTCTTCCTAGCTTTACATTAAAGTGACCGAGGACAACTGTAATCCCACAGATAGGGCACTGCCCCTAGGTTTTGTCCAAGAGCTCGTAGAAGCCATAATTGGTGTCCTCATCTTTTTCCTCTGTGGAGGCGTGCGCGCATGTATGAGTCTAATGGTGGTAAATTTAGCTTTTTTACAGATTGTTGATATTCTGATTTTTTGGGTAAATGATTTTGACTTCTAGGATCAGCCAAAAATTAACCTATTTCCATTCAGTTAGTCCTGAATGGGATTGTAAGCCCTATCGTGGTCACTTCCTGGAAATTTAGGAGAGGGTGAACATATACATAAACACACAATATTAATGCTGTTGTTTCCGAGAAGCCAGTATTTTAATACAGCAATTTTACAATACCAATTTTAGTCTCTATTCTGTTGCTTGGCCGTGGCATGGCTACAGTATAGGAGATCATAGGTTCAAATTTTTAGAACATAATCTCTCTCTTATCTGGTTACTACGATTATTGCCAAGCGCCTGCTTAGCAAATACGTAGTCTTTCCTGCTAAAGACTATTCAAATTCACAAGCCACCCATTTAGTTTCTCGTATGAAGTGGTAGTAGTTATATTAAAATTATCCAAACTACTCTCTTAGATTTTAAAAGACAAACCATAGCTTTGAAGAAGCACACCTCCATCAAATGATACTCTCTTCAGGCTAATTACCTCTATAAGTCGGCAAACAATGCAAATACCAAGTCAACGGATACACTCCGCAGCGCAAACTTTAACTTCTATTAAGTGCTGCATCCAGTAATTGAACTGCATACTCCCTGCCAATTCAAGTTCCTCCCGTTAGACCCCCTACATTAACAACAACCATCAAACTTTCTATCTTTCGATAACAAAATTAATTTTGATCAACTGTGATAATCGTTTCGGATTAAATTTACCATAACACAGAGAGCTGTAACATTTGCTCCCTGACTTCCGAGTCATTAGTTCCGACATGGTATTTTGGAGTGCAGTACTCGGCTTGGACATGCCATCATGGCCAGCCACTGAATGCCAAAGAGCCAGTCGGCTTTCACTTGTCATGGGTTGGCAAGAACAGGGACACACATTAGCCCCACTATCAGCCATCTCCTAGTTTGAAAATGTAATTAGAATTTAATTAATAACATGATGTTTATTCCGGAGCGAATTATGTCATATAAAATACAAATTAATTGCGACAAGTTTAGGTCCGGTACTAATGCAGGAATAGATACGAGTGCATACATAGATGTACCACGAATGTGTAGACTACAATTTGGACGGACTGGCACTGACAACGGGTAAGGGATGAGAATTTAAAATAAGCAAATCCTAGTTGGATTCATGAGGGTTAGTTTCAATCATGTAGGGACATCGGTCTTCTTTGAAGTTCCGCGGATTGATTAATCCTCTTTGACTGCGGGATCGAACACGCAGAAATGCCAAAAAGTCATTGATGAATTTTTGCGGAACAGTTGATCCGATTCCGGCCAAGGGTTGAATGGAACATTTAAACTGAAGTAGAGGAGGCATGTAGGGCTTCGGCTTTAGAGATGGTGCATCAATCTAGACAGAGAAGAGGAGTAACATGTAACAAAATTATGTATTTTGTGTTGAATCTTACTTACACAGCAGAAGTAATCTAAGTTGTCCAGGCATACTTTCTCCTTTGAAGGTTTTTCGTCCGCATCCAGTCCTACTGATGACTCGCGAATGTAACCCTCATTACTGTGGTCTCCGCTGTCGGGAATTTCTGACCCAGTTTCCTCTTCTTTGACAGTTTCTTCCTCCTGTACCTCACTCAAGGTGTCCAATCCTAGGATCAACTCATCTTCGTCTTTAGTTTCGAAGCAATGTTTGGGAATTTTGGCAATTTGCTCTGGGGGCAGCCCTACTGTGTTTCCGAAAATATTTGCCATGTCATCCTTAAGAGGCTCTTTCTCAGCTGTTTTTAGAGATTCGGTTGGTTTTTCTTCTTGAGGTGGAGGGTGTACTTCAGAAGCCACCGGTGACATTTCGTGCCCTTCTGGAGGAATTTCAACGGATTGCCGCATATTCCTGCAGGGTTGTGTGAAAGTTTCGTCTAAACTAGAAGTCGTTACCTTTTCCCTCCCAGTATGAGTTTTTGTAGCTTGAACTGAGTAGTAACTTACATCTCCCAGGAGACAGTTCTGGATATGCCCAATAAGTTGTTCTACGTTCGAGAATGTCACACCATGTGCATCGGCTCGCTCTAGAATGTCTATGACATCCTTCAGATTTAGTGAAGATTCAAATGGGCCGCCCGCACGTTGGAGGACTCCCAGTTCCTCGGACTTGAGGAAAGAGACTATACTTGACACTTTTTCGATGTCGCATTTATTCTGGTTATTTGCTTCTTCTATCGCAGATTTTAAACTTTCAAGACTGTCCTTTCTCTCTTCAATATTAGTCTCCCACATTGAAGATGAGGATCTTGACATCTCATCCTTATCTGACTTTGGTTTTCCTTTTATGACATCAGAACTTTCGTGGGATGGTGCAACTTCTGCAAGTACATCCGATACAATTGATTCTTGGTCGATGAAGTTGTAGCTTGCGGTGTTACAATCGGTGACGGTGAACTGATGTAACCATGTCCAAGGCGGACCGACTTCTCTAAGCATTTTGCAAGGCTCTTGCTCTAGAGTGTTTCTCGCATGTTGTTCAGTTTGGTCGAATAATTTGTGACGTTCTTTATTTGTTTCGTCTTCAATTTGTTGGGCCTTTTTCAATTGCTTTTCAGAAATGTAGTGCGGACCTTTGAAGTCTTCTTCGGTGAGTGGCTTACCTTGGCACTAAGAGGAATAAGTTACAAAGAAACATATAAACAATTGAGACAGTAGACTCACCTCTAGCAAAAGTGACATAATCGCGTTGAAATCGTCACATTTAGCAATAAGTTCCTTGGGATCTCCCAATTTAAAACCCATTTCCTCTGAACTGGAAGGTCTTTCAGAAGATTCCGGAGGGCAGGTGCACTGAAAAATATTATTTGATTGAAAAGAGTTTTATCATATATGCATTCTCATACCCCATCCAGGGCATTGTGTTAATAGTTTCGTATTATAAAGTTACGGTCAAAAAGGCAGCGTTCCTTGAACCTTAAGAATTTGTGAATGCTTAGTCGACTACATACATGCAGTCAAACATAAGCTGAATGGCAACCTAACTATTGTATACTGATCCAACTCAAGGCTCGGAAGTAACTCTCTGGAACTTGATTAACCATTGTCTTTTTTTCGGCAGTCTAAGAACTATGAACAGAAAATCGATGCAATTCCAGGCTGCTAAACTTCAACCCATCGGCTACAATCTGATGTTATAGCTCCCAAAATTATAACAACACTCTCTGGTACATACAATCTGCGTGGTAAATAAAATAAATTTTTGGTGTGGTGCAAGTTTAAGGTCGGTAAATGTCAAGCAATAGCTTTCCGCATCTTTCCAGAGAAAACTTCCATAAGGAAATACGTCTCACTTCCCAAGCTTGTGCGTGATAATGGGGAACTGTAGTGAAGCAGTGACAACAAAGCATGATTTTATGACTACTTGCACAGCAGCTAAATTCGCCATGTTTACAAATGGTAAAAAAATGCTACCAAGCAGCATCTTTATAGTTTATAGTATAAAAACTTATGTATATTATCCTGAGTAAAATGTTAATTTTGCAATATTAGTCATGTACGTACTATAGTAAGTATGACGTGTGAATGGTTTTATATGATTTCAGTTCCCAAAGGAAAAGAGAGCATCTATGATAGTAAAGACAGCAGGCAAAGCCTATATGATACCACTTCTTCAAACGGACTAAATGTAATTGACTGTACTCCGTCGCTTAATATTACTGTAGCTAAATCACGGTTTCTTCACCGCAATATTAATGAAGCAACATGTCAGACATCTAGCCATTCAACCGCCAACAAAATCAGTCGTGTTGGTCTTGACAAAAGGTATGCAAACAGTATTATAGATGTCCAAACATCCCGAGCGGCCAATGTAGACTCAGTATACTACGTTGCCGTACCCAAAATACGTTTACGTACCTATACATCTGTGCGGGTGCTTTTGAGTAGACCCTGAGATAGGCGCTGGTTAGGAAAGTTTTCCTCGTGGAGGAGTTAGATTAAATAGAAAAAAAAAGACAGATTGAGACTTCTGGTCTTTATTATATACAATAGAGCTCGACGTCTTACCTCGTGGAGGGTGATAGATGAAAGGAGGACAATTATGATTAGTGGAAATAGGAAATAGGTAGGCCGATAGTCGGCTTTTGAATTGTAACAAGCAGCGACCTCTTACATAAAACATTACAACTATTTGAAACTTATCCATTTACATTGAACTAAAGAATTATATGCTTTTCACATGAACATTGCCGGCCGCCTTGCAGCAACCGGTGCAAAGTGAAAGCTACGTATACTATTATAAGGATACTGTCGTAAATCCAAAGAGGTGATTTTCAAATACATTGTAATTTCGCAAAATTAAACTTAAGACTATTGGGATTCTTTTGTTTGTGGAGGGAATCCACTCACTCCATTGGGAAAGGAATGGTTAGTAGGGGAACCAGTAAATCAATTATTTATAAGAAAAACGAATATAAAGGCACGTTGTGCACATATGATATAGATAAAATTTGATTTCATAAGTTTCTTAAAATAATGATATGTACAAAGTTATAGATTTCAAATTCGTGAAATGCTTTCTTAATAAGTGCCAATTCTTTAACTTTTAAATGAAATGATAAATGAAATTGTTCTTAAATGCATGCAAGTATATGAAAAAGCTAGAGATACATACGAAGTTTGACCGATCAGATGCGGATAAATTTAATTTTAAGAGTCCAGTAGTACACAAAGTTTTACGATAGGCCTAGTTAGTATACCAAATTGCGTTTTGATATCCACAACGCGTATTTTTCCATCAGATCCCGGATAGATTTTCACTACGCGTCCCATGCGCCATTCATTTGGAGGCAGTTTTTCCTCTCGAATTACTACGAGATCATTGATAGCAACATCTCTTTGGGGATTTTGCCATTTATACCGTTTATGCATTTCACAGAGATACTCTCGTTTCCACCGAAAGCAAAACTGTTGGTGGAGTAACTTTACTTTCTCCCATCGTCGAATGCAGCTAATTGACTTTTCAGATATGTCAGATTCAGGGGTAGCTAGAAGCGGACCACCGCGAAGAAAATGTCCTGGCGTGAGAGGTAGTGGATCATTGATGTTTTCGGACAGTGGGGAAATCGGCCTAGAATTAAGGCAAGCCTCAATTCTTGACAAAAGAGTTGTAAACTCCTCGAACGTAAACCTGTGGTCTCCTGCAATCTTGCGGAAATGTACCTTAAAGCTCTTAACTGCAGCTTCCCAAAGCCCTCCCATATGTGGTGCTCCGGGTGGAATGAATTTCCACTGGAGGTTACGATCTTTATACATTTCTGCAACCTCGGAGGAAAACTGTTGTAGGAACATTTTAAATTCCTTTGCAATGATTTTACTTGCTCCCACTAAATTCGTACCATTATCTGAGTAGATGCACGTTGGCAACCCACGTCTGGCAACAAACCTGCTTAGTGCAGCGATGAATGATTCAGTGGTGAGATCGCTCGTCGGCTCAAGGTGTATGGCTCTTGTAGTAAAACACACGAAAACGCAAACATATCCTTTCGATACTCTACAACTTCTCCCAACGAAATTCTTTATAGCAAAGGGACCAGCAAAGTCGAGTCCTGTATGCGCGAATGGTAGAGAAATTACAGTTCTTTCAACCGGTAGGGCCGCCATTAATTGAGTCTTAAGTTGTTTTTTATGGATAGTACAAGTTCTACATAAGCGAATGTGTTTCTTGACTAGAGTTTTGATTCGCGGGATCCAGAATTCACACCGAATTAATCGTATCACTAGCTGGTTGAAAGTGAATTGAAAGTGAATGATAAAACTTGACAAGAAGTGAAGCGATATAAGAGTTATAAGGTAATATAATCGGAAACTTTTCGCTATATGGAAGCGTAGAATCAGCTAATCTTCCATTGGCCCGTATTATACCATTAGAATCGATCATTGGATTGAGATTAAGAAGGGAGCTCTTCCTAGATATATGCATATCTTGTCTTAATAGGGTGTATTCATCTGGATAATAGAAACGTTGTGTGCTTCTAATAATAAATAATTTTGTTTCGGAGATCTCCTTTTGAGAAATGGTTATTGATGTATACGAAAAATCACGTTTGTATAGAGAATGGGTTCGGTGAATAAAACGTAATGCGTAACACATCACATGAAGCATATTTGACCAAGATGAAAATCTTTCCATTAAGCTTTCAATATTGGGAATGACCATAGCAACGTTGGATTTAATCGGTTTTTGTTCTAACTCCTGTGGTGCTATATATATAGATTCTGGCCAAGTTGATTCCGACTGTTGAAGCCATGAGGGTCCATTCCACCATAAATTGTTATATTGGAGGTCAAGTGGAAGCACTCCTCTGGTTGCTAAGTCAGCGGAATTATCTAGTGAACGGACATGGTGCCAGTAAGATTTTGGGAAATGTGTTTGAATTTTAGACACACGATTCGCAACAAATGTTTTCCACGTATATGGAGGCTTGCTTAACCATGCTAAGACGATTGTACTGTCAGTCCAAAGAAACTGTTCATAATTTGTAATTTTTAAATGTGGTAGGGTATGGCACATTAAGTTTGTCAAAAGAACCGCTCCACAAAGCTCAAGTCTTGGCAAAGGGATTTGCTTAACCGGTGCTACCTTACTCTTGGCACATAATAGATACGATGACCAAGTATCCGGACCTTGCTGAATACGTAGGTATAAAGCGGCTGCATAAGCGTGCTCAGAAGCATCGCAAAATCCGTGCACCTGGATTGAGCTATGAAGAGTATATTCAACCCACCGAGGAACTCGAATGTATTGGATATTGGCTAGTGCAGCAAAAAACGTTGTCCAGCGTTGACACGTAAGGGGCATGAGTGGCATGTCCCAAGACGTCCCATCCCGCCAGACTTGCTGCAAAATTAGCTTAGCAGTAACAACTACTGGGGCTAACCACCCTGCAGGATCGAAAATCCGTGCAATGACTGATAAAACTCCACGCTTTGTCATTGGAGTATTGCAATCAAATATTGTGGAGAAAAATTGAAACGAATCGAGCCTTGCGTTCCATGATATGCCTAAGGTCTGTGTCACACTCCTGTCATCGAATTTTAGAAAATCCTCGTGATAGAGAAAATGCTGTGGAAGAGTTTTTATGAAGTGGACACTATTTGATGCCCATTTTCGTAATGAAAAACCTGCAGAGTTCAAGGCTGATACCAACTCCTTTTGCGCCTTTAAACACGATTCGAGATCGTGAGCACCCGACAGAACGTCATCTACGTAGAAGTCGTTTTTCAGAATAGAAGAAGCTATCGGAAATTCCGATTCTACATCAATAGCAAGTTGTTTCAAAGTGCGAATAGCGAGGTAGGGTGCGCAATTCACACCAAACGTGACTGTCTTTAACTCATAGTCTTGACATTTGTCTACAATCGACTTTCGAAAAAGGATTCTTTGATATGATGTATGATCAGAATGTACCCAGATCTGCCGATACATCTTTTCAACGTCGGCGCTAAAGACGTATCGATATAATCGCCATCGTAAGATGAGATTCATGAGGTCAGATTGAAGCACTGGTCCACTATGGAGAATATCGTTGAGGCTTACACCGTTACTAGAAGGGTTCGAAGCATTGAACACAACTCTGACCTTAGTGGTAAGGCTTTCTGGTTTAACCACAGCGTGATGAGGCAAATAATACTCGTAGGACGGCTTCTCCGCCTTATCGCAAGTTTCGGGTGCTTGAACTGCTTTCATATGTCCTAGGGTCAAGTATTCTTCGAGTACATCATTGTATCTAGAATAAAGATCGACATTTTTAGATAACGATCTTTCATTACGTGAAAACTGTTGTAAAGCGATCGCTCGAGAATCACCCAAAATGCGAGCAGATTCTTTGAAGGGAAGTCGTACAATATAGCGACCATTGATGTCCCGAGTTGTTGTGTCTGAATAGAGCTTTTCGCAGAATTCGTCTTCTTTGCTAAATGATTTGGGTTCTGGGATCTCTTCAAGTTCCCAGAATTTAGAAACTTGTTGCTCTAGCGAAGTTTCAGAAAAATATGATAGGATTGTACTCAAGCTTTGAACATTTCTTTGGGGTAAAGGACCAGATAAGATCCACCCAAAGACAGTTTTTGAGCAACCAATGAACCAAAAACATTTGATTTTATGCCGTCAAGAATAATTGATGGATATATATCTGCTCCAATTATGAAATCAATATTGGAGCTTTGGTAAAAGAAGGGATCGGCGAGCTCAAGATCGAAACGCCCGGAAAGATCCTCGCGATTAATATTAAAGGAAGGTAAATTACCTGTAAGGCGTTTTAAAACAATAGCATTAACCAAGGCCGTAAAAGACTTCATATGCCTGGAACTCAAAACTAAGGAGCATAGCTTTGAAGATGTTGTCGTAACAACTGCGCTCATACCGGAGATGTTGGCTTGTATGGGCTTGACAGGAAGGCGTAATCTTCGCTGTGCATCTTCGGAAATAAAACTCGCCTCGGATCCGGGATCAAGAAGAGCGCGTAAAGTGAACTTCGTGCCAAGATGAAAGATATCGATCAAAGCAGTAGCAAGAATAACACGTTCACTGTTTTTCGAGAAGAATGATTGAACGTGTAGATCGGCTGGACGATTTGTGGACTGTATATTTGGTGAGGAAGTTTGTGACGAACTGGTAGGTGGGGCATTTGCACTGAATGAAGAAAAAGTTTGATCAGCTTGTCCTGGAATGGGATTATGAAGAAGTGTGTGATGCCGCTGTCGACATAGCTTGCAGGTAAATGGACTTTGGCAATTGTTCGCTACATGGGTTGATGAAAGACAATTCTGACAATAACTAAGTCTTGTTACCTGTGTAATCCTATTGGGAATCGAAAGCTGCAAAAACTTCGTACAAAGTCGAAGGGGATGAGAGGCTTTGCATAAGGCACAACTGTAATTATTGGATTTCGTATGAAAAGCGCGATGCTTTTGCCTTGAGTGTTGAAGGAATTTGTTCGTTGGTGCCTTTGCGTTTGAATTTCTGATATCGGACACCGATTCTAAGATTTGGTACTGTTGGGTTAGAAACGAATCCATTTCTGTCCAGTCTGGAAGATCCCGTGGTTTTTTAATAGATTGTTCCCAAATGGAGAGTATCTGTTCGGGCAGACGATTAGAGCACAAGAACACTAACATTGGGTCCCAAGATTTCGTATCAACCTTATAGGCTTTGAGGATGGAGAGACAATCATTGACTTCACTTTGCAGCTTCTTAAGACTTCTGCCTGATTCCTCAGTTACGGTAGGA
Source organism: Volucella bombylans (assembly GCA_949129095.1). NCBI lineage: Eukaryota > Metazoa > Arthropoda > Insecta > Diptera > Syrphidae > Volucella > Volucella bombylans. The sequence goes on along the minus strand of OX422140.1, from coordinate 148,001,643 downwards.
AGATTGAAAAGTGTTTTAAGCTGACGATTTACCAAAATTCGTTTATTTTCATAGCGCTCTGATAAGGCATTCCAAGCCAGATCAAAATTATCAGCTGTAAGGTCAAATTTACAAACAATGTCATGTGCTTCATTTTTGGTTTTGCAACGTAAATGAAATAATTTCTGCACAGCACATAACTTTGGGTGATTTATGTAGATAGCCGTGAATAAATCACGAAATGATGGCCAAGACAAATAATCACCGTCAAATGTTTCGGTGTCGCATGGGGGAACTTTCACACACATATTATCGAAAGATTTTTCTGGTACACGTTTCACTACTGTATCCTTTGGCTGAGGATTGTTTACTAATTCATCCTCTAAATCGGCGTCTATTAATTTTAATTTTCTAATTGAATCTATGATTTCACTTAAACACGACACGTAAAGAGTAGATGAGAAATTGTATTTACCCTTTATAGCTTGTATATCTGGTTCGGATGCAGAGTCGGAGGCTTGTAAACAAAACGAATATGACTTACCGATTTCTGACCATAACTCCTTTAACTGAGCTTTAGAAGCCTGTAAAGAGGTTGTAGTTTTATCTACGATTGGAATTTCTCTAAAGCACTTGCGAAACTCAGTTAACTGGTCAGTAGCACATACAAATTCATCTAATCCGATCATGATCAAGTAAGTTTTCTATCAGGTTGACTTAATAGCACAAGGGCGAAGCAAAGATAATCTAGCGGAAGGAAAATCTCACTCTAATTACTCACGCGATCTGGACACACGTGTAAATATAAACTTTTGCTTCGTTTTGAAGATGTTTAGAAAATTTATATATAAAAAAAACTATGCCTTCGTATTCCTCTGATTACTCATATACTTGCAAAGACACAAATTTTACACGCAGATATACTCGTACATTTAAAGTACTCGTAGATAAATTTTTATACCGGAATAGTAAATGTTTTGCACTTATTAAAAAATGAATTTCACGTACCTGTTTTACACTTCAGATTGATGACCTTCGGTGATGAGTTACTCGTATAACATTATAACACTTTGTTTTGTATTACATAAGTAAAGTATTGAACCGCTTTTTTCTTGTTCCGATGAGTGGTGTGTCGCTGTAGAGACTGCAGGATAGACTGGATGTCGTCCACTGGTATTGAGGATCAACGGTTGTTTTTGCTTCAAGTGAGAGCGAATTGATCATGCAGATTAATGAGGATGATTATGTTCGTTGAATTACAGGTGATTTCGTCTATGCCGAAGAGACAATCAAAAATGTGCAATTGTGTCTCTTTTTTTTTTTTTTTTTTTTGATGTTGATGGAGGATGATGATTTTCGCGGGGCGAGATGTGATGATCCTTATCGCTGATCGTTGATCGAAGATCGTTTTGATTTGATGAAAAAGATGAAATTATGCACGAGATAATAGACCAAGGTGCGCTATTTTATTAATTCAAATTTGGTGAATTGATGATTTGTGCGATGAGTAGTATATCAGAATTGGAGAATTCGAACTTGCACTTTTGTATAATGGGTTTCGATGCAAATTGGCGAATAATTCCAATATAATTTAATTAAACAATCGATGAATTATTAAGAGTATTCGGTTCGATTGGACCAAAATGTGCGGGTGCTTTTGAGTAGACCCTGAGATAGGCGCTGGTTAGGAAAGTTTTCCTCGTGGAGGAGTTAGATTAAATAGAAAAAAAAAGACAGATTGAGACTTCTGGTCTTTATTATATACAATAGAGCTCGACGTCTTACCTCGTGGAGGGTGATAGATGAAAGGAGGACAATTATGATTAGTGGAAATAGGAAATAGGTAGGCCGATAGTCGGCTTTTGAATTGTAACAAGCAGCGACCTCTTACATAAAACATTACAACTATTTGAATCTTATCCATTTACATTGAACTAAAGAATTATATGCTTTTCACATGAACAACATCTATGATACTAAAATAATGCATAAATAACGCCTGTTATCCCCGCAAACCGCCAGAATCTTCCGCCTATACCCCAACCCATCGAAAAGCCTATGCCATTTGCATTTAGTGCCAAAGATTAGTGGCATCGATGTCAAGTAGACGGCATACACCCCGAAACTTTTGAAACTTCTGTGGTGGCTTTCACCCGGCCTCTACTTTAATTATCGTGAGTAATAAAGTAGCTTGCCTGCGAAGGTACACTGACTGACGAAAGCAACTCATGTACTCTACAAGCAAAGAGAGGGGAAAAACATTGGCTTCTTCAGATAAAGCCTGCGAAATGAATAGGTACCACTCCAAGAATAACGTTTGGAAGATAAAGAGATAAGAAGACCCGAAAAGAAACCAGTAGAGACAAGTGATTAAACCCAAAATCCACTGTTTGGCATATCGCCATTTAATGTGAGTTATACAAGCCAAGATTTTCCGTTCTCCGGACAAAGATGAATAATTAATAAAAGCTATATCCAAAGTCAAGTATACGAGTATCAATACTGCCAGAACGGATGTCTTACCTGAAAAACTATTCAACTTGACTTGATAGAAATCATACACCCAAGATTTGTGCGGAGGAAATTACTTGCACGTCTGTTGAATGGAATTCCAGCATCATTTATCCGATAAGATATTCTCTAAACTGTTCCTTCCTTAACATCACATGCAAGATACCATATTGTGTGAGCGCTTGACAAGATTTATGATACCAACTGATTGGTGTCTATCAGCTAGGTTTTAGGGCCGGTAAGTCTACAATTATATAAATAATCACACGATCGCTCGAGACCTTTGGCTTTGATGTCAAAAATCAGACCAGACAGGTTGATGCAACTACGAATACACAGCAGAAGCAAGTTTTTATCGCCAAGGAGAAGGGGTCCACTTTTAAGCTTAGAACCGCGTTTGGGGTGCTGGACTCCCCAATCACTTTTCAGTAATGAATATAAGCCACAATAAGTATTTTCGATGTATTGTTAGCTTTATAAAAATAGTGTATTCTGATTGAATTTTTCTGTGTGTTTAGTGTGAGAGATCCTAGAACGACACAGTCTGTATACGTGTTTGGGTAGCAGTACTCTCCAGTGTTTTTCTCAATATATGTATTGTCTGTTACGGTTTGAAGTGAATAAGTCTAAGAATTTTCATATTTTTTTTGTCGGAAGAGGTAAGTTTTCATTGAAAATAAAAAAAAAATTGTAAAGCAATACTGTTTGTTATTAGTTTACAAATTATTTACTTATATGTGTGTACTTAATGATAGATACTCGTATGTGTTACTACTTTATTTGTCACCCATTATTGCATGTTTGCTCATTTGATTTAGTTGCAGTGCATTATTTCGAAGTGAAATATGGATAGCAGAGTTATTTAACTATTTGGCAAATACCCAGAGTGAGTTGACCGAAGAAGAGCAAGAAGAGCAAGAAGAGCTTGCTAATTATTTTGAGAGGGATATCGGCGAAGATGTTGGCGAAGTTAGTGAAGCGATTGGTGGACGAGATCATCCTGTAGCTTCGCTATCTCTTGACATTGTTGACGATGCTAATGATTCTAACGATGATCCTTATGAATTGGATAGCGACGATTCTACTGTTGATGACCCACATGCATATTTTGAGCCACTACAAGACATCCATTTGGCAGAAATCATCCAGGATATGGAAAATACAGATGTTGAGACAGTTCAAGTGGCAGCGCAAGAAATTGCAATTGAGCCGACTCGTGGACCAGAAATGCATGGGCCAAGGCAAAAATGGCAAAACTACTTGGTAGTCGATGCCGAGTGCTAAAAAAACAAAGGATAACTGCAGGAATGAAAAGGAATAGATTGGAGTCTGCTTCTTGTGCCACTAAGATCTTTGTCGAAAAACATTCTGCACTCAAGTGTCGTCTGCCAACTGCCATCGTTGAATCAATTGTTTTGGAAACAAATAGAAAATCCAAAAGGTCAATTGCAAATAATCAGCATCAAGAGAATCCCAAAAAGCTGCGAGCTTGGCATAATACTAATGTTGATGAAATCTATGCGTGTATTGGCATTTTGCTATACTCTGGAGCCGAAAAATCAAATTTAGTACAACCTAAAGATATATTTGCTAAGTCTCATATGCCATTTTATAGAGCAGTGATGTCATTAGAGCGATTTGAGCAAATTTGTCGATTTTTGCGCTTCAATGATTCGAGAAGTCGTATAGCTCAATTGCTCAGAAGATAAGCTGCCTCCATTTCGTCATGTATGGACTCTATTTCAAACGAATTCGAAGTTGGCTTTCGTTCCATCCAAAGAGCTGACGATTGATGAGCAGTTGGTAACGTCGAGGAATAGATGCAGCTTTCGACAGTATATACCATCAAAGCCAGGAAAGTACGGCATCAAATTGTTTTGGCTTGTAGATTCCAAAACGAACTATCCATTATCAGCCGAAATCTATCTGGGCACACAGCCAAATGAAGAACGATCGATTGGAATTTCACATGCCTTGGTCTTTCTCCTTGCACAGGGCCATTTGAATATTGGGGCAAACATTACAATGCATAATTTGCAGAAAAGTTATCTTGTAAAAAAGTTATCCATTGGCAAAAGACCTGTATGCCCGCAATATAACTCTAATCGACACAGTTCTATCTGACAAACGCGAGTTGCCAAACCTGTTTGCATCGATCGAAGAAGCTAAGAAAAGGGGACCGTTCGCTTCGGCTTTCTGCTTCTCGAATGTATCGAAGTATCACTTGTGAGCTACACCACGCATTCAAAAAAATGTTCTGCTGATGTCGACTGCCCATGCTACTGACCATATATATGATAAAACTAGAAAGCCAATTATTATTCATGACTATATCGAGCACAAAGGTGGCGTTGACACATTAGACAAAATACCTGCAAAAGAAAAACCAATCGTTGGCCAACGGTCCCCTTTCAAAACATGGTTGACGTTGCTGGACTTGTAACTTTTTGAAGAAAAGAAAAATTTTCCTCGAAGAGTTGGCAAACAAGTTAGTTCAGGCGCATTTGGATAATCGGTGCAAACTTTGCCATCCGTGCAAATTGCAATGGATTTGATGGGCTTTATAAAAAAAGATGTCATCCCTTCCAAAAAGTTTCCGAAAATACGGGTAAAAATCAATAACTTTCTTACATAAACTTCTCTAATTCGTCATCTTCCTATAGACTCAAAGTCCACTGTGTAGATGTGAGGCATGTAAGGTACTGCACACGAAAAACAAAGATACAAAATCAACCGCCATTTGTGATCTATGTTGCAAGCCTACGTGCGGCAAGCATTACATTCGAGCTTGCGAGCGGTGCTACCTTGCAAAGTTCAAAAGACCGTCTGACGATGAATTTTTGGTCGAGGATGATGATTCATTCAGACCGTTCTTAAACATATGCATATATATTATATATATTATACATTCAAATTATACATTCATTGCTCAATCTTCATATAAATTACCGTGGGAGCACAGATCCCAAAACACGGAAATATCAGATATCAGATAGAAGGTTACACTTGTTAATCGCTGTTTTTGGGTCAAAAAGCAACTGGTAATGCGTTGAGAAAAAATAATAAGAGAACACTACATATGACCATATGTATGGTAGTCCTCCTTTAGAGCATAAAATCAGATAGGCTGCCTAAGGCGCCTGAAGATATCATTTTCCGTATTAAACGGAAGATCTTTTGAGTGGTGCTGTTCGCATTGACTGGCTCTGAAAGCAGACATAAGAAGCTGTACGAGCTGTACAACGACATCTGGTTTGTCACAAAAATGGATTTTAGTCGCTTGATATGGGTGGAACAATGCCCCGGCCCAGAGAGTCTTCCATTCCATCCCGAAGGGAAGCACAGGCAGACCTCGTCTTAGAGCGAAAAAGGGGCGAAACAGAACTTCAAATACCATTTAATAGCGCGCATTTAGAAGCAAATGAGGTCCAGATTCACCCTGGACTGAAACGCCTTCCAAATAAGTAAACAGGGGTCTCAAAAACCAATTGCAATATTTGGAAAAAAACTTTCAGCAAAGATTAGATCGCTGGCGTGATTACGGCACTTAAAGAGAACGAGGCTTTCGAATTTGATGAAGCTATTATGTTTCGTCAATCATCATGTCCAGCCTTTCGCTCGAGCAACGTTTGCAAATTGTGGAAATTTATTTCCAGAATCGACATTCAGTAAAATGTGTTTATAGAACGGTACACCAATTTTATGGTCAACATAATCGACCAGGTGAGTCAACTATTCGCAACACAATTCAACAGTTTCGCATTGCATTTACTCTTTTGGACTCCAGGCCACTGACAAGAATGCGCAGAGTACGCACAGAAGAAAGCGCCGTTGAGGAAGATTCTAATCCATCGATTCATCATCGTGCGCAATAATTTGGCCAGTGTCCATCGACTTTCTGGAAGATTTTGCGTAAGGATCTTGATTTACATGGTTTGCGTCATGATTCGCTGATTAAATGCTTGAACAATTCGAAGCCAATTCATTTTTTTTTAAATCAGTTGTTCAGTGACGCGGTCTCAATGGCTTTGGTAATAAGCAAAACGCTCCAGAAAAATGCACTGCTTGGTGCAGTTCATGACCTGGCTCTATCATCGTACTCCTGCATTGTCGTACTTCTTCAAAAAGTGTCTGCAGGGCATTTGATTTCAGCTACATGCTATACTGGAAGCGAAACCATCGAGTATTTGAAGAAGAAAGTGTTTGATGACAACATTATCTCCAGATGTGAACCTGCAGCCTGGACTCCAAGATCGCATGATTTGACCCTGTTGGGCTATATTTTGTAGGGTATTTGAAGTCGTCGGTCTACGCCGATAAATCAACAACGATTTCAGCTTTCAAAGCCAACATCGATTGCACCTTTCGTGAGATACTGCCTCTAATACTCAGACGTTCCCGCAGTGGTCATATGGGCGAAATCATGTTTCATCATTAATGCCATAGAATTATCCATTTATTCCTCTTAAGTCTGTTTTTAAGCCGGAATATTCAAACACATATAGACTCAATACCGTCATAGCTAAGACCATATCGTTAAGTAGCCTTTTGTATTTGATTTTGTATAGGCGACATGTCCTTGTTTTCTACCCCCGGAATATTAAATATTATTTTTTGCTCATCACGCTTTCGGCGCAAGTCAGTTTAGACTGCTAATTTAGCATTATCTTTGCGGTTTTTACTGATAAAAGTCCATGCAATCAGCAGACCCTTTAACAGGCCACGTGCAATTAGCAAAGGCCCTTGACTACTAACACGCAGATAATACCGACATTCAGGAAGTGCGATGGGATGGGCCGAACAGAAGTAGGATGAAAAACTGTGATATACATACATGTATTATGGTGATTTCTATAAGGAAAAGAATCCGCGCTTATTCGCATGTGTATTTGCTATATGCGTCGGACTTAGGTGCGAAGTCTTCAGCTTCTGACACGTAAGCGAGCGTCTTATGGAAATCCGTTTGCGCCCATGCGCCTATAGAATAAAAGAACGACACCACCAAAGACTGTTTCTACGAGCTGCTCGGCTAGACATGTGAACATTGTGCTAAATACCGATAGTTGGTAAGCAAAGCCTACACGACACTATTTTGCGATGGACTTAGGTTTGTTGCCTTTAGGGCAGAATGAAATACCGCTATAGCAAGCATACGGTTTCCTCACCTTAATATACACAAGGAAACATGGGGTTTCTGGAACATAAAACGCTAAATCAAATTGATCACATTGGGATCGAGGTAAGACATGCGTCTTATATTCTGGATGTCCGAACCTTCCGGGCAGCCAACATTAACTTGGACCACCATCTTTTCACAGCCCAGATACAAATGCGGATTTCCCAAGCGCCAAAATAGAACTACTCTGAGCAAATAGAAGGGAGAAAAGCCGCAATCGCAAGAGCGCTTATAAACGAAAACTTTCAACAACTTCCATTCCGCCAACATCAGATACCGAGGACTAGTGACAGCTTTGCCAAAGTGCTATCAGAGACGTCACAACATCCATAATCGAGAATCCCTGAAAGGACATTCAGCTAAACAGGAAAAGTACAAAGCGGTGCTACAACGAAGGACGAGAGAGGCTCGTGAACTCTACAAGCAAAAGAGACGGGAATAACATCACCTTCTCCAAAAGAAGGAAAAAAGCACGCGAAGTACGCAATCGAAGATATTGAAAGTTTGCACTCCAGGAGCAACGTACGCAAGCTTTACTATTGATATGAACTAAATGTATGTGTATGAATTGGTTTACTCAAATGTTATTTAAAAGCTTATGTATGTATTAGTAAGTCAGTATTATATCTATTCATTCATTCGGCTAATAAATACCTTTTGTGTAATTACTACCAGTTTCTCGTGTTTTACTTGTTTTACGCAACATTTACCAATAGTTAAAAGGAACGTGTCAAGATAACAAGCTCCGCACAGAGGCCTGTATTGATGAAGAAGGAAACTCTGTTGTACTCTTAGAGCCATAGTCGGTGCTAAGAGTATGGAAAAACTTCTTTTGTAGACTATACAACAGCCAAGAAGCCCAAAATCTCATTGTCAATTTAGACGATGACAGCTTAAACTTCTGCCCACCTGACTAAAACAAAATAAGTGTAGTAATGTTTAACGTCCGAGGTATTCGCAGCTACTGGAAGTAACTTTGTGTACACAGCAACTCATTTCTCAGATCTGGCCCGATGAATGGAATCTCAGTATCGGTTGCCCGATATACAAAAAGGAAAACCCCTCAACTGCGCCAACTATGGAGGTATATGTAAATCTCCTTAACATTGCATATCGTATTATTGTCTGAAACTCTTCGTGTACAACCTGATTGGTTCCTATCAGTACATTTTTAGAACAGAAAAGTCGACAATCGACCAAATCTTTACACTCCGGCAGATCCGGCTGGAAAAAACTGAAGAAGCCCACATGAATACCCACCATCCTTTCGTCGATTTTAAGGCCGCATATGGTAACATTTATAGGGATGAGCTAAGTCTAGTTTTGGCATCCCTCTCAAGTTTGTCTGTTTGTGCAGAATGACGATTAAGAAGGTCGGTAACGATTTAACCGAGACCTTTGATGTCAAAAAAGGTTTTAGACAGCGCTCTCATGAGACTTGTTTAACATCATACTTGAAAGAATTGTCCGGAAATCACCAGCGGACACCGGAGGTACAGTCTTCAAAAGTCTGTACAACTATCATACTTCCGTACGCTGATGATATTAAGGTCACTGTGCTATCAATTCTGGCAACAGCACCTCCAGAAATAAAACGAAGAATCACTCTTGCCAATTCGCTGTTTCTTTGGGCTAAGGAGGAAATTGAGTAGTAGGGCTCTCTGCCGAAAAACTAAGGAGACTCTACATAAGACCTAAATCATCCCGGTTCCACATGCATTGAAGCTTGTACTCGTATTATACTTTTTCGAAAGCATATTTTTTTTTTTTTTTTTTTTTTAATTTATTTATTTATTTTCTAAAAACGTTACAGTAATTTAAGTGACCCGCAAAGAATCTTGCTTATCTGCAGGTGATTGATTTTTTACAATAGTTTCTAAAGGTTTATCGGTTGTGAAACTTATTTAAATAATTCAAATTTGGTTATTTAATTCAATTGACTTTAGTTTTAACAAATTAAAAAAAAAATAATAATAATAATAATTACGATTAGCAATATTATTTTTTTTTTAGTATTTTAAGTTACATAATAAATTAAGGAAATAAAGTATTAAGGAAATAAAGTTTTAATACTTTTCTACGTTTTTTGAAATTCACTATGTTTTTTATATTTGCTGGTAGGTCATTCATCAATTGTGGTATGGCGTAGCTCGGATGTCTTCTCCCATAGTTGTTAAAAGTTTCAGGAATTTCCAGAAGTCCTTGAGCTCGTCTTCTTGTATTCTGATTATGACGTATTCATTGTTGATAGCGTTGATCGTCATAATAGCGTAACAGCATTGTCAAGTTAAATATACCGTTAACATCGAGGACCTTTAAAACAAAATTATTGGCATTCATTATTTTAAATAATCGATGCTGAAGATATAATATCTTATCGATATGTGTCTTGGACGCATTTCCCCACGCTAATATTCCGTATCTTAAACGAGATTCAGCAAGTGAAAGGTACACTTGCTTCTGCACCTCTACGCTTGTGTATCTTTTGAGGTACACCATCGCACAAATCGCATTTTTAAGTTGCATCCGTATCTTATCGACTTGTTCATGCCATAAGAAGTGATCATCAATTACAACTCCCAGATACTTAATAGTCTTAACTACTTCAATAGCATCACTTTTCGTTGTCGTTTTGATGATATATGCTGATGGAAATTTCGGGCTGGTGTGGCATGCGTATGTGCATCAGTTTGTTTTTACCGCATTAATCACAAGTCCTTGATCGTGACACCATTTTGAGACTATATTAAATTCACCTTGCATTATCGAGATCGCAGTATTAATGCACTTGTGTTTAACAATTATTGCTAGGTCATCGGCGTATGCAAAGACTGTACTTTTGTTAAGCACACGAAGAAGCTCGTTAGTATACAAGATGAAGAGGATTAGACCCAGTTTTGAACCTTGTGGTACACTGCTTTTCTTTGCTCAGTGTGTTTCTTACTCTTACCCTTATTTTTCTTCCCGATAGGTAATTCTCTACCCACTTTGCCAAGGTCCAATTCGGTTGAGGCTTTCGATGATTTTCTCATGGCTTAATATATCAAAGGCCTTGCTGAAGTCTAAGAACATGACTAGAACATGGTGGTTTTTATTTAGACCTGCGTTAATCACATTTGCGAGATCTCCAAGTAGTAACCCAGTGCTCTTATTTTTTTGGAAGCCATATTGGTTTGGCTGTAAAACTCTATGTTTTTCTGCGAAGTTTGTTAGTCTTCATATTATTATTTCCTCCAGGCATTTTTCTACAATAGGCAGAATTGCGATGGGCCTATAGTTCTCTATCTGGTTTTTCGTTCCCCCCTTGTGTATAGGACGTATTATCGACGTTTTTAATAACTTCGGAACACAAGATTGACTTATACTTTGGTTGATAATTGTTCTAATTATTGGAGTCAAAGACAGAACATTTAGTTTGAGATCGATCGGTCTAATATTATCTGCTCCTGGTCTCCTGTCGGCTTTTAAACAGCACAACATTCCGTAAACTTCTGCTTCGCTGGACTCCTCTACATAGATTAATTGTGCTAGATGTATATTTTTATGGGAAGAGGTTTTGTGAGAGCATCTATGCACTATCTTGGATGCTTGGCTAGAGAATTGTTCCTCAAATTTCTCTACTAAGTTCGTTAGTTTCGTATTCACAGGAAAATTGTTCATAACTTTCTCATCTATCGATCTCTTTTTTCGGCCCATAAGTTCATTTAACACATTCCATATTTTTCTCGGGTCATTTTTGGCGTTAGCAAATCTTTCTTTGTAGAAGTTAGTTTTAGTAATTAGAATATTTTTATTCACAACATTTCTATATTGTTTATACTCAGTTTCGTATCCTCTGTTTAGTGGGTTGTTTTTCCATTTCCTGTAGAGCTCATTAGCTCATATTCCTGTAGAGTCATCCATGTTTTGCTATTTTTGTTGATTGAGTGTATATATCGTTTATTTTGTTCACAAATATATTGTATAGCCGATCAACGTAATTTTCTTCACTTAATCTTTGCCAGTTTGTTTCCCTAATTAGTTGATTAACTCTAATTTGGTTGATTTTTAAAGGAATTTCTTCTACAATTTGTCGCTCAGAATAGTCTTTTGTAGCATACAATGTTGCGTAGTGATCTGATATATCGGTTTCAATAACGGCCGATACAATATCTTGTTTCATAATGCTAATAAAAATATGATCAATTATTGTCGACGTATTGGCTGTTATATTAACCCGAGTTGGTTGATTTCTAACATTCATTAAGCCCTTTGATGCCATTATTTCTAAATACTTACTAACTTGGGGGTCATTTAATTTTTTTAAGTTAATATTCGCATCTCCCAAAACGATTAATTCCCTTTCATTTTTGATATGGCTGTCCAGTTCTTCAATAAATTGTGTGATGTTTAACTTAGGCGGCCTATAAATTGCGTGAATATGTGTTTTGTCGTTTTTACCTTCCATTTCTAGGTGTACATTTTCGTAGTATTCAGTATCTTTATTAATTCTGGAATATTTAATATTATTTTTAATATAAACTGCAATTCCCCCACCTTTGCGTTTCTTTCTATTACTGAATTCAGGAATATATCCATTTATAGAATAATATTCATTTTCTTCTTCTTCTATATTAATTTCATTTAAAACAATAATATCAATGTAATGAACAAAAGGTTCTATATCTGCTACGAAAACACTCCAATTCTTCCTTATGGACCTTATATTAAAACATACACAACAAAAATTCATATTCTTAATAAGATCTGCATCAATACCGGTAAAACCATGTACTACCCTAAAATCGATGGAAGCGTCACTATATTGGTTTTCCATCATGTCTTTTTTTTAGTTTTTTTATTTTCTAACAACGTTTCTTTTGTTGGTTAAGTTAGATGGAGATTCTTTTTATATCGTTAACAGAGCCTATGTGTATGGATTCGCCGTTTTCAGCTCTTTTTGCAAGTATTTTGCCTGTTGCCTCCCACACAAACCTCCAGTTACACCCTCTGGCTTTGTTTTTGGCCAGCCAGAGTAAATGTTTATTTGTAGGAGTTAGCTGATTGTTAACGAATACATGTGCGTCACTCTCTGTCTCTCTGTTTTGATAGTTGTTGGTATTTTCCCTAATCTTCTTTAATTCGATTTTGCGATCAGACTTTGCATTTTTAATTACATTTGTCTTGCACGCATAGTTAGTAAAACATGCAATTATCGAAGATTTTTTTGGGTTTCGCGTGTTTGTTCTGTAAATGTCAATTATATCGGATGTGTTTATTTCACAGTTTATTGTTTTTCTGACAGCTTTAACTACTTCTGTTAAGTTTTCGTCAATCGTGGGTGGAATATTTTTTATTTCTATATTGTTTTTTAGTATCTGTTGCTCTAGTGTATTAACTTTAGTTTCTAATAAAATAATTTGTTTATCTTTTTCTTGGTTGTTTTCTTTTAATTGTTTGATTTCTTCGGAGAGTTTTTGAAGGATATTATCGTTTTGTGACATGTGCTGGTTAATTTGTTCGTATTTACTTGCAACAAATTCACAGCTGGTTTTTATTTCCGACATTTCTTTTCTCATTAATTTTATTTCTTCGATAAAAGATTTGCTAGTGGTGTTTAGTGCATTTTGATGTTCATTAACATCAGGTGAACTAGCGCTTCTCGTTCTTTTCGGTGGTGGTTGATTTGGGGTAGTTGCCATCGATACAGATTTTGATGTAGCATTAACTACAGCATTTTGCAGTTCCCTTCTGCAGGTAGCACACCTCCACTCCTCTTTCTTTGCCATAGACATTTTTCGGTAGGATTTTTCGGAGACCGTGGTGCATCCAAAGTGCATTTTACGATCACACCGATAGCATGTCACAAAATCCCCTTCGCAGGGGAGATCAACGAGACACTCATTGCACACATGCATGATTGCTGTATTTACAGAAAGAGAGCTTACGGGAAATATAATTTATTTAAAAAAAAAAAAAAATGCAAAACAAAGAAAATACCAAAACTGGAAAACTTTCAAAATGATTTTTAGCACTATTTTCGACACGATTTTTATGTAATAAGTCACTGTCTTCTACTTTTACTTTTTCACACTATATATTTTTAAATGGCTTAAAACACACTGTTTTTTTTTTTGTAATATAAACTCCGAGCAAGATAAACCTGTCTCCTACAAGACCAATGAAAATATTCTCAGTCGTTTCGAGAGAGAAATTCGATCCCGTTTGCGTTGACGTGCGTATACGTATACGAGCTGTACGGCGATATCGTTTAAGTCGGTATATTGCGCAGCAGTCATCTGAGTTTGCTAGTACATGAAGATCGAATGAACATGAATGCTCTGGCTCACAGATTTTCAAATTTAACCCGAGGGTACAACGCAGTAGAGGAAGACCTCACCTTAGGTGGCCCTCATAAGTAGAAAGCGACTTCAACCGACTTCTAGTGCGTAACTAGTGGCGGTTAGCTAAAGAGCTGGGTAACTGGAGACGTTTATTTAGTTGAGCCCTACGTTGTTCACCACGAACTGTAGAGCCACTTACATAAGTAAGTAAATGAATTGTATAGAGCATTCCGTCGAACTAAGGCAACTTCGGGCACATACAGGCCTTGAACGCCAAATTAGTTCCTTGAGGCGGATGGTGTCTCTTTGTCATAGAACAGTTGAGCTCTGAGTTTGATTACTAATCGTTAGGGACCTAAAAGATTTTCCAATACATTCGATTTCTCAAAAAAAAGATTGTTTATAAGGCCACCACGACTCTATCTGTACCAAGTGACTTACATTTTCGATCCATAAAGTACAGTGGAATGTTACACTACATCGTACACTACTTTACTGTAGCTTATTTTCTGTATATTGAAATGTATCTTAACCATGTAAGATCTGTTTTTTTATTTCAAAATAAATGATTCTAAGCCGCATATGAGGTTTTTTTAAATCAATATATGACCGGATGGATTCAAAATATAACGCTAAAAATTCCAACTTTGTTATAGAATTGAATGCAGCATCACATAACCTTTTTAGCACCAATATCCTTCTTAGGCAATAAGAGATACTGCATCAAACCCAATGTCCGCATTATGAGCTATTGTATTTAATGAATAATCAATACAAACTTACCTCACCGTAAAAGCACTTCTTACGTGTCTCGAATTGTGCCTTGCACGAGGCAACAATAGTATCCTTCAACAGTGTAGCTGACAGGACACGTGGTAAACTCTCCATTGATGTAAACTCCTCCAAATCGCCCCATGGTCTGTAAAGACAACATCGTCGACATTATGAGTGATTCTACCAATATATCTCAGAAAATGAACGATTTAATTAGACTCTAAACCTAACCACATGTTTGTACATATACTCGTACACACGGTGGTGTAAACCTATGCCATTAATACCCGGATTTTGTATATGTATCGGATATATTGTATTTTGACATTGTAGTTTGTATTGTATCGGATATATGTATGTACGATCCTTTGACGTTAATCATACTAACGACGAAACATACACAAATCGAGTAGCACATTTTGATTACCTGTTTCAGGTGCGGTTTTCGAGCATCTATTTGCAGTGGAATAATATCTTAAGGTACTGCAATGAAGATAGGGTACTTACAGAACCATTTGACCATTAACGAAGCACAGCTCCTGTGAACAATCTAATTTTGCCGCAAAGGTGTAACATGTCTTAAACATCCAGAATGGTATCCTGGCAAGGCCACCTTCCACATCGTCTGACAACAGTTCGCACACCATTGCCATTGTATCGGGCAGCGTCTGTTGGGAAAAAGATACAATGAATAAATATTCCCAGAACTTGAGGTACATTTTACGCATAGTATACAGATAGTTGCATTATTACCTTAGTGTGTTGGGCTCGGTATTGTGTTTTTGTTTATTTTGGTTTCACAATGGCCCCCAGCCGATGTTTGTTAGTTGTATAATATAGATTGCAATTGACCCGTTTGGAGTTTTGTAAACGAGACTAGTTATAGAATTTGAACTTCCACAAACAATGGTGAGATATAGTATTTATTTATTCCTTTTAGAATAGTTTACAGAGTTCCAAAGAACTATCCCTACACTTGCACAGATTCATAATGGTTTACCAAAATCAATGTCTTTTCGTTTTTCAAAGGAACCTATGCATATGAGGAAACATAGTCCTGCGACCTAACGACCGGACCACCGACTGACCGTCGTAGGATATGTTGTAATTGGATTGAAGAAAAACAGATAATTGGATCTTGGGAAGTTTTCAAAAGCGTGTACTTGGAAATACTGATGAGTGTGTGCTCGTTGCTTATATAAATATATATTTCTCCAATAAACTATCTCAAAATGCTCAAGATACTTATGCATACAAACATGTACACGAATACTCACTAGGAAAATAGATTAAAAGAAAATGTTGGTTTCAAAATATTTTCCTCTGTTGATTCATATTAGTCATAACAAGCACAGGTCGGAAAGTCATTTTCTGAGTTTGGATGCATGAGTATGTGTGAACTGAAGTTTTAAACATTTCAAACTCTGTTTGCTTTTGTGGATGAGTTCGAGCACAAAAGTAAAATCCTATTTGGAACTTGTATGCCGGAGGGTGATCAAATTTGGTTTTGGATAAGCATAAGATGTCCTAATGTTTATTTATCGGCCTAAGTAGGAAATTAATCTCAAAGTCTTGTAAACTAGTTTTACAAATCCTGAAAGATGGAAATAGAAAATTAGAAACTTTTCTGGGGAATAAGCCGTCTCCTCACATGGCTTCAAACTTTAAAGAAAGATTTAAGAATGTCCTTACGAAACAGCTGAGCTTTGTTGGACCTATATTTGCAGGATGAAATGAATGTACTCGTAAGAGCAGCATATCGAATTGAAGATTTTGTCAAAAAAGTTTTAAGAAGTTAATAGTGACACTCACAACGAAATTTTTTTCAAAGGAACTTCTACAATTAGTGGAGCATTGGAAGGAGGATTTTTTGGCACATATTATCGCGCAGCAACTACTTATTGTACATACATATATGGACTCATGCAACAACTAATAAAAACCTCTAATTGTGCGCTCGAAGGTGTTCTTTCCGGATTGGAATCGGAATCTATATGTACTTCTGACCTCTTGTATCTCCTCCTCAAAGCAAACGGATCTTCGTCTTCACGAACGGCCATGCTTCTGTGCCGTACAGCAATGAAGCACTTCTGAGCACTCACAGAAGTCATCTGAATATAACACTGTAATATTCTATGAGGTCTGTGAGATCTCGCATTGTAGTGGTAAAGAATTACCCGTGTTAAGCGGTTGCTCTTCCTTATTTCTACAAAGACTTCTGACAAACAAATGGGAATGTACCATTCCGAATTTGGAAATAAATTGGCGACCATTTGCTTCGAAGTGCTTCATGCGCGAATAATTTTTGTTGAATTTGGTTCGTCTGGAAATACCCATACAGCCGAAATACCCATGAAGCACCGCGATCGAATTTTCTATGGGCCAATCTACACGAGCCTTTTTTTGAGCGATTGTCAAATCATGCGGTATCGACCTCTAAGAAATCTCTTTGACGGCCAAAAGTGCTGACGTCACAGAGCATATATGTATGCTTCTCGTGTAACATCTTAAAGAAAGCTCAGTTCCTGAAATCGATATCGACACCGTATAGTATCTAAAGAGGTTAGTCAAGCTGAGTTAAACCTTGGCATCCCTGTCCACCACATATGCCTGTGCCAGACGAAAATTAAGAGAAATGACATGTCAAAAATAATATTAAAGTATTATACGTAACTCACAGACTCATTCCCAATCCTTCAAATGCAGGCGGTTTTGCAAATAAAGGCAACAAAACAGTACGACAGTTACGGCATTAAGGTAATAAATACTTTCTTAATATCGTTCCTTCAACAAATAATACAAGCTGGATGACCATAGACAACGCCGTGAATTCGTTAATTGCGCGTTGGAAATGTTGACTGGAGATCTTAATTTTGGCCAAAAAAACATCTTTTCGGACGAAGCCCATTTTTTGCTCAGCGTCTATATCAACAAGCAAAATTGCCGTTATTGGGGCAAACACAATCCACAAGTGTTCGGCCAAAAATAAATTTGTTTCGAAATGAGGAAGGAGATACCGTTACCGTAAATGGTCTCAGGTATAGAGCGATGTTAACCGACTTTCTGTGGTTAGAGCTCGACAACATTCATATATCCGAGATTTGGTTCCAACAAGACGGCGCTACATACCATACAAGCAACGCAACGCTCGAAGTCGTGAAGGAGAGATTTTGCGACTGGGTCATCTCACGGCGAGCGTTCATCAATTGGCTGCCGTGATCATGCGATTTGACACCACTCGATTATATTCTCTGAGGCTACGTCAAGCCCTTAGTCTATGCTAACAAGCCAAGCACTTTGGACCAACTCGAGGCCAACATTCTACATGCTATTACCGGAATAACGCCGTACATATTGGACCGAGTCATCAAAAATTGGACTGACCGCGTGAAGCACTGACAGGGAAGCCGAGGCGGCCATTTGAAAAGATGTGCTACTCCATACATAATAACATGAACGTAGCTTCTAAATAAAGCCAGAATCAATTTTATACTTCAACCGTTGTTGTTATGTTTAAATATTTTTTCCTATCGTTCTTATCTAGTCACCCTTTAATAGATTCAAATGTGAGCCTTAATCAAAAGCAAAAAAAAGGTCCTCAGTTGCTCTGAGAGAATGATTCGTCCTTTTTGAATATCAGCTCGTACTAAAAAAGAACTCTGCTCAACCACGGTGTGTTACAGGTCCTGATAGATAAATTAACGATTATCTTTAAGGCCACTTAAAATTTCATATCACGAAAATATTTTCAGATGCCTTCAAGCGAGGTTTGTTTTTATGGTGCTAATTTAGCTAGCATAAACTTCAGAGAAAAAAAGGCGGGGGGTTCCAATCTAAACAACAATATACAAATTATCGTTCCACTAACCAGTCGAACGTAGATAATATTGCGGTTTTTCCGAGACTCAATTCTAGAAGGAGATATAATATCGAATATTCAAAATCAATTGGCAACATTAGTTAACAACGTAAATATCGGGTTCTCAACATATTTACCACAAAGGAAAGTCAGTGGAGATAAACCATTCTTTTCCTTAGGGGTACTTCAGGCAGTATAATCTCTATTGAACAAGAAATTCACATTGGTAGCCTTTTTGGACAATGTCTCAGATTGTATAAAGGCCATGATCAGCACAAATTTGAACATCAACGGATGTGAGGAGGCAGACTGAGGGGATTAAAGAAGCCCTGTCCTGGCTGAAGAAAAACGTGATATCTCCAAAGGATATCCGCATCTTTTCGGACAGTCAGACCGCTATCAAGTCCCTGTCTCATTAAATTCTAAGACCGCACTTGAATGCCGATCATCTCTTATGGAGATGGCAGAGCAGTTCAACCTTCACCTTTGTTGGGTGCCGGGCTAGAGAAACATTCCTGGGAACTGTAGAGCCGATGAACTCGCCAAATTGGAACCACTCTACCTATTCTACCGGAAAAGTGTATCATAGGTATGCCAATCGCAACGCGCAAACTAACATTAAAGCTGGATGGGAATAAAAGAACAGACCTTAAGTGGACTGTTGGACAAACATGTCTAGCGACCACACAGATCTGGCCAAAGCTGGATATGAATCGCTATAATAGTCTTCTAAATAGGAAATATCTCAGCGCCATCATATTTGTCATCACTGGACACTGCCTCATAGGCAAGCGCACAAGAAGGCTTAACGCTTTTACAAACGATTTCTGCAGAATCTGAATGGACGAGGAAGACGAGGAGACAAACCTACTCTGTACAGGTACAGCTCTCTCCCAGAGAAGAAAACTTCACTTAGGAGCTTTCTTCTACAACGACCTAAACGATCTAAAAAGGATAGACGTAAAAAGTCTCCAACGCTTCATCATAAGCTCAAACTGATTCCATTTAGTGCTGCTGTCGTTGTCTGAATTGATAGCGAAACCTAGGTAGTCGCATCGCCTTGCGTAAATCCTTTTTTAACATAAAAGGTCTCGGTGTGTTATATACCGACCTTGATATAGCAGCGTGTATTCTCCATCATCATCCTGCACCAGCGGATGAGTTTGGCAAGTATGCCAAACTAGACATTGCTCCCTATAGCTCGTCTCTTTAGTACATACTGGCATACGCGGGCTTAAAATCGATGAATAGGTGCTGTATATCGATTTAGAGCTTCGGCAGAGTATTCCATAAGCTAGTTGTATGGCTTAGGAAAGTATCACGATATAATATTTCACAGTACGTCCGAAAGTGGAGTTGAGGGTTGTACTTATTCATACGAGGAGTGTTACGGTTGAAGTTTTGAGGGGCCGGAATGTTCCAGGAAATTTCTATGGTGGTGTTGGAAATAGCGATAGATCAAAGTGAGACACGAGACATTTTGTCGGTATTCGAGGGTTATCATTGATTGAGTGATATTAGCATCATCTTTGAGTTTGATCGCTCGGTTTTTAATCCTTTCTAGCAGGTGCAGAGATTTTTCAGGCACACCTTACAAGGTGTTGGCATTGTACCCCATTGTTCCCCAAATTTGGGCGAATAGATGCTCTATATATTGAGGCCAGGTCAGAGGGGATGAAATATTTCTTACATTGCTTGAGGAAATCTAGACATTTCGCAGCATTTTTGACGACACCAAATATGTGGTCATTCCAAGGTAAGTTGCTATTGACAAACGTACTGAGAACGGAAAGTTTTTCGGATGCGTCAAATTCAACTCTGCTGATAGTTCCCCAATTGGTTATACTGTTAATATCGGAATTTAGTGAGCTTAGCTTACGCTGCAGTTCCCGTTCTACTGCCAAAGAGCAGGGACGTGAGTCCGGGAACGAATATGAAAAGCAGAGAGTACTGTCATCATCAAATGAATATATTGGCTTAGAAGGAGCTGACAAGAGACCATTAATGAAAACTAAGAAGAGTGTCGGAGACAAAATGGAGCCCTGATGCGTACCAGCATTTATTTTGTGAATATTAGACTTGAAACCATTTTAGGGTTATTAGATTCAGGGGCATCTCGGACGATTCTCGGAAGTAAGGGTTGGGAAGCACTGCTGGGTTTTAATTGCCAACTGTCCAAATCAAATGTCAAAACGGTGACTGTTGCTAATGGGGATGGGGTTGACGTGGTCGGTGCACTCAACGTTCCTATTAAGGTGGAGAATACGGTGAAGGTAATGGAAGTGCTTCTGATACCAAAGTTACCGCATAGTTTGATTTTGGGTGCCGATTTTTGGGAATTGTTCTCAATAATACCGGATCTCAAAAATCGGGCCTGGAGCTTTGGAGAGGAAGTACTAGGAGTGGAAGAGGGCTTTGTGCTGACCAATACCCAAAGAAATCGGCTCAATGAACTCATCGAAGGGATCTTCCAATCGATGGGCGAAGACCTGGGTTGCACTTCGCTTGTTCAGGACGTCATTAAAACCAGTGCCCCACCTATCAAACAACGATACTATCCCGTTTCTCCCATAGTCCAGCGACAGATTAATAAAGAAGTGGACGATATGCTGGAAGCCGGGGTCATTGAGCCATCTTCAAGTCCATGGTCATCTCCAATTTTATTAATCAACAAAAAGGATGGGAAATACCGATTTTGTGTGGACTTCCGTAATCTCAACCAAGTAACCGAGCGCGACGCGTACCCAATACCATACGTCTTTGCAACCCTTGACAAACTTCGAAATGCTAAATATCTTTCCTCGCTTGACATCAAGTCTGCCTACTGGCAAATACCTATGGCCGAGACATCGAAACAGTACACAGCGTTCACTATTCCCGAAAAGGGGCTGTATCAATTTCGTCGCATGCCTTTTGGGCTACATAACGCCCCAGCGACTTGGCTTTGATCGGAGCCGACCTTGAACCGAATGCCTTTGTGTACCTAGATGATGTCATAATTGTGACTGAAACTTATGAAAAGCATTTGGAAGTCTTGCGCATAGTGCTGCAGCGAATAAAGGAGGCCGGTCTTGTCTTGAGTCGTGACAAATGCGAGCTTTGTAAGCCAGAGCTTAGGTACCTTGGTTATGTCGTAAATGGGAAAGGCCTTTTAGTGGATCCGGAAAAGGTTAAATGTATGGTTGAGTACCCACGGCCAGTGACCGTATCTGGGGTGCGAAGATTTGTCGGTATGGTGTCGTGGTGTAGGCGTTTTGTGCACCACTTCTCGGATTTGATTGCCCCAATTACAGGGCTTCTCAAGAAGAAGCGCCGCTTTGAATGGAACGAGTGTTGCGAAAAAGCATTCTGCACGCTGAAAGAGAGGTTGGTTTCAACGCCAATACTCAAATGCCCTGATTTCAGTTTACCCTTCACCGTACATACAGATGCCTCTGGTTGTGGGATAGGAGCCATTCTCACTCAAGAACCACCTGGTGAAGGCGAAAAGGTGATTAGCTATCTTAGCCGATCCCTGACGAGAACCGAAAGGAACTACTCCACTACAGAACGGGAATGTCTGGCTGTTATTTGGCCCGTGGAAAAGCTTCGTCCCTATTTAGAAGGTAGTAGTTTCACTGTAGTGACTGACCATCATTCGTTATTGCGGCTGAACAATTTGAAGGACCCGCAGGGTAGGCTGGCTCGCTGGGCTGTCAAATTGCAGCAGTATGATTTTAAAACCATACACCGGAAAGGTAAGGATCATCTGGTCCCAGATGCTTTATCGAGGGTAAATGAAGAGTTGTCTTCGATCTCCTTAGCTACGGCGGATTCGTGGTAGCTTAAGATGTTGGAGGTGGTGAAAAGAAATGGGGAAAAATTTCCAGACTGGAGACTGGAAGAGGGTAACCTCTTCAGGCGAGTACGGATGAGATATCCGAAGTTGATGACCCAGGGTGGTGAGTGGAAGCGAGTAGTTCCGAGGGAAAGCCGGTCTGAAGTACTAAGGCAATGCCACGATGACATTTTGAGTGGGCACGGTGGGGTACAAAAGACGCTAGACAAGGTGGCGAGAAGCTACTATTGGCCGAAGCTAAAAACAAGTGTCACAAAGTACGTTCCTGCATGTACAGTCTGTCAGACGGTGAAACCTGACCTACGGAAACCTGCAGGACTGATGGCTTCGAGGTGTAACGTCAGCAGACCTTGGGAGCTGTTATGCGTGGATTTTGTAGGAACGCTTCCTCGGTCTACTAAGGGATATAGTTACATTTTGACGGTTGTCGACTTCTTCTCAAAATTTCCCTTGTTTTTCCCGGTTAGAACAGCAACCGCCAAATCCGTACGAGCTATTCTCGAAGAGCAAGTGTTCTTAGTGTTTGGGGTCCCTAAATGGATTGTGCGTGACAATGGAGTGCAGTTTAAGAGCAAGGAAATGGCCGATTTGGCCGATGCCTACAAGGTCACCCTGAATTTCACTGCACTTTACCACCCGCAAGCCAATCCGGCGGAGCGGTATAACCAAACGCTAAAGACAAAACTTCGTGCCTATGCTTCCGAGAATCACCGGAAATGGAATGAGCTTCTACCCAAAGTAGCGTGTGCCATTCGAATCTCAACACACGAAGTCCTCAAGGAGTCACCATACTTCGTTTTGTTTGGGAGGGAGATGCCAATTAGGGGTGATGGGTCTGAGGTTCCTGCAAATGGTTTTACAGCCGATCGTTCTTTTGATGTTCAGGCCTGGTCAAAAGCCTTAGGTGAGGTAGCAGAAGACGTAAGGAATAGAATGCGTGTCGCAGGTAGAAAATCGGGAAAATTGTACAACCTAAGGAGAAGAGACACTCAGTTCTTTCCGAAGGATTTAGTTTTGAGAAGGAATTTCGTCTTATCCGATGCTGCGAATTATTTTACGGCAAAGCTTGCCCCCAAGTATGTAGGTCACTTTGAGGTTATCCGAAGAGTCTCTCCCTGGACGTACGAATTAGGGAACAAAAGCGGGAAAAAGGTAGGCGTTTGGCACTCAAAAGACTTAAAGCTAATTTCTTCTTCTAACAATTCAATTATTTCAGCGTCCCGTTCTGTCCTCATCGGAACTCCTATTAGCATTTCGAATGGTGTTCTGTTCGTCGCTCTTGACACGGTTGCATTGATTGTTTTTTGAAGACGTGGAATGTTCTGGTACCATTTTAAGGGATTAGCTAGAGACATTTTGGTAAGCATCGTTTTAATGATGGAATTCATACGTTCTACTTGTCCGTTGCCGCGTGGAACGCCAGTTGTTATTTGGATATGGATTATATTCCTTCTGTCGCAGAATTCTTTGAAGTCAATTGCCATAAATGCGGGACCTTTATCGGTTATGATTCTGTGGGGACTGCCGAAGATATTTTCTTGGAATTCAAGTTTTTTAGGACTTCGTCTGTTGTCG
This sequence comes from Volucella bombylans, assembly GCA_949129095.1. NCBI lineage: Eukaryota > Metazoa > Arthropoda > Insecta > Diptera > Syrphidae > Volucella > Volucella bombylans. The sequence goes on along the minus strand of OX422140.1, from coordinate 147,977,608 downwards.
TGCTTTTGACAGGGTAGACCCATACGAACATTGTAAATGCGTCCATTACTACAAACAGGTGTTTGTAATTTTTTGCGGTGGAAGCCATGGGGCCAAGATGATCCATGTGGTAGGTATGTAGCGGAGTATCAATTTTTTCTATCGGGTTTAGATATCCTTCTTGCCTACCCCTCTTCTTTTCCGCGAGAATGCATGCTACGCAATTGGAAATCACGTCCTCGATCTTACTCCTTAGCTTTGGAATGAAGTAATCCCTTTTGACTAAAGCCTCAACCTTTAGAGTGTTAATATGGCCCATCTCATGAACATTACTAATAATGTTTTTCTGAAGACTTTTGGGAACCACCAATAAGTAGGCACCATTGACAAATTTGTGCAGGACTCCATTTCTGATGTAAAAGTCATCATACTGCTCCTTCTCCAGAATATTTATAATTAGCTTACACATTTCGTCCCGCGATTGGGCCCTTTTAATTCTCTGCAGAACTCCCGTTTCTACAGTTAAGGACATCGTAAGTACTCTACTGAGCGCATCCACATGCTGCATTGACTTTCCTGATCTGTGGTGAACGGAACAGTTGAATTCTTCGAGCATCAATGCCCACCTGGCAACTCTGACACATAACTCCTTTTTCTTCATAGTAAGTTGGAATGCCTTGCAATCCGTAAATATCTTAAACTCGATTCCTAGTAAGTAAATTCTGAGTTTTTTCAGTGATCGTATAATGGCTAATATTTCAAGTTCGTAGGAGCTGTATTTTTCTTCTGTGGGGGACGTTTTAAAGCTTAAGAAGAAAACAGGGTGTAGGGCGTTATCTTCATGGCGTTGCAATAAGACCGCACCAAGTCCTACTTTGCTAGCATCCGTATGGAGTTCTGTCTGCAGTTTTGGATTAAATAGTTTTAGGACTGGATCTTGGCACAAGAGATTTTTTAGAGTTTCAAATGCTTTGCGCTCTTCATTACCAAAAACAAAATCTGAATCTTTGCGTGTAAGATCAGACAGAGGCTTTGCGACCGTTGCATATTGTGGAATGAACTTTCTGAAAAATCCGGTTAACCCTAAAAAGCTTAGGAGTTCTTTACAGTTTTTCGGCTGTGGGAAATTTCGTACAGCCTGTGTCTTTTCTAGGGAAGGTTTGACGGTACCCGATTCGACGATGTGGCCTAGGAATTCAATCGATGTTTGAACAAATCTACATTTCTCCCATTTTATCAGCAAGCCATTTTCGGAAGCTACCTTTAACACTGCTTTAAGCATAGCGACGTTCTCGAGTTCATTTTGTGATGGAATTATTATGTCGTCCATGTATATTAAAACGCGATTTTCCCGTATAAGGTCTTTGAAAACCGTGTTGATGAAGCGCTGAAAAACGGATGGCGCATTACAGAGTCCAAATGGGACTTTACAGAACTCGTACTGTGCGTCAGGGGTTACGAATGACGTATATCTTCTGCTGTTTGGGTGTATGTCGACGTGGAAAAATCCATTTTTTATATCGAGGGTTGTGAACACACGCGAATCGTATAGTTTTTCGAGAATATCCTCTATAATTGGGAGAGGGTATCTATCTTTAATTATTTTTGCATTAAGCTTTCGATAGTCGATACAGAGCCTATAATTACCGTCTTTCTTTTTTGCTAAAACCACTGGGCTGCAAAAATCTGAGTTGCTATTAACAATTACTCCGTCTTTTAACCATTCCGAAATTTGTGCGCGAACAATATCTTTTTCTTTTGGCGCTAGTCTACGTGGGCGATGAAATATTGGTTTTTCATTTTCCAAAACAATGTTCATTTCAATACAGGGTTTGGTAAGTTTTTTGGGGTTATATCATTTTATGATTTCTGAGATAGCTTTTCTTATTACTAAGTTGGGAATTTCTTCTACACAGAACACTTCATTGCTTTTTAAAAGGGAACTGTCCGTATCGATCTTATCTAAGAAATTATCACTCTCGTTAGTTTGCAAACATTTCGGTTTAAAATTTAGGATACCGTTTGAAATTTCTAAGTCGGCGTATTGTAATATTTCAGTGCCAATAATAATTTCGTCTGCTAACCAGTCGTCGCGCACAACATTAAATGTCAAATGGTATGGATTTGAATTATGCACAATTTTCATACGAAAAGATCCATTCGATATACGGACTTCTTGACCCAGTCCACTTAGACAACTACCCGGAAGTTCCAGTTTTTTGTTAAGTTTTTTGAAAATCGATTGTTTTATGAGAGATACCTGGCTTCCCGTATCGAAAAGCGCCTTCATTTTTAAACTGTCCATAAGTATGTCTAAGTACACCGATGGAGAAGCGATACGACGAACTTGGGAGATATTTTGGGTTGTATTCGGGTTTTTGTTTGGACATTGCCTTGACAGATGTCCAAATTCATTGCAGTTGAAGCAACGAGAACCTTTGCTTTTATGGGGACAGTTATCAGCGGAGTGTCCCTTTGCACCGCACGTAGTGCATCGTCTCGCTGCACTTGAAGGTTCCTGTTGAACCGCGGAAACGGATTTCCGAATTTTAAAGTCGCTTTGGGACCTTTGGACTTGTGATTTCATTTCTTGATACACTTTTATTTTTAATTTTAATTCATCGAATGTCGTGGCTTCATAAAGCACTGTTTTGTTTATGACTCTGTCTTGGATGCCCGCAATAATATAGGCTAGTAGCGATTCCTCATCTATATTACCCCTATTGGCAATTTGTTTCATTTGGAATATGTATTCCAGGTAAGATTCGTTAGGTTTCTTAAATCGGGATTCGAGAGCACGGTGAACTGTGAGGCTTGAAATTGAATGGCCAAATTCTTTTTCTAACAACTTTTTTAAGTCCTCCCAACTGTGCACATTTGTCATAGACTCGACAGCCAATTTTGCCGCCCCCCTCAAAAGTCTTCGAGCGTATAGATATTTCTGGATTTCGTTCCAACCGCAAACGGTAGAGATATCACCGAATTCTTTCAACCAGTCGCTAACACTTTTACCGGTTTCGCCGTTAAACGATTCAAGTGAATCCTCTACGTCTTTGAATACAAAATTGTTATTCTGGTTCATAGCCAAGCTGCTTATACTATGTTTGTTACCGCTGTAACTGTCACTTTCTTCAGACAAATTGCCGTTTTTTTCTTCACAGTTATAACCCGGATTAACTTTATTTTTGGAAGAATTTTCTGAATCTGACATTGGAAATTGTTCTAGGCGCTCGACTAAATCTTTCTTTAACCTATAACTGTAGGGAAGCCCTCTTTCTTTTAATAATGCTTGTAATTGTTTCGTTGATAATTCTTCAAAATTCATTTAATAATAACTATCTATCTGTTAAATGCATAAGAATATAAATAAATAGAAAATGTCGTATTTAGATAGCATGCAAATATGCAATGGAGAGTTGTATGGTAAATGTAGTGATACTTATCCGCTTTGCGATTGTTTTGCTCCGTTATTTTTCTTTTGTTTGTATGAATAACTTTTTTTGCACTAAATTATTATTATATTTTTGTTGCCTTGACTTTTTTTTTTTTTTTTTTTTTTTGAACTTCACTGTTTGATTTAATAATTTAATTCTCACTCGCAGGTTTTTCGGCTCACCGTGCGTACACTTGGTTTAGCTTGTTACTTTCTGTTTTAACTATTAATTACAAACTGCCTCTTACGCGATTACAAACTGTGGGATCAATAAAGCGGCACTTCTGACACCATGTGGGGGAAGGGGGTGAGGGCAAAGTAATGAAAATACTTCAAGATAGGTTAATAGTAATAGTTTAATTCACTGTAGGTTATAATATTATGGGGTATAATAATCCAATGTTGAAATAATAACAATGATCAAATGTGAAAAATATAATTCGCGTTGCCGTATCGTATGGTTGCGGGGTTGACGTCTCGTAAGAAAATGCGTGGCGATCGTGTCGAAGTCTAAACCGTAACTCGTCTCATGTCTTGTCGCTTCCTTCTAATAGTAATTTTAGGAACCGCTTCTGGAAAGATAACTGGATGTCGTCGAGGTGGCTGGGATGGTGCATGTAAAGTACAGACTTAGGGGATGAGTTGGAACATATTAATCATCCCACATTTATAGATAAGGACTTAGGGTAGAATTACGAAAATCTTTCAATAGAAAGGGGGTGTTTATTATGGTTTAATTTTTTTTGAATGATTTTCGTCCAGTTTGGTGTGAAAACTCATGTCATGGTCAATGGGAGCATCATCCCCATGGTTCGGGCTTGGCATCAAGGTACGACAGCTTCCCACTGGGGCGTCGTAGGTTCAATTCCCTATGGGGAACCTTGTTTCTTTTTATTCTTTTTCATAGGCTATTTTCGCCGCGGTTCTCATTAAGGACATCTGATACAGCCTATGGAGATGTGCATGGTGAGAGCAGCGGAAAAATGGGCTAAGAACACCAAGCCATATAATCTAATCCACGGCGAGGTGAGACTGTAGCTAGCTGAGGGAGATTTGAGAGGGTCAATTGGTACGAAACACGCAGTGAGGCAAGTGGTGTTAAGAACGGAGTGTCAAAAGTATAGTAGTGCAGTGCAGGGAGCAGCCAAATAAAAAAGTACAGTCGTTATAGCAAATATTTAATTTAAAACTAGTTCGAGGAAACGTAAGGACACTAAAGGCAAAATCGTGGTTGGAGGTTCTACTTTTGGGTCACGTGAAACCCTGGACTAGCTTGGTGCTGTTGGGCGATTCATTCTTCCCCAAGTCAAACCCTAGTTGGAATTGGAGCGAGACGACTGAGTAGCAGAGCCCAGAGCCAGCTAAGTGCTTTTAAGTTTGTTTTGTTACGCTATTACCAAATTTACCTATATATAAATAAGCAAACCCTTATTCAACTTCAAAAGTAAGGGCGTATTACTGAAAAACAGAGACTAATAAAACGTGTTCGGTGCAAACTGTTATACGCCGTGTATCGTTAAACCGTTTTAGACAAGGGAAATATATACGGTCGGTGGGCGTGTTAGCCAAAGCGCCTTGCTGGGTCGTGCGGAAGTTCTAGGTTCAAATCACAGAATTCGTTTTTGTTATTTTTTTCTGTCTTTTTTTTCCTTTCTCTTTCTTTTTTTTGGCTACTAATTGACCTTCAGTCATTGAGGAGGCGTGTTGTTATTTTTTTTTTTGCGATAACGTAGTATAATAACTAGAGTTAAGATAGAATTAAGATATCTAGCTTTAAGATAGAATTAAGTTTGTATTATTATTGGCGTATGGAATAAACTTGTGTAAGAATTGTAAGGAAATCGTTTGTGTTAATTGGGAAAGGACGTGATTTGTTCGCGATCGTCACAACCAATTCGCGATTTAAGTTGTGTTGAAGTTGTACGGAAGGGTAATCGCGTGGCGCCCATTTCTTTAACATCTATACCCATCTATATACGGCCAGTCTCCGTAGTTGAGCGAGCAACCTTTCGTACAACGCCGCGGGGTAGGAGGTAAAAGGACGGTAACAAAGTGTTGAGCTGGCCATAAGGTGTGCAGCAAGCAGATTGGCCTTGTCCAAAGAGCTAACAGCTGGAATGCCATTGTAAATGAGCATTGGTATGGAGGATGTCGCAGAATTTCTAAAAATGTTTACTACCTTTGGGACATTGTAGAATCTGTTGCCTCAGTTTTTGGTCGTATTGAAATTTCATACGCTCAAGACAGACGTTGCAGTCGTTCCTGGCTCGTCTGAACTTTTTTCGGTTTACCTCTACAGGTTCGGTCTTGTAGTACCGAAAAAACATATCCCTAACTCTGACAGCCTCTGTATAGCTCGAGTCGTACCACGTTTTTTCTTTTTGTTTGATACTCTTCATCCGATGAGGGATAAGGGATCTCATTCCAAAGTTAGTGGTACCTCATCAGCAGCGGCTGTTAAGTTCGCTCCAATTGGCTTTCTCGTATTTCCATTGGGTTCTTTTAGGAATCTTTTCTCTAACTGTATGGTCGGTATACGAGAAATTAGCTGATATAACGCAGTGGTTCGACGATCTTGGAAAGGACAGCACATCTGACATCGACGTTGTACTTATCAGGGTGAGAAGTTGAAAACAAGCGGTATGACTATCAACGTCTGGTATTCGCGTGGGCCCATTTACAAACTGGCCCAAGTTGTTTTCTGCAACAAAGTTCTTAACACAACGTCCTTCGGGTGTTATTTGTCCACAATGTCGAAGCCATCGAACTGCATTCAAAAAAATATAAAGAATTAATAAGAATTCTTAAAACTCATTTCAGCGGGGAGGTTTCAATTCCACAAAAGATTCCAGAAAAATCACGAAACAATTCGGGACTACATTGTAGACCTGAAAAATTTAGCAGAAAACATGTGACTTCCAAAACAATAACCGTAATGTTATAACTGTGGCCGCGATAGACACTGTGAAAAAAACTGCAGAGGAGTTAAACATGAACATATCACTAGAAGAGCATCCAGCGGTCAACAAAATTATCATATATATAAATATATGTTATTTAAGTGCAGAAAAATTACAATTAGGTTATGTCAATTCCGATTGTAACTTTCATCATAATACACGCCACTTAAATTTAAACATCAGTAATATTTTTATTTGTATGGAAATTGACACTGGAGCTTCTAATGGGTGAGTTTTTAAGCGTTTGGTTTTTAATTGTCAAAAAACGGGAAAATTGCAAAAACGTTATATATTTATAATATTATTTGAGTTGATAAATCAATGCTTGGCATTTAATTTTTAAAAATTATTTCATGTAAATGTTGACCAAGACTACGTTTTAACAGGCCAATGTAAAGAGTCTAATTTTGAATCACTTTTTCGAGCATATTGGCTGGTATCTCGCTAATAACACGTGTAATGTTATCTTCCAAGGCTGCAATTGACACTGGTTTATCAGCATAGTGATTTGGCGTATACCCATAAAAAATAGTCTAAAGGCGTCAAATCGTATGATCAAGCCGGCCAATTCACTGGTCCAAAACCAGAGATACATTACTCAGGGAACTCATTTCTTAATTGGTCCATCGATTCGCGTGCTGTGTGGCATGTAGTGCCATCTTACTGGAACCACACGTCGGCCAGGTTCAGCTCGTGCATTTTGGACAAAAAAAAAGTTCGAAATGATTGGACGATAATGGGCGCTGGACCATAAACCGCACTAAATAATGAATTTTTCCGGGTGCATTGTCTGCTCTTGTATTGCCTAAGGTTTCTCATTGGACCAAATACGGCAGTTTTGTTTATTAATATACCCATTCAACCAAAAATGAGTTTCGTCGCTGAAGACAATTTTTCGATAAAAATGCTTTTCTAAAGCCAACTTAGCGCGAAATTGGTGCGAAATTTGGTCACTATAGCTTGAATTACTTGCTCAGTAGCTCGAAGTGCGCGAAAAACATTTTTCACAGAGCACGAATGCAATAATTTGTAAGCGTTGTTCGGGTGTAAGTCTGTCTATGATGAAATGGCAATGCTAACTGAGCATGTTTGGCTTTGATACATGTCACGAATCACGCGTGAGCTATCAGAAATACAACATTTCAGTGATGACTGATGAGTAACATTGACTTTTATAACTTATTTTCAGATTGCGATTTAAGAAGAGTAGACAAAATTTTAAGTCTAATTACTGTTGATAGTATCGGTATTGAAGGTGTCTGTAATGCGACAGTTAAGGATTTGCATGGAAATTATTATTTATAATGAAAACTGTACACCCTTACTCGGTAGAACAATCTAAAAGACATAAATTATTTTAAAAGGAAATATAATTCGATATTTTCTAGCGATAGAGAGTGTGACATAAAAATTTTTGAAGTAGAGATAGATTTAAAAAAAAGTTCGACATAGTAGATGGGCATCACCCAAAGTAATAGTATCTAAGAAGGATAACAAGTTGCGCATCTGCGTTGATTGCAAGGCATTCCTTAATAAGTTTGTGCAAACAGAGCATTACCCCTTACCAAAAATTGATATTTGCAGGTGTGAGTATCTTAACTGCGTTTGCTTTTACGTATTCGACTTATGAGGTGCACATCAGTACGGAAAAGTTTCCAAAAATTCTCTAGAATATCTTACTATTAATACCCACAATTTCGTTGCAGTAGACTTCTTGTTGGCCTAAGTTCCACCCACCTTTATTTCAGTCCATAATTCACCAAATTTAACAGGGAATTCCCAAAGTATTTGGATACTTAGACGATATCCTTATGAGTACAGAAAACTTACGGGATTGTGAAAACAGGATTGAAGAAGTTATGAGGAAATTGTACTCATATCGAATTAAATTTAATGAGCATAAATGTAAGTTTTTCCAGAGAAAAGTGGAAGTGGAAGGTCTGCAAAGAAAGCCTTAGGCCAACACAAGATAAAATTGATGCAATGAAATATGTTATGCAACTGCTCCGCACGACGTAACTGCAATAGTCTAAAGTCATATTTTATTCATCAGAGCTAGCAAAAATCATAACTATAGAACGAATAAAGACGTCGTGACAGTTTTTTTTTCTGCGTAAAGAAATTCCCAATGAAATTAGTAAATTTTGAGAAAAATTCTTTCTCACTATCACTATCCAAGAATCCATGATTGAAGTAATAACAGGGTGTGTAAGCTATTTCGAGCACAACAGTGGTGAATGAAACTAAACGAACCATTTTTCAAATGTTTTTTAGGTGTATCAAAAGAGTACTCTTTTCTTTATTTTATAGCACATCAGAGTACATAAAAAAAATATTTCAGTGATTTATGTCAAGTCAATAAGTGGAGAAAAAAGTAAACGGACCAACAATTTAAATAAAAACAAATCGGATTTCATGAAAACATTCGTCAACATGTGGGGTAATGTCTAATAAACGTTGATCATTTTCGGTTCTGCTATGCCTTAATGAAGAAATGAGTTGATCCAATGAGGTTGCAAGCATGTTGAAAAGTTCTTCATGCTATGGCATCCTTGAAACCTTGCACGCATTTTGATATCTATATTTCTTGTAGTTTTTCTCCTGACAATTCTCCAAGTGGTAACGATTGATACTCGATTATATTTTGACTTTGAGCCAACATTTTATGAAAAGTATGTGTGAGTTATGTTAAGGCGTTAAGCCTATCCCTGAAATTCAAAAGATTAAGTATTACTTCAAGCTTCGATATTACCTCTTTATTAACCCCAGTTATACGAACTGTTTCCTCTGATTCTTAAAAAATATCTCCTCGAAGTACTCCCATCATTGGTATTTCTAAATCCTTGTTTTGGTTTACCCACATCGAGCCAAATTTCATTTTGAAAATGCTTTTAGATCTCTTGTGCTGACGAAGTGCTTATGCAAGTTTCAAAATAAATTCCATGCACCTAATTCTGGCACGTAATGGAGAGATTTTATATTCGTAGTTATGTTCGTCATCAGTTTTTTGTTCTTTTGTTCTTTTGCATAGGAACATGACCGCGTTGACTTTGTATATGTTATTTCATTCAGAACCTTTCCGTCAATTATAATCAAAAAGAACTCGTGGTTGACAACTATCGCTATTTCACCATTAACTTTATATACAGTAGGGTGAATTCCAGTAGTATTAATTCCACTTTTGATATCGTTGACTGTACTTTTTATGAGTTCTCCTGTTTTCTTTGGATATTGGAACATTATGGGTCGGCAGAAATGAACTGATGATGGACGAGGATTCCTCCAATGTTTACCATCTGTTTCAATATCTGGTGTATTTATTTTTTGCTTGTAGGCACCTTGCCCAGATGATCCATTACAACTCCACTTACGAGTACTTTGCAACATAAAAATTCTTGGAAATACAATTAATTTCTTCTCATTTTCGCTTTCTAAAAGCCGTCTTGCAGTATGATCCATCATGTCTTGAAGTTTCACTCTAGCTGATATTTTCGTGTTTTTGATAATAATTTCCTGGAACTGCTTTTTTTTCGGCAATTTTTATAATTCTGTAAGATGGATTATTCTTATCAGGGAACTTCTCAAAATCTTATATTTTTGGCTGTTAACAAACCCAAATCCATATACAAAGCCAATGCATTATCACTATTATACATACAATACTTGCTAAGGACCCTTTTGTGGAGTAGAAATGATTTCTTTTATTTTTTTGACAGTGGACTTGCAGCAGAGACTGCGTTGGTTACATCAGCTTTCATCTTTTATTGATCCTCATTATAGTTTATTGTTAAGGCATTAGAAAGTCCTTCAGTGGTTATGTTTTCGGTAGCATTTATTAGTTTTTACTTTTTTGGCGAAGGTCGAGCACTCGATTATTGATTTCCTTGGCTTCCCTCTTGATGACTTTGATGAACTTGTACTTGGTAAATTACACGTTAATTCTGTTCTTTCAGTATGGTATGGTATAGTATGGAGACAGTTTTCTAACTACTCCTTGTTCTTTTTGAAAATCTTTCTCGATCTGTACGCTGCGACCCATTTTGATTGAAGATGCGCATAAATTGATGATAATTTTTTTTTCAATTTTGGATACCTTTCCGCTGACAAATATTCATCGGACAGTTGGTAATCATGTTTTTACGGCACACAGGAGTAGTGATGGGCAGATTTCTTTTGCCTACCCGGTTGGTATTTATTAGAGGGTAAATACCCATATTTACCCACCCAAATTCGGGTGCTTATTTCATTTGGTAATTAAAGATAATGCCAAAGCAGTATTTATTACTGTTGGTAATTATTGTGTGCCAGAGCAGGTATACAAAAAAAACAATCCTTTTTTGCGGCTACATATGCATCCACATACTGCAATTGTTTTTGATATGTATTGGCAATTCCTTACTTTCAATAAATACTGTTTACTATAAGTTATCATATGTTAGTACGTAAGAGCATTGAAATAAACATTTAGTATTAAGATAAACTCCAAGCGTTTCATTTGGTCTCTATAGAATATAGGAGTTTTAGCTTTAAAAACGTTAGTAGACTTCAGTTCATTATAGCAATTGGTTCAGTGTTCTCACAAGTGATCGAAGTTTATTTTTTATTTAATATATGGCATAAAATAGGAGTTCGCTGATATTAGAACAGGTATAAATAATGAGAAATCAGCAAACATTACCGCGAAATATGTTAAAATATGTGATACACTTTAGAGCCTAAACAATGATCAATCAAATGCGTAATCTGTAGGTCCATCCGAGCCATTATCAAAAACGAAAAACGTAAACATTTTTTATTTAAAATTTGTTCTAGTGCTAATTTAATAAATTCCATATGCATTTGAGGAATCCTTGAATAGAATGTTATCAATTTTTAATTTTTTTAATTTAGCGGGGGCTGATGCTCCCATTTATTTCGCTTAATACAAGCTTAAAGTAACTTAAAAACTAGGACTTAAAAACTAACAAGAGTTAGGGGTTATGAAGTAAGGGAATGGTGGAGGAGATCAAATTTAAAACGAGAAGTGCTCAGGTTAAAATCAAAAAGGGGGAGGTTTGAGTTGACCTTACGGAGCATGCGGGAGATTGGTTCGTTAGAGCCATAAGAGGTGCGTTGGGTCGCGATAGGGAGGTAAGATAAATGGGTCACTCCAGGGTAGTCCACGAACAGCAAACCGAAGAAAACGTCGTTGAATGTTCTCGATTCGGAGTATATATGAATTCTCTGAAAGGGGGACCATAATTGGCTGGCATATTCAAGAAGGGGCCGGACAAGAGTAATGTAAAGTGACCTTGTCAATTGCAACCCTTACAAAATTCTTTAGACCAACGTTTGATAAAACCGAGCGATGAGTTGGCTTTAAGGATTATCTCATCAATATGCGAACGGAAGTTTAACTCTCCATCGTATAAAATTCCAAGGTCGCGAGGGATTGAACCTGGGGTACAGGTTGGTCATGCAGAAAATACGGTCGAGAGGGGGATTGATTGAACTTACGAGACAAAGTCGAAGATTGGCATTTGGAGACATTAATTTTTTAGACACAAAGTAGAAAACCTATCAAGGTCTTCTTCAAGGTTAATAGAATCTTGGGGTGAAGAAATAGTTTTGGAGAACTTAGTGTCATTGGCGTAAATGGATACGGAGCAATGGTTGATAATCTTCTCAAGATCGTTTATAAAGGGTCCGCCATCTAACGTTTTTTTTTTCAACTAGTGCTTATTTCGTGAATGGTAACACTTAGCTCATGTCTGATTTAACAGATAATTAATTTTATCCTTCAACATCAATTCACCGTCGTTCTCAACCATTGAACTTTTCGGAGACATCATTGAGACGAATTTTGCATAAAGACCTTGATATGACGCCATACAAAGTCCAATTGGTTCAGGAGTTGAAGCCAACTGACCATCCAATGCGTTTTCGCTTCGCTAAGTGGGCCTGCGATCGACTTAGAGAAGATGCCGATTTTGCCAAAAAATGATCTTTTGAGATGAAGCTCATTTTGATCTTGGCGGGTATGTAAACAAGCAAACTTGTCGCATTTGGGGCACAGAAAACCCGCACGCATACATTGAAAAGCCGATACACCCGAAACGAGTCACTGTTTGGTGCGGATTTTGGCCCAGAGGCATAATTGGGCCATTTTTTTTCGAAAATGAGCAAGGAGTGGCCGTTACAGTCAATGGCGATCGTTATCGGGCCATGTTGAACGAATTTTTGTTCACAAAAATTGAAGAGGAGGATATTGGCAACATTTGGTTTCAACAGGACGGCGCTACGTGCCACACAGCCGAAGCTACACTCGATGTTTTGCGCCCTGTTTTTGAAGATCGCATTATCAGCCGCAGAGCTGATGTCGTTTGGCCACCTCGGAGCTGCGATTTGACACCGTTGGACTATTATTTGTGGGGTGCCGTAAAAGATAAGTGTTACGCCGACAAGCCAGAGACAATTGACGCTTTAAAGGACAATATTCGTGAAGCCATTGGTGAAATACCGCTGCACACAATCGATAATGAGCTTAAAAATTGGGCCGATCGTGTAGGCTACTGCATGACCAGCCGAGGCAGCCATTTGAATGAAATTATTTTCCATTATTAACCGGAAGGATAAAACTAATTATCTGTCAAATCAGACATGAGCTAGGTGTTACCATTCACGAAATAAGCACTAGTTGAAAAAAAAAAAAACGTTAGATGGCAGACCCTTTAGATGGAGTCGGGTACAAAGAGGTTGTCTGCAAATAACTGTTTAAAAAAGTTTGCAAAATAGTTGGCAATATGTTGGTCGGTCGATGATATATTATCGAACGAGAGAGAGAGGGGATAACCGTTTGATTTTCTTTTGTAGTTGACGAATTGATATAAAATGTCTTAGGATCGTTGATAAGGTTGGTCTGCGCTGTGTCGAGAAAACGCTGATAGAGGCAGTTATTGAGCTGGGTGAATTCCAGGTAAGTTCCAAGTTAGAGTAGTCATAATAAGAATTGGTGCGAAGAAAAACTTCCTATAAATTGTTTCTTCTGTTTCGTAAAGATCGAAGTCTTCTGTTGTACCATGTAGGGGAAATAGATGATGTTTTATGCCGTGAAAAGGGGACGTAGAGAGAAATGGAATTAAATATTTCACTGTATAAAATGAAGATAGCATCAGATAAGGATAGGTTGTTAAAATCAAAAGAACATTTGCTAAGATAGGTATTGATTTTGAGAAAATTAGCTTTATGTAAGTTGTAAGAAGAGATGGTAGTTGAAGAAGTGGGCTGGGATGGAGAGTTATGGAAAAATGAGTGAAAAAGTGGGGTGTGAAAGTTGTCGACAGTTGATAGGATAAAGGGACACAACGTTACTGAGTTAATAGAATCACTATTGAAAACAAGGTCTAGTTGCCTACCGATATAATTAGGGACGTCACTTACTTGGCACAGGCTTGAGTCAGTTATGCCATCAATGAAAAGACATTCCTTGGATGAACTGGCGTTTGACGCAGTGAAAAATAAGTGATCATCCGATGGAATCCACTTTAGCAGGGGCAGATTAAAGTCACCAAAGATAAGGATATCGTCGATGGAAAGCCCAAGAGCTCTATATGCTAGGGGCTCACCTCTATCGTTGGTTGAAAACACTTTGTGGATTTCATTTTTTATAAAAATTGCAACCATCATTAAAATTGCCATCAAGAAAGCTGTTGGCCACAAATTACCTAGAGGATGAATATTGCACAGCAACTATCTAATGCATAAAATTTACTTCTTCAGTGTGATGGTTGAGCAATATCCTCAAAGAAGGCAATATAGACTTTATACTATTTAAACCAGTTTTTGTTAATTTTTTTAATAACCGAGGATAAAAAATACCTACACAGGAAAATACCTACAAGGGGAAATGCAAATTATAATCAAAAACCAAGCGGACAAATTTTTTGTTGTAATTTTAGATAATTCAGCTAATATGCAGAAGGCTTTTCGGTTACTTAAAGACAATTATAGCCATATTATATTTGGTAGAGCTTTAGTGATGCCGAATGGGCGGCAATTGTGCCGAATTGTGCATGATAAAGTTGTATTTTTCGTATTAGTTTGGAGCCCACTGCTTGCGTCTATTGTAGCTTACAAAATTTTGTTCCTGTCTACTGTTCAAGACTCTGATCGATAAAATGGACAGAAGGAGCACCCTTCTAAAGACACGCGGATATCTCAATTTTTCTTGGAAGTGATTATCATTGGAGTATAGCAGTAGATTTATCAACTAGCTTGATGACTCCTTCAAGCACCAATTTTTCTAATTGCTCTTGCAATTTATTGAGAAATGATGTCATAGGTATGTAGACATCATTGGAGTACAGCTAACACTTTTTTTGTAACTCATTCCAGGTTCTCTCAGTTTGGTTACCTCAACAAGTTCTGTCGCAAAGCATTAATAACGTATTGGGTTCTACCACATCAAATGTCCGATTTTATAGTAAAAATTTAAAATATATAATATATAATATATTACAGTATTTTTATTCAATCAAAATAGGTGATATAAGGTCAAATATTCATTTTTCGTAGAAGTTCTGTGACATTTTGACGCAATGAAATCTTCAACGGCTTTTATGACATCTGCTCGATTCCGGGAGACCTTCTGCCATTCTGCAAAATGAATCCAGAGTGCGGAAAAGATCGTTAACCGTTGGGGAAATATCAGGAGAGTACGGTAGATGCGGAAGAGTTTCAAAATCCAACTGCAACAGTTATTGCACCGTTACTTGCGAGGTATGGGGTCTAGCATTTTCATGCAAAAGGATCGGACAGTGCCTATTGACCAACTCAGGTTGCTTTTCAGCCACTTTGGCATGCAATATGGCGATTTCATCATAATATTTGATAGCGTTTATCATTTCTCCTGAAATGAAAAGTGTCCTTTCGATGTCCAGAAAATTATCACCATACCTTTTTTGGGTGAAGATCGGGCTGAGTAGTGTGTTTTGGTTTTTTATCTGCATCCAACCACTGCCCAGATCTTCTACGATTATCACACAGTATCCACTTTTCATCACATTATACCATCCGGTGCAAATATGGTTCAGTTTGGTTTCTTAATGTAAGCGATGTGCAGATTTCCAGGCGCCGTAGTTTTTCGGATTCGTACAGTTCATGGGGTACCCACTTATCGAATTTCTTTACCTTTCCTATGAGAGAAACGTGTCGAATTATTTTCATTGGGGATACTCCCGTGCATTATGCGATCTCCCGCACCGATTTCGTTGGGTCCGCATCAATGTTTGCTCTTAAAACATCGTCGTCAACTAACGTTTCCGACTTCCCACGTGATTCATTTTCGAGACTGAAATCACCCGAACGGAACTTTCCAAACCAATACATATATTGATTCATCTCGAGGCATGTTCATTGTACGGCTTTCTAATCTGTACAACGAAAGGCGTGCAATCTTTTTGAACGTTTATTGTAAAGCGTCAAATGGGATCTGGTGAAGTTAGCCCACAGGTCTAACTTCTAGTCCTTTCTAAATTTTAACTTCGTTGACGCCTACCACTGCCCACTATCGGGGATAGAGTGTCTCGGTGACGATCTTCTAGGCCGGTTTTGTGGCAAGGCAAGCATCTGCGTAATGACGCTGATTGTTGCAATTAATAAATGTTTCTTCTTTCGCCTTAAATTTTGTCCTGCCTTAAATTGTGATGCAACAAATCCAAATCCTTATCGCTTACCAAATCCATCCGACTTTGATGAAGTCAGGGGACCTAAAGTTGACTCTTTTCAGTTAGCTTAACAAATTTATCGAAGCCAGCATGATGGACCTATCAAATACATACATTAGAGAAACAAAAGTGGAATCAGGAGTTCCCAGTATGTATGTCCTTTTGAATAAGGAACACTGAAAACCGTATTATTAATTTGGAAAACTTAAGGTAAGCAACCTTCTGAAGGCTTTCTATATGTAGGTCACTTGGGCCTGGTGTCCACTTAAGACGACATCGTCCCAAGTTTATTGACGGACAATTAATTCAAATAATAACCCACAGCCGTTCATAGATTTTGATTGACTGTTTGCTCAACTCAACTGTTTCTTCAATTGACAGAAATTTGGAAACTGGCAAAGTTCAAGACCTACCACTCCAATTTGAGCTCGAAAGGCCAAAAGCAAAGATGTACCCTTAACGAGTAATTGCAACAATTTACGGTGGTGTGAGCTGTTTATTTTCCATTTCTTCAAGCGAAATAACGAGCCAAAATAAGAGCAAAATAAATACGAAAACAAATACCCACTTACCTCGTTCAAGGATCCAGCTAATACAGCAAGCAACTTCAACCAGTGGACTTGAGGCCAATTCAACATCCGGCAAAGTGATAGATACTTCAACAGATCCTCCTGTTTGAATGAAAAATATAGAACGAGTTACGAATACTATGTCTCTTTTCTCGATTGACGATAAGTCTATCTGTTCCCCCAATTTCCACCCTCACCAAATAAAATCACATCAAAGATACAGATTCCAAAGCAACTAAAGGCAACAAAGCCAAAATGGAGAAGAAATTCAAAGAAAAAAAAATCAAAGCACAAAGGATGTAACAAGAAAACGCGTAAAAAATTGCAAAAATAGGATGCCAACAAAAAAAAAAAACAAAAAAAAAACGAAAAAACAACTTTCAAAGCTAAAGGAAATCCAACAGGAGCAAGGCCAACTGGAGGCACACCCTACTTGGTCACTGGACCTGCTTCCGGACCTGACTGCCTACCTATGTGCTTTGCAGCTTGACTGCGGGGTAACTCCCAGCTTTGCTACTAAAAAACAAAAGTTAAATGGATTTCATGGAAATTATAAGCGAAAAAACGAAAATCACTTCAAAATGCAAAAAAAAAAACAAACGAAAAGAGAAAAGAACAGGCAAAATAGGAAAACAAAAAAAATTAAAGAAGAAAAAAAAAGAAAAATTGGCAACAACAACACTTTACCTCAGGCAAACAAAGAGCCTTCCATCGCTCCTGCAGAAGGCAACGGCTAATGAAGAATCCTTTTCCGACCTGATTTTTACTCCCGATGGAACGGTGGAGGATGGTTTTAGATAAATGCACGTTAGAAGTACGGCCAGATATTCATAGGGATGTTGGTGTGTTTGTTCATTAGTATTCATTGCGTCGGAAGTGGACATTCACAAAGTGGGCGAGGAATAGGACGATTCGCCGACAATGGCAACGGAGCGAGTTACAGCAGTAGAAGCAGCAGCAATAGCATCATAGGAAAAAAAAGTAGGAATAAAATCAGTTAGTACGAGTATATTTATGATACTCCTAGAGAAGATCTATTCTAGGATTTTTGTATACAAACCTGAGCGACGAGCACCTTTAAATATCCTCTAGTGAGACAGCCTTGTCGACAATCACGTTCTAAACGGATTTTGGCCGGAGGCAGTGCGTTGTTTGCTAGGCAACGAAAATAGGCGGCCGACCATCGCAGGATGTCGTATGGTTGAGTGCGAATGGCAGCTGTGAAAAGTTAAAAGTGAAAAACGGTTAAGATGTTTTTTTTTTCTTTTTTTTAGGCCATTAGATGGTATTCTACAACAACATGATCATCATATCAATCAATAAACGGATAAAGTTAGGAGCTTAAAGGTATGGATGTTGAATGATAAATGTTTTGGTAAATGCATTAAGGAGAGATGGCTGTGTGCGAAAACACTCGTAGCTAAGGGATATAGCAGGTTCTTAAATAGTTACACTCAACTCAAATTGCTTGGCAAGAGATATACTAATGTGTCAAGTGAATTTGTATAGGCTTTATCAATTGTTCCAAAATATGATGAAGAATTTATGACCTAAAACAAGAAATACAAACCTCAACGCGTGTCGTTTCGCGTAGTTTCCGACTTTTACGTAGGCCGGACACCGACAAAAATAAGGCTCTATGATGACGTCAACATTATCGCAACAAGCACCACAGAATGTTGCGTCACTTACGCTTAGCATACTTAGGTGGATGGGGTTCGGTCACAACGAAAATAAGTAGTTTCAAACTTTCCTACTGGGGGACAGTAGACAAGTCACTGTCCTTCAATACATTCGTTTAGTCTACCGTCTTCATAATCTACCGGATTATGCTATATACAGTCGTGATGGCATGAAATCCAACTATATATGGAAGCAGTCCTAACGCAGGTGGAGGTTCTGCGAAACTCTCCTCTGAGCCTTGCTAGCAAATTCATCGGCGATCTCCTTTCCTTTATCCGATTCTGAGTTCCGATTCAAACAAGACTATATAAATTCAACTTTTCGACTGCGTTCAGAGAAGCCTTGAATTCTGGAAACACCTTGGAGCGAGAGGGTTAAGTATGACTTTATACACAGCCCAGCTGAAACAGATACCACTCTACGTTCACCGATTTCTAACAAAATAATTTATTCGCGTAATGGTTTCGTATAACTCCACTTGGAAGAGAGAAGCAAGTTTTTCTAACGAGGAGTGAAATTTGAAGTTTTCGCCCTTCCAACATACATTACAGGTTCTATTACTGCATACTGTGCCAAGGACCAAATCTCATTAAGCCAAAGTTGGTTTTGAAAGCGTGCGTCTAGGGATAGAACCAGTGCATTGAAAGCAGGCCGTTTTTTAGAGACTGGCAACCTTGGCATCACTGACATACTTTCATGAAAGCATATTTCACCAGATAATCGACATTGATCTCATCATAGCGGTATAGACCCAAAGGATCCACCTCATTGACAGGCCCCATGTCTTACATAAAGTTCCGACGGCGGCTAGCATGTTTTCTAGGCAACATGCTCATCTACTTACTTACTTAAGGTGGCTAGTTTAGTTTAGTTTTGAATGCATTTTATTTACTTAATCACTAACTCTTACATACTAACAAAAAATGCTTAAATGCTAGCTTACAATTACTTAACAATCTTATACTAACTTACTGGCCCCACACTGGCACTCTAAGCTAATCTAAATTCTTATATCTATGTCTTTCGACTTCATTTACATTTTATTTATAAATGTTTATTTTGTGTACTTAGGGCTAAGAAACTTAAGGTGGCGCTACAGTCGGGGTGGACCTGGGCCTCAACTAACAAGCGTCTCTAGCCAACTCAATCTTTAGCTAGATGCCTCCAGTTTTGCACCCTCAGTTGGCTGAGGTCCGCTTCTACTTGCGTGCGCCATCTGAGATTCGAAGACTTTCCGAATCTGAGCATTGATGTCAATCCGCTCTACGTGACCCTTCCATCTCAGTCGTTGGACCCTCACTCTTCTGGCTCGTTGTGGCTGTACAGTTAGTTCATCGTCTTTCCTCTCAAAACAGCCAAGAGCACCCTCTTCCATTTTTGATAAAGTCCATGCCTCTGCGCTATAGGATATGACTGAAATTATTAAGGTCTCTTATAGGGTCACTTTTTTTTGTTTGAGAGAGAGCTTTTCTTGAGCTTAATGAAGCAGCGATTGGCAAGAGTTATTCGTCGTGTGATCTCAGCGCTGGTGTTATTGTCTGAATTGATAACGGAGCCTATGTAGGTAGACAAAGTTCTTAACTATCTCAAAGTTAAGTAGGTCGAGGGTGACATTTTATCCGAGACGTCGGTGTTTTGTGTCCTTTCTGGTTGACAGCATGTACTTGGTCTTGCCTACGATGACCGTTAAACCCATCTTTGCCGCTTTCTTTTGAGTTTCAATTCATCGGGCATACTCATAGATACTCGTATGACTATCTGAACTTCATCCAGGTCGTGTCCGACGTCCGAGCTTCTTCAAAATATTAGCTTGGCTTTGCGATGTTCGTGATATCGGCAACTCTACCTTGGCTGCAACAAGGTAATGGTCCGGGTCGATGTTGGCCCCTCGGAACATTCGCACATCTGGAGGAGTGCATTGTGTCGATAGCAATGTGGTTAATCTGGTTGACGGTTGATTGATCAGGAGTTTTCCAAGTCCCCTTCTGGATATCATGGCTGTGGTGTAGTGGTACTAGCAATCGCTTCTCACTCGGAGGGTCAAGGTTCGAATCCTACCCATTGACAAGTTTTTCAAGTTTCTCATTTGTGTAATTTGAACCCAGCCAGAAAAATTATGCGTATGAAGGCATAACACTGACAACGTAGATTTGGCTGTTGAAGAGTTTCCAGAACAAAAAAAATACTGTGAATTATAATCTTCGTATCACTCTGAGTGAAGAAAAAACTCTCCGTCCTATTCGGACTCTCACCGCTGGAGAGCGAATATCGAAACCAAACACACCTGAGTTTCAAACCACTACAAAAACAAAAACCAATTTTCCTTTCTCCTCCTTCTACCTTTCCGCCCCCGTCCAGGCAACAGTAAAAGGGTATCCAAACCCTTAGACGCGCGTAAATTATAAAAACAAAAAAAAAAAACTGTTGGAACTGCGTGTTAGCTGCGACAATGTTTCGCCCCTCCGCAAAGTCGAGTAGCCTGAATTGGTTATCAGAGATGGTGTCCTGCAGGCCATACCTTCCAACAGTACTACGAGAGATGCCCTCTCTTCATAGCGTTCCAGTAAATTCGCCGAGGATAATTTTAATGCTAGGAAGTCTTGTCCAAGAGCGCGTAGAAGCCATCTTTGGTGTCGTCATATTTCTCCTCTGTGTGGGCGTGCGCGCATATAGCAAATTTAGCCGTAATACGGAACGCTGCGAGGTTTACATGCCGAAAACTTAAGACTTCTTGCCTGAATCTGCCTCTAACAACGAATCCTCATCGAAATATGCTCTTCCTTTGGCTCCGATTACAATTTCGGTAGCAGATGTCGCAGTTTTTTATCCTCTTTCTGTCCGGCCCCTGGATGGCGGTAATATCTGCTTTGTAACAGGGCTAGTTGTTCGGCTGCTGCCTCATTAAGATCCGAAGATCGTTGTCCTTATTTCGATTACAGGGGTTGTCAACAATAGATCCGTCCATATCCGAGACTTGTTGTTGCTTCGTAACTACATATTTTTTCCATGGCCGTACAGTAACCCGTTCGGGGATGTGAGTGCTACCATCGGTCCCATCAGCCACTATCTCTTTTCCAAAACCCTGACTTAGTCTCGGAAATCCTTACTGGCCTGAGCTCCGGATAAGGTCTTATTTGTTTTGTTCCGAGAGTTTACTTCACCGTTGATTCCATCTAGAAAATTCATCCGCTGTCCCGTTCATAGCGCTGCTATTTTTTTCTGCTGGTTAGCAATCGCTCTTATATGTTCGGCAAATCGAGTCCGGATGGATGTCGACTAGTTCCCGATGGTTAACACTTAAGTGTAAAATAAGCACGATGGATGTGTGGAAACGGTTGCGGTATAGGGTATGGGGTTGATACCTTTCACAGCCCACCCTATTTCCACAGCACCCAACCATACGGGATAGCTCCCAAACACTTAGTTTCGTTGGACATACACATAGTGATGCTTTAACCACTAGATAAGTCAAACCAGTCAGCTTCCTCCTTCTCGTAAAGAGAACATCCTCAGCTTTAAGAGGATTTTCTGATAGATCATTTCTAGTGCACCTCAGCAGGTGCCTCAGATTTAGAGCAGAAAGCCACTAGGCATGATACGAGTACCGAACAGACAGTACATTAACATCATCCGCATGAACGAGGAAGTTATACGCACATGGAGCTCAGTAATTCCATCGTTGTTATTGAACATGAAGGAAGCCAACATGATGGGTCTTAAGCTCTTATACAGAATTTAGTCATCTATTCCAAGGTGTTCGGTATGTTTGCCAGTGCCAGGCTAGCAGTAACGATTCTCTTCAGAGTTCATAAGTTTTCGTAAAATAACTATATATAACCCATTGATGCCTGACAAAGAAGCTGTTGTTATAAGAAACGCTACTTTTGTGTACTACTTATAGGCTTCCACAAACAAATTCCACTGCTAAGCTAAATGCTCCACACTATCTACCAACTTATCTTCAAAATGTAGTCGGATTAAAGTAGCCCTAATAAAGAGAGTCTCAGTATCGATTGCCCGATCTGGAAAATAGAAAATCCTTTGAACTATACAAACTGAAGAGACATCCTAAACATCAGATATGGAGCTAAGCCTTAAGCTCCTTCTTTGTGCAAGTGAGGCATTTGAGTAGCAAATCTCTGTTTGATAGAAATCAATGTGATCTCGACTAAGACCTTGGTCATATTTTACGCTACAAAACCTATAACTCTGACCATCGGAGGCCAACGACTTTTAGCACTTAGCATTTGTAGTGACGGAAACTGAAGAACATTCTTCCAAAGCGAAGAAAAAAAGTTAGTTGCTTAGGGCATGTGGAGCAGATACCTACATACATCGTTATGGAGAAAAAGGGCGTAGATTTCAAAGGACCTTAACCAACCAGTGTAAAGATCAAGCTGGGTAAAGAGGTTGTCTGGTTATTGTTTGCTTCAAAACAAATTGGATAAAGTAATGGGTGTTTTTTTTAGAACTCAGTTCGAAAAACTTATCGTGCATTACGCCTATTTAATGGTCAACAACAATCATCTGCCGTAACGAATCCGTCTCCTAGTCTTTTGAAATAGCTTCATTTCTGAGAAGAACCGAATATTTGGATTATTACTGCTGCTATACTAAGCCCGTCTTTATGCTGTCTTTATATTTCACCAGTATTTTTAGAAAGATCACTGAAAAGACCGCCTTCGTAGTTGATATGGAAAATGTCGCTTAGAATCAGTTAATTCAAATTATCCTAAACTCCTAAATAACATACTGGCTCTACAATTAAATGATAAAGGCAATCATACCCTATGCAGTGGTAGTGTGGTGGAGGGGCAAGACCAAAGAAAAATCAGCTATAATGAAGCTTAACCGGATTCAACGGGTGTGGTCATTGAAGGGACTATGAAAACGAATCCAACTGCAGACGTGGTTACTTTATTTAACCTAGCTCCCCTTCTATAGCAATTGAAGGAGAAACAGCCATTTAAGCACTCACGCTACATCACAAACCATTTCAATCAAGGTAACCGCATTGGTCACCTGGAGACACTACAGTAGATAGAGGGCATATTTGCTAAATCACAAACTCTGGACCAATTGGACCACCTTTTGATTTTCAAACGGTGTAGAGTACATTTCCTCACAATTGTAATCTGAGGTGTATTTTAATGGTTGGTAGTGACACTAAATATATGTTTGTTGATATATATAGTATGCGGCGAGGATAAACCTACCGTGGGAAATATGTACAGACCTAATACAAACACAACTTTTGCGTTATCGTTCCAACTCATGGAAGAATGTCAGTGCATCCAAACCTATAATTGGCGGGAGCTTTAATTGTAACCTGTTTGATTACAATTTTCTGGTTGATGAGAGTATTTAATATGTTGTCAGTTAATACTGTTAGTGCAACCCGTTTCTCCAAAAGTCGTAGTACGTTTTTTGATGTATTTTTTGATAGCGATGTGGAAAGTATATTGTTCAATGAATAGCTCGCGGCTCAGGCACAACCTGATATCCTTGACTTCTGGTTTTAATCAGCAATGCACAGACATATCGTACACTTAAGGAGATTTTAAAACAACTGAATACACTCTTATGGAACAAAATGTTGCAAGTCTTGATTGGAAAAGTATTTATTTTGTGACATCTTCAAATGATCAAGTAGAATTTCTGAATCATATCTCTCTTCAACGGTCATGCTCCTAGTGTTCGCAACATTTTTAAGTTCGATCAAAAGCCCTAGTTTGTAGCTGAATTTCGGCAACTCCTGCGGCTTCGTGATCTAGCTTACAATCGCTGGAAATACACTAGGATGGATGTGCATCACTGAAACTAGTACAATTCTCTTAATCAAGTTGTTTGTAAGATATGCGCAAAAATAAAGGCTGTCTATGCAAATAGATTAAATCAATCCATGAGTGGACGCAATTGTGCAAAAATTTACAGCAATTGCATTGGCGACGACAACAGACTTGAAAACGGTGATTGCAATGCTTCGTAAGCTTACCGTTCCTAGCTCTTGGAGGAGCATCCACCATGCAAGTATGTAACTACAGATAGATATAGGGGCACGGATCCTATGAACTCTGAACTTGACGGGAATAACCTATGATTTCTCTAAAATATATGACACCAACGTAGTTGAAAGTGATACATCTACGAGTATACAATCAAATGGAGTCTGAATTATTAAAATATATTCTAAATTCTTTCAAATTACTTTACCAACCATATTGCCCTATATCATACATATCCTTAATTGCATTAAAGATATTTCGGCAATTAGTGCTTACCCCAGTCAGTGGACAATGTCTAAAGATTTAAGAAACATATACATATATCAGTGTATACAAAGGTGTATACTGATATATGTATATGATTGTGTATAATGTCTATGTGTGTGTATGTGTGCATTGTGTATGTAGGTTAGGTAGACTAAGGCTTATTTTAAGTTATATATTAAGTTTTTATATAAAAATAAAAAAAAAGTCCATATACTAAGTTTTTGTTAACAATATTTTTTCCTAGCTTTAAGTGTAGTAAATAAATATCCATAAAGAAAATGTTAATAAAGTCGAAAGACATAGTATAAGAATTTAGAGTAGCTTAGAGTGCCTGTGTGGGGCCAGTAAGTTAGTATAAGGTTGTTAAGTAATTTTAAGCTAGCATTTAAGCATTTTTTGTTAGTATGTAAGAGTTATTGATTAGAAAATAAAATGCGTTTAAAACTGAAAACTGAAAATGTCTAAAGTGTTACCATTTCCAAAAGATCAAACTTATAAGGAATTTAGGTACATTTCAATTATACCCTTCCTGTCAAAAGTGTTTGAAGGAATTATGCAAAAGCAAATGAATTTTTATTTTCAAGCTTAAAATATCCCTCGCCTAAACAATTCGGTTTTCGACAAAAACGTAACTACATAACAGCACTTATGAATGTGCTTCTTCTAGGAGCTTTCTTCTGCAACGACTGAAACGATCTAAAAAATATAGAAGTAAACAGTCTCCTACGCTTCATCTTAAGCTCAAACTGGTTCCATCAGTAAGAGGATCATAGATCCACATGGTATCACAATGGGCCAATAGGCCTAAGTGGGTTGGTATTTCCTACAGCCAATCTTACCTACCTACCTACTTGTATCCTGATCGTTTAGTTGTTTCCTTTGTTGCATACATATTATCCTTAAGCGAAAATGCTTTAGAAACTTCATACTTTCCGCTACTTCTATTTCGAGACTTCCAATTCGGGACTAGTTGGGTCGAGCATATTAAAGTATACGTATGCGATGTATTTCGAACTTTGTGGGTTACACAACGTTATAAACCCTTAAAAGCATGATTATTTCTAGCTGAAACACTTATTGTCACAATCTTAAAAAATTGTGGTTACTCAAGCAGAAGACAACTCAATGTTGCATATAATAATACTGTACGATATAGTTATTTATGGCTTGCGGAGATATGGCTGGACATCTATCTTTTTCAGACGAATTCTCAATCAGTCGTTCGCAAATCTCAAGTGAGAATAGACGTGTGTCGGCTGTTCTTTAAGTAAAATAAAAATAAAAATTGTGATTCCTTTCAAAGCAAGTTAGTTACAACTTTGTTAATTGACTCGGTAGCCCGGCTGTTATCGGCGTCTGGCATCGAATCGTGGGACACGGGTTCGAATCCCGGGTCAAACTTGGAACTTTTTTTCTTTTCAAAGTGTAATATATACATATATATAATAATATTAAAACAAGTCCAACAAATAATAAGGAAAGAAAGCACGTGATGGATGGCGGAGAGCGTTCCGCTCTTTCCATAGCGGGAGTTGCAAAAGGCAACATTACTGTTGTCGGTGCGGTGGCGAAAGCCATAAAATGGAGGAAGAGGGTGAAAACCCCTCCTAATTGAGCGAAAAAGAAGATAAGTGCCGTTTTAGCACAACAAAGCAAAACACAAGCAGATGATGCATTGAGGTACATCTCTGATGAAGACCATTACAAGGGGGGTTAGTTACAACTTTGCCTCACTAGCGGCATCTGAGTCAGAAGATGAAGATGAAGAGATAAAAGAAATTAATAGCAGCATACAAATGCTGAACGAAAAAATGCTTGCTATTAAGCAAAGACAAACTGCTCGCAGGCAGAGGGAGCAACTAGAAATAGAGAGCTCCCAACATCAAAAGCAACAACTGCAGCAACAACAAAACCAGCAGCAGCCGAAACAACAACCGCAGCAAAAGCAACAGCAGCTGCTGCAAGAACAACAACAGTTGAAAGCACAGCAGCTGAAAAACAGCAGCAGCAGCAACAACAACACCAACAACAATAAAAACAACAACAACAACAGCAGCAGCAACAACAACAACAACAGCAGCAGCAGAAGAAGAAGAAGGAGAAGGTGCCAGCGATCAACACCTATAAACTAGAGGTAAATGCAACAAAGGACCTGTGTAAGTTGGTCATTGGTAATAATTTTAACATAAAGAGATTGGGGAACGATCGCCATGCCATCCACTGTAATACAGTGGAGGGCTATGCGAAAGTGAAAGAGCTCCTAAAGGAAACGACGACGGAGCACTACTCATTCACACCGAAGTGTGAAAAGCGGCAATCGATGCTGCTGAAGGGGTTGGAACCGTCTTCTGATCCTGAGGAGATCCTGGCACTGCTCAAAGAGAAGGAGTGCGAAGGATTCAAGTTTGTGGGGGTAAAGCCATTTACCACAGCGAAAGCCAGGCGGGAGAAACGGAGTCTGCCGTTCTTCCTGCTGAAGCTCAGTTCCGAAAGTCGTCTGGATAGTCTAAGGAGTATCAATGTCCTAGACTACTAGGTGATTCACTGGGAAAAATTAAAAAGGAGCGAGGGCGTTATACAATGCGTTCGCTGCCAGAGGTTCGGGCACGCCGCGTCGAACTGCCAAATGTAGCCTCGATGCGTGAAGTGCACAGTTCCGAGCAGTGTCCTCTGGGAGTTGACGGAGCATCCGATAGGTTGCAGCTCTCGTGCCTGTTATGTGGAAACGCGGGACACACCGCAAACTATCGGGGTTGTCCTAAGTTCGCTGACATTAAAAAAGCAAAACTGGCTCGGCAGCAGAAAGTGGAGGTCAAACGTTCACCTGTCAGGTTTCAAACACCAGCCGTCACGTCCCAAATTTCCTACGCCCAAATTGCGTCAGGTAGGGGGGCTACGGTACAGCAAGCGACTGTTGCTTCTCCGGCGCAGACGCCGAGAACAACGGAAGCTGCACCTAACATGCTAGCCATCTTGCTCGCAATCCAAGGGCAGATGGCCCAGCTGCAAAAGCAGGTTCAAGAACAGGCCAAGCGGGTGGACCAGATCTACTCGCTGCTGCCGGGCCTAACGCAACACATGCCGTAATGGGTACGCACATGGTGGAGCAAACTTTGAAGGTCCTTACGTTGAATGTTAATTCACTGATTAGGATTGAACGAAGAGCCGCGATGTTTAAATTGCTACAAGACCAAACTCCTGATGTGCTTTTCGCTAGCGAAACCAAGCTAACCGACAAGCACAAACTGGAGTACAATAATTATATTGTTAGAAGAAGAAACCGGCCCAGATCCAAACGTGGAGGCGGTGTCGCGATCTTCATTAAAGAAGGTATAAAATTTCACAGAGTGTACAAGGGAGTGTTGCGCAGGTTCCGGGTGTTGGAGGCAGTCGTCATTTACATCCCGCTCCGCAGTGGAAAGCGGCTGTACTTGGCCTCTGTTTATGCACCTGATACTTCACAATCCCCCCTATTCATTACAGAGCTCGACACGCTTTTTCGACTTCTGAGGCTGGAATCGGGGGAGAATTATTTTATAATCGGCGGGGATTTCAACGCTAGACACAGAAATTGGGGAAATAATTTGCCAAATACTAGAGGGAACCTACTACTCGATTGGTGGGATCAGCACGATGTCATGTACAGACTCGGTCTTAAAGCGACTGATAACCCGTCGTTTCCCAGAGGTGGGTCTTATTTGGATCTACTGCTGTACGACGAACGCATACGACTGACAGGTACGAATTTACAAACGCTAAACTGTCTGCGCACATTCGTGCATGACAGTGACCATTGCGGTCTTAGCACCAAAATTACAGTTCCCAACGAAATTGCGGAATTGGAGGAGTTTGTCCAAAGATATTCTTACAACTACAGTAAGACTCGATGGACACGCTTCTCCGCAACTTTGACAAGAGCGCTCTCCTCGAACACGCTCCACCCACCGTCCAATAGGAATTTGTCAAACGAGGAGATCGACAATTACATAAAACAAATGGACGAGACAATTAAAAAAACTATGGACACTACAATACCGCGGTATCGACGTACGACTAACGATGACATGTTCCGCAATCCTACTATTGAC
The DNA here is from genome assembly GCA_949129095.1 of Volucella bombylans. NCBI lineage: Eukaryota > Metazoa > Arthropoda > Insecta > Diptera > Syrphidae > Volucella > Volucella bombylans. The sequence goes on along the minus strand of OX422140.1, from coordinate 147,948,920 downwards.
GCACTGCACCGACAGAAAAGTAGACTTCTGACAAGACTCAAAAACTTGTACAGACAGTTAACTGACCGACAAGACCCGGAGATTAGGACACTGAAGTCGTCGATTAAAAATATTCAAACGCTAATAAAAGAGAATTACAGAATTTCTGTAAGTTTGTATTGGAACAACAAGGTTCGGGCTGTAAACACCAACAACCCGAATATGTTTCCGCAAATAAATAAACTATTTCGGAGAAAAAATCAAAACGACCTTCAGTGTCTTAAAATAGCCCAGACAACAGACAACGAACGGTTACTGACAATAGCAGGTATTGATGCAAATGAGGCCGCTGATGATGACGACTTCTTTGTGATCGAGCATCCACAAGAGAAAGTTGAGACCATAGGGGCGACTTTCCAGGAAGTATACAAGGCCATTGATATCATTGGCCCTAATTATGACCTGGACAATCGCGTCTTGGTGCACGACTTCTGCATTCGAAATGAAATAGGGAACTGGCGATCCGAAGGCTCTGGTTTCACCCGGTTTAGCGATGAAAATATGGCAAATAATGTCATTGCCAGAGAGGGTGACCTACCCCCATTCATTTCGTAGGAAGAACTCCATGAGATCTTCGATACAATCAGGGCTAAGAAATCAGTGGGGACCGATGGTATTCCGAACATCGTGCTTCGGCATCTTCCTCTAGAAGCGGTGGACATTTGCACCACCCTATTTAATAATGCAATGAATAATGCACATTATCCAGCGCATTGGAAAACGGCGGTGGTTCAACCTATCCCCAAAAAGGGGAAGGATATATCCAACCCGTCGTGTCTCCGGTCGATAAGTCTCCTTCCGAATATCAGTAAGGTTATCGAAAAGGTAATCAATAGAGCTCTGACTAGGTGGGTTGAGGTCAAACATATAGTTCCGGATAATCAATTCGGTTTTAAGGCGGGACATGATATCTCACATGCCGCGTCTAAACTGGTGTCCGATATAAAATGAAACAAAGGCAAGCAACAGTGCACTGGTGGCTGCCTTGTTGGCTTGGGGAAGGCCTTCGACACCGAATGGTTAGAGGGTCTTTTCTATAAGCTGACTAGGCTGGGGATCAGTAAATCACTCTTGTACATTCTTCATAATATGCTAACCAACAGACAGTTCATCGTGAAAAATGGTGATGTGACTTCTGTTGGAATATTTCAAATTAAAAATGGTCTTCATTTTTACAAGCGACTTGATAGGTTCACTTCCCCATACTATTGCGTACGCAGACGATTTGATAGCGTACAGAACAGGACAAAAAATCGAGGTCATTAATACTCTCTTTCAGCGTGACTTCGATAAGATAAGACGATTTTGCGATGACTGGAAGTTGAAAATCAACTTTCAGAAGTCGGAAACCATTCTCTTTAGGACGCCTTGTCTGGAGCCTCTAGGGATACCAGAAAAAATTGGCGAAAGTTCTCTATCGTTGGACAACACGGACAACCTCTTGCCTGTCGAAATGTAGTCAGATACCTTGGAATCTGGCTAGATCAGTTTCTGTATTTTGGCAAAAATGTAGATGTGTGTTTATGTGTGTATTGTACATTTAGGTTAGGTAGGCTAAGGTTTATTTTAAGTTAGATACTAAGTTTTTATAAAAACGAAAAAAATGTCCATATGCTAAGTTTTTGTAAACAAATTTTTTCTTAGCCTTAAGTATAGAAAATAAGTATTTATAAATAAAATGTAAATGCAGTCGAAAGACATAGTTATAAGTATTCAGAGTAGCTTAGAGTGCCTGTGTGGGGCCAGTAAGTTAGTATAAGGTTGTTAAGTAATTGTAAGCTAGCATTTAAGCATTTTTGGTTAGAATGTAAGAGTTAGTGTTAAGAAAATAAAATGCATTAAAACTGAAAAAAAAAACTGAACTGACAAATTCTCAATCTATTTTTCACTAACCTCATGCAGTATCGCACTGAAAGCTATCGAGAAGCAATGACATAACTGTAGTAAAGATTTAATTTTCCACATCTTCCGGCGTACAATACTTTTGCCGATCTGTTATCTCCAGAGTGTATAGTAGTTAAATAGGTACTCGTATTTGAAATATTGAACCATTATACATTCGAATCTCACATGCGCAAAACCTTCCCATCACGTCTGGGAAAAATATTCTCCATCACTCCTAAGTGCCAGAGTGTTTTAGGCAGATCGATCTTCCAAAAGCACTACGTCTCCAATCGCAAGACCTGGTGATTTGTTATATTTTGCCTTATGAAATAGGTATGCACAGGTAAATAGCATTATGCACACTTTCGTCTTCTGCTCGTAGTCAAATGTGTATAAATGACTGGAAAAATCAAGGTCAGTGATGTCAAATGGCATAGAAAAAGTTATACGTTCCCAGGGTAATGGTGCGAATGGTTGAGTAGCTGGTATAGCTCGAAGAACCTTGCAAACTGTGCAGCTCTTGATAACGGAGCGAAACAGTAGGCGACCCTTAATAATCCAGTACACTGAGCGTAAATGGGTTGATGCTCCAACATGGAATATTTTCTCGTGTACATCATAAATTATCAGCTTTGATATGTGTGAAGATTTGGCAATATACTGCATGAATTTCGATTGGTGAGGGTACTAAATGTAATCGCCCACCTACGCGAACATGGCCACTAGTTTGATCTATAATGCGACTAAACATAATTCATTTAAAGCTTGAAGGTATACCTTTATTCTTCTACTACATTTTCAGAGGAGAAAAGCAGCCGTTGTACTTCACCAACCAATACCTTTCAGCTCGTCCTATTTCATCTACAGATATAAATTGAGCATCGGTATAAGTGGCAAACGTGTCCGAGTTTTGTTTTTTCTTGAACCTTTCGATGGGACGAAGTCAGTAAGCGGTTACACGTAAGAGACGTTTCCCAGAACTAAAATGTTCGCCTAGCCCACCGCCTAGCTTAGGCTCTGTTACCTCATGGCCGTTGTTTTTAAGAGGTGCTACTCGATTCTCAGCGCAGAGGAAACGGGTGGTAATGTTTCCCTCACCATCTATAGTTCGCAAATATGCAACTGCTCCGAAAGAATACTGGCTGGCATCCGCGAAAATGTGAACCTGTGTTGTTACTCGTTCCTTAACAACGCAGCGTGGTATCAATAATTGTCCAAGTTCACTAACATCTGCACAGATTTCAGCCCAGATTTTTCCGAGTTCTGATGTCAGCCACACATCCCAGTTTAAATTTTAGCGCCAGATGGATTGGAAAAGGATTTTCAAACGAACTACTATTGGACCTAGTAAACCAAAGGGATCATATGTTTTCGACATTACCTTAAGTGCATTGCGTTTCATTTCATCCAGACAATTGGACTTTAGAAGGAGCTCTACTACCGATAAGTCGACAGATAATTCATCCGCGAAGATCTAAAATCTTTTAGATTTCTGGTGGAGCCATTTCTGATGGATTTCTTTCGGACTAAAGGGGTGTTGGAGTTCCACTTCCGGGGATTCATGAATGTGCCCCACACTTGCCACGAAGTCGTCGACGTAAAAGCATTTACGTAGAATCTAACTACTTTGGGATACCGTTTATCATCTAAGATTTTGGAAATGACTTCTCCTAATATATTTGGGCTACTAACATTTCTAAACAAATATATTCTCCATGAAGTGGGTCTGAAGGCTATCTCGCAGAAAAGGATGATCCATTTCCAGTAAATATTAAACAATGGATCAATATGGTCAGAGTGTACCATTCCAAAAAAGGGGATGTATCTACACAAACCTATTCCTACTACACTGATTCCAAAAAATAACTAAATAATACGATAATAATAACTAAATAATAAGGTATCTAAAAGCATTTTAAGCCTTTTATGTCTCCTAGGCGAACTGCTTTCATCTTGTGGAAAAGTTCTAAGGATGTTCTAATGAAAGATAAAATATTTCCACCACGATCAAAAACTGAAAGGTGCCTGCATGGCTACAACGCTGATTACGACAATGAGACTCTGGGTGACCTATACGAAAATGCAGAAAGATAAATACATACAACTAAAATCGCTGCGTTTTCCAGTACTACTACGACAAGGGATAAACGCTGCTCAGGCTTATGCAAAATTTGTGCTGTTTTCGGAGAGGGATCATAAGGAAAAGGATGCACTCGCTTTTATTTTCGCAATTTTGACTCGTAAGCAATGCTCTGGTCGTACAGTCATTCAAAAATCTGATGAAATTCTTCAAAATCTCCATCGTCCATCTATCTTGATGGACGATAGGCATATTAGTGCTGTCGTTATTGGCACGGAGCTAGACATTGATCACAATACTGATTTACAGAAAGCAGTATAGAGAAGCTCGATGTATGTGTCCCTCATGAATTGAGCGCGACAAACATAATAGGTAAAGTTAACATTTGCCATACGTTGTTGAAAAGCAGTAAACTACTCGTAGAACCGAGTAATAAAATAACAGATGATGAATAATCCGTAGCGTCAAAGATTGTGGGCAAACGTGGGTGAGCCGTCCAGGATTGATAGCGCAGAAAGGGATGCTGTGTGTGTGTTGGGGACATAATCGCAATCGTGCACTGGTGTAAACAATTGAAAGCAAATGGCCAGAATTGACCAATATGAAAGGTGTGGGCTTCCATCAATGCCCGACATAATCGAAGCATAGCCCCCTCTTATTCTGCTCTCTGCAAACCACCGAAATTGGAATCATCTGCCTATGAAAAAGTTCCAGACCCTATCGTCCTTCAGATTCGGCAAAAATCTCTAGGACCCTTTCACTGTGTACAAAATGATAAGGCGAATTATACAGTGAGTGGTAAAGACTAGGCCTTTGTCCACCATGGACTGCAGCGTCAACAATTTATTTTGTTTCAAGGAAAAAAGTGGTTAAGTAGTAAGCACAGATTAAAACGATAAAGAAATATTTTACACATTTTGACAGTTACTGCTGCAAATAGGAAAAACCGATTTTGCAGATTGTGGCAGTGAAGAAAAACATTTCCGTTTAAGATAGATGACCGTCAAACAATACTCGTATATCACTACAGTGATAGTGAGTGTGACAGTGCAAGTGATAGTGACAGTGAGTTTAGTATAAACGCATCTGTGATTTCGGATCTTTAAGGGGTTTCACGCCACTATAGGACGAGCGATTAAAAAGACCGAGAGCTAGTCTTTATATGCCGAACTCACTCTCACCATCTACACTTGGGCAATTTTGCAACCAAGACGAACGGAGAATGGCACAAATTCGTCGTTGCGTCTGCTAAATTTCCATATGGATCTTTATAACTACCTCCACTGTAGGCGGTAATTGAACTCATTGAATACTGTGGTTCCAGGAAGATGGGATTTATCATATGCTGCGATGCTAATGATTATAATACTTTTTGAGACAGTAGTAGATGTAACCTGGGAGCCCACCATCTCCTGGATGCAATACTATCGTCTGTCCAGGCTATCAGCTAACATTTGTTACGAATTAGAATTACAGAAAATAATCGAGTTTACCTTATCCAACACGCACGCTAAGGAGTTTACAGGCTTTCCAAGTACTATCGTAGGTCTGCATGTCAGACCATAGGTACGGCGAATTCACAATCGGATGCGTTGTCTGGACTTTCTTGAAGGGGAGGAATCCATGGAAAATCAACAGGATTTATGGAGGAGCTCGCAAATTCTAGCAGTGCTCTCTTTAAGCTGAAGATAAAACAGAAGCTAGGAGAAGCTCTTTAGAACGAGGATGGCACCCTCACCACGTGTATTTCACTGGCATGTCCAGGTAGATAGGAATCGTGCAGAATCCTTGGTGGATGCAGATCTGCAGCGACTTCTAAATGGGTCATTTAAGACTAATTTGGAGGAAGGCTAGAATTCTTACAGATCGAAATGGAATATAGCTTATTCGGATTTCGAAGAGCGCCTCTCATAAAGACTTTTACGAGAAGATCGAAACTGTCGGTGAAATCAGTAGGCTAGTCAAAGACTGGGAAAATCAACCAGCCTGGAATTACTTAGAAAATCTGATGGCGCCTACACTGAGTGAAAAGCAGAAACTCTCCGTCTCATATTGTACTTGAGGCTCAATTCCAGGGTAACCTAATCAGAACCAGCTCCTATTAACAAGGCTGGTAATGAGCTGAGTAACGCAACACGCCGTAGCTGGTACTCGTATATAAACATTCTGTTGCTCTCTTTGATATACCCAGTTATGTAACTGGTAACTCTGAAGAGAATCTTCGCTTCCCGCCTAACACTGGCATTCATACCGAAATCCTGGCGAACAGTTAGAGAACGCTTTATACCAAAAATCGGAAAAATAACTGCACGCTCGCCAAGATATTCTGACCTATAAGTCAGACTTCCTTCATGTTTAAGGGAATGTAGACTGTTTACTGGCGTCGTGGCGGGGCACTATACTTTTGCTAAACACTTAAATGTACTGGGCGTAAGTAGTACAACATCCTGCGACGCTTGCTGTGAAAATGATGAGGACACCGCTTACTACTCTGTGAATGTCTAGGTCACGCTCGCATCAGACTGCTGGTACTCGGCGTTAACGTAGTGTGTGCTGGTACTTTATCTTTCTTTGAAAGATTGAGAAATTTTATTAAAAGGAACTTACAAGGAGTAGGTACAATGGACTAGTTCGTTGTCTGGATGCTCTGTTCCTCCAGAAAAAAAAACCAGATGGATTGGAAAAGGATTTTCAAACGAACTACTATTGGACCTAGTAAACCAAAGGGATCATATGTTTTCGACATTACCTTAAGTGCATTGCGTTTCATTTCATCCAGACAATTGGACTTTAGAAGGAGCTCTACTACCGATAAGTCGACAGATAATTCATCCGCGAAGATCTAAAATCTTTTAGATTTCTGGTGGAGCCATTTCTGATGGATTTCTTTCGGACTAAAGGGGTGTTGGAGTTCCACTTCCGGGGATTCATGAATGTGCCCCACACTTGCCACGAAGTCGTCGACGTAAAAGCATTTACGTAGAATCTAACTACTTTGGGATACCGTTTATCATCTAAGATTTTGGAAATGACTTCTCCTAATATATTTGGGCTACTAACATTTCTAAACAAATATATTCTCCATGAAGTGGGTCTGAAGGCTATCTCGCAGAAAAGGATGATCCATTTCCAGTAAATATTAAACAATGGATCAATATGGTCAGAGTGTACCATACCATTCCAAAAAAGGGGATGTATCTACACAAACCTATTCCTACTACACTGATTCCAAAAAATAACTAAATAATACGATAATAATAACTAAATAATAAGGTATCTAAAAGCATTTTAAGCCTTTTATGTCTCCTAGGCGAACTGCTTTCATCTTGTGGAAAAGTTCTAAGGATGTTCTAATGAAAGATAAAATATTTCCACCACGATCAAAAACTGAAAGGTGCCTGCATGGCTACAACGCTGATTACGACAATGAGACTCTGGGTGACCTATACGAAAATGCAGAAAGATAAATACATACAACTAAAATCGCTGCGTTTTCCAGTACTACTACGACAAGGGATAAACGCTGCTCAGGCTTATGCAAAATTTGTGCTGTTTTCGGAGAGGGATCATAAGGAAAAGGATGCACTCGCTTTTATTTTCGCAATTTTGACTCGTAAGCAATGCTCTGGTCGTACAGTCATTCAAAAATCTGATGAAATTCTTCAAAATCTCCATCGTCCATCTATCTTGATGGACGATAGGCATATTAGTGCTGTCGTTATTGGCACGGAGCTAGACATTGATCACAATACTGATTTACAGAAAGCAGTATAGAGAAGCTCGATGTATGTGTCCCTCATGAATTGAGCGCGACAAACATAATAGGTAAAGTTAACATTTGCCATACGTTGTTGAAAAGCAGTAAACTACTCGTAGAACCGAGTAATAAAATAACAGATGATGAATAATCCGTAGCGTCAAAGATTGTGGGCAAACGTGGGTGAGCCGTCCAGGATTGATAGCGCAGAAAGGGATGCTGTGTGTGTGTTGGGGACATAATCGCAATCGTGCACTGGTGTAAACAATTGAAAGCAAATGGCCAGAATTGACCAATATGAAAGGTGTGGGCTTCCATCAATGCCCGACATAATCGAAGCATAGCCCCCTCTTATTCTGCTCTCTGCAAACCACCGAAATTGGAATCATCTGCCTATGAAAAAGTTCCAGACCCTATCGTCCTTCAGATTCGGCAAAAATCTCTAGGACCCTTTCACTGTGTACAAAATGATAAGGCGAATTATACAGTGAGTGGTAAAGACTAGGCCTTTGTCCACCATGGACTGCAGCGTCAACAATTTATTTTGTTTCAAGGAAAAAAGTGGTTAAGTAGTAAGCACAGATTAAAACGATAAAGAAATATTTTACACATTTTGACAGTTACTGCTGCAAATAGGAAAAACCGATTTTGCAGATTGTGGCAGTGAAGAAAAACATTTCCGTTTAAGATAGATGACCGTCAAACAATACTCGTATATCACTACAGTGATAGTGAGTGTGACAGTGCAAGTGATAGTGACAGTGAGTTTAGTATAAACGCATCTGTGATTTCGGATCTTTAAGGGGTTTCACGCCACTATAGGACGAGCGATTAAAAAGACCGAGAGCTAGTCTTTATATGCCGAACTCACTCTCACCATCTACACTTGGGCAATTTTGCAACCAAGACGAACGGAGAATGGCACAAATTCGTCGTTGCGTCTGCTAAATTTCCATATGGATCTTTATAACTACCTCCACTGTAGGCGGTAATTGAACTCATTGAATACTGTGGTTCCAGGAAGATGGGATTTATCATATGCTGCGATGCTAATGATTATAATACTTTTTGAGACAGTAGTAGATGTAACCTGGGAGCCCACCATCTCCTGGATGCAATACTATCGTCTGTCCAGGCTATCAGCTAACATTTGTTACGAATTAGAATTACAGAAAATAATCGAGTTTACCTTATCCAACACGCACGCTAAGGAGTTTACAGGCTTTCCAAGTACTATCGTAGGTCTGCATGTCAGACCATAGGTACGGCGAATTCACAATCGGATGCGTTGTCTGGACTTTCTTGAAGGGGAGGAATCCATGGAAAATCAACAGGATTTATGGAGGAGCTCGCAAATTCTAGCAGTGCTCTCTTTAAGCTGAAGATAAAACAGAAGCTAGGAGAAGCTCTTTAGAACGAGGATGGCACCCTCACCACGTGTATTTCACTGGCATGTCCAGGTAGATAGGAATCGTGCAGAATCCTTGGTGGATGCAGATCTGCAGCGACTTCTAAATGGGTCATTTAAGACTAATTTGGAGGAAGGCTAGAATTCTTACAGATCGAAATGGAATATAGCTTATTCGGATTTCGAAGAGCGCCTCTCATAAAGACTTTTACGAGAAGATCGAAACTGTCGGTGAAATCAGTAGGCTAGTCAAAGACTGGGAAAATCAACCAGCCTGGAATTACTTAGAAAATCTGATGGCGCCTACACTGAGTGAAAAGCAGAAACTCTCCGTCTCATATTGTACTTGAGGCTCAATTCCAGGGTAACCTAATCAGAACCAGCTCCTATTAACAAGGCTGGTAATGAGCTGAGTAACGCAACACGCCGTAGCTGGTACTCGTATATAAACATTCTGTTGCTCTCTTTGATATACCCAGTTATGTAACTGGTAACTCTGAAGAGAATCTTCGCTTCCCGCCTAACACTGGCATTCATACCGAAATCCTGGCGAACAGTTAGAGAACGCTTTATACCAAAAATCGGAAAAATAACTGCACGCTCGCCAAGATATTCTGACCTATAAGTCAGACTTCCTTCATGTTTAAGGGAATGTAGACTGTTTACTGGCGTCGTGGCGGGGCACTATACTTTTGCTAAACACTTAAATGTACTGGGCGTAAGTAGTACAACATCCTGCGACGCTTGCTGTGAAAATGATGAGGACACCGCTTACTACTCTGTGAATGTCTAGGTCACGCTCGCATCAGACTGCTGGTACTCGGCGTTAACGTAGTGTGTGCTGGTACTTTATCTTTCTTTGAAAGATTGAGAAATTTTATTAAAAGGAACTTACAAGGAGTAGGTACAATGGACTAGTTCGTTGTCTGGATGCTCTGTTCCTCCAGAAAAAAAAACCCATTAAGACCACAGAGTGATTTAACCCAGCAGAAAATGATTTGGAGATGTGCATTGATCAAGTGATTTCTGAGTCGGAGTCATATGAGTGTGACTTTATGTCTGATGAATGCATTCGTTGCAATGTTTTCTAGAAGCCTTGGGGGTGGACAGATTTGATTTTTCGATTTTGGGGATGGAGATAATTGGGATGATATTCTTTACCAAAATTCCGATAGATCAGGGCCTGTAACACCTCACCGACTCATTGTTTGGATGTTTATACTTTCGAGACTTAAATGGTGCAACAACTGGCTTTGGTGTAAATGGGACAAACGAGAATTGGTGATCTATGCATCAGTCTAATAAGATAAAGACTAGATACTTCCTTCTCTACCAATAGTGATTTTTGGAGCTTTTCAAGTACTATGTCAATGCAGACTTCAGCTGCGGTTATGATACTAGTTGATTTCACAACCTCGCTTAGCTATCATGTCTAACAGGAGTTTCTAGTCCCTCACCTTTTGGAAAATCATATATTCAAAACCACTTTGTCAGATCGTAAAAAAAGTGGAATCTAAAGGAGTCTAACAACATACGGCCTGTAGATGAGTTTATCAATTGTCTTGTAAAAAAAGGCCCAAGGGATTCTTTAAAGAGCGTCTCGCAAAGATCGTAAAAAAAGTGGAATCTAAAGGAGTCTAACAACATACGGCCTGTAGATGAGTTTATCAATTGTCTTGTAAAAAAAGGCCCAAGGGATTCTTTAATGAGCGTCTCGCAAAAAGCATCAAACCTATCAGGTTCACTTCATTTTTGCGAAGGCATTTGGATGGTTTCAGTTCATAAGCCAACAATTATCTTCCTCTGAGATGCAGAATGCTTATCAGCGATGAAATCATGCGAATTAGCAGTTCGGAGCTGATAAGAACTGGCATACGATGGGCATTGTCATTGAAAAACTTGAAAATCCAAACGGAAATGGCTTAACTATTTAAGCAAAGGTCACATGACGTAAGCCATACATGACTGAGGATGCCTTAGATATGATAAGAACACTCTGACCCGAATTATTGTTTGTAAATCACGTAACACAACACAGAATCATTTATGACAAATATATTAACGAATTGCTTGCAATGATATTCCTTTTTCAGATATTGTCATATCATACAGCAAATGTGAGGGTGATGGGACAGATTGGTAAAGACTTTTCCAAAACATCCATCTTCCTGTATGACTTACTTTTCTACTTACGAATAACAGTACAATTGTACAAAATCCCAGCAATTCAAATTCAAGCAATCATCTTAGGGTGAGAAATTATATTTGAAATTGAAACTTACCCTTGGCAAAGGTCTTGAGGATGTTGGGAAAGCTTTCTGGAATAGCAATTTGCTCCGAACAATATATTTGATGTACCATGGCGCACCTTTGTCCTGGATAAGATGACACCATTTTGAAACTTATCACAGATCAAGAAAAAAAATAAGAAAATCTCAATCAAGTTTGAGTTTTGACATTCAATTAAATTTTGTTTTTTTATTTTGAGTTGAAAATCCTTGAAAATTTAAGGATCCACTTGAAGGGTGTGTTTTAGCTTTAAGTTCCTTGGGAGTGAAACTCTCTAATCCAACTGGAGGTTAGTTAACTTTGAAGTGTAGCATTAGGTACATCGTTGCAATTAATTTGAACGTACTTTTGTTTGCCACTCTACTATCACCAAGGATACCGACTGGCGTTTGTGGTAATGGCGAATCAATTTTCGGTATACAGTCAGCTGAGTTTTATGTGGGAATTTTTGTGTATACACGAAGATATATACATATGTATATTTGCTGGGGAAAAATGCGAAATGGTTGTCTTATAATTTTTAGAATGGTAAGAACATTATTTGTGGCATGTGTTGTGTGTTAAATGAGTAAATCAAAAAGTTGTTTTTTGTTTACGAAATTTGAAAGTCAAATACTTGCATGGGGGCCTATTTGGGTGTACAAAACTTCAGGGATTTCGTGATCCCTGTAAAGTAAAGGAGTAGCTGCAAGACAAATTCATTTCTCGATTGATATTTTAGTTCACAATTTCTGGCAATTTCGATGTAGCCCTGTTGGTGAAAAAGCGGTATAACAAGGTGAGGCGGCAGACGTTACGTCGGTGTTCGAGCGCATTATATCACACGATTTTGGATCCTATCTATCAGGTGCAGAGTGCCCCGATCTGGCCATTCTACTCCAAACTTGGGCGGATAAATGCCTTACACATATATTGAGGCCAGATTAGAGGGGGTGAAATATTTCTTACATCGCTTGATATTTCACAGCAATTTTGGCGATATCGAATATGTGGTCATTCCAACCTCAGTTGTCATTGACACATATACCGATAATGGAAAGTTTTTCGGTTTCGACGATGAAAGTGCCATTCATGGATAATATCTGGCATTAACGAAGCCATTGTGTTTTGTCAGCATTCAATTCCACTCTGTTGATAGTTCCCCCATTGGTTATGCTGCTAATATCAAAATTGCATGAGCTTAACTTACGCTGCTATTCCCGTTCTAAGAAGTGCAAGAACATGGGTCCGGGAACAAATATGAGAAGAAGAGAGTACTGTTGTCAGCGAAGGAATATATTGGATTAGAAGTAGCAGACAAGACATCGTTGAGGAAAATTAAAAAGAGCGTCGGAGATAGAACGGAGCCCTGAGGCACACCAGAATTTATTTTGCAGACATCGGACTTGAAACCATGCAAGAAAACTTGAATTGAATGTTCCGAAAGGTAATTTCTAATCCATTGAAGAAGATATTCGCCTATGCCAAATGCGCATATTTTCCACAAAAAAGCCTGATGCTGAACTTTGGCAAGTGCCTTAGAAATATCAAGTGCAGCTATCTTGCTTTCACCAGATTGATGTACTCGTGCTTGTTGGCTCCACTATTCGATGAGACATTACCAGTGGAGCTGTTGCTATGAAAACCGTACTGCCGGTCTTTAAGAAGTTTTCACGTTTTGAGATATTTCATGAGCTGGGGGTTTATATAATGGGTCTGTAGGAGGATTGAGAGGAAGATTTGTCTTTTTTAGGAACGTGGTGTACAATTGCTGTTTTCCATCTACTCGGAAAATGTCCTAAAGAGTAGTTTGATGAAAATGCTTACGTAGTGGTTTTGCTAGCACAGTAGAAGAAGGGGAGATATACCGTGAGGATCAGCCGATTTGAGCAGGTTATGATCTTTAGGTACTCAAGATACTCTTGCTACTACTGTACACGGGTGCAAAAGTAGATTTGTCCCATTGAAAATTCGATGCACTCAACTCAGCTGGACGCAAATTGTGCAGCAAGCAGATAGGCCTTGTCCAAATAGCTGACAGCTGGATTGTCATTATAAATGGAGCGTTGGGATGGAGGATAAGACAGAATTCCTAATAGTTTTGACGGACGACCAGAAATTTGTACTACCTTTGGGACATTGTAGTGTTTTTTTATTTATATTTTTTTTTTATTTATATATATTTTCCATTGTGATGTAAAATTGTCCCTTTCTCTCAACGCTTAATGCAGCTAGTTGGACTTTTGTTACCTACTTGTTCAAGTGGCGAGAGCAAAGGTCTTCCTCGACGAAAATGATCTGGAGTTAAAGGATGAATGTCCGAAACTATTTCAAGGATGGAAGGTTAGGTCTCGAAAACGAGTCTTAAAGCTTTTAACTCCAGCCTCCCATAATCCACATGTGTGTGATGCTCCAGGTGAAATGAATTTCCACTCAAGATTGTGATCCCGATATCTTTGGGATGCTTCTATGGATAGCGATCTTAAACATCTTTGAAAGTCGTTTGATAAAATTTTACTAGTACCTATCAAATCAGTGCCGTTATTAGAAAATGCGGTTTTAGGTAAACAGCGTCTTGAAATAAATCGACTTAATGCAAACAAATTCTGAGAGGTCAGTCACTTGTTGCTTCGAAATGAATTGAATTGAGTAGAAAATCACACGAACACGAAGACGTAACCTTTTTTCGACCTGAAAAGCTTTTAGCGATAAATGGCAGTGGTAATGCAAGCTGTTTTACTGGGGCAACTTTGCTTTTGGCAGACAACAAGTGACAAGACCAACTGATATCACTATGTTGAATGTGCATGTAAAACGTTGCCACATATGATTTTCCAGCGGTGACACGTAAGAGGCACAAGATCTGTGTCTCAAGACATCCCATCATGTCAGATTTAATGTATAATGATTTTTGCAGAAATAATTTCAGGAGCTGACCATCCGGCAGGGTCAAACAACCTTAAAATGACTGAAAGAACTGTTTTTTTCGTTAAAGATTATCCACTTTAGAAATTTTAAAGAAGAAGTGGATCGAATCACTCTTCACGTGCCACTTAATTCCAAGCGTCTCTGATATAATTTTATTATCTAACTGAAGAAAGTCCTGATCGTAACTATACGTAGACGGAACTTCTCGAAGAAGCTCCATTTTCTTAAAGAAAAGCCTGCTGAGCTCAAAGCCTGAGACAATTGGGAATGTGCTTGTAAGGCAATAGCCACATCATGAGCCCCGAGAAGGACGTCATCAACTTAAAATGCCTTCTTTCAATATAGAATACATAAGTGTGCATGTGATTTGTGTATCTTCAGTATGAATGTGGATTTCATATCGACCATAAGAATTGCTGGTAGTTGTGTGTTGGAATACAACTGGTCGCATACGAGCTTTTTATCGAAAATCTTCGATTTCCCAGTACTTTACTATTTGTTGATTGATAGATACTTTGCTGAAGTGTGATAAGATAGTTGAATGACAATTAAAACTCTCGTTTGAAAGGGGAACTGAAAATATCCATCTAAATATCGTGTTTTTAACGACAAGGGAACCAAAAATATTTTGTTTAATAACTATAACGATATCTATTATAGAAATTTCATATAAATATGGATCATCTAACTCTAGTTTTGATGCATTCGAAATTTCCTCTGGAAGAACCAAACACGACGGCAAATCACCAGTTAAGTGGGAGACAGATTGCTGGTATGGATAACATGGTATTTAGCGATTATTATTTGGAGAAAAATAATTCACCTGCTTATATTTGTTGGACGTGGTGGACTGTATATCTTCTCACAGAGTTTGCGACAGTTGTAACACTTGAACCGTTGAGGTGGATTCGTGGATTTGGAAAGGTGTATAACGTAAAGGAGTATGGTGTTTCCTCTTGCAATGCTTGCAAGTGTGAATACTTTTACAATGCTTTTCTAAATACTTAGAAACTAGACAATTTTCACAAAAACTTAGGGAACTCACTTTCGAAATCCTATCAGGAATACTCATCTCAATGTCGATAATGCGAGAGATGAAGATTTCGATTTGCCTGTAATGATGGTGATTATGGTGATGATGACGATTATGATGATAATGACGACGATGATGGTGATGATGACTGTCTCTGATTCTCAGCATAACATGACGGGATGTCGTGCCGTACAAGATCTAGGAATCTTGATGGACACTGCCCCGAATTGGTGCTCCTTCTCGATGACAGGTTTATGAACCAATCGATGTTCACGTTGGAGCGCAATAATAGATAGATCTGACCTTGCAAACAAAATAGAAAGATAAACGTTTTTTTTATAAAAAAATCCGGCTCGAAGGACCAATTTTAGGATAAGAATATCCACCGCTGGATGCTTGGTGAACATGTGGTTTGAACAAGACGGTGCAATCGCACACACGGAATTAACAAATTAGATTCAACTACACTTTTCGACATAAACAGTCTATGTTACACGAAGTTAATGACATCTGAGTGGCGAATGAGTGACATCCTGAAACATCTGACAAACAAAAACTGCACTTGATACTTGCATTCACCTGTCACACCTGAATGCATGTATCATAATTGACTAGTTGGTGCTAACTAGTAGCACATGACATCGGATGCATGTTATACAAAAGGACAACTCTAAGCAGAGCTCAATTCCACTCCTGTTCCCCAGTAGATATACTTGTATAATAACAATCTTCATTTTCTGTCCAGTTCTATATAATTTTGCTAATTTTCATTTAAAAATACTTTATGTCTCGTCTGGTCTGTTCAGGTCCTTTCTCTTTTAGTTTTGTTATTATCCTGACGAAGTAGGAGTGAGCATTTATTAGGAAAACCTTCTGCCACCCCTTATGCTATCTACACTGGCTGGTTCCATCTTCCAGCTGGAAGGCGATAAATGGCATATGTACAAGGCCTCGTATATCCTTCGTCGTTATTTTTTTCATTCATCCCTTTCGAGCTTTGGCTATATATATATATATATATTTTTTTTTTTGTCGGTCGGTTCATCTCAAGGATTCGCAAAGTTGTTAGTGAATAGTGAGTGGATTTCGAGAGAAGCACATTCTGTTTCTATCTGTATCTGTGCTAGTATCTTTATCAGGATTTAGCATGCCTACTCGTATGTTGTGTGTGTTAGTATGATGTTTTCTTGTTGCTGATCCCCTACTCGTACTCGGCATCTACTCGTATGTATCGCAAAAGTCGTCCTTGTCACCCTTAAGGCGAACCTATAGGTATTTGTGAAACCATTCGCGGTAATGGCTACGCCATGTGAGCCTTAGAAACGTAGTTAGAACTGCCAGAGCTTGGTATATATTTGCTGCTTATCCCATCTGGTGCCACACAGTACCACAGTGGTGCCGCGCAAAAAGGATGAAAACATATAAAGTCCTTGAATATACAAAGTTTTCGTTTCGTTTTGTTTTGCTTTGTTTTGAATTTTTCTTCTGTTTTTTATATTTTTATTTTGTTTTTCGTTGTATTTTTTGCTCTTTGTTGACATTCGTTATTCGAGTGTTGTGTGCGAGTATCTCTTTGGTTTCCACTTATTCCACAGTGTCCTGTTTCAAGAGGTGGGTGGGAGAGGTGGACTACGACTGAGGCAGCCTCTGGTAGAACAAGCAATGATAATGACGACGATGATGATGGTTGAAAATTGGAACAGTTGATATGATATGAAATCCTTTGAATGTAAAAATGGGAGAAATGATGAGTATTTGTGTTCCATTAAATGTTGAACCAAACAACCGCAAGGATTGAGGGTAGAAATTGATAAGGATCAGATGGCTCTTTGATTCGAAACTGCCTATGACGAATGTCATAATGGCTTGTCGAGTGTCATTATGGGAATGAATGAGAACATACTGATGTGTCCCGTGGTCAGACTGTGTTTTTATTTTACGCCCTTTTTTCCGAATTTCTCTTTTTTTCCTACTTTTGGAAAATGGAAAGTTTTTTTTCCGTTTTTCCTCGCTTTATTTCGATACTTCTCTACACATTGTTGCTTTGTGTAAATGGAAATGGGTGAGCTATTTCCTCGCTCTCGAATGCCATAAAGCATGCCGATGTGAGTGTCTTGTTAATGGTTTTAACATTCAAGTTGTTTGCAGGGCTTATTTTTGGATTTCTTTTTTGTGGAATAAATGACCTTTGAATGTTCATAACGTTGAGTTGAATGTTGTGGCCTTTTACAGATGATACAAAACATTTATCATACGGTTTTTTTGGACGTGATAAGTTACATATTTGGTACATCCTAGACGAAAAAATGTGCAAAGCTGTGGAAAATTGTTGTCAAAGTGGTATCTAGTGTTTATCTTCAGTGTAGACATAATGAAATGGATTGAGTTTTACATTATGCCTGTGAAGTATGAGAGTTAATTGATTTACTTAGATGGCGCTTCGTTCGTTGTAGACGTGGCCTCAAACAACAATTTTACCCAATTAGCACTGCATTTGAAAAAGTTGAACACACCAATATGGTGGAAGTTTTCTTCCACTTTGTACGTCCCACATGAAATGAGAAGTTTCTTCACTACACTATCCATTTCACCCTCAATAGCCAGTGAATGAACAAAGGAGTATGAAATCACTCAAAAATATTCGCTTCCAAAACGACCAAATGTTTGAATATATCTGTCTTAAAAACAAAAAAATCAGACTTGTGATGGTAAGGTTGTTAGTAGAGATGCTACGAATATTCGGCTACTATTCGGTATTCGGCCTATTTGGCTACTTTTTTACCAAATTATGAAAAAAAAAACGCATAAATATTACATATTCACAAAAATTTTTATTTAAAGAAAAAATCAGCATATTTAATTCTTAAAATTTATTAGTGGTAAATTATGATGAATGAAAACAATTTTTTCAACAGACCTGCTTCCGAAAATAGCTGCTCACTATATACACTGCTACCGGGAGAGGATAAATAAATCTTAGCAAATTCTGCTAGGCTTGGATACTGTTTTGCGTTTGCTGACCACCACTTGTAAGGGTCTGCTGTCCGATCTAGGCGAACAGTTTTCATGTAAAAATCAATTTCATTTGCTTTTCTGTTTCACATCTTCATCTGCGTGCATATTTTCTGTAGGGACTTCCTCAAAACAATTCAAGAAACTGTCATGTATATTAATGGTTTTATTATTTTCATTGAGATTTCTTGAGATTTAAAAACGCTAGGCAGATAATTAAAATAACTAAAATAGTTTTACTTAATTATAATGTACATAATAATTTTACTTACTTGCTTTCTTTCCTTCTCCACCACGCGAGATTTTACTGTTACACAGCAAACAAACTGCTAGTGTATTGTATTTACTACAAATTTCATAATACTCCCTAATAGGTGATTTTTTATTAAATAGTGCCATTTCGTCAAGCTTTCCGCGAACAATATATATATGCCCATGGCATAGTTACAGCATACAATTCAATGATGCAGGTCGGAACATGTCACCCGCAAAATCGACTAAGAGTCGCCGAATATTCGGCGCTTCGGCCATGAGCCTAGCCGAATATTCGGTATTCGGCAAAACCACAATTCGTGGCATCTCTAGTAGTTAGTATCTACCGATCTTCAGTTTCCTCTTCCCGGAATGCCTGTAGTTGCATCTCGTATACTACAAGGTTGTGATCTGAATTGATTCCTATTAAATACATGTAAGTGAAACGTCAGGTCCTTTGTGTACGTTGACGTGTGAAACGTGAGCTATTAAATTGAATTCAAAGCTGGTGCTCTCCTTTCTCTCAAGAAAAGTCACCAAGGACTATTTTAACGTTATGCTTAGGACATTACTCATACAACTGGTCGAAGAGCCCAAAGAATTAATCTTTCACAAAATCATATTTTTCCTGTACGGGGTACAATGAGAGCATATCAGGACTGTATTCGTTCAGTCGAATGCCTGAACCCCACAATTGTTTCTCTTAATCTTCCTTCATGTACAATTTGCACAAATCTACATCGAAATATGCGCAGTTTCTGCTCTCTATAGCAATTGCCATAGTAAGTGTCACCATTACTCATTCTTCTTTTGCTTTGCCTTATACATCGCATTTTTTCGACACAAAGACCTCCGTTCTGTATCTTTCTGCGGCTGCATATAGACTGTTAAAGTTCTAAACCTATGAATAACCTAAAGACGTTTTTGTTTGTAGGGCCTTAAAAAAAACTTTATTCACATGCGTGGATGGTTTGTCGCTTCATCGCACAAGTCTCAACTTGGAGGGTCCCGGTTCTTTCAGTATAAAGTGACAACCTACTAGTCATGCAAGGCAAATTTGATATTTGAAAGGTATTTTATTTGACAGCTCCTGATCGATTAACCGTCAACCAGATTGACCACATCGACGACGTAAGGTACTTTTCCAGTATCATAGATGTCTGAACGTTCCGAGGAGCCAACATCGACTCAGACAATTATCCTGTTGTAACCAAGGTACGGTTGCAGATATCCCGAACATAGCAAAGGCAACCTAATACTGTGAGGAAGTTTGACGTAGGACGTCTACAACCGCAAGAGACCAAATATTTTCCGATTGGGATCCTATGCCGCCAGCATTAGGTATCGAAGACCAGTGGAAATATTGCCAAAAAGTTATCAGCGATGCAAGCCAGCAATTGGCTTTTGCTAGGCCACCGCCACGAAATCCCTGAATTAAATGGAGATAGCCATATTTGTGCTTAAGTCTAACAAAGCTGCTGGAGCGGACGGCCTGACTGCCGAGCTCTTTAAAGCGAGAGGCGATGACTGATGATTTGGTGAAGAGCATACATCAACTTATCTGCAAAATATGGACAGACGAAAGTACGCGCGATAAATGAAATCTCAGCATAGTTTATCCGATCCTCAATAAATGAGACTCTCCGAACTGCGCCAACTCCAGAGGCATCAGTCTCCTTAGCATCGCCCACAATATCCACCTGTCTTATTGTGTGAACGCTTAAAGCCGTTCGTCAATAACCTGATTTGTCGTTATCAGTGTGGTTTCAGGCCAGGAATATACGACGAGCTAGACAGAGCAATGTCTAGTTTTGACATCCTTTTTTCCGTTTTTGCAGGATAACGGTGGAGAATGTGCACTCTGCTCCATCAAGGTCGGTAAAGAACTCACCGAGAGCGTTGATGTCAAAAAGGAATTTAGACAAAGCGAAGCTCTGTCATGCGATTTCTTTAACAAGACTCATATGCCAACACAAGAGGCACAATTTTTTCAAAGCAGGTCAAATTACTCGCATACTCCTTTGCTATTGGTATAATCGAAAGAAAGCAGAGCGATGTCAGCTGTCGGGAATTTTGAGGCGAAAGCAGCGAAGATGAGCAAGACCAAGGAAGACCAACACCGACGTTTCGAATAGAACTTCATTCACAACGAAATTAATGTTAAAGTATTCCTATGCTGCGCTTCACTACGTCGCTGCTTCTTTGGGCTAAGAAGAAAAGTCATCTCTCGGACAACAAAACTGATTCTATAGAAGACCGTAATAATCCCAGTCCTGTCCTACGGCGCAGAGAAATGGACTTTATCAAAAATGGATGAGGGTGTTCTTGGCTACTTTGAAAGGAAAATTTTACGGGTGATTTTTTGTCCCGTTTACATAGACGGTGAGTGGAAGAGGAGATGTAACGACGAACTATACGGTCTGTACAGTGACATGGACTTATCCAGAAGAGTGAAGGTCCAAGGACTGAGATGGCTGGTTTTTTTTTTTTTTTTTTTTTTTATAATTTACGCGCGCCTAAGGGGTTTGATACCCTTTTACTGTTGCCAGGGCGCGGGCGGAAAGATAGAAGGAGGAGAAAGGAAAATTGTTTTTGTAGTGGTTTGAAACTCAGGTGTGTTTGGTTTCTATGTTTGCTCTCCAGGGGTGGGGAGTCCGAATAGGACGGAGAGTTTTTCTTCACTCAGAGTGATTCGAGATATAATTCACAGTATTTTTTTCATTGCTTGAAACTCTTATAACAGCCAAATCTACATGTCAGTGTTATGCCTTCACACGCAGAATTTTTTTGTCTGAGTTCCAATTATACAATGAAAAACTGATTTTGCCATAGGCAGGATTCGAACCTGGACCCTCCGAGTGAGAATCGTTTGCTACTACCACTACACCACGGCCACTCATGAAGAGCGGATGGATGCCAACGCTCTGTTCCGAGAAATCTTCCCATCCGGCCCCGAAAGATAGCGCAGTAGCGGAAGACTGCGAATCTGGTGCCACACGCAAGTAGTAGGGGTTCTCAACCAACTTATCGTGCGAAACTGGAGGCAGCTGGCTAAAGATCGAGGTGGCTGGAAACTCCTATTGATTGATTCCCAGATCCAGTTTTTTTCAGTTTTCAATGCATTTTATTTTCTTAATCACTAACTCTTACATGCTAACAAAAAATGCTTTAATGCTAGCTTAAAATTACTTAACAATCTTATACTAACTTACTGGCCCCACACAGGCGCTCTAAGCTACTCTAAATTCTTATGACTATGTCTTTCGACTTTATTTACATTTTGCTTAGAACTATTTATTTTGAATACTTAAGGCTCAGAAAAACTTAGCATATGGACCTAATATTTTATTTTTTATAAAAACTTAATATCTGACTTAAAATAAACCTTAGTCTACCTAACCTATATACACAATACACACAAATACACATGCACCCAGCAAAAACCATAAGGCTTATATAAGGATTATTTCAATGCAATTTATTCCTTAGCATTTAAGGTTTGGTAAATATAAGGAATGTTGCGTCAATGCAATAATCCTTATTTTGTTAACACAGGCCGTGTCATTGGTCATAAGGCATAATTGAATTCTCCTTATACATACCTTAATATAAGTCTTAAAATAAGGGAAAAACATAATACAAGGGTTAAATGAATCAATATATTGTTATTATTTATTAGGAATAAATATACATATACATAAAATCAATATCTTAACTAAAATTAATTGCACTTCATTGAAAAAAAAAATTGAAATAGTTTACTATTTAAAACCACTATTTTTAACTTTCACTGTTATAAAAAATGGCTTCCAACAGAAGTCACATCACAATTTTTCACGATGAACTGTTCTTTAACATATTATAAAGAATGTACAAGAGAGGTTTACTAATACCCCGCCTAGTCAGCTTATAGAAAAGACCCTCTAACCATACGGTGTCGAAAGCCTTCTCCAAGTCAACAAGGCAAGCACCAGTACATTGTTTTTTGCCTTTATTCCATTGGATATCGGATACCAGTTTAGACGCAGCATGTGGGATATCATGTCCTGCCTTAAAACCGAATTGATTATCCGGAACTATATGTTTGTCCTCAACCCAGCTAGACAGAGCTCTATTTATGCAAACCTTTTCAAACACCTTACTGATATTCGGAAGGAGACTTATCGATCGGAGATTCGCCGGATTGGATATATCCTTCCCCTTTTTGGGGATAGGTTGAACCACCGCCGTTTTCCAATGCGCTGGATAATGTGCATTATTCATTGCATTATTAAATAGGGTGGTGCAAATGTCCACCGCTTCTAGAGGAAGATGCCGAAGCACGATGTTCGGAATACCATCGGTCCCCACTGATTTCTTAGCCCTGATTGTATCGAAGATCTCATGGAGTTCTTCCTACGAAATGAATGGGGGTAGGTCACCCTCTCTGGCAATGACATTATTTGCCATATTTTCGTTGCTGAACCGGGTGAATCCAGAGCCTTCGGATCGCCAGTTCCCTATTTCATTTCGAATGCAGAAGTCGTGCACCAAGACGCGATTGTCCAGGTCATAATTAGGGCCAATGATATCAATGGCCTTGTATACTTCCTGGAAAGTAGCCCCTATGGTCTCAACCTTCTCCTGTGGATCCTCGATCACAAAGAAGTCGTCATCATCAGCGGCCTCATTTGGATCAAGACCTGCTATTGTCAGTAACCGTTCGTTGTCTGTTGTCCGGGCTATTTTAAGACACTGAAGGTCGTTTTGTTTTTTTCTCCGAAATAGTTTATTGATTTGCGGAAACATGTTCGGGTTGCTGGTGTTTACAGCCCGAACCTTGTTGTTCCAATACAAACTTACAGAAATTCTGTAATTCTCTTTTATTAACGTTTGCACATTTTTAATCGACGTCTTCAGTGTCCTAATCTCCGGATCTTGTCGGTCAGTTAACTGTCTGTACAAGTTTTTGAGTCTTGTCAGAAGTCTACTTTTCTGTCGGTGCAGTGCGTCAATAGTAGGATTGCGGAACAGGTCATCGTTAGTCGTACGTCGATACTGCGGTATTGTAGTGTCCATAGTTGGTTTAATTGTCTCGTCCATTTATTTTAGGTAATTGTCGATCTCCTCGTTTGACAAATTCTTATTGGACGGTGGGTGGAGCGTGTTCGAGGAGAGCGCTCTTATCAAAGTTGCGGAGAAGCGTGTCCATCGAGTCTTACTGTAGTTGTAAGAATATCTTTGGACAAACTCCTCCAATTCCGTAATTTCGTTGGGAACTGTAATTTCCTAAACCGCTAATGCTAAAACCGCAATGGTCGATGTCATACATGAATGTGCGCAGACAGTTTAGCGTTTGTAAATTGATACCTGTCAGTCGTATACGTTCGTCGTACAGCAGTAGATCCAAATAAAACCCGCCTCTGGGAAACGACGGGTTATCCGTCGCTTTAAGACCGAGTCTGTACATGACATCGTGCTGACCCCACCAATCGAGTAGTAGGTGCCCTCTAGTATTTGGCAAATTATTTCCCCAATCTCTGTGTCTAGCGTTGAAATCCCCGCCGATTATAAAATAATTCTCCCCCATTTCAGCCTCAGAAGTCGAAAAAGCGTGTCGAGCTCTGTAATGAATAGGGTGGATTGTGAAGCCTCAGGTGCGTAAACAGAGGCCAAGTACAGCCGCTTTCCACTGCGGAGCGGGATGTAAATGACGACTGCCTCCAACACCCGGAACCTGCGCAACACGCCCTTGTACACTCTGTGAAATTGTATACCTTCTTTAACGAAGATCGCGACACCACCTCCACGTTTGCATCTGGGCCGGTTTCTTCTTCTAACAATATAATTACTGTACTCCAGTTTGTGCTTATCGGTTAGCTTGGTTTCGCTAGCGAAAAGCACATCCGGAGTTTGGTCTTGTAGCAATTTAAACATCGCAGCTCTTCGTTCGATCCTAATCAGTGAATTAACATTCACCGCAAGGACCTTCAAAGTTTGCTCCACTATGTGCGTACCCATTACGACATGTGTTGCATCAGGCCCGGCAGCAGCGCGTAGATCTGGTCCACCCGCTTGGCCTGTTCTTGTACCTGCTGTTGCAGCTGGGCCATCTGCCCTTGGATTGCGAGCAAGATGGCCAGCATGTTAGGTGCAGCTTCCGTTAATCTCGGCACTGGCGCCGGAGAAGCAACAGTCGCTTGCTGTACCGTAGCCCCTCTACCTGACGCCATTTGGGCGTAGGAAATTTGGGACGTGACGGCTGGTGTTTGAAACCTAACAGGTGAACGTTTGACCTCCACCTTCTTCTGCCGAGCCAGTTTTGCTTTTTTAATGTCGACGAACTTAGAACAACCGCGATAGTTTGCGGTGTGTCCCACGTTCCCACATAACACGCACGAGAGCTGCGTCCTATCGGATGCTCCGTCCCTACGCAGAGCACACTCCTCGGAGCTGTGGTTCTTAGCGCACTTCACGCATCGAGGCTGTATTTGGCAGTTCGACGCGGCGTGCCCGAACCTCTGGCAGCGAACGCATTGTATAACGCCTTCGCTCCTTTTTAATTTTTCCCAGTGAACCATCTGGTAGTCTAGGGCATTGATACTCCTTAGACTATCCAGACGGCTTTCGGGACTAAGCTGCACAAGGAAGAACGACAGACTCCGTTTCTCCCGCCTGGCTCTAGGTGTGGTAAATGGCTTTACCCCCAGAAACTTGAGTCCTTCGCACTCCTTCTCTTTGAGCAGTGCTAGGATCTCCTCAGGGTCAGTAGACTGTTCCAACCCCTTCAGCAGCATCGATTGCCACTTTTCACACTTTGGTGTGAATGAGTAGTGCTCCGTCGTCGTTTCCTTTAGGAGCTCTTTCACTTTCGCATAGCCCTCCACTGTGTTACAGTGGATGGCATGGCGATCGTTCCCCAATCTCTTTATGTTAAAATTATTACCAATGACCAACTTACACAGGTCCTTGGTTGCATTTACCTCTAGTTTATAGGTGTTGATCGCAGGCACCTTCTCCTTCTTTTTCTTCTGCTGCTGCTGCTGCTGTTGTTGTTGCTGCTGTTGTTGTTTTTGTTTTGTTGTTGTTAGTGTTGTTGCTGCTGCTGCTGCTGTTTTTTCAGCTGCTGTGTTTTCAGCTGTAGTTGTTCTTGCAGCAGTTGCTGCATTTGTTGTTTCGGCTGCTGCTGTTTATGTTGTTGCTGCAGTTGTTGTTTCTGCTCTTGATGTTGGGAGCTCTCTACTTCTTCTTGCTCCCTCTGCCAGCGTGCAGTTTGTCGTTGCTTAATAGCAAGCACTTTTTGTTCCAGCCTTTGTATACTGGTTTTCATGTTATTAATTTCTTCATCTTCGTCTTCCGACTCAGATGAAGCTAGAGAGGCAAAGTTGTTGGTGCCCTCCTAGTCTTTGTCTTCTTCAGCTGTTAAAACAGCACTTACTTTTTTTTTTGGTTAGATTAGGTGATGTTTTCAACCTCTTCCTCCTTTTAATGGCTTTCGCCACGGTTATGGGAGGAGCGGGGCGCTCTCCACCGTCCATCACGTGATTTTTGTTTGCTTTTTTTTCTTATTGCTTGTTGATTTTGATATATATTACACAAATTGAGGAAAAAATAAAAATAGAAAAACGAGAAAAAAGTTTCAAGTTTCACTCGGGATTCGAGAACCCGTGTCCCACGGTTTGTTCGCTGGCGCCGCTAACCGCTGGGCTACCGAGTCAATTTTCAGAATTGCAACTAATTATGTTTATACACTGAATTATTATTTTTTTTTTTTACTTTATGAAAAAATCATCACGATCAATGGAGCGCGATACCGAATTTCTGCACCTGGGCTTGAGTATATGGATACGGACGATCTCTACTTTTAACAGCATGGTGCTGCGAGCCAAGTAGTGAAACTATAGAGTTATTACGCACGAAGTTTCTTGGCCATATACTCGTATTTTCGCATTTCGGAGACACCCTTTGGCCACCAAGATCGTGCAATATAACAAGCAAGGTATACGCCAACCATCTGCAAAAAATTGCAACTCTAAAAGCAAACATAGAAGCGGACATCGCCAAAATAGGGCCCCAATTATGTGAAATAGTGATTGACAATTTCGTGAAAAGGGCGAGGGTCTGCAAACAGAGCTGGGACGGTATTTGGAAGATATTGCGTTACGTAAATAATCCCAATGTGTCCGTTTTGTAAAGCAATAAAGGTTTCAGATATCTCTCAACAATTGTGTGTTTTATAGTATTTAAACAAACACTTTTTAGTTGAGACACCCTTTACATACCATGGCAGTGTCTATATACTCAGATAAGGCCTTTTTGGAGGAAATAAACGAGAGATAGCGGAGCATTATGAAAAGTGAATGAGGCACGGATACCTTTCAAACGGAAATGTCCGATATAGTAAAGATTTAAAAGCCAATATTATTTTTCCGTAAATTTGTATTCAATCAAAGATCCGTTGGCATCTATGATATTCTTCCAAAGTGATAAAAGATCAAATATTAATTTTTCGGAGAAGGGCTGACTTTTTGAGGCAATGAAATCTTCAAAGGCTTTTACGACCTCTGCTCGTTTTCGGAAGGTCTTCTGCGGCAAAATGAATCCAGATTGCGGAAAAGACGGTAATCCGTTGAGGAAATATCAGGAGAGTACGGTGTATGCGGAAGAATTTTAAATCCCAACAGCAACAGCTTTTGCACCATTACTTGCGAGGTATGGGGTCTAGCATTGCTATGCATTATAAAAGGACCGCGTCTATTGACCAACTCAGGTTGCTTTTTAGCCAATTTGGCATACAATATGTCGATTTCCTCACAATATTTGATAGCGTTTATCGTTTTTCCTAGTTGAAGAAATGAAAAGTGGATTGGTCCTTTCGATGACCACCAAATTGTCACCATAACCTTTTTTGGGTGAAGATCTCTTACGATTATCATACAGTATCCACTTTTCATCACAGGTGACTATCCGGTGCAAAAACTGTTCAGTTTGGTTTCTTAATGTATGCGATGCGCAGATAGTTTTTGGGATTCGTTCAGTTCATGGGGTACCTACTTATCGAGTTTCTTTACATCTCCTACGAGAGAACGGTTGGGGATACTGGATACTCCCATGCTTTGTGTAATCTCCAGCACAGATTTCGTTGGGTCCGCATCCACCGTTGTTCCTAAAACATCGTCGTCAACTAACGTTTCCGGCTTTCCACATGGTTCATTTTTGCACGTCGTGTAGTGCGCTCATTTACCGCTATATCCTCAAATGCGTCATTAATGTTTTTCATTGCCAATGACGCATTATGTCCCATTTTAAATTCGTAAAAGAAGAGGGTTCGAATTTAAACTGCCGACAGCATGGTAAATAATTCCTAGAACAAAAATAACGGTACTTGTAACGACCCCTAAAATTCTCATACCTCAAGCACACGTACCACTTTATTTAAAAAAAAGAAGATAATTTAACGTTCTGGCACAGATGTTCACTCAAGAACTTCTTATTTCCGACTGAGCGTAAATCGGGCATTTCATGTGGTAGAACCCAATAGAGTGCTTCTTTTCGAGAACTACCACCTTAATCAAAAGGAATTTATTCATCAAATTAAAAATACAAGTTTATTCATCTAAATCTATATTGTCTCCTTCAAAGTAATCCTCGAAACATTTTTTATATCCGGTTTTCGGTATGTCCATCAGTGCTTCAAGTAATCAAGTAAGTTCGGTGGCTGTTGGATGATATTTGTTGCATTTTTCGTCAAAAAATTACGAATAATGATGGCAAAATCCACGAGTTTTCTGCCCACAATTCTGGTCTTTTCGGCGAATCGCTTCACGCAAACTTGGTCAGTAACGATATCTAACATATGCCTTTATCTTCGAAACTCTTTATTTAAATCAAATTAGCATATTTAAATAATTCGCGGCTAAGACGTCGCTACATCACTCCCCTCCGAGTGACTTACTTTTCTAATAAAAAATATAATATTTTACAAGTCACGAAACAAGTTATAAAACAACTTACCCCATCTGGCTGTGTGAGCAATGTATCTATCTGGAATTACAAATGTATCTATCTGGAATTACAGCTCGTCTTCCCGAGCGTGTCTTTGCATGGTTGTTGATTTAGGTGGTGGAGCTGATGATGAAGCCCTGATATCTGGCTGTTATATTGGGTCGTCTGTTGATAAGAGATAGGCCGGTTTTAGCCGATCAATGGAAACCGTTTGAGTCTTGCCCCTGATTTGAACGGTGAAGTATTTGTCGGTTCGTTTCAAAACAGGAAAAGGTATTTCATACGGCTGCTGGAATGCGCTCCTTAGTGAATCACGTCTGATAAATACCTGTGATGCTGAATTAAAATTCAAACAAAATTCTCAACAACAACAGCAGCCAAATAAAAAACCGACTGGAACCCAGCAACAACAAAAACAAACACTGAAACAGAAGAATATATCTCAGTCAGAAAAAGATTCTACTGCGCAACAAAAGCAGAAGAAACAGAAATTACAACCACAAAAAAACCAACAAAAACAGCAGCAGCAACAACAACAACAGCAACCACATCAGCAGCAAAAAGAGCAACAACATCAAGCACAACAGCAACAGAAACAGCAAAATCAGTAGCAAAAATCAAGTAATCAAAGGGTGCCTCCAATAAATACATATAAAATGGAATTGAAGGATACAATAGAGTTATGTAAGTCGGCCATAGGCAACAATTTCTTTATTAAAAAACTAAGTTTAGATAGGCACGCGATCCACTGCAATACGGTGGAGCGCTACCATAAAGTTAAAAGTTTACTGAAGGATATGACGACGGAGTTCTTCTCCTACACCCCGAAGGCGGAGAAGCTGCAAACAATGCTGCTGAAGGGGTTAGAACCGTCGACTGTTCCGGAGGAGCTCCTTGCACTGCTTAAAGAGAAGGAGTGCAAAGAGCTCAAATCCGTGGGGGTCAAGCCATTTGTCACGGCTAGAGCCAAAAGGGAGAAGCGGCAACTACCGTTTTTCCTAGTCCAGCTAAGTCCCGACAGCAAACTGGATGGTCTAAGGAGTATCAAGGTCCTAGACTACCAGGCTGTAAAGTGGGAAAAATTAAAGAGGGGCGAAAACATTCTACAATGTGTTCGCTGCCAAAGGTTCGGGCACGCCGCGTCGAACTGCGAAATGCAGCCTCGATGCGTGAAGTGCGGAAAGAACCACAAGTCCGAGGAACGCGCTCTGGGTAAGGATGGAGCGTCTGAAAAAAGCCAACTCTCTTGTGCTTTATGTAGGAACACGAGACACACCGCAAATTATCGGGGTTGTCCCAAATTCCAGTACATCAAAAGAATAAATCTGGCCCGGCAGCAGAAAGTGGAAGTGAAACGTCCACCCGCGCATTTGCAAACATCAGCCGTTACTCCCCACATTACCTACGCCCAAATGGTGGCAGGTAGGGGAAATACGGTACAGCAAGCGAAGGTAGCTTCTCAGGCCCCAGCGCCCAGAGCACCGGAACAGGGGCAGATGACTCAGCTTCAACGTTATATAACTGAACAGACCGCGCGGGTGGATCTAGTATACGCGCTGTTGCCTGGCCTAACGCACCTTTTGCCGTAATGGGTACGTACGTGGCGGAGCAAACCCTGAATGTCCTTGCTGTGAATGTGAATTCACTGATTAGGCTCGAACGACGAGCCGCACTATTTGAGTTGCTTAAAGACCAAGCCCCTGATGTGCTGTTGGTTAGCGAAACTAAGCTTACCCAGAAGCACAAAATGAGGCACAAAAGATACAAAATAGTACGAAGAAACCGACCCAACTCCATTCAGGGAGGTGGCGTTGCAATTTTCGTACGAAAAGGTATACGTTTTAAAAGAGTATACAGTCGTGTAGTACGTAGGTTCCAGGTGCTGGAAGCATGCATCGTGTGTATCCGTGTGCCTAAGGCTACTCAATCCACTTTATCTATCTCAGAGATCGAGACGCTTTTCCGATTCCTGAGGCTGGAATTGGAAGACAACTATTTTATTATCGGCGGGGATTTCAACGCCAAACATAGTGATTGGGGAAATAATACACCAAATACTAGAGGGAACCTACTATTCAATTGGTGGGGTCAGCACAGTGTAATGTATCGACTCGGGCTTAAGGCGACGGATAGTCCGTCGTTTCCCAGACACGGGTCCTATTTGGATCTTCTGCGGTTCGACTCACGAATACAACTGACATCCACTAACCAACAAACTACAAACTGTCTACGCACTTTCGTGTATGACAGTGACCATTGCGGTCTCAGCACCGAAATAACTGTTCCCAACGAAATTGCGGAATTGAATGAGTTTGTTCAAAGGTATTCCTACAAATATAGTAGGGTGCGTTGGACACTCTTCACCAGAACACTGACTAGAGCACTCTCCTCGAATTCGCTCTACCCACCGTCCAAAAGAAATCTGTCAAACGAGGAGATTGGCAGGCATCTAAGACTAATGGACGAGACAGTCAAACGAACAATGGACAAAACGATACCTCGGTACCAACACACTGACGAAGAAGACTTATTCCGCAACGCAACTATTGACGCACTGCATCGACATAACAGTAAGCTGCTGTCAAGACTAAAAACTTATACAGACAGTTTACTGACAGACATAACCCGGAGATCATGACACTGAAGTCGTCGATTAAAAACCTCCAAACATTAATAAAAGAAAATTACAGAGCATCTGTAAATTTGTATTGGAACAGTAAAATTCGGGCTGTAAACACCAGCAACCCGAATATGTTCCCGCAAATAAATAAAATATTTCGGAGAAATAATCAGAACGACCTTCCTTGTCTTAAAATCGCCCGAACGACGAACAACGAACAAATACTGGTAGCAGCGGGCATAGGTCCAAATGAGGCTGTTGATGATGACAACATAAAGAAAATGTTAATAAAGTCGAAAGACATAGTATAAGAATTTAGAGTAGCTTAGAGTGCCTGTGTGGGGCCAGTAAGTTAGTATAAGTTTGTTAAGTAATTTTAAGCTAGCATTTAAGCATTTTTTGTTAGTATGTAAGAGTTATTGATTAGAAAATAAAATGCGTTTAAAACTAAACTAAAAACGAAATGAAATTGGGAATTGGCGATTCGATAGCTCGGGTTTCACCCAGTTCAGTGACGAGAATATGGCAAATAATGTCATCACCAACGATAGGGTACAACCCCCGTTGATTTCGAAGGAAGAGCTCCAAACGATCTTCGAATCACTTAGAAGTAAGAAATCAGTGGGAACCGATGAAATACCGAACATTGTGCTTCGACATCTCCCTCTCGAAGCGGTGAACATTTATACCACCCTGTTTAATGATGCAATGAATAATGCACATTATCCAGCGCATTGGAAAACTGCGGTGGTACATCCCATCCCTAAAAGGGATAAAGACACTTCCAATCCGGCGAATCTCCGCTCGATCAGTCTTCTTCCAAACATCAGTAAGGTTTTCGAGAAGGTGATCAATAGAGTCCTGACTAAGTGGGTTGAGGACAAACATATAGTTCCGGATAATCAATTCGGTTTCAAGGCGGGGCATGATATCACTCATGCTGCGTCTAAACTGGTTTCTGATATCCAATGGAACAAAGGCAAGAACCAGTGCACAGGTGCCTGCCTGATTGACTTGGAGAAAGCCTTCGAACCGGTATGGTTAGAAGGACTCTTTTTCAAGCTGGACAGGTTGGGCATTAGTAAACCATTGCCGTATATTCTTTTTGATATGCTCTCCAGTAGACAGTTCATCGTGAAGAATGGCGATGTGGCTTCTGCTGGAACATTTAATATTAAAAACGGTCTGCAACAAGGTGCGGTAAATTCGCCGAAAATATTCAACATTTACACGAGTGATCTGATAGGTTCACTTCAACATGCCATAGCGTACGCAGAAGACTTAATCGGTACAGATCAGGTCCAAAGATTGAGGTCATTAATACACTTTTGCAGCGTGACTTCGACAAAATTAAGCGATATTGCGATGACTGGAAGTTGAAAATCAACTTTCAGAAGTCGGAAACCATTCTGTTTAGGACGCCTTTGTCTGGGGCCTCTAGGGATACCAGAAAGAATTGGCGAAAGTTCTCGATCGTGGGACAGCAAGGGCAGCCACTTGCTTGTCGAAATGTAATCAGATACCTTGGGATCTGGCTAGATCAATTTCTGTATTTTAACAAACATATAGATGTTGCTCTGGCCAGAGCCAAAGGTGATTTTGCCCTTACAAAGAGACTGTTTTATAACAGCCAACTCGACGCGAGGGTGAAGGTAATCTGCTACATGGCCCTTATCAGGCCCATGCTTGTATTTGGATGTCCCGTGTGGTTCAACATGAGAGCAAATTTATTGGAAAAGATTCGGGTGTTTGAGAGGGCTTGTCTTAGGACTTGTCTTCGCTTATACAGAACACCAGAGTCTGAGTACATAAAATTCTATCCTAATGAGGTCTTATACAATACGGCGAACCTAATAAGAGTGGACAATTTCGTCATTAAGTTGACTCGAAGGCACGTTGAAAGAGCAATGACCTCATCGAACAACCTGATCTCCGGGGCTTATTATCCCAATTATTGTATCACGAGAGAGTTCGCTTTGACTGCTTTATTCCTCCAGAAGGGTTCCTCTATCTAGATAGTAAAGGTCTGATCCAGGACAGATTGGCGGTGCCTCTAATCTTCCACGTCGCTCGAACAGCTGCGGACAGGCGACTTAACTACGACAGAGACGTCGCACACGGCAGTGCGGAGCGTCTCCGGTTCAGTAGGTCGGTAGGGAGTCGCGACATGAGGGATGTTGCTCAGCAGCACCAATTTTCGTGGCTAGTTGAAGGGGAGAATGCTTCGTCGTCGAATGCCTCAAGTGATAGATAGCTTCATCTGAGGCAAAGTAGGTCAGCCTAATTTTTTTTTAGCCATGGCCGGCTTACATAGTTTTAGGTAGGATTAAGTTAGTTTTAGGAAAAAGAATATATAAAAACAAAAAAAGAATTATTAAAAAAAAAATACATATATTTATATATTAAGTATATATGTATTATGTATATATACATATATATATATATATATATATATGTGTGTGCGTACGTATTAGATGTAAGTAGGTTTAAGTAGATTAAGATTTATTTTTCGGTAGTATGTTAGCTTTTAGTTTTAAGTTTTATAAAAAATTAAAAAATTTCCATTCACTAAGTTTTTTACTTATAATTTATTTTCTTAGTTCTAGTATTAAGTAATGTTAAAATAAAAATATAATGTAAGATTCGTCGAAAGACATAGTTTAAGTGTTAGGTTTAACTTAGAGGGCCCGCATGGGTCCAGTAAGTTAGAATAAGATTATTTGTAAGTAATTTAAGCTAATTTTTAAGCGTTTTTGTTTAGCATATAAGAGTAATTTAAGTTAAAAAAATAAAAATGCATAAAAACTGAAAAAAAAAACGAAATCCACATGGATGTGTTCGAATCTTGAACTTGGCGATGCAAAAATTCCTACGGGTGATGATATATGACTGGTGATCTTTGATTTTTGGCATGGTACACATAATCGTGCCCAGTCCTTGCAATCCTTTTGTAGTGATGGCCAGATATATTTTAAGGATATCAGCTTCGCTGTTGCTCTTGCACCAGGATGACTCATGTTGTGGAGCGAATTAAAGGCTTGGTATCGCAGGTGCTGAGGAACGAATGGTCGAGCTGTGTTTTGAAATACGTCACAGTAGAGTTGTAATGATGAATTCGGCAGTTGAACTTTTATAAGCTGTAATACAGAATTGGAGGTTAAAAGGTTATTCAATTCTATGTCACCTGATTGCGCTGCTGCTAAGAAGTTGACATCGATTGGTTTGCTAATAGCTTCGATTCTAGACAGTGCGTCTGCGATGACATTATCGACGTCCGAGATGTATTTGATATCTGTTGATTTCTGATTTCCCAATGAAATCAAGACATCTGAATCGCCTCGGAGAAGATTTTTCGGGTTTTTGATTGAAAGCAAGGACCAATGGCTTGTGGACAGTGTTGATCGTAAAATTTCTAGCTTCAAGCATGAATCGAAAATACTTGATTGAAAAGTAGACTGCCAGAAGCTCCCTGTCGTAGGTGCTATATTTTTGTTGTGCTTAGCTGAACCCTTTTGCAAAATAAGACAGCGGTTGCCATCCGAGATTAGTTTTTTGTTGTAGGACTGCAGCCATCGCTTTATCTGAGGCACCAGTGAATAATCCCCATGGCAGAGTCGGATCGGGGTGTGCCAACGGGGAAGTGTTTATGAGACCTTCCTTGCACAAAGTAAATGATTGTTGAAGCGATTGTGTCCATACGACAGGTTTACTTCCTTTAGTGTTTTCTCCTTTTAGGCATTCGTTGAGCGGTGCTTGAAGTTCTGCAGCATTCTTGATGAAACGTCTGTAGAAATTTACTGATCCTAAGAATCTTCGGAATTTTTTTACTGTTTCTGGTGGTTTAAAATTTATAATTGCTTTAATACGCTCTTCAAGTGGTTTTGTGCCATCTGCCGACATAGAAAACCCTAGAAATGTCGTCGCCTGCGTGCCAAATTCACTTTTTGTCAAATTGATCATAAAAAGATATTCGAAGAGATCGAATGGTGTGATTATAGCTGTTTTCTCAATATCATCAGTAGCCACTGGTATCTGATTAAAGCCCTAACGAGATCAATTTTGGAGAAAAATTTTTTACCTGCAAGGTTCACTGCATAGTCCTGTATGTTACGTGGTGGATATTTATCCGGAATTGTGCGAGCATTCAACAGCCTCTAGTCGCCACATAAACGCCAATCGCCAGATTTTTTGGTGCGAGTTGGAGTGTTGAGGACCAGCAACCTTTTGAGCGACGAGCGATTCCCATTTTAATCATAGTCTCGAACTCGTTTTTAGCAATTATCATTTTATCAGCAGCTAAACGACGAGCTTTACAAGAAACTGAATGTTCGGGCGTTTCATTTTTTTTTCATTTAATATGCATTTTTATTTTCATACTTCATTTACACTTACAAGCTAGACAAAAAAATGCTTACAAATTAGCTTAAATAACTTACAAATAATCTTATTCTATCTTACTGGCCCCATGCGGGCACTCTAAGTTAAACATAATACTTAATCTATGTCTTTCGACGTTTCTTACAGACTATTTTTATTTTTGTTCTTACATTTATTAAAACTAAAACTAAGAAAATAAAATTTAAGTATAAAAACTTAGTAAATGGGCAGGTCCGGGCGTTGTCTTGATATACTGCACAGTAGTGTGAAGGATATCCTTAAAGGTACCATCAGGTCTTTTTAAGTTGGGGAATTCTTTGAGAAGTTGAATGTATGGGAATTCACCAGACACTGATTTTACTTGAACACTTTTTGTATATGCAGTTAAGCCTCGTGTCGATAGGCCGGTAATCCCATCAATTAATCTGCTATGGGCTACATCTACAAGAAGTCGGTAAAATGCGATGAAATCGGCTCCGATGATTGGTTTACCAACGTCAGCAACGACAAAGCGCCAGGTGAAATCCCGCCGGAGTCCAAGGTCAATTGGGACAGTGAGGCATCCATACGTTGGTATTGGTATTCCATTCGCAGCAAAAAGAGTGTATTCAGAAGCTTCGCTTCGATGCCGCAAACGTAAAGGTGGAAACACTGACACGTCCGAGGCTGTGTCTGGACTTTTGTCTTCTTATCGGTAACAAATTGGCTGAAGAGTTGGTTGCCAATTACCGCCATTAATGACACCCCTCGTCGTTTCCCTGTTATATGGTGGTAGGCATTTGATAGCTTTGGTGCCAAACGGGCGATGGTACTCGTAATAACGCATATTGTTTTATGCTGCGAATGCGAATTATTGTCGGTCTGCTGAGGGTGAGGACTATTGACTTGGCGCCGATGTTTGCTCCTATGTCGTGAGCGGGAGCGAGAGTTTTTGCGTATGAAACTGTTTCGCCCTATAGATAGCGTTTGTACCTGCCTGCTTAATTCCTCAACCTGTTATGCCAAACGGGAGATTGAAGAGTTTTCAGCTGGAGAGATGTAATTTATTTGATGTTGTGGGATGACTTCATTTATTTTGTCCGCAATAGCGCCTAACTCGTTGAGTGTTGTTGTTGTATGTGCTGCAAGGATTGACTGAGCGCTAGTAGGAAATCTATACATCCAAATAGCTTTTAAAGCGTCGTCTGTAATTGTTGTGCCGCTCAGGTTCCTTAAATGCCTTAGAAATTGCGAGGGCTTTCTGTCGCCGAGCTGTTCTTTGTCCAGCATTTGTCTAATCTGTTGCTCTCTAGATGGGGTCAAGCGCAAGATAAATTCTTCTTTTAATGTGTCAAAAGCGTTGTGGTGGGTTTACAATTATGTTCCGGACTTCTGTTGCTGTCACATGGTCAAGGTGTGCCACGACGACATTAAATTTCCTGCCATCAGAACGCAGATTTATGAGTGCAAATTGGGCCTCCAGTTGTGAAAACCACAGCCTGACGTTTTCTTTCCAGAATGGTTGTGGTCTGACCTGCGTGTGATTTGCCTCTACTTCGGTGGGTCGAATTGCTTGCATTTGTTTCATCAATTGAAATTGAAGTTCCTGGAGACGTGTTATTTGTGCAGAATCGTACTGCTGTTCTATATTTCGCGTTGTATTGTCTGCCGCATAGTTATTCTTTTCGTTTTCGCATTGACAGGTTTGCGCCTGTTCGCCGGAATTTACATTTTTGTCCATTTTGTGATGTCGGGGTCACCAATGTTGTCTTTTTAATTCACTATTTTACTACAATCAGAAATTAATATGTACGTGCACTTGATAACTCGGCTGAATGCAGAGACGGAGAGGGACACAGCAACGTTTGCATTTATATATGTTGCGCTAACTTGGTCAGTGACGACATCGACGCCTTTATCTTCGAAACTCTTTATTTAAATCAAATTAGCATATTAAAATATCTCGTGGCTAACACGTCACTACATACTCTTTGTTTACTGTCTGGCTTTCTGGCAAAAATTCATGATGCACTAAACCGTTGTAGTCCATGAAAACCGTGAGTATTGCCTTCTTTTTGGACTGAAAACGACGTGGTGTTTTTAGTTTCGGCTCATTTGGTGAACGCCATTCACTTGCCTGATGTCTGGATTGCGTATCGTACTCATAAACCCACGTCATCTCTTTTGCGACGTCAACGCGGTCTCCTTTTTGCATTAAATTGAGGTCTTTTGGCACCCACATTGCTGCTACACGACGAAAACCCATATCATTAACCTAAATGTCTTGGACGGATCCATAGGCAATGATCAAGTCCTTCGCTATCTCTCTGATGGTTAATTTACTGTTACTGACCAACATTTCTTTTACTCCATCAATGTTTTCGTCGGTTTTCGATGTCGATGATCTGCCACTGCATTAATCTTCGATTAACTCACGCTCACGCACTTTTGAACCGGTCGTACCACTGGTAATCCGTCGTTTTCTTTAGAGAATCGTTGCCGAAACACTTTTCCAACATTTCCAACACTCGCGCACCATTAAACCCGTTTTTTACGCAAAATTTAATACAAGTTCGTTGTTGCAAATTTAAATCCATTTCTAAAATTGAAAAAAATCGCCAACACACACAGAGATAGATGTAAACTTGGCTACGTAACTTTTACAAATGTCAAGCTATGACGCTAAGATCTAGAGGGAATATCAACAACTGATTTAGTAACTTAACAAACAGAACTCAAATCGGTGGTTATTCCTGGAATATAAAGGTAGTATTGTAACTTCGATACGCCTGAAAATACCCACACACTCGTACAAATCCCTTGAGTTTCCACATTTCATCAAAATCAGACTTTTGCGGTTTATTTACTGTCTCTAATTCCTTCGATAGTTCCTAGGACTGTAAAGTTCGGCGATGAGAGAAGCCCTTCCCAGATAACATATATTGCTTTTATTGGAAAAGGAACAAGGAAAAGTGATTTTTTTTGTGACATTAGCACACTGACACGTAGATTTGGCTATTGTAGGGTTTCAAGCAAAGAAAACAAGTGTGAATTATAACCTTCGAATCACTCTGTGTGAAGAAAAAACTCTCCGTCCTATTCGGACTCCCCACCCGTGGAGAGCTAATATCGAAACCAAATACACCTGAGTTTCAAACCACTACAAAAACAATTTTCCTTTCTCCTCGATTCGTAACTACAATTTTGTTGCATCAGCAATCTGACTTACGCACCAATATCCAGTGACTATCAGGGTGTTTTTTCTTAGATTTAACAATTTTGTATTAACGGGATGCGTGGAAGACTGGGATGGCTCTTAGAGAGAAAAGCGGATTGGCTCAATTTGTTACTAGACATTATTTGTTACATTACATTAAAATAATCAGATTCTACTTCTGGCGGCTTGATTCACAAGAAATCGCGGAAGCACATCCTAAACACTCTCCGCCTATGAGTCGCAGTGAATATTGCATGTGCCATGAAAACCACATATCCTCAGCAGCGATGGCAAAATGAAATAGATCGGCACTTCTTGTGTTGATGATGTTTTCGGCGAACGGTGTTCTGATGAAAAAGATACTCCTAGTCGTAAAGGTTGTAAGGTTAGTAATCAGCTGAATAAATTACGGTCACTTGAAAAACCTTAGTTGTGATTTTTAAGGGCTGCAGTTCACTCGCACGGGAATTCAATTTCCCCAAAAACAGGGAAACATAAAAACCGTCAAAACAGCTAACCAACAAAAAACTTGCAATTTCGCCTTTGACGTGCTGACATTTCAAAGTCTGGAAATGGCAACAGGTTTTATCTCGCAGATTATAAATAATGCACAGATTAGTTGTTTTTTATTCTTTTTATTACATATTACATCTAATGCTACATATGTCTACCGAATATCTACGAGTATCATACATTTCTACTGAGTCTATGATGAGCTTGACTAAATTCTCCGACCGGAGTACCATCCTTTATGCAACCCTATTTTTCGATAACTTCGTTAGTGAGATTGTTTTCTTGTTGTATTTGAATGATCGAATTATTTTTCTGTCAGCTGCTTCTTGGAACCTCTGCGAAAACTTGAGCCTCTATTAATATTTGGACCATTTTTCCATTTTGATGACTCTCATGTATACTCGTAATAAACCTTTACGTTTGGTCTGTCCTGTTGTTCTGTCACAAAAGTTTTTGCTCCAATTAAGCCATGTTACGTTAACACTATATATCATTTACGCGACCTCATCACCACGGTTTTCTGAGTGGTTAACAACATCAACTTATTATTGTATTTAAATTGTTGGCACTTTAGCATCATGACTCCTCCTAAACAGATGTCAGAAGTTGGGTTTTTGTTGGTTCGGAAAAACGGCAATGCAGATATTCCCTTTTAGAACGACTGATTCGTAAGCCCTTATATTCCAGCGCCTTTATCCAATTATTATTAAGAGTTATTTGAAGAGCTGTCATGTCGGTGGTTATAATATCGCTATTATCGGCAAGAATAAGAAAAGTCGTTCTTCGTATTTCAATAGAAAATGTTGCACCATGCCAAAAATAAGAACAGTACACTGCCTTGGCATACTCCAACTTTAGCTCTGAATGGTCCGTTTATTCCCGTGGCACATTTAATATTTGTTTTAACATCATTATATATTCTCGTATAACGCATCATTATGTCTCATGGACATTTTGAGATATTAGCGCTGTACAAGTAAGATCGCTCCGTACTCTGTCGAACAATTTTTCCAAGTATCGATGTTTTTCAATCATTATCGGTAAGTTTTGAATAGCTTCATATGTCGACCTGCCTCCTACTTTGATTGCCATAAAGTTTAATTATAGTACTCTCTCAATTGTTTCAATTATATACCATATTAGTTTCAGTAATCTGAAGTTATTGCACTTGTCTTATACGATGGAACAAAAATGCTTTTCCTCATCTAGTTTGAGACCCGACCCTACTTCAAACGGGTTGAACTTGGTCTTGAACCAACAAGCCCCTGCAGCTAGCACAATTTTATACGACACAGCAAGTTGATTGGAGCCCCCTTACAACTGCGTGTGGCGCCTTAGATGCGGTCGTCCTCTGTTGCGTCGTCACTCGGGGTTAAGCCCGGAGACCATTTGCACAGAGAATTCTCCATCTACACAATCTGTTCAGTTTAGCAAGGACGTCAAAACATGTACTGTTTCCGTACATGTCCCTGTACATTCTGTCATATGCGGATTTGAAGTCGTAAAATGGATGATGAGTGTCGATTGCCGGCCAAGATCTGTCAAAGTATGAATATTTAATCTTGGCCTGAAATCGCGCTAGTATGGAGCTACCAGATTGTCCATGAATGATTTAAACGAAATACAGCAGAAAAGCTGTTATAGGCGACATTGAAAAGACTTATTTTGTTCGTCTATAGTTCGCACAATCGAAGGGTCTCCTTTCTTGTGGATCGGACAAACGATGATGAGATTCCATGCTTCCATTCCATTTCATCTATCTTGCAGATAAGCTAGTGCATACTCCCAAACAGGTCAACTCCAGTAACTTCAAATTATTCATCAGGTATTCATTATTCTGCGCCAAAGATTGGCGACCATATTTCAGATGGTTTATAATTCACGCAACTCTTTCTTTTTACTACGTTGCTACCTTCGATTTACAGGAAATTTGATATTAAGATAGTTTTTCCATCTACAATATTACAAATTTCGTTGTTTTCCGGTTTCCGACATTGCATTTCGTTTATTGCCTGTTGCCTGCATACAAATTGTGAAGGTATGTACCTCTTGTTATTCACGATAGAAAACCTCTACTGGTATTGCACATGCTCTAGAAACCACTTTTTCAATTCTTTTTTGTAACGTTCCTAGACTTGCTCAAGTAGCACTTTATTGGTTTCTCTATTTTCGCTGTACCTTGTCCATGCTTGAAAGAAAGACTTGGCATGTCTTAATTACTGCCGTTTTCGTGACACTACCACCTTCATTTATTTCTGTGGAGCAGGACTTTTGAAACCCTGTGCGGAATTCTAACAGTACTCTAACATTTCTCTTAGAGGTTGCGTACCTTCTGCATTTAGTCCTTTCTTAGGGTGCATGTTATTTTAAAACCACTCTCGCGAAATTTATTGCTGAGAGCTGGCCTTTTTCCTTATTTAAACTGCGCCAGTTTATTTCCTCGACCGATGCCGGCTCTTATTCGTTTTTCGGTGGTTTCCTCTGCTCAGTACGGTTACGAAAAGATTATCTCTTTTCTATACATCGGTTGTAATAACTTCAGTTTATATCGGCTGCATAGCGTCTCCCCTTGGATCTGCTCTAGTTTTTCTCAAAACTACGAAATAACTACGAAATAACTCAAATAGCTAGATGAGCTTATGTTTACAGGAACGTATGTTGCAGTAATATTTATATTCTTTAGCCTTATTTCACGCAACTCGATGAAATCAAATTTAAATATACTTTTTTAAAATATAAGTACACCACCCCTTATTTTGAATATGTTCATTTTCTTGACAGGTCCAAAGGGGATTACAAAAAAGATAAAAATCAAACGAACAATTTAAAACTAATTTTTAATTGAAAGAAAATATCAGAGACAAAATATTCTGAACCAAAAAAAAAGTCTTTCAGAACATAGTACACGTGTATCAACAACCGCAGTGTTTTGTTAATGTATAATAACAAAAAAATTGCACAAGACCAGAGTGTTGTGGTATTTTTGTATAAAATATTGCATTTTTTTGCACTGTAATTACAAAGTCCTGGTATTCATATGAGGATAAAGGTCTGGTTTATAAATAGTTTCCTATTTGAAAAAACCTTGTTGTGTTTTGTTTATCTTTCTGTGGGAATCAATTCTATTGACTAATACTTTAGTCCACACAACAGTGCTTAAAAAATATTTTTTTAATGTAGTGCTTCATAGTTTTAAGCCTTAAAAATTATTGGTTTTGCTGTTGCAAAGTAGAATTCCATAAATTACTTTAATATTATGCATCTGTGCTTCAAAACAACTGTAAATGGAAATATTCAACAGGAAGTTTCCTTGTCAGATCGTAAGTATTCGGATCCAAATCAGATGTTGAGACCCGATCTTACTAGCTAGAAGGAATTTATACTGGAAACGCTTTAAGGAGGAGTATTGTAAATAATTCAAAAGTCGGGCTTAGGTATTCAAATAAGTCGAAAGGTGTTTTCAGACCAGCAGATCTATAGCACTTATACAACAGTAACCTGTCCATGTAGATGCTCTCCCAGATTAGACCAATCCATGTTAAGTTGCAGTGGCTGTTGGAAAAACTAAACCAAACCAAAAAAAAAAAAAAATCACGTGGATCTGTGATGCTCTTATTCCTGGAACTAATTTGAGCTTCTGATGTAGTGTAGCAGACTGTCAACGCCTGTATTGTTTAGATCGCTTAATCCATTGTAGAAGGAAGATCCCAAGTGGAGAGAGCTGGATATGTACAGAGGAGGTCTCCTCCCCCTCCTCGTCTGTGCAGCTTCGGCAGAAGTAGTTTGTAAACACGCCAAGCTTTTTTGCATGCTTTCCTATAAGACGGCGTGCGTTCAATGATGACACCTATGATATTGCTCAGATGTTTCCTGTTTCAGATCTTGTTTTGGCCATATTTGTTTTGTTGCTAGATATATTGACCCAACAGTTCGTCTAAGGTTCGTTCTTCTAATGGAAACTAGTTTAAGTTTTAGTTTGCACGTAGGCCTTATCTAACTTGGCCTTACTTAAATGCGCGTTATTTCACCTCTGACACATGTCATGATAAGAGTATGAAGAAAGGGAAATAAGATGGTGAGGTTAAGTACCTCCTCTCTTAGAGAATTAGTGGGTTTGTTACCCCTATTACGTAGAAGCAGATTTTTTCTAAAAATATAATTTGAAATTAACTAACCCTTTTGTTGTTGTCCCTGCTACCTTGAAGTTAGAGTTTTTTTTAGAAAATGTTTTCATCGCTTAGTTTTGTCGGTGTTATGACACATGCATAGAGAGAAAACCCTTCAATATGACATGTTTGCGAGTGCAGAGAGTATATGTAGTCTGCAATAACAAAGGGAATTCATAAGCCGTGAAATAACCGTTCGACCGCTTTTCTGAGTGGTTGTATTTTAACTTATCTCCCAGCTATTTGTCAAGGTAAAACCAATGGATGCCATGGGAGGATTTAACATAATTTAAGATAAATAGTATCCGCAACTAGATAACTCCGTTGATAATGTTATACCCATACATGACCAGGGGCTTC
This sequence comes from Volucella bombylans, assembly GCA_949129095.1. Taxonomy (NCBI): domain Eukaryota; kingdom Metazoa; phylum Arthropoda; class Insecta; order Diptera; family Syrphidae; genus Volucella; species Volucella bombylans. The sequence goes on along the minus strand of OX422140.1, from coordinate 147,905,043 downwards.
CCACTGTCTCGTACCTAACTTTATTTTCATTTCTATTTTATTCCGTGAAAAAATATTTTCCCTATTTCTAAACTAATCTGAATGTTTGTATCTTTGTTTTTTTAGTTTTTGTAATACTTTTGTGTTGAAATTTATACACATGATAGAAAATCAATTTTGTTTTATTTGTATATGCAGAATTACCACACACCCCACCGACATTGTGGACGGAACGAGAAAGATATGATCCTGGGGACATATTGAGAGCCAATTGTTCAACTCCTCCATCAAAACCAGGACCGGGTATTGCGTTCTTTCTTAACAATATATCGGTAAGTTGTCTCAATATTCTTTACTTTTATTTATTTGTACTTCTCTCTATCTGTCACTTTTACTCTATGTGTCCTTGGACCATGTCTTTGTTTTTATTATTAAAAGTTTGCAACTATTATTTCGTTTTGTGTTGGAAATTTGACATAGAACGGAGAACCAACGACGAAGTGGTGAAACATATGAACGTGTGCTTTACAATGGCATAGTTTTTTTCCATTTCAAAAATACTTCCAAGACATCCACTGCTGGCATTGAGAATTCTTATGTTTTTGAATCGAGTTTGGGTGTGGATATCAACAGAAATAGCAGAGAGAGAGAGAGAGAGATGTCCTTCCAGAATTTCGCTTGCAGGATTCATAGGCTGCTGCTGTTTTCTTTATTTATTTTTTTGTGAAAATATATATATGTATGTGGTTAAATCCTTCGATACAATTTTAATTCTTGAATTGAATTTATTCAAGACAGTGTTCTGTCGTAATGAAGTTCTAGGTAATTGAAGAAACATTTTGCACGTGTGAGTACCGATATCCTTGATGGATGTGAATGGGGCAATGATGTTTTCCAATTTTATTATTTAATATTGAAATGATTGATTTATATTGAAATGAATCAAAATTTTCAAGACGTCTAGATATTATCAGGATTAATCAACCTCAAAAGGCCTTCATATTTTATATTTTTAAATAACCGTATTTTTACGTCAAAATTTAATTTTGGGTGCGGTGACCCAATAAAAGCAACTCATACGAGTATAGCAACAAGAAGGTTAAAGTTAAAAGTATTTATTAAAACAAACACTTGATAGCATCAAATGAAGAGTGAAGATAATATATTTAAACGAAGTAATGAATAAATACAGCTGGAAACAAAGATAAAACCACACCAAAATATCAAAAAGAATTGATCCTAGGCTGGTACAATATAACGGATATTGAGCAGTCACAACTTTACTTGCTTAGTAAACCCTATAAGTATTGTTGTTGTCATATTGATTGTGGAAGCTTTTTGAATAGTCAACTCGATGACATAGAGTAAAAATTACGAAATATAGTATTGTATATAGTACGGAAATTGGGTGCTGGTAATTTATTAAAAAGTTACTGCGTAAATGAAGATACCAATCGAAAACGGCGGTATCCTGATTGCATAAAAAATGCTTTTAACACCTGGACGCAATATAAATGGGGAACTAGAAAGATTTTTATGTCAAAAGGGAATGGAAAACTCACTAATTAAATGTCTAAAACGTTTATCACATATTTTTCTCAAACACATATTTCTGCAAGGTTAAGAGGGTATTCTCATGTTCGAGGTTAAATTTTGAAGGTTTTTAAGGATTTTTTTTTGCGGAATATTAAATACAATCTTCTTATGATAATTATATGCTATTAATTAGCTATTGAATAATACAAAAAAAAATTTTGTTAAATAAAAAAAATATATTAAGGCGTTACATACGTTTCTCCGCTCAAAAACGGAGCGTTTTTCAAGATTTTTTTTCGCTACGATATTAAATTAATATAAGAAAAGTAAAATATACAAGTATTCCTTGACGAATACAAAACTTTATTGATAATTGAAGAAAAACAATTATAAAGTATACGCCATCTCCGGAAACCTCTCTTCAAAAACGTGCTGGGCGGTACCGGGAATATTTCTGGTAGGTTTCATTTGAAACAAAACAAAAAACCCTGTTAAAGTAGATGGATAAAACTAGTCCCTATCATAGCCGTTTTCAAAAATTTTCATTTTTAACAAAATGGCAGCTTTCTGAACGTACGAAGCTATTTTTGACTAAAAAACGAGTCACATTTTTATTTACAACAAATGTAAAAATTAAGATATCAAAAAATCCTACGTAGGGGACTAGATAATGGTATTAAGAATATCCGTGCGAAATGGCATGCAAAACCGTTGAGTGGTTCAAGAGATATTTCTAGTACCGACTCGGAAAACACTGTCGAGAAAAACGCAAAGGAAATGCAAAATCTGCAGTCTTGACTGCGTGGCTTCGAAAGCAAAACTGAAAATGTGCTCGAGTAGTGCCTTCTGGAATATTCTGAATTCTAATATTCTTATACAAGGTTTAAATCTATTGCTAAGCAAATCTATAAATATTTGCGAGGGCACTGATCCGTCATTAGAGAAGGTAGGAAGGCAGAGCAGGCACGCAGCTGCTCATGTCCTTAATGAGCGCTCCGCCCAGTATGACATCTAACGGTCATAACTTTCTTAATTACCGGAATTTTTGAAAAATTCTTGCAGCATTTGAATTGCAAAAGAATATAGGAGAAACGTATGTAACCCCTTAATTCATTTGGTGAGGTAAAGTAGGTCTATTCAAAAAAAAGTAGTCTAATTGCATCTTTTGTAATCATCTGAAATCAATTATTATTCAGTAGGGTTATGTCCCTTAGAAGATATCTAAGAATTGGGTGAAAATAACAATTTGCGGCCTTGTATTTTTTTTTTTTCAAAAATCTACTTTTTTTCGGTTTAAAATCTAGTTAAAACAAAATCTAATTCTGTTTCCGGACAGAACCATTCGTGTGTAGAATATTATGTTTAAATATCAGCCAAATCGGTCTAATAGTTTTTTTTTAATCATCTTGGCCAACGGATAAATAGTAGTTTCGAGAAAAACGCGTTTAAAGTTTGGTATAATTCCGGCAGCTGCTGGGTACGCCCTCCCTATTATTTGCTGTAACTTTAAAGTGACTTAATGTAAAATTAGTAGGTCTAAAATTTTCACAGTATATTTTCAACTCATTAAACTTTAAAAATATGCAAGAAAAAAATAATCGATTTTTTGAAGATCGAACAAGAGACTACCTCCTTAAGAGAGATTTAATTTTATTCATGTAAGCACTCCCCCAACAGGTTATTCGATATTGAAGCTTCGAATGAAAGATTACAATACATTGTTTGTAACGGTATTGTTGAACAGATATTTTGTAAATATTAGAAATGACGAAGCATGTTGCGGAGATACTCCTTAAAGATTCTGTGTGATTCGAGAAACACATTCTAGAAATCTCAAATCCCTGCAGACGGTGAGAGGTGAACTATTAGCAGCCAGGTACAACAAATGAGACTGAGCGTACTCAATTCTTAATATTATGGGGATAAAATCATAACAAATCCCATAGAATTAGCTGACAGGTTCAATAAATATTTTGACCCAATTGGTAATAATGTGGTTTCTGGTAGTTGCGCCGCTATTAATATAATAATATGGTCACATATATCCTAATGTGCTGCCCCTATCCCTGTGTGTGTGACCATACAATTCGACTACGAGTAGATAGTTTTGACGACACTTGATGTTTGATCGACGCAAATACCAATTCTGCGTTTACTTCAAACCAATGGATCTCTCCAACCACTTGCTGAAGCAAAGACTGGGGAGATTAATGGCATTCGATGTTTGAACGTTGTCGGTTTTGTATCATCCTCCTAAATCTATGTAATAAATTTGAGTTTTGTAACTAGAAAAACTAGAAACAATGTGTTTTCTTTCTTAATATATCATATAACTATATGCTCCTGCCTGGCGAGTGAAGTGTTTTCCCCTCATAGTTTTTTTTTCGTGCTTTTCAGATCTTTGGAATTATTCAAAATAATTATGTCTCTTAAGAATTCGAATACGGTCAGTACAAACTCGATTTCTAATACTGTTGTTCCTGAAAATTGCTCTTAATTAATGTGATATTCTTGCCCACATATTCAATCAAAGCATTTTAAGTAGTATTTTCCCAGATGACTAGAAGCTAGCTAAAATAATCCTTTATTTAAAGAATTAAATAATAAATTATTAAATAATTATACACCCATCTTTTTATTGTGAGTTTTTTCTAAAAGTTTTGAAAAGGCCATAAAGAATAGAATGGTTTCCTTCTTAGAAAAAATAATTTTTTTTAATAAGTGTCAGCTCGGCTTTCGCTCTGGTCCATCAACCAACCGTTTTGAATTTCTATTCTCATATATTGAAATTTATCTGCAGCACTCTGCCGATTTAACTAAAGCATACTTTTGGATCAGCTTTATAAACGCGGATTAACAGGTATTATTTTTAAATGGTTCTTATTTATCTACGGAACAGAGCACTCAGACAAAGAACGAGTCCATTGTACCCTTTGTCAGTTCCACTTAAAGAAATCGTTCAGTCTTTTAAAGAAATATGAGTAAGCACTTCTGTGATAAAGTGCCTATAGTACCAGCACTCACCACGTCAACGACGAGTACCTGCAGCCAGATGCGAGTCCTGAAAAACTCTACTCTGAAAATTGCCTGCCAAGTTAATCGGCGATATGATTTCTCGTGACCCCATTGTGACCGGGGACCCAGACAAGATTCAGTAAGTTTTGCCTTCAGTAATGTCTTGCATCCTTGAATTACCTTAAAAATCGTAAGAGGGTTTAGCAAGGCTCTAAGCGCAGCTAGGCTGTCGATACAGATACAATTGCTTCGCTTACTCCACCGGTTCTACATAATATAGTTCGCTGGATTGCGTATATCTCCGCTTGGAAGATAGATGCAAGTTTTTCTAACGAGAAGTGAAATCTAACGTTGTCGTCCCCCAGAAAAACACAAACGCAACATCCTATATCGGTTTTGGGGCCATCCATGAAGACCCGACTGCATTCCTTTTTTGGCTCAGATTCTGACCGAAACCAGTCTTGGGCACAGGGAAAGTCGATTTCGTATTTTTTCCGCAGCAGGATTTCTGTTGGACAGGCTTTCGACGTAATATGTTTAGTCCATAGAAGTTCGTTATCTAGAATTACACACAAATACTGGAGAATTGGATGGTGATGCCTCTAAGCACTAGACGATTCAGACCAGACAGCTTCCTCCTTCTGGTAAAGAGACTAACCTCACTTTTGAAGGGATTAACTGAAACCCCATTTGTGGTACACCAGTAGTCGATCACATTCGTCACCACATCCACATACATATTCAGAGCCAGTATCCGCAATCAATGTCGTATTCACCAGCATTGCTTTTATCCTAGTGATTCGTCTACGCCGTGTTGTCTGGCCAAGTTACACATGCCGTCAAAAGCTGCGTTATCGAAAGCAGACTCAACGTCGACGAAAATTCCTAGAGCGTATTCCTTCTTGTCCAGAAGCGCACTCTCGTACGATCTTTCTCTTCTTCTAAAAGAAGTCAGACTTATTGCTTTGTAGTTCTTGGTGTGTAGTCCTCCTTTCCGATGTTCGGTATAAAGGCTATTCTCACTGTACATCAGGCAGCTGATTTTTCTTTCTTCTGCAATATAACCATAACCATCAGTTCAAGGCGGCCTAAGACCATCAAAGGAAGCAACAGCATGTTTAACGGCCCCATACATCACCACAACCGATGAGATACACCAGCTACGGCGTGTTGTGTTTTTTAGTTCACTAGCAGCTTCGTTGATAGGAGCTAGTTGTGGGCTGGTTCTGATTAGGTTACCTAATCAACGACGACACCGACAGAGTCTCTGTTTTCGACTCAGCATATGTAGGCACCATCAGATTTTCTGAGTGGTTCCAGCCTGGTTGATCTTCCCCTTTTGAGGACTTTGACCAGCCTATTGGTTTCATCGACAGTCTCGATCTTCTCGCAAAAATCTTTGCAATATGGACTCCAAATAAGTTTCCTATATTCTTTTTGCTTCGATCTATGAAGATCCCAATCTTCCTCCAAATTAGTCTTAGGCGGCCTGTTTAGAAGTTTTCAGGTTTCTTTACTAACATGCTGCAGATCTTCGTTCCCCCAAGCAACGGGAAATCTGCAGAATTGCTTACTAGCTGGACAGGCCATTCCAAAACACTTGGTGGGGTTATAGTTCAGGTCCTGAATAGCTTTTGTTGTGTCCAGAGCTTAGGAGAAGCAATGTTGAACTTGTCGAACTCTTCCCTAAATTGTGTCCAGTTGGTTGTATGCGGATTTCTACTCTTCAACGATGTTGAGACCTCGCATTCGATTCTGAATTCGATGTAAATACTTATGGTCTGGCATAGAGATCTCCTCAGTATACCTGTTGGATAACGTTAAGTCGATTACTTACTGAATAATTTTCGTAGCAACTCAATCCCATCCCAAGTTTAAATGGTGAGAGTGATCTAGTCTGGGGTGGCCACAGACTTGCTTAACCATTCAAAAGTTTGCTGCGTAAAGCACTTCACTCCAAGAGTTCCATTCTCGATATCGTAGTCCTCTGCTTAAATGCAAACATGCTCTGCCTTGGCTAGGTCCCGCAGTTGATCGACACAGTGTTTGCATTCAACGTGATTCAGCCTGTTGTCATTGCAACATTTCCAATTCGAAGCAGTTTAGCAGTCTCTTTTCCTTTGATGTTTCGGGGTTTTCTTGGAGGCTGCTTTTCCTTTAACATCCAAGTCCCGTTCACTAGAACTGCAACTTCTGTTAGCTGCAGCCGGATTTTGTGCGCTGGGAGTTGTTTCTCAGCGTTGATTTGGTCTCGTCCGGACACCGTTTGAGTGCGAAACCACAGCCGGTTTTGTTTTTGTCGATAGGTTTGACCGCTTCATATGATTTCCGTCCACCGGAACCGCAGCCTTTGTTGGTTGTAGCACCGGTTTCCATCGGGCGTCGTTCGCGGGGAGATCCATCCACAGAAACAGTACCCTGACCAACCAACTGGTCTATTCTCATGGAGTTTAACCGTAGCAGGCAAGGCCTCTCTGGTACTCGTTCCCGCTCAATCTACCGAACATGTCGTGGAAAGAGACGCAGGAGTCGTCGAATTCAAGTGATCATCAAGTGATTTGAAATATGTTGGACAGCCGCAGTCGAAAAGACAATGGTTGGATTGTCAATATTGCGAGTACCACCTGCAGTATAGTCCTTTGGACTACGCCTAGTTTGGACGTCCTTGGCGCTTAATTCGATGTCTCACCTGGTTTGTTCTCAGAACCTTAAGATCTTTGGCTCTTAAGTCTCCTTTCCACGACTTCACTTGTGAGTTCCGTACAATTCTTTCAAATATGATGTTGAAGAAGTCACCTTGTGTAGAACCTTTTTTGACATCAAAGGTCTCGGTTAAGTCGTTACCGACCTGCGTCAAGCGTTCTCAATCGTCAGAGAGACGAGCTTGGCAGGGATGGCAAAACTAGACAACACCCTATATAGCTCGTCTATATAAATATTATCATATGCGGCCTTAAAGTCGATGAAAAGGCAGTGGTTATCGATTTTGACTTCCTAATATTTTTCCTGGATGTGCCGAAATGTTAAAACTTGGTCGAATGTGGAGTTTAATAGCCTCAAACCACACTGATAGGGACCAATCAGTTTGTTGACAAAAGGTTTCAGATGTTCACACTATATGGCAATATACTATGCAACATTGAGGAGACTTATGACTTTATACTTGCCAGAGTTAAGGGGCTAAACGATGCTGAGATTGCATTCATCAGGCATGCACTATTCTAAGCAGATCTGAGAATGAATTGGTGTATGCATGAATACCTCGCCCAGTAAGCCGTCAAGTCCTGCAGAGTTTTTGGATTTTAGCTTAGACCCTTACGTCGTTTTGATTAGGTGGACAGAAGTTTTGGCTATTATCGTTTAAGCGTAAAGTGTGCAGAAGAAGTTTTACCATACTATGCACAAACTATGATTTTCCGAGTACTACAAATTTCCTTTTTCATCTCTACAGATTTCTCTGCCAGCCTTATTGCCCTGACACGTTCTTTTTACCTTTTTTTCAAAAACGTCCGTACGTTGCTCTTGTACTACAAGCTCTCAATATCTTTTATCGTGAACCTCTCGTGCTTCTGAAGAAGCCGATGTTTTTCCATCTCTTGTAACTTTGTAAACTTTTTGTTTAGCTGCATGTGGTTGCCGGTATTCTTCATCAAACCAGGGATTTCTTGATGGTGTTTGGGTGAAACCATAACATCAGTTGCGGTGTTGCCACTGATCTTCGGTACTTGATTCTGGCGGACAGGAGTTGTTGAGAGACTTCGGAATATGCATTCGGCAAAGATTCTAATCGCGATTGCAGTTTTTCTGAGTAATAGGTAAGGCAAGCTCTGTGATATGAATTTGATTGTTGCGCTGGCCCAATCCAACTTATAGGACAATCAGCAGTTTCCCGATCAATTTTCATGCAGATCCCCTTCTTCAGGTTTGACAGTAGACATTGAGGGCTAAATCGGAAGAATATGATGGATGAGGAAACAATTCGTAATCTTAGTAAACGAAATTCATAAACTTCGACATGGCGATTAGGCAATTGTGCCTTTGTGCATTGTCCTGATGGAAGAGCAGCCGTTTTTCTTTCGAATCGTCGCTAATTCGGTCCAATATCTTGGTATAATAGTCCTAGTTGATTGTTTCTCCTACTTCAAGGATATTGATGTGGGTTATATCTCCAGGTACACCTTGGATTTCTTCGGTGCTGATTCCTATGGAGAAAGCTACTAAAAAAACTGCTGCTTGGTCTCCGGTGTGTCGTGGTGAATCGATATCTCGTCCATGGTTATGAAATGTCTCTAAAACTCCTCCGGATTGCCGTTGAATAACGCCAAATCTAGAAATAGGACTTAAGGAACTTAAATTTTGTCTTAAATATGTTTCTCTTCTCTTCTCCAAGGACTTCTAATCGAATTAAATTCGCACTTGAGGACTAAATCTGAGTACGAATAAAACATGTTTACTCACTTGCAAAAACCCATGTGGCTCAATACCAAGTGTCAATTGGCAAATGTCACCTGTAGTGATGCCCTTGTAATTACTTCAATTTATATAGGCGACCTCATGTTATCCTTAGAATTGTTAAATAGTCAACATTAATCATTTACGTGTGTAAACCATTCCAAACCAAGGTACTGTTTGACAAAAAATTATCTCAAGACAAATGGTAGACGAAATACTTTGCCTAAAGGAAATCAGTTTCACTTATTTTCTTTCATAGAAAGATGGTGTTCTCTATTTGATATCTTCAAGAAGAAAGGTCAATTGAAATTAATTCAAGTCCAATTTCCGATAAACGATATACAATACACCAATAAACCAGTGCCATGGTGATGAAGATGAAGATGGTACTTTCAATGTGAATGGCTACAATTTACATTCGTAATCGAATATGTTGATTGCCTGTCGGGCTTACAACGACCTACGCCAGTAGTCATTATTCGGCATTACAACATCAGCTACGCTCTGGACTCCATCGCAGGAATGAGGAAGACCATCTTACGTAACTTTGGTGTAACGCTTGTTACAACAATTTAACCATTCGTAACGATTTGGTTTATGAAGATAACAATAATTTGTTATCGAATCATTGTTTGGCATTAATAGGTAGCTACTCGTAAACGGATATATTCCGCACCCAACAATATCCCCTTAGTACTATTGTATGAAGATCAGGTTATAAATACAGAAGCAGGAGCAGGTCCTTAAACTTTATTTACGTGACAAAGAGCGGTGACATGTTTCAGAGAGGGAAGTGATACCCTTTTGATTTGTACTATTAATTACAATTCAATGCCGTTATCGACTGGGTCCTGACTGTTGTTTTTGAATAGGCTACATAAACATGTGAGCATAATGGGATAAAGATACTCTTCATATTATACTCGTACAATATCAGATATTACATTATCTAGACAAAATGAGGTGCATTGAGTTCATTTCGAATAGACATATGTACATGGTAGATAGGAATATTACAAAAAGGACAACAATTTCATTTTGCCCAATGCCAATAGCAATTAACTGAAATTTAAATTGTAGTAATTCAAATAGGGTTATTGCCAGAGAACTCATCGATTGCCGAATAGCAGAACTTGAAATAGTCAAAATTTGATTTGTTTTCGAAGTAATAATATTTGATCGAACAAAACAGAGCTAATGACTTTTGAAATGTAATGCTGAAGTACCCCCGCATTGGATGGGTGATACGTTTCTGTAAATATTGACTTGACATGTACTCGCATTATCCGTTGCAATTAGATTGCCTGCTGAAGTTTGTTTAGTGTCTCTTACTTGGATTGTTGAATAATCCACTCTTTTTGTTTTTGAGAATTCTCGATAGTAGGGCAGTTTTCAAATACAGTAATGTAATAACCCTTAAACTCTCCACTAACCTGATGCCATTGAACTTCAACATTTAAAGCAGCTTTAGACTCTGGTAATTTAGGTGTTTAAAGTGATATTCAAGTTTTTTCGCAGCCACAACACATTAACTCTACAACATCGTCATCGCAGTTTCCTTGATGGTTTGTATTATCCGTATGTCCGCTTGTCTGATAAATTCGTATTGCCTGCCATAGAGTGTAATAATAGTGCACTGTTGACGGTCTAGGACACTCTCACATATTTTCATAGTATGCGACATTAGATACACCAATCGATTGATGTTTCAATTTTTCGTGATGACTTTGCCTTTATAAACGACATAAAATTTAAAATCGTCATTCATTATGAAGAACAGTTCAAGATAGTTTGAACTCTTTCAAGCTACTGGGGTTCTCTCTCACTCGGAATGCTAAAAATATAACCTTTCAAGGCCTGTATTGACTTTGCATAGCCAGACAAGAAATAATATGTAAAGCGCCGTAGGATCGCGGTGGCGAACTCAATGGTTCATTTCGCTATATGAAGTGTTGTTGAATCAAGTTCTCTAGGGGTAAGGCAAATTTTGGCCGGCCGTACAATGGTGGAAAATATGGAATAGAGTGCTCGGTTCAATCTCATCAATTGTGTTTGGTAGAGTACCCCAGTGATGATTTCGTTCAGTTTGAGTAGCTCATAATAGACGACACCAAGCTGATCCCATAAAATACACAGCAGGAGTTGTTTGCCATGAAAATTCTGCATTGTTGTAGATGTTGAAGCTTGGCCAGGCGATGCCCATGATTTCTTCTTCTTTTGGTTATCGTAGTCGATGCATTTTTCATCAACAGTGCAAAAAACTCTCTCGTTTATTCTTGGAAAGCAGCATTTCAAAAATCAGCGTTCATGGTTCCTCGGCTTAAGTTTATATGGAACTCAATTTCCTTGCTTTTGAAATATTCCCCATGCTTTTAAACGATATGGAATTGCCTGTTGAGTTTGCCAATGCAATTGCAAGTCCTTGTCTTCCTACACTTTCAGCATTCCACTACGCTCTTTATCTTCAACGCTAAAATCACTGTCCTTAAACCTCTGAAACCACTTACGACCACTTCTTTTCCTTAAGCAGCCTAACCATATGCGTCTGCAGCAGCAGTTTTCTTCAAATTAAAGAAGTAAATCGAAAGTTGCCGCAAAAGACGATTATTTGGCTCAAAACTAGACATTTTCGCCTGAAAATAAATAAATAATGTTGATACAAAATTGCTAGTATTTTTATTTGGTTTTGTTGACAGATAAGCTTGCACAACTTATTGCATGATGATTTTGTATGTAACACTTCTAACCATAAGTTACTGGTGCCGCCATATTTTGTAAAACGGCGGAAACTTATTTATAGGCCTGATATTTTCATATATATACTCGTATATTGGTTTGGGATGCTAACCGATATTGAAGTCTCCTGCTGATAGTCAAATTAAATATGTATTTGTGGAGCTCATGTCTACCACAGGCAAACTTCTCATTGGATCCATTTATAGGCCGAACAAATATATTGATCCATGCGAAATAGTTAGAACATTGTTTCACAAAAGTTTTCGTGTAAAAAGTAATACTCCTTAAGTCCTTGCAACAATTGAATCTTAAAAAGATGACATTTTAAGGCTTTCTGTAGATTTTAATGTATTAAGCCTTAGTTTTTGAGAGCCCCAAATCAGTTACTCTTCTCCGCAACGGAAATCTTGGATTTTCGAACAAGCTTGGTACGTTCCACCTCACGAATGTTTTCGGTGGTCATTGATGTTCTTATGGGCCCTGGAAGTCAGAGCTTTTTTTTTTCTTCTTTTAAAACGAACTTAACACTCAAGTGGGTATGGATACGCTTATAATGCCTCAGCATGTGTTAAATTTTTTGGAAAATGGAATAGAAAGAGAAAGAAAGATATTTGGGATCAGTGGTTATTTCGCTCCATGGGTGGAATCATTGGAGATTAAATTCTTAGTGGAAGTTGGCTTGTTGTTGATGTCTTATCAATTATTAATCTTCCTTGATTTTCGTTAACTGAAAAAATGAATGTCTTTCGGGCGAATTTGGGATTCGAACACCGAAACTTTTAAAAAACGATACTCTCCCGACTACGGCATCATTGTGGCTGACGAGCGCGCAATATTTAAATGACGTCAACCTTTCCCAGACTTTCTATAACATTTTGAGATATTCACCATTAAAAACATAAATCTACCACTTCTTAAGCTGAAAATGTTCTATTCGTCATTCCTCTCACCGACCTTTTGTCGTGAAGAATAAGGAAATGACACTTTTGCAAAATTAAGGGAGAAGGGTTACTTTTTTCACTGCAAAATTACGAATTGCTTCGCCTTTCATTCTCTTCACTACGATAGTTGATTGCATTGACCTGATAATAGTTCATGCCATGGTAGGAATTCTTTTCCGGTTTTCTTTGTTCTGAGAAACACTTTACTTCTTTCGGTCATTCATTATTCCGACCAATCAAGTCCGCAACAGATGTTTCGTCTTATATATGACAAAAATATGACAATGTCATGCAATGTGCCAGTATTTCTGCTGGATTAAACGGATTTCTTTCCAAAGTGACGGAAGTCTTTGTAGAAGATTCCCTCGGGGTTGATTTGGTTTGACCCCATTTCCCTAAGACACGTAAGACGATGAGATTCATTAAATATTAAAATTTTTTTTTTTTCTTGTAGGACTCTGCAATAGATTTTTTTAATTATCTGCTACTCGACTGGCCAATTTATTTTGTACTCAAAGATCCTTCCAAAAAGGGGGAAAAAAGTGTACTCCATGCCTAGCAACCATATGAATCTAAAATGAATACATTAAACAGGGAAAGTTCGGATTAACTTTTTTATTCTTTGGTTCACCGTACAATAGAACTTCTTCTGATCGGATGATTTGATAAATGCAGTTACTTGTTTTGTTTCCTAAGTTTTCTTTCCACTGATAGCCTTATTTCATATATTTGGAGATTTTGTTTAGCTGCAATCTTAACTGTTTTACCTGTTGATTTACATTTTCATACCAACAAGTCTCTTTCATCATAGCCTTTGGAAAAACACAAACTCTTCATAAGGTAACTACTGGACTATTTAAATTCAGGCGGCATAGCCAAACCCTCATTCCAACTGAAGGTGATTATTGATTAGATATTTGATTAGGTTCTTCATATGCAGGAGGTGTCTGACCCTATCATGACCGAAGGTGTTTTCCGCCGGACTCACACTTGGCTTTAGTTCATCTCAACTTGAAATAGAAATTTACATCAGTGTGTTGGATGAAGTGTGTAAAGGGTTCTTCTCCCACAGTAGAGGACCTGCCTCTGCGGTTGGGTAAATTACGGAACTGTTGTCTTCTTCAACTTACGTGACCTAAATTCAACTTGCAATACACAACCGATAATAAAAAGTTATTATATCAATCCATTACGTTGTTTTCTCCAGTAGAGAATTCTAAGAAATAGATTCGAGCATGTGATGATATACGAGTAGAAGACTAACTAACATTCATCATCGCCTATGGCAAATGTATGCATTGATACCCTATCTAATCGTTAGGTGGGACGGAATGACAGCGCAGGAATTTCAATGAAAAATCCCTTCTATACGTTGGTAATTGGTATGTGCATATCTACGTATTCTATTTTGTTTTAATAAAATTTCAAACACTCGCATTCTCAAACCCTGCTGAAATAGTTTCACTAGCAAGGGAAACTGGACATTTTCGAATCGATTTAATCCAAACATTGAGGTGGTAACGGTTAAATGGTAGTAAGTAAGTAAAGGGTCCGCCATCTAACGTTTTTTTTTCAACTAGTGCTTATTTCGTGAACGGTAACACTTAGCTCATATCTGATTTGACAAATAATTAGTCTTATCCTTCCGCTGAACGAATATGGTTGTGTATACGCTTGAACAACGCTTCGCTAAGTGGGCCTGCGATTGACTTAGAGAAGATGGCGATTTTGCCAAAAAAATCATCTTTTCAGATGAAGCTCATTTTGATCTTGGCGGGTATGTAAACAAGCAAAATTGTCGCATTTGGGGCACAGAAAACCCACACGCATGCATTGAAAAGCCGATACACCCAAAACGAGTCACTGTTTGGTACGGATTTTGGTCCAGAGGCATAATTGGGCCATTTTTCTTCGAAAATGAGCAAGGAGTGGCCGTTACAGTCAATGGCGATCGTTATCGGGCCATGTTGAACGAATTTTTGTTCACAAAAATTGAAGAGGAGGATATTGGCAACATTTGGCTTCAACAGGACGGCTCTACGTGCCACACAGCGGAAGCTACACTCGATGTTTTGCGCCCTGTTTTTGAAGATCATGAGTATTATCAGCCGCAGAGCTGATGTCGTTTGGCCACCTCGGAGCTGCGATTTGACACCGTTGGACTATTATTTGTGGGGTGCCGTAAAGGATAAGTGTTACGCCGACAAGCCAGAGACAATTGACGCTTTAAAGGACAATATTCGTGAAGGCATTGGTGAAATACCGCTGCACACAATCGATAATGTGCTTAAAAATTGGACCGATCGTGTAGGCTACTGCATGACCAGCCGAGGCAGCCGTTTGAATGAAATTATTTTCCATTATTAACCGGAAGGATAAAACTAATTATCTGTCAAATCAGACATGAGCTAAGTGTTACCATTCACGAAATAAGCACTAGTTGAAAAAAAAAAAACGTTAGATGGCGGACCCTTTATTTGTAGAGGGCGAAAACGATGTTTCAGTTAATAAAAATTAAGTCAGAAATGAAGCCCCACTTGTGACTATGCTCATAGACGCAGTGCTGGGCCCGAAGAAGAACCGATGATTTTCTGGAGCTTCTTTTCTATCAGAACAGAGCATCCAGACAATGAACTAGTCCATTGTACCTACTCCTTGTTTGTTCTAGTTATTGAAAATTCACAGCCATCGGCAGAAAGATTCAGCGATAAAGTGTTTACAGCACTAGCACCCACCACATCACTGCCGGGTTCTTGTAGCCTTATGCGAGCATAGGCCGGGCAACCACAGATGTAGTGCTCCACGACGTCGCCATCAGATTCACTTAAGCTAATCACACTTAAGAGTTTAGCATAAGCGTAGTGCCTCGTCACAATGCCAGTAAGCAGCCTTCAGCCTTTCCTTCTGAGAGACAACAGGCAAGTTAGTTAGTTTAGTTTTAGATGCATTTTATTTTCTTAACACTAACTCTTATATACTAACAAAAAATCCTTAAATGCTAGCCTAAAATTACATAATAATCTTATACTAACTTACAGGCCCCACACAGGCACTCTAAGCTACTCTAAATTCTTATACTATGTCTTTCGACTTTATTAACATTTTCTTTATGGATATTTATTTACTATATTTAAAGCTAAGAAAAAAAATTGTTAACAAAAACTTAGCATATGGACATAATTTTTTGTTTTTATAAAAACTTAATATCTAACTTAAAATAAACCTTAGTCTACCAAACCTAGACACATAATACAACATACAACACATAGCCATTATACACAATTATATACATATATTAGTATATACCTTTGTATACACTAATACATGTATATATTTCTTAAATGCTAACCTAAACCAATGTAAGCTGGCCATCGCTATTTATAGAGAAAACAGATTGGTCAGCTCTGCCTCCTTAGTGAGGCTGGTCAGTAATTGATGGAAACGACGACGAAACATCTTCTCCATCATTCAACCACCAGAATTCTTAGCCCTAAGTATATAAAAGTTAGTATAAGATTGTTAAGTAATTTTAAGCTAGCATTTCAGCATTTTTTGTTAGTATGTAAGAGTTAGTGATTAAGAAAATAAAATGCATTGAAAACTGAAAAACTCAACCACCAGAAATGCTGGTGCTGCCAAACGACATCTGAACATGCATACTGCCATGTGCGACGTCTCTGTTGTAGTTGAGTCGCCTGTCCCCAGCTGTTCGAGCGACATGGAAGATTAACGGGACCGCTGATATATCCTGGATCAACCCTTTCTGATCTAGGTAGAGGAATGCTTCCGGTGGAACGAAGCCGTCAGAGCGCACATTCTCGTGGTAAAGGTAATTGGGGTAGTAAGCCCCAGATATCAGGTTATTCGTCGATTTCACTGCTCTTGCAATGTGCCTTCGAGTCAGCTTAATTACGAAGTTGTCAACTCGTATTAGGTTCGCCATATTGTAAAGGACCTCATTAGGATACAATTTTTTGAACTCTGACTCGAAGGCAAGCCCTCTCAAACACCCGAATCTTTTCCATTAAGCTTGCTCGTACATTGGAACCACACGGGACAACCAAATACCAGCATGGGCCTGATAAGGGCCATGTAGCAGATTACCTTTACCCTCGCATCGAGTTGGCTGCTATAAAACAGGACGCGAGTTCGATACCAGGTCGAACATTTAGAACTTTTTTGTTCTTATTTTCAAATTGTGTAATTATACGAGTACATACATATCATCCAAACAAAACCAACAAGAAATAAGGAGATCACGTGATGGATGGTGGAGAGCGTTCCGCTCTTTCCATAACGGGAGATGCAAAAGGCAACAATAGTGTTGCCGGTGCCGTGGCGAAAGCCATTAAAAGGAGGAGGAGTTTGAAATCTCCTCCTAAAAAGAGAATAAATGTCGCTCTAACAGAAGACGATGAACATTGTGAGGGGGCAATAACAACTTTGCTTCTCTAGCGTCATTCGAATCGGAAGATGAGGATGAAATGTAAAAAGGCAGCAGAATAGAAAAGCTGCAAGAAAAAATGCTTGCTGTTAAGCTAAACAAACTGCACGCCGGCAGAGGCAGAAATAAGAGGTAGAAAGCGCCCAACAAACAAAGCAACACGAGCAGAAACAACTACAGCAGCAGACAAAACAGCAGCAGCAGAAACAACAGCAGCATCAGAAACAGCAACAGCCGCAAAAACAACAGCAGCTGAAAACACAGCAGCTGAAAACACAGCAGCTGAAAAAACGGCAGCAGCAGCAACAACAACAACAACAGTAGCAGCAGCAGAAGAAGAAGGAGAAGGTGCCTCCTATCAACACTTATAAACTAGAGGTAAATGAAACCAAGGACCTGTGTAAGTTGGTCATTGGTAACAACTTTAATATTAAGCGATTGGGGAATGATCGCCATGCCATCCACTGTAATACAGTGGAGGGCTACGCGAAAGTGAAAGAGCTCCTAAAAGAAACGACGACGGAGCACTACTCATTCACACCGAAGTGTGAAAAGTGGCAATCGATGCTGCTGAAGGGGTTGCAACCGTCTTCTGATCATGAGGAGATCCTGGCACTGCTCAAAGAGAAGGAGTACGAAGAACTCAAGTTTGTTGGGGTAAGGCCATTTACTACAGCTAGAGCCAGGCGGGAGAAACGGAGTCTGCCGTTCTTTTTGGCCACGGGGTGGGCGTGGTGTAGTGGTACTAGCAATCGCTTCTCCCTCTGAGGGTCCAAGGTTCGAATTCTGCCCATGGCAAATCAGTTTTTCATTTGTGTAATGGCAACTCAGGCAGAAAAATTCTGCGAGTGAAGGCATAAGACTGACACGTAGATTTGGCTGTTGTAGAGTTTAACCACAAAAAACTAGTGCGAATTATAACTTAAAATCACTCTGAGTGAAGAAAGAACTCTCGGTCCTATTCGGACTCCCACCCCTGGAGAGCTAACATAGAAACCAAATACACCTGAGTTTCAAACCACTACAAAACAATTTTCCTTTCTCCTCCTTCAACCATTCCGCCAGCGACCAGGCAACAGTAAAAGGGTATCTAACCCCTTAGGCGCGCGTAAATTATAAAAAAAAAAAAAAAAAGCTCAATCCCGAAAGCCGTCTGGATAGTCTAAGGAGTATCAATGTCCTAGACTACCAGGTTGTTCACTGGGAAAAATTAAAAAGGAGCGAAGGTGTAATACAATGCGTTCGCTGCCAGAGATTCGGGAACGCCGCGTCGAACTGCCAAATGCAGAATCGATGCGTGAAGTGCGCAAAGAACCACAGTTCCGAAGAGTGTGCTCTGGGTAGAGACGGAGCATCCGATAGGACGCAGCTCTCGTGCGTGCTATGTGGGAACGTGGCAGCAGAAGGTGGAGGTCAAACGTTCACCTGTTAAGTTTCAAGCACCAGCCGTCACGTCCCAAACTTCCTACACCCAAATGGCGTCAGGTAGGGAGCTACGGTATAGCAAGCGACTGTTGCTTCTCCGGCACCAATGACGGGAACAACGGAAGCTGCACTTATTATACTGGCCATCTTGCTTGCAATCCAACAGCAGTTGGCTCAGCTGCAGCAGCAAGTACAAGAACAGGCCAAGCGGATGGACCAGATCTATGCGCTGCTGCCGGGCCGAACGAAGAGCCGCGATGTTTAAATTGCTACAAGACCAAACTCCTGATGTGCTTTTCGCTAGCGAAACCAAGCTAACCGATAATCACAAACTGGAGTACAATAATTATATTGTTAGAAGAAGAAACCGGCCCAGATCCAAACGTGGAGGTGGTGTCGCGATCTTCATTAAAGAAGGTATAAAATTTCACAGAGTGTACAAGGGAGTGTTGCGCAGGTTCCGGGGATTGGAAGTAGTCGTCATTTACATCCAGCTCCGCAGTGGAAGGCGGCTGTACTTAGCCTCTGTTTATGCACCTGAGGCTTCACAATCCACCCAATTCATTACAGAGTTCAACATGCTTTTTCGGCTTCTGAGGCTGGAATCGGGGGAAAATTATTTTATAATCGGCGGGGATTTCAACACTAAACACAGAGGTTGGGGAAATAATTGGCCAAATACTAGAGGGAACCTACTACTCGATTGGTGGGGTCAGCACGAAGTCATGTACAGACTCGGTCTTAAAGCGACGGATAAACCGTCGTTTCCCAGAAGCGGGTTTTATTTGGATCTACTGCTGTAGGACGAACGTATACGACTGACAGGTACTAATTTACAAACATTAAACTGCTGCGCCCATTCGTGTATGACAGTGACCATTGCGGTTTTAGCACCGAAATTACAGTTCCCAACGAAATTGCGGAATTGGAGGAGTTTGTCCAAAGATATGCTTACAACTACAGTAAGACTCGATGGACACGCTTCTCCGCAATCTTGAAAAGAGCGCTCTCCTTGAACACGCTCCACCCACCGTCCAATGGGAATTTTTCAAACGAGGAGATCGACAATTACCTAAAACAAATGGACGAGACAATTAAACTATGCACAATACAATACCGCGGTATTGACCTACGAATAACTTGTACAGACAGTTAACTGACCGACAAGACGCGGAGATTAGGACACTGAAGTCGTCGATTAAATATATTCAAACGCTAATAAAAGATAATTACAGAATTACTGTAAGTTTGTATTGGAACAACAAGATTCGGCCTGTAAACGCCAGCAACCCGAATATGTTTCCGCAAATAAATAAACTATTTCGGAGAAAAAATCAAAACGACCTTCAGTGTCTTAAAGTAGCCCGGACAACAGACAACGAACGGTTACTGACAATAGCAGGTATTGATCGAAATGAAGCCGCTGACGATGACGACTTCTTTGTGATCGAGGATCCGCAGGAGAAGATTAAGACCATAGGGGCAACTTTCCAGGAAGTATACGAGGCCGTTGATATCATTGGTCCTAATTATGACCTGAACAATCGCGTCTTGGTGCACAACTGCTACATTCGAAATGAAATAGAGAATTGGCAATCCAACGGCTCTGGTTTCACCCGGTTTAGCGACGAAAATATGGCAAATAATGTCATTGCCAGAGAGGGTGACCTATCCCCGTTCATTTCGAAGGAAGGACTCCATGAGATCTTCGACACAATCAGAGTTAAGAAATCAGTGGGGGCCGATGGTATTCCCAACATCGTGCTTCGACATCTTCCTCGAGAAGCGGTGGACATCTACACCACCTGTTTAATAATGCAATGAATAATGCACATTATCCAGCGCATTGGAAAACAGCGGTGGTTCAACCTATCCCCAAAAAGGGAAAGGATATATCCAACCCGTCGTGTCTCCGGTCGATAAGTCTCCTTCCGAATATCAGTAAGGTTATCGAAAAGGTAATCAATAGAGCTCTGACTAGGTGGGTTGAGGTCAAACATATAGTTCCGGATAATCAATTCGGTTTTAAGGCGGGACATGATATCTCACATGCCGCGTCTAAACTGGTGTCCGATATAAAATGAAACAAAGGCAAGAAACAGTGCACTGGTGGCTGCCTTGTTGGCTTGGGGAAGGCCTTCGACACCGAATGGTTAGAGGGTCTTTTCTATAAGCTGACTAGGCTGGGGATCAGTAAATCACTCTTGTACATTCTTCATAATATGCTAACCAACAGACAGTTCATCGTGAAAAATGGTGATGTGACTTCTGTTGGAATATTTCAAATTAAAAATGGTCTGCAAGCGACTTGATAGGTTCACTTCCCCATACTATTGCGTGCACAGACGATTTAATAGCGTACAGAACAGGTCAAAAAATCGAGGTCATTAATACTCTCTTGCAGCGTGACTTCGATAAGATAAGACGATTTTGCGATGACTGGGAATTGAAAATCAACTTTCAGAAGTCGGAAACCATTCTCTTTAGGCCGCCGTTGTCTGGAGCCTCTAGGGATACCAGAAAAAATTGGCGAAAGTTCTCTATCGTTGGACAACACGGACAACCTCTTGCCTGTCGAAATGTAGTCAGATACCTTGGAATCTGGCTAGATCAGTTTCTGTATTTTGGCAAAAATGTAGATGCTGCTCTGGCCAGAGCTAAAGGTGCTTTTGCCCTTACAAAGAGACTATTTTATAGCAGCCAACTCGATGCGGGGGTAAAGGTAATCTGCTACATGGCCTTTATCAGGCTGATGCTGGTATTTGGTTGTCCCGTGTGGTTCAATGTTCGAGCAAGCTTAATGGAAAAGATTAGGGTGTTTGAGAGGGCTTGTCTTAGGGCTTGTCTTCGCTCGTACAGCACACCAGAGTCGGAGTACAAGAAATTGTATCCTAATGAGGTCCTTTACAACAGGGCGAACCCAATACGGGTGGACAACTTCGTAATTAAGCTGAGTGGAAGGCACATTGCAAGAGCAATGACCTCGACGAATAACCTGGGGCTTACTCCCCCAATTACCTTTACCACGAGAGTGTGCTCTCTGACGGCTTCGTTCCACCGGAAGCATTCCTCTACCTAGATCAGATAGGGTTGATCCAGGATAGATCAGGGGTGCCGTTAATCTTCCATGTCGCTCGGATAGCTGGGGACAGGCGACTCAACTACGGCAGAGACGTCGCACACGGCAGTGCGGATCGCCTCAGGTTCAGTAGGGCGGCGGGGAATCGCGATAAGAGGGATGCCGTTCGGCAGCACCAGCATTTCTGGTGGTTGAATGATGGGGAAGATGTTTCGTCGACGTTTCCATCAATTACGGACCAGCCTCACTAATGAGGCATAGCTGACCAATTTATTTGCTCTGTGAATAGCGGTGGCCAGCATCTAAGAAACATATACATATATCATACAAAGGTGTATACTGATATATGTATATTATTGTGTATAATGTCTATGTGTGTTTATGTGTATATTGTGCATTTAGGATAGGTAGGCTAAGGTTTATTTTAAGTTAAATACTAAGTTTTTATAAAAAATAAAAAAATGTCCATATGCTAAGTTTTTGTAAACAAATTTTTTTCTTAGCCTTAAGTATAGAAAACAAGTATTCCTAAATAAAATGTAAATGAAGTCGAAGGACATAGATATAAGTATTTAGAGTAGCTTAGAGTGCCTGCGTGGGGCCAGTAAGTTAGCATAAGAGTGTTAAGTAATTGTAAGCTAGCATTTAAGCATTTTTTGTTAGAATGTAAGAGTTAGTGTTAAGAAAATAAAATGCATTTAAAATTGAAAACTGAACTGATTTCCAATGACTAGGCAATTGGAATTAAAAAAATTAAAGACTGCTGCTGCACATCACGTCATATGTCTCATATTTTTTATAATATCTATGTAAGTCAATTATTCTGGCCGGTATCCTTTGTTAAACAATAACCATGCCGACAGTATAAAATATGGAAAAGAAATTGTGGTATCTGTTAGGCATAACACCTTTATATTTACGCTAATTATTTACCTCAATATCTTCATCCATCTTTCACCTCCTCACCTCACATTCGCGGTGACTATAGCTTCGTAACGCTGGTATTAGTTCAAATTATTTGACAGATTTAAGTCTAGATTCTGTTGTTCATTAGCAAAACCAAGCTGTCTCTTAATCACATCGAACATGAATATTCTTTCAGTTTCCGTCATTTTCTCTCAATAATCTGAAAAGTGTTATCCGTTAATTCGCCGAAACCTCTTCATACTTCTTCCAATCCCCTCTGTTAAACATAGGTACATGTCGTTCTTAATGTGATATTTACTTAAAATTTTGTTTTAACGTAAGAGAAACCCTAATATAAGTTCAAGGAAATCTGAAAGCACAAGTATAGCTCAATCTTTCAAGTTCAATAAGGCTGGTGTAGATATATTCTTCAAAAATTTAGAACATGTTCTTTTAAGATTCAGCTTTACACCTAAACGAATAATTAATTTCGATGTAACTGGCATCACTACGGTCTTGAACGCTCTAGAAATATTGTCAGAAAAAACGCAGCGTCAAGTTGGTCAAATCGTTTCTGCGGAAAGAAGGGTGTTACTGATTTTTGGAGGAATTGTAACTACCTGTGGTAATACTACTCCACCAGTTTATGTGCTTCCCAGAGTTCATTATAAAAGTAATTTCTTGAATGGTGCTTCAGAGGGATCTTTGGGTTTGTCATCTAGATCTGGATGGATAAATTCTGAACTATTTTTGGAAGCCCTTAAACACGTTCAGAAACATACGAGCAGTACAAAATAAATGCCAATTCCCATGTTTCAGTCGATGCAATTAATTATTCTCGTGACAATGTTATAGTTTACTTATCGTTTCCTCCACACGCGTCCCACAAACTACAGCCTCTTGACATTGGTGTCTTCGGTCCGATTAAGGCGATACTCGTCATTTAAGCCAAGGAAAATAAAAAGCATCAGTGAAAACATACATGTCCTTGGCAAATTCAAAACTTTCCATACAAATTTGACTGCTATTGTTGAAACTCTTCAACAATTCCCTCTACTTCAGCTGCAATGAAACACATACATATATATATACAAAAATCTATCGTGTCTTGAAAAAAAATTATCCCAAGTATCCTTGAAAAGTGTTTTCATAACCAGCCACTAAAACTACAATTTCACGCTGGCATGAATGTAAAATTTCACGTCAGATACGAGTAGCACGTCTCTCCATCACCTTCATCCGCTCAAGGACACTCAAAAATAATTTCGCATTCCAACGATCCAACAACAATTTCATCACTATCTCCCCCTTCACCCAGGCAACGATACGATACAATTACGAATACAACTTTTAACAAGGAAAATCCAAAGCAATTAGGTGGAAATTTCATTAAATGCAAAACTGAAATTAATTTAAATATCTTTTGTCCTTTCTCATTACCATTGTATGAATTCCACATGTCATTTCAGGACAACAGAACAGAACAGAACAGAATTCAACCGAATGCGGCAGTCTGTCTGTGCATACGCCTGTTCACCCGCTATTTCCACCCCGTATCTGTAGGGAGAGGTTTTTTTGTTGAAGATTTTCTGCTATCTAATGCGTGTATTATGCAAAAAACACTTTCAGATTCAGATATGTATTTTACATACATAATACATACGTAAATATTCCGACATGGAAACTGGGCCACATATGACCAGGACCAGTCGTCATATTACCCACCACCGACAGGAGCACTATCATTGTGTTTTCGTCTTCCCACTTGTTCTGTGCAATTTTGAAATGTTCGTTTCGAAAACTGCCTGTCATTGCTTTCTCTGAATGGCAAATGACTGCATCCAAACGAATCTGTATCCGCATCTGTATAGTGAAATCATTACTCCCTTATTTTCTTGGCTCGGATTTCACTTCGTCTTCTTGTTTTTTTTCCTCTAAGGGTTTCGCCCCTTTTGAATTCATATTGACTGTACATCCGATCCCATCCGAATTCACCCCCGAAAAAGCAAAGCAGTACCGCAGAACAATGGCGGTTCTAGTTCTTTACTGGGCCCCAGATTCGAAATTGGATCATTTTTGCCAAACGAATAAAGTGCGCTGTAATGTGTAACTCCTCCGATAATGCGATTTTTCTTCTTCATTCGTTGTGCAAACAAAAGCTTGCTGAAGGTTGTATTCAGTGAGTAACGAACGCCAGTCAACGGTCGAATAGAAGGGAAAATAATCAAAATTCCATCATCAATCTTAAGCGGCTTTCGAATGAGATCTAGAACGAAAGAATGAGTTGAATTGATTCAGATTTCATGGGATTTTGACGAAGCGACATCTATTTACATGCCATGTCGGGCATTAAGGACAGGGAGAAATGGAGATTTTCACAAAAAAAAAAAAAAAAAAAAATGAGAAAAGAATAAGTTACACGTTAACGATGTGCCACCATCAGAGTACTAGTATATATGTTTCACAAAGACGTTATATCACTTCTAAGCAATTCGTCTTGTGACTTTCGATTGAATGCAAAACCACACAATGACACAGCAATAGACAAAATCGCTAACTGACACATGAATACATATGAACAGTGTTAAACTGAGTGTTATTTACTGAGATAAACTGCCTTACAGAAGAGTTAGTTTTAGCGTTAACTTTAACTTAAAGAGAATCGTATAAATTTCAAATTGGAGTCATTGTGTATGCCAAGTTTTGTAGGACGGACCTATCAGGTCAGAAGGGATTGTCTTTCACTTTAGGAATGAAGTGGACCTGAAATAACAGTTATGAAGATGGTCAGATCACTCACTCAACTTTTAGTAGTGCTAAAGTTCGGGGCAGACCAGGGCCTCGACCAGTAGCTCTCTCCGTTATGCGCAATTTTGCAATAATTACCTCCAACCGCAAATGTCCTTTTTCACTTGAGTGCGCCAGCTAAGATATTGTACCTCCGGAATAAATTCGAAGACACTCATAGCCAAACCGGGGATGTTCATTTGCTGAACATGTCTTAGCTATCGGTGCCTATGAATTCTACCCCCTCTGACCAGATCAAAGTTGCTCTATACCCCACTCAGTTTATTCCTATAACTTCTCCTCCAAATTCCGCTTACGCAAACGGGACCAAAAGAGCATTTTTGACCGCCTTCGATAAAGGTGCCATACGGTGAGACTGAGACGATAAGGATTTTATACAGTGCCTTGTCCGTTTTCTTGAGACTGACTTATCTCTCACTTGCCTTCGTACGCTAAAGAAACAGATATTGGCAAAAGTGATTCTTCTGTACGGTGATGCCATTGATTGAATTTACAACTGAGCTGTTGTGGCGTCCCGTTCGTATTGAATGTCCTTTCTTATCATTTACTTTGTTTTACTTCCTTACCCACTAAGGCGTCTTTGGCGTTTGTGCTTCAATGGGCCCTAATTGGGGGATAATTCCTACTATAAATTAAATTTTGCCAGCGTATACTAGCAGTTGTCCTTTTTGAAATATTATGTCTCTGGTGTGTGTCTATCAGTTTCTCACACTTTTTTTCAAATACGATGTTGAATCACATGACACCTTTTTTGACATCAAATACCTCGGCGAAAATCATTCGACGTCAGAGAAGTCTGAGTTGATATTGACTCCTCGAAATTTCGGACACCCAAATACATTAGAGTTGTGTCTTGCGTTGATCGCAATGAGATCAATCTGCTCACCGCCGTTTTGGTCAGGTGATTGCCAGTTGTCTCTGTGAATGTTGAGATAATGATGTTCTAATTGTAATGAGATTTCGCCTCGCCCGCGAGGGGATTAGCCTACGTCCATATTTGAGCTGATATCGTGTAGGCTACTATACTCCAGCTATGCTGCCAAAAATGTTTCGTAACTGGGAGTTAAAATCACCAAGGATCCATGCTTAAGCCATTGCTAATGATTTTGGTCAGGAAGCTCTTACGAGTAGATTTAATCTTTAATAAAGTCGACTTTTTCAGCTGTAGACGCGTGAGCGCGTATCAGACTTATGTTGGCGAGGCGGTCATTCAGATGCCTGAAACTTAAGACTACTTGCCTACGTATAGTAATCACCGTTGTAGATGTCACATAGTTTTACCAGCCCATCCTATCGCAGTTTTTGCATAGCAGTGGTATAAAGTTTGTAACAGCGTAGGATCTTTAACCCCTTGTCCGTTTTTCGTTTGCACGGCTCGTCAGGCTGTTTGTTGCTACACAAAATGCAGTATTTTACGTTGTCGTTATCCCCAACCTGGAGGACCAGAGCCTTCAGAGAATATTACCACTCCTCATATGACCTGAGCTTCTAATATGCCGAAGTAACTAAAGTGAGTCATTGATTCCTTTCTACGAGTTTCTGGACTAGGTACCGGCTACGTCGAAGTTTGCTGGTCGAATTGTTCTAGTTTTATGTCCTTCGAGATGCTAAAAAAAATTCCGAAATAAGGGAAGTGGATTAAAATTTGTGCTTGGGGTACACAAGTTTTGTGTAGGATGCTAAAAGTACTTTCCTACCCACATGGTCTACGAGTAATATAATAACAGAAAAGCTGCTAGTTTAAATTCACTCTTTACGAAGAGAAATGTTGAAAGGGGAACGAGAGCATGCAATGTGTTTGTAGAAATTATTTTCATCACCCGTGTTATGTTATTAAAGACCATGTGCTGCAACATATTGAACCACCTAGAATATTGTTATACGATGGCTAGGATCTAATTTCGCTGAGTTTCACTGCGATACATGATCGGATATTTCTAATGTAAGGTCAAGGGATGGAATATTGGGGAGCAATTTAGTATGTTGCCATTTCACCCGTTCCCTAAGCTCTGTTGAATTTCGTAAAGTTATAAGCTTTTCCGTGGTACAGTTTTCCTTTCTAAGCCATCGACTAAACCTCTTTTCGAGGACCTGCTTTTACGAAATCATCCGCAGATTCATGGCTTTTGCTATTGCACTTATGATATAAATACAAGTTGTACTCTCATTTTCTACTACACAATTCTAGGTGACTTTGACATTCGGGACAGACAACACCTGAAAAATGGTGTGTTGAGATAATCGCTTCGGAAAACAACTTGATACAGCTTGCAAATGCCCCCACGCAAATACCAGATTTTGACAGGCATACCGCCAATCCGCTGGATTTGTTTTCAACTTATCACCCTAATAAGTATAAGGTCGATGTGCTATCAAATCTAGGCTCGTCGGGCCACTGTGTTATATCAGCTAATTTCTCGTATACTGACCACAAAGTTAAAGAAAAATTCCTAAAAGCACCGTATGGCAACACAAGAAAGCCAATGTTTTAGGAATTTTAATTGGTCGTTATGTTTCCTCGAGAATGACGTGATTGCCGCTAGCGAAATGATCACAGACACTATTATTTTTGGAATGAGATCCTCTATAACTGATCGGATAAAGGGTATCAAACCACAAGAAAGGTTGCGGCACGACTGGAGCTGTAAAGAGGCTTCCAGAGTTAGAGACATGTCTTTCCTTCCTTGAAGACAAACCGAACAGAAGAAAATCAAAAAACGTTCAAACGAGCCAGAAATAACTGCAGTCTTTCTAAGGCATTTGAAAATTCAATACGGCCAAAAACTAAGACAAGGAATACTGGTACCCAAAGGTAGTAAAAATTGTTGGTCGTTCGTCAAAAACATTAGACATTTTTCTTCACCTTCTATTTCAACGCTCATTTGTAATAACATTCCAGCTGCCGGCTCTTTGGGCAAGGCCAATTGAATTAATTAGATGAGAGCAGATGGAAAACAGCATTTGTAACATACAGCCCGTTCCTAAAAACGGCGAATCTTCTTCTCTCTCCTCCTACTGTGCCATTGCACTTACATCACTTCTTTCTAAGGTTGTGGAAATGCCGCGCTCATCAGTTAAGGAAATATCTTCAAATTCGAACATTTCTCAATGATCGGCAGTACCGTTTTCGTAGCAACAGGTCCACTGGTGATTTGATGGCATGTTTCACCGAAAAGTGAAACTAAAGAGTACATCAATCTGGCGAAAGTAAGATAGCTGCACTCTATTTCAATGGATTTGAAACAACCTTTCGGAATGTTCAATTCAAATTGTCTTGGATGGTTTGAAGTCTGATATTCACAAAATAAGTGCTGGTGTGCCCCAGGATTCCGTTCTGTCTCCGACACGGTTTTTTAATTTTCATCAATGATCTCTTGTCCGCTACTTTGATATAATATATTCCTTTGATGACGACAGTACTCTCAGCCTTTCATATTCGTTCCCGGGCTCACGTCCTTGTTCTGCTGTTATAGAATGGAAACGTTAGCCTATGCTAAGCTTATTACATTCTGATATAAAGAGCATTACTAAATGGGGAACCAGCAACAGAATAGAATTTTCTGCTTCGAAAATACAATGCTGTCTGCTGTCGTTAATGCGAAATTTAAACACCCAGCCATCATCCATGAATGGCACTTGCATCGTCGAAACCGATTCCAACTTATGTTAGAATGACCACATTCGATGTCGTCTAAAATGCTGCGAAATGTCTAAGTTTCCTAAAACCATGTAAGAAATACTTTTCCCCCTCTGATCTGGTCTCAATATAAAGGCTGTTTCTTTTAGAGGTTTGATTTTCAAACTGGCAACACTGTTTCTACACATTGTCAATTTGACAGTTGAAAGTTGATTTGTTGATTTGTTGATTCAGTATTTGCCATTTTACGATGAATAGATTAAAGCCAGAACAACGTGTGAAAATTGTGCAACTTATTTTGAAAACCATGGTTCGGTTCGCCAAACTTATCGTGCGCTACGTACGACATAATTGTCCATCTGAGTAAGTTATACGGAATACGATGAATCGTTTTCACACCATGTATACTCTAGTGGATAATAAGCCTCCCCAAAGACGACAACCAGTGCGAACAAAAGAAGTTATTGCCGTTGTGGAGCGCAGTGTTGAGGAGAAAAGCTTATAAAATCCAGATTGTGCAAGAGTTGAAACCGCGTGAGCATTATACGTGTCGGAGGTTTGGTTAGTGGGCCGAAAATATGTCGATTTCTGAGCTTTCACGACAAATTGGACAGTTTGATTGACACCAACTAAGCGATGCAGATGAGCTTTGCAATAAATTTACACACCACCTCAATAGATTGGTTCAATCTGTAACACATATCAGAGAATACAAGAGAAGGTCAAATGAACATAATTGGATGACTGCGGATCTAAAGAGAGCATGTTTGGAAAGAGATCGCCTGTACAGAAGATACTCGTATAAAAGCAATAGAAGAAATCAGAACTACGAAAAAGAATACAAAAGATTTATTTTCATCACGTATATGAACGAAATGCTTATAGCACTAAGCAATAGTACAGTCTACGCATATGCTGATGCTATATGCATCATATACGTATGATGACGACTGTTCAACTATCCTGGATAACGTCTCTACTACAAATACCTAGGATGTATCGTCGATTACAACTTCAAATGGAGATATAATGTAGAGTCACTTATTAAAAAACTCAGAAAGTCTGCAGTTGCTCTTTTCCATCTGAGCTATCGATGTCCACCAGATGTCTTACAACAATACTTTTCTAGTCTTGTAGAGTCTCACTTAAGGTATGGCATTCTGGCATGGGGAAGCGCGCCCCAACTCCAAAGATTAAACTCTCTTCACGCCAGCATCCAGAAAACAATACTCAAATCAAGTCGAATAAATGGAGTTGTGAACAGGCAGTTTCTAACAATAGAGCAACTGTACAAAATGGATATACTGTAAATCTCCAAAAATGACAGTACTTATAAGATGCCAACAAACCAAGCAGTAAACACGCGTAGACGACAGCAAAATAAATTACAAATCCCCAGATATTGAAACGAATATGGTCGAAGAAAGTATGCAGTATCCGGCAACATTCAATGAGGTTCCATCGAATTTAAATAACCTTTCGAAGAAAATGCTTTTAAAAAATGTTAAAAAAATGTTTTTAAACCAATCTCTTCAATGAATTATTGTTAGGTTTCAAAATGAAATATCTAATGTTAAATTCTTGTTTCTGTTAAACTTATTTACTCGTCAAAAAAATGAATTGTATTTTGAACTTAAATAATACAACTAGGTAATTGAAATGATCAGTCTTCTGAAGACAAGCCACTTGGCTTTGCAGATAATACTTGTAAAAGTAATATTTGAGAAAATAAAAATTCAATTCAATGATTCAGCTTGATCCTCACTTTCAACCCAAAATTTTGTTCTCCGATGAGGCCTATTTTTGGTTAAATGGATACGGAAACGAGCAA
This sequence comes from Volucella bombylans, assembly GCA_949129095.1. Classification (NCBI taxonomy): domain Eukaryota; kingdom Metazoa; phylum Arthropoda; class Insecta; order Diptera; family Syrphidae; genus Volucella; species Volucella bombylans. Next base: position 147,874,254 of record OX422140.1, on the reverse strand, counting down.
AATTGCCTAATCTGGAGTGGAGAAAACCCAGAACCCTTTGTCGAGACGCCCTTACAACAATTAAATCTCACTGTTTGGTGTGCTTTATGAACTGGTGGAATCATCGGCCCATATTTCTTTAAGGACTATGCGGCCAGATATTTACCGTTAATAGAGAGCGCTATAAAAACATGATTTCTGACTTCTTCGTTTCTCAGTTGAATGGCATTATCGTGATAGAGCTTTGGTTTCAACAAGATGGCGCAACATGCCACACGGCGACCGACACCATCAATTTATTGCGGGAAACATTTGCTGAGTGCATATTTCGCGTAATGGCCTCCATGATCCTGTGATCTCACACCTTTAGATTACTTTCTTTGGGTGTATGTGAAGTTACTAATCTATGCCGATAATCCAGAGACGTTGGACGATTTGGAAGTCAACATTCGCCGTGTTATTGCTGATATACGGCCCCAGTTGCTCGGTAAAATTGTCGAAAATTTGACTTCACGATTGCGCTTCATTCGAGGTAGCAGTAGGGCGCATATGCTCGATATCATATTTAAGCACTAATTTCATAAAGTCTATTAAATAAAGCTAATACCATAGACACTAACATTAGTTTCATGTGTTTTATTTCAGTTGAATTTGTAAACCTCTAAAAAAAACACACACAACATTTATCCACAGTGTCCCCAAGACCACTTTGCACTTGCTAGATAAGATTCAAAACTATGCAATAAAACTCATAGGTGACGCAAGTAGTGGACAGACAGTCAATTGACAAGCTTCAACAGCCACGTAACGTCTCTGGAGTTACCTCGTTTTATCTCTATTTTCACCACCAGTGCTCCATCGAAATTAACAGAAGAATTTCGCTACTTCAACCATAACACCCGTGTCGCTATGAATACTAATCAGCTTACCCTGAAGACTCTGAAAAATCTTGTTTCTTTCCTAAGCCGTACAACTCGCTTATGGAATGCCCTGCCGAGCTCTATATTTGATAGTCGTTGTAAACTCCAAACATTTAACGTCAACTAACATCGGTACCTTGCTTTTCTACCTGCCTAAGTTTCCTTCGCCTGCGCTGCGTGATAACATTTTAAGGTTTCTGATAACACCTTGAAAAACTATTGTCAAACAGCGATTTATTTTACTTAATGCTACTTAAGTTTTTGATAATGCTCATCGTGTTTCAAAATAATATGCTCTCCATGGAGATCGTTACGCTTTTGAACCAATTTTCGAAACACTTTTTCCCCTCCGAATGATGTAACTCCAAAACTTGCGTTTTTAAATGCACCAAACGCTTCTTCAGGCATCAAGAAACGTTGAGCATGTAATTTATTTTTGATGTGCAGGCATAAAAAGAATTCACAGTTTGCTATGTCAGGGCTGTCAAGTTAAGCTAACGGCGGATGACCCATCAATTTGATGTTTTAAGTGCCTAAAAAAATCACTTACTAGAGCCGACCTGTGAGAGCTCGTATTGTGCTGGTGGAGAATGATCCATGTTCGGCGGTTGCTTTTCCTTGACATAAGAACTGAATTCGATTTGAATAATGTCAAAATACTATGTTTCCTTAATTTTTCAAAGACATTTGACCATGTTCATGCAATTGTATATAAGAAACTAATGTCTTATATTGGGTTCAGCTGAAGAGCAGCTCAGTTTATAAAAGACTATCTCTATAATTTAATTCAAAGAGTGAGTGTTGGTCTAATACTATTTAAGTCTGAAAAAATAAAGTGTTATATCCCTCAAGGTTCAATACTAAGCCCCCGTTTATTCTGTTTGTACATCAACGATCTCTCTAGTGTATGTTCCGACGTATCTCTGCATTTATATGCTGATTATGTCCATATTTACTTATCTAGACCAATTGGCTTAATTGAAGATTTGGTCAACAGAATAAATGAGGATCTCTTAAAAATATACGATTAGTCGCAAAGCAATTATAATCCAAATAAATTAACGTTATGTTTACACGAATGATACGCTCTCTGTTTTCCTTTCAAACACAAAACTGCCTTTCGTGGATAAGTTTACCAGCCTAGGTTTCAAAATAAATTCCATCATAGAAATTACACTATTGATCAGATATGCGGTTGTCTTCGTAAGCTATGGTTGATCTCTAGTTTTACGCTCGTAGACACTAAGCTACGACTCATCAAACCTTTACTTGAATTTATTACACTTGTATACTGCAAGCTAGATTCTTATTCTTTCCATAAATTGCTCGTTGAATTCAACGATATGATTAGATATGTGTTCGGATTGCGTAGATGACACCATATATCACTCTACCATAAAATATTAATAGTGTTCAGCCACAACTACAGAAATTCTTTGAAAATAGTTGCTGTATACTTGTTCATAAAATTATTATAACCGGAAAACCTTTATACCTCTTCCAAAAACTGCATTTTATACAATCCGCAAAGAACTGCAAATTTGATAATTCACAATTTTGACTATTTAAACTCATCTCGCCTAGTCCTTGTCAGACTCTGGAATTCACACTACCAATTGCAATGAAACAAGTAGTTGGAGCCACTAAATTTAAAAAAAATAAATGCACAATAATATTTAAACGTCTCTCTTAGCAGCATTTTCCAATCAGCATATGTCCATCCTTTCACTTTCTTTCTGCATTTTTCTTTCCTTATCTTTTTCCTATGCGCTCAGATGCCTCATTTTCATATTAACTTTATTATATATCTATTTTTGTATTATTTTTACCGTATACATTTATTCCTTACATGATATATCCTGTGTGTATTCTAAAAGACCTTATACCTTACTTAAAATGTATTGTTTTAAAAAAGATGAAGAATAAACTGAAACTGAAACTGAAACTGCAACTTATAGGACTCCTTGCATATTGTACACACATACAAGACATGCCTATGATTTGGAAAAATATTCAAGTACATGTAAGTGATCTGGCATTGAAAAAAATTTCACCAAAATCTCATGAAAGTATCAGTTATCGATAAGTGGCAGGGCAATCAAATTTCACGTAATTTTCAATTTTCGAATTTCCTAAATCTTCTTAATCCAGGAACGTATTATTATGCATCTAACCAATATCACCCTGAATCGTACATCCTTTCATAGCTACGTGGAATAAAAATCCATATTTACGTATCAGAGCATAAGAGAAATCACTTTCCCATTCATGTGAATACTAAATCAAAATCAAAAACTCGAACAAATAAAAATCATTGAATCATTGCACATATAAATCTTTGCGCACATAAAATATCCTTCTGGAATGTCATGCAACTAATTCAATAAGAAATCAAGCACCCCGATGATGCGATGACAGAGGCTTGAAGCAAACACTCTCTCTCTTTCTCTGTTTCGCATCCTTAAATCGTTTTTCATGCGATCTGAACCCAACCGAATGTGAAACAAATGCCATACACACGGAGTCGTGTACGTAGTGTATTTGTAAGCCCACACCCGCATTTTGTGAATATTTCAAAAACACTTATCACATACAAACGTGCGAGTATTCATATCGTCCCGTACGGTACTGAAGAAATATCCATGCGTTTTTGGATCAAGACAAAAGCCGAAAAGCCAGAACCGAATAACGAAAAACGAAAGCGAAAACTCCTGAAATGACAGATCCGAAAATTTCAATCTGCCACCAAACACTTGAGATACAAAACAGAATGAAATTTTATCATCATTATTCGTCCTCGTAAAACGAGTGTGAATAAAATGTGAAGAGGTCCTTGAAGTAGTGACGAGTGGTTTCTTATTCTCTTGTGTTCTGGTTGGGCTCTGCTCGATGTTTTCGATCTTTTAGATACTAAAGAAGGAGGTGATGGTGGTTGCTTTTGTGGTACAAATGCTGTTGCTGTTACCACTGACGCTTGGTTACTTCTTCAATGTTGCTGTCGTATAAGTTCTACGATGATGGTATCAGTAAAAGCGATTTCGATACGATGAGGTTCCTTAAAATTTATTATATGTACATCACATGCATATGCAGATACAGATATACTTACACCACTAGATATGGGCATGATACTTATCCAAATACAAATAGTATCACTATGTACGAGCATTCTGTAGGCAAAGCTAGAAGTTACCAATGTGACCATCACACAATTTCCAATTTCACTAGTATTTCATAGCTTCTATCTGTCAAATTGGAAGGAGATTTATTTTTGAAGGGGAATTTTGGTTCTGATAAATTTCCATATTTTCTGATATTCATAATGGAAACCTTTTGAAGGTCATCGAAAAAATATTTTTAGAAAATTTCTTAAACAGGAGAGATCCAGTCAGCCGTACAGGACATGAAGAGCCGATTTTTATTCCTCGATTGTTAGGGATTTCTAGCCCCTTGGCAAGACATTGTTACATCCTATGCATTATATAGTATTGTAGATGAAAGTGTAAACAGCTTGTTTCGGCTTCTTAGGGACTTTCCCTAGTACGCCTGACTCTGCATTACACACGCTGATGAATCTCCCTTCTCCTGGTATTCATAACTCCCTGTATTCCACCCCAAACCAAGCCCCAACATCAACGTGTCTCTTTCGATTTAACACTTACTTCTCAAACTACTACCATTCAACCCGCAACATACACGCGTTTCATAATTTCGACCTCAGACCTAACTTCATCAGTCATCACATTTTGAACCCCACTTCTGACATCAAACCCCCCTTCTTTAATCACTCCCTTTTCTATTAACCTCCTTTCGCTGCTCACTGTTAAATTAACGCAGCAAACTAGCGATACCACGGAATCGTGCTCTCTAGGCATGTCTCGCCTATCTGCACGATAAATCCGACTCGTTGTGCTAAGAGCGTAAAATAAAACCAAAGCGTCATGGTTTCAATTTAGCAGGAATTCCTTCCTACCCATGTTACCAGTCTCAGGAATCTTTATAATTCGTATCAATTTATATTAGGCGTATTAAAAAGCCTCCCCCAAAAAGTTGCAGATGATCTTGCCCCTCTTCGCCACTATGTACACTCTAAAAGAGTATCACACTTCCAATGCTTGTTTCCTATGTGTAGTTGTATTCTTCCGGCCCAACCGAGTTATTGGACTCGCTTGATAATATCATTACTTTCGGCGATTTTAGTCTGCCTCTGCTGAAATGAACTCCTTCTGACGTCCTATCACTTTTCATCGCTTCTAATCCCATTTCTACTAAGGAATGTCTCTTTTCAGATTGGTTAACAGACTCTAGTCTATGTCAAGTCAGTGGCATTTCCAACTATATGAAAAGCCAATTAGACCTTATCTTCACAACTGATCCCATCAACTCCTCAGTATCGTTTTGTCCCCTATCACTTTCAACTATTGATAACTTCCATCCTACTTTTCTTCTTCCACTTTTCCACAACCCCCTTCTCCAGTCGTTTCCATCCGCAATTCACTCTTCTTCCAATTTTTCCAATTAGTATCTATCCAAGCAGGGCTTCTTGGATACCAATTTATTTCTACTCGCTGCCCTCTCCATTTTTTACAGAGAAATGTTCAAACCCATCTCTCCTCATGTGTCATATTTGCGATATAAAACATCTTCTACATCTCTTCCTTGATATAATTGTAGAGTCCGCTCTCTACGAAATAAAAGAAACAAGTTATGAGCAGTATTCCATCGCACTTGATCTTCTTACGACTATTCAAACTATCTAGGTACATATCTTGATTTCATTGAATTTTACTCTCTATATAAATGTTACCTGAATAGCGCGCAACCAATCTTATAAATGAAACCAAGTCCGTTTTTCAATTTGTCAATTGCGAATGTAAGACCGACGGTTAAGTGATCCTCCTACCCTCGCCAACTTTTTTACGACATTTTTCAAACAATCATTTGCCAACAACTCCATCGTACCAGATCATCTTACCTCTTACTTCTCCCCTTCTTCTGAAGTGGTATTCTCCCACGCTGGCAAAACCACTGCGTAAGCTTTTTCGTCAATCCTACTCTTTAGGACTCTTCCCGAGCAGATGGAAAACAGCATTTGTCTAGCCCGTCCCTAAAAAAGGCGAATCATCATCTCTTTCCTCCTACAGACCCATTGCACTCACGTCCCTTCTTTCCAAGGTCATGGAAACGCTGATAAATCGTCAGCTCATGAAATATCTCGAAACACGAAAACTTCTCAATGACCGGCAGTACGGTTTTCGTAGCAACAGGTCCACTGGTGATTTGATGGCATGTCTCACCGAAAAGTGGAACCGAAGCGTACATCAATCTGGAGAAAGCAATATACATAGTTGCACTTGATATTTCTAAGGCATTTGACAGAGTTCGGCATAAGGCTCTTTTGTCGAAAATGTGTGCATTTGGGATCGACGACTCTCTTCTCCAATGGATTAGAAATTACCTTTCGGAAAGTTCAATTCAAGTTGTCTTGGATGGCTTCAATTCTGATATTCACAAAATAAATGCTGGTATGCCCCAGGGCTCTGTTCTGTCTCCGACACTCTTTTTAATTTTCATCAACGATCTCTTTTTCTTCTGCTACTTCTAATCCAATATATTCCTTTGCTGACGACAGTACTCTTTGCTTTTCATATTCGTTCCCTGAATCGCGTCCCTACCCTTCGGCTGTAGAACGGGAATGCCAGCGTATGTTAAGCTCATTAAATTCTGATAAATTACTTGTAAATTAGTCTGTCATCGACATTGAACCTCTTTTATTAAAATGGATTTCTTCTTACCTCGTAAGCTGATATTATAGTGTTCGGTTTAGATCTGCCTTTTCTGTTCCTTTCCTAGCTTCATCTGGAGTTCCACAAGGCAGCCATCTTGGTATTCTTCTCTTCATTCTTACTCCCTCTCCTTTTACGCTGATAACACAAAACATTCTTAAACTACAATACTTCTTCTCTCTATGACTCCACACTTCTTCAAGAAGAACCTCAATCGATTTTCAATCTATTGCCTTAAAAACTGCTTAGAGCTTAATATCGCCAAATGCCAATCAATAATCTTCTCACATAAATGCAACCCGTCTCATCCGCGACTTTATTTTCTCTATGGTCAACCAATTCTCCTGGTTAAATCTTTTCGAGATCTTGGCGTATTATTCGACTGTTAGCTCAATTTCCATTCGCATATCGATAAAATGGTCCTTAAAGTCAACTCATCACTTGACTTTATTAAACGGTGGCCAAAGGAATTTTCCAACTCACACGTAACCAGATCTCTCTATGTTACCATTGTTCGCCCCCTGCTTGAGTGTGCCAGTCACGCTTCGTCCCCCTTTCGTACCAAAATATTTAGATAAGAACATCGTCAGTGACAATCTGTCGTATCCAATAAGGGACAATTTTCGCCAGTTATATTATTTCTAGTATCCCTAAAAGCCAATTGGAATTGAATTCTAAACAAGTTTATCTCAGGTTTTGATTGCGTGTTTAGGAGATAAAAAAATATATTAAGCAGTTGCAAGCTGTATCCTATTTCAAAAACATATCTGGAACCGACGTTTCCACACTTAACAATGAACTTTACTTCCATTATCATATTATAAATCATATACAGCAGATGCTTTGGTATGACAACTCTATTCCGTAGGCATTCTCAAAACTAACGACGTCGGAACCTGAACACTAGTACTAGGTAATCTTCCATCTTCCAGTGTATGTCGGAGATTAGTTTCGATACAGGATTTAAAAACTTATTCCGCACTTTAAAACCAAACATCAAAAATAGAAATATCAGTAAATTAAGAAATTGACCACTTTTGAAAAACCTACCATAATATCCGGAAGTAAACTATTTGACCGAGATACCTGCCTAAAGCAAACAAGTGGCTTTAATTACTGTAAACTACTACATATGAAGCTTTATCTGAAATGTTGGAGCCGAGTATTTCGATTGCATTGCCTAACAAAAGCCTAAATCCTTTCCCAAATTAAGTGTCTTTACCTTATTCCACATTTAAACCATTCAAGGTAGTGTGAGGAATTTGATCAGGGATATGGTCGATTGGCTTTTTCAAGGTACGAGATGATACGAATGGAATTTGTCGTCGTTGTCCTATACTTTTATGGACGATACTATGCATATAAAGGGTGTTATTTTTAGAGGTATACAAATTCAATATAAAATAAAAAATTTGAAGCTGATGTTAATGTCTATGATATTAGCTTTATTTTATATATAATTTTTATTTTTTAGATAATTTTTTTATTTTTTAGATAATTTTGTCATGAGTGCTTGAATATGACTGAAGCGCAGTCGTGAAGTCCAATTTTTGACAACTTTATCGAGCAACTGGGGCCGTATATCAGCAATACTACGATGAATGTTGACTTCCAAATCTCTGGTTTATCGGCATAGTCTAGTTACTTCACATACACCCAAAGAAAGTAATCTAAATGTGTGAGATCACAGGATCGTTGAGGGCAGTTCACAGGTCCATTACGCGAAATTATGCGCTCAGCAATTGTTTCCCGCAATAAATTGATGGTGTCGCGCGCCTTGTGGCATATTGCGCCATCTTGTTGAAATCAAAGCTCTGTCACGTCAATGCCATTCAAATGAGGAACGAAAAAGTCAGAAATCATGTTTCTATAGCGCTCTGCATTGACGGTAACATTGTCCTTAAAGAAATATGAGCCGATGATTCCACCAGCCCATATAGCACACCAAACAGTGAGTTTTAATGATTGTAAGGGCGTCTCGACAAAAGCTTCTGGGTGTTCTCCCCTCCGAATTTGGCAATTTTGTTTGCATAATTTGCACACGTTGTTGTGGCATTGATCTATTCACCGTAGAATGGCAAAACGTATAATACTAACCCAAATCAACTTTTAAATGTCAAATTGACAATCTGTAGAAACAGTGTTGGTAGTTTAAAAACCAAACCTCTAAAATAAACAGCCTTTACATATTACGCTAATACTGAAAAATTAAATCTTGATTCGGCTTATAGTCTTACTCGAAAGGTATAGCTACCATCAAGGGACACAATATGTCTCGAATTTAAATTCTTTTAAAGACTTTCCAACATCTGTATGTTCTAGAGCCAGAGCCTTTGCTGATTGTCTTTAATAATTTGATCATAAAAATCTAAAATCGCCATTCCTCTTTTTCTTTGCATGGTCGTCGAACTTGGTTCTATTTGTAGGATGGGAAAAGATTCTAATTAGATATATCACTCAACCTATTAGACTAAATCCTCTGTCGGCCTCCTTGAAAAACAGGAGATGAATTAATCGTTTGTATAGACGATTACTTCGAATATGTTTGAGAATTTCTTATAAGGTGCTAAAATGGTGTTCCTTTTAATACTGTATTGTAAGCTCGTCCATTCTCGACGAAGTGCATGCAGAAGGTGTCTGTGGAAACATTCCAAACTCCAAGGTTCACTAAGTTATTCCAACTCCATTTCGATATGTCGATCGTGGTAGGAAGTTTTACAGAAGCTATAATGCCTTGTTCCGTGATTGGATAGCTCCAAAATTGCTTACCCGGTAATTAAGGTTCTTTGACATCGGAAAAACAATTTTAGATATTTTCTTCCCTCTTATATGTATATGATGCAACATATACGAGTACTTGTAACGCAATAATGTCCTAGTGGATTGAAAATATGCACTTTTTCAAGTTATCTCTTATGCTGCCGGCAGGTATTAAGAAGGCAAGAGAGACTCAATTCTTTTAATGAAATTGAGAATCTCTATGGGGTAGATTTTGAGAATTTCCTCATGAATTAAAATTTCTCTAAGGAAGTTGTTACCGTCGTTTTCTCTGCATGAGGCGACGTTCCACGGAAGAGTGACTTGCTACTGCACAGAATGTTGGTGGGTAAAGTTGTTTAATATAAACGATTACTCTTCCGCTTCACTACCAACTTCCAGAATCACGACTGAATATGGGATTCGTGTATGAGACCCACTAATCAACGACCGTTGAATTTAATTTCATCGATAAACTGTATCCGATATAACTTAGTGCTACATAATATGTATAATTAAGCGAATATATGTACATAGGTGCAATAAATTACTTATCGTGAGATCTAGGCTTCTCATTTCGATTGGTCTCGTTCGGGACGTGTCCAGCCGCTTACTCGCCTTTGCTTCGCACACATGCCACTGCCAATGTACTCGTATCTGTTGAAGATACGTTTAATTTCACGTACGCCAACGGCCCATAGAAAAGTTCGATTTCTTTTCTTTTTTGTTGACACTACTGACACTTTAACGTTTTTTTTTTTAATCTTGTGCAATTAATCACTACTCTATTGCGTAACACCAGGTTCAAGCTCTTTAAAAATAGTTTGGTTCGAAAAGCTTTCATCAAAATGGCTCATAATATAGTATCGTCTCCTTAATGCACTTAGATCCACGCATTCACATAAAATATGTTCCGCAGTATCGTCTTCATCCATGCAAAGACGACATTCAGTTTCCTGAATAAGACCTACTCCTATTTTGTGTAGCTGATATCAAAGGTAGCAGTGCCCGGTTAGAAATCCAACCAGTCTTCTGATATCACCCCTTTTGAGTTTTAGGGATTCCGGGGATTTCAGAGAAAAGATTTATTTGATCGATGGGATCTAAGTGATTCATCGCTACTCTTTGTAGTAGTCTGACCGTGCTGCGAATTGCCGTCTTTTTATAAATAGATGCAGTGGCGTTATACCAATGAAGGCTTCTATAGTATCTGTAGGCGATGCCGAGGCATACAAGTCTTTGTAGCCGCTGCAGATTTTGTATGACAGTTTTTCTTTTATCGTATATATCCAATGGGTGAACTTTGGGGTTATTTCGCAGTTTTTGCATACATACGATGGCAAGCCCATATGGCTTTAGTCACTTTGGAAATTTTACTATTAACATGTAAGTTCCAATTTAGTTTTTTTATCGAGAACCATTCCAAGATATTTTACTGCATTGGAGTACATAATTACTGTACCGTTAAGTTAGATCTGGTCAAGGTTCAGATTTCTTTTGCTAGTTAAGTTAACAAGTATATCTTTACTAGGATTGATTGAGAGAATTTCTCAAAAACGCCAGTCATTAATTTTTTTTTTTAGAGCAGTCTGGATCATATAGCGAACGTCTTTAGGGCGTTTACCCTTCACTATAATGACTAAGTCGTCGGCATATCCTATTGTTTGATAGCCCAGATTACTACGTTTTACTAGTAGGTCATAACCAGTGAGCAGTGAACACCTCCTTGTGTACAACCTTTGATGGCTGAGAAAACGATTGTAGTCTCACCGTAAAATATTGAAATTTTCCGGTTTATGAGTGTCGCTCTAGCACAACTGTTAATGGGATGGTCAATACCCTTTTCTTGACATGCCTTCCGAAATTGATTCATATCCTGTATTTTCAAAAACATCTTTAATATGTAGGAAGAATATGAATCTCTTTTGTCGGTAAGCCTCTTTAATCTGTCTTACCAGATTCTGCAGAGAGCCTTTCGTGGATTTTTCTTTCATTTATGCATATTGGTGAGGGTGCAGAGTTGAATTTCTGTTAAGAAAGTCTCTGATGTGAAAATAGATGTCTTTACATGGCTTTAAAAAAAAAACGATGTAAGACTTATGGGTCGATAAGGCTTAGGTAGTTCACGAGTTCATTGGTTTGGGGATAAATACTACGTTTACCTCCTTCGAGGCTTGTGGGATGTATCCCCAGTTGAAGCTATGCCTAAGTAAGGCGGTTAAAGCGACAACAATCTGGACCAGACCATTTTGAATAAGTGTTTACAGCCCAGTTAACTTTGCATATGATGAACATTCATTGTTGTAGGATAAGTTTGCAGTTTCAGAATTGACATGTTGTGTGCTGTTTAAAGGGGTCGAGTCTGGGAAATGAATCCTAAATAGCATTTTTAGAGTTTCCTCTCGACTAACTTTGAAGATACCATCTTCTTTTTATAACAGACCTAAGTATTTTGAGATAACATTTTGGAGACACGAGATTTTAGCAGTTTATCCAGGTTGTCGCAATTTCTTTTCCAGGCAGCTCAGTTGGACATTCTCAATTGTGTTATTGTAGTTGGTTAAAGCGGACTTGTATAGGTCCCAATTAACGGTGTGCTTGGATTTGTTAAAAATGCTTCTCACAGAATTAAACATCTGTTCAGGTTAAGGGTGCCACTATGGTACACACCTTTTAACCATATTGCGTTTCAGTTACAACTGCATTTAAATGACTAGATAATGGCTTCATTTAGTTAATCCGCTGCCTCGTTCACATGCCTAATGGATTGTCGACACGAAGGCAGTAAGTTAGCTTTCATGTATCTAATTTAACCTTGTCAGATATTCAATCCTATATTGAACCCATGTCATATGCATATGAATGCCTTATCTGACATATGTTTGTAACGACTCATATTGCATAGAAGCAGATTTTTGCTAAAAATATAATTTGAAAGTAACTCAAGTGGGCGTTGGAATAGCATCCTGAGATGCCAATTGTGACGGTGGCACAATTCAATCGACTCCTGTACAGGAATAGGAGGAATCGCATCTTTGTCTCCAGGGAAGTAGGCGGTCTACCGCACATGAACTCTTGAATTGCATTACACTGAGGTAGTTCGATGATCGCTGGCACTAAATTTCTAATGTTAAACTTGGAATGAGAAGATATTTAATTTTGGAAATAATCAGTAAAGTAGTCCTCGGTCTAAAATCTCCTCGGAAAATTCTATTTTTCGCTAATTATTGTTGAGAGTAATATCCTCATTACGCCAACGTTCATAAGAGCGGTGCAGGTTAACTGCAACACCTTTAATGTAGCCATCATCGTTTGCGGCTATACGCGGGGTTCCGTATTCAGTTAGATGCATTGTCGCCTCCTCGCCACCGTATAGAAATATCGCCAAAGGAGTGGCCCTCTGGACTCACTTTCATAGTACGAGCTATGTTATCTGCCCCTTGACACCTCAGTAAAGGTATAGAAATTCTACTTTTGGGTCTATCTGCAGCGGTTGTTTCTTTTGCTATTCGTCAAGTAGTCTGATTGCTAGTGGAGGGGTGCTCCCGTGCTCTAACACACTCAGCTGCAGCCATATTAATGTTGTGGGCTTATAGTTTTTTCGACAGACTACTGGTGCATTATAATGAGCTTCAGCTTACCGAAACGGTACGTAACATGTACTTTTAGGTCGTTCAGCCGTTTCACCGGGTGAGTTGCTATATGTGCTCACCTGAACTCTTCATCAAATCGGGTGTAGATGGGTAGACTCCAGCACATCGGCTGCCTCATTTTTTAAGTCTTATTAGCAACGATGACACTGGTCTTCAGCACTTTATGCAGGTATGCTATGGACAGAGCTTCTGGCGCCTCAACTTTATATCTCCCAATAGCTTCGTTATTGTGTCATGTGAGATATCTGTAGGCATATCTTGGCTGCAACTAGATAATAGTCCTAGATCGCATAAATTGCATACAGAAATGGCTGCATATCAGGCCAATGTTGGCGATCTAAGACATGATTTGGGTTGTTACATTGCGTTCGCTGACATGACAAAGCCTCTAGAATTCTTGCCTTAGTCTGCAACTTATAAACTCGTACCGAAATAGACTCTGCTTCTGCTCTCTGTAACTGTCACCATAGTTTTATAGTTTTGCATCCATCTGTTTTCTGGCCCATTTCTCACCACTCTCTGAGATCTCAGCTAATTGTTCGGCCGCGTGTGACCTATTCAGGTTTCGAACTTTCTATGTGGCGATTCGAAAGTCTTTGTGGTTTTTTGCTTTGCTGGGTTGTCAACCGTGAACTTGTCCTTATTCGATTATTGTAGCTTGTTAAAACAGTAGAATCTTAACCTTTCCGATTCCTGGGACTCCTTTGGCAAAGGGGCCGGATATTTCGGAGCCCGTAGCCCACTTCGGAGATATGATAGCCGCCCTTGATCTATTATTGGTTTAGCTGCCACCATATTTATTGTATATCAGCAGATCAATAAGCATTTCTCGGATTAGTGACATCAGCTCTGAATGCCTTGAAGTGATGATTCATATAAATAATCTGACATGATGACTGTTGGCGCGACCATTACTTAGCTTACTCGAATTCATCGACCGCTCTTCGCCTTTTCGTGGAAAAGTCATTTCCAACAGAGTTTTAAAGTGTTACTATTAACCCCTGCTCAACAGTCGCCCTTATAACTTTGGCAAGTCAAGTCAGGTTGGATGAGACTAGATTTATGTGGGAGCTACGATTAGATAAAACATTCACAATTGATGAATAGTGACTACCAGGTCACCTGTACGACACCCAATCTGCTGATTTAACGTTGAATGTTGAGTGATGTTGGGATTGGTAGCGGAGTCCAAAATAGTCCTAATACCACTCTCATAAAGAAGCACTGATACGAAGAACAATCGCATTTCAAATTACGTTTTAGATACTCTGTTTTTGCATAACACATCAACATATCAATACTATGTCTCTGAAATATGGAAATATGTCATCACCCCTGATAAGCGTGCAATTTTGGATGATTGAACTTTGAACAAGTTTAAGCTGGTCACACTGACAACCCTGTACCGAAGGAACGACGTGTGCTACTAAGGATGAAAAAGCGAATGCCGTCTTTTCCTAGAGAGTACGTTTGCATACACGATGGACTCTTAAGTTTGTATTCGGGCGAACGCTCTCAAGAGTGTTCAGATTGGAGTGTCCCCTTGAAACGTGTATACAAATGTAATGTCATTACGTTTGGTAAATTTAACTTTTACCGAACTTTTGAATGAACATGTTTGAGTTATTCAAATTCAAATTCAAATTTCATTGCCTCCAAAGTTTCGCCATTTCCCTTTAGAGAGGGAAACTGACGACGATGATCACGATGGTGATGGTGATGACTGGTGTGACTCTGACTGCTCTGACTTTGACTCTGACTCTGGCTATGAATATGACTACGACTATGACTGTGACTACCACCGTCTGACTGTCGTCGACGTCTTGCATCTTAACAGTCCCGCTGCTGTTGCTTTGTATCGTATGCTTGGAGGAGCATCGAATTTCCTGAGTTCTTATGAGTGACACAATATATTCTTCTAGAGACATCATCTCTAGGACAACCAAATTTATAGACTTTTCTGAGTTTCAGTCGTTTTGGCTTTCATAAAAATCCTTGGAAAGGACAATGAAGGTTCGTGTATCAGTATAAATAAGTACGAGGAACGTTCCACTCCCATTTCTTCTTTTGGTAGAATTGGTCCTTTACTGGAGACACTGTTGACTTGTTAATGCGATTCGTGTCTCGTGCTCGTTTCTCAGGCACTGTGGTTGATGTTGTTTAAAGTCCCAACAATTTGTGGGGGGGTATTCGTTGTGTTGTTGGACTGAGATATAATTTCCATGTTCCATCTCATACGGAGGAATAAGTATCAATTTGCTGTGAAGAGCCATGGGCGACCGCCCATGGAGGAAATCTATTTAAATGTTTCTTTAAATTTAGATTTTCCTTTTATTACCATTTGGTTAGGATGAAAGGAAGCGGAATAATTTCATTGAAACTGTCGGCTAATTAAAAAGTTCCTTCAACAGGACCATGTAAGGAGAAGATCTACTCTTCAACTATGGGCGATTAGGTCCATATACTACTAAGGAAACGAAATATTAAATCTATGACCCTGCCTTGGGGTAGGAAATCTAAGCACGTGGCTTACCCTTCCAGACGTTAATAATACTTTACTGAGTGTTTGGGTATTTTGTCAGATATTCATTTCATCTTTTCGAAAATTCTCCATTGAGAATGTGGTATGGAATGATGAAAGATATTTTTGTTTCACTCAGAAATCAATTTTCCAAGATATTGATTTTGTTTAGAGTTTCGGATGTGTGGGCTCGCATTGAAGTTTTATTTTAAGAGTAAATTAAATTGTTTGTAGTTTTGATGAAAGTTGATATACAATGGTCGTGGGCAATTTCGGTGTCATCGTTACAGAAACTATTCAATATGCCACTAAGATAAGTCCGAGTAGCCTTTATTGGTCTCTTATTGATTTGACAGGGAATTTTCCCATATGAAGAAGCTTTAATACAGTAGCTACATGGATTACCCTCCCACACATCACGCTTTTGAAGACTTGAAAAAAATATTAATAATTCAACCGATGCCTATTTGAATTAATGCAAAGGTCTTCCACGTTTCACTCTACGCTGATCTATGTTACTTGTCTTGGACCAGCATTGGCTTCTCTCTTTAAATCCCAAGATTTTGATGGTATTTTGCCCATATTTTACGAAACTCGCTAGACATATGTAATAGTCCCATGATTGGCGAAGTATTCTCCTCATTCGAGTGGGTTTTATTCCTAAGATGGCTCGGCGAGGATATGAGTCAGCAAAGTGATTCACGCCCGTCAGCTCTACTTTTTTGTACACAAGACAATTGAAGGACAGTCACATCCGCGACATTCTCGAGGTCTGCTATTTCTATCCAAATCTTAACACGCCTATTTTAAAGATAAATATACGGAGACAGTTCTCAGGAAGTAGTACGGAGAGTTGAGGAAACTTTATACGAGTACTACCAAGAATACACTGTAGTTTTCTTTGACTTCAAGTTTAGCTGAAAGTTTAATATTGAACAACTGCTACTGAACACCTAATGCCTTCTGACCCATTTATTAGGTATATAGCAGCGCATAGTGCAGTCCGACTCAAAGAATCCGACTGCAGGATGCGCCGTCCTTATATACACAATCAGTTCTTGGAGACACTACCAAGCGAATTGGTGATTTCTCCCACCGACTTCACTACACTCTTTCTAACCTTCAATTGAAAAACCTCTCTGAAATTGCCATCTAGAGAGAAACGGAAAAATGGAAAGTTGATTAAAGACTATGAATCAATGATCTTCACTATGGCTCAAATATTACCTGCGATGTTGGCCATTGCATTTTCTCGAAGAAATTGCAACTGCCGTTGTCTTTTCTTCCACCAGATTATGTCAGCGTCTTCCAGGCAGAGATTTTCGCAATAAGAGAGGCTTGATTTCTACTGAGAAACTCGCTACCACAGATCCAAAACACTGCTATCTACATCGACAACTATGCTGCAGTTAAAGCCATTACTTCAGCTACTACATCCTTAACAGTAGACATGCAGTGTTAATCTATACTCAATCTTTTTGGCTCCCAATCAGTCATCTGGATACTGACAATAAAGGTAATGAAATGGCAGATGAATTCTCTAGGCGGGGGTCAACCCATAATAAGGCAACAACAGAAACAGTCAATATTCCGTTAGGAGTAGTCGAGGGCAACACATTCCAGCGCTTCCTCATCCTGGCCAAACAAGGCTGGCATAGACTAACAGACAATTATAACAAATTAAGAACAAGAACTACTAAGCAGAACCGGACAAGATATTGCTAGGGTTATATCCATGACCACAAACCAATGGCCTTTAGGCAATTATTCAGTCAGGCTAGGTATACTCTATAACAGCTTCCGTCGTAGTTGCGAATTTGTTAATGAGAAAGAATCTCTTTTGCATTTTCCTTGCAAGGGACCGGCTCTAGAGCGGACCAGGAACACTACCGTAGGTCAACAACACCTCTTCAATGCCCTTGAAGAGTTATCCATTTTACTCTACTGGATTTTTTTTTTTTTTTTAAGAAATTAACACTAAAGTGGGTACGAATACACTTAAAGTACCTGAGTTCCTGAGAAAGAATGATGTTTGGGGTCAATGGTTATTTCGCTCCATATTGGTAGCATCCAACATTTAATGGGGAGACTAAATTCTTAGTGGAGATTGGCTTGTTGTTGATTTCTAGTCAACTACTCATATCAATTGATTGTCGTTAACTGAAAAAATAAATATGTCTTTCGTCCAATACCACTTGAGCCATGGCCACCATGTCGTGGTATAGATTATCAACTTCAATGACATTCGACAGTTTAGGATCGTTATAATGATTCCTTCCTTCATCCTTAGTAGCTTTATTTTCGATACACTCAATGATATCCGTTGGGTATTTGCGACTAGACTAAACTTAACTCGTTTAATCAGTTTTATTTTTAGTTTTAAATGCATTTTATTTTCTTAATCACTAACTCTTACACACTAACAGAAAATGCTTAAATGCTAGCTTAAAATTACTTAACAATCTTATACTAACTTACTGGCCCTACACAGGCACTCTAAGCTACTCTAAATTCGTATATCTATGTCTTTCGCCTTTATTAACATTTTATTTAGAATTATTTATATTGTATACTTAAGGCTAAGAAAAAAGAATTGCTAACAAAAAACTTAGCATATGGACATAATTTTTTATATTTTATAAAAACTTAATATCTAACTTCAAATAAACCTTAGCCTACCTAACCTACATACGCAATAAACACATACACACACATAGGCATTATACACAATTCTATACATATATTAGTATCAGGAGTTTGGTCTTGTAGCAATTTAAACATCGCGGCTCTTCGTTCGATCCTAATCAGTGAACTAACATTCACCGCAAGGACCTTCAAAGTTTGCTCCACTATGTGCGTACTCATTACGACATGTGTTGCATCAGGCCCGGCAGCAGCGCGTAGATCTGGCCCACCCGCTTGGCCTGTTCTTGTACCTACTGTTGCAGCTGGGCCATCTGCCCTTGGATTGCGAGCAACATGGCCAGCATGTTAGGTGCAGCTTCCGTTAATCTCGGCATTGGCACCGGAGAAGCAACAGTCGCTTGCTGTACCGTAGCCCCTCTACCTGACGCCATTTGGGCGTAGGAAATTTGAGACGTGACGGCTGGTGTTTGAAACCTAACAGGTGAACGTTTGACCTCCACCTTCTCCTGCCGAGCCAGTTTTGCTTTTTTAATGTCGACGAACTTGGAACAACCCCGATAGTTTGCGGTGTGTCCCACGTTCCCACATGTATACAGTGGATGGCATCGTTCCCCAATCTCATAATATTAAAATTATTACCAATGACCAACTTACACAGGTCCTTGGTTGCATTTACCTCTAATTTGTAGGTGTTGATAGGAGGCACCTTCTCCTTCTTCTTCTGCTGCTGCTGCTGTTGTTGTTGTTGTTGTTGTTGCTACTGCTGATGTTTTTGTGGCTGCTGTTGTTTTTGCTGATGCCATTGTTGTGGCTGCTCTTGTTGTTGTTGCTGGTGTTTTTTACGCTTTTGTTGGTGTTGTTGTTGGCTCTGCTTTGGAGCAAGTAGCGTCTGCTGTTGTTGCTGGGATAATTCTTCCTCTTCCCTCTTCCTTCTTACCATTTACCTTTCTTTGATGGCCAGTACCCTTTCTTGTAGCATTTTGATGCTGCTACTTATGGCCTTCATCTCTTCCTCTTCATCTTCTGATTCGCTCGGTGCCAATGAAGCGAAGTTGTTCCCTTCCCTCGCTCCTCCAAGCAGTTTTACTGAAGAAGTTGGTTGGGAGGGACGTTGGACTAAGTTGGAAGTTGGCCTTAGCTTCCTCCTTCTCTTAGCTGTTGGTGTTTGGCTTGAACTTGCTTAATTCAACAGGTCCCGCTATTGTCATAGCGGACCGCTCTCCACAATCCATCACGTGCTGTTTACTACAACACTTAGTAACACTTTAACTTTTTTATTATATCTTCTAATTTAAAATAGAAAAGAAAAAAAAACATTTTTACACGACCCGGAGCCGAACCCGCAACCTTTGCTGTCTCAAGCGAACACACTATGTCTGTGCTAATTGGAGCCTAAATCCAATTTGTCAAATGTCTTAGTTAACTCTTCTCACTTTCTAGCCGAAACACGTTTAAACTCCACGAAGGTTTATGAACGACTGATTCGTTTAATCAGGTTTGCCTTGACAAACATAGAAGCGCGAGTGTTGGGCGAGAAAGAGTGGAAATTCTCTAATGTCACGTCAAAAATAGCTGAATTTTGGAAGGAGGCTGCTAGACGAAATCGCTTGACGCCAACAATAGTCAACATCGCAGATCAATATTTAGAGCTGGTGTCAATAACATGTGGTCCCAAAAAGGTTAAATATGGAATTAACAACCTTCCACGTAAAAACCTTTTGTTGCGAGGCAACTTCGGGTACGGGCGGCTGCAATCGGTAGATCTCATCCACGTTTTTATAACTTGCATTAAGTGGTAAAGAACAATGCCGTCGATGCTTAGAAATCGCCGATTTAATGACTCGCTACTGACTCAGCTCTGTATAGAAGACCACAATAGGCTGATGTAGGAATACAAGCTTTCCGAGGAATAACACTCAGTTGTTATAAGAAACTTTAAAATGAAAGTGTCAAGCTAAGCAGACCCAAACCGAGACCCAAACTACGAGTATACCGATGAGTAAGGAATTTTACAAGTAGAGTTGCCGTCAGTACTGATGATATGGAAGAACCATAATTTGACAATTAGCTAAAATGAATTTAATACGAACGATGAGTACCATAATTCGGGTTCTCGAAGTGTTGATGCGCTGTTATGTGACTGCTTTAACTTTATTATTGAAAAAGTCGTACGAAACTCTAACAATAGCGACAATTTTCTAAAATATTGTGCAACTAATATACTTGCATACGAATATTTAGATAGCATTAACAGGACGCAGCCAGCTAACAGGTACTGAAACAGAAGCGGCAAAAATTGGTTTGGCTGTGAATGAGGGCAAAACCAAGTGTTATATGAAGTCATGCAGAAGAAAATGTAGGCAGCAATGACTTTGAGAAAGTTTGGGATTTTGTCTATCACTTTATCGAAATTCAAACGAAGGGTTGCACTTTCAACTGTTTCTTTGGTCTCAGAAAGGAATCAATTTATAAAATCTTGTTGAGAAAAACTAATAAAATAATGGTTCCTAATAGTCATGTTAATGTAAATAAATAAGATCCGTAGTATATTCCTCGTCCTACATGTAAATAAATACAAATAAAGAAAAAAGATGCACCATTAGCATGTAAAGTTCGTAATAATCAACCATAATTTACGTTTCGACAAATATGATTTACTCTATCAAATGCTATTCTAATATCTGCTGTATAGTGTATAGCATATCATTTAAATCCTGCTCTAGGGCTCCGAAGCATTCATCTTAGCGAAGTTGAATAATGAGATCGTTGGTCGTCCTTAATGCAAGATTCTTCTAGCCGATTTTGATCCAGTTGGATGCAGCAGCGAACTCTACGTGCTTTACAGCGATTTCAACCTGATCGAAGCGAAAGGGGACTTCAACCATCTAATAATGCATAGCTGGAGGCGATTGAACAAAGGCTGTGCCTTTATCTTTAGAGAATTTAAACAATTCGCTCATCGGTATCTTTTATTTCCCAAATTTCAACATCACCTCCACTACAAGTAATACTTATTAATAGCTCCTTCATCCTTCAGGCTGACTCTTATCTGAAACTCCTAATGTTTCCATAAAGGCCATGAAAATAGTTCATCACATCAACTTTAATACGTATCAGTTCCTGATGAATACAGAATATAAACTATCCTTTAACGTACTTATGAATGTTTATGAAAACTCACGGCTGTCGGTTATCTGATGTAACAATTTTTGGTCGTAATGTCATAATGTAAATTGGCTGCCATTGTGTTAAAATTAAAATAAACTGGGACCGGTTTCCAGGAAAGTTTACTTGAAGGTTTCGAATTGATGACATTAAGTTGAAGAAATGATATCGGTCCTGAGTTGATGCATTTTGAATTGTTGCTCGCAAAACATCAGGATCAAAATTGGTGATTTCTTCTTCAATGTTAGCTTTCAAGACTTGAAAGGTATGTGGTTTGTTGTGGTAAAAGCGAGATTTCAAAATGCGTTGAAGGAAGAAGTCTGGCGTTGTCAGATCTGGTAATCTGGTCGGCCACTATGTCTATGTTTATGTTCAATTGAGACTTACTTTCGAATCAATACATTTGTTTAGGTAAAGCATTTGTTTCTTAAAGTCAAAAGAATAGTTTCAAAAACAATTAAATCGGGGTTAAAGTATTCATATAAATAGATTTTTATAATTCTAAAGTATACGCTTGCTACCGACATTGCTTCACGGGGCACTTAAAAACTAAAAAAAAAATTGATAATCCTTAAGAATAATCCTTATTCAAATCGTCAAAACGGGAAATCACACGGGCTGGAAATTGATGATTCAAAATCTCCAACGTTGTCCGAGCAGTTGCGGTTGCTCCTACTTGCTAGAAACAAATATGCTCGAGATCCAGTTCAGCAACTTGAGGCAAAAAAAACTCGTTTAACATTGCCACTTTGAGGGTATGCAATGGCTCTTCGTGCATTTCATGTGGATTCTCCGTGCCGCAGAAATGCAAATTTTGTTTATTCCTGTAACCACTTAAGTTGAAATGGACTTCGTATTATGAGCGACGAAGACCATTTCAATCCATTTTGGATTCGAAATCATCCTCTTCTTGCACTACTATTAAACCTAGTGCAAGAAGAGGATGATTTCGAATCAAAAATGAAAGTAAGTTATCGATGATTTCGAATCCAAAATGAGAGTAAGTTATCGAAATCATCCTCTTCTTGCAAGAGGATGATTTCGAATCCAAAATGAGATTAAGTTAACCTCACTTGATGGTCAGCAGGCAGCAGCTGGTGAACGGTTTACACTTTATAAGGGAACATCTTCAGGTCTTCCACCAAAATTCGACGCAATGAACATCTGTTGATGCCAAATTGTGTGCATCGTTGTTTCGTCGATATTTGTGGACTCTCTCGGAGGTAGGTCATCGACCACAGCAGCGGTGATATTCTCGGTCGAATGGGCAATGCACAACGCTCAGCCAAACGCTTAACTGTTCGCGCATATGGTGTTGGACGACGAAATTCACACTATGTTAAAGCAACAGACCGGAAATTAATCGAATAAGCAATAACAATAACTCCGCATTCTTCAGATGTATATCGATCCGTTACTTATTGTCAACTCATTCTCCATCTGTCTACAAAATATACATATGTCAAAACACAATGGCACTTGACGCCATTTGCAAAAATGTATGGCACATTCACATTATGACAATACTTTTGTCGCACCTTGTAGATCTTGCCTTTGTAGAGAGACATCAAATCTCCAAATTAGATTAGAAAAAATGTTTTCGTATACGTGTGATGCATGTGTAAGGGGTGTTTTATTTACAGTGTCAAACAATGTCAAATCAGCTGTCATATGGAGCTGCCAAGCTATACATAATTTCAGTATTTCCATTTCATCATGGAAAGATTAAAGCCACAGCAATGATTTCAAATTGTTGAAATTTATTGCCACACTCGAAGTTTTGTTCGCGAAACTCTAACAGAACTTCGTGCCGGTAGACACCATCGGCAATCTGATGCTTCCTATTTATCAAATTATTGAAAATAATGACACCCAATTTACGCTATTGCATACTCATACAGCAAAGAGACCAAGAACAGTGCGTTCTTGAGAAAATTTCGCGACTGTGGATGATTGTGTTGAAGAAAACCCAAATTTGTCGATTCGTTGTTATACATAGCAATTTGGCCTTTGTCCATCCATTATCTGGATTGTGCGAATTGTACGCCGGTGGCATCATCGGTCCTTATTTCATCAAAAATGAGGCCGAAGCACAAGTTACTGTCAACAGCCAACGGTACAGTGCGATGGTCAACGATTTCAAATTTGAGTGACATCAATGTGAGAGAATTAGGGTTAATACAGGATGGTGCTTCACCCGATACTACTAACAAAAGTATTGAAAACACGATTTAACAATGAAGTTATTTGACGAAATATACCCGTCAATTGGCCATCAAGATCGTACAAAATAAGCCATTGGATTATTTTTGGCCGCGCTACATTAAACCACTTTTTTATGGCGATAAAACCGCAACAATTGACGCTTTGGACAAACGAAAATTAGACCTCTAGAATGCGCTTTGTACGAGACAGTCGTGGTGGACATACCTATGCCTGAAAATATGTTCAAATATTAAATGGCATGAAAGAATCTTTCAAATGAATTTGATAGGTTCTTATCAAGTCAATTTCTTTGTGTTTTATTTTAATAAAGAAATTTGAACCTCTTGAAAACACACCCTTTACATCGATGCGTATCTCAACGTTCTGAAAATGGGCATAGATTTGTAAACGATTTCTTATTTTCAAATCCCAACCCTCGCCTCGCCTTTTTCTGGAAACTACTCTCAATTGTATCTACTTGAACTTGAATTTTGATACAAGTTAAAAAATCAAGCAATCACTTGTCCCGTCCATGGCTGGGAGACGGATGTTTATATGCTTCGTAAGTGGACCATAATTGCTAAAAAAAAACTTTCGAAAGATTCCTTACTATTTCCTTTTCCTCCGCTCAAATCGATAAAATTAAATCACCAGGACGGCCATTATTTCCCCCAGAGACCCTCCATCACATGAACACTAACAAAGACGACGGCGAAAAGAGTTCGTCTCTCTATTGTAACTGTAACTGGGAGTAATAAAATCTCGGGCATCATCTCTATTTCTATTTACAACTCTGGGGTTTAATGCCAGTCATTCTTTGTCTATTACGACATCGAATAAAAAAAAGATAAACAAAAAGTCCTTGGCAGCGAAAAAAGTGTCTTTCTTCGGCTCCCTCTCTTCTGTTCATTGTCCTGCTCTCTTGACTTTGACTTTCATTTTTTTTTTGTTTTGTTCGAAGTTGAATGCCTAAGCTCTTCTTAATTGAAACAATTCGCTCAGCTCTAAGGCAGCCTGCCCACAGACAAACTCAACTTAATTCCACAAAGAAATAACAACACAGAGCCATTTAAGGACTACGTATCCGTAAGTACGAGTATTTCGTTCGTTTTTTCTTTATTTACACTGCAAACCTTTAGCTCGCGAAACAGACACGGGCACAGAACATTGCCCGCCTGGTCAACCAAGGACATACAGACCAGAATTATAACAAAAAAATTAAAACAACAACAAGAGCAATAACAACTAATCGACTAAATTTATACAAAAAAAAATTGTCCTAACAGCAAATGGAAGTTTTGAGGCATTATTTTCTTGGTCCGAAAATCGAAAGTGGTGTGACCTAGGTCTTCAGCCGATTTCTGGATTTAGAATTTCTCTGGTGGGCCGTATTCCTCAGCTGGTTTTGGTGGTGGTGGTCCGTATTCAAGGGCTGGCTTGGCGGCCGTCTTGTATTTGATGAAGTAAACCTCTGGTTTACTTGGTTCTGTTGGAGCTGGAGTTGGCAGAATGACTGGTGCTTGTGGTTCTGGCTTCTTGACAAGCACATATACCAAGGTTTTATGCTCGTCCTGGGGTGGTGGTGGAATCACTTGGGCTGCTGGAGTTGGTGGATTTGGTGCCTTGATGAAGATGATTTTATAGTGCTTCTTTGGTGGTGAAGTCTGAATGGGTGCACTGATGGGATATTCCTCGGGCTCTTCTGGTGGTACATGGACGTAGACATTCTTAGTAACAATGCTCTCGACGGGTGGGCCGTAGAATGCAGCTGGTGGGCCATAAACTGGGAGTGGTTGAGGTGTAGGTGGTGGTCCATATTGTTGAGCTGGTGGACCGTAGTCTTTTTGTGGTGCTGGTGGACCGTATTTTTGCTGAGGTGCTGGTGGAGGACCGTAACGACTATTTGGTAGCTCTGGCCTAGCAATAGCTACTGCAAAAGTGCATGCAATTATCTGAAAGTAAACGGGCATAGAAAGAAGCAATTAATTAAAAGTGGAATTGAGTCAAATTTAGGCTTTAAAGGTATTGAAAGAGAATCTGAGTCATGAGATGGCTTGGATATTAATTGAGCTAAATGGAGCTGAGAAAAGTGAATATATTCAATATTCAATGTGATCTAAATGATTATTACTATCTAAGAAGGTATGGTCATGATCGACGAAAAGGTCAGATGTCCGACCATCATTTATCAAATTTTATTACTATCGTTGCGACTCCTTCAGCCACGATCTGTGATCTGGAATATGGAACTCAGATCACCGCTGTATTCACCACTGTAAGTTATGATACATTGCGGGCAATATTGTTGTAGGCGACATTTAACTTTAATTTACTGTTGTAACCTCTTTTGCTAACGACTGCAAAATCATATAGTAGAATGGGTAAGGGAAACGTTTTTGACTCCTATAACTTTAGAGGAAAAATTTGGAGGGACAGAGACCACGCAAGCACAAATAAGTCCTGCCAATCAGGAGGGTTGTTTAAATTAAGGTTCTATTGAAAGTTACCTCTAAATTGTTAATAGACTCAATTAGTCGAGAGACCAGGTCCAATGCCTTCTTTAATTCGACTCAGATCTTTTCCTTTTTAGAATTAAGGAACAAACTCTAGAAAGCAAGTCTTTATTGGGAGGTCTAAAAGTTTTTAAACTATCCCTAGATGTTGATTTGGAATAAATTTGACTTCATTGCTGTACCAGTGCAGTGTACAAACTTTGATGATTTCTGGAAGTTCACTACATAGAGTGAGGAAAGGGGAGACCTAGCGGCCTTCCATTGTGAACCTGAAGTAAAAACTTGGGTTATAAGTGTTAAAGTTCATCTGACGCGAGACATTAGGCCTGCCCTCCATCAGCAGTGTTGTAACTTTAGTCGTTGAAAATGAATAAAAGATCCAAAATTTTTATTCAAGTCTTTGCTCATAAGCAGAATTACCGGTTTTAACGCTTGTTAAATTAAAAATGATTACCGAGAAGCCCTTCTGTCTACAAGGTGTCTGTGGTTTTTGGGCAGAAGGCGTCGCTTGACCTATTTTCTTTAAAAATGAAGCGAATATTTCTTTTGCCGTGAATGGATTATGCTATCAAACCATGATCAATGAATTTTTATGGCCGGAGATTTAAAGTATGGATGTAGGCGGTATTTTGGTCCAACAATATGGCGCTAGATGATCTACAAGTGACAAAACCATTGCTCCTTTCCAAAGAAAATCTTCCTGTCCGAATCATTTCTCGAAATGGTGATACAAATTGGCCCCTGAGGTCATGCGACTTCCTTTTTTTGGGCCATGTTGTGCCAAAGAGAAGGTCTATGGAAAAGCACTCAAGACGCCAATATTATTTTGTCGTCAACGTAATTGATTCGCCAGGATTCGCAGATTCTCAGTGTGCAATAGAAGTGCATGCTTCCTAGAATAATCGTAACGATTTTGTATCGTAACGATCTTTAAATTTTTAAACATGTAGCTAAATTCATCCAACTCCCGCTTATGGCTTTAAGTTAGTTGGGGATATTTGTAGTCTATTTCGTAGCTGTTCACAAACAGTAGGCTTTCTGCGATTATCATTTACTGAAATATATATAGAACTAGAGAAGATAGAAAAATCCGTTCTCTCTATTACTGTCGGTTTACACAGTATCTTCCCTGATATAATTTATGTTATTGTAGGCGATCTTCTGGCGAGTGAACACAGGACCCATGATCTTTCAACCTCCGCAATCTGGCTTAAAAGTGATGATCATAGTAATACTGAAATTATTGTAAAATCTACATACATTTCTATAATGACTATGAACTTGTTCTGTTCACTTCAACAGAAAAAGTCACATAAAAAGCCATGGTGGTAAATTGGACTTAAGTTATTAGGAGTTCAATAACCTTCGATTCACTTTGGGTCATGATTGGGATTGTCCCATAAATAACAAATTGACGCATAAATTCCAAATATTGAGAGTAATATTTCTACCTGAATCGTTTTGAGTTTCAATTTCCTATAATAATAAATTCAGTGGTTTGAAGTTTAATTGAGCGAAGGTGCTTAATAAATAAAAGTATTGAAATACCGGAGGGCTTATACGTTCCTTATAGAGGTAAGTTATAGTTAAGAGTAAGCGAACAGTGAAATATTGAGTAAGCGAATCTAGATAAAACCTAAAACGAGCCGTATGCGAATTTTCGTCATTGGCAATCAAGCTTTACAAGTTGATTTTCAAAATTTAAATTGGCATGGTTTTCAACTATCAAAACATCTTATGACTTAGAAATCAATCTGAAACTAAGTAATCACGCAACATCTTTTAATTACTATGAGATCAGTGAGATCTGTGGTACATCTGTTTCAATTTTCCATAGAAATTATTCAACAAAAGGCTTAACACTTTATTGTGCGAATAAACAAGGAATGAATTTTGAAAAAAGTTAATCTAAAGACCAGTTACTTATGGATGCATTTCCGGTGGGAGGTGTAAAATCCTTGTATTACATCTAGGAGTCTCTGTCTTTTAGGACTCCACCAATACCACTGGATTACATCACATATTTCATGTATAACTTACTTCTTATTATTCTTTCTGGTTTCATACTGTATTTCCTATTTAATGGTATCTGTAAATGAAGTTCTTACTGTCATTCATTATCTGATATTTAAATGAAGTCATCGGTTAATACCATCCATCCATTGGAGCATATGTGTTTGTACTTCGATAATGATGATGAGGAATAAAATTCGCATCAACGAATTCGAATATTTTTTTTTTGTGGATATACTATGTAATATATTTTACTTCACTGAGAATTACATTATTTTATATCGAGGCACACAAGTGAAGTTCACTTTGTATGTCAGTCGAAATGGTTTCGATTTTATCTTATTTGCCCTGCCTCACAGTCCAATGGACTCCACTTGTATTGATCGGTTTCATCCTGACGGTTGATGTTCAATTTTTATTTTCTTTTATTTTTATTTTTCGTGAGTGCTTTTGTCTTGAAATTGGCAATTGTAACAGTAATAATGAACACTAATAATGAAATTGTTATAATGTGTGTTATTATCTGCTGTGAATATGAAATACTGTTTAAAATTAATTGGTGGAGGATGGAGGTCGGACAGGGTTGTCGGGAGATACAATATAAACGAATATAAATCAATAAAGTCAGGGATATTTATGAAATCGGCCGGTATCATATTTGGATATCGGAAATTATTCAGCCATGCGAGTTTGGCCTGGTAGAAAGGCTAAGCTAAGTTTAAATCGAAAATAGACTTTAAAAATAAACTGCGGGAGCGTTTTGGGTAGATTTTGTATTTGATATTTTCAACCATATTGACTAGCCTCAAAAAGGCAATGAAGGGATAGAAAATAAAACATCTACAAAAAGAACGACGAATATTTAAATATCATCCAGCTTAAGATTATCTTCACATAAGTGCCATGCGAAACTTCTCATAGTTCTGAATGGGATATAAGTTTCTTCATGGTTCTGGTTCTTGTAAAAGTTCAGTTACGTCTGTTAAAGACTTAGAAGAGAGTTGTATATATGTATAAGAGAATAGGATAAAGCACAGAAGCATTATAAAAATCCAATTTAAAAAGATCTGCAATTGTCAATTCGTTGTCGATTGAAACAATTGGGCCTTTTCACCTCCACTATGTGGACAATGTTGCGAAAGGAATTCGGCCTATAACATTATAAGTAAAAAATAGTTCAGGAACTTAATGCACGATACCATGGCTTGCAGCAGGAGTTCACGGATTCGGCTCATGAGCAGTTTAAAGATGATTCTTATTTTCATCGAAAAACCAGTTCTGGCTCAATGGATTTTTGAACAAGCAAAATTGCCATTTCTTGAGTGAAGCAAATCCGAAACAGACTCATGAGATTCAATTATATCCACACAAATGCATTTTTAGGTGTAGTCTTCACGTTGGCAGCATCATCGTTTACACTCATTGGCCAACGTTACCGCATAATGATCAGTACCATATTGCTCACGAAACATTTGACTTACTAAGGGCTTGATTCAACGAGAACGTAATATCGCGAAATTGTCGAGTGAATTGGAATTGCCGCTCCTCAATTAATTCTTATGAAGCTTTGTAAAAATTTTAGTGGACGAGTATGCTGATTATCCCCAAACTACTCATGCCTTGAATGCCAATATTCAGCGCGTTTTTGGTGAGATATAATCTCAAATGCCAAGTCTCAAAAAGAGCCAAAGAACCCACATGATTGAAGTCGTGTTCAAGATATAAAGTTATGAATCATTTTTTTACAATGAGAAAAGTTCTACAGCTCCTTTATAAGAAATTTCTTCCCAATATGGATCAGGAATCGACATACGCAGAGTCATTCTACGTCGCTATGAGCATACTATCAAAAAATTAATCAGGAAAACGAAACCGACTACTGGAAATAATTCAAAAGAGCTTGCTAATGATGGTAGGTTTATGGTCAAGTATTACAAATCCTTTTTGGATTTTCAGCAAAGAAAACCTTAAAAGTATGTTATGTCAAACAAAAGTCTAATTTTTCATTTCCAAACAATGAACTCCTAAGGGATTTTTACTGATTGGTTATTACTGGTTTGAGTTTGACTTTAAATTTTACTATGGGAATAGAACTAGAATAGAATAAATAGGGCTGCCCGTAGAAATATTCCAATCTGTTCTTTTTAATTCTTCAGTCTTATCGGAAGAAGAATAATTGCTTGGTACCTGCAGTACGCTCACAAAATGCATCGAAAACAGTGATTTCACTTATGCATTTAAATAGGTGTAAGACCCTGTTTGATGTTAATTTAGATGACAGAAAAATTTGTTTGAATGCCTACACCCTGAAGAGTCATATCATTGACAGTTGTGCTCCTGAAAAACCCAGCTGTAAGTGTAAGCTCTAACTAAGCAATCTGCAGTCCTGACGCAGATTCAACTCCTGAGGAGCACTTAAGTATTGCCGCGCAAGACCATTAACAATCACAGGCACTCCAATAAAATAGAAAATATCAGAGTGAACTACTTGACAAATGAGGGTATTTTCTCTTGCTGCTTTTAAAGAAAAACAATTTAACACAGAGACAAAACAGGAATCCTATTTTTTGTAGTTCTACATTCTTTACATTGCGATTGTGAGCGCAACTGATAACTATTTATCTAAATATATGCGAAAGCGAAAAGCGCCGATGAGTAGTCCTTGGTAACCACCATGCGATTCTGTTCTGCTAATTCGGGAGCAAGAGATACGAATACATTCTAATGACTTTCAAAGGCATTTGAAATTCGAATACAAAAGTAAGCTACAAAGTTTGAAACATTTTCTTATAGATATTGCGCTTTCGCAGCTCTTCGGGACTGATTTATATTACCGCCAGCCTGCATACCTTGTCCAATGTACCATCAGTGAATTTAAGTGACTCCTTCTCCACTACCGTTTTTTTAAATTATTACACACAGATATTGTTAAACTATATTATGGAGCCTAGAGAATAAAAGTTCGAATAGATGTTTCCATTGTTTATTCCTCTCAATTTTATTAGAACGAAACTTGAGATATAAAGCTTACTGCCAAGAAAAAATCCCTTTGCATACAAACCAGTCTTGTTTAATCCAATCCAAGAAATTAAAAAATCAGGCTTTGACAAATTCTGAACCTACTCTGAGAAATAAGAAAAGACGTGTTACTTGTTGAACCTAGCAATACCCCCTACGAAATATTACTCGTATGTATAGGTGAATTCAGGAGCATTTCGGAACTCTCTGAGGGACAAATTGTTTTCTATATAGTTGCTAAGTTATAGAAGACTCTAAATAATTGCATTTTTGCATTGCACTGCAAAGCAAATATATACAAACTTTTCCAGGTATTGAACCTAAGACTCAAATTGATCCTAAGCCTCGTTAAAATTTTGGAAGTAGCTTTGGTGGTAGTTTGCCAGAATATTTTTCTAAGACATCAGCATTCATAATAGTATTCAGCAAAGAAGGAGATCATTCTAGGACTATTAATACTAATTGCTAAGTGGAAATTGCTAAGTGATTGTCTTAAAAACCCATATTTCAAATAGGACTTCTCAATCACTTATCTTTTTATAACCCATCCACTGATTTAATCATATGTTCAATATCCTGTATCACCCTCTCTGCCATTCATGCATGCTTGCTGTAATCTCACTGTCAGCCTGAATAATAAATACAATGGTTAAAAATTCTCCACTTCTATACTCTAACGTGTGCAATCACTGTCACAGAACATTAAATCAATAGCGGATTTAACCATAATAATAATCATCATCATCGTAGTTCTCCTTCCGGTCCAAGCGATCCTTACAACATAAACTGGACATGGTACATACCACACACTCCCAATATGCAATTGCAATACGCTCGTAAATAATGTCATCCTCTTGACATTTATTTCCAGCCCTCTTTACACAGAAAAGGCAAGAATTTTCAAAAAAAAAACAATAAAGAAACATCACAACAACCAGCTATAGGCACTTGAAATTAAAAAAAATAAAAATAAAAAAAAGCGAAAAATCAGACAGCGATCCTGGCAGCCAGAATGTCATTTTACATAAAAGGATATCAATTTTATCTCAATTCGAATTTTGCAACGGCAATAAAGTATCGATTTTCACCACCAACATTGGGGTTAAATCAGTAATGCAAATATATGATGGCCTTTCCTGCTGCTATCGCTCCTTCTTTAGGTTTGTAGCCCGCCACGGTGCCCGGTATTCGGTACCGGGCACCACTACAGTACTGTCCTCAATTTATGTCAGTCTGCTAACCTCAATCTTGTTTTATTACCTACAGCAGCAGCCAGTTTCCAAACTCATATACTTTTACTAGAGTTAAAATGTTTACAAATTGCATCTACACTTGAAGAGGGATTTTTTGTTTTTTTAAATTTTTGAATGGTTGTGTTCGGGTTTGCCCCCAATTGATGGTGCGGTGGTTTCGACCATCAATATATGTGTCTACAGATGGTTTTATTGGATTGAATTTTAAAATGTTTTCACATCAAAATCCTGGATATAGGTGAATTTATAAAAACAAAGACGAGAACCATTCCATAAACCAATTAGGGACAGAACAAATTTTCGGAGTTAGCTTATTTAGGGGAATCGCTCTTAAACAAATGGAATTTTAAATTTGAATGTGAAACCATTTTATTTAAAACAGAAATCATCGGCAATCAGAAATAATTTGAGGCTTCGTTAAAAAATTTGTACCATTATGATGTTTCAGGTGATAGTTGCTTATTATGACAGAAAAACCTTACGTATTATACAACAAGGGATTTTTTTTAAGGCAATTTATATGGCTTTGTGCTCAAAAAAATACCGTTTTAAGGGTGTTAAATATCTCGTTGGTAGGCGAAAAAAACTCACACAGAAAAGGATTTTATCTATTCCGTTCACCTTGGCAACAATGAAGCAGTCAGTCACTGTTTGTACTAATTGTCGACTATGTGAGCATGATCCAGTTTATCGGTTGCAATAGTTTCACTCTAATACTCGTAGATAAAGCGGAAATTGTAATGGTCAAATGGAATTACTACAGCAACAATACGCTAACGGCAGTCTCAATCCAAACTTCCAATAAATTGTCTCTATTAAATACAGAAAAAAATCAACTCTCCAAAGGAAGTCGGCAGAGGAGAATGGGTTCGTTTTGCGTTTTGCTTCCCAGTCCTTGGCTTTTTCTCGATAACGATATACTAGTATACAGCTATCTACAATACATTGTACAAGTCACGGCGCTTGACTTTTGGCTTAACGTCTTTGCTTTTGCGGCTCTGCTCTGTTACTTATATTTTTTTGCTGTATCCCACACCTTACTTTATTCTAACGTCTTGAATATGCCACCAATGTTCGTTTCATTGCCCTCTCCATAAATTTTATTTTGTTTTCCAAGGGATCGATACAAATGAATTTGAAAAGTCAGGGATTTTACGCCGGAATACTATACCCATGTGGCGTTTTTCAACAGCACGCGGTGTACCGAGTTCTTGTGGTCCTCCATCTAGGTACTTACTGTGCCCACACTGCTGTCTATAAATTGTTTACTAATTTTCACATTAAATACCAAAGGATTGAAGAATAGAATATAGTACAGAACAGTACAGTACACACAGTGTATATCACACTCAGATAGTGAATACGAGTATTTATGATGAATAGTAGTCACACCAATTTGATAAGAGAATCTTTATAGTGAGTAATAATACAGCCAATGCTAATTATTTAAGCATTAATATGAAAGCAAGGTGATTTATTGGCATTTAACTGGTTCCACCTCGATTTCAAACGGTTCTATTTTAGTCTAGCAAAATGTTGTGCTATTTTTTGGATAACTAAAGGAACCCAAATCAGTAAAAATAATACCCGAATCGGCTTCGGAATGCTGGGTTGTTTATCATACGGCAGACGTTTCGTCTAAAGACTGCACAATGGATGGACCCTTAACTATAGAGAATAAATCTTTACAATTACTACGATCTGCTAGATACCAAATTCTTTGTATGTCTTAGACAGTGCAACACAATGAGCCTGGTAAACACAAGCGGAACATAAATCGGATATATTGAAAGAACGTTTACTGTTCATTGCGTTCTACTGCTATACTTGTATAAAGTACACTCTACGAGTATCTGTGATATTTTATATGCTGATAGCAAAGGGAATCACATTCATTCGTTAGTAAAAATTAACCTAAAATCAACAGTGTTACGTTTTCAAAACGAAAACCATCGTTTCGCATCTTTTCTTTCTTAACTGCATATCACTTTTCTCATACAGTGGTCTGCCTTATTTCTTTAAAAAGGTTATCAATGATTGAGAACGATTGAATAAATTCTTTATCGTTTGTTACCGATTTGATTTAAGACACGTAATATATATTATTTTTGAGCTCGTATATTGGATCACATTTGAATAGTTAACAGCTGTAAGTATCTCCAGACATGCCAAGCCCCAAACAGTTACCTCCTTACCCAAACCTAATAATACACCAACTTGGGTTACATTGATTGCTATTGTATCAAACGTTGTCGTACTCGTATATTATATTACATAGTAGAGAGCCTAACATGGATTCCTGTGGTACTCTGCCGGTTACCTTTGGAATCATTCAAGGTAATCAACTGCCTATTCGCAAGGTCAAGTAGTGCTCGATAACAAGCTGACATTTCGGAAAAATTACTTGGCCCAGATGGGAACATACTTGGTAAGAGTAGGGGTACCTACCCTTTCAGGTAAAGAATGCATATTTGCTATCAGAAAGAATGTACTTAATAGTTGTTTCGGGTATACCAGCGACATCTTATTTACCATAGTACAACTTTAATTGGATCCTTCATTTCCTGAATCCTCTTCATTAGTGCACTTTCCTTTTTTCGCAAAGAAATTTTTATTCCAACATTGGTGGTTTGCCAATTAGTTGTGCTATTCATATCAGAATTGAATGAGCTTAGTAGGGACGTGGGTATGGGTATGAGTACGAAAAACTATAGTCAGCAAAGAAATATATTGGATTAGAAGTGGCAGACAAGAGATTATTAATAAAAATTTAAAATAGAACCAGAGACAAAACGGAGCCCTGGGGCACACCAACATTTATTTTTGGATATCAGACCTGAAAACATCCAATACAACTTGAATTGAATGTTCCAAAAAGTAACCTCTGATCTATTGACAAAGAGATTCATCGATCCCAAATGCACGCATTTTCGACAAGACTCAGTCAAATGCCTTAGAAATATCAAGTGTAACAATTTTGCTTTCTCCAGATTGGTGTAGACTTTGGTTCCAATTTTTTGTGAGATATTGCACTGCTACTGTTACTACGACATCTGCACTACTGTTCATTGAGAAGTTTTCGCGTTTCGAGATATTTCATGCGTTGACTGTAAATAGCGTTTTCACCACCTATGAAAGAAGGGACATAAATGCAATAGGCCTTTACCAGGAAAGAGGGAAAAGAATCGCCGTTTTTAGGGACGGGCTGGAAATGCTGCTTTCCTTCTACTTTCTTAGAATAAGATTGATGAAAAAACTTGCTCAGTTATTTTCACAACGTGTAGCAACATCTGGACCTGCGGAGTTGTGTTTACCGAGATTTTTAAGTACTCTTACTACTCGTACTAAATGAGTGCGAAATATTCGACACCCTCGAGTATAATTGGAGACATGACACAAACTGTAGTGTTGAGTCTTGCTGCGAAGTGCATAGCAAGCAGATTGACCTTGTCCAAAGAGCTAAAAGTTGAGTTTCTAACACTTCTACTGTTGGGAGACTGTAGTATTTATTGCATCATTAAGTTATAAAAGCAATTACATCCTCTTTAACAGCAAAGGCATGTTTGTTTCAGGTGATATGAAACAATATTCTATTCATCAATTTGATTTATTGTATATAAGAAAGAACAAATGAATAAGGCAGGGAAGGATCTGCTTTGAAATGCGAGTATTATGTCGCTTATGTACAAGGACTTTGAAAAGCGCTAAATGAAGACAAGCCAAGCACCTCATGCTAAGCAGTTTCCAAAGATGAACGTATCAGCTTTGCAAGTTAAAAGAAGCTAGATTCTTATAGTTAAAGATAGGACTTATGCTTTGTAAAATAGTATCTTCTTCGAGTAAGAATAGCGCAGAAGGACACATGGGGGCAACAAATACTTTGAAGTCTGTATTTCACGTACACAAAATTTCGTTACTTAGCCAGCAATATTGCATTCAGCTCACTCAAAAACCAATTGCCCTTTTTTATGAAATTCAGAATCATGGCTGAGCTCTGAAAGCAACTTCCTCAATCAATTAACCTCCTGGAATCACTATAGATCTACTCTCACTCTGAAATGCTTCGAAATAAAGCATCTGAGATAACAAGACTATGTTGAGAGGTGAGATCCGAATGAACTTGGGATAGCCTTAAAGTCATCCAAATATAAAAGTTACAAGTTGGTTTATAGTAAATCGTCTCAAGAAACTCTGGCTCAAAGAACCAATACCAATTCGAGAGAAATATTCAATCACTTATACATTCATGTATAAGGACCTGCAATTCTTGTCAGTCTGGCATTATGATATTTCTGTTAGAACGAAAACTGCCTCCAATTCAAATAGAAAACAATACTGCTCTCACATTGACACCTGAAAAAGTGTTGTCCCCTTTTGTTTGTTCAATTCCTGGAACGAAATATACACTCGTTTAGGAACTTGGGCAACGACAATGACATTCCATTGTGCAACGTGTTTTATTGATTACGTTTTCAAGTAAACCTAAATCGACCGACGACGTGTGATAACAACGCATCGGTTTTAATACTTCAAGACCAGCAGCAATATCAATTTCCTTCAACACAATCATGTAGGATAACATAATTGTATATAGGAATCGGAAATACTCGTAGCTCGCCAGTAGATACCATTAAAAAGTCCAAAGGCCACTGACATCACATCACAATCCTGAAGTTATTGTCCCCAAAAAAGTAAGGAATCCATTCACTCAAACATCATCAAAGTACACACACTCTTTCCTGCCACAAACATACGAGTACAGACGAATGATGCTAGTACTCCTCCTCTAGAGTGCTCGTTTCTTTTTCCACTACCAATCCATCTTTTTTCGATTGAAGGACCAAAGAAAAAGAAAAAAACCGACACAAACACTAAAGCTCGGGATTAAACGAAAGATTTTTTTTGGGTCCCTTGGAAGACACGCCAAACCCAGCAACAGTACGTCTATAGTAGAGAAGTTGGCTGCCAAAATAGGAGTCAACTTCACTACTTCAACCTTTCGGGGTTGAAATAAAAAAAAAATACAAAAAAAAATAAAACAGCGGAAGGAACCTGCTTTCAAGGAGAAAAGTATTTTGTTACACTACTTTGTCAATGTGTGTATGTTCGGTTGTATATGTATTTTCTTTAGCTTGGCTACAACCGCCATTTCATAGCCATCCGTGCTGCTCGTACTGATGGAATTAAAAAAAAAAAAAAAAACGAAATGAGACTTAACTAGGACTAAGGATAATCACCCCCAAAATCCGATTTTCATATGTGTATGGTGTAGTCAAGGAAAATAAAAACAGATCAAACGAAATTGAATGAGATTTAGTTCGAAATAACGGGGAAAAAACCCCAAAACCCCCTGCACAACGTGGCCAAGCGAAGGAAGGTACGGAAATACTGCAAACGAACCGCCCGCCGACCGATGTCTTTCGTAGTATGGTGTGGTGTGGCTAGAGAGTATGTCGACCTTAACTTCCAGTTGGGCGAACAATCCGTATTTTTCTAAATGCGAATAGAAGAACTTGTTCTTCTGCCATGTGGGGTTCAAATTGTTTGTCTGTTTGGTCTGTTCAATAGACCACGCTGCCGATGTCAGCAATCCAGATTGAGTACGAGTATGCCGCGAGGAGCGAGCCCTTCCGCTAAGAAGACTAACAGGACTGGCGGGTGTTAGGGATTTATTGCAAGGACCAACGGAGCAAGTACAAACACATACTAGATTCTGTATCTTCTAAAAAAGGACTAAGATGTTGATTTTTATTTTGTACTTTCGTATACCACTCAATGTTACTGTTTTTATGCTGTATAGGGTGTGCTATAGAGGAACCGGAAATAGGAGATTATTTTGCCGTTTGAGTGTTGGCCATCTTTCAATGAACTGTTCAGATGTGGGGTATCGCTTTCAAAGGAAACAGAAAAAATGAGACAAAGATTCGTACAAGACTGGAAGAAAGGAGGGAAAAACCATATTGTACAGAGCTAATGAATTGTAAAGGAACACTTGACACTGAAAAGAAGTACGACCCTTGATCAAGATTTATTTAAAATGATGTTATTTATTGGCTTAATTTTTTTAATTTTTTGAGGATACCTTCAAGCTACATCCATTATACTTCTCTTCCAACTATCTATGAAAAGTAGTCTGCTAGACAAGCCTAATAGGATAAAAATAAGATTCTTCTCCTTTTTCCTTCGATGACTAACTAGTCGTTCCGTCTTAGCCCTGTCCACTTCTTGAAATCATGAAAGCACAAAACTATGGACATGAGTGTTCTTCACAGGGCGTACAGAAAAATGATCAAGTAGAGATTCACATCCGATCTTGTGCCTATTGCTCGATAACCTTACTGGACCAGACCTGGACTGGAAGAATTGTGACCTCAGAAATGAAAGACGAGGAGTATTGCTTGGTCTATATAGTTTTTTCTCAACCACGAATCGAAGATTATAGGTCGGGATTCGAAATCAAAAGGCATTTCAAGTCAAATTCCGGCCAAAAATCAGAGAATGAAAGTACGTAGATACATCCAATATAATCGAATCATAACCATAATAATCAAAAACGTAATCGTTTAGGAGAGTCTATATTTATTAACTGTTAAATAAACCGCGGATCCATTGCAATTTTTATTGATATTTTCCAGGAATACTTCTCAAAGGATATGCCTGCCAATACTTACATGGTCCTGGAGGAGTAGTAGTATACTTTGACATTCTTTGATATTTAATTTCATCCAATTTCACTGGGGTATACTTGAGTATATGAAAATGTTCCGAAGGTAGTTATTACTTCGCAGAAGCTTCTCAGAAAGAAATGCCTTTGTTGACCTTTTTTTTGTTTCGTTATTATAACTGAAGTTCAGAATTAATTACAATATGTAATATGTTTTACTTTTTGTTAATCCTAAAGGAATCTCTTAATAGTGTTGTTCCTATTATCCATAACTAGAGCAGGTGAAAAATTCGTTAAGTGCACGATTTTTCGTATGATTTTCTTTCCTGTCATTAACATAGAAGGCGATGAAGAAGAAACAATGAGAACTTAATTGGCTACAAAGAGATCTGTTCTGAAAAATACGGTGGCAGATACTACGATGACTAAATTATTTAAAGCCCATGGGCATCAATGGTACTTGAGAAAGGGTCCATCCTAATAAGAAAATGCAGGACTGTAGGTGCTCTCAGCTGGATGTGCCTTGGCAAATTAGGAGGCAAAGAGCTTAAGATTTTGACTATTAGAGAGGCATGTTGATTTAGTTTTGGGTCTAAACCATTCGTTGTTATCGAAGTCGTTGCTTTTGAGTCACCCTTACGATAGAGAAACTTTGACCCATACAAAGGTCAAAAGCTCTGCAAGCATAGTACATGACATTTAGTTACGCATTAGCCCCACATGACGAATTGTTTGCTTGAATTACACATGAGACCCTCATACCAGCCGTGGTCACACTAGCATATAATGATTACAACCACTTAATTTAAGAATTCAGTAAAATTAAGTTGATATTGTCATCATCCGCTTTGATATCAATTTGAAAGGAAAACTGGTTTTTGACCACGCTTTTCTTACATTAACTTACTAGTAGAATTTGACTAATTACATAAGTCGCAAATCACAAGGTATTGTAATGAATAGTTCTCCAAAATGATTGATTTTGATTGCTGCAAACTTTGGAGTCAGTACGCGCGGTATTCGAAGAAGTCTGTATGAAGTTTTTGAAAATCCCAACTGACATTTTCGTGGATAGTGCCAAAATCTAGAAAGTGACGGCGGCATCTTCTTGGAGGAGAACAACCATAGACATGAAGTCTGTGAAGTCCCAAGCCAAGCTATACTTAAGATTTTACTGAATCATCTCAGTAGTTCTAAACCTGTTCGAAAATGGAAACCTAAATGCACCGAATATTGTCTAGATCCTAGATTAGAATGAGATCACTGATAAACTTTATGAGCAGTGCTCATAATGGATCTCCTTGTGGCCTAAATCTTGTAGCACTTTTCACGAGTACAATTGTATTAAAAGTTGTAGTACTCCACACGATGCATGTAGGCAAGAAGACGTTTTTAAAAAATCAGTGGCAGTCTTACTATCTCTCAGCGGAAAAGCCTCCCGCAGAATGTCGATGTAAGAGTCCACTACATAAATAAGATCAAAGGGAAGCCACTTCCCGTGACGCTCGCTGATGAAGAAGTTACCGGGTTAGTATTGCGGGCTAATATAGTGCAAATGCGCTGATAGACAACTTCTTAAACTAAGTTTTTGTTAACAATTTTTTTTCTTTAAGTATAGAAAATAAATATCCGTAAAGAAAATGTAAATAAGGTCGAAAGACATAGTTATAAGAATTTAGAGTAGCTTAGAGTGCCTGCCTGGGGCCAGTAAGTTAGTATAAGATTGTTAAGTAATTTTAAGCTACCATTTAAGCATTTTTTGTTAGTATGTAAGAGTTAATGATTAAGAAAATAAAATGCCTTAAAACTGAAAACTGAAACTGAACAACTTCTTAAACAATTAATTTAGTTATCTATTATACATATCTACATAAGAAGTAGGGTCATCTAGATCTTTCTGTGATCACCTTGTTTCTGTAAAAAAATTCCCCCAATGTTTGCTTACTAAGTATATGGATATGTACCAGCTGATGAGGGAGCATCAAATGCCGTGTTTGTGAAACTAAATCCTACCAAGTCAAAAAACGTTGGAAATAAGAATTATTTGGTCAACCGATTGACAAAAGCAAATCTCTGTTTTAAATGATATCAAAGTTTTGAAGACGTAACATTATAAGCTGAAAGATTAAGCCACAAAGGGGCGAATTTAGTACTTCATGTGTGTTTCTTTGTAGCTCCTAAAAAACGTCTCCAAATGGCACAGGGATTCCTAAGGCTTCTAGAATTAGGAGCAACCATGAGTGCCACAGATATTTTTCTTCATAGGTTGGATGGTTGTAAAGCAAAACAAATTAAGTACATAACGAAAAATCGTTTCTAACAAACTACATTTTCCTTAGCTAACAACGAGAAAATTTAAAATGAAAGGCTCTAAAATGCACAGATAAGAGTTTATATAAGGCAAAAGTGAAAGTATGTTAGTAATCCTTCGAACTTCGGAAAGCATTATTTCGAATCACCACAAATTCCAAGAAATAGAATAAACCTAAATCGGAATTAGTAGATCAAATCAAAAAATCTTTGAATTGTCCTAATGATAAGACACTTCATTGACTTCCTAAGTCCACACAGATGACAACTTTACAGAACACTTCCCGACCATCTAAACTTGCTTGCTTCGGAAGTAGGAGTGTCAAATCAAATTGTCCGCGTCACAAAAATTTTAGACAAAATATGTGATTGGTACAACAGATGAGAACTTTTATATACACATATGTGTGTATATTTGACCTCAATAATATCATTTCACTAATGAAATCTATCAATCTTTAAAAAGTGCATTTTTCGCATTAATATTTTATTCAAAGACAGTATTAAAGGATAGCATTGAAGAACATCAGCCAGGTTCTTTGCCTGAATTATTCCTTTTTCATCAATATTCTGGCAAAAACTGTCAAATTAAGTAGAAAAACTTGAAGGTGACAGCAGACTCTTGAACTGAAACTCTGCCAGCAGTCGGCAACACCCGCATTTCTAAATCATTCAAATAAGCCACTAGTGATGCTAAAATTTTTCATTCCTTTAATCTATATATGTATATACCCAAATGTCTGTCATTCTAATGCATCTATGCCATTTTCACCTAGTCATCACCTTTGAGGATAAACCTTGAAATGATTACTGCAAAATCTGAAGAGATGTAAAGGAGCAAATTACTAAATTCATCTTCGATAACAGTCCTAGCTTCGTCAAAATTATAATGGCAGGACGATTAAAGTAAACATTCAGCTCTTGCTTATCCGTTGGTCGTCTGCTCAAGAAGTTACATTCAAATTCGATTCGATGAAATCAGCAGTGATACTCGTACATCAAACCTAGTTCTTTCTACTTCTTCTTTACAAAAGTA
Source organism: Volucella bombylans (assembly GCA_949129095.1). Taxonomy (NCBI): domain Eukaryota; kingdom Metazoa; phylum Arthropoda; class Insecta; order Diptera; family Syrphidae; genus Volucella; species Volucella bombylans. The sequence goes on along the minus strand of OX422140.1, from coordinate 147,831,815 downwards.
AAACAGAAACCAATACAAGTACATTTCGAACTTACCCAACTCTAAGTCAAATGAATAAGCTCAGATAGATTGGCACGTAATTAACAAACCAATTCACGTTAACTGAAAATAGTAATGAATGCAGAATCACCAAATGTCTGTAGAGATACCATTGTCGTGACCCCATTCCCTTTCTTCGACAATTGCATACTAATTACGAGCAGTGCGCTCTTGTCACTTTTTTGTCACTTGACATAATAGAATTGAACTAAGTCTTCGATGGCAATTTGAGTTATGAAATATGCTTAACCAGGTGAAGGCCACTTTTATTGCATAAAATCACGTTGGAATGAATTTGAAGTGTTGAAATAATTGTAATACTCGTAACTAAGTAGATATATAGTTGCGTAAAGATTTGGCTTAGATATGCACATGCAATGCAATGCAATGCAATAATTGATTACTGTCAATTTGTAGGACGATGAATAGTGGAATCATCGGCCTCTCTAAGTTACAAGATGTTCTTTGACTTTGAAGAAATACCTTTATGTTTACTCCTTATGCTCTGAAACTCAGTATGAGGTTGTTTCTAATCTTGATGACAGATTTGCACCCTTCGAGAAGTAAAGAGCGTCCCAAGAACACCATGAAAATATATATGCCATGAAAGCAGGTTTGAAAAAAGATTTACATACCTCTGATCCGTTGCCAAATTTTCATCAAATTTATCCATGGGGAGACCATGCAGATACTCGTATGTTACATGTTTGACAGTCAATCATTGCGTAGATATCTAAAAGCCTGTCTGCAATGGTATTACAGTTCTCAGACAAAACTAATTTTGGTAATAGCTTTCAAAAAAAAGATCACAGATTACAAAATGGTTTCCATGAGAAATAAAGACCACTTTCATGTTGACGACACCACGAGATGCTATATAAACAAATACTCGTAAGACATTATTGAAAGACTACAAATTCTCAAATTTAAATAGAAAATCACTGTTTTGAAATTACGGATTCAAGAGCAGTTCTCGCAATTTAAGTACGAATAGTACAGAGCTCAATTTGTGGATCCACAAGGCGTTGTATTCCTAAGAAAAACAGCAACTTTTTAAAAAAAAAAAAAAAATTGAGTCTTGTCATGGTCAAAGGATCATACGAGTATCATGAAGCCTTTTAAAACCGCCTCGTCAATTAGGAAATACTTTGCTGCTCACCCTTTTAGAAATCCGATTAGACTGTTTACCAGAATCCAAGTAAACGTATAGATGAAGATTGGAGAAGCGAGACAACTATAGAGTTTCAGCTCATCAGAACTATTTCAAATCTTTCAAATCTTCACCTTCAACTTAAACAGCTGCATTAAGCTGAAATATTATGTGAATCCGTTGTAGAAGTATTTACGGCAATTGTAAACACACTGCAACTAAATTGGTAGTTATCAATCTTTCGACGTTTTATAATTAAATTAGTTTTAATTTCAATGTGAATGAGACGAACCAAGAAGAAGTAAAAGTTAGTTGGATTACCAATTGAAATGAATAAGTCCAGAGGTAGTTTCCGATTGACAACTATTATAACAATTACACATTTTTATATTAAGAAAGACTGGTCCTGAGCGTTCATGAAGTTAATCAAAATAATAATCGAAAGGAAAGATCAGTTAGTAGATCATATGATCGTAGTTCATGGGTAAATGTAGCTCTCACCGGCTTGAACATTGACAGACAAATCTGATTTTTCTAGAGGTAGGTTTCAAATCAAATCACAGGTCTTAGACGAAAGTAAACATACATAACATATATCACCAGTCAATTGTATTGACTCAAACGAGTTGGAAAATATTTATTTTGTGTTGCTAAATTATGTACTTAAAGTTAACACGAACAGCTACAGAACAGACAGCAAAGGAATGTTCACAAAGGGTGAGAACTTAACTTCCGCTGTGCCCAGTAGGGGTTTCGGACAGAATCTAAGCCAGGACAACTACAATTCTAAATTCACCTGGCGGAGAAGGCTACGCTTAAGGCCCTACTAAATTCTCTCACCACTTCCAAACTTGTTTGAAAATGTAAGATTCCTCTGACTACATTCGGGAGGCTGAATTCACTGAGTCTTATTTGTATCACAATGTTATCAAAAAATACCATCAGTGAACTTCTTAGGTAATGCCCAGAGGAGAGTTTCTTAGAACTCTAACCTACGTTAGGACAGTCTGGGTCCGCGATTATGGTGACTTTTTAGAGTGATAGACCAAATAAATGCTGCCCGATGTTTCTGAAAAGCCAGGAACTTGCCTGCCCTCAGTGAGAAAGACTGCAGGGTGGACTTTCGTTAAGCACCTAAATAAGTGGGATCGGATTCTGTGATAATTTCTGTGAAAGTGACGGCGATACTGCGGACCAGTATTTCTTTGAACGTCGGGTGAACGTAAGTATACGATACTGATATGACGGATGCTGATACTGTAGACACCTTACTACTTAAACTCATATTTCTATAAAAGACTGAGAGAGTTCCCGTAAAGGGAACATACCAGAAGTGCTGTGGACAAGTTCTTTCACTTAATTCTCTACTCGGTCAAGAAGAAGAAGAAAACAAAACAAAACAAGTGTTCACAAGATTCTCGACGAATGACACCTTGGCAAAAACTACAAGTGATCAGAAACAGCCGGATTCAAGGGTCTTTTTTGAAGAACCAAAGTTATGCAAGTGTTGACATTACAAGTCATTTTAAATGGCACAGAGTGTTGCATAATGAGTCAGGAATAGTGGGAGATAATAGACATATATTTGATCCTCTTTCCGAAAAAGATTAACGAAGAAAAGTTGCAAGAATCGGCTACTCTATTAGCTCAATTTTTTTAAGGTAAATGGCAACGAACCTGCAGCTGCAATATTGTTCAAATCCCAGGTCTTAGGTTGAAGTAGTACAACTGTCACGAATACTAGGGTGCTTTGTCTAATATGGCAATTGTCAGCAAAATGAGCAGAAAGAAGGCTGGAACATCTCAAAATGGGGCCCTTAGTGACATTCTGTTAAGAATAATTCCTTATAAAATAGATCTGAAGAACTGTTAAAGATGGTTTTAGGACTACGAGTATTAAAGAGTAACTTGAGGCACACTAAAATCACAAAATCAAGTTAGTAGAAAGACCTTAGCAGTTAAAAAAAATAATCAATTGATTGTTTGATAAGATTAGGAAAAGAGGAAATAGAAGAAAAACTTGAATTAACTTCTTCAATATACTCGTCGCCATTTATAAGCTTCGAAGAGTTATTCTAATTTCATTAAAGCAGTACTCGTGTTCTGTGCCCGCGAAAAAAGATGGATGGAAAGAAACTATCTTCTGGTTATGAATTACGCAATAGACGCAAGAAAGTTTGCCTATTTGTTCACTTGTCTTCTTTCTACCCAAACTACGTAGACTCTCTCCTTCTCCATGAGCAAATAATTAAATATTTAGCTCATCGATCTGACTGATTCCGAAGGTCGAGATAGAGATGTATATGCTCTCTCAGAACCAATTGTTACAACTCGGCTTATCTGTAGGACCTCTTGAATATCAACATTTGATCTCGAGAAAAACAAACGTCTTTAATCCCATAGGTCGACAATCTTTATGGAAATCAATGAGCCACCGGCTCATGTGAGACTTTTCTGGATAGTGATTACCGAGTCCGAGTCTGAATTTATTTGATAAATGGGAGAATTAATCCACTCGCCTGCCATGATTACTGACTAAATTGATTTGCCAAAAATTTGCCACAAACCGATTCAATTTCACTTTCATTAATTATTCAATAGAATTTCACTTTTCAATCCTTTTAATCCTTTTTTATTTGTATCGACAAATCCACCCAATTTCGGATTACCATAAATCCATATTCATTCACAAAATGTCACTTTCACTTTCAGAATACGTAGTAGACAACAACACAATCACAACGGACAAAAATCCCAATAAAATCTCCAACTTACCAGTACGACTTTCATTGTGAAACACGACTCTATTCTTAAGACCACGCAAAACGACGACGACTAAGTGACAGTTGAACTCGAATCGAATACAAAACCACGATTGATACCGCTACATCGATTGCATATCACTTTTATATCAATTCCACCAATTTGTTGCGTTGACATTTCCCCTCAACCGTTTTTGGATTTTTTTTTGCATAACTCTGAAACTAAGGCACGTAGCGGCCTGGCCATACCTGACACACACCGAAATGGCATAATCGTTGGCCCGAAAAGTGGCCCCAACATGCTGGCATACTTGTATGTATGCGAAGGAGGCTCACGATGCACGTAGGAAGGTACTGCGGCACCAATTCAATGTACGCGATGTCGCGTAGCAAATTACAATTGTTTAAATGGGATTTTTCTCACCCTCTGCTTTCTTCAGTTACAGACGATGATAACGACTACAACGACGGAACTCTGTACACATGAAATACTTGTATAGGCATTGGTCGGCATAGTTGCACAAACACACTTTCGCTTGATCCGTTCAGCCGATCCGGGAAGTGCTGGCGCAGATGGCCAAATGTCTAGCTGTCGAAGTTGGGTGTCAACCCAGGAAATTGTGAGTTGCAATTCAAATTGGGATTAGCCTTGAGCAATTGGAGGTAGTCCATCTGGGAGGAAAGTCATCTGCTGCATTGAAAGGAAAGCAAACTCACCACCAAGGTCAAGAGTCGCATCCGAGATGCTCATCTTGTTCTGTTAAAAAATATTCTCTCGTTATAGGATAGCTAGTCAGGATAATCATTTATATCCTTGTAGCTCTTCGTCTTGTTCCTTCTTCCTGAAAACTGTTGGTGTAGCTGTAGGGTGTGTGACTCTGGCGGATTCTGTGGTAAACCACATGGCGAGTTCTTTTTTCTTCAGTTGCCAATTCGATTTTTGCCTTCAGGGCCATGTGAAGCAATTTTTTCTACTTGGTTTTGTATCTGGGGACAGTTGGAGTAGTATCCACGATGTGGTCCAGCCTCTGTCGTCACTGTTTTTAGGGTTTTATTTATTACGGAAATTAATTACCTCATGAAATCGAAACCAACACGATGATGTCGGTCCGAAATGACGAGAATGAGGAGACCAAAGTTTGTCATCACATAAGTGGGTCGCACTATTAGTTGAATGTTGTGTCATTATAATTGAAGATGATAGGCTAGGATGGACCAGGCCGCGCTGACTGGTCCCCAACCTAACACGGTCAACTCCATGCTATGAATTGCTATGTAATGACTGGAAAGTGGGAAATTTAATTAAAACTTTTCAAAAGGACGACTATGTACACATCTAGGCGAGTGTTGAATTTAAAAAAAAAAAATATTTTTAGTGGTTCCGGTGCTGAGCTTAATGTACTTTTTATTTAAATACCAAAGCATCCTCCTGGAAGGACTGGAGTGGCAAGTGGCAAGAGTGGTGGTTGGGTGGTCCATTTCGTTCAGGAATGATGACCTTGGCAATTATTATATATTGTGTGGCGAGCATAATTTTGAAGTTATTACCAGAAACCTACTGGTCGACTGACTTGGAATACGAGACGGAAAGAAAATTCTAAAATGAATAATGGAGACATTTTCGTTGTGAATTATTTGCATTTGTGGGTGATTCTTTTCATTACATTGAGGTTTGTGGAGCTGTAGGCCGCCGAAGATAGATTACACGTTCCCATCCTACAGGAATAATTCAAGTGCCTCGTATTCTTGGTAATTGGAGGATGGAAAGGAAATTAAAATAAATGTTAATGACGACTTGAATTTAATGAATATCTCTTGTTGTGCTCTCTCTTTTTTCCTTCAATTTTAAGCCTTGGACGGAAACACAATTTCTTACTCATCGTTTGTTGAATTACAGTTAGAATGATTCCTTTTTTATTGAAATATTCTAATCAATTAAAATTTAAATTTAAGATAAATATCATGAAGGAGTTTATTACTGAGAAATATTGTATTTTGAATACAGAATTTATTAAAGATTGAATAGCTTTTTTTTTCCTAAGTCATTTTGTAAAAAATATTCCGAGTTTTCTTTACTATCTTTATATGTCGATTCACGCAACCCCAGACGTTTCAACCGCAACCTTCAAAAAAGCGTTTGATAGAACTGGTCCTTTGCGAAACTAATAAAAAGGAATTCCCCATCGTAGGTACTCTATGGAAGAGCTTTCAAGAAGAAACTTAATTTTTTCCTGTTCAAATAGAGCACTGACAAAGAACTAGACCACTACACTCTTTGCAGATTCCTTTTGCTGAAATTTCTCATTGAAGAGGAAGAACTTCAATGATAGAGTTCGTATAGTACCGGCCTCTACCACATCAGCGCCGAGTACCTGCAACCTTATACGAGCGTAAACAGGATGTTGTGTCAGTTATGCCCAACACATCCAAATATTTAACATAAGCGTACTGCCCCGTTACGACGCCAGTAAGACTTTCCTATTGAGGGACAACAGGAAGGCTGCTGACAAGAGACGTAGGGAAGCATTCGCCTGGCTTAAAGGTAACCTCAATCAAGCTATCTGCAATTATGCTCATATGAAAGCCAATAATAAGTTGAGGACGCAGGCAGTCCTAACGCAGGTTCGAGTTCCCAAAAACTCTCCTCTAATCCTTGCTTAGCAAGTTTGTCGGTGAGTTGATTTCCCGTAACTGAACTCAGTGAATTCAGCCTTTCGACTTCCGTTCAGTGAAGTTTTGCATTCTCGAGCTTGTTTGGAAGTCGTGAGAGGGTTCAGACAGACTTAAAGCGCAGCAAGGCTGTCGCTACAGATCCAAATGATTCGCCCCCTTCACCGATTCTCCAAAATACGAGTACAGTTCATTCACATCAGGATTGCCTTACGTCTACCCTTCCGTTTGGAAGACAGACGGGAGTTTTCCTTTTGTGGAGCGAAATCTAACGTCGCATACCCCCCAAAGACACCATCTTAAGCCGGTTTTGGTGCTATCCTTAAAAACGCGATTACGTTATTTTTCCGGCTCACATTTTAGCCGATACCATTCCTGAGCACATGAAAGTCAATTTCGTTTTTTTTTCCAACAGAAGTTCTGGTGGTGAGCAAGGGCATCAAAACTAATGTAGGTTTTATACCAAAGGACCACTTCTCTTGAAACGGAAGATTACTTCGAGAGTACATAGTATCACGGGGAGTGAGATTCATCAGTGCGTGAAGAGCAGAAATAGCATTGACGTATTTTCGTGAAGGCTTGTTTCACCAGACAACCCAATTGGCCTTCCTCGGTGACTACTCCCTTGTCTTGCCAAAAATTTCGTCACACTACCAGAAGATCGACAGCACCTTGGACATTTTCGACGCGACATGCCCAATGCCCAAAGAAATTTGTTATCCGGCATGATACCCAAATACCAAGCTTCGTTGGAGAAACTAAATGTGATGTTGAAATTTCATTTCTAGCGAACCAATCCATTACATCTAGGAATGGCCATATCTGTCACCACAGTCGATGACAGATACCAGCTATTGTGAGTTTGGTGACTCAGCTAACTTGCAGCCTTGTTACTTCTGATCAGGTAACGAGTTCATGTGAAGTGGGTTTTGAGTATGAAACAGTAAGTCTCTGATTTCGACTATAGGTGTGGGTGGCATCAGATTTCTTGACCAATCCGTTAGTTTCAGTTTTTCAAAGTTTCTTTATAAGGAGCACTCTTCTTAATCCAACAAGCTTCTTATATTACGTATATGTATTTTTACCCCGATTTGTAAAAATTCCAATCTTCCTTCAAGTTTGTCTTCCTGTCTTACCTGTTTGGAAATTTTCGTCCAAAAACAATTTATTAAAATACCTTTCAGGCACTGAAGCGTTTCCTCTTCCTTGTTCTGAGCTTAGGACTGGAGCATTCTTACTTTCCAGATTATGAGAAGAGATGTGTCAGTTTTCAGCATCGAATTCAGGACTATGAGTATGAAGATGCATGAACACATCAGCCGCCTATCTCAGTTGCCGGCCTAGGTGTGGGAGTGTTTTCCGCGTCGACCTGATAAGCAGCAGGCACATTCTCTGATTTAGCTACCTCCCACATTCGATTATCATTCTGTTCGCACTTAGCATTTTGTTGGCCTTTTTATTACCAGCCTTTCTGATTCGAGGCATCAAACGGGAGATAGCAGCGCTCTTTAATGTCATATCTGGTTTCGGTGGGGTTTCTGCTTTTTGAAAACGCTATATATTTCTACGAATTCTTGTCAAATGAATACCAACCATCCCATAAAATCAAGGCAGTTCTCAATGTAATCTTGGATTCAAATCAAGGTCTTAAAGTTTGCCACATCGACGCTGAAAGTGTACTTTCAAAATATACCATCTTGCACAAAATTCTTGGCACTTCTAAGATTGATATTTTAATGGCAGAAATTCCTGGTTTTGAATTATTTAGAAATGACAGTAAGAACAGGGTTGGTGGTGGTGTGTGTATATACATACATATGCAGCATCTACATTTTTGCCAAAATACAGAAACTGATCTAGCCAGATTCCAAGGTATCTGACTACATTTCGACAGGCAAGAGGTTGTCCGCGTTGTCCAATGATAGAGAACTTTCGCCAAATTTTTCTGGTATTCCTAGAGGCTCCAGACAACGGCGTCCTAAAGAGAATGGTTTCCGACTTCTGAAAGTTGATTTTCAACTTCCAGTCATCGCAAAATCGTCTTATCTTATCGAAGTCACGCTGCAAGAGAGTATTAATGACCTCGATTTTTTGTCCTGTTCTGTACGCTATCAAATCGTCTGCGTACGCAATAGTATGGGGAAGTGAACCTATCAAGTCGCTTGTAAAAATGAAGACCATTTTTAATTTGAAATATTCCAACAGAAGTCACATCACCATTCTTCACGATGAACTGTCTGTTGGTTAGCATATTATAAAGAATATACAAGAGTGGCTTACTGATCCCCAGCCTAGTCAGCTTATAGAAAAGACCCTCTAACCATTCGGTGTCGAAGGCCTTCTCCAAGTCAACAAGGCAGGCACCAGTGCATTGTTTTTTGCCTTTATTCCATTGGATATCGGACACCAGTTTAGACGCGGCATGTGAGATATCATGTCCCGCCTTAAAACCGAATTGATTATCCGGAACTATATATTTGTCCTCAACCCACCTAGACAGAGCTCTATTGATTACCTTTTCAAAAACGAAGGAGACTTATCGAACGGAGTATCGCCGGATTGGATATATCCTTTCCCTTTTTGGGGATAGGTTGAACCACCGCCGTTTTCCAATGCGCTGGATAATGTGCATTATTCATTGCATTATTAAACAGGGTGGTGTTAATGTCCACCGCTTCTAGAGGAAGATGTCGAAGCACGATGCTCGGAATACCATCGGTCTCCGCTGATTTCTTAGCCCTGATTGTATCGAAGATCTCATGGAGTTCTTCCTTCGAAATGAACGGGGGTAGGTCCCCCGGCAATGACATTATTGGCCATATTTTTGTCGCTGAACCGGGTGAAACCAGAGCCCTCGGCTCGCCAGTTCCCTATTTCATTTCGAATGCAGAAGTCGTGCACCAAGACGCGATTGTCTAGGTCATAATTAGGGCCAATGATATCAATGGCCTTGTATACTTCCTGGAAAGTCGCCCCTATGATCTCAGCCTTCTCCTGTCGATCCTCAATCACAAAGAAGTCGTTATCATCAGCGGCCTCAGTTGGATCAATACCTGCTATTGTCAGTAACCGTTCGTTGTCTGTTGCCCGGGCTATTTTAAGACACTGAAGGTCGTTTTGATTTTTTCTCCGAAAGAGTTTATTTATTTGCGGAAACATATTCGGGTTGCTGGTGTTTACAGCCCGAACCTTGTTGTTTCAGTATATTTTAAACTTACAGAAATTCTGTAATTCTCTTTTATTAACGTTTGAAGATTTTTAATTGACGACTTCAGTGTCCTAATCTCCGGGTCTTGTCTGTCAGTTAACTGTCTGTACAAATTTTTAAGTCTTGACAGAAGTCTACTTTTCTGTCGCTGTAGTGCGTCAGTAGTAGGATTGCGGAACTTATCTTCGTTAGTCGTACGTCGATACCGCGCTATTGTGGCGTCCATAGTTTGTTTAATTGTCTTTTCCATTCGTTTTAGGTACTTGTCGATCTCCTCGTTTGACAAATTCCTATTTGACGGTGGGTGGAGCGTGTTCGAGGAGAGCGCTCTTATCAAGGTTGCGGAGAAGCGTGTCTATCGAGTTTTACTGTAGTTGTAAGAATATCTTTGGACAAACTCCTCAAATTCCGCAATTTCGTTGGGAACTGTAATTTCGGTGCTAAAACCGCAATGGTCACTGTCATACACGAACGTGCGCAGACAGCTTAGCGTTTGTAAATTCGTACCTGTCAGTCGTATGCGTTCGTCGTATAGCAGTAGATCTAAATAAGACCCGAATCTGGGAAACAACAGATTATCCGTCGCTTTAAGACCGAGTCTGTACATGACATAGTGCTGACCCCACCAATAGAGTAGTAGGTTCCCTCTAGTATTTGGCAAATTATTTCCCCAATCTCTGTGTCTAGCGTTGTAATCCCCGCCGATTATAAAATAATTCTCCCCAGATTCCAGCCTCAGAAGTCGAAAAAGCGTGTCGAGCTCTGTAATGAATAGGGTGGATTGTGAAGCCTCAGGTGCATAAACAGAGGCCAACCAAGTACAGCCGCTTTCCACTGCGGAGCGGGATGTAAACGACGACTGCCTCCAACACCCGGAACCTGCGCAACACTCCCTTGTACACTCTGTGAAATTTTATACCTTCTTTAATGAAGATCGCGACACCGCCTCCACGTTTGGATCTGGGCCGGTTTCTTCTTCTAACGATATAATTATTGTACTCCAATTTTTGCTTATCGGTTAGCTTAGTTTCGCTAGCGAAAAGCACATCAGGAGTTTGGTCTTGTAGCAATTTAAACATTGCGGCTCTTCGGTCCATCCTAATCAGTGAATTAACATTCACCGCAAGGATCTTCAAAGTTTGCTCCACCATGTGCGTACCCATTACGACATGTGTTGCGTTAGGCCAGGCAGCAGCGCGTAGATCTGGTCCACCCGCTTGGCCTGTTCCTGCACCTGCTTTTGCAGGTCTTCCGTCGCGTGACGTCTTTGTTTTTGCTCTGCTATTACTGCCGCAGACCTTGACGCCCCCCCAATTCCCTACTTAGCAGCATTTCGTTAGAGGGGCAAAGAGAGGGGCGTTTTGCTAAGTTCGATGATCCACTTTTTTTCCTCCGTTTAATTGGTCTTTCACTCGCCACTGTTATTGCTGTGCCGTCCACTAATCCCACAATGGGGATAACGGGACGGTCTTTGTCACTCATCACTATTTAGTATTTGTGTCCACGTCACTAATTTTATTATTTATTTTCAATTAAATAATAATATCGATTAAATAAATGCCGTCCACGGGCAGGAAATGAACCCGCACAATTTGAAATATTAAAATTTCGCGTCCACGCACTATTGCACTACACCAGCCGTGCTTTTGAAAATTTGTGTGTTAATTATATAATAATTTACAGAATTCGCTGAAAAAAAGCCACAGACCTGTTTCGGCTAACGTGGCTAATACTAACGTGGTCTGTGAACTACTGAGGTAATGGTAGGTAGGTAGATAGAGGTGGCGGTTCGCCGCGAACTCAAGTAGCATAGAATGTGCCTTTTTGTTATAACAACCCGTGCGACCTACCTGGTTGTTACGTATTGTTGAGAATGTGAGACGGCAGTGCAGGTTGACCGCAGGGTATCTAGCTTGGCCGCATGGTCTCCAATTGTAATTATCGTAATTATAGCCTTGATTCTGGCGATATCTGAGCGGATTGTTTTTAGTAGGTCTTTTGTTCTATTCTTATTACCATTTGATATAGCGCAGTTAGCTAACCCCTTCCATTGGACGTTGGCCCTCTGCAGGAAGTGTAAGTGGATTTGTCTTTTAATTGCTCTTGAGGCAATTCATCTGCACGCTCGTTTCCTTTTATGTCACTGTGTGTTCACCTAGGCGGGAAAGCTAGTTCTATCACTCCCGCACCAGTTTAGAGGATATGGTAGCCGAGTCGATAGATTTGATAGTGGCTGGGGTATGTACAATATGACGATAGCAATGTTTTGTTTGTGTGCTGTGTCACGCCCGTGTTGCGTGCAATCCTTGCAAGATCCGGCAAGCGGTATGATATTGATATTTTCAATGATTCAGATTAGACGCCGGCCCCCAAACCACAGTTCATCTTTGATCCATCAGTGTAGGTGACCATGTCGAAATCCTTTACTACTTCATCTTTCGTCCACTGAGCTCTTGTGGGATGTCCTATGTGAAAATTTTTCTTGAAATTTAGTTTGGGTGTGATGTAATTCGCTTGGAAATGTGACCATACAGTTTGGTAACGAGTCCAGAATGTTGCTATGGCCGTGCAATTCAGAACTCAAATTCTTTGAGTCTGACTACGCTGCATGGTGCGGTATTTTTTGTGTGTAGGTCGAGAGACAGAAAATGCAGGAGCACAGTATGGAAATCCGTTGGGGTAGACCTCAATGCGTCCGTGGTGCCTACGGGCTGATCTTTTGAGCCTTTTTAAGGTTGTGACCTTTGTTTAACGCGGGTCAACATATTAGTGCTCCGTAGATGAGAATTAGACACACTACGGCTGTTGAAGTCCCTACTTCTTTATAAAGGTTTTGCTGCAGGCATAGAAGGCGTTGCATGTCTTCCTTTCAATGTTTTGCTTCCAGCTAAGTTTTGCGTCAAGCATGATACCCAGATATCTAGCGTTGGAGGATAGTGTGAGCAGTTGACCCTTACGATTGGGAAGGGTAAAACCAGGTATTTTGGTTTTGGTAATGAATAGCATCAATTCAGTTTTTATTGGGTTGACACCAAGGCCACAAGTGTTTACCTTATCTAGAGCAGCCTCCTAGATTTCACTTATCCCGGAAGGAAACTTCTCTGGCACTAGTATCATCACGTATAGAGTAGAGGAGAAATAACGCCACCCCATTTCCTAGTGTTGCCTGAATAATTCTTGTTCTTTTTTTTATTTTTTATAATTTACGCATGCCTAAGGGGTTAGATACCCTTTTACTGTTGCCTGGAAGCGGGTAAAAGGAGGAGAAAGGAAAATTGTTTTGTAGTGGTTTGAAACTCAGGTGTATTTTTTTTTTTTTTATAATTTACGCGCGCCTAAGGGGTTAGATACCCTTTTACTGTTGCCTGGGCGCGGGCAGAAAGATAGAAGGAGGAGAAAGGAAAATTGTTTTTGTAGTGGTTTGAAACTCAGGTGTGTTTGGTTTCTATGTTTGCTCTCCAGGGGTGGGAGTCCGAATAGGACGGAGAGTTTTTTTTTTTTCTTCACTCAGAGTGATTCGAGATATAATTCCCAGTATTTTTTTTCATTGCTTGAAACTCTTATAACAGCCAAATCTACGTGTCAGTGTTATGCCTTCACACGCAGAATTTTTTTGTCTGAGTTCCAATTACACAATGAGAAACTGATTTGCCATGGGATTCGAACCTGGACCCTCCGAGTGAGAAGCGTTTGCTACTACCACTACACCACGGCCACCCCTTGGTTTCGATATTAACTCTCCAGCGGTGGGAGTTCGAATAGGACGGAGAGGGTTTTTTTTCACTCAGAGTGATTCAATTACACAAATGAAAAACTTGAGAAACTAGTCAGGGCTAGGATTCGAACCTTGACCCTTTCCGAGTGAGAAGTGATTGCTAGTTCCACTACAACACGGCCACCCCAATATATACTCGTATATGTCTAATAAATTCTTCTATACCCAGTTCGATCAGAGATTTGTGAATGGCTTCAGTGTGTAGGTTATTGAAGGCTCCCTCTATGTCTAGGAAGGAGGCTGGGATACATTCCTTGTACTGTATGCATTGTTCGATTGTTTGCACAAGCTTGTGGAGAGCCGTTTCTCTGGATCTTGTTTTGAGGTAGGCGTGCTGTGGTTTGAATGGGGAAGTTTCTTCTAGAATCCGTCGCTTGTGGATTTCTACCACACGCTCTAGGGTTTTAAGTACGAACGAGTACGAATTAATTTAAAATTGACCTGAAATCTTTCGACTATACGTGTCCGCATTTACCTACCTTCGGTTTAAATACCATTCGAGCGTGTCTCCAAGAGTAGTGTACGTAGTACAGTATAAAACAGCTCCCAGATCTCCGCAGAAGATCTGGTCCATCCTCCATCTGACCTTTTCCATCTCCACCTGAAGTCTTTCTTGGACAGAATTCTGCTAAAACTAACGGAGACCTTGAGGGTTTCCATTGAATGGAAGTAGCCCATCCAAGCCTGCTTCTTGGATGTCTTTATGGTTTTCTTTTACGAACTTAAACAGAATGGACATGGGACTTCGTATGAAACTTCCATTGTCTTCTCGAAAGTCTTTATATTTGCCTAAAGTTCTTCGATTGCTACAGTGTTTATTTCGGATATGTTTTTAAGTTTGTTCTAAGGAGTTTAAGACATAGGAGAAGCCTTCCCCCATCTATGTTCAAATTGGGCAACCAAATGCAAGCCCTAGGTCTCCTTAGGATGTCTTAAGCTGGAATAAACTTGAGTTTCATTCATTCACTAAGTAGTTCTCGGTCCTGGCAGTTGATTACACGATATCCCCTAACCGTCTCAGTGGAGTCAAAGCTAAGCAGAGATCCCCCTTGGTCGTTGATAAGGTGATCCATTACCATGTCGGAAAGCTTGGCCTCAATCCTTCCCCACGACGCGGCTATAGCTTTCCCTTTTGCGGAGAGCTCTTGAATGGTCGCTTTTGAACAACACTAACCGACGATATGGTTGGTTTGTTTGTTGTTTTGGCAGGCGTAGCTACGCATCTGGAGACCTGTTGCGCTTCACGGTCTGTCTTGATTTATTCTTCAGGTACTTGTTGTACTCTCCAACGATTACCTGGTAGTTCACCTTGTTTGTCCGACTGGTCCTTTTCGTGGACTTTTCGGATGGCCTCATTTTTGGCGATGTTGGCTAAAACGTAGAAGCTCGCCTGGTGCTTGCTCTTCTTAGCTTACACTGCGGACTTATGTTTTTTTGTGTTGTTATTCTTATGTTGTTGGCTGGTGGGAAAGGCTTGGGACAAGTGGGTTATTACTGCTTAGAGAAATATTTGGGAATTGCTGGTTTGAGATGGCGGTTCTTCTCAAGTCTTTAATATTATTAAGTTTGAAGTGCGACGAGAGTGATAGAACTCTAGTTGTTCATATATATAAGAAAATACATTTTCTTGAAGTCATGTACATACTGACTCAAAGTACATTCGTATAAAGTACGTCGAATCTTCTTAATCCATACACACAACGAACTGCATCATTTGAAGTCACCTCTAGCTTATTTTGAGGGTTAGGAGTCTGAACGAGTTGTCGTCGAATATCAAAAGATGCGGCTAGCTATAGTTTTCGTAAGCATTAATAGACATGACCGATCAATTATAACACAAATGGTTCCAGTTTATCAGAAAACCAAGGCAGGTGGCGAATTCTACAACATTTATTTTAAAACTCGAAAGGTAAATATCCGGCACCAGAGTGATATTTCTTGGGATTTACAATAGCTGCAAACCATTGTATATCAACATTTGCTGAGAAATGCGAACCTGATCATCATCTGCATAATAAATGTAAATCATTTACAAAGATACAAACTAAAATAGGCCCCAAAATTGATTCCTGAGGTAGCCCCTGTTTGAGAGAGTTAAGTTCCGGGAATCCATCTCCAACGACAATAACCTGCCCATTAGGAAATTCCTCAAAAGTTTAACAGATCTATCACTAAAACCAAAAATAATTCAGTTTCCAGTACAGGATAACATGGTGCACTTTGTTCAAATGCTTTTGAAAAATCAAGCAACCAAAGCAAAGTTACAGATCGCTTATCAAAGTCTTTTCGAATATCATCTGAAACCTGATAGGAGAGGATATAATAAGTCGTTAGCGGAAAGATGGTCAATGATTTGAGTAGAGAGCACTTTTTCAACGACCTTCGATAGGTACGACAAAATGCTGATAGGCCGGATTTGAAGTTTATCAGTGTAATAAATCGCATTGGCACACCGTCTTCGCTAACAGTATTTGACTTTATTGAGGTGATGATAGAAAAATTTCATTCTCCGTCACCACTTTGAAATCAGCCCGATGAAAACCAATATCAGGTATACATAGTTGCAAAATCGAAACTATTAATCGCTATGCGTATACAAAAAAAGTAGTTATTGAGCAGATTATGATGCAGATTTCTCGGTATCTTAGGAAGAAAGGACGTATTCAGCTTCGCCGAATAGAAGTTGCTCTTAGGTCATGAATAATTATGTTGTCATTGTTACGTGCAACTTTATAGATATTCCAGTTTAATGAGGAAGAATTTTACTTCCCTTCAAGTATGAAATCAATTCAGTTTTTCATTAGGATCTGGACTATGCCTGCAGTATTCCCACGGAAGTGAAGATTCTTCAAGTCGCAGTGAATCCAGATCAATAGAGCTAAAATTCCTATATTGAAATGAAACAGGTTGGACTTCATATGAGAAACACATATCGTAGGTATTATACAAAATAGAGTCGAGGGAGGGTTGGTCAAATAGGAGGATCTTTGAAGGATCAGAAACACTGAATAGATCAAGCAGGCTTGGTATAATATTTTGAATGGCCGAAAACATGTTTGGCTTGTATTATTTAATACGGTTAGACCATAAGAGGCAACGAAATCTCGAAATTGACGCGACCGAGAAGTGCTTCTGAGTAAGTTAGAGTTAAAGTCTCCGAAAATAATTGTAATTTCCTTCATTAGACAACATTTCTGCCCAACTTTCAGGCAACGTCTTAGTGCCGCCACTAAGAAAATTCGTTTTGTTTGATGAAGAAAATGGCCCAAGAGCCTCTTAGACATCATCTCGAGATCTAAATTTTTTCCAGACTTCGGAAGAAGTGGAAATATGAGGCTCCTAAATCTAGATAATATGGCGAACCGAATTTCTGTAACTGTGTGCAGGTGGTCTTAGCTGTGTGAGGGTGAGCGTTATTATGATGGATGATCTAGTATCGACTTCAATCGGCTCTTGATTTAGACACGACAGAAGCGTAGTGCAAGCTTCGATTGCTTGCTGAAGATTATTTTCCGAAAGGTGCCAATTCGGACTTTTCCCATATTTGTTAGGTGTCGACGGATAGTCATTTGGCTTACATTGAGTTCCCTTGCGAGTTTCCTTACCCTAACAGTGAGATTTCTTTCGACGATGGACTTCAGGAGCTTATCGTCTAGCTCTTCAGGTCAACCCGAACTAGGTTCACCCTTTAGGTTAAAATTGCCATTTCTAAACTTTGGCAACTAACACCGACACTTGGACTCGCTGAGAATGCCCTCTAGATACACATTTTGGGTTTCTCTAGTCGCCTTAGTTCTTTTCTGGTTCTTTCGAAACAAAAAAAAATATGCCAAATATGCTCTTCCGATACATGCATTTCAAAATTCAGTTAAAAATGCCTACAATGATGTTAACACAACGAAATTTGCCGACTGAATGAGCAATATATTCAAAATACTAATTTTAATAACAGTTTCAGCATTTAATTGGTTTTGTGTATTTTATACCAATTGAAAAATAACCTTCGAAAAACTGCGCAATACTTATATTATAACCTGATATTATCTTGCAGTATTATTTTGAGCGCAGAGAAAGACGCCACCTGAATGGTTTCTCAGAGTAAATTTATCCGCATCAATAGTCATTTGCCAACAAATTACGACGTTGGCGGTTGTAGCATAAACGTCATACGGGCATTGTGTGCGGGTAGAGTCACCCCTGGTTTTCTTTCCGTCAATGGCATCCTATTTCTATCCACTGAAACTGGAGCTTTTATTGGTTGCAGCACCGGTTTCATCCAAGTACCTTAAATTGGAAAATCCATCGATCCGCCCTGTTTCAGACGCAAAAAAATCATGTACTGTAGTTTCAGTTTTTTGAGCTCTTAAGCTTTTTGTTACAACAAGACAGCACAATGTCCTCTCAGTGGTATTTTTTTCTGAACCTTCGGATCTCTGACTTCTGAAGCTCGCTACCATAAAAAGTTACGACTAGCAGACCTTACGCACTTGGTTACAGTTAGCTCAATTAGCGACGCTGAGTTTAAATAGATCGACTTGTGCATACTCCTCACGAGTTCGGTTTCTTGAGCTTTGAAAACCTTAGCTCCTGTGAATTTATTGGATTTGGCGTACGATACAAATATTTTTATATATTTAAGTCAGGCGGATTGTAATTTTTTCAGTTTTCGTTCGGTCTGTAGAAGTGATTAAATTAATCTCTCTAGTAAAAATGGGTAGTCTAGGTCCATCTGAACTGTCGCATTTTATGGTGCTTTAGAGAAATAAATAGCAATAGATCGTACCTATTGCGATCTTCATTCGATTCTATTGCGACTAATTTGACTTATCGTATTTTGACCGAGAGATCACCAAACAGACTTGTTGATCCTAAGATTAGACAAATTAGTTCTTTCTATGAGGATGTTCCATCGACAGAGTAGTCCACTTTTTGATGCGGAGTCATATAGGCCACACGTTCTTACACGGCTCTAGCAAACTTCTCCTCCTTTACTTTTCTGGAGTTGAAGTCACTTGCTAAAACTCTTACATCATATTTGACGCATTGGTTATAGATTTTTTCCAGGAGTTCGTAGAAGCTTTCTTATTCTCCTTCTTCTTCATCATTGTCCTCCATTGTGCACACATACATATTAGTATAAAGTTAATGTAAGGGAAATCAATCCTGAAGCGGCTTGTACTCGTATAAATTATATGGCCTTTGTCTTAAGTTTGCTTTCAGTGGCAGATCTGCATTCAGTTTTCTTATTGTCTTCTTGTATAGTCCTATAGAATTATTTGAATGAGGAGTTACATCATCCAAATGTTCGATAACACCTAGAATTTTTTTTTTTTTTATAATCAGCGCGCGCTCAAGGGGTTTGTGTACCCTTAAGGTGATTGTACACAGCGCGGGTAAAGGAAATTTAGGGAGGAAGAAAAGAGATTAACCGATGTACATTGTTTTTAAATGTTTGCAATATAATGACCAGGAAATACAGAGATCGGCAGGGCATTTTATAAGCGAGTTGTACGGCTTAGGAACGAATCACGATATTTTAGAGTACGTCTGAAAATGGGCTTGAGGGTATACTGATGAGCATTCATAGCGAGACGGGTGTTACGGTTGAAAGTTTGAATGGGAGGAATGCTACTGCTACTTTCAGTGGAGCACTGGTGGTGGAAATAGCGATAAAACAAAGTGAGACACGAGACATTTCGTCGGTGTTCGAGGGTGTCCATTGATTGACTGATATCAGTATGATCAATAAGTTTTGTCGCACGGTTTTGAATCCTATCTAGCAGGTGCAGAGATGTTTTAGGAGCACCTGACCAGATGTGGGCGTTGTACTATAATTTTGGGCGGTCATTCCAACGTAAGTTGTCATTAACGCACATACCGAGAATAGAAAGTTTTTCGGTTTCGACGATGCAAGTGCCATTCTTGGATAATGGCTGGGTGTTGAAATTTCGCTTTAACGACAGCAGACATTATTGTGTTTTTGAAGCATTAAATTCCATTCTGTTGATAGTTCCCCAATTGGTAATGCTGTTGATATCGGAATTTAATGAGCTTAGCATACGCTGCTGTTCTCGTTCTACAGCCGAAGAGCCGGGCCGTGAGTCCGGGAACGAATATGAAAAGCAGAGAGTATTGGCATCAGCAAAGGAATATATTGTATAATAGCAGTCATGAGATCATTAATAAAAATTTAAAATAATGTCGGAGACAGAACGGAGCCCTGGGGCACACCAGCAAATATTTTGTGAATATCAGACTTGAAACCATCCAAGACAAATTGAATTGAACGTTCCGAAAGTTAGTTTCTAATCCATTGAAGAAGAGAGTTGCCGATCCCAAATTCATGCATTTTCGACAAAAGAGCCTGATGCCAAACTCTGTCAAATGCCTTAGAAATATCAAGTGCAATTATCTTGCTTTCGCCAGATTGATGTACGCTTTGGTTCCACTTTTCGGTGAGACATGCCATCAAATCACCAGTGGACCTGTTTCTACGAAAACCGTACTGCCGGTCATTGAGAAGTTTTCGTGTTTCGAGATATTTCATAAGCTGACGATTTATCAGTGTTTCCATGACCTTGGAAAGAAGGAACGTAAGTGCAATAGGTCAGTAGGAAGAGAAAGAAGATGATTCGCCTTTTTCAGGGACGGGCTGGACAAATGCTGTGTTCCATCAGTTCGAGAATATTCCTAAAGAGTAGGATTGATGAAAAAGCTTACGCAGTGGTTTGCCAGCGTGGAAGAACACCTCTTCAAAAGAAGGGGAGATATACCATCTGGACCAGCGGATTTATGTATGTTGAGATCTTTAAGTACTCTTGCTACTACACGAGTGCGAAAGTAGATTCGTCCCATTGAAGATTCGACGCACTCAAGTGTAGGCGGAAACAATGCACAATCTGGGAGTGTTGAGCTGGCCGCAAAGTGTACAGCTAGCAGGCGTTGCAGTCATTTCGTACTCGTTTGAACTTTTTTCGGTTTTCCTCTGTCGCGTTGGTCTTGTAAGACCGAAAAAACATTCCTCTAACCCTGATGGCCTCTTTACAGCTCGAGTCGTACCATGCCTTTTCTTTTGGTTTGATACTCTTCATCCGATGAGGACTAAAGAATCTCATTCCAAAGAGAATGGTGTATGTAATCATATCAGCAGCGGCATCTACGTCGTTATCGAGAATTCCTAAAGAAGCTGTTAAAATCGCTCCAGTTGGCTTTTTCGTATGGTTGACTCGGTTCGTCAACCACCGTTGGCAGAAGTGAATCAGTCCTATCCAAATGTTGCTGTTGTATTTCTCCCTGTTCTGTTATACGCCGTGGACATGTACACTTCCCCGAGTGGAGAAAAACACTTTTTGCCATCTCCGTTACCGGTCGGCACAAAATAAGACTCTGACCACTCTATCGCCATTGTCGCATGCATGCCAGTACTCTACCTTGAAGGACTTTTAAGCCCTTTAAGAGAAAACGCATTAGGAACTACCTAAAGCGGCGTGAATCATAATATGGAAGTTAAAATCGCGAACTCGGTGTGCGAAAGTGGAAGTAGCTAACTTAACTAGGGATCGAGTTGTGTAGAGAGATATTGTTTGGGTATTAAAAAGAAAAAAGTATTAATCTAATCTACACATTGTCAAATATAGCGAATAGTACATTACATTGTATCTAATCAATTGTCAACAAGTTGCTTATATAACACATTTCTAATATGTTGTACATTTTGCATAACACTTTTTTGTAACTCACCTGCTTCTAATCTTTGTCTTGGCATTCGTGATTCAGCCAGCAGCGAGTAAAGACTCTTTTTTTCTTTTGCATTGCACACAGTAACACATTGGTACACAGTAAAGATTAAATTTAGAATATTAAACATTTCTGAATACAAATCAAATGCACTTTTGTCACATATACATTTTAAATTACACATTGGTCATTTTAAATATTCATACTAATCACCCAATAAAACAAACATTGTAACTATCATATTTTAAAAACATCAAATATACAATCAGTTAATCAGAAACAACATACACACACCATACACACCACACACACCTTACACACATTTATTTATATACATTACAGATATATTAGTTGAGAACCAGTATTATCCAGGTCTGTAAGGTGCCATCAAAAATAAACCAGTAATCTCCACTGGACTTACTATTGTAAATATATGATTCCTTTGAAACCTGATTCTATAGATCACCTTGGTCTATAATCTTACAAACATACTCGAATACTGAATTATGTTTAAAGTCACACTGTATCGAGCTTCTGGTTCATTTAACACGCCTATAGTAAATCACTTTGCAGTTATATCCACCTAAAATCTGGGATAGAATTCTGCACCTATCCCAATGTCAGAATGACAGCAAAAGGGTTTCAGATTATTATTTTTTAAGTCGGAACTAAGTTTTGGTTTGATTTAGTTGAGAGGTTGGTAACTACACTATTCAAATGTGATTTAAGATTTTATACGTATGAAACATTGCTAAATAGTCAGCGAGGCTCTGAAGATGGACGACTTTCAGGCCCAAGTTCCTGTTAAATATTAATATATATGCCGGCTCCTGGCTGCTGTGTATTCGCTGCATACCAGTATATTCTAGAGAGGATTATCAAAAACCTGCATTCCAATACTGAACCAACATTGAATTCCAGAGTCAAATTTCAATCACCAAGAAAGCTCTACTCAGGTCCCTGCTGCAAGATATCTGTAACATATCTAAATTGTCCCAATTTACTGCTACGCGGTACTAAAGCAACTATCCTCTTCCATTGCATTCTTGTAGCAAAACCTCATGTTGAGCCCGTTGTGCAAAAGGTGGATTTCTGTACTAACAACCAAATCTAACAATCCCCAGTTCCGTTGAATTTTGCTGCTCTGGCAAACAAATGCGATACCTCCTCTCACGCATGTTATGTCGTAGGTAAACAGATCCTTTGAACAAATCACTGTCAATCCTGCAAAGCATTCTATACGAATATGTACCTTTACCTCTAACAATTTTAAATGTTCATCTTGTATTGCAACTCACACAAAATGTTCTCGTGTCGTCCTGTGATATTTACGTTCTACCCGTTCGAACAAACGACAGAATATTCTTTAACGACATGGGTACTACCCAGCAAAAGTGTTTAACGATGTTCGTATTTTGAGATACACTCACGCACATATTTCTGTACCTTACCACACCGCTCAGCATCATTATCATAAAGGACTAACGTCAACCGGCTACTACAACAGCCTCTGGTACTTGTAAATGGTCAAAATGTCCTGTATACTATACAGCTTTTGAAAAGTCGTCAGGCGTTAAAGTTGCTTTTGCATTAAAATGTTTTAATTTGCAAATTTACGGATACGTACAGCAATGGTTTTGTCAGTTGAGGTAAGTAAGCCAGTGAAGCTGTTGTAAGAGGTCCTGGAAACCTGCTAGCTGAAATTTGTGTGCTTAAATTGTGTAGTTGCTAATACATGCAAAGGATGGAGTTGAAAGAGTTGTTGTGTGGCTGAACTGAAAAACGAAGTGAATGGAATTTCATCCAGATGCTCACCAAAACCTGTCACACAAAGTGGGATACCTAGCGGCATTTTGCATGAAACAGAAACGCACGGACACACGAAACACTGTTGTTTCAAACAGAGGGTTCGGCGGTATTCATAGTGGTTGCAAATTATTTTAACAGACATTTTCAGAGCTGCACAATTTGTGCTATTTTCGAGGCAAGTGCCAACCAAATATCAGACAGTTCAGAATGATTTTTTTTTATTTACAATTTTGAGTAGGAACTATTTGTGGACATAGAATTTGCTTTTGATTTCGAAAATTAACAAAATATGCAATTTCTGTTGAGATATAAAAAATTGTATGGATATTGAATGTGTTATATTTACGAAGAACCAATTTCACGAGGTTAAAGATCAAAGGTTTCGGTGATGAGTGTAGTTCGATCTTATATCCGTTATTCATTATTGATTTGTTAACGTTTGTTGTAAGAGGCTGATCATGCAATGAAGGGTTTCATGATTAGGTCTTCCATAGGCTCCAACTCAGGCGTTCGAAGATTAACAATCTATTCTGTCTTAACCACATCAACCACTCTTTATATGTCAGGCGAACACACACAGATGCTCCCTTACATAACCCAGAATATCATAGCAGTATTCTCACACTCATAGCTCTCCCCTGTTCACGAGCAAAATCAAGATACTCTACATCGACCGAAGGTAGTTAAATGACATTCGTTTATGCTTCTTGCCCATGCAGCTTCTGCAGAAGTCGTTTGTTAAAACGCCAAGCCTTTTTGTATTCTTGCTTATAAGATATTATCGAGTGATCAAACTCAGATGGTGGATCTGAGGTGGTTTAATCAGATTTGTTTGGTCGCCAGACATGTTGACCCAGCAGTCAACCTAAGGTTTGACCTTCTACTAGCATCCAGTTTTAGTATTAGCTTAGATTAAGGTTATCTGAGAGAACAACGAACTCCAATATCAGTCTCGGATCCATTTATATAGAAATGGATTGATTTGTCGTCTATGAAAACATCTTCCTCCCAGAAGGATCTACAGGGCATGCTTATGTGAAAGTCTTTGTGAAACCAATGTTGGAGTATAGTCTAGTCGATGTTCTCTGGGACGGTTCTTACTGTGCGTGGCCAAGCAATTTATTTTTCCACTATGTAGTCGCTTTAAGGCGAATAGCTTGCCATTTCAGCAGAAGTACTCTCAAAAACCAATTATCTCTCTCGACCTCCGGAATGGATCCGAGGGTTTTGATAATGCGTACAGCATTTTCGACACCTTGGATGAGGCTCGCCGACGCGGCTCAGCATCAGTCCATGGCCTGTCGCACAGACTTAGTGCTGCTAGGGGTTGGGGAAGTAGTAGTACCATGACTTTCCGTAGTCTTGTCACTCCTTGAAAGTTTTGCAGGATTTGATTCGTTGCGTTTTACCTTTGGGAGGTGCACCGTGGATGCGTGAAGGTAGAACAAACCATTCAACTTGTGCGATGAAATCCAAGATTGATGTTCACTCAATTAAAATGAAGTAAAGATACTCATATCTAAGCGCTGCCGAGCTATTTAATGCAACAAAAAATGACTTATGCACGCCTAATGAATGGTTCCTCACCATCACTTGCTCGATCCACGAACAAAGAGTCCCTCTAAACTGTGCCACCTAAAGAGTTATTATCCTCCTTAATACCTCGTACAAAACCTTTTATACAATATTGTGGGAATTCCTAAAACCTCTCATCTACGATTAGATTGAAGCTTTCATTTTTATGCCCGATATTCACACTACAGATCCTCTAGAAAACCGGAAAAGTCCACATAAATAATCATTACCGCTTTATCGGTATCGGCATCTATAGAGATGAGCTATACAGGGTCATGTCAAGTTTCGATTTTACTGCCAAACTCCCAAACTCGTCAGATTATACCCAACGACGAAGTAAAATACCCTCTGTGGAAGCAGTCCCATAGAGACCAAGATCACTGATGTCAAAAATATATTTATACAATGTGAGGACATCGCCGATGTTACGTACATCTTTAGCGTTATACTTGAAACAAATTTTTCGTAACTCCAAAACCAATACAAGATATTCAGTTTCAAAAAGTCTGTACTACTGCAACGCTGATGACATTGACATCTTTGGCAGATTGCAGCGAAATGTTACAGAAATCAAACAAAGAGACTCTTATCAATCACTATTTTGTTGGGCTAAGAAGACAACTTAGTAGTAAGGCCTTATGAAGAACTACTAAACAGATTTCATATGAGGTCCTACCCGTCCCTTTACGGGGGAGAAGCATTGATGCTACCGAAGACAGATTAAGGATCCTTGATCCTTCTACCTTGGGGAGAAGATATAAGAGCGAACTCTAGAAGTTGTACAGAGCATTGAGCATAGTCAGAAAGATACGCATAAGTGGACTGACTTCCAAATCGGAAGGTTCCGTGTTCGAATCCCAGCCTCGCCCGAAAGACATATAAATTTTTTCAGTTAACGAAAATCAAGTATGATGAGTAGTTGACTAGAAATCAACAATAAGCCAACCTCCACTAAGAATTTAGTCTCCCCATTAAATGTTGGATGTCACCTATGGAGCGAAATAACTTATTGAGCCCAAACATCTTTCTTTCTCTCTTTATCCCATTTTCCACAAAAACTTAACACCTGCTCAGGCACTTTAAGTGCATTCATATTACGTTCTTTAAAAAAAAAAAAAAAAAAAACAAGTCGCCTTAAATGGCTAAGAAACATAGAGCGAATGGATATTAACGAGCTAGAGGAAGTGAGAATCCAACCTTAGGTAATGCGCACAACCATCTTAGAGTGCGCAACTGGAAGTATTTAGTTTACTTAAGACCGCGCTAACTGTAGAGGCCTAGTAATCGAGGAACAGGTCTACGCCTGACTGCGGCATCATCTGAGTAGATAAGTGTTTCTACGTACGTGTACAGGGTCCTAAAAAACTGCCAACCACGCAAGAACAACTGGGATTATTAATTTTGTAACTTAAAAACTCAGGTTTGTCGATTCCACGTCGATCTAAGGAATTGGACATATAACAAAGAACACTCCATCGAATAATGTCGGTCATAACACGAGGTTCAACTCGCACAAGAACCATCATTAGATGGATAGATAAATTTTAAGAATTTTCCGAAAAATCATTTTGCATATTTGTCCCGTTTTTCAAGAATCCTCTCTGTATGTTACTGTTAGCTGCGGTTTTTGGGTGAAGGGGCATCTTGGACCTTATTTGCCTCCTCGTTGAGTGAAAGATCTCTCGAAAGGGTGAATGTGAATGGTGGTGACACGAATGATTGAAAAAAGTGCGACTTCTTTCCTTTGGTCATGTGAACGAGAACGTCTATGTTAAAGACGCCAGTCAATTAAAGCGCTCAAAGCCAACATTCGTGGTGTGTTCGATGAAATAGAATCACATGTATGTAGAAGTTTTATGAACAATTCAAACAAAAGAGCCAGGATGTGCCACAGATATCGTGGGAGTCAAAAGCTGCATACAGGACCAACGCGCTCAGAGTAATCAGTGCCTTTCGAACAATGTCATATAATTCAGCTTGTGTTTTAGTAGTTATGTTGTCCATTAACCATTTGGCAAATAAACCCCGGATTATGAATACAAGAAAATGGAATGAGGAATATCTGCCGATATGGGACCACAACAAAGAGTGATCAATCTTAACGAATTACGGTAACGATGGAACTTTTCGGAAGAACAACATCGAGCCGTAGATAAGCCGGGAGAAGGAAAGATAAGCTCTTAGATAAGCCAGATGAAAACAGCCACGTATCATTTAGGGACGATGGAAATCAACACTGCCCAAAGTGCATACACACCGATGAAAATGCACTGCACTCCAGAACCGAAATATAACAACTAAAGAGGAAATAAGGCCAGTCAATCAACCTGGAGAATATAACCAGACGAATTATAAAGTCTTAGGGAAGCAATGATTGAGCGAGACTTACCACGTTATTAAAGAACCAGCATCAAGAAGAAAGACTGAAAGCAGAATCCAAATGTGAGGCAATGCATAATATAAAGCTGGAGCCGCCTTAAGTTCATCACTCGCCTTTGATGAAAGACAACTTCACTCATTTGTTCTTCTTATGTTAATACATATACTCGTATATGTATATTGAATTAATTGATACTTTCTTAGCTTTTCTTCAAAACTATGTGAGTAACTTCTCATATACGATAACGCACAAAGTCGGAAACCTTGGATTAATGGTCCATTATTAAAGAAAATAAAACTTAAGAATAAATTAAAGGTAATATGACTAAAACATCCACTTAATATGCCTCTTAAAAATCGTTTTAAGGAGCTGAGAAAACAGATAAATCGTTGTATAAGGATGGCCCGTTTTATTTTTTTTCAAAGTAAAGGTGAAAGTGCACTTGGTAACCCTCGAAGAGAATGGTAAACTATAAATACGAGTAGTATTATAAATAACAACAATTCAAGCATGACTAGGTCCATTCTACTGTGCAATGATAGACATTTCTTTACAATTGGTATGGTGCCTTTTACTAATATTAACTCTTCGTACGGTAGTCATTGTACTAAATCTAACTTAGTCAACGACAGTGTTCATAGAACAAGCTTTTTCTTTGAAGAATTACTGGCTTAGAAGTTTACAAAGTTATCAACTCCTTAAATAACTCTAATGGATGTGGCCATGACGGTATTTCAAATCGTGCACTCAAAAACATTGCACTTGATATTGCTGTGGTACTAGCTTATATTTTCAACCAAAGTGTTTTCAGTGGAGTTTTTCTTGAAAAACTTAGGCGTGCCAATGTTTTACCTCTATTCAAAAAAGGTAATAAAAGTGACAAAAATAATTATAGACATATTTCGCTACTATCTTCAATTTCAAAAGTCTTTGAAAAACCTATGAAAAACAGAGTGCTGGCGTATCTAACAAAAATAAACTTTTTTAGTAAAGCACAATATGGATTTAGGGAAGGTCTGTCAACAGAAGATGCTCTCTTGAAATTTTGCTCCTTTATTTATAAAGGTTTGGATGAGAAAAAATGTTGTGCTGGACTCTTCGTGGATATAACCAAAGCTTTTGACATGGTCAACCATCGTATCCTGCTTCATAAACTCCACTGCATTGGTTTTCGAGGGTTTGTTTATGACTGGTTTGAATCTTATCTCAAGGATAGATCCCAACATCTTGGTGTGCCTCAAGGTTCAGTTTTGGGCCCAATATTATTCCTCATTTACATAAATTCCTTATTTAGTCAACCTTTTAAAGGAAATATCACAGCCTTTGCGGATGATCTTGGCATCGCTTACAGCACATCTAGTCTCCTTAATCTCTCTGTTGACATAAATTACGATCTGTATCTTTTAAGAATGTGGTTTGGTGTGCACGAGTTAGATTAAAAACTAAAGTTATGCACTTCAGTTTCTGTCGCGATATATTTCAAGATTGTAACTTTATCTTCCATTCAAAAGACTGTGACAGACTCAAAGTATCTAACTGTAAGTGCAGGTTTAAGTCAACAAGTGCACTTTTCAGTGCTGAAAATCCCTGCAACACTCATTGCTTCAAAGTTGAATCTGCTGAAGGGTATAAATATCTAGGTGATATTATTGATCAAAATATGAGCTGGACTAATCATATCCTAGCTTTAAAGCAATGCCTGCATTATACAGTTTATGTTTATATCGTCTCAGAAAGTTTCTTAATAGTAATAAAAACAGTGTATTCGCTCTATTCTAATCGAAACTGCAGTGTGGAATCAATTGCTGGGGTGATGCGTATCGAACCAAGCGTCAGCAGCTACTTGTATTTTGTATATTTTGTCCATTCACTGCCTATGTTTAGAACGCTGAGAATTCTACCTCTAAAACATTTGTATTTTTACAAAGTTATAAAAATATTTTTTTATAAGAGGAGGCTACTTTCAAAATCGTATTTCTACTCTATAGCTTCCTTTAAATTATTTAATAAACTCCCTTCACATATAGTATTCGCGTAATAAGAACATCAGGCGATTTTTAAATAAAGTTACAAATTGGCTTTTTGGATTTAACCATGATGAAATCAATGTTGGTCCAGTGATTAATAAATATTTTGTTCTGAATTTTCGCAATATTTGTACTCTTTACTCTTATATATGTACATGTACTGCATTTTTTTGATTTTCTTTTTTTTGAGAAAATCTTATCTCCAAACAAAAAACGTAATTTATTTTTTATTTTTGAAGTGACATTTTTATATATTAATGCCACTACGTATTCATAGTTTAGGAATGTTTATAATCATAATTGTAAATACCAATGAATTTTTGTAAAAAACAAAGGATACTGAAATAAATAAATAAATAAAATAGATTATGATTAAATTTTATTGAATCTACTCGTAGATGGTAACGCGGCGATGCCTATGGGTAGGAAAGTAGATTTAGTGATTAGGAATCCAAAATTTCTAGTGAGGATGGTCTTGTCTTTACCTTTAAAACATTCACTATTTCAAAAGTGAAAAGAAGTTGGGAAACAAACAACCAGATACACTACCAGATTCAGTATGGTATCTAGTGAGTAGACTTGAATTGCCGCTCCAATTAAAAATTGATTATTAAGTTTAATGCTTCGAAATATTTATCCGCGATACTACTCGAAAGCTAAGGAACGAATTTCCTCGAAATCGTTACTTCTTGCCATTTTAATTTAATTTCGCGAGTTTTGATAATTTTAATTATCTTGAGTTTCACTGTGTGTTAGAGAGTGATGTGGCTAAAGCCTTATCCAACATCAAACCAAACGCGGTAGGAGTAGATTGTATATCTATTAAGCTTATAAAACTAATTATGCCCTGGATATACTATCCTCTTACACACATTATTAACTCATGTATCAAGAGATCTGAGTTTCCTTCAACTTGGAAATATGCTAAAGTTGTGCCAGTGCCTAAAAATACTACGAGGATCCAGCCAGAAGATTTTAGGCCTATTAGTATTATACCGTGCCTATCAAAAATTTTTGAGATTTTTTTAAAAAACCAAATTAATGAGCACATAAGTTCAAATAAAATGTTATCTACGTTTCAATCAGGTTTTAGAGAAAATCACAGTTGTATCACGGCTGTAATAAAAATTATAGATGATTTAAGGAGAGCGTATGATAAAAATAATGTATCTTTTCTGTGCTTATTGGACTTTTCTAAATCCTTTGACTGTGTAAACCATCAACGCTTGATTGAGAAGCTGAAAAGTCAATTCAGGTTTGGTAATAACTCTTCATCTCTTATATTTAATTATTTAAATGGCAGATTTCAACAAGTACATACTAGCCAGGGAAGTTAAAATTTTCTAGCGGCGCATTCAGGTGTCCCACAAGGATCTATTTTAGAACCACTCTTGTTCTCAGACACAGGTCTGTCTTAATGCATCGGTTCATTTATATACAGACGATGCTCAGGTATATCTGTCTAGACTTGGAACGAATTTATAACTGGTCTGTTCTCAATAAACGGTCCCTTCTAAATCTAAAGCAATTTTTATCTGTAATGACAGGATTCATTTCAGGTGCTTGCCACAACTACATTTAATGGGATAATTGATTCCATATGAAAATGAGGTGAAGAACTTAGGAATATACATCAACTGCAAACTTTCGTGTGAAAGCCATATCAATTATGTTATCAAAAGAATATATAGTGGTCTACGCCAACTTTATATCTCATCCGCCTTTGTCCCGATCTTAACAAAGCTTAAACTCGTAAGAGCTCTGTTTATGTCCATTATAAACTACAGCTCAGTAGTTTATAGTAATATTGATGCAATGCCCTTTTGGAAACTAGAATTAGCATTTAAATCGGCGATTCGTTACATAACATATATGGTCTCCGTAAATATGACCACATTTCGAGATGTTGCCTTACGCTTACCGGATGTACCCTTAGACAACATATAAATATACTAAACTGCACATTTCTGTATAAATTGCTCAAAACTAAGCAGCCGACATATTTCTTCAAGAAACTAAGTTTGGATCATTCAAATCGTACCCAAAATATCGATGTTCCTTATTTTAACTTTTTAATTAGTCAACGTTTATTTTTTGTTCATGCTATAAGACTTTGGAATTCCATACCAATATACATACGCTAATATAGTTCGCTTTTTATTTTTAAAAATTTGCTTGTTTGTTTTGTAAAGAGTAATCGTAACAACCACATTTTTGATTAATAGTAAATTTTAGTCGACTCATATTAACTTAAAAATATATTTTCTCTTTTTTTTATTGAAACTATGTATCCTAGATACCTTAATGTTAATATTATATGAATAAGTACAAACCATGAGAATGTAATTCTGTCCAGAAATAAATGAAATAAATAAATAAAAAAAAAATAAAAAGATTCTATTGGAAATACGCTCACTGGTTATTTTACGCTTTCATCTCTCTGTTAAGGGAGGTTTTAAAAAGCCAAGTTTATAAAAATCTCCATGAGGCTTGTTTGAAAATCGCTGTTTGAAAGTCATACAACAGAGGCCTCTTATCGCGAAAACCTCTAAACATCATTCGAATAGGCAATTTAGAGCATTAAACAAGGGCACATTGATTGCAATTTCTGAAACATCAAGGCCAAATCCTAGGGTCAATTGCTAGCCCTGCTACATATAAATGCCGCTATCTAATCGCACAGTCAAACCGTTTTCCTTAATCATTCGTTTTTGCTGTTTTTTGAATGAAATCCACCTTAAGCATTCGTTTTATAAGTAGTTGCGTCACTCACTTAATCACCTTAACGTCATGAGTCAAATCACATATAATACGGGTAGACGAGCGACGCTAATTCTGGCTCTCAAAATTGGAGAGAAAAAATAGCCAAGAGGACTACAAAAACACCTCGAACAACAATAACAGCGAAATCACCAGCAATAGTAGTGCCATAACTAGACACATTACCATCCGTGTAGTAAAATAACCATTCATATCGTCAGCGGCGTGGCAAACATCAGTTCCGTTGCTTTTCGGAGCCGTTGGTTTGATACTAGCGTATTCATTACTTATGTACATAGGTACTTAGAGCTACCAGCTTCACCCAATTTCGCTCAAAATTAATTATGAAATTCGCTTGCGATTTCAGACACTAAAATATCGTATAACACAACTACGGGAAACAATTTCAATTTCAGCTGAATCGTGACAAGAATATTTCGACACTCAACAAGCACTGTCAAACTGCAAACATTACCGCTATGGTGCATTGCGGTTATTCGCGCTTCCAAATATGTATGTACTTCATATCGATTACAAAATTTAATTTTATTTAATAAATTTCCCCGGCGATGAAACAAACATGATAGTGTATGTACGGATACGAGTGCAATGTCCCGGTGAGTTATTTTTTGAGAGTGAAACTGCTGTTCATGTTCATGTGTCATAAATACGGATACGTAGATACTCGTAAATTTAGCTACTGTGCTCAAAAACTGAGCATACATTATGCCAATAGCTAACGATGTTAATGACATTTAGTTAGTGTTAGTGACAACTGCTATATTCTAGGCTTAAGGGGACTAATTCAGTCAACCTGAAGTTTTTGCCTGCGTATCACATCTCAGCTTGACTTTCGCTCCCGTAGAAGGAAAATAAACAAACGCGATAGATCACCGGATTCTGAGGCCAATTTATTGTCCTTGAATAAAAAATTTCAAACTACATAATATGGCTAGTAAAACTAGTGCTCCTAGAAAAGACTATGGTATCGAGCAAATTCAAATCGAACAAAATAATTGATTATATTTTAAACATAAATTTTCGTAATAAGGAGGCTTACGGGATTGCTACAACGTAGATCAACGTAGAGCTATACAGCAGAGGAGTGGATCTTATTCAACAACTTTGGAATTAATGTGTGCCTGACCAAAGGTATTCACGCGGCAATGATGGATCTCGTCCGTGACGTGCACATTTGGCGAACTAATTGGTAAACTCAATTCTTCACAAAATAAATGCTGGTGTGCAACATTTCTCCGTTCTGTTTTCGACACTCTTTTTAGTTTCCGTCAATGATCTCTTGATCTGCTACTTCTAATCTAATATATTTCTTTGCTGACGGCAGTACTCTCTGCTTTTCATATTCGTTTCCGGACTCAAGTCCCTGCTCTTCGGCTGTAGAACGGAAACGGTAGCGTATATTAAGCTTATTAAATTCCGATAATATCAGCATAACTAATTGGAAAATTATTAACAGGGTGGAATTTATTGCTTCCTAAACACAAAGAAAACAGTCAGCCATTATCCATGAATGGCACTTGCATCGTCGAAACCGATAAACTTTCCATTCTCGGTATGTGTGTCAATGACAACTTACGTTGGAATGACCACATATTCAGTGTCGTCAAAAATGCTGCGAAATGTCTAGGTTTGCTCAAGCGATGTAAGAAATACTTTACCCCCTGTGATTTGGCCTCAATATACATATAAAGCCTTTATCCGCCCGAAATTGGAGTACAATACCCTCATTTGGACGGGTGCGCCCAAAACATCTCTGCACCTCATATATATGGATCAAAGCCGCGGGATAAAAGTCATAGGTGATACTAATATCACTCAAACAAGGGACACCCTTGACAGACGTAATATCTTATGTCTCACCTTGTCGTATTGCTATTTTCACCACCAGTGCTCCACCGAAATTGCCAGCAGCATTCCACCTCTTCTAACTTTTAACCGTAACACCCGTCTCGCTATGAATGCTCATCGCTATACCATCAAGCCCATTTTCGGACGTACTCTGAAATATCGTGACTCGTTCCTAAGCCGCACAACTCGCTTATGGAATGCCCTGCCGAGCTCTTTATTTCCTAGTTACTATAACTTACAAATATTTGAAACCAACGCACATCAATATCTCTCTTTTTCCCTCCCTAACTTCCCCTCGCCAACGCTATGTGCAAATATCTTAAGGCTACACAAAATCTCTTGTGCCCGCGCCAATTATAAAACAAAAAAAAAATAAAAGGCTTCTCTTAACGCATTCGAAGGCTGAATTCACTGAATCTTGTTTGAATGCCAGGTCAAAGTGGGATCACGGGAAATGAGATCGCCGATGAATTTGCTAGACAAGGCTCAGAGCAGAGTTAGGACTCGGTTTGAGCTTTCATTGACAGCTGGGTTTCTTGTGAGCATATTATGACTCAAGTTCGAAAAGAATGCTGTCCGACTTCAAGTAGCCTAAGTAGCAAAGACTGAAAACTACTTACTAACGTAACGGGCACTACGCTTTGGCTATGATAGTAAGTGATATAAGCCCTTGTGAAGACATCACAGGGTATTAAGTCTATGAATGTCCAGTCTACAATCTTTGTCTGAGAATTATGTTCCGACAGAAAATGTTGGTTTGATTTCATATATAGCGAATTTTCGTTAGAAAAGTGATACAGGTATTTGAAAATAGGTGTTCCACAGAACAACAAAGTAAAAACGCATGGTAGTTTAGATGTTACTTTTTAACAGAGACTTATTTCAGTAGATCTTGTAAGACAAATGGTGCCATTCTTGCTATTGGCGATATAGGGCCGAGTTTTTAGTCATCGAGGATGCATTCATCTTCAAATAATCAAATTCTGCAGAATACCGGAAGAAGTTTACGTACTTAAGTGTACACTGCAGGTTGTAATTATTTCATGGTCTAATTATACATGTCACAGCATATACTCACCGAATGATGACCTTGTTCGTTCACTATGTTGGAGGTATATCTTCCAACGGTTAGCGAGCAGTTGAGAATAAACCGCGTTCCGAGCAGATCCCTTTAAAATCTATCACTAAGTTTCATCCCTAGAAACGGAGATTGGTCATACTGAAAAGTGCGAATTCAGTGTTTTTACAGCTAATCAGTGTAGACAAGCAGATGCATTCAGAGATACATACTTGAAGTATTCCGCAGTTTTTAACGGATAAACCATTGTTTTACACGAAGTTGTCTTTGCGATTGTTTCGCCAATTTATGCTCATTTGAAGATAATATTTCAATAGGACGCTCGATTTCTAAATGTAAATAAAACAAGTTGTGCGTGAGATATCCAATCATTTTCTTTTTTATTTGAAATGGAATATAGCATCGCTCAAATGTTTGCCTCGGCTTTGCTTCGTGGCACCTGACTTTGTCACATGAATCTGGCTGAATTTGCTGTATGGCGTTCGTTTGCACAGACCTGTGATTTAAGAGAGTCCCAAAGGAAGAATGTTGGTAGACGGCTCACGTGGCGCGCCGCCGAAGTAACATGCATGTTAAGAGGCATGCCCTCCAATTGCTCGTGCAGAATGTCTATCGTGCCATGCGCTGTGTGGAATGTAACACCGTCCTATCACATGTCGTGTTTATCTATATCATCCAGTTTAACCCATAAGAAGTTACTTATCATCGATCTGTCGCGCTCGCCGTTAACGGTTATGATAATGCCAGTTTCATTTTGGAAGAAGTACTGACGACGATTTCGCCAGACCAAAATCCGTACAACACAGTATCTCGCGTGAATTTTTATTGTCCCAAATCTGAAAATTTTTCTTGTTCACACATCCATTCATCACTGGTCCTCGTAGCTAAAGATGATTTCTTTTTAGCGAAATTTGGGTCAATTTCAAACTGTTTCAGAGTCCAATAAGGGAACATAGCGCGTTGTCTATGGTCATTCACCTTAAGTTTATGGGTTAGTTGGATCTTATATGGGTCCCGATCCAAAATTTGCCAAGTTGAAATCGCAGAAAGGTAAAGTTCTTGTGAAGGACTGCCTCATATTTTCCCTTACATTCTCACGCACAGCAGCATTTCAGTGACGTAAAGGTATTGGCTGATTACTTATCGAACCCGTTGACTCGAATTTGGCCACCAAACGTAGAATAGTCAAATCGGCATGAGGGTTGTGGCGAGGATAAAAATCACATACAGCGCGAAAGGTTTCTCGAACGAAGCACTGATTTTGAAAACAGAAATTTAATGGTTTGCCGACGTTGTTCAACAATATAATATTCCATGGTGATTTGCAACAAACTACTGAATAATTCACAATGAATTTGACAGATGCTGCTTTAACAACATGGCCACTATAACCTAACAAATTTCGAGCATCCCTATTGAAAGACCCTGTACTTGTAGCAAGGTAAACTTTAGCCACAATATATGTATGTATCGACAAGGAAGACCTATTGAAGTAATATAGCTGACAGAGTACATAATAGGTTGACCACCAGTATAAGTATAAGTATTTGCTTGGAAAATTTAATAAAACTTAAAACCCCTTTGAAGTGATTGCCTTAAGATGATTAGCATAGAAGCTCTTATCTCAGTAACTTAGTTCTTAAGATGAGTGAAATGTGTGGCAATTTGTCATAAGACTAATATCTTAAGTCAAGCACTTCATCCAAGAGAACGAGTTGACAAAATCTTTAGTTCAAAATGTTTGAATGAGTAAAATCGAGCCAGATTCCGTAACTTCCGAAAATAGTTATAATTCTTAAACTACTAAATACCTACAGCCTGGGTAGTTCCCCTTGTCCAGGTCTTTTTTATAGCCATACTCCATGCTACACGTATAGTACTAAACTGTTACTGCCTCTATTCAACCATTTATGCTTTTCCAGCATCTGCTGTATGGTGGAATATTGTACTGGTCAATAAATTACAATCACAAGGCCCTTTACCATAATCCCTAACATCATAACACTCTTCATACTCATAGCACTCATCACATCATTACAACTCACACTTCATGGATCGTGTAATCTTCAATAATGAAACGCGCGCGTAAGTAAACTCAATTTTCACATATCCCATTGGCTTTCATGAGCGCGTCCATAAGCGTCTTCATGACCTCGTCCTTTTCTCCCTTAAATCGATGGCAAACCGAAAAAGCAAGAACCGTTCAAACTAGCTAGCTATCCGTATCTACATTAAGTGGGTATTAATTTTCTTCGGTCATCAAAAAAGATTACGTTCTATGAGTTCACGGCCAACAATGGGGTGGTGAAGGGGTGTTTGTAACATGACGCGGTGTGGCGGGTTTGTAACATTTTCATGCTGGGCTACTAACCACCCCATTTTCGACATAATCACATCCGAAATTTTAATGCGTTCTTTATGTTCAATTTTGCTCGCTCACACGTACAATAGACGCTACCGCCAACAGCACCATACAAGTCTCAATCAAGAAGCGTAACACCGCTTCCAAGGAGCATGCACCGTACGCCGAACCCCCCATATCGGTATTCGGGGGTATCCCGAATTCTGAACCATATCTCACATCTAATGCTCCTTTCAGATTGAGAACGAAATCAAAATAAAAGTCGTAAAATTCCTTAAAATCAGCCAATAAAACGAAGTAAATTCTCCATTCATCGCTCGTCCTTGAAGTGGGTGGGTGGGTTTTTCAGAGTTATAAAGGGGGGCTGTGGTTATAGCATAAAAACAAATCCTTACCGCTTCCCGTACACCATCTACGTACGTTCGCCCAGCGTATTGTCTTTGCTTACATCCATTTCATTTTCTATGATTTTTCTTTTTGGTGTGGAATTTTGTTTTTGGCTTTGTATGGATTTCCTTCTTTTTTTTGTTTTTTTTAAGTCTTTTCGCTCGTGTTGTTCGCTTCAGCTCGTGCGGAGAATCCTGCGGTGGATGGCAATAAAAATTTGCCACAGCAAATAAGCAGCAATGTGAAGGTGATGGGTCCTGGTCCTGCTTCTGCTTCTGGTTCTGGCCCCGGTTGGGTATCGTGTCGTTTTGAATGGTGTTGTTGGCGACCACTGTCACCATCCCCACTAAAGCTTTTACGGCATTTAGCTTAATGGGTATGCCAGTAGTTGTACACTTTGGAAGAAGTCCCGTCTTTTCTGTTTCGCTGTTTTTTTCTTTTTGTACAGTCTCCTTCACTGCCAATTCGTATCCGTATCTGTATCTCATATTTATTGTAATAGTTTTTCCATAATGATGGACTGATCTGTTTTGAATTTAAATCACTTGCCAGTTTGGGGCATAGCAGAGTAGACAAAGAGGGGCTCCCTCCTTGTGGCATAGACAACAATAAGACAGACGCCTAAAGGCAATGACATCTATTCTCATTTCTGCAGCATATGAGTTTGAGTTTAAGTTTGAGGTTCAGTTTAAGTGTATGTGCTTGTGTTTGTGTTGAAGGAATATACGAACAGAAGGAGTAACATGAATATAAAGTGCACAAGAGTACGAGTATATTCGATTCGTACGTACACAAAACGTAAATGCTACGTTCTACGAATTACATTTCAAAATGAATCTCTCAATTTATTCGCTACGTGCTGAGACTGTACAAATGATGTTACTAGCTCTAGACCATAAGACTCTCTTTCTTATAACATACCTACATATGGTCGTGCATATATCCTTTAAATGCATTGCGTATGAATTGTAGTTGTTTGTGTTTGGTTTCATACATGTGCTTACGGGGGGACCCCCTACTGTGTATCGAGCAACTGATGATTGAAATCGCTACAAAGATGATGTTGCTAATGATGCTGCTGCCATTCGGCTTATACACGTTTCACCAGTTTGCACATGTTTCTTGCTGCAAATTCAAATTCAAAATTACACATTTATGATTTCTCGGAATATTCCGAATGAGTTGAATAGAGAAATTGTAAACTGGTGATTGCCTTGGAAATACTCCAAATTAAAACCATTTAAGTAAAGAGATCATAGATTCGATTTCGAGAATTTGTACATGAGAATCATTCGCATAGATTTATGGAAAGTAATGAGCTGCTGGAAATACTTGGGCATTATGGTGAGGAGAAAGTATTCACTGCAGGTAAATATTCAATCAGGACAATGGGACAATTGCTGTCGTAGCGCCACACCAGGATTGGTTCATGCACAAGTCATTGAACCAAGGTAAGACCCTGAGCAAATCACAGAAGCCCAACTGGAAGCAGGCTTCAACGCCAAGTCTGCATATAATACAGTCAACAAGAACAAAATTCAACAGGTGCTTTATCGTGTAGAAGTAGACCCCTCGATAAGCAAGCCTCTAACGGGTGAAGTTCATGCTACTTACAAACTAAAATTGATGTTGCACCTCAAGATTATGGTCGAAGAGCTACACATAACAACAAAACAACAACAGAACAAGAACATCAAAATAAACGCAGCATCTGCGGTGGCTCACATAGTGTCAATTGCAAAGGCTGTCCGGTCTACATCGATATGAAGCAAAGAATGCATCCTCAGCCAAAACAACAAATCGCATCTACAATATTCCCAACAAACCCAAATGATGTCTCAATAGGTAGCGTTTTGAATAGCGTAACCTATGCCAACGCAATAAAAGTCAGACCTACATCCAAAGCTGAGCAACGCATTAACGTCGAAAACCCCCCAAACATGAAGGATTCAAATACTCGTAATCTTTAACGAGCTCTTTCCTCTCTCACTCAAACCCTCTCAAATTGTATAACCTCCATCGAAAATATGATGCAAGAAATCATCCGAAATCAATCCCTACTACTATCTAACAAATGAACGAACTTAAAATTTGTTACTGGAACGCCACAGGCATAACCCAACATTGACTCGAGTTCAATCACTCAGGAACTAAATCGATATCGCACTAATATCAGACACCCATTTGATTGATACACACAACATTCAAATAAAACGATGCGAGTTCTACGACACTAATCACCCACATGACAAGGCTCACGGTGGCACTGGAATTCCCATCAAAAGCCCCCTTAACCACCGCCCCCTACAAAAGTGCCATGAAAAACATCTCCAAGGAACATCTAGTTGCCTTACTACCTTACCCGGACCTTATAGACTTTGGGGTTTTCAAAAAATATTAATAGAAACCATCTAAAAGCCATATGATCTTTCATCTGACCACTCACCTGTGATTATCACACAGAAAAATTTAAGAAGCATGGAACAAGGTCCGAAAAACCTTATATGCAAATAGATAAACTGGCTTAAATATAAAAAAATAAAAAAACATCTTATCGATCAATAAGTCGCTTGTCCTCATTATCCATAGTCTTCTAGAAACTACTATTCGGATTCAGAGCTATGCATGGTACGATTGAACAGGTCCACAGGGTAGTAGCAGAGGTTAGAAGAGCTTTCCATAAAACACAATACTGCACGGCTGAAGGTTCAACAAAATCTGTCACCATGACCTCATCTATAAAATAAATAAACTCCTGCCACAGCACATTCACAAAATCTTAAAAGCGTTCCTGCTAAACCGCCATTTTAGAATAAATTACAAGTCTCTCATATCTAAACGCCTCTGTATGTTATAAGAGCGGATGTTCCCCAAAGAAGTATATTTGACCCACTCCTATACATATTATTTACATCAGATCTCCTGACGGACACAGCAGCTACCGTAGCCTACCTTGGCAAACCACACCGTGATACTAAGCACCCAGAGCGACCCTAAATCAACTCTTCATAAAAAGCAAAACACTTGGACAGCAAACTAGACGAAGAGCGCATCCTCCAAAGTAAAAAAGTGAAGAGCCTCCTTATCCACCTCGACAGATGACATATACTCGTAGTTTTGGGGCTCAGCAAGCTCTTTCAATTTAGAACTCCGTTGAGCCGTTACATCATGGGTGAATTTTACCCATTCAGAATTGATTCCGTTATGTATTTACAGATGCTAACACAAAGTGATAAAACGAGTTTATGTGAATTATTGCACGATAATTCAGTGTTGCTACCTATGTTCTATGTTGTTCAGTGCAGTTGTTTGCAACCCAGAGAATAAGGGTGAGTTAACGTTTTTTTTTTTTTTTTTTTTTTTTCTGGGTAGTTACGTAAGTTTTTCGTACCTATTTGTATTTCTTAGATATTATTGAACGAAATGGCACGACGATTCTTAAGTGATAATACTAAATATATCGCGCATCTGAATCAAGACGATCCCCAAGAGAGTGACGATGGCCTTTTCGTGGATGACAGTGAAGAAGACGAACATTTTGAGTCAACGATTTTTGAAGGAAGTACGGATGATGAGAGTGATACTCCCGATATGGAAAGTTTGGTTAATGAAATGGCAAAAAAATTACAAAACCGATTCATCAGAGCTTTTATGTTCACCGAAACAAAAAAAAACCGGTTAGGTACTTTGTGGTTAGAAATAAGTATAGGTAAGCATTTAGGCATAAGATTTTTTGTTTGTTTTTAAAACGGATGAAAATTATAAGATGGTAAATGGATGCTCTCAAAACGCTAAGGTCAAGGGGAAGACCTAGCAGGTCAAATGTTGTTATACGCATTCCCGGTTGTAAAGGCGATTCAAAAAATATTCGAAGTCCTGATGATGCATTTAATTTATTTTTTACACACAAATGAGCAAATCAAGAAAGATGAAAAACAATCTGAACTTTATGAAAGGGAGGTCAAAGAAGAAGAAGAAATGAGAGCATTTGTTGTGTTGCTGTGTACAATGGGTATCTTAAATTGAAACAAAACATAGTTGACATAATGGAGAATCCGTCAGCGAATGACCTCGAGCACATTCTGTTTATAGTTATAACCGTATCTATCCGAAATCATAACTTCCAAGCGCGTCTCCTGGTCCGGGTGTACATTAAAATGTCCTCAGGAAAAAGACATCGAGCAGAGTCGGCCTCGCGTAGTTCAAAAAATGAAAATAATTCAAGAAGGAACTTGTATGGACCATTGCTAATGGGACTTACTAAATGGACTAATGGGTAGAGATGATGAAGACATTGATTGTGATGAATTAATTGATACCAGCAATAAAATTGTTACATAAAAGTGCGAATTTTGTTCATAGTGCCATATGTTCAAAGAATATTAAATACTATTCAATTAAAAAACTATCTATTGGTATAAAAATTGCATTGTTACAACCTTGTGCTAAACTACTTTAAAGAGAAAAGCTGTCAGTATTACTACCATGATGTTAAAAATTTAAAATTGTTTAATGTGATCTTATTCGGGCTGGATCATATTAAGGTGAGCGCACTTAAAACCAAATTCAGCAAACATAGGTTAAAATGTATTGAAGTCAAACGGATCATTAAAAAATATGAACACTACACTGATACACTGTATCTCATTTCATTTGAGAATCGAACCATTAAATTGGCCGATCTGAAAAAAAAATCATCAATTTCTACTCCACACCCCGGTGAATTGGAGTTTTCGAAGAAAACTGAAAGGTAAGCTGACTCAGTGTCACAACTGCCAGATGTTTGGACACGGTGAGAGAAATTGTCATGTTAAGACATACTGCGCTAATTGTGCAAGTTTAGACAATACTGTTCACGGTAACTTCCAATAAGAAATGTGCACACTGCAATGGTGAGAATAGATCCACCGATCCTCAGTGCTCTTTGAGAATGAAATACATCGAGATTAGTAATAAGTCTCTTAACCGCAGATCATCTCCATCGA
This sequence comes from Volucella bombylans, assembly GCA_949129095.1. Classification (NCBI taxonomy): domain Eukaryota; kingdom Metazoa; phylum Arthropoda; class Insecta; order Diptera; family Syrphidae; genus Volucella; species Volucella bombylans. The sequence goes on along the minus strand of OX422140.1, from coordinate 147,789,242 downwards.
TACCAAATAAAGCTTTAACCGCAATTGCTGCATCAAAGAGCTTCAATAACTTAAAAGCCTTTATAAATCCTCCGCGTACGACCCAAACAAGCGTGGCAATAGACTCCTTTCAAGACTTCCGCCCTTATTTCAGCGCTCTCTCATGGTAAGAGAAGAGAATCAGTCTGATTTTCTTCCTTCTCCACTATATTCGGAGAAAAACACACCTTTGGTTTCAAATGACATAAATTACAACAGTAGCGGTACCAAAAATAACACTCACTTTTCAATGGATGAAATTAACTCTTAAGTAGTGGACTTAATTAAAAATTTGTCAAATTGTACTAGTAAAGTTGAACAGTTTAAGGTCATTGCACATTTATCTAAAGGGTCCGCCATTTAACGTTTTTCTTTAAACTAGTGCTTATTTCGTGAATGGTAACACTTAGCTCATGTCTGATTTGACAGATAATTAGTTTTATCCTTCCGCTGAACGAATATGGTTGTGTATACGCTTGAACGACGCTGGGAAATATTGCGACATTACTTTGAAAATCATGGTAATGTTGCAGAATGTGTGCGAAAATTGCGTACGGTTTTTGAAAGAAAAGAAGCACCGTCAACTCCGTATGTTCGTTATCTTGTGAAAAAAGTGAAAGAAACTGGCATCCTCATCGATAAACCAAAGCGTGAAAAGCCAAAAACAGTGCGTACACCCGAGAATATTGCTGTTGTGGCAGAAAGTGTGCGTGAAGCGCCATCAACATCAATTCACCGTCGTTCTCAACAATTGAACATTTCGGAGACATCACTGAGACGAATTTTGCATAAAGACCTTAGTAGGACGCCATACAAAGTCCAATTGGTTCAGGAGTTGAAGCCAACTGAACATCCAATGCGTTTTCGCTTCGCTAAGTGGGCCTGCGATCGACTTAGAGAAGATGCCGATTTTGCCAAAAAAATCATCTTTTCAGATGAAGCTCATTTTGATCTTGGAGGGTATGTAAACAGGCAAAATTGTCGCATTTGGGGCACAGTAGACCCGCACGCATACATTGAAAAGCCTATACACCCAAAACGAGTCACTGTTTGGTGCGGATTTTGGTCCAGAGGCATAATTGGGTCATTTTTCTTCGAAAATGAGCAAGGAGTGGCCGTTACAGTCAATGGCGATCGTTATCGGGCCATGTTGAACGAATTTTTGTTCACAAAAATTGAAGAGGAGGATATTGGCAACATTTGCTTTCAACAGGACGGCGCTACGTGCCACACAGCCGAAGCTACACTCGATGTTTTGCGCCCTGTTTTTGAAGATCGCATTATCAGCCGCAGAGCTGATGTCGTTTGGCCACCTCGGAGCTGCGATTTGACACCGTTGGACTATTATTTGTGGGGTGCCGTAAAAGATAAGTGTTACACCGACAAGCCAGAGACAATTGACGCTTTAAAGGACAATATTCGTGAAGCCATTGGTGAAATACCGCTGCACACAATCGATAATGTGCTTAAAAATTGGACCGATCGTGTAGGCTACTGCATGGCCAGCCGAGGCAGCCATTTGAATGGAGTTATTTTCCATTATTAACCGGAAGGATAAAACCAATTACATGTCAAATCAGACATGAGCTAAGTATCACCATTCACGAAATAAGGACTAGTTGAAAAAAAAAACGTTAGATGGCGAACCCTTTACTAAGTACCTATATTATAATGCTAAAGTATGAGTGTAGTCTCAGAAGTACCCGACCTAACAAAGAAAACACAAAACAAAAATGGTGAAAAATATGTTTATTACTCTACGTAGTATCCTTCCAGTTCAATACACTTTTCCCAGCGATGTTCAATAACTTCGATACCCTGTTTATAGTAAGAATCGTTGAGCTCCTTAAAATAGCCATCAACAGGATATTCCATCTCTTTACTGTTGGCAAATCTTTTACTTTTATCTTTCATTTGCTCAAATTCGGAAATAGAAAATAATCTGTTTTGGCAGTTCCTTCGTCTCGGGTCGTCTCACGACGCAGTTTTTGTTCCATTGTGAGTAATCGCGGCACCCATCTTACGTACAGCTTTCACATGTCCAATTTTTCAGTCAACATGCGGTGTGCAGCTCTTTTTGAAATGCCTACCATATCTGCTAGTTCACGCGCTTTCAATTGACGGTCATCCAATACCATGTTGTGGATTTTTTTCAACATTTCTGGTGAACGCACTTCATTTGGTCGACCACTGCGATGTTCGTCTTGGCAACTAGTACGGCCTCGCTTAAACTCTACCACCCAATATTTTATTGTTGTATATGAATTAGCAGACTCCCCCAGTGTAGAATCCAGTTCCGTTTTGATGTTGGTTGGACTAAGGCCTTTCAAATGAAAGTATTGAATCACATAAAAATTACCAATTTTTTCTATTTTAAAAAATTCATTGAGAGCGTTCAGTATTGATGGCTACCGAACAAATACTAAACAACGTAACATCGTCAAGCTTCAAATTTAAGCTTTACTATATAACGTTGGTACTTTCTATATTACAATTGACATTATTTTTAAACAACAACAGCCATCTATACGTCAGGTCAGGTACTTCTGAGGCTACCCTCGTAATATGCTAAATACAAACTTAAGAATGGTGAATTGGAATTCTAAAGGAATTAATAGTAAAAAATTAGAATTTTTTAAGTCTTTAAATATTAAGAAAATTAATATTGCCCTGGTTACTGAACGGTACTCAAAATAAGTAAAGAAAACATTTCAAATTCATATTATATTATGAGTTATCGTGTAGACAGAACTAATAGAAATGATTTATTGAAGAGTAGGTATGGTGAGCGTGTTATATCAAGAAATGGGCCAGTCGATTGGCCGTCTCGTCTGTGCGATTTAACGCTGCTTGACTATTTTCTGTGGGGCTACGTTAAGTCATTGGATTATGCCAACACGTCGACGACGTTGGAAGAGCTCAGAGCCAACATTGAACGCGAAATAGAGGCCGTTTCGGTCGAAATGTGTGGCCGCGTCGTTGAAAATTGGGTCCAGCGAATTGATCGCTGCCATATGAATTAAGTCAAGTTCCATTCATAAATGTTTTTATTGTACTTCAAGCCGATAATAAAGTTTTTGAAATATCTCAAATGGTTTGCGTTTTATTTAAAAAAAAAAGTTGTCAAGTCCTTATTGGAAAATCCTATGGTATTTTTAGTCTCCCTCGACAAGACTTTATTACCTGAGTTGCTTTATTAGGCCGAGCTTGCCAATCGCTTCTTTTTATTGCTGACAAGGTATCATTAGTTGATAGCAGAGACGAGGTAGCCAAATAGCTACCATGATTCGTGATTCTTGTGCATCGCTTCAGCCTAGTTTTGAAATCAAAGGTCTCATTCTCCACAATCTGATGAGTTTGGCATATCATAACTTGTTTCTATAGATGTTGTCATATGCGGCCTCGAGGAAATACCTGATTTTTTTCGAGGATCTGCCGAAATGTGAAAATTTGCTCAGCAGTGGACTTTATGTGGCCAATCGGACTGGCTACAAATGGCTTCAGTCGAAAGACAAGTACTTGTACGCCATGTTAAGCAGATTAATGTCTCTTTTGTCGGTGCAGTGAAGTTAGTCTTCTTTTTTGTGGTTCACTCAAATGATGTTGAGATTCTGTTCACAGAGATACTTTAAGTCAACCAAATGTAAGAGTAATGCGTATACTCTGCTCGGTATTTCAAGAGGCTAGCTCAATATACTCGTATGCACATAAACGAAGAAACGTGATGGTGGAATCATGAAACGAAAACGGCGGTAAAGGGCAAGGGGCAAGCCTTTGAAGCGTAAACGTCTTGATTTAGACTATGCAATAGAGCCTCAAGTTCCAGCCGGGGTCCAAAGAAGATGGCGAATGAATATTAATTTTATCATTCACATGCGAAAATATCAGCAAACTCTGGCCCTCACTAGCTAGGTGACTCAAAATAGAGTGGCCTGTAATATGGTTCTAAGATGTGCAAATTTAGCCCACGAGAAAGCGCGGTAGCAATGCAGAAGCCTGGTAGAAATATGTAGCATTCGATGTTGTCATATGCATTACATGCTTCAACGAAAGAAGACTTTCCTCCTCGTTTTGAACAACCATAAAGCGAAAATGTGTGAGATAGCTATTATCGTCATCTTGTACAATACATCATATTTTACACGAGTATTTGGGTATGCGAAAACTCTGCTAGAAGTGGGTACAGCGTTTGGACTAAAAATAACAGCGTGTTGACGATTCAGAGCACTGTTTGGAGCTGTTTACGCGAAATAAACAGTAAGCGCGGTAAGTACCTAGATGGGGACCACGCGGGAACTCGGTACACCGCGTGCTGTTGACAAATGCCAAATGGGAATGTACTCCGGCGTAAAATTCCGGACTTTACAAATTCATTTGTATCGATCCTTTGAAAATAAATAAAAAAAAGAGTTCTTTCATGCGATATGTGATAACGGATGAAACGTTGGGCATATTACCTGTTGGCAAATATAAAAAAAATTCTCGCCGGAACTGGAGAGAGAGCTAACTGAGAGCCAACAACAAGAAGGTTGAACAAATAGTTCTATAAGAAAGGCAGGGGCGCTGGAATGATTCTATCACTCTAGAAGGAGACTATGTTGATGAATAAAATCAAAGTTTGCCAACAAAAATGGTGTTTTTTTATAGGTACAAGTAAAGGGTCCGCCATCTAACGTTTTTTTTTTTTTTCAACTAGTGCTTATTGCATGAATGGTAACACTTAGCTCATGTCTGATTTGACATGTAATTAGTTTTATCCTTCCGGTTAATAATGGAAAATAACTTCATTCAAATGGCTGCCTCGGCTGGCCATGCAGTAGCCTACACGATCGGTCCAATTTTTAAGCACATTATCGATTGTGTGCAGCGGTATTTCACCAATGGCTTCACGAATATTGTCCTTTAAAGCGTCAATTGTCTCTGGCTTGTCGGCGTAACACTTATCTTTTACGGCACCCCACAAATAATAGTCCAACGGTGTCAAATCGCAGCTCCGAGGTGGCCAAACGACATCAGCTCTGCGGCTGATAATGCGATCTTCAAAAACAGGGCGCAAAACATCGAGTGTAGCTTCGGCTGTGTGGCACGTAGCGCCGTCCTGTTGAAAGCAAATGTTGCCAATATCCTCCTCTTCAATTTTTGTGAACAAAAATTCGTTCAACATGGCCCGATAACGATCGCCATTGACTGTAACGGCCACTCCTTGCTCATTTTCGAAGAAAAATGACCCAATTATGCCTCTGGACCAAAATCCGCACCAAACAGTGACTCGTTTTGGGTGTATATGCTATTCAATGTATGCGTGCGGGTCTTCTGTGCCCCTAATGCGACAATTTTGCTTGTGCACATACCCGCCAAGATCAAAATGAGCTTCATCTGAAAAGATGATTTTTTTGGCAAAATCGGCATCTTCTCTAAGTCGATCGCAGGCCCACTTAGCGAAGCGAAAACGCATTGGATGGTCAGTTGGCTTCAACTCCTGAACCAATTGGACTTTGTATGGCGTCATACCAAGGTCTTTATGAAAAATTCGCCTCAATGATGTCTCCGAAATGTTCAATTGTTGAGAACGACGGTGAATTGATGTTGATGGCGCTTCACGCACACATTCTGCCACAACAGCAATATTCTCGGGTGTACGCACTGTTTTTGGCTTTTCACGCTTTGGTTTATCGATGAGGATGCCAGTTTCTTTCACTTTTTTCACAAGATAACGAACATACGGAGCTGACGGTGCTTCTCTTCTTCCAAAATCAGTACGCAATTTTCGCAGACATTCTGCAACATTACCATGATTTTCAAAGTAATGTCGCAATATTTCCCAGCATTGTTCAAGCATATACACAACCATATTCGTTCAGGGAAGGATAAAGCTAATTATCTGTCAAATCAGACATGAGCTAAGTGTTACCATTCACGAAATAAGCACTAGTTGAAAAAAAAAAAACGTTAAATGGCGGACCCTTTAGTTTATAATGTTAGTTGGGGCTTCTAGAACCACCTGATATTTAAAGGTTTGTTGCCAAGTCCGACATACAGTTTATTTCTGAATTATTTTCCATATAGTTAATTAACGCAAAAATTCATTTTCAGCAGGATCATATCTAAACAATGTAGCAGTCTTTTGCCAAAACAAGTGCAAGCACTTTTGAAAAGTACTTTCTGCACTTTAAATAGTCGCAAGATATCCTTTTGTTTGATTTCCTTTTGCAACACCTATAAACCTTGAGAAACCCTAAGTCCTTTGACCAATTTAAAAGCCATCTGACTGCACCTCAAAGCAATGAATTGCAGTTAAACGTAAAAACTAAAAAAAAACAAACATACACAAAGCAAAAAAACTGTTCGAGTACACTTCCCTAGGAACCGTTTTCGAAATATGTATGTATTCCTGTTATAATTATGTTCTAATAGAACTGAGAGCCAACAACAATTTCCACTACCGCACAATAATACTTAGTAAAACTATTTTCATTGTGCATTCGGCTTTTTTATTCGTATTTTCCACTAACGGTAATAAAAGTTTAGATAACTTTCAACAAATGAATGGTCCTCAACTTCCATGTGGTAATTAAAACATTCCTCTTGCTGCAGAGGCAGTAGCGGGTGCAGTACGTAGACCCAAATTTAACCCCTACTACATGCTACATACATATGTATGTTATATACATGCATAACCACTGCGTTCGCAGCCGTGCCACACACACTTTGTTTCCCTTTCGCGTTTTTCTCGTTTTAATCTATATTACCATGGTCATGGTGCAAGTGTGAATAAAGCGGATTTTTGCCGTTATATTCCTGTTATTTATTTATTTTTTCCTTGTCTTTAGATCCCCAACAGAAGAGCAAAAACCAAAAACCAAAAACCACTTCAATCCGTGAACTTTGAGAATTTGTCATTTTCGCCGCGATCCCACCCTGGAGTTCAAAGCACAGGGGCGGGCTATGACAACTTTTTGGGTTTCAGTTTGGAAAATTTTCATACTTTTTTCACGTTGCGAATGATAGGCAAAACCACAGAGGTTGACAAGGGGTGCTGGGTGCTGGGTGTTTGAGTGTTTGGTTGGTTGGTTGCATGGTAGAGGGTAGTTTGCAATCGTTTCCACGGATTGTAGGGCTGGGACGACGGGTAGTTGCGATATTTAATGTTTTGACAACTGTGCCAAAGGAGAAATAAATGAAAAATCATAAAAATACAATTCGACGTGGTTTTCGAGCGCTTTAGAGCAACTACTGCCTGCTGACTGACTGGTGGTTGCGCGTCCTGACGCAGTGGTGAGATGACGTTGTCTACGGAAATAGAGTAAACATCAATTCTCGTGGATATTAGCGCCAATAAAATGGAACGCAAATAGTTAGGTTTGTCTTTCATCTGTCAGAAATTGTTATTGATTTGATGCAGGGAACGATATGTCCATTTTTTTCTCTCCTCTTTATTTAGTTGTTATTCCTTAATTGCTTTGCGAAAGGGTTTTTTCACCGTTGCAGAGTTAAACTAGGAAAAAATAAGAAACCCTTGCTGGATGACCATAAGCCCTGACCCACAATGGGATCGGATTGTTATCTCGAGTTGATTGAAAAATATGCTAATACTGTTTGCATTTGAGAGGCCTTAATATTGAGAGATGAACCCAATTTATGGTGGAGACGACATGGTCTGAAAGATTCTCCATAAATTGGAATTTTGGATATTAAAATTTATCGCACCAATGGAATTTCGGTAGTTACCAGCATTACGTCTACATACTTAAACCCACCTCGTTGCTCTTTTACGACACAAAAGTGCGGAGCGTATGCTATGTCGTCTATGTCGTATAAAGTACCAGATCTTCAAGCAATTGTCCGGTGACCTCATTACTTTGGCTGATTCGGAGGTTAATTATTACCTCTGCGAAGCGAGTATAATGGAACATTATCATAGGCTCCCTTCATCAAGAAATTCTGGGAAGAAGTCTGAGCTAATGTGTCTGTAAAGATACTTTGAGTAGTCACCATGTCGGGATAAGCATGTTCTCTTAGTTAGTCTTCGATTGTGTGGATCAATTTGTACTGCGTGTACCTTTGCTATTTTGTTCCACGTAGCATGCTACCTGGTTTACAGATGTTACCCTAACTTCTGTTTTGGCCGACCGGTAACAGGTCGACTTTTAGGTAAAAAATAAGCATTTTGGTTCTCGACAGGAGAATATCGATGGACACCGTTGGCTGCTCCAATCGAAATTTTCCTAAAACCGCTTATTGTTCCATTTGCGCAGTGCCTGTATGCAGGCGATAGCTTTCTTATTGTTTCGTGCAGTGTAAATTCTTCCATTTAGGATCGAATTGCATGATGCTCCTCAGGTTCAGTAGGGCGGTGGGGAATCGCGATAAGAGGGATGTCGTTCGGCAGCACCAGCATTTCTGATGGTTGAATGATGGAGAAGATGCTTCGTCATCGTTTCCGTCAACTACCGACCAGCCTTACTAATGAGGCAGAGCTGACCAATCTGTTTTCTCTTGTAAATAGCGATGGCCAGCTTACGTAGGTTTAGGTTAGCATTTAAAAAATATATGCATATATTGGTGTATACAAAGGTATATACTAATATATGTATATTATTATGTATAATGTCTATGTGTGTGTATGTGTGTGTATGTGTTTATTGTGTATGTAGGTTAGGTAGACTAAGGCTTATTTTAAGTTAGATATTAAGTTTTTATAAAAAATAAAAAATTATGTCCATACGCTAAGTTTTTGTTAACAATATTTTTTCTTAGCTTTAAGTATAGTAAATAAATATCCATAAAGAAAATGTTAATAAAGTCGAAAGACATAGTATAAGAATTTAGAGTAGCTTAGAGTGCCTGTGTGGGGCCAGTAAGTTAGTATAAGGTTGTTAAGTAATTTTAAGCTAGCATTTAAGCATTTTTTGTTAGTATGTAAGAGTTATTGATTAGATAATAAAATGCGTTTAAAACTAAAAAAACTAAAACTGCATGATGCTCCTAATGCATGCATCAAATCGTTGCCTGCATCTGTGATGCCCTTTTACTGGAATACTCTGATCGTGTTTTAAAATTCAATCTATAATCAAGCATTACTCTTAGATATTTTACCAAGATATAATGTTCGAATGATGTGGGTTGCTACCTAGATATTTGTGTATCCACAGTTTTTCAGCTAGATTTTGACGCTGGTTCAGGCTGGTAGACTCATCTCAATTTTTGACTCTGGCAACTGCTTCATCCGTGGCGGACTTTCTTTCGTGGATGTACTCGTATATGGATATTATCTGCAAAACTGATCACATTAGAAGCGTTATTCGTAGATCTCCGTTATACATTATATTCTACAAGGGCCCAACGGTTATGGGATTCCCATGCTAACGGTGTAGTGCTCAAGGTCTTTATCAATCTGGTACCACATCTTCCTATTAGTGAAATGGTTTATGGTAATCATAAGTAGGTAATACGATGGATCCTATGTAGCCAAGAAACTCTTAATCCGTGACCAATTCGCAGAATTAAATGTCAATCGTTACTATCGCGAATATTTTCTTGTGCAATATCGCAATGCACAAGGTTGATGCTTTTTCTAAGCCACTCTTATCGTCAGATAAAACTTTCTTTCTGGTGCCGTTGCAGCTGTGGAAGTGATTCACATTTTTACTCTGCGTGTTTTCCACAGATCCACATCGTTACCTTTCTTTCTAGTGCCATTGCAGCTGTGGAAGTGGTATACTTTTTTACAATGTGTGCTTTCCACAGATCCACATCGCTACTTCCTTTCAGCTGACGACTTCGTGCATCTTCATTTATGCGGTTTACTAACTGAAGCAATATCGACTTTTCTTTTCTGCATTATTTGTGCCAGCAAGTTCCCCACAGTCCTTAATTACGTTTGGGTGGATAGTTGGAATTGAGGTTGTCACGCTTCCTTCCTTAATCATCTGTGAAATTGTAACCTATTTTCAAATATTCGGTAAGATGGATTGTGAACCCTTTTAGCACGTAATCTGAAGAAGAAAACAAGATTGTGAAGAAAACAAGATTTGTGAAGAAGACAAGATTTGTGAAGAAAACAAGATCAGTGTTGAGGGCCTGAGAGCCTATTCTTGGTTTCACAAATGATCGATAATCCATTGCAACTTGAAGAAAGCAAACGCCACGTGTAGGCTAACAGAAAATGTAGTGGCGTTATCCTGTAAGCCTTAGTAGATCATGAGGACTGTAAATATATGCACTTGGGAAAGGTAAGCTTAAAAATTTAACAACAGCAGTGGGTTTCAGAAACTGGATTGATGGTGCATCGTCTCCATTCGGGGCATGGAAATGTTTTCCAATTAGTTACAGATTTCGAAGCTAGAACCATTGCGATTACAATTAGAATCTGATAGCGACACTTGATGTGCCTACCGTATGTCGAAAAATACTTAGCATCTCAAGGTATAGTGATAAATAAAACTAATTTTTGGCATAGTTTTATATTGTTTGACATATCATCATGAACAGACTTACAGCAGATGGACGCTCTTCCAAACTTATTTTGAAAATCGGTCTTCAATTCGACAAAACATATGAATACTACGTGACTTTTTCGGCTATTCAATATTAAAAATTTTTTTTTAGAAAAATTTCACATCCTATACACTCCACATGAGTAAGGCCACCAAAAAGTCAGCATAATGTGCCTACGGGTGGAATTTGCTCGCAGTAAATGAGATCTGACGAAAGGTCCGATATTATCAATTCAGCGTCGATCGCAAAAGTTTGGATGTCATCAATTCACTATAAGAAAAATTTTGCGAAAAAATCTCGGCCTCACTAGAGTAAGATCAAACTAGTACAGGGCCTTTGATTTGCGACATGAGGTCACGGATTGGGCTCTTGATCAGCTTGATCGTATTTAGTAGCGAAGCTCACTTAATGGGTTCGTGTAAAAGCAAAATTACCATATCTGGAGTAAGGTAGATCTAGAAGAGACTCAAGAGACTAAATTATACCCTCAAAAGTGCACCTTGTTATCATCGTGCTGACGCACGGCATCATGCTATTTTAAAAAATGAGGCTGGAGCTCGGGTTGTATTCAATCGTCAATGCTACCGTACAATAATTGATGATTATTTATCCGAGAACATAGACGACATTCTTCCAGAAGGTATGTGGTACCAGCAGCATCACGTACCATATGGGCTATATGGCTTATATTTAGTATGAAGTCACTGACTTACTGACGAATCTATTCAACGACAACATTATATCGTGAAATGAACTACTGAATTGGCATTAGAGTTTGTCCGATTCGATTACTCCCTATCCGGTTTCTTGAATTCCTTGGTTTATGCGGGAAACCGCAAACTAGTCAGGTCTTGGAAGCTGATGAGATAGAGCACCAAATGCCCAAGATTCCACTGGTGAGTTGGTCTTCAAAGACAGCCAAGGATTCGATATATCATATCTGAAGTCGTATACAAGACATAAAGGTGAGCGTTCATAATGAGACAGATGATACGGTTGCTACTTGTAATTTCAATGGTGCATTAGTGGTGAAAATAGCGATATAAGCATCGCCTCTGAGTTCTATCTCGTCGGAATGTAATGAGCTTAGCATATGCTGCAATTACTATTCTACGACTGAAGAGAGTATGGAAAGACTACTTTTGTAGACTGTACAGCAGCTATGATGGTTAAAATAACGTTGTCAGGCAGAGTTAACTAGGAAATGACTGGGTTGAGAACATAGACCAAGTCACCTGTGAAATATGGTCAGATGAAAGCATGCCTGAAGCATGGAATCTCAGCATCACCCATGAACAACTTGGTTGATGCATACCAAAATCGGTTTCAGACTGCGGAAGTTTAACATCGTTCAAATTCGATCATGAAGAAGGATTCTGGATTAGACTCGGGAATTTTAGACCGACACTCACTTTCTACTTGTCGACTGTAAAACTCGACAGGTTTCCTAGGATAACTATGGAGAAATCTCGCTGGTTTATCAATGTCGGTAATGTTTTAACTGAGACCTACAATGACAGGAGTGTTTTTAGACTAGACAACGCGGTGTCATATGAATTTTTTAAAATCGCCCTATAAAAAATCATGCAAAACTCACTGCCCACCAAAAGAATCACGATCTTTTTAAGTTCGCACAATTACTTAGGTACTTGGATGACACTGATGTGATTGACCGACCACAGCGAGAAGTCAGTTAAGTTTTTCTGAAGCGGACAAAATGGTTATATCGGTAAACATGGGCAAAACAAAGTACATGGTGTTATCACCATTGGCAGCTATAACTTCGAGGTAGTTAGAAACTTCATCTACCTTAGTTCCACAGTTAAAAGCAATAACGACATCAGTGCAGAAATTAGACGCAGAATTTCTCCTGCCAATCGTTGGAGGATATTGAGTTTCAACGAGACCCAACTGCTTATCATCCCGGTCCTTCTCTATGGCGCAGAGCCTTGGATTTTGCCCAAACCGTTTGAAGAAGCACTTGGTCGTTTCGAGAGAAAGATACTGCGTGTGATTTTTGGGGTCCCATTTAAATATATTGAAAGGCAATGGAGTAGGAGATTCAACCAGATTCAAGTATACGTTTGTGGATCCAACGTTTGAGGTGGCTCAGCCGTGTTAAACGACTGAACCCTAAGCCTGCGGCTCAAGGAGTCTTCGAGTCTAACCCCGAGGGGTGGCGGAGCACATCGTAACTACGACCGTAACTTATATGGCGTACGCAAGTGGATAGGAACCCCAACTAACTTGGAATGCTGCTCTGAGGGCAGCCGGCGATTGATCATGCTAGCTGGAGAGGCTTAGTTCACCCCAAACTGTTACTTCAGTAACCATTTAACCAAAAGTGTGCCTCATCACTGAGGAGGATTTTTAGTGAAAATCCAGATTTTCTTACATCTTCAATAGGGCCATATTAGGAAAAGGTCATCATGCACTTACTTCAATACGATTTTCAATGATCGTATATATACAGATAGTGTCTATACGGACTTTTACCCAAGTTTTTATTTGCTAAATACGCCACAAGAACGTTCGCAATCAGTTGATAGCGGTCTTTATTTCTAGCTTTTCGCTGTCCCACTGCCACGGCACACCATAAGTGGATCCGAATGTTTTGAGTAAACGGTTAATCGTACGCTTATCGGGACGTTTAAAACAGCCGAAAATTTGACAGAGCGCACGTAACGTGGTCGTAGCTGACTGAGAGTTTTGATAAAAAATTGTTCAGCATCAGATGAATTAAGGAAGGAAGAATGAATTGTTGTGGTTTTCACAGCTGAGCTGGCAATCAATTGTTTACCAACGATGTCCATCGAATTGAGAAAAAAAATTATTTGTAAAGCTGGTGATGGCAACGTTGTCAATTCCGTCCATACCCCCGTGATCCTGAGACAGGTTCCGAATAACTTAATAACCATGCATCGCTGAGATAACAAGCAGGAGTACTTAACTTTTGCATGCTTGTTAATCTAAAATCAGTTTGAATTCGAAACCAAAATTCTGATTCGTGTCTGTGTGCTCCATTGAAGCTGTCCTTTTCGTCTTGAAGAAACTATCTGAGTTTCATGTTGAGCCGCTTAGGTAACGTAATGCTAGTCAAACCTGTGGCGCTTATGGAGTGGGCGGCGATCATTAATCGTGTTTAGGCTGTTGAGTCACGTAATGTTTATCGCTCACACTGGCTAATACGACTGTTTGCCGTTGAGTTGGCTTTTTGTCCGTTAAGTTATAAGTAGATTTTAATTACCCGAACAGTAATGTTTAAAATACGGATTTAAATAAAACGACTATGTCCGCTACGTTATAAAATTAGAGTGTTTCATTTATTTTACTATACTTCTTATTTTATATGAATTTTGACATATACAAGTTATTGCATGATAGATTTTGTATTTTCAATATCGTTTTTGTACGTTTACATAATAAATAATAGATTGATTGAATTTTCTACTGACATTTTTTTATAATTTTTAAATCTTGTTTTAATCAGAAACATTCTCCCCCGCCGTGAACAAAGTTCGCAATGTATCAAACTATGGTTACAGCATCATTGTTGTAAACTGGCATCACTGACCCTTCATGATCTGCATTATCGGCAATTTCTAACATCTCTCACATTTTGGATGCATGAAAAAAAAAAAAACCAAAATTATTAATTTTGTCAAAACAAAGGGACAACACTTGACACATAAGTAAAAAGAGTATGTGGAAAAGGTATTTGTTGTTGCCCTTGTTACCTAACAAAACAATGGGCGCTGCCATTTGTATTCTTTGTTGTTGTGTAGTGTAGTGTTTATTCGAGCGGTTGTGACGTGCGGTAGCCGCCGTGAATATTTATTTTAAAATTCGAGTGTTTTGTATAGTTTAAATGTATAGTTTGTATAGTTTAAATTAAATTTGTGTATTTTCAAGTATTTCAGGTAAGTGATATAATTTTATATTGAATTATTTTTGATTTGATAAAATCTATGTTGATTTCTCGAGGGTTTCGTCCCATTCATATCTTCCCTTGTGTATGTGTGTGTGTTGTATTTTATTGCCTTCATTGGGCTGTGCGTAAATTTGTTGCGCTGGTATTGTGCATTTATTTATTGACTTGCGAAACGATTAATTTACGCTTCGGAATTATATATTTTGAATAAGTGAGTGAATTTATTTGTTATGAGTGATACGTATGATTTGTGTTTGAATGGGATGAATGAACTGTGTGTGTAAGGTATGTATTAGATTGGAATGATTTGAGGGGTATGTGTGGATTTATTTTGAGTGGGATAAATGGACTGTATGTTGTGTGTTGAGTAGAGTGTAATTGTTTTAAATTGTTATGAGTGCGATTTTGTATTTGAGTGGATTTTATTTTGAAATGCCGTCGGCATTTGCAATTAATTTTATTACATTTTGAATAATTGATTATTTTGGTGACTATTTGTTTTGATGGGAATTAGTTGTCGTCGTTAAATAATCGTGTTGTTCTCGTTGGCATTGTTCGACGGTAGGTAACAAATCTTTGTTATTGGTCTTTTTAATGTACCATTCGCCGTTTTAAGTGTGACCACGCGGATGTGGTTGTCCATTCCGGGATGAGTGTCGATTATTCGAGCGAGTATCCATTGCGCTGGTGGAAGACGTTCATCTTTCACTAGGACTAGATCTCCAATCTTTGGATCGGCCTCTAGTTTTGCCCATTTCGGACGCGATTGAAGACGTGAAAGATACTCGTTTTTCCATTTGCGCCAGAAATGTGCTACTGCGATTTGAACGTGTTTCCACCGGTCTAGATAATTTGTTGTTGTCGACAATAAGTCTCCTAGAGGTACCATGTTGGTTGGCTCGCCAATTAAAAAATGACCTGGAGTTAATACGTCTAAGTCTTCCGGATTTTCTGATAGTGGACATAATGGTCGCGAATTGAGAATGCCTTCTATTTGAGTTAGTACTGTGGAAAACTCCTCAAAGGTAAGTTTTTTGTTTTTGACTACTCGTTTCAAATGATGTTTTACTGATTTTACCCCTGCTTCCCAGAGTCCTCCGAAATGAGGGGAGGCAGGGGGAATAAACTTCCATTGTGTACCCAAATTTGCTAAAGTTTCGGCGATATTTTCCCAATCGTGTGCGGCATCTTTCATCATTCGTCGAAGTTCGGCATTCGCTCCAATAAAATTGGTCCCGCAATCGCTGAAGATTCGGGAGCAAATACCGCGACGTGCAGTAAATCGTCGGAAAGCTGCTAGAAAAGCTTGCGTCGTCATGTCAGAGACGAGTTCCAAGTGAATGGCCTTGGTAGCGAGGCAAATGAAGATGGCGAAGTAGCCCTTAAGTGTTTTGGCTCCACGTCCCTTCCACGTCTTCACTTCTACTGGTCCTGCATAGTCGACGCCGGTGTTGCTGAATGGTCTAGCAATCCGAACCCGCGATGATGGTAAGCTTCCCATGATTTGCTGCATCGGCTTGACCTTAAACCGGAAACATATGACACAGCGATGAATATGCTTTTTTACGCTCCTCTTCATGTTGAGTATCCAGTATTTAGAGCGGATGTAGGCCATTGTTTGTTGGAGACCTCCATGGTAGGTTTGATCGTGTGCATGCCGTATGAGTATATTTGTGAATGCGTGGTTCGGTTTGAGAATGATTGGGTGTTTTGTGTGGTAAGGAATGAGTGCCTTTTGCAAACGACCCCCGACGCGTAGAATACTTTCGTTGTCTGCAACCTTGTTAAGCACTCTTATGGCTAAATACGGTATGCATAATGTGCCAAAGGTCACTGTTTTAAGCCTGTATGCTCTCAGTGGCTGCTGTTCACTATCGCGCCAAAAGATGAGTTGGTAATTGCTGTCTGCCGTTGGTACTAAAATTTGTCGGTACATCTTCTCGATGTCGGCGGTGAAGTTATCTCGATGCTGTCTCCATCTTAATATGACATCGATAATGCTTTTTTGTAATTTAGGACCAACCATCAAGTGCTCGTTTAAGGACGTGCCGTCCGAAGTCTTCGACGTTGCATCAAACACAACTCGCAGTTTTGTGGTGGAGCTTGAGTCTTTAATGACGGCCTGGTGTGGCAAAAAAAAATGAAAAGGTGTTGCAAGGTAAGTGTGGTTCAATAAATCTACCTCCTCCATGTGATCCATGGTGATATATTCTAACATACACCTTTTATATCCTACCTTTAGGGTCGGATCCTTTTGAAAACGACGTTCTAATTGAGTAAAACGTCGTAAAGCAACTTCCCTGCTTGAACCTAACGCTGGTCGTACTCCATCTTTGAAGGGTAAGGACACTTGATACCGTCCATTTGTTAATCTGGTTGTATGGGTTCGGAAGTGCTGTTCACAAGCATTGTCTTCTTCCGAAACCATCATTTTAAACGGAGCTTCTTCAACCTCCCAGAATCTTCGTATCTCAGTGCCAAGATCAAGCTGTAGAGAGAAGCTTTGAAGGAGTTGTGTGGACCTGTCTGGAATTTTCCCGAACACAATCCATCCAAATTGGGTTTTTTGGGCGACAATGGAGTTGTTTTGATCACTTCTAATGATGTCCGGTAGAATAATGTCAGAGTAAACTTCGCTTCCCAGAAGTATATCGATTTTAGCTGGATTGAAGAATGCGGGATCTGCTAAAAGAAGGCCTTTGATGTGATTTAATTCGTCGACCATCACTCGCTGGGCCGGGAGAAGGCCAGTCAGTGACTGAAAAATAAAGGCTTTAGTGTCGCTTTCAAATGTCGAATATTTAGATCGAAGCGTTATGTCGACATAATATTTGCTTGTGCCACTGCTGACCCTTCCTAACCCGGAGATCTGGACGGACGTTCTACGCCTTGGTAATCGTAGTAACTGTGCTGCTGATTCAGTTATGAAAGTTGCCTCAGAACCTGGATCAACAAGTGCACGGAGATCATGGCACCTGCCATCAGCTGAGACTACCGTAACTATGGCTGTTGCTAGCAAGACTTGGCTCGCCCGATGTTGTGTTGCAAAGAAGGTGTTCCGCGAATGCGATGTGTGCGGCTGGTCGATGGGTCTACAAACGAACTCTGAAGCGCCTGAGTTCAGCTGTGTTTGGTTACTTGTGGTGCCCGTTGGATTGGAAGTTTCGGTAAGTACTTGCGAACATACTTGACTTGCTTGATCTTCTTTGAAATTTTGTTTTAAATGTAGTAATGAATGGTGTCGCTGCTGGCAAAAATAACAGTTCTTTGAGCTTGGACAGTCTCGAGTTGGGTGGCTGTACGCTAGACAATTCTCACACACCTTTACTCTGCGCACGGTTTGCCACTTGTGTGTTGTGTCCAACCGAAGAAATTTGCTGCATTTCCTTAAGGCGTGCTTTCCGTGATGACACACTTTGCATTGGAACTGCTCCTTCATCTGGGTATTAGCATAAAATACTTTGGCTTGTGGACTAGACTTCGCAGATGACTTCATATTTGCTTTCGACCACAAAAGAGGCTGCTGGTCAACTGCTTCAAGCGTCCTAAAACGTGCTTCTAAAAATCCGATGAAGTCCTTTCTGCTTGGAAGTTCCGTAGAATTGCCCAACTTTTCTTCCCATAAATGCTGCGTTGAACATGGTAGTTTTTGGAAAAGGATATATATGAGAATAACATCCCAGTGGTTTACTGGCACTCCCAGGTTCTCTAATGCATGAAAGCATTCTTGAGATGTATCAAGCATAGACCTTAACCCATTGGTGGACTCCTTCGTTAATGATGGTTGGCTGAAAAAAAGATTTAACTGAGCATTGACTAGGACCCGCTTATGGTCATATCTCGCCTTCAATAAGTCCCATGCCTTGACATAGTTTTCTGCTTCGAGACCTAAATGCTGTATGAGACGCTCTGCGTCCCCACTAATTGATGATTTCAAATGGTGTAGTTTTTGGATGTCGCTCAGGTGAGTATTTGTATGAATTAATGATGTGAATATATCGTAAAATGAACGCCATTTCGTATAGCATCCGGAGAACGTTGGAATGTTTATTTTTGGAAGGCGAAGATCCCCACTAGTACCCGCTGCAGCTGACGATGTGTTGATCGTCTCTGTAGGCGCCTTTGCAGTTGATGCACACTTGTCGATGGCGTCTAAAAGCTCGCAGCGATAGTCCAGGTGAGTTTCTAAGAGTTGTTCATAGACCTTCATTAATTCTTCCTTTGTTAAATCCTTTTCTAGCTTGCCTGCACCCATAATTTCCTCATGGTATCGCCTTGCTGTTGCCAAATTATCATCAAGGATGGATAGACGTGTGGATAAATAATTTGAGGTGCGCCGCGTTTCACCTGTCTTCCTAAAATTTGAAAAATCGCGAACAACCTGAGTGCGAACAATAGTGCTTTCTGCAGCTCTCCAAACGACATAGTGAGTTAATATGGATTGAATTAGTTAAATAAATGTATATTATATGTAAATTTATTGTATGTATGAAAGTATATTAGAATATATAGAATTTATAATAGATATATGTATGTATATATGTGTATTACAATGGAGAATTAATTAATTTAATCATAAAATTCGCAATTTACGCTGGATTTGATACACACTTTGTTGTATGGATATATATATATATAGATATATACGTGTGTTTGATGAGTATTTTTTTTAATTTTATTGATTTAAATCGATTCCATTGAATTTTATATGTATTGTAGTATTTAATGCAATTTAGAGTTGCTTGCAACTATATTATATTATATTATATTATATTAGAAATATAAGACTTACTTGTTCGAATCTTGAGTGTAGAGTGTTAAGTTGATTATGTGTAGAATTACGCGGCGCGATATTCCCGATTTGCACAATCCTTTGATGAATATGTATGTCTTTTATGTGTTGTTTAATTGTTCAAGTCCACAAATGCGAAAAGTTTAAATCTTTTTACTTAGTATGTATGTTATATGCACTCTGTATAGTGTTATATGTATGTTGCACTTCGTTTATACACTTCAATTTAAATAATTGCACTCAAAACTGTCTATTTTTTTTAAGTTCCAAATTTGTTGGATATCTTTTGAACTTAGTACAAAGTAACAAAAAAAAAACCGAATTCGCACAATCACGCACATATGTATATACTTTCAGTATTCTATTCAAATTTTTTATTTTTTAAATTTACTATTTAAATCTGGCTCGAATGGACCAATGTTTGCCGTTGAGTTGGCTTTTTGTCCGTTAAGTTATAAGTAGATTTTAATTACCCGAACAGTAATGTTTAAAATACGGATTTAAATAAAACGACTATGTCCGCTACGTTATAAAATTAGAGTGTTTCATTTATTTTACTATACTTCTTATTTTATATGAATTTTGACATATACAAGTTATTGCATGATAGATTTTGTATTTTCAATATCGTTTTTGTACGTTTACATAATAAATAATAGATTGATTGAATTTTCTACTGACATTTTTTTATGATTTTTAAATCTTGTTTTAATCAGAAACAACGACCCAAAGCCATTCTTTGGAGTAATGAAAATTATGAACAATTTCAAGTCTTGTTAGGTGTGCCTTTTTGAAATCTGAAAATTTACATTGCTCTTGCATAGAAGAACACCAAAGAATTCAAGTATAGCCAGTAAGCTCTTAGTATTAAAAGTGTACGTTCGTCAAGACTTTTCAAGTATACTTTGGTTTCAATAAGAAAAGCCAAGAAATTAATTTTGAAGTAAGCAGAAATGGAATTGAGATTTGTGAGAATAAAAAAAAAACAATTTTTAAACCTTTTTATTTTCAACACTTTCAACTTATTTCTATTCACGGAACCGAACTCACTACAACCAAAATATGAACCAACCGTTGTGATCCAATTCACCTGTATTTTTACTTTATTAAATTGCTGACATATTGTCTGTGTTTACTGCACGTTCCTGGAATAATGCAATGACTTTTGACTATTGCAACGTCAGGTGTCCCTTGCGTATGGGAATATTGAAATGCACTTCTTGGAATTGTTTCTTTGCGTTTCTAGGAATTACTTTGAGGTGAATTGGTTTACAGCGGAGAGAAAAAAAATTATGTATGATATATTTATATGACATTCTTATGAATCTCCAATTTAACTCCCCCACCGTTAGTCTGAGGCTCCGACGAAGTTACAAAATTAATTTTCTTATTTTTCCTAAGGCATATGTTCTTTTTTATGAAAACTAATACAATGATAATTACAATTATTGGATATACTACAAAATTAATAACATTTGATTTCTTATTTTCTATAATCATTTCTTCAATATGTTTTCTGTTGTTCTGTATGTTTTGAATGTGTGGTTCTTCTAATTTTATAATGTTTATTGTCTTATTTTCTCTCACTTGAATTATAAAGTACGGAAGTACTCGTATAATACTATCCTTTATTTTAAAGAAAGAGTTTTGAAATGTTTTATCGTTAATATACAGATTACAATTTTCAAATTTAAAAAGTTGATTTCCCATAACATCGATTTTTAATTTATTACAGTTATGTTTAATGTTTGTTTTAGCAAGATTTTTCGTTACAACGATTCCTGAAATAATTTCTTTAACAAGAGGTGTTGTGAAACTTTACAAGGGGCAGTAAGCTTTAGTAAAATTAATTATGTTTGAAGTACAGTTGTCATCCGCTTTCTCTAAATTTTTCTTTAAGTTATCTTTTACATTGATATTATATACATTGTTTATTTCGTCTATTATAAATGTGTTTTCTTCTAATATAATAAACAATGGTTGAATATCCCATATCAGAATACTCTGGTATTAACAAAACAATTACTATAAGATCATGCTCGAATAATACTACTATTCTTATGTCCTTTAAACTTTTCAGACCGTTTGTCAGTGTTATTTCTTGTTCTGCCAGAATATTCCTAGTCAGTATACCTAGTTTACTAGTCAATATGACTTGTTCTATGTCGTTCTTATTCAGATGGTTCCTGAATAAGTTAATGTCAAAATTAATTTGATAGATTTCTTGAATGTAATCTATCTCGTTTTGTAATTTATGAAA
Organism: Volucella bombylans; assembly: GCA_949129095.1. NCBI lineage: Eukaryota > Metazoa > Arthropoda > Insecta > Diptera > Syrphidae > Volucella > Volucella bombylans. The sequence goes on along the minus strand of OX422140.1, from coordinate 147,767,744 downwards.
GTCTCCACCGGTTTGTTTATTTAATGCATTAAGAAATTGGGTGATATTGTTTTGTTGCGATCGGATGTGATTAGTTATGTTTTCTATTCGATCTGATAGGTGATTATTAAGATATATTTGTTTGTTAGTCTCTGTTGTTAACGCTTTGTTATTTGAAATAAGAGCGTTTAGTTTTGTCTTAATCTCTAACTCGTAATTGGCGTCCATTGTGCCTGCTAAATATTTTAGCCCTGTGCCTAAAAGGTTAATTAAAGCTCGTTTTTATTTTGGATGGGGTTTAAGGTTTGATATTTTTTTGTTCTAAAAGCCTAAAGCTGTGTAACGCTGTGTTTAACATTGGGTTAGTGGTACGTATATTTCTTTCGATTATCTGTATGTTTTCTAAGATATGGTCTTTAGTATTTTCGATTTCTGTAATATTTATAATATGGAGGACTTTCTTAAAATTTTTGATGATGTCGATTTCGTCCTTTTTTATGGTCATAAAACCGTTATTATTGTCAAAGTCGTGAATTTCCAGTGGTTGTCCGTTTGTTATATGTGGTGTTGTCAAGAGGAACATTGGTAAGATTATGGTTGAAGGGTCCATCTGTATCAATCGATGAGGAGTTGTTATTTTGAAATTTCTTTTTTCGTTTAACATGGGATTTGTAATACTTTAAACCTGTTCGTTTATCAGTAACATGGTTTTCATCTAGTTTTTCGGTTTCGAGTTTCCTAAATTTTGAATGGTTTTTTCCTCCGCATTCGTCCTTAATAAAATTAGTTCCCGGTTCTATTTCTAACTCTTCCCTATCTTTATTGAGTTTATCTATGGTTAGCTATTTTTTTTTTTAGAATTATTTCTTTAATGGATTCATATTCATCGTTCGTTATGGTTCCGTTTTTAAAATCGATAGGTTTTTTGTTAGTTGTAGAATGTATACTATTGTTATAGAAGTTTATGACCTTAAGAATTTTTTCGTCAACCGTATCAATTTCCGAAGTCGAATCATGTGTTAAAAGACGAAGGTGTTCGTTGATTGTGTTGTGGAGCCTTTCTATGTCCGCGTTGGACGAATGGTTATTATTTGAAATATAATGAATTTCTATATTTTGGTCCTGTAGAAATTCTCTGAATGGGAGTGCTTTGAATCCTAACTCATTGTCAACGACAATTTTATTTATTGGTCCTACTGCAGAAAGGAATATCAGAATTGCTCTTTTAAATTCGGTCCATACGTGCAATTATTCGGACAGCTTGGGCGAATTTGCTAAATTTGTCTATGAAGGTTACAAAGAGTTGTATTTCTAAAGTGTAAAATACGTCTGCGTGTATCACTTGGTTGTAGTTAGAATTTCTGTTTCACGGGCTTTCTTTCATATTTCTCGATGTTGCATATGTCGCAGTTATTAATAAATTGGGCTATTCTTTGTTTCAGTTTAGGGTGATAATATTTTAGTTTGAGTTCTTCGTACACTTCAATAATTCCTCTATGATTGTTCCGAAGGTGTTCCTGTTGTATGGTTTCGACTAGTTTTTCCTCGTTTGTAATGTCTATTAGTACGTTCTCCGTTCTAATGACTTTCAAACCTCCTTCTGCGAAGTGTGCTTTAAAGGTGTTCTCTAGTATTTTTAAAAATTCTATGTCGTTTATATATATAGCGTTTAAACATTTTGAATTAAAGTGGGTCTTTAAAAGAGTTATTACTGTTTCCGTGTCTAAAATTTTGAGATTAATAATTTTTCTTGATTTATTGAAAATCTTAGTTTGTTTAATTCGCAAGGAACCTGATCCTGATTTCAGGATCGATATCTGGGTTTTGAAGATGTTAAGAGGGGATTTGCTAATGGGGAAATTGAATATTTTATTCTCAGGATTCGTATCAGTGAAATTAATTTCGATGCGGGAAAGAGCATCTGCGTTGCCATTCTGTGTCCCCTTCTTGTATTTGATTTCGGAATCAAATTCGGATAATCTTAAGCGCCATCTTACTAATTTTGAGTTTGGCTCTTTTATAGAAAAAAGCCATTGAAGGGATCTGTGGTCTGTTTCAATTATGAATTTTCTGCCGAAGATGTATGGGCGGAAATATTTTGTTGCCCAAACTATAGCTAGAAGTTCTTTTTCGATAGTACTATAGTGTTGGTCGTGGTCGTTTAGTGTATATAGATATATGATGACCTTCCTGGGACAAAACAGCGCCTAGAGCGAATTGACTTGCGTCTGTGCTCAGAGTAAATAGTTTTTCAAAATTTGGGTATTTCAAAATTGGTTCGGTAATTAAGAGGCGTTTTAGGGTTTCAAAACTTTGGATGTAATTTGGATCCAATACATTAACCTTTTGGTCTTTTTTGAGGAACACAGTCATGGGTTTTGCAATTCTAGAGTAGCCTTGTATAAATCTCCTAAAATAGCCGGTTAAGCCTAAAAACTGCTTAATTTCCTTGATATTTTTAGGAATAGGAAATTTTTTGTCGCACTCTATTTTAGATGGATTGGGTTTTATTCCTTCTAATGTCACAATATGACCCAAGAGCTCTGTTTCCCTTTTTAGAAATTCGGATTTGTCTAGCTGAATCATCAGATTTACGTCTTTGAAAAATCGTTTTCAAAGAGTCTAAGTGTTCTTCTAGGGAGGATGAGAAGATAATGATGTCATCCATATATACCAAACAAATCTTATTAATATAGTCCTTTAGTACGTAGTTCATAAGTCGTTGAAACGTTGCGGGAGCCGTTTTTAAACCAAAAGGCATTCGCAAAAACTCATAGTTTCCATCTTCGACAATGAATGCAGTTTTATGAATGTCCTTTTCATCAATTTCAATTTGATACAAGCCTTTGGCTAAGTCTAAGGTTGTGAAGTATTAGCTTGTTCCCAGTTTTCCCAGTATCTCCTCAATATTTGGGATTGGAAACTTGTCATCGATGGTTACCAGATTTAGATTCCGATAATCGATGACTAACCTCCACTTTGTTTCTCCGCTCGCGTCCCTTTTCTTCGGAACAATCCATACTGGTGCCGAATAGGGTGAACTGCTATGTCTGATGATGTTTTTATCCAACATGTCTTGGATTTGTTTTTCTACCTCCTTCTTGTGGATGAAGGGGTATCGGTAAGATTTTGAGTATATAGGGAGATCGTTAATTGTTCGTATTCTGTGCTTTATAACATTTGTAAAAGCTAGATCGGAGTTTTCATTATAGAATATGCCAGAAAATTGTTTTATAGTTCTAAGCAATCCTTCTCTTTCCAGAGGGCTTAGATGGTTGGTTCGAAGTTGTTCGACTAATGGTTTTGTTTCTTTTGCTTCAATTATATTAAAATTTTCAAACGTAAACTTTTCCGTTTCTAGGGGTTCAAATTTAATGGTTTCGGGTCCGGCAAATGCATTTTCGCATTTTTGTACTTTTGTTCTTATTTTGTAGTCTTCCACTTCGTAAATTCCTTCTTTTACAACTACTTTACCTTCTGCAGACTTCCGCTCATGCAGGTAAGCAAGTCCTTCTCGTTGCATGACTGGAATCGAAAGTTCTACGGTTTCATTTCTATTAATCTTTTAGCTTCGAGTAGTTTCTTTGGAATCATAATTTAGACCTATGCTTTTCGTCCCGATACTGAGGACATGGTTTGCAAAATCAATTTTGCACCCTAATGGAATAAGGACATCATTCCCAATTAGTCCATCAAAGTCGTCGTGAAAGTGATGAACAAATATTTCTATTCTAAATTTACTATCACCTAATTCCTTGAATAAAGGTATAACTGCTTTCTGATTGATATAAACTACTTGGTCAATTGTTTTAAGTGGTACACTTTTTTTTTAACTTTGTGATAAGATTAGGTGAGCAAAGGTTAGGATTGACTATGGAGTGGGTAGCGCCTGTATCTACAATAAACTTTAAGGGTCTTATGTTACCATTGATAATTATATATGGTAACCGCTGCGAGAGGCTTCGGATTGAAAATTTTGTGGCTCTGCTTCCTGTGTTTCGGCAGTAAGCTGAGCTGTGTTTATATCCATTGGTTCTGGAGGTGGGTTATTATGTGACTGGTTGTTCACGAGTGTCTGAGAAGTTGAGGGATATAGCTACATTATCGGTGGTTACCTGTCTATGTGTCTGAGCGGGTTGTGAGTAATTGTCGTTTGAATGATATAGTTGTTGGTTATTGGTTATGTTGGTTATTTGTTTGTTGGTTGGGATAGTTTTGTCTGGTTTTGTCGTATTTATTCGATTTATAGTTCCTATTGTTGCTGTTACTATTACTGTTGTTATTATATTTGCTATTATTACTGGTATTACTATTGTTATTGTTGATGTTATTTTGGAGGTTGTTGTTGTTTCTAGAATTATTTTGAGAATTGTTTTCGGGATTTCCGTATGGGTTATAATATGCGTACCCAGATTCGTGTAGAATGTTTATAGCCGCTTCAAGGCAATCTGGGTTTCGGCAATAGAGAAGCGAACGCATTGGTTCAGGGGTTTTGTTTTTAAATGTTACTAAAGCTGACAATTTGTTTTGCAAAATGTTCGCTTTAGCGCTCTCATCATTCATAATTTGTTTAGTTTTGACGTTGAGTCGCCTAAGGATCTATTTAATATCGTTATAGAACTCGACAGAGTGTGATCTGAATTTTATAGACCTAAGTTCGTCAAATAACTCTTCTAAAGTTAAGCGATCTCCGAAATTATTAATAAGTATATCCTTCATTTCCGACCATTTTGTCGTGTGATTATTTATTTCAATAACTTCACGCGCCTTTCCTTTTAACCTCGATTTGATTGTATCAAAGAAAATACTCTGAGATAGTTCATTATATTTTAGTAAAAGCGGGTATATTTTATCGATGAGATCCACGAAGTTTTGTAGGTCTCGAAAATCACAGCTGAATTCAGGTAGTTTGGACAAATATTTCAAAGGGTCAATTTGTAGGGAGAGCACGGTTGGTTGTGCCATATCGTTATTTGTTGGAAATAAATTGGAGACAAAATCTGAAAGTTGTCGTGATTGTTCTCTCACGTTTCCTATTTGGTCTTCAAAGGTGGACACAAGAATTTACAGGAGGGTTAATTAAGATTCATAATATAAGACTTAAAATACATATAATAAAGAGAGTGTTGACTGTTAGTATTGTAAAATTTCTTACCGAATAGACTACTTAGAAACAATTGACTGACTGCCGTTGGTATAGTTTACTGATGATACTGGGTTTTGAGGATTTCCTTGGTGATGTTTGATGACCGGTTTCCTGATGCTGCACGGATTCTAGTGTTTTTATGTAGTAGCACGCACTGTTCGGTTTTATTTCTTCCTTTGGGAGTTTATGTGGTTTGTGTGGGTTTTTTTTCACAATCCACTCGTCCACGGTAAAATATGAGAGAGAAAAAAAAAAACGTTGTGTTTTGGCAACTTTGATTTGTGTTTTTCACTATGCAACAATTCTCTTGTTTGCGATGTGATGGTTTAATTGATTTTCTCGTTTTTGATTTAAAGATTTAAATGTAACTTTTATTCACTTTTAATCTCACTGCGCGACAATTCTCTTGTTCGCGATCCTATGTTTTGTTCTAAGCGGTTAATCGTTAAAACGAATTAAATAAAAAAAAAATCTGATTTTCTTTTATATACCGCCAGTTTATCCTACCGACTGCGCCAGAAATGGAATTGAGATTTGTGAGAATAAAAAAAAAACAATTTTTAAACCTTTTCATTTTCAACACTTTATTGTTAGAACTTATTTCTATTCACGGAACCTTAGACTAACGACCGAACTCACTACAACCAAAATATGAACCAACCGTTGTGATCCAATTCACCTGTATTTTTACTTTATTAAATTGCTGGCATATTGTCTGTGTTTACTGCACGTTCCTGGAATAATGCAATGACTTTTGACTATTGCAACGTCAGGTATCTCTTGTGTATGGGAATATTGAAATGCACTTCTTGGAATTGTTTCTTTGCGTTTCTAGGAATTACTTTGAGGTGAATTGGTTTACAACGGAGAGAACAAAAATGATATATGATATATTTATATGACATTCTTATGAATCTCCAATCTAACTGTAAGCCTTTCCTTGTGCTGTTTCTTTTTTTTATTGTTTTAAAGCCGGTACAAGGCAAAAAACTATTTATACGAGCACACAGATACATGACCTATTATTACATGTTAGGGTGAAAAATAACAACCAGGTTAAGAAATTGAATTTTGTGCAGTGCAATAAATTTCCTCTTCAGAGAATGAAAAGTACTCATGATGGAAGTGCTGCCTCCTTTGGGAGCTCTTACTAAATACTCCAATACGGTGACATACTGACGCACATAGAACATGCATCGAACAAAGGTACATGCTCCAACACACACCTTTGGTACTTTCACAGATATACATCTATCAAATCTCACATATCCGTATTTGTATTCGTATCCGCATCCATATATGATGGGGTAATAAAGATCGAACAGAGGTTTCTATTGACTTTTTACCTTTTGCGTCTAGTGCGGATGCTTTTGTTGTTGTTTTTATTATTGTTGTAGAGGCAAAAGCACCCCATTCCGATCCGATGTCGAGTACTTAAAGGAAACATCACTTTACCATCTTGTATCTGCCTATCATTGTACTCGGGTTTCCTCTCGATGACATTGGATTTTAAGTGAAAAAGTCTCTTGTGAATGACCTGAAGGAAACCAATATAAACAATGCATTGCGATGCTAGATAATGTATCTTTTAGTTGTGCACATGTGTGGTGACTTTGAACGACATGGGTCTTTGTTGTGAATCCTTAAGATGGCATGGTGCCATCAGCCATTGGGACACCACCTTTAGATGCCGTTACACCTGCTGCTACTCTACTACTATTGCTGAATCATGTGATTGTGTAGTAATTGTCCTGTTTGTTCGGATCGAATGAACGAATAAATTGCAAGTTCGATTTTCTTTGTTGCATTTCGATGCTTTGTACAATTGTTATTTCTGTCTTTGAAAGGACAATTTGTTAGATTTCACTGGAGCGATTAAACGATTTAACAAAATATTTATAATGCATTATTTTCTGATAATTGGATGTCTCTATAGTTCAATTGCTATTGTAATTGAGATTTTGAAAACTTGAAGTTTATCCAGAACAATCGTTATCATAAAAAGATACTAGTGGTCTAAAAGTTTTGTAGAATAGGCAACGCATTTTTTTTTTGTTTTTTTTTTTATAATTTACGCGCGCCTAAGGGGATACCCTTTTACTGTTGCCAGGGAGCGGGTAAAAGGAGGAGAAAGGAAAATTGTTTTGTAGTGGTTTGAAACTCAGGTGTATTTTTTTTTTTTTTTGTATAATTTACGCGCGCCTAAGGGGTTAGATACTCTTTTACTGTTGCCTGGGCGCGGGCGGAAATTAGAAGGAGGAGAAAGGAAATTTGTTTTGTAGTCGTTTGAAACTCAGGTGTGTTTGGTTTCAATATTCGGTCTCCAGGGGTGGGAGTCCGAATAGGACGGAGAGTTTTTCTTCACTCAGAGTGATTCGAGGTATAATTCACAGTATTTTTTTCTGTGTTAGAAACTCTACAACAGCCAAATCTACGTGTCAGTGTTATGCCTTCACACTCAGAATTTTTCTGTCTGAGTTCCAATTACACAAATGAAAATCTGACTTGCCATGGGCAGGATTCGAACCTGGACCCTCCGAGTGAGAAGCGATTGTTAGTACCACTACACCACGGCCACCCCACGCATATGCTCTTCGTAAAGTAATATACGAGTATTCATTAATGGATTGCTGTCACTAGACTAAAGTCATCTTTCACAATCAGACGAGTTTGGCAAGGACTGTAAAACTAGACATGGCATATTAAGTCGATAAGTAGATGGTGATCAGAGATTCCTGGGTCCTTCCAATTACTGCCGCAATGTGAATATTTAATCGTTGTCGGACTTATGTGGACTGAAACGGCGCCAGATTGTTCATGAATGGTTTCAAATGCTCACATTATACGGCAGAAAAGATTTTATAGGCGATGTTTAGAAGACTTATTCCTCTATAGTTGGCCCAGTCAAAATTATCTCCAATTTGTGGATCGCAAAAACAATGCCTAGGTTCCATTTTTCACAGATGAGCTAGTGCACGTGTTTGACTAGGTCATCTCCAACTGCTATCAATAGCTCAGCAAGCAGTCAGTCTATGGCGGCAGCTTTATTTGACTTTAGCTTCGATATTACTATTACTATCATAGCCTAGAGGACAAAATCCTCTGTTGTCTTCGTTCAAGGTTAATTCAGCTTGACTGTCTCCAGAAGTAGTTCTTCCATATCTTCAGCACCGACTGCGACTCAACTGAATGCCTATTAGTTTCATTTCATTTTTCACTTCATTTCACTCTTTATTCTCGAATACAAAGTTAAAAATTAAAATAACAATTCACGATACGAGTATAATTATAATTTAAAAGTTGATATACATATACATATTATATAAAGTAGATAGTGGAAACTTTTATTTAACAGAATAGGAACGAAATCACTTTTAAATAATTTATGTTTGTACAGGGTGTACAGGGCGATTACATACATATATAAAACTAAAATGTATTAAGTTTTATTTAATTTAATATGTATAGTGAACGAACAAGGTTACTGTTGATTTATGAATAAATTTAGCAAATACAACAATGTATATATATACGAGTATGTACAAGTTGTGTAGGTACCGATCGAGTCAGTCGTTGTGTAAAACTATGTCGTGATCGGCACGCATCCTAGCTCTTTAGTTATACCAAAATTTGGACTATGAATAAAATTGAAACGAAACAAACTTAATTTACTTTGTCAATCTACAAATTTAACATGGTAGCAAAGCGAAGACAAGTTTTTTGTGAGATTATGGATACACGTGGCAGTGATTTGAAAAGTGATTTAAAAGGTAAATTAGAATTAGTGAGCCAAAAGAAAAGACTAACTAAAACGAGCAAGTCAATATGGCAGACGAATTCAAAGTAACACTACCAGTTTTTGATGGGAACGAATATAGCACAAAGAAAAAGAACTACAATATTTTTAAAAATGAAAAAATGTAAAAATGTTATACTACAATAGCGCGCTGAATCGGAAAATGAAACCACGTAGAACCATGCTGATCTAAAAGCAATGAATTAAATATATAGTGCCTTATCAAATAGACAAATGGAACTTATTGACGATGAAACGACTAGTTATGGAATTATAAAGAAATTAGACAAATTGCATTTGCGTGAGTCAACCGCATTACAAATTTGTGTGAGAAATAAATTAGAGAGGATAAAACTGAAAGACTATGATCAAACGAGTGAATTTTACAGTGACTTTGAAAAGTTGATAATTGAATTGAAGATTGCAGGCGCAAAAATTACTGAAAAAGAAAAACTGAACTATTTGTTGAGAACGCTACAAAATTCGTTAAGTCATATCGGAGATTTAATTGATGTGTTACCCGAAGGAGATTGAACGGTTGATTATGTAATTAATAAAATCAAGATGTACGAAGACAAAGAAAAGGACGAGAATATAAGTACAAAAACTAAGACTGGAAATTCAAATGAATTTAAAAGTGAAGTAAAAAAGGACCAGACGTGTTATAGATGCCAAAAACCTGGACATATTCAGTACGAGTGCCCAAGCCAGATTAACGTTGGAAATGTATGGAGAGGCTGGAGAGGAGAAAGACAGCAGCAAAGTCGAGGAAGCGTACGATACCAGCTCTAGCAGCAACAGCAGCAGCGAGATGACAGCTTCTATAGAAGAGGCAACAGCAGCCACAGAGTATGAGGAGCAGGTCAACGAGGGCGAGGCTATCAACAACGGCAAGATCGCCAGAGCTTGGAACAAGGAAGAATGACCTTCGCAACAGAGGTAGTAACTGCAGTAGGTTACAATGTCGAGGTAAATGATTGTAAAATAAAGTTGAATGGGTTTTAGACTGTGGATGCACTGCTCATATAATAAATAATGATAAATATTTTATAGAATCAAAAAGACTTGAAAAACCGATCAATGTAAAAATAGGTGATGGTCGTGAATTGAAAGCACCTAGCGTAGGTAATGTAATAACAAAATTTGTGCAAATAATAATGAAACAGAAGTGGAACTTAAAGATGTATTTTTTATTAAGGAAATGGATAAAAATCTTATGAATTTTGGAAAAATTACTGATAAAGCTAAAATAGTATCAATGGGCAATACCTCAAACATTTACACGCTAGAAAATAAGTTGATAGCCGTAGCTAATAAAGTAAATAATTTGTACAAGATAAATAGTTTTTTTTTGAGAATAATCAAAACCACTTAACAGAAGTTTATAGTAAGAATATGACTCTGAAAGAAAGATATCATAGATTATTAGGTCACGTAAATTTTAGATATTTGAATATTTTGAGTAAAGATAATTTAGTTGAAGGTTTGCCGAATAATTTAGAAATTGAACATTTGAAGTGTGGTACATGCATACAAAATAAAATGACTAATACTGCTTTTGAAAACCATAGACATAGAGCAAAAGAAATAGCTGAAATTATTCATGCAAATTATTATAAATGAACCGCATTCTACAGTAGGTTATATGGGTGAAAAATATTTTTTGATTCTGATTGACGATTTTAGTAAAGCCGGAAAAGTTTACCCTATTAAAGAAAAAAATGAAGTTTATGACTGTATTGTACCATACGTTAATCAATTAGAAAATTTAACAGGAAATAGAGTAAAGCAATTGAGATGCGACAACGGACGGGAATTTCCAAATAAATGTATATATAATTTTGCCAAACAAAAGGGAATCTATATTGAATCGTGTCCTCCCTACGTTCACGAGTTAAATGGATCGGCGGAAAGGTATAATAGATCAGTAATGGATACAGTTGGATTTTTATTATCCGATGCGAAGATACATAAGATTTTGGCCAGAGGTAATTGAAACTGCAGTTTGTTTGCAAAATAGAACACTAGCGAATACAGTTGAAAAAAAAACTCCGTATGAAATAATAATGGGAGAAAAACCAGATTTTAGAAATTTTAAATTATATGGAAGCAAAGTTTTTGCAAGAGTTCCAGAGGTGTGAAGAAGAAGTAAATGGGATAGAAAATCTGATCTAGGTCTTTTAGTTTAATATGAAAACGTAGGTTATAGAGTTTTAATTAACAATAAAGTAATTATAGCTAGACATGTAGATATAATTGAAGAAAATATGAAATTAATTGGATTTAAAGATAACGACGATATTAATGACAATGATTCAATTGAAAGTAGCGTTATTCCGGATATTCATATGGAAAATTAAAAAAAAGAAAATAACGAGCATGCAATAATATTTCCTAGTATTAGTGACGAAACTTTACCAGTAATGAGAAGGTCAGAAAGAAACAAAAATCCTGTAAGCAGATATGGAAGTCCAATATCAAACTGTATTTATGTAAATTACGTTCGTGTGGAGAGTCCAGAAACATATACTGAAGCAATAAATAGTAAAGATAGTGAAGACTGGCGAGAAGCTATGAACAAGAAAATTGAATGTTTAAATAAAAATGATACATGGATATTAATTGAGAAGCCGAAAGATAAGAAGATATTAGATTTAATAAAGGCTAGTAAAAGCTTTCAGCAAAAAGCAGTACTGTACAAAACGAACTTGCAATAGATCAAATGGATGTTGAGTCAGCGTTCCTAAATGGAAAAGTAAAGTCAGAGGTGTATGTAAGGCAACCTCTAGGTTACGATGATCAGACAGGCAGAGTGTTTAAACTAAAGAAGGCTTTATATGGTTTGCGAGAAAGTCCACGAACATGGTATGAGTGTTTAGATGAGTTTCTAAGGAAAATCGGGTTTAAGCAAAGTAAAATTGATTATTGTCTATATCAATTTATATTATGCAAAGCAGTAATATTAAAGTTTATTTGATAACTTTTATTGATGATTTATTAATAAAAGTAAAAGGAAAATTAGCATTTAGTTTAGTTTAGAATGAAAGATATGGGTACATTAAAAACTTATCTAGGTATAATATTAGTATAATATTGAGTATGATTGTGATAAGAAAATTATGAAAATAGATCAAAATGATTATATTGTATCGTTAGCGAATAAGTACGAAATTTTAGATGCAAAACTATATGCGACTCCAATGGAGCAGAACCTAAAATGTGAACCTGCCTTATCAGTATCAAATGATGTCAAATACAGAAATTTGATTGGAGCACTCCAAGTAGTACAAGCTCAAGTACTAGACCAGATATATGTTACTGCGTGAATTATTTAAACAGGTTTCAAAATTGTTACGAAGTCATTATAAATACTCTCTAAGGATATTAAAATATTTATATTATACTGAAGATTTAAAATCGAAATACGAAAGAAATGAAAAGTCACATATATTAGATTGTTACGTTGATGCTGATTGGACAGGGGATATAGCAGATAGAAAATCTACAACGGGATATGTTATAAGAATGAATGGTAATGTTATATTTTGGAAATCAAAAAAACAAGATATTGTAACCAAATCATAGACAGAAGCAGAGTATGTAGCCCTATCTGTATATGTAAGTGAGTAATGTAATATGTAATAAAAAAACTTGTTAAGAGAATTTGGAATTGAAACAAAAAATCCAATAAAAATTTATGAGGATAAGCTGGTGCTTTAGTATAGGGTTTTCCAATAAAGACTTGACAATTTTTTTTTAAATAAAACGTAAACCATTTGAGATATTTCAAAACCTTTATTATCGGCTTGAAGTACAATCAAAACATTTATGAATGGAACTCAACTTCGTTCATATGGCCACCGCGGGCATGATTGCCGCGGTCAATTCATTGGATCCAATTTTCAACGACTCGGCCTCACATTTCGGCCGTAACGGCCGCTATTTCGCGTTCAATGTTGGCTCTGAGCTCTTCCAACTTCGTCGGTGTGTTGGCATAAACCAATGACTTAACGTAGCCCCACAGAAAATAGTCAAGCGGCGTTAAATCGCACGAACGAGGCGGCCAATCGACTGGCCTATTTCTTGAGATAACACGCTTACCATACTTACTCTTCAATAAATCGATTGTAGCGTGTGCTGTGTGGCTTGTGGCATCATCCTGTCGAAACCACATGTAGTCCAAGTCCATATATAATCGGTGCCAAAATAATCGGGCCAAAAATAATCGGTGATTATGGCGCGATAACGCTGACCATTCACAGTAACGTGACGATCGTTATCGTCGACAAAAAATATGGCCCAATAAGGCCGCCGGCATGCAAACCGCATTAAACAGTTATTTTTTGTGGACGAAGTGGTGATTCATGAAGCGCATGTGGATTTTCACCCGACCAATAATGCATATTTTGCTTATTGACGAACCCATTTTCGACACTTCGACCAACCCGTTGTCTCACTGTGAATATAGAGGATAAAAAAAACATTGGTCTGTAATTTGATAGATCTGTCCTGATACCCGTCTTAAATAAAGAAAAAACAAGGAATAAAATTTTATCTCATGGGGGAAAGTTGTGGTCAGAATACTTAAACTAAAAGAAAGGACGAAATGTCTATTAAGTTAGGTTTCCACACTCAAGTTTAGGTGTAAATACACTTATAATGCCTTAGAATGCCACTGTTTATTTCACTCCATGGGTGGTATCCAACATTTAATGTGTAGACTAAGTTTTTAGTGGCAGTTGGCTTGTTGTAAATTTCGATTCAACTACTCATCTTCCTTGATTTTCCTTAACTGAAAAAATGAATGTCTTTCGAACAAGATTGGGATTCGAACACCGAACCTTCCGATTTGGAAGACAGTCCACTAACACTTGAGCCACGGACACCCAAAAGTCTGAAAGATTTTTAATACATGATTGGGAATTTTATCACCCAAAGAATTAATACTTTTTAGTATTTGAAACCTCGTAATGGTATCACAAACAAGTCTGTTACTATAAGTATTGTTTTGAGTATCAGGTTTAGGACAATACCTGCAATAAACTTGCAGACTATTTAAAATGAAATTAAAGAATGACCAACAGAGGCAAAGCATTTACTAAATTCGTTGGGAACTGCTTCAGTGGAAAAAGGAATAGAATCACGAGTGGCACAGGTTCAACTGCCAGTAATACCATTCACAACTGTCCAATCATTTTTTCATTTTGTAATTTTGACAACAAAAAAGCTATACCGAGCACTATGACTACTCCTTTGTATAGTTTTATAGAGTGAATTAAATCGCCTTCTTAAATTGTCGACTATATGAAAATCAAAGATGATACCAGCAGCACGATTCACGTTAATCTTCGAAAAAAGTGAAAAAAACATGGTCAAGAAGTTATCTGATATTGGTCCGGTGGTTTCATTTACATACGAGTAAGAAAATATACCATTTTCAGCTATTAGTGCTTGGTATGAATTCGAAACTAAACTCGAAATTAAACAAGATTAAAATCTATTTGCTGAACGTTCTTCACCAAAAAAATACGAGAGTTCATCACCAAACAAAGAAGAGGATGAAAAGTGAAGTCTGTAACACAAGGTCAACAAAACAAACATTTTTTTGGGTTCTTATTTCAATCATTATCTTCTAATTTTATAAACATCAATCTTTTCCTCGAACATTCTGCTAATTTGATAGTTTTGATTTTTCGTTCGTTTTCTTAAATACCAGTATACATATATATATACATACATGTGGAAAATTATAGACTCAAACCAAAATTTCAATTTTCTTTTTACACTTTTCTTTTAATTTTTTTTTTCCTAAAATATCGCCAAACAATGCCAATTCAGGGAAAACTCTTTAATGGTATATTTCCCTTTTTAACAGGAATATACCATATAGAAAAAAAACCAAAATTCACCTGTGAAAAAGTATAAACTCAAGATTTTTATTTATTAGTTTTCAGGTAAAGTGATTTCCGGTATACGAGTCTTATTCCACGCTTCAACAATTCTTTGTTTGAGTTGTTCCACATTTTGAATTTCTGCCAATCTAAAAGTTTAATTCCAAATTCGTGAAACCACGTTATTGTACTCGTAGTTTGTGCTTTATAGATAGGAGCATTGTCTTGTTGAAAAATTACATTATTGTCCTCAGATACTGTTATTAGGGGAAGAAGATGTTCCTCCAACACTTCTTGGCGAAATTCTTCTAGAAATAAAGACAATTTCTATTTTTAGATTACCGACGAAAGCTGCCCAAACCATAACACCTCTTCCCCCTAAAGGCCTGCGTAACATGATTTTTCGTTCTTTTCTGAGATCATGCCAATAGTATTTGGAGCCATCGGGGCCGTCGAGGTTGAATTTCTTCTCATCACAAAGATTACATGCGACCACATTTCACCGTGTTGGACATGTGTTTCACCAAATTCATGCTTCTTTATGCCGTTGTTTAAGTGGTGGTTTAATCAAGCACTTTCGGTATTTAAAGTTGCCCGAAGCAGCTGCCCAGTTTCTTACGTGGCTCGAATTGAAGTTCAAATTAAAACGTCGAACCATTTGGGATGAAGAAGCTCCTGTGTGTGACATATCACGTAAAACAGATCGTTTAACCGTTTTGGTGCCATTTTCATTGGTCGTCCAGATCGCTTATTTGTTCCATAATTTTCAATTCCGGCTTGCAGAAAATTCTTTACTACACCTTGAGAGCGATTTACTTCAGTGACAATTTGTCGCTGTGTCATTCGACTATTTTTTAAATCGACTATTCTTTATTTTTCAATGTCGGTTAATTACTTACCACGTGGCATATTTGAAACTTCGAAGAAAATCACTTTTGAAAAAAAAACTGTTTATTATCACTGCAGGAGGTTTGTACTATTTCTTAATAGTAGTGAGCACACCGACCTTCGCTTAACAACTCATGAGTGGAGCTTATACTTTTTTACAGGTGAATTTTGGGTTGTTTTTAGAAATTCCCAAAAAGCCAAATATACCATTAAAGGGTTTTCCCTGAATTGGTATTGTTTGGCAATATTTTAGGACAAAAAAAATATAACAAAAAAGTGTAAAAAAAAATTTAAACACTGTGTAAATATATTTCTTTTCCTCCCCCTGTATCTATTCTATTATAGTAACTATTTATAAACGCGTAAGATCACCAAACACCGAGGACAACCTGTTGTCCTGGGATAAAAAACTAAAGCTACTTCGTAAAGTGTCGAACAAAAAAGCATCCAACTCCAATTACTATATTGAAGTCCGCTACAATGTTTGCCGGATAGTGACAATGATAGTGAAGAAATGGACGAACATGTATTGCCAGATAAGTCCAAAAAAGTAGTCTTTCCACCTATTAAACTGCTATTAAAAAATTCTGAATATGTGCAGAGATTATTGAAATCCATGAATGTAACTGATTAATGTATTAAGTAAAGATCTTGTGTGAATCTATAGAATCGTATAAATCTGTAATTAGTAAATTAAAATCCGAAAGCTGCCAGTATTTCACTCACGAAATGAAAAGTGAGAAGGCTTTTAAAGTCGTTTTGTTTGGCCTTGATGCATATGATGCAACGGCATTGAAAATGGAATTCGTGAGGCTCGGACTTAAGTGTAAAGACATTAAAATGGTGACTAAAAGGTATGAAAAATACACTGACACCTTTTATATAGTTTGCCTCGAAAGTGGCAAACTCAATGAGTAAAAACAAAATTTCCGTTCCGTTTATCACACCCAAATAAACTGGAGATTCCAGCGTTAGCAAAAAAACAAGATGACACAATGTCGTAACTGCAAGGTAAAAACTAGAGCTCTTGATAGAGAGCATACCCGGGTGACTTCGACTATGCAAGTGCCATTCATGGGCAATGGCTGGGTGTTTAAATGTTGCCTTAAATTCTATTCTGTTAGTGGTTCCGCAATTAGTTATTCTCTTAATATCAGAATTGTATGAGCTTATCATATGCTGGCGTTTCCGTACTACAGCCGAAAAACAGGGACGTGAGTACGGGAACGAATATGAGAAGCAGAAAGTACTGTCGTGAGCAAAGGAACATATTGGATTAGAAGTAGCAGAAAAGAGATTGTTGATGAGAATTAAAAAGAGTGTCGGAGACAAAACGTAGCCTAGTACACATCAGAATTCTTCTTTGTAGATATCAGACTTGAAACCATCCAAAACAACTTGAATTGAACGTTCCGAAATGTAATTTCAAATTCATTGAAGAAGAGAGCCATCGATCCTAAAAGCACGCATTTTCGACAAACGAGCCTGACGCCAAACTCTGTCAAATGCCTTTGAAATATCAAGTGCAACTATCTTGCTATCGCCAGATTCATGTACGCTTTAATTCCACTTTTCGGTAAGATATGCCATGTTGCTATGAAAACCGTACTACCGGTCATTGAGAAGTTTTCGCGTTTCGAGATATTTCATGAGCTGGCGGTTTATCAGCGTTTCCATGACTTTAGAAAGAAGAGACGTAAGTGCTGTAGATCTGTGGAAGGACAGAGAAGAAGATTCGACTTTTTTAGGGACGGGTTTGAAAAATGCTGTTTTCCATCTGCACGGAAAGAGTCCTAAAGAGTAGGATTGATGAAAAAGCTTACGCAGTGGTTTTGCCAGCGAGGAAGAACACGTCTTCAGAAGAAGGTGAGATATACCATCTGGATCAGCGGACTTGTGAATGTTAAGACCTTTAACTACTCTTTAACTACTGGTACACGAGTGCGAAAGTCGATTTGTCCTATTGATGATTCGATACAATTAAGTGTAGGCGGAGACAAAGCACAATCTGGGAGTGTTGAACTAGCCGCAAAGTATGCAGCAAGCAGATTGGCCTTGTGCGAAGAGCGGACAACTGGAATATCATTATAAATTAGCGTTGGAACGGAGGATGAGGCAGAATTTCTAATATTTTTGACGAGCGACAAAACATTTTTACTTCCTTTTTGACATTATAGTATTTTTTGCCTCAATTTTTGGTCGTACTGAAATTTCACGCTCTTAAGAAAGACGTTTCAGTTATTCCTTGCTCGTTTGTGTTAATCTTGTGGGACCGAAAAAACATTTCTCCAACCCTGAAAGCCTCTTTACAGCTCGAGTCGTAGCATGCTTTTCTTTTGGTCTGATACTCTTAATCCGATAAGGGTCACCTGTGTGGTCAGCATACGAGAAATTAGCTGATATGACACAATGCTTCGACGAGCCTAGAGGGCAGAGCATATCAACAGTGTACTTATCACGGTGTAGAGTTAAAAAAAAATCCAGGGTGTTGGCGGTAAGACTATCAACGTCTAGTATTCGAGTGGGCTCATCTACAAGCTGCGTTAGGTTATTTTCCGCACCGAAGATCTCAACACACCGTCATTCGGGTGTTGTCTGTCCAGACTGTCGAAGCCACCCAGAATTGTGTATATTGAAATCGTCCGTAATAACGATTTTAGTATGTGGGTACAGGGATACAACTTTTTGAATAGAGTCAAACTCGTTAAAAGTCGAATTGCTGTGTAGTTTGGGGCTTCTGTAAATAAAGCAGTAGTGGATAATTTGCTTACAGAGATGGAACGACATGAAACTGAATTCCGGATTGGTACAGGGACTACATTGTGGTAGAATTTGGTAAGCTACAACACTACGCACGTAAATGGTGGGACCGCGTTGAGAAAAGAATAGTGGCACTAGTTCGTGGCCAGGTAGCTTCAGATCAGAGTGATGTGAGAGGTGTGGACGGGGATCTACCTGAGTTTCACTTAGTGTCAAAACAGCTGATCTGAATTTACAGACGTAGATGTATGCAGAAAAGTGATTATTTTTTTGTCCTGCTGCTGTTCACTATCCTGCCAAAAGATGAGTTGGTAATTGCTGTGCGCCCCTCGTACTGAAATTTGTTTCCATCTTAATATAACATCGATAATGCTCTTTTGTAATTTAGGACCAACCACCCGTAGTATTACATACCAAATCCACCTCTAATCGTCTCTACCATACAATATCAATTCAAGTAGAAAAACCTTTACTTACGAGTATAAGAAATATAGAGTACATGATGTTTCAGTGATTCCGCAAATCCTCAGTGATATTCATTTAATTAATAACAGCTATCACATTATATTGTCAGATGTAAATGCCACAAACACTCTGTGGGATTCCAATACAACGAATCCCTTGGAGGCCACCTTTGAAGAATTTGATAATGATCGCAATCTAATAATTCTGAACTGTGGTTTGAACACACATCTCAGTACTAAAAAACGTTTACAGCCATTGATGTTACGCTTGCATCCACAGATATTGCACATGTTCTGCAATGGGAAGTTCTTGGAGCAATGCCGGTCAAGCTCCAATCTAAATTAAAAAGTAAATCTATTTCAATCTATTTTAGCGTAACTGTTTGAACGATGTGTTCCAACGAAAACGGTTAAAATCCTCAACAGAGTATAGTATGTCCTTGGTTTACGGTTATGATGGTCAATTCTATAAAAATTAGGAATAAATTATATAGAAGATGGAAGCGCAGACCTTGCAATGTTACTTGGTCTGAGTACAAAGTGACACGTAACCACTCAACCTACATTGTACGTACTTGTAAGAATAGGTATTATGCCTCCGAATTACAATAAATACTTGTCTTCCCTCAAATAAGGTCTGGAGTAATTTACGTAAAATCGTTATCTGCAGCAGCAACGCCGTATTTAATTGTGAAATTGACTCTGATGAACTAAATCACTTTTTCTCTGGGGGATGAGGCTAATGATTGCAATTTTGACTTCAATCATACCGTGAATACCCACTCTATACCCTGTCTGAAAACAAAATTGTCCAATGCACAACAGCTCTTAAATCCAATGCCATTAGTGAGGATAATATTTCAATATGTTTTATCAAGCTCATTGAACCCCAAATTACCTCTCATCTCACCCATACAATTAACTGCGTAGCAACATAAACTTTTCTTGCGATTTTGAAACTGCTAGAGTATTGCCCATAGCAAAGAAATCTAGTTCATCTCCTCCTGCTGATTTTAGACCGATTAGCATTCTTCCTTACTTATCGAAAGGTCCTTGAGAATGTAATAGCAAAACAAATCACTGAGCATTTAACGTCCAATACATTGCAAAGTTATCAGCAATCTGATTTTAGAACTAACCATAGTTGTTCAAAAGCGATGGTCAACCTATTTCCTCTAATGAGGCAGGATGTCGACAAGGGTAATGTTTCTGTTCTTTGTTTGCTTGACTTTTCAAAGGCCTTTGATAAAGTGAATCATTCACTTCTATGCTCGAAACTTATAAAACATTTTGGATTCAGTGAAAGAGCAGTGAAATTGGTAAAAAGTTACTATTCTGTATGTTTATAAATGATCTTTCATCCGTGTGTAAACTTGTTTCTGTCCACCTATATACAGACGATGTCAAACTACACCTGGAAAAATACCACAGTAACCTTGATGAGCTTGCTCTTCAATGAAGAGCTGAAACCAGTAAAAGGTGTTTTTTTTAGAGGTTTGGTTTTTAAACTGGCAAAACTGTTTCTACAGATTGTCAATTTGACAGTTGGAAGTTGATTTGTGGTTGGTACGTTTTGCTATTTCACGATGAATAGATTAACGTCAGAACAGCGCGTACAAATTGTGCAAACTTATTTTGAAAACCATGGTTCGGTGCGCCAAACTTATCGTGCGCTACGTCCATTTTACTGTCGACATAATCGTCCATCTGAGCAAGTTATTCGGAACACAGTGAATCGTTTTTGCACCACGTACACTCTAGTGGATAATACGCATCCCCAAAGACGACAAACAGACCAAAAAATCTTGTCAGCACTTTACCACGACTTAGCCTACTTCCGCGAAGTAGATCAAATCACCATATACACTGTCCAATTCATCAAGAAAATCTTTAAAAAGACGGTGGTTTAATGGTCTTCAACGAATTCAATTTCCAATCCGCACTACTATTATCAATACATGGCCAAGGTTATGCTTTGTTGGCGATCAAATTTTCCTGGTGTATGGTATAACACAATGATAGAAATTGAATTTTGGAAAATCTTCATCCTTTTCGCACAGTCCAATAAATCAAACATTTCTGCCGATCATAGGAGGTGCCCCGTCTGTAGTCATGGCGACCAGTTTCTGCATGAGTATATTCTGTTCAGCATTCAACTTTTTTATGTAAATATCTTGTCCTCGACTATAAGTTACCAACGTCAAATTTGCGAGTAGTGATTCTTTAACAGAAAAGTCTGAAAAGACCATTCTGATGAACACTAAAAGCTGCGTGAGTCAGTAACATCCGTCGACTCGTCCATTTGCAATAAAAAATACTTACATTTTTCTAAGTCATTTTTCATTTGAACAAAGACGTCATTTGATGACGTTCGATGTTCGACCGCTCCGGTATCGCTACAGATGCATTGCAGAGTAAGCAAATAGCTTTCTCGTTCACACTCGTGAATAAAAATTCTTCCTCCTATTCGCTATTGAAGTTATATATTTTCTTTTACTTCGATGGTCCAGGTTCATTACTCATTTTAACTGGCAAGGATATCACGTATCTATGTATGGACTACGAAGCAGAACCTAGTTAGTTATTTAAAACTAATAAACGAAACCAAGAAACACGCAAATGAATACGTACAGAACGATGCGAAGATGCGCATGTCTCGTGATTCGTGTGCTGACTGTATTGAGAGATTTTATTAACGAGCGAGCAGGCTGACAGCTCACGACCAATCACCGTTAAAATCAGCTGGACACCAGTTTTCAAACTTTTTGATTTATTGTTTTTATTGCATACACTTCGGAAGAATTTTTGTAATTTTGTTTGATTACATTGATTGTCACAAAATGTGAAAATCGCAGATCACCTTAGCCGATTCCACCCCAGGATGACAAGGACAAAGCAGCCTGCTTGTTGGCGGGCGCCTAGAAAGCAGGCCACGGGTTACCAGACGCCCGCGAGCTATGTGTTGGGTACTACTGGCTTATCAAATCCAGCTTGAAACCGCGTGACCATTATACGCGTCGTAGGTTCGGTGAATGATGAGGCCCATTTTTGGTTAAATGGATATGTAAATAAGCAAAATTGCCCAATATGGAGTGGAGAAAACCCAGAAGCCTTTATCGGGACGCCCTTACAGCCATTAAAACTCACTGTTTGGTTCCTTTATGGGCTGGTAGAATCATCGACCCATATTTCTTTAATGTTACCGTCAATGGAGAGCGCTATAGAAACATGATTTCTGACTTCTTCGTTCTTCATTTGAATGGCATTGATGTTACAGAGCTTTGGTTTCAACAAGATGACGCAACATGCCACACGGGGTGCGACACCATCAATTTATTGCGAGAAATATTTGCTGTGCGCATATTTCGCGTAATGGAACTGTGAACTTGCCTCCACGATCAGGTGATCTCTCACTTTTAGATTGATTTTTTGGGGGTATATGAAGTCACCAGTTTATCGACATAGATAAACCAGAGACGTTGGACGATTTGGACGTCAACATTCTCCGTGTTATTGGTGATATATGGCCCCAGGTGCTCGGTAAAGTTATCGATTGGACTTTTGGACAATTGGACTTCACGATTGCGCTTCATTCGAGCTATGCATCTGCTCGATATCATATTTGGGCAGTAATGGCATATAATTATCTATTAAATAAAGTTAATATCTTGGACATTAACATTAGCTTCATGTGTTTTATTTCATATTGAATTTGTATACCTTTAAAAAAAAACACCCTTTATATACTTGGTCAATTGAAAACGGACTACAACTATTGTAAGTCCAACAAAATCCAAGGTGATTCCGACAAAAAATTTGATCTGAATGTGTTGCTTGATAATAATAAAATCAAAGTAGTAGAATCAATCACTAGACTTGGCTACACAATAAATCGTAGTTTGTCTTGCTACAACCACATTAATTCTGTCGTTGGTCGCATTTACGGATGTATGCGTAACCTGTGGCTCAGTGCGTATTTCACTCCATCAGAAACACGGTGAAAGCTTGTAAAATAATAACGTTGACCTTATCTCTAATAACTTATGCTGAGGTTGTTTACAGTAACCTTCATGCGTTATCTCGGCGTAAATTGCAAGTTGTTTTCAATGATGCAGTGTACTATATTTGCGCAATTCGAAGACGTGAACATATCTCTATATATGTTAGGAATCTATTTGGATGTACTCTGCAAGAATATATCAACGGGAGAAATTGTATAACCTTACACAAAAATACTCATTGTCAACGCCCATCTAATGTATATAACAGGCTTATTTTTTGGCAATCGTCAAGATCTCTTATCCTCATTCCCGCACGATGCAAATACCTAAATTCTTCTAGTTTGTTTTGTAAATTATTACGCTATGGAACTCCTTACTATCATATTAGATATCAAGTCTATTATAAATCCATTTAAAAGTGCAATTCTACAACACTTCTCCACACTATCCCATGAATCCTAAGCCTCTCCACACATTCACATGAACATTAGACGCATCTCCTCTCTCTTATCTCTTCTGTATTTTTCCCTTCTTCTTACCATTACTTTTCAAGTCCTTCACCTTATTTCCTTTTAAGAAAACAATGTACTCGTACCATATGAAGTATAATTGTTAGTTCTAAGTACTAAAAAAGATTTAGAATCTTAACGAACAAATCCTTTTGACGTAATATATGAATAAGAAATGAAATGAAATGAACTCAAGGAAAAAAACAAGCTTGGTGGAACGTAGCAGCTGCAGAAGTGGATGCCATCAATCTAAGCATTCCGCCGATTCCTTGGTTTTCTGAAAGGCTTTGTTCCCACATGTCCATATCGCTGATTTTATTCTTTTATTGCTTACCCACATACATCCGTTTAGAGCTCTCTATGGTTGGCTGATCAGGCCAACATCAATTTGCTTTTCTTTTGCCAATTGTGTTAACAAGTCTTGTGCCGCTTCGCAATGGTTAGGTTGATCTGAGCAATTTTCATGACTTTAGACTAGTCAGAGCCTTTTTAAACGCTGGGCATTTATTGCGACAAGTAACATGCCTACCAATCTCTATCTAGGTTGCTCCTTTTGCAGAAAAAGGAAAATGGTTTCTTGCTGCTCTTTTTGGATATTTGGCCCTCTTCTCCGCATTTAAAGCATTGCTTTGGGCGCTCTAGCTCGCTTTTACAGTGGCATGCTGTATGGGCTAATTTAAGGCATTGAAGCACTTAATAAGGATATTATTAATCAATAGCGAATACAACAATTTACCTATCCGATTTTGCTGATTTTTGTAATGTAATGTTTGCGTTGCTCGCAAAC
The DNA here is from genome assembly GCA_949129095.1 of Volucella bombylans. Classification (NCBI taxonomy): domain Eukaryota; kingdom Metazoa; phylum Arthropoda; class Insecta; order Diptera; family Syrphidae; genus Volucella; species Volucella bombylans. Next base: position 147,743,523 of record OX422140.1, on the reverse strand, counting down.
AGGCTTATTGTCTCAATTTGAGTATGTCAGTAAGTCACTTTCGCACATGTCGTTGAACTAATATTCCTCTTTTTAACGACTCACAGATATCCTACCTTATTTTGGGTAGGTCGGGTCGGGTGAACAACCCAGCACACAAGTCGCGGCATTTCTGATAGCTTCTTGGCAATAATGTCATTCATTTTCGGCACTCAAAGCGTGCTTTAAAGATATTGACGGTATGTTGAGACTCTCGGTTTCGGGGGTTTTTTGCTCTGACAGTCATTCAACTCTAAATATACTTACAGCAACTCTTCGTTATTCTATCATCTGATATATCTGTACACTTACCATGGCTGTAATTAAAGGCTTCATTGACCGCTCGGAATTTTCGACAATCTTTAGCACTGAAGAGGAGTCTTACATTGATCGATTAGTTTGACAGTGTTAATATCAGCTGACCGCAGCAAAATCAATCAGCGTAGGTTAGGTTAGGTTAGTTTAGGTGAGCGGGTGGATGAGGTGATACCTCATCATACTTAGGACTGTGTTGAACCATTTTGATGCACGGTTCCCGCTTTCCATCTCCGTTGGTGGTTGTTTGGTCCCTGATCAGATCTAAGCCATCTTGTTGCGTCCGCGAATTTGGAAAGAGATGTAAATGATAGATGCAGATAGTTCTGAGAGGTCGTGGAGGTAATAACTAAATTCCTAAAGGTCTTTGTCTCAAATTATTAAGTGGAGGGTATACTCCTATGAGCCTATGTCCCCACAGCCTCTGCAGAAGTTGTCGTCGAAAAGGCGCACCTTTATTGCGTTCGCCCCCAAAAGATTATCACCTGTGAGTAATTCTCTTCTTTTCAAGAGAATCTTACTTGTTTTGGATGAGCTGAGTTCGCGCCATAATTGTCTTGAGGTTTCGGTGGTTGGAAGGTTTCTCCACGTTTCATTGGCTTTTATTTGTATCGTTGGCTTTTACTTGTATTTTGAGATCCTTTTCGAGCTAGCTCGCTTCACAAGCCTCGATTTGATTTCGACTGCCGCGATGTCCTTAATGGCTGCCTGGCTATCAATAAATATAATAATATAATCGTCGGTTATTGCCTTTATTGTCGAAGTTTGGCTCGGCAGGCGACGCACGTGGGCATCGTAAGTTCAGCCCCGGTTCCTATCTTCATCTTTGATCCGTCCGTGAAAATGGATATCAAGTCTTGTACCATTTGGTTCCTGTCCCATTCCTCTCTGGTTAGGAAAATGCAGACGAATGGTGTTTCAAAGTCGTGATGGGGTATTATGTAGTCCGTATTGGAGCATAAACCCAGTTTACTTCTATGGATTTAGGCATGAATTTCCAGGTTTGGTTTCCACCCATTAATCTGAGTCAATGTTAAAATGCTTTTCGCTGCAGATCCTTGCATATATAGTTCTAGGGGCAGGACGCTGAGTATATTTTTCAGTCCCGCCGTTGGCGTCGTTCTTATACATGCCATCATCTGTACTTTTGTCATTAATCTAAGTTTTTTTTTTTTTTTGTGGATTTCCTACAAACTAATCTACCGCAGGTTAAGACTGGTCTGACGATAGTCGTGTACATTCATAAGATAGTCTGAGTGTTAGGTACCCATTTTCTCCTGATCGTCGTTTTCTGGAATTCCTTCGGTGATATTAGAACTGCCTTTAACCTCACTCACTAGTCCTGAAATTTTTTGTTGAAGTAGCTCATATAAGGAACCAAATTCTTGTTGTAGACGCAACCATTAATGTAGTCGTGCAATTCTAAGGGTAATTAATTTCTGTTCGACCATTAGAGTGTTTCACCTGCTTAACACTCACTCTTATAAGTTTGGAAAGTCAAATTTGGTTCTTTGAGTCCAGTATCTTGTAGCTCCTACATAAAGATAAAATAGGCAACATTTATGTGCAGTCATAGTTACAGCACTGAGCAAAGTTGAATCCACTCAGTACCTACTACCTCAATCGTACAACACCCATTCACCATATGAAGATGAAATTTAACACAGTGCATGCTAAGATCCACATCAGCAATATATGACAACACCGATATAAAGTCATTAGTTCCCACCTCACATGAGCTGCCAAGTTCTTAATGTCCCCTGGTCCTTGAAAGGAGGCACGTTTCGGCGACAGTTAAACTCTTCATTGGGTCGCCTAACCGCCTCGGCATGATTCTAAGGAAATAAAACAAATCGGTGTGTACGAAATGGAACCTGTGATATGTGCTTACTCCCAGTTAAAAACAAAATAAGGCTTTCCCACTCCCACCAAAATTGATCCCCTCAACAGGTTTATGAGCTTTCAGATAGTATCTTACTACAAGTCCCTGGATTGCAATAATCGCCTCCAAATGCGACTTTCTCACACAATTTATGTGGAGGCTTTTACCTCAGTAGCTAAAGCAGGACTACTGCTTTCTTTTCCATATTTATTGATTTGGCGTTAACATATTTAGAAGCTATGTACGAGTATGTTGATCTTTTTACTTCCGCGATATCGACTTCGACTTCCTTAATCCAATCCTTTTAAGATTTTCTGTGAATCATCTAGCATGGTCTAATCTGTCGGCAGAGGTGCATTGCTGGAATTGTCTGAATTTGCGTTGAAACCACCGTCACTTATGTAGCTTGACGCTGGTCGCGGTTGCGTTTCAGCTTGAATACACTTCTAGTAACACTCATTTATTTTACGACAGTGTTTTGGGACAGTTATATGGCATCCTTAGATTGTGCTACCATACCTATCAATTAAATAAATAAAGGTTCTTTCATTCTGCTTTAATTGAATATGTAATTAGCAGATTAAGCTGCCCTTAAAATGTCCTTACTACCTCTTTGTTTTTAGCCGGACCACCAACAAGGCGGTTCTGGTTGTAGCCTTTCTCAACATGAGTCACAAGGTCACAAGATTCTACATATAATCTTAGAGCTACAGTGGAGCAGCTATTTTGTCGAAGAAGTAATGATAACACTTTTCTGAAAATGTGCCGGTGTATGCCTCTCTCATACTATCCAGCAAGGACTAATAAGAGGTGAATTTCTGTACACCTTTGTACTCAATCCTGGGTAGGATTTCCCTCTAGGGCTAGCGTGAACACACATGGTAACAATTTTAATCATAAGGCCAGAAGCTTACCTTGAAAATGGTGCTTCCATAGCCATTAACTCTATAAGACTTTGCCACGCTGGAATGATCTCAAAAAACACCCAAAATGTTGGCAAAACATTGAAACAATAACGTCTCGATGATGTTTCAAGTCATCTAGCCTTCATACGAGTACGTTGCGTATAAATTCAAATGTCATCATGCGTTTGACAGTTGGCTTTATGCGACTGGAAATTGAATGATAATCTTGTGTTAACGTGTAACTTGTAATGTAAAAGTACAAGTGGCAGTGGAAGCGATAGAAGATGGCATTCAATAAAACGGGGTTCAACGAAGGTACTTTCATCTTACTAACTCGAACGTACTCGTACGTATGCAAACGAAACATGGAAAATATTATTGTTGCCGATTTGACAGTTAAATTTAAGCTGAGCGTATTGTTGCCCAGAAATGGAATTGTGGCGACAAGCGGCAAGCGACAAGGGAGGCATTAATATATTCCCATTGTGCGAGGTGCGCGCCTCAAGACATGAATCATGCGGGTGACATAATTTGATTTTGAAATGATTTTCCATGCTTGAAAGTTGCGTCAAATGATGACATGACGGCATGACATGAACTTTAAGGAAGAGACGAATTTTTTGTTTCCATTTTTCCTGTACCCCTGTGGCATTATTTTGAAGATAACAATGTGAGATCAGGGAAGAAGAGTTCTGTTTCTGTTGTGTCAGGGAACTTCTTTTGTATTCAGACTTGGAATCCTTTCAATGACAGAAAGTACTTTCGATGAATGTGACTTGTGAGTGGATAAGAGATTTGGTTATGAGTGGAATTTACATATGAAGACCGTGAATGGTTGAGCATTTTGGTGGATTCCTTTTTTTCTCGTAGATAATGGGCTCTCCTTTAGCATAATGCGTTGGCATTTTAAATAAAAAATTACATTACTTTGACTTAAAGATGCGATTTGTACGAGAATAAACGACTTGAAATTCAAATCCAAACAGAGAGAAACAATGAGTTTTATGACCACAGCTTACGTCCAGGTGTATTTGCTGACGAACTACTGGTTCATTCATGTAACACTTTCGAACAGCCTGCGCTATAGATAGTTGGTGGAACCCAAACATAGACCAAGTGAGGATATTACACTTCAAAAAATTTTCATCGCAGAATATTTAGAAGCAGTTTCTTTCTAAAATACAGAGGACCTATAGGACCTTTTCCAATATCAACTTTTCTTAGCCTAGACAAACTTATATTTGTAATGAGTAACAAATATGTACCTACCAGGTACTTTAGGTGGCTACAGTCCGGGATGGATTATCTGCTCGTCATTTCCCCGGATGACAAATTAGCTAACATACCTCTTCAACTAACTCGGTCTTTTGTCATCTTCCTCCAGACGCCAACAGGAAATTGCCTTAAGTCCTCTTCCACCTGTGTGTGCCATCTAAAATGAGGTCGTCCTCTACTGCGTTATCCCTCTGGGAAGGAGTCCAAAAATTTCCAGTGTCCATGCGCTGAAAATGACTTAGCCATTTACGCCGGATAATCTAAGCTTTTCTGATGAAGTCGGCAGCGCTATCGAAATACCTCCTCCATTTTCCGTTGATTCAAATGCTAGCATCCGAAGGACTTTTCTCCCCAAGGGAGCAGGAGCATTTTCATATGGTTTCGTCAGAGTCCAAGCTTCCGCGCCGTAAACCAGGACGATCATAGTCATTTTGATTGGTCGAGAGAGGGCTTTTCTACTCAATTACTGTTTAAACCCAAAGATGCAGCGATTAGTAATAGCTATTCTTCGTACAATTTCCGCGCTGGTGTCGTTGTCGGAGTTCATAGCGGAGCCGAGGTCTATCGTAGCTGCCTATTGTGACGTTATGTCCTAGGCGTCGATGTTGTGTGTCCCTCTTTGTTGGCAGAATATATTTACTTTGTTTTTCCTACGTTGACCGCTAAACCCATCTTTACTGCTTCTGCTTCAATTGTCACAAACGCTCAACTGACCACTCGCTGCGTTCTTCCCATTATGTGAATGTCCGTCTGCAAATGCTAGTAACTGAACAGACTTTTGAAAGATTTTGCTCCTGGGGTTGACTTTTGGGTTTCGCACAATTCTTTCAAGAACGATGTTTAATCACATGACAACACATCACCTTGCTTAAGTCCATTTCTGACATTAAGTGTCTCAATTTTGTCATTACCGACCTTGACGGAGCAGAGTGCATTCTCCATCGTCATTCTGAATAATCGAATTCCAAACTAAAAATGGCTCTATATAGTTTCAATAGACGCCAAGGGTGACAACTTTCGATGAAAAGGTGATGTGTATCGATATGGAACTCCTTCTAAGATTTGCTGTAATATGAAAATCTGATAACTGCTGGACTTTCATGGCTTCCTGACTGTTAACGGAGGCGTTCAGGCGATCTCCTTTCTTTGGAGATGTTTGAAATGAGTTGGTATACATATGCTCGGTAATTAATTATCACGTGTTGCTTTAAACAACTCGGGAGTTTGGCCATCGGGTCCAGCAGTTTGGTTGGACTTAATGGCTGGAAATGGCTGTCCTGATTTTATTTTGGTCGGGTGGACGAAAATGTTATCTGTATATTATTGTTCATTCTGCCTGACGTTCATTAGTTTATTCGCTCAAAACATCACTACCATATTATGTATGCCCTTCTGATTAGGTCAACATCATAGTGTGTTGTATGCTTTTCTCCAAAATCCATTTATTCAAATTTGGAAAAAAAAAATCTTTTTAGAATCCAAGGGCATTTTCATCCTATTCATTTTTGATTTTACTGGGGCCTTGTACAGGGCCTTCTGTTCGAGAGATGGATTTATTTTTCAGTTGGATTCTTAGTCCAAAGTAAGGGTAACGAGTTTTAGCGATTCTTTTTTTTATCTTTATGATTGCACCCTTGTTTGCCTAAACAGAGATCCCAATTAGACAAAGTCCATTACCACCTCAAAACTTTGGTCTCCTGATATGGTGTGGAGACTGACCCGATGGTTTTGACTGTGCTATGTCGTGAGATGTGAAATGAAGTATGATGGAAGATACGAGATTGTCAGTTCGGTGTCGATCGTAATAAATTAGCCTTTCATCGTCAACTATGTGGAACCGCAGATTTGCGGTTCAATTTCGCCTCAATAGGTTTGTGGCATGGAGTCAAGCAAATCCATTAGAGACTTATGAGACTCAATTGGAACTTGAAAAATGTTTCTATTTGGTTTAATCTCCATTCTTGTAGTATCATGGGTATTTATTTTTTTTAAATTACTATCGCGTGACCTTCAATGGTCAATGCTTCCGGAAAATGGTCAGTGATTATTTCTTCGAAAATATGAACTCTTGATCAAGAGTAAGCAGTCTAATGTCTTTTCTATTGAGGAACAGCAGGATCGTACCTAACCTCTTATAGAGACCAGAGAGCATTCGTCTGATTTACCAGAAACCTGGAGTTTCCATCTGCAGTTATTCTGATATGAAACCCAAATGTGAATGGAAGTCTTACCCGAGAGCGCAGGCAGTCCTAACTCTTAAGGAACTCTTCTCTGAGCCTAGCAAGTTCATCGGCAATTCTATTTCCCGTGATCCAATGGTGAACTGAGACTCAAGCTAGAATCAGTGAATTATGCATTATGCATTAAGAATTTTATTCTCAAGCTTACGTAGAAGAAAGCGCAGCCTGGAAATTTAACTGGTCGTTATGGAGGAACCATAGGAACGTGGATGCCGCTGCTGATATGACCGCTGACACTATTCTCCTTGGAGTGAGGTCATTTATCCCTTATCAGATTAAGAATGTCAGACCACAAAAAAACGCATGGTGCGACTCGAACAATAAAGAGGCCCTCTGGGTTAGAAAAATGTTTTTTCTGTCCTATAAGACCAAACCCTCTGAGGAAAACCCGAAAAAAGTTCAAACGAGCAAGGAATGACTGTAACGTCTTTGTCAAGCGCATGAAATTTCAATATGACCAAAAATTAAGGCAAAAAATACTACAATGTGCCAAAGGTAGGTAGTAAAAATGTTTGGTCCTTCGTCAAAAATATTAAAAATTCTGCCTCCTCCTCCTTTACAGCTGTCAGCACTTAGGATAAAGCCAATCCGCTTGCTGCATACTTTGCGGCCAGATCGATGACTCTCTTCTTCAATGCATTCGAAATTACTTTCGGAACGTTCAAACAAGTTTTCTGTGATGGTTTTAAGTCTGAAGTTCACAAAATAAATGCTAGTGTGCCCCAGGGCTCCGTTCTGTCTCCGACACCCTTTTTAATTTCCATCAATGATATCTTGTCTGCTACTTCTAATCCAATATATTTCTTTTCTGAAGACAGTACTCTCTGCTTTTCATATTCGTTTCCGAACTCACGTCCCTGCTCTTCAGTTGTAGAACGGTAACCCTGGCGTATGTTAACCTCATTAAATTCCTATATTAGCAGTATAACAAATTGAGGGGGAACTATCAGCAGAATGCAATTTAATGCTTCCAAAATACAATGCTGTCTGCTGTCAATAAAGTGAAATTTAAACACCCAGCCATTATCCATGAATGGCACTTGCTTCGTTGAAACCGAAAAACTCTCCGACTTACGTTGGAGTGACCACATATTCAATGTCGCCAAAAACTCTGCGAAATGTCTAGATTTCCTCAAGCGATGTAAGAAATATTTCTCCCCCTCTAATCTGGCCTCAATATATAAGGCGTTAATCTGCCCAAAATTAAAGTACAAGTAAGACCCCTTTGAACTTGCTAGATAGGATCCAAAATCGTACGGTAAGACCCGTAGGTTATGACAGTATTACATAGTCATTCGACACCCTCGAACACAGACGTAATGCCTTCTATGTCACCTTGTTGTGTCGCTATTTTCACCACCAGTGCTCCACCGAAATTGCCAATAGCATTCCACTCCATCTAACTTCTAACCGTAATACCCGTCTCGCTATGAATGCTCATCAGTATATCCTCAAGCCCAGTTTCGGACGTATCCCAAAATATCGTGATTCGTTCCTAAGCCCAACAACTCGGTTATGGAATGCCCTGCCAAGCTCTTTATTTCCTAGTCACTATAACTTGCAAACACTTAAAACTTCCTAACTTCCCCTCGCCCGCAGGTAAGGGTACATATAATTCCTTGTGCGCGGGGCTATTATGAAAAACAAAAAAATATATTTTTTAAAGATTTCCTTGTCAACCAGTTCAAAGGGCCTTATTAGTATTTTTAAGAACTGATCAATATTGTTTGTTCATCAGAATTTGCCTTGCTTACTTATTTGTCGGGGAAAGCTAAAATTACCGTAAAGAAAGGATAACGACCTTCAAATTTGTCTTAGTCTAAGTCTAAGTCTAAGTCTACGAACATTACACTACGTGAACACGAAAGAATATAAATTTATGATAATCAGATCGGCCAAATATTCGGGATCTATATCCTGGGTGTGGATCATTGTGCGATAGTTCTTGTGTGTCTCATGTTCTGTTCTTGTACAACGAACTATATCCTTCGAATCATTTTCTATCCTCAGTTGGCCCATATATCAACATAAGACTTTTGTACCCATCTACTCTATGTCATATTGCGTCATAATTCAATACACACGATTATAAATACATAATCGTGTCTCTAGATATAACAAAAGTTTATAATTTAAAGGACCTACAAAGACGTAGAACCAAAATCTCTTCAAACTACCTCTAGTTAACTTTTTCATCCCAAAAGCCAGAACTACAAGTTGAAACTCATTGGTAGATTCTACGAGTATATGCACTTGCAGATAAATTAAGCACACCAAATGGGAAAGTAATTAAGAATCCTTGCAGAGAAGTTACCCTCATTACAGGCAAATGCGCTGAATTGAGTGCTCCTCGTTTCGGAGGAAAATATCGCCAAGTGTTACAAAAGAAGTTCCTCTGGGGTGAACAGTAGCATCCGCCAAGCAGATGATTAAGGACATACAATTTGAGAAGTATTGTATTTTCAGGAATTAAATTTCTTGTGCAACTAATTTCGATAGCTGGCAAATAAAATTATTTTCAATGCTTCAGAGCATACGGTGTTGTAAGGATGTTCACATGTGCATGTAACAAACGACCGACGTAACTTCTAACCGCACGTGCGTGCTTCCTCACTCCGTTTGATGGCAAAAAGTGTTACATCTTGAAGTATGGAGGAAATTTTAATTCGAACAAATTGTGTCTATTAAATGTTCTTATGTGAACTAGTTTCAATGTGTCATGTTCAGATACAATTTGAGGCTACTTGTATTGTAATGTATTGGTGAGGGTGCTAGAATTCTAGAAGTATTCTTACTTCTAGTATCTATTCACTAACTGAATGGCATGACATGTTATTTCTTGTAAGATAGCCAGTTAGATATATACTCATGTAACTATAATGTGTACCTACGTGTGGAGCACAAATCGACATTCAATACGACTTGAGAGCAACAATATTCTGAGCAGATGTCTATATCGTTTCCATGTCAAAGAGACACATCTCATGTGTACTCACCACATCAGCATCATGTCTGTCTGGTAGACGGTCTTCAAGGTAACCTGTTATTCGTCTCTATTCAGTTTTTCTCAGAACGAGAAAGATCTCACAATTATGAAATGATTTCAATTGATTACAATTCGTAGGTCCTACCATTGACAGTTGCGTCCTGGATAAACTCAAATGTCACTACAGAAGTATACTTTCATTTGAGAATGAGATCCTAAGACATAGCACTAGCAAAGCCATTCATTTTTGAAAGACATCCTAGGACTCGTTTTATTTCCTTGGGCTGACGAAAACATAACAGCAGATATTTGAACGTAGATACCAGAATACTAATTACAAAGGTGACCACCATGTATTGAAAGGGAACACAGAACTTTGAGTTCTAATCAACTTCTGGTTCATTTTTAAACGTTCAATTCACAATCTTGACTCAAAAAGAGAATAATCAAATCGATTACACTCCAGCCTGGCGTAGATCTGAACCCCTTACACCGTAAAACAACGATCTTGACAAATTTAAGAAGAAATTTCTTTATTTCCACAAGTAACATAGTATCAGCATCCTACGGATCTCCCAATGAAAAACAATGTACCTACAACAGGCATAGGTGTAGGTTAATGAAGATCACTCTAACTTTACCTAACCTTACGCAAGGTCTACCTCAACTAACCCTCGATACGGAATTTTGATTTCCATTCGCTGTACCACCTTATACGAGTGATGTGAATCAATGCAAATAAGATCGAAAATTACTAGAAAACATTGCGTCCAGACCGCTGAAAAATATTTTCGTCATAAGGCAGGACTGGGATAATGTTAGTTTCATATATACAGTCTCCTTAGTGTTTATAGACATGGCAAACCAAAATCTTAAGAAGAGCATACCTCTTCGTTGGATTTCTGACGAGGTGTTATTATTAGCATTTATGTTTTATGATAAATATGTACAGGTGGCGCAAAATTAATCACCCTAACAGTTTCTTTGCATTTTAATTTATATTACTTAAATTACTATTACATGCTAGACAAAAAAACGCTTAAAAATTAGCTTAAATAACTTAAAAATATCTTATTATAACTTACTGGCCCCATGCGGGCACTCTAAGTTAAGCCTATCACTTAAACCTTTCGATGTATTTTACAATCTTATTTTATATTGATTTTAACATTAATTAATACTAAGACTAAGAAAACATTTTTTAATAAAAAAACCTAGTAACATGACTTTTCTTATTTTATTATAAAACTTAAAACTTAAAAAAAACCTTCAGACTACCTAAAAATAAATATTAATCTGCTTAACCTACTTACATCTAACACAAACATATCCATACATAAACATATATATACATAATATGTATATACATAATATATAAATACATGTATATATATATATATATATTTTTAAATTTTTTTTTTATTTGTTTTTTTTTTGTGTGGGTTTTATTTTTTTTTTTAAACTAACTTAATCCTACCTAAAATTATATAAGCCGACCATGGCTAAAAAACAATTAGGCTGACCCACTTTGCCTCACTTTGAAGCTATCTATTACTGGAGGCATTCGACGACGAAGCATCCTCCCCTTCAACTAGCCACCAAAATTGCTGATGCTACCGAGCAACATCCCTAATGTCGCGACTCCCTACCGCCTTCCAGAACCGGAGGCGCTCCGCACTACCATGTGCGACGACTCTGTCGTAGTTGAGTCACCTGTTCGCAGCTGTTCGACCGACGTGGAAGATTAGCGGCACCGCCAATTTGTCCTGGATCAGACCTTTACTATCTGGATAGAGGAACGCTTCTGGAGGAATAAAGCAGTCGCTTTGAACTCTCTCATGATACAATAATTGCGATAGTAAGCCCCGGAGATCAGGTTGTTCGATGAGGTCATTGCTCTTGCAACGTGCCTTCGAGTCAACTGAATGACGAAATTGTCTACTCTTATTAGCTTCACCCTATTGTATAAGACCTCATTAGGATAGAATTTTATGTACTCAGATTCTGGTGTTCTGTACAAACGAAGACAAGTCCTAAGACCCGAATCCTTTCCAATAAACTTGCTCTCACTTTGAACCACACGGGACATCCACCTCCACCTACTCCTGCGGATCCTCGATCACAAAGAAGTTGTCATCATCAACAGCCTCATTTGGATCTATGCCTGCTGCTACCAGTATTTGTTCGTTGTTCGTCGTTCGGGCGATTTTAAGACATGGAAGGTCGTTCTGATTATTTCTCCGAAATATTTTATTTATTTGCGGAAACGTATTCGGGTTGCTCGTGTTTACAGCCCGAATTTTATTGTTCCAATACAAACTTACAGCATTTCTGTAATTTTCCTTTATTAATGTTTGGAGGTTTTTAATCGACGACTTCAGTGTCATGATCTCCGGGTTATGTCTGTCAGTAAACTGTCTGTATAAGGTTTTTAGTCTTGACAGCAGCTTACTTCTATGTCGATGCAGTGCGTCAATAGTTGCGTTGCGGAATAAGTCTTCTTCGTCAGTGTGTTGGTACCGAGGTATCGTTTTGTCCATTGTTCGTTTGACTGTCTCGTCCATTAGTCTTAGATACCTGCCAATCTCCTCGTTTGACAGATTTCTGTTGTTCTGGGAAACGACGGACTATCCGTCGCCTTAAGCCCGAGTCGATACATTATACTGTGCTGACCCCACCAATTGAATAGTAGGTTCCCTCTAGTATTTGGTGTATTATTTTTCCAATCACTATGTTTGGCGTTGAAATCTCAGCCGATAATAAAATAGTTGTCTTCCAATTCCAGCCTCAGGAATCGAAAAAGTGTCTCGAGCTCTGAGATGAATAAAGTGGATTGAGTAGCCTTAGGTGCATAGACAGACACCATATACAACCGCTTTCCACTACGGAGGGGAATATACACGATGCATGCTTCCAGCACCTGGAACCTACGTACTACACGACTGTCTACTCTTTTAAAACGTATACCTTTTCGTGCGAAAATCGCAACGTCACCTCCTTGAATGGAATTGGGTCCGTTTCTCCGTACTATTTTGTATCTTCTGTGCCTCATTTTGTGTCTCTTGGTAAGCTTAGTTTCGCTAACCAAAATCACATCAGGGACTTGGTCTTTGAGTAACTTAAATAGTGCGGCTCGTCGTTCGAACCTAATCAGTGAACTCAAATTCACAGCACGGATCCTCAGGATTTGCTCCTCCACGTACGTACCCATTACGGCAAAAAAGGTGCTTTAGGCCAGGCAGGAGCTCGTATACTTGATCCACCAGCGCGGTCTGTTCAGTTAAATGACGTTGGAGCTGAGCCATCTGCCCCTGGATAGAGAGCAAGATAGCTAGCATGTCAGGTACTGGCTCTGGTGCTATGCTGTACCGTATTTCCCCTACCTGCCCCATTTGGGCGCAGATAACATGGGGAGTAACGGTTGAAGTTTGTAAATGCACGGGTGGACGTTTAACTTCCACTTTCTGCTGCCGGGCCAGATTTATTCTTTTGATATATTGGAATTTGAGACAACCCCGATAATTTGCGGTGTGTCCCGTGTTCCTACATAAAGCACAAGAGAGTTGGCTTTTTTCAGACGCTCCATCCTTACCCAGAGCGCGTTCCTCGGACTTGTGGTTCTTTCCGCACTTCACGCATCGAGGCTGCATTTCGCAGTTCGACGCGGCGTGCCCGAACCTTTGGCCGCGAACACATTGTAAAATATTTTCGCTCCTCTTTAATTTTTCCCAGTTTACAACCTGGTAGTCTAGGATTTTGATACTCCTTAGACGATCCAGATTCGCTGTCGGGACTTAGCTGGACCAGGGAAAACGGCAGTTGCCTCTTCTCCCTTTTGGCTCTAGCCGTGACAAATGGCTTGACACCCAAGAACTTGATCTCTTTGCACTCCTTCTCTTTCAGCAGTGCAAGGATCTCCTCCGGATCAGTCGACGGTTCTAACCCCATTGTTTGCAGCTTCTCCCCCTTCGGGGTGTAGGAGAAGAACTCCGGCGTCGTATCCTTCAGTAAACTTTGTGGTAGCGCTCCACTGTTATGCAGTGGATCGCGTACCTATCTGAATTTAGTTTTTTAATAAAGAAATTGTTGCCTATGGCCGACTTGTATTGTATACTTGTATACTCTGTTGTATCCTTCAATTCTATTTTATATGTATTAATTGGAGGCACCCTTTGCTTAGTTGATTTCTGCTGCTGATATTGTTGTTTCTATTGCTGTTGTTGCTGTTTTACTGCTGGTGTGACTGCTGTTTTTGTTGGTTTTTTTGCGGTTGTACTTTCTGTTTATTCTGCTTTTGTTGCGCAGTAGTATTGTTTTCTGGCTGAGACATATTCTGTTGTCTCAGGGTTTGTTTTTGTTGTTCTTGTATTTCAGACTGTTTTTTATTTGTCTGCTGTTGTTGTTGTTAAGAATTTTGGGTCGCTTGCAGTCTGATATCTTGGCGTTATCCACTGATCCCGCTATTGGGGGAGCGGACCGCTCAAAAAAAAAAAAAAATGCCTGATTCCCCAGCGGGGCTCGAATTTACCACGCTTTGGCTTTCGTTCAAACACCACTTTACCCTTTACAAAACGTTGTCAAGTACGGTTTTCACGTAATATGGTATATTTCTTTTTTACTCGAAAAAAGCCGAAACACGTTTTCACTCCACGACGCACGGCCTGTGAACGACTGCACTTAAAGCCACTGTGTGGTGCGTCGTTCACGCGGGATGAGTGATTGGGCCGTATTTTTTTGAGGACGCCATCGGCAGTACGGTCACTGTTACTGGCGAACGCTACGGAGCCATGATAAATGACTTGTTATTGCCGGAATTGGATGAGGGCTTGGTGAACATGTGATTTTAACAAGACGGTGCAAGCGCACACATAGCACGAGCCACAATGGATATTGTGAAGGAAGCGTTTCCTGGTAGCGTAATCTCCCATTTTGGTGATTTGGCATGGCCAGCAAGATCGCCCGATTTAGCCATTCTAGACTTCTTTTCCACTTAACAGATACAATTGAATAGGTCCAAATGATTTCCATCACTCTAAATCATTTTTTTTATTTAGTAAAAAAGTAACTAATTCTAAAATACCTTGTATGTTATATCTTACTTAACAAAGCACGCGATCTAAAGATCCAAAACGAAAACTAGTCGAAACGGATGCGACAGATGGGTCACGCCAAGAACTTCCTGATAAAGACAACTTGTAGTATTGGTTTTTTTATGACTTACCCATCAAAGTGTGACCGTTCAGATGAGAGACTCCCTGTATTAACGAAATCGTAGTTAGTACTACTAACATTTTTTGCTATTCCTAGAATAACTCAGAAAATTCTGGACCGCTTCTTTTTATCAAAGCTTCGTTAAATCCAACGGCGTATTTTGGTCAGTATCTAATGGCCGCAGGTGGCAGAAAATGCCCGGTCTTCAGGAGAGCCATTACCAGGAAGCAACCATGAAGATAATACTGTTAATCCTAACTGTAAAATTCAATGTAACTGGCAACCCTAATTCAAATTTGAGGTCTGTCTCTTTCTACACCTATCAACCTTTTATGTATTCACTTTGCCTTTATAATATGTACTGAAAGTATCAGTTGAATAAAGATAGTCATCACGTTAAGTCGAGTTATGGGTTAAATAATACATATATATATATATTCTTTGCCGCTTCTGTCTCTCTAAGCTAACAATCGATTATGGGCGTAGAGACACGCGGTTACATTTTATTCTGCATAACTAAGAAATACGTTTTCTGTATACGAGTAACATTGAAATTTTTTTGTTCAACATCGTATGTTAAGCAATATCTCGGAAAATTATCTTGAAGAAAAAAAGATATGGAATGTCGGGGTCGGCGATGCAAATCGATAAGCTCGATGGTAATAACTTTCCTTCTTAGTCGGTCCAGATGAGGAGACTGCTTATCACACTCGATTATTGGAACTTGGTGGAAATATCTTTGCCTGAAGGGCTTACACCGGGAGAAAAGGGTGCATGGAATAAGACGGACAACAAGGCCTTAGCGATGATAACACTTTGTGTAAAACCATCCAAGTTAATACACATGAAGGATTGCAAAACTTTGAAGGCAGCGTGGGAAAAATTAAACTAAACACATAACGCAAACGGACCCGCTTGAAAGGTAAATTTATTTAAACAATTGAAATTCCATTTTGAGTTGGAGCAAAAGTTCACTAGCCAAATAAACGAGTTTTCTTCTATTGCCGATACCCTAAAAGAAATAGACGTTGCGATTTCTATCGATCTGGTAAGCATTTTGTTATTGTGTAGTCTTCCAAATTTTGTGGGTGCAATTGAAAGTCGTGATGAACACGCTCACCATACTTACTCTTCAATAAATCGATTGTAGCGTGTGATGTGTGGCTTGTGGCATCATCCTGTTGAAACCACAAGTCGTCCAAGTCCATATCTTCCAGTTCGGGCCAAAAATAATCGGTGATCATGGCGCGATAACGCTGACCATTCATAGTAGCGTGACTATAGTTATCGTCGACGAAAAAATATGGCCCAATAACGCCGCCGGCATGCAAACCGCACCAAACAGTTATTTTTTGTGGATGAAGTGGTGATTCATGAAGCACATGTGAATTTTCAGCCGACCAATCACGCATATTTTGCTTATTGAGCCATTGAGCCAAAAATGAGCGTCTTCATTGAAGATGATTTTGCGACGAAATTCATCATATTCGCCCATCTTCTCCAGAACCCAATCGGAGAACGTACGTTCCTTCAAATGGTCCATCGGCTTCAATTCTTGAGTCAGCTTGATCTAGTATGGGTGTAAACCAAGATGCTAAGCAAAATACGCCATAATGTGGTCTGAGCGATGCCCAATTCTTGAGAACGCCGTGGAATTGACTGATTTGGATCATTTGTTACGGACGCCTGAACGGCAGCGATATTTTCGCCACTTCGTCTAACCCGTTATCTCACTGACACGGCAACATCACACAACGAATATGTAGACTCAAATTTTTCCACTAAACTTGTTATTGCCTGTCTACTAGGGCGAGAGTTACGACCGAAAATTAGAGTTAACGCTCTTAAAGTTGCAGTTACCGACTCCGAATTTCGGTAGGAAATGTTTATATTTTGCAGACGTTGCTCGTTTGTGTGCATTACCATGATGAAAATGTTGAGTTTACTAAATAAATTGACAGTGAAAATTTGATGATTAGTGAAAGAGTGCGTTCACAAATTAAATTCAAAGTCCCTATTGGAAAACGATTTATATTACTAATTGTAAAATCGGGACAGGTAAAGAGTTGATTTTAAGTTTTGTTGAGGAAACTACTCAAATGGTATGGCATAAACGTTTTGGACACCTCAACATGGGCGATCCATGTAAGCTGTCACGAAAATCAATGGTTCTCGGTATGACCGTATATAAGCCAACTTTTTTTGCATGTATTACATGTGTATTATGTAAGATATGCACAAAACCATTTAAGAACTACAATGCATCATTTACTTCCAGTGTGTTTTTTAAATTATTCATACTGGCATTTGTGGGCCCATGCGAGTTTCTTCTCAAAGTGGATCCATGTACTTTATTACTTTTATCGACGATTTTTCAAGGTACATAATAACGTGTTTCTTAAAGCGAAAATCCGACACGTTAACGGTTTTCAAAGAATACGTGGAAAATTCAGAGAAACAAACTGGGAAAAGAGTGCGATGTGTTCGTAGTGACAATGGACGAGGGTATACAAGTGATGAGTTTGATAGATATTTGAAATCTAAAGGAATTATACACCAAAAAACAGTAAGTTACAGTCCACAACAAAACGGTGTGGCCGAAAGAGCCAATAGAACACTCGTTGAGATGGCACGATGTATGTTAGACGAATCTAAGATGCCACAATTCTTATGGTCAGAGGCTATATGCGTTGCCACGTACATTCGAAATCTTTCCCCAACTAAAGGAAAATAACCCATATGAGTCTTGGTTCGGAAGAAAGTAGTCCGTGTACCATTTGAGAGCATTTGGATGTGATGCTATTGCTCTAACGAAGAATCCTAGTCGGTCAAAGCTGCAATCAAAATGCGAAATTTTATCTTTTGTTGGTTATTCACCTCACACGAAGGGCTACAGGCTGTACGATAAACAACGAAAGACAATAATTATATCCAGAGAAGTTATTTTTGTAGAATAGATTTAGAAGAATGGAATCAAACGCTAACAGTGATGCAGCACGCGACGAAATACGCACTTATTTTTTTAGTTCTGATGAGCAAAAAGAAGATGGATCCCCTAAGGATAGCGATTTGGTTCTTAAAGATATTGTGTGCACATCGGGTCAAAGGGGTGAACAAATTGCGAATGCTGCCACTAAAGTCGCTGTTGATGAATCTTGTGACGGCATCGAAGCGCAATCAGTCGTGAGAAATTTTAAAAGGAAGGCAATCGGGGAAAATCGGAGACTTTTGCGACCAGACTTGCGAAAACGGCAAAGAAAAGATTTTGATTCTGCGGCGGCTAGAGAAGTTGCTAACCAACGTTGCTACGTCTATGGGTCGAGATCCTGCTTCTCTCAAAGAGGCTTTACAGAGATATAATGCGAAGAAATGGAGGGAAGTTATGGCCCAAAAATACTGTGCTTTAGTCGAAAACAATACGTGGGAGCTTGGGAATAAACCAAAGGGGAAAAATGTCAACGGATGCAAATTTGTTTTTACAACGAAGCGGAAGCCAGATGGAACTGTTGAAAAACATAAAGCACGTTTAGTGGCTAAAAGATGTTTTCAGATACATAACGTGGATTATTTCAAAACATTTGTACCAGTTGTAGGGCACCCTACAATTCGACTCATTTTAGCTTTGGCTATACAAAACGAACTCTTGGTGAACCACATCGACATAACGGAAGTCTAGACGAAGAGGTCTATATGCAACAAACAGATATGTTTGTAGGTCTGAACCAACCGGAGAAAGTTTGCAAGCTG
The DNA here is from genome assembly GCA_949129095.1 of Volucella bombylans. Classification (NCBI taxonomy): domain Eukaryota; kingdom Metazoa; phylum Arthropoda; class Insecta; order Diptera; family Syrphidae; genus Volucella; species Volucella bombylans. The sequence continues at coordinate 147,724,944 of OX422140.1, read as the reverse complement.
AAAGAATCCCAGTATGATCTTAGGCAAGTTGGTAGGGACTGGAACAGGAAAATCAATGAGGTACTGTTGATCATTGGATTTAACAAATGCAAAGCTGGACTGTATGTTGATGACATGATAGTATCATGTTCTTCAAAAGTAACTATGAACAGAATCGTAGAAAACCTGAATACATATGTAGAGGCAGTTGACCATGGACGTTTCACATTTTATCTTTGCATGGAAATTTAATAACTAACACTAATTTTTGGTCTTGTATTTTGGTTGAGGTGGAAATTGTAAGATTCAATGTAACTGGCAACCCTAATTCAAATTTGTGGTCTGTCTAACGGCTAGAGACGAGGGAGCGGAAATTATTTTAATCAGCGAGCCGTATATACCATAATCCTCGAAAACAACATCTGGATCTGAGAAAAATTAAGGCATGCTGCAATTTGGACATGTGGAAAATCTGCTTCCAAGATTCAAGTGATCAGGCGGATGGGTACGTTCGTATAAAAATAAACGGGATCAACTTCTGCAGATGGTATGCGCGACCAAGTTGGACGACAATTGAGTTCCAGGCAATGCTAGAAAGCGTAAGTACAGATGAAAGTGAAAGATCTCCAGTAGTTATAAGCTGAGACTTTAATGCTTGCGGAACAGAGTGGAGTACCAGCCAGCGGACGTACTAGAAACATTCGCATCCCTGTACGTAAGCATTGCAAGCAATGGTCGAGCAAAAATTTTTATGAAAGCGGGAATAGGATCAATCATCGATATTGCCTTCATGAGTAACTCTCTACTGTGCAACACAGAATAGTGGGTTAGCGAAGAATATACCCATAGTGACCATCAGGCCATAATAATTGACAATAGAAAACAAGAAGTCATTCAGCGGCCCAAGGGGAGCCGATTTTCAGTAACGACTAGACATATTACGATTAAAAACGATATTCAAAGAAAGAAAAGCAAGATGCTTCAAGCGCCTGTGCGACGAGGCGAACATAAACCTTATGGTATGGCATACAGGATGATAATGACTAAGCTGAAGGGCTGTAGGACTCCATAATTTTCATGTCCAATAATGCTAAGGTATATTGCAGAGCACCTATTCCTACATCAACGATTGACTCTGTGCAACATAATCAGACAACCCAGCACAGAGGCAATTGCGATAATAATACCAGACGAACTTTTCAACGCTTCCAAGAAGATAGGCATCAACAAAGCGCCTGATGGCTTCATAAATAAGACAGTGAAGGCCGCCGTTCACAAGAGACCCGACATGTTTATAACAACGATGCAAAATTTCCTGAAAGAGGGGGTTTTCCCAGAACAGTGGAAGCTGCAACATTTCGTACTCTTACAACCCACCTAAGGGACCAGCATCATATCGCCCTGTATGTCTACTGGATCATACATGATATATTGCTCACTATGGCAGAAAAAAAGGCAGCATTATCCGATCAAGAGTTTGGATTCATAAAATCGCTCTCCACCGTCGACCCCCCAAAAAGCGGTGGTAGACATGGCAGCCGAAGCAATAAACGGGGAAAGATGGGGAACAAAGGAAAAAAAATCTCTTTAACTCAGAAAATTTGTCATTTACAAAGGTCACTAGTCAAAATAGATACATCATACGACTTGGGAAATATTGTATCTAGCTATATCATCAATATAAGGTTGAAATATGAAATAAATGAAGGAAAAGAATTTTGTAAAATTCCGCGGGAGTCCCACAAGGATCGGTACTGGGGACTCTACTCTGCAATTAACACTGCCACCAGGAGTAAAAATAATCGGTTTTACTGACGACATTACCTTTGTAACTGCTGCAAAAGATATTTTCGAGTAATAGTCATCTACGAATGATGCAATCAATCTCATCAAAGACTGGCTACTATCCGCCGGCCTAGAATTAGGCCAAATGAAAGCGGTCCTAATAACCAGCCGGAAAAATGTGGAATATGTGGACATAAGGGTAGGAAGTCACACCATTACATCAAAAGACTATATTAAATACTTAACATACCATCGATATCCTTGTGAACGCTATGCAGTGAGTCTTTAATAGGAGGACTTCTACAACAGTAATCAAGATTCGATAGTCGTTAAAAGGATCAAGGCAGAAGAATTGGTATTTTCAATTATCAAGTGGTAAAATCGGTGGAATACCACAACAAATGGCAGATAGAGCTACAGTGTGGTTTAATACGTAGGTGTATTCCTGCAATTGAGCAATCAGGCTAGCGTTTCGAGCTAGTTGGCAGCCCGTGCTACTGGTATCTTTGAAGATTACATACCCTTTGGAGCCACAAAAAAATACACACAGACACTTTCTTAAAAACTGTCGAAAATCATTATAGACACCTTACCATGAAGAAATATCACTTAATTTTCATTTTCAATTTTCGGGGTGAATGCAAGAATGTCCCTATCCGGAAATTAATGTGTCCTCTTTCTGCATCCAAGCACGAACTCAAATAAATTGGATTCCGCTGTTACCTTTACAGTTCTTCCCCTAAATCATTTTTAGGTGTTTTGTGAAGTTCAAGCATTGACCGGTCATTCCCGGTAGATTTTCTCGATGTAGCCATTCTTTTTCAACGGCGTCAACGTCATTGAGCGATGTATAGCAAAACTCTTCCATACACAGAACAACCTGCGACTCTACTGTCAAATTTCACTAGTTCACCCAACCGGTTTCTGTTCATGTTCCCTCGATTTGATATGTTCTATACAACTTTTGATTCGTTTTCTAAGTTGATAAGTGCTTTAGTTGACCAAATCTTCGATAGGACACTTGAGTGGATTCTTGTGACTGTATTTACTCGAATTATTAGATTTCTGTCGAAACAGCGCACCATCAGTAAACAATTCAGCGCCTGGAATTCCTACCTGGGGGCCTAGGCCTGACACTTTAAGAGATAGTGCACACTTTAACAGCCTGTCTCAGGATGATGTGCCAGTTATGCCCAGCACATTTAGATGCTTAGCAAAAGCGTAGTGCCTCATCACGATGTCAGTAAGCAGTCTACAGATTTTCCTTCTGAGGGACGACAGGAAGGTCCCTAAATTCGTACAGATGTCGGTAAGCATTTGTTTGGTCTGGCGACATGCAGGAGAGTCAAACCATTTGTACTTACGTTTATATGAAACTCGAATGTAGAAGGAAGCCCTAACCGCCGCAGTTAGTCAAAGCGAAGGTTGCAGAATCACTCTCCTCTGAGCTTTGCCGTCAAATTCATTAGCAATTGCAATTCCCCTGATTCCATTGTAACCTGTGACTCAAACAAGACTTAGTGAATACAGCCTGTCGCCTGCGTGCAGAGAAGTCTTGCATTTTCGAAAGAGTGAGAGTATTCAGAAAGGCCTAAGGCTGCAGAACAGAGGCTCAGATACATTGTCCACTTGAAGAAATTTCCCTAACGAGGAGTGAAATAAGATTGTCGTCCTCCTGAAAGACACCAGAGACGCATCAAACAAAATCAGACTCTTCTAGCACAAATTTTGGCCGAAACCATTCCTAAGCACAGGCAAAATGGATGTCATATTTTCGCTGCCAACTAGATTCTGGGGTCATTGTATCAGTTATAAATTCTTTTTATAAATTAAATAAAAAAATTTATTTCTGAGACAAGTGCCCCGCTTTATTGCCAACTTAAGTCTAATTACAATTTTAACATTTGGTTCTATTTATTGATTTTAAAGTGGGAAAATGTATAAAAAAATTCGTGGGAATGAGTTATGGAATTTACATGACTAAGCAGTCGGATATTCGATCCGTACCCGCTGTAGTTCAGAAGTTGCTAGCGCATGTGTTGACTTAGCTATTTTGATGTTTCAGCTTTTCCGGCGCGTGTGCTGACCAATGCTTGTTTGATGTGATAACTTTTCCCTCCTTAAAAGTCCATGTCTCGTGGATCAAAGGTTTAGCTTGATGGGTTATTGCGGAGGGTCATTCACTTGTGGAACAGCTGATGATAAATTGATTTGAAATGCTGCTGGCTTCTTTTCGGATCTACATCTATGAATACAATGAATACAATGATGATGCTTAAAACAAGAAAGATGATTACATCTGTAACGATCGAGAACTGATTAATTAATGCAAATTTTTGAGTTTTTTTAATATTTTCAAGATGCAAACTATGAAGGTATTCTAAATCTAGTTTTATTTCTCTAACTGTCAAGTTAGCTTGGAGGATCGGAGGAAGACTCTGGTATGTGGTAAATTCTTTGTTTGTATACTCTTGATCTTTGATAAATACTGAGTCGTTATTGAGCTGCAACAAAAACGTTCCATTTAAAGTCCTGGTTTCTTCTTGATGTCTGATGATACCGTGGAAGTTGGTTAGAAATATTCAACAATGAGTTCTTTGTTGTGAAACTGGTAATCGCATTTTGCGCTAATTCCTTTAAGCAGCTAACTTATACAGTGGGTTGGAAATAGTTTTTGAAGCTGGTTACTGTTGCATATTAATGTAGCTCGAATTCGTGTGCACTGTCCTTTAATTCCAAATAGTTCTTCATGGTTGATCAAAATTTCGTTTTTTTTAGATATATTCGCTTATTATCTTTAATTGAAGATCTAATTAGAATAGTCTTGGTTTTGGTAAGGAAATAGCGTAAAGCAGAATTGAATTTTTTTGAAGCACCATTGGTTTTGCAAATTCAATTTCATTATTATATGGTAGAGTTTCCATTTGTGCAATAATGTTCTCAATTTCAGATTTGTCCAAAAGGTTTGAATTATTCCTTTTTTAGCTAATTGAATGGTTGTAACAATTTCATTAACTTCTTCTTTGATTATGCTTAATTTGTTGCATATCTTTTGTTCAAACTTATCTATATTTATATTATCGATTCGTTGAATGATTCTATTGTAGTTTTCCAAAATTCCTTCAGTTACTTCTGTTAAGTGATTATTAATTTGGTATTGGTTATTATTGTTTTCAATAATTACATTTTGAGTTTTTAAAAGACTGTCCCAGTCGGAAGCATCTGGGGTTCCGGCAATCCATTTCTATGCAGAGCCTATCCAATTTATTGACCTAGATGCCCTTGCTTTCTTGCCACCTAGCTTTTGTAGAGATTCTTGAATTTGATGTAGTTGATAGAGAATTTGAGGCTTGAGTATACTGCTTTTGTTCATCTGTTCGGTTGTGGGGATAGAGGCGCTGACTATTTCGGTGTACGATGTGAGATTTATCAAGTGGACCATTGTAAAATGTCCGTTAATTATTACATGTTTTATTGTTACTAGTAGTGTATTGTACTCAAATATATTATGGGTTGCTGAAGCCAATCCTATTGACCTAGAATGGAAAGAAAGAGAATTATCGTGACTGTTTTATGTTTTTTATCTGTGTTTTATGAATTCTTTTTCTAGTTTCTGTTGTGATTGTGACCCGACTATCTTTCTGAACTTTTTCCTTTTTAAACAGAGGTCTCATTTTTCTATCTCGTCGTTTAATAGCAGCATAAACGGTTTCGCCTTCTTGATAAGCTTGAGGTTTGGTTCTGGTCCAATTCCCTCTACTTAACTTTTTCCTTTGATTCTTACGAATCAGCTCTGTCAAATTGTTATAATTTATCCTTTGAATTTTGCCTAAATGTGTCATTTGGCTTTTTCTTTGTGACGGAATGGATAGAATTGTTGTAACGATCGACTGCAATGTTTATGAGCTGCTTTGTGGAAAAGTCTGGATACTCAGTGCGCAAGCCCCTAATCATCTTAAGTATAGTTGAATGTACTCGTTCGATTGTGCCATTCACTTCGCTTTTCTGAGAAGACGTTAGATATATTTTAACTCCTAGCGTTTTGATATAGTATGAGACGATCGGGCTAATAAATCCGCTTTCATTATCCATAACTACGATTTTTGGCACTGTGAAATAATGTAGTATTTTAATTAATTTGCTTCTTAAGTGTAGGGCTGATTTCTTCTTTATACGGAAAAATTTCGTGAACTTAGTGAATTTGTCTATGCAGGTTATATATTTTTGTGATCTATTTCGAAGAGGTTAATGTGTATTATTTCTGAAGGGTATGTGGGAGTGGAGGTTTCTTGAAACTCAGGTTTAAGAGGGTGGCGGTCGTATTTGTTTCAAGTTGCAAGTTTCGCAACTTTTGGTATATTTTTTTATAAGCTTACTCATATGCGGGAAATAGTATTTTTCTAAAATTTGATTTTTATTTTCTTTGAAATTGCGATAGGCCCTACTGTGCTCTTGTTGAATGACTTGGAATTGGTTGTCTTCATTTGCCAAATCTTTTACAATCCTTTGTGTTAGTCGAATTTTATATTTCCTGAAATTTCCTTTATATATATGCTGTAATAATTGTACGTGTTCCTCAGGAATGGCTATTCCATTTAGAATGTTGGGGTTAAGCTTCTCCTTTAACGTTTGCAGTAAATTTTGCTTGTTTATTTCTTTCAATCCTATATAGTGGCGGTGATAAATTGGATGGGGTTCTTCGAAAGCATATAGTTCTTTCCCTATTTTAAAGACCAACTGATTTTTGAAGACGTTTAGTGGAGCTTCGCAGTATGGGATCAATTTTGAGCTATCTTCTTCTGCACTGTGCATTGTTGCTGCACTTGAAGAAGTTAAACTGTTTAACTCTGTCTTCAGTCTCGACAATGCGCCAGCCACTTCTGCTCTCATATTTGTCTCTATTACTTCTTCATCATTTATTGGACCAACAATTTTTTTATATTTCTCTAAGATGATTTGAAGGGATTTTTTAGTTCTTTCTGGTAAATGGCTATCTCTGATTGCTAGTTTATTCACCTGGGTAGATTGTTTTTCTTTTAGTTTTATTTTTGTGTTTGATTTAATATTAGAATATTGTTTTTTCTGTCTATAACGGCTTCTAATTCTTCTTTAATTCAATGATTCCGTCGAAACTATTTAAGCCGGGTAAGATGAAAAATTCTAAGTGTGTGTCATTGCCTATGCTTTGGAAAAATCTTCCACTCATCTTTCGTTTAATTGATATTTCTCCACTCGCAGATTGAATTTTAAATGGTTTTTTTACTGGGGTAGAGTCTTTGGCTAATGAGAGGCTTACAAAATTTTTGTTTGCTCCCGTACCCACTAAAAACTTTAAAATGTTTCCTTCCCTAGTTCTATATTCTAAGTGTGGAATGCTAGAGAGGCATATATCATAAAATTTTCTTCAGACTATTGTTCATCTGCTTCCTCTGTCTGATGACTGTATTCCTGGAGATATTTTTCGATCTCTGCTTGAGAATACTCTTGATCTGGTGGATATTCTTCACTATGATCATCTCCTTCTGTTGTTGTTATATTAAACAACTTTTGCTGTTTTGGACGGTAGTTGTCCGAATCGTTTGTCGTTTTGTAGTTATAAACACATCAAGCGCACGATTTCTATAGTTTTCAGTGACTGCCTTCACTGTTTCGCTTGAGTAATTTGTTATTGAAGAGCGAAAGCTGATGATATACTTTCGCGTAAAATTCGTCTATACTTGAGTTTCTTTGTGTCATTATGCCTAATTGGTGTTCGAGCGTTCTAATATCCCTCTTGTCGGCATAATGTAGAGATAAGCATCTTTTAATTGAGGCCCAGTCTTCATCAGATATGTTATATGAGATGAGAGCGGTATCAGCATGACCTCTTATTTTGTGTCGAATACTTTGTAGTATTGACCGGTAAATCGGTTTGTTAGGAACTATTTCGTAATCTTATAGGATGTTTTCTACTGTATGTACCCATGAAATATATTGCACTGGAAATGACCTACCACAAGTCTGCCAAAATGCTACGGTCCATCTTTATGCTGATGACGCACAAATTTATCTATCCCGCCTCATTGGGCTTGTGGAAGATCTCGTGGCTAGATTTAACTTAGATCTAGCCTCAATTGTTACTTGGTCACAGAATAATGGTTTATTATTAAATCCTGGCAAAAGTCAACTGGTACTTATATCAAAAAAACATTTTTGTACTCAATGGCTTGAACCTATTTATCTCCATTCAACAAGACTTACTTTCTCCAATACTGTGACTAATCTTGGCTACAAAATAAATAGTACACTTTCTGCTTCAGACCACGTTAACTTCATTGTATCACGCATTTACTCAGGATTACGAAAACTCTGGATTTTTTCTTGCTATACACCAAGAAGCACCAAATTAAGATTGATCAAGACTCTATTTATTCCGATTTTTAACTACGCCATTCCTATCTTTTGTAAGCTTGATTCGATTTCTCAACACAAACTACTCGTTGCCTTCAACGATATGGTAAGATATATATATGGAATAAGAAGATACGAACACATATCCCACCTTCATAAGTTTGTGCTGGGTTGTACATTTCAAAATTATTGGGATTCACGGTGCTGTATCTTCTTGCACAAAATAATCCGAACCAAATCACCAGCGTACTTATATCAAAAACTCCAGTTTGCTCAGTCACAGAGAACTTTAAACTTGGTAACACCAACATCTAACTACCTTAATACATCGCGTCTCTTTCTCGTTAACACCACCAGACTCTGGAACAATCTTCCTGCCACTATCAAGCAAATAATAGATGCAAAGCAATTTAAAAGTGCACTACTTGCACACTTTCGGTAATCAATGCATTTTTCTCTTTGTTTTCATTATATCTTCATTCTTCATTTTTCTCTTTTCTCTTTTCCCTTCTCTTTTCCTACTTCTTCCCCTCAGCTTTCTGCTCCCTTCCTCTTTCAATATACATTTTCTTTCAAATACTTTTGCTTACTTAATTAAATACTAAATATTATTTAATCATTACTTTATATATATATATTTTTTTTTTCTTTCTTAACGCCTTATTATTGTTTTGTTAATATTATTATAACTAAATTAATTTCTCCTTTTTGTGCTCATAATGCGATGTTAATAATGTTAAATAATAATTTCTAAATTGAGCTACATAAATATACGAGTATTATAAATATGTATGTACTAAAAAAGAACTAAGTTCTTACTTGTACTTCCGAATAAATTGAAATTGAAATTGAATTGAAAAAAAAAAAAAATTGAATTGCCATCGAATACTTGTAATTCTCTGAAGCAATCAGGCAGTTTGCTTATTTCCTTCAGGTCGTTTGCAGTGAGGGGTGGTTGAAGGGTTTGAGGTGAAACAGGATCACTTGTGATTTTTCCTTCTAATGTCGAAAGCCTTGAATCTATTTTCCTAACTAAGTCAATTTGTGAAGTGCACCGGTTAACTGAGTAATCGCGTCGTGAATCGCTTCCATAATTACGTATATATGTTAAACTACTGCTTTAATTTAATTCAATTTTTTGGTGTTTGATATAGATGTTGTTACTTAATTAAATTCGATTTATTCGATAATTTCAAGTTAAAAACAGGTTTTTAATATTGATAAGTAGTTTTACTAATTTAATATTGTGTATTTAATTTTGTACTCATATGAGTAAAATCAGCATCTTCTTTATTGAGTGAGACTAGTAGCAGTCCAGCGCTGTCCGGATGTTCGGTATGTTTTCCTTTTTGACTATAGTCTACTAGTGGTACTCGAAACAATCACTTGACACTGTTTCTAATTTTGTTCTTGCGAGTATTGTATGTATATGCACTCGCGAAAGAATTCTGTCCTTATAAAATTTAAACTTTAAAATCACGTTTTAATGTTCTCACGGGTATTTAAATGCTCAGGACTGTCTGTTTTTAAGGTTCCTTTATAAATCCTTTCACTTCACGTTCTTATGGGTATTAAAACACGAGTGACTGTCTATAATTTAAGGTTCCTACATTAAACTTTTCGCAACGCGTTCGAATGATCTTACGGGTATTAAAACACGAAGGATTTTTCAATCTTTTTTGGTTCTTATGTTAGCGCAACACGTATTAATGTTCTTACGGTTATTAAACGCGTGTCCCTGCTCGGGCGCCAGTTATAAATTATTTTTATAAATTAAATAAAAAAATTTATTTCTGAGACAAGTGTCTCGCTTTATTGCCAACTTAAGTCTAATTACAATTTTAACATTTGGTTCTATTTATTGATTTTAAGGTGGGAATGGGTTATGGAATTTACATGACTAAGCAAATATGTTGCAGTCGGATATTCGATCCGTATCCGCTGCAGTTCACAGGTTGCTAGCGCATGTGCTGACTTAGCTATCTTGATGTTTCAGCTTTGCCGGCGCGTGTGCTGACCAATGCTTGTTTGATTTGATAACTTATCAGGTGGAATGTCCCTAGGCCCAGGACTAAAAGACAGCCGTCGTGAGAGGTCATCAAAATCCTAGTACGTGTTGTACCAAAGACCATATATCGTTAAATAGAAAATAGCATTGAGAGTGGAGCCCAGAGTACTCATATGAATATCAAAAGAGATTCATTCGTGTATGTAGAGCAAAGTCAAGCAAGCTCGTGAAACCCCCATACAGCCGAGACAAACCGTCGTTTGGAGTCTGGTAAAGCAGCCGTCACATATTAAGTTTTATCATTGCTTGTTATCATTGTGGTTTTTTCAGTGACTAGGATACCGGCAACACCCTGTAGATTTTCAGTGTAACATGTCTAGTCCAAACAAGTTTTTTGTTTTTGGCGCTCGCACAAGAGGTTTATGTACTCCTAAGATGTTTGCACATAGAGCGAGCGAAAGCAAGTTAGGGAGGGAAAAAGGGAGATACTGATGTGCGTTGGTTTTAAATGTTTGCAAGTTATACTGGCTAGGAAATAAAAATCAACATCGCAATAAGAGCCCCCTATTCGCCAGCGTTGTTCTTATCCACAAAACTAGTAATTCGCTACGAAATAATATCTGGAAGAGTTACAATGCCGTCAAACGTTGCATTGTCGAAAGCACCCTCAATGTCGATGACCTTCAATTGTGCTCACCACAGTTTGAAGCTCAGTTTAGCAGGATCTTCCGTGTTGGTAGGCATATTGCATCTTAGACAGAGGATACATTCGCAAAGCAGATTTGTATACATGGATCTCGACCATTCTTTCCATTGTGTTCAAGGTCAGATAGATAGACCTGTGGCTCTTCGAGAGAGTGTAGTCATCTCTTCCGATTTTTTGTATAAAAGGACCTCGGTATGTATGTCAGTGAGTTTTCTCTTTATAAGTTCGGGCTACAGTTTGTAGTATAAGTAGATACGTTGAATCCATCAGACGAAGTAGCAGCTTATTTGGTGGCCCATCCGTCATCATAAACGATGACAGTTACAACCTACTCGTAGATATACTCGTAGATATAAGCGTATTGTGTTACTTAGTTGACTTGCAGGCTTATAGTAGTGATAGGAGCTGGTTTTGATCTGACTCTGATTAGGTTACCAGAGAAATGAGTCTCAACAATGGAAAAGAGTGTTCCTGTTTTCAATTCAGTGTACGTGCCAATAAATTTCCTGAGTGTTTTCTGTCTGCTTTGCTTCTTTTGAGGACGTTGAATAGTCTACTGGTGTTACCTATTGCTTCGATGTTTTCATCGAAGTCTTTGTAAGATGCGCTCTGCGAAATCCGAATCAGCTTCTTATATTCTTCTTGTCTCGTTCTGTAGAGATTATAGCCTTCCTCTATATTTTTCCATTACGTAGTCGCTGCTAACATGTATTCCGCCGTAGAAGCGGTGATTTGCAGGACTTTTTCCTTGCCGGGCAAGTCGACTCAAGACATTTGACGGCGCAGTTCAGGTTCTGAACAACTTTCACTACCTTTTGTTTTGTTCTGCGTTTAGGCAGAGCATTGATCGACTTACCGTCTACTTTGAACCTTATGCTCTCCAATTGTGCTATCACAGGATTCAAGTTTGAATTGTGATGCTTATCATTCTCCTTTGAAGGTTGATTCTGGAGTTTATCTTTTAGTAAATTTGGTTAATAAGCTGGAACAACTTTGGTGTCAAACCAGGAGGACAGACAACACTCTTTGTAAGTGCGCTTATAGTGCTGATGTCCAAGTTCTAGCGCGATATCATAACAATTTATTCCGAGTATACTTGTATCTATCATGTATATAATTACATAGAATCTAGTATTCTCATCACCTGCTTGGCTGGAAACCTAATCCAACCGAATCTTTGTAAAGAGTGCACTCCACAATGTCACGAAGAACACCAACACTTGTAACCTTTACCACCACTCTCACACTCCAACAATTCCTTTTACGAAACATCGTAACTTTCATGCGAGTTAATGTGATACAATGAGATGGGTGCTAGGACTTGTCAGCTGATATTTATGGGAGCATCAGTAGAACGTCCATGTTTTCACCCACGCGATTCTGCCTCCTGAAGAGCTCTGGGAAATCCTAAACTATAATTATGTGTAGAGTCACAGTAACATAGATCTCAATCTCGTTTGCCATCATATAAACGCTAAGAGGACTTTTGCACAACGACGTGGGCTGTGACTGTGACTGATACTCCGACAACGACTGTACTGGTAACATGTTACACGTGAAAGACCTTTCCTAGTTCCTGATGGGCTCGGTACACCGCCGCATGTTTATTTAAAAAAAAAAAAAAAACGATTCTTTTCCGTTTTTCTTTTTCTTTTTTTTGATTTATCTCTGATTTCATTCTATCGCATCACATCTATCCGTACATACTGTGTTCGAGTATCTTTTCATTTATACGGATATATCCGTAGTGTTGCGTCGTTATTTTTGACTTTTCTCATGGCTGTCGCCTTGGGGGTAAGAATTTTACGACAAAACGGATATAGCGCACGAAGACAAAATTGTTGAAACAGGGTGAAGTGCTGAAAACCAGAAAATTGTTGAGTAAGTGGGGGGATTGTGGGTGGTTAAAGGGATTGATGATGGTGAAGAATGGTGACATGGTTTTGGTAAGAGAGGACTTCTTCCGAGGGTTGCACGTTCAAGTGACAGTAGATAGAAGGCGTCATGTCTTAGTGAAGTGGTAGATAAAAGACGAAGACTAGAAGACGAAGACTAGAAGGCTTCCTAATCCGGAAGGTGTATTCCCTCATAAATATTTTATATCAGGTTTTATGGGTGTTTAGACGACAGTCATCATGAATTGGTCGACATTTGTCAAAATGAGCACTAGGGATGGATTCTTGGAATTTCTTTACCTTCCTTCGAAAGTTGTTCGTTCTATTGTACTACTCGTACTATTCGCCTTGTGTTTTTGGTTGTTTGGGAATACAATTTGACTCTTTGGGTGTCCTTGGATTTCATCCTGACCCATCCAGTCCCCCTCGATGTCCGGTGGGATTTTTGTTAGTTGTCTTTATAACAGAGGTTTGCTTCTTGATGCCCTTACCCTTAGTTGTAGCTCCCGTATATTACATTGTTTAGGATTTCATCGTGTTGAACATATTTCAAGGCATGTTGTGTGCGTCATCACTTGCCCATACACCAAAAGAACGCATTAACCTACAAGGACAAGGGAACTAGGAACTATGTAGGAACTAAAGTGATGTAGCCTAATTGGAAGGGATTCATTTTGATTTGGCTCAAAGGGTTGACAATTCGTATTCGTCGCGTCAGTTTGTTTCGTATCCGCTTCTGTAAGTATCTAGTATACTCGTAATGCCTGTGATGGAATATGGTGGTCCAAGTTGGCTCCTGAGTTACATGGAAGTTGGTCGACCTTCTTCTGCTTTAATGAATTCGAAAACTATTTGAAGAAAATTGTTTTGTTGGAAGAATGAAAAGGGTTTGTGCTGTAAATTGACACTGGCCCTTGTGAACTTGTGCTGAAGTTTATTTGCTTTTTTTTTAAATAAATTGAATAATAAATTTATTGCTAGGGTACGTGTATATGAGGGAAGGTTGAGCAATTCTGGGGCTGCAGTTGGGGCAGGGAATCTAAAAATGCCAAGTGAAAATTCTTGAGAAGATTTTCGTCTTGAAATTGGAAGTGTTGGTTGAAGAGTTTTAATTTTATTTCCCTCTTATATCCTACAAAAGATATAAGATACACCATATTTGCAGAACGTCCGCACTTATTATGGCTAAAATTTTATTTGCAAAGGCGGTCCAGAGGGTGGTAATGGATGGGTACTGCAATGAAATTGTTAGAAAAACAATAATGATGATCGTTCTCTCTATATTGCATTTGTCTGCACTTTTATATCTTCATCAAGGCTATGAATTTGTTTTCTACAACATTGTGATGCTGTGTGTAAATTCTTGGGTTTGACACTAAGTGTGACAAAAGTTTTTATGAGAGTTCATGCTTCGAGGACTTTGCTACCAAACGGGCTTTGCCATAGGATTTATGTCAGAATTTTAGTTTCAAAAATATAAGGATGTTGTAATTTGGTGCCGTTGTATAAAAGTTTGTAGAACATTGAGTGGTGATACAAATTCAAGCAGCTTATTAATTTAAAAGTGCTCCATATGAACCTGTGATTCCTCAAAGTTGTCAAAATTCATAAAGACGAACGTCTTGCATCTACACTTTGGATTATGTCAGTTTCAAAGGAGCTAGCTTAGGTTTGGAGCTTGGCGCAGGCACGAGATCTTTCGTAACCTTAAAATGTTTGCACACAGCGTGGGCGAAGGATGATTAGGGAGGAGAGAAAGAGGGATATCGATTGGTCTATCAAGTTAAATTTCTAAGAAATAAAGAACTCGGCAGGGCATTCCATAAGCAAGTTGTATGGCTAAGGAAAGAATCTTGATATTTCAGAGTACATCCGAAAGTGAGCTTGGAGGTAAACTGATGTGCATTTATACTGAGACGTGAATAAAATGCATTGAAAACGAAAACGAAACGTGTGTTATGGTTGCAAGTTTGAAGAGGCGGAATGCTACTGGCAATTCCAATGGATCACTGGTGGTGAAAAAGCGATCGAATAAGGTAAGATAGGGAGTTTCACCGAGTGATATTAGCATCGTTTCTGAGTTTTATCGCACGATTTTGGATGCTATCTAGTAGGTAATCTAATTTTTCCTTATATATTGAGGACAGATCAGCAGGGGAAGAGTAAACCTAGACACTTCGTAGCGTTTTTGGCGACATCGCACACATGGTTGTTCCAACGTAAATTGTCATTGACACACATACCGAGAATGGAAAGTTGTTCGCTTTCAACTATGGAAGCGCCATTCAGGGATAATGACTGGGTATTTAAATTTCGCTTTAATGACAGCAGACGACACTGTATTTTTAAATCGTTAAATTTCACTCAATTGGTTATGCTGATAATATCGGAATTTAATGAGCTTAACATGCGCTGCCGTTCCCATTCTACAGCCGAAGGGCAGGGACGTGAGTACGGCATCGAATATGAAAAAAAAAGTATTTTCATAAGTAGAGGAATATACAGGGTTAGTGGTAGCAGACAAGACATCATAGATGCAAATTAAAAAGAGCTTTTAAGACAGAACTGAACTCTGGGGCCACACCATCATTTAATTTGTGGATGTCCAAGACAACTTGAATTGAATATTGCAAATTGTAATTTCTAATCGTGAGTCCAAACTCTGTCAAGTACAATACCTTAAATATATCAAGTGCAACTATCTTGTCTTCGTCAGATTGACGTACGCTTTGGTCCCTCTTTTCGATGAAACATGCAATGAAATCTGCCATCATGCTATATTGCTGCGAAAACCGTATTGCTGGTCATTGAGAAGTTTTTCTGTTACGAGATATTTCATGAGCTGCCGATTTAGCAGCATTTGCATGACCTTGGAACGAAAGGACGTGGGTCTCTAAGAGGAGACTTGGACCTCTCCCAATGGAGATAATAATAATATAACTTTATCAAGGCCGTTTGATAATATTGGCATCGTATTTGCGGGTCTACTCTACTGTTTTAATGAATCTTATGGCGCTGCTATTCCTGCTATTCATCTGGAATTAGTCATCGGATTGTCAGTGGATTCTTGTTTGATGGGGTTCAGGCGTTTTATCGCTCATCAAGGCGTTCCGTCTGTTATTTATTCGAACAATGTTCGAACCTTTCGAAGAGCAGCCCTCAAATTAGGGGGAAGCACATTTAATGATGACTCCCGTCAATATTTTCTCTCTGACAAACGCATAAAATGAAAATTTATTGCGGAAAAAGCTCCATGGTTGGGAGGGTTTTGGGGAGTGACTTACACGCTCAATAGAAGAAATTCTTAAATTGGTTGTTGGTAAGGCAAAACTTTCCTTCGAGCCATTAAGGACTAAAATCCCGGAAACTAGATGTACTTACTTACATAAGCAGCAATCCATTAGATATCGCACCACTGATCCCAGGCCATTTTTTTTAAAATATATTAAATTTAGAGTCGGATACTGCTGCCCTACAAAGTCTTTGGAAACAGAGGTTTCGACATTCCAATATGCTGTGGGATCGCTGGAGAATTGAATACCTGAAACTGCGTCGGTCCTTTCAGCATGGTTAACCTTCACCTTCAGTGCAGCTGAATAAAGGTGATGGCGTTCTTGTGTTTAATCTGGTCTAAACACGAATTCATTGGAGGGTAGCTGTCGTAGAAGTCGCATTCGTTGGCCCGCGACAAGAATATACGAGCATGTGAGGTTCGCTACTCAGATGGAACACGAACCCGAACACCGATTCAACTTCTCTATGCTTTGGAGTTACAGTCAGTTTATTATTATTATTTATTATTATTATTTTTTTGTTTATTTCATTGCCAACTTATACTATAATAGTATAAATAACAATATTATAAAATTAGGCATGAAATAATGCAGTACATTATGTTGCCTAATCGACAAGTGATGTATACTTATAAAATTGTATTATATTATTGTATTAAATTCAAAATGTAAATTCAAAGAAGAAAAGAAATAAAGCAGAAAATCCAAACAGATGTTACAAATAGGTTAAGTTAACGGTTCAAAAGTGTGTTCAATATCCGTGTAATTAAAAGAAAAAGACAATTTTTTAACAGTAACTAAAAATACTGTTTTTACTCTTTCACATCTAATGTTATCTCGAAGCAAGATAAAACGACGAGGTGCAACAACAGAATAAAACCTAGAAAAGTGTGAATTTTTAACTACTGGTACTGTTACAAAATTCCTGATGTTATTACGCAAGTTATAATTTTCATATGTTCTATCCTGATAATAACCAGATTTCTCAAAGAATATTTCTAAAACTTTATAGCAGTATAAGTGACTTAAAGGAAGAAATTCGAGCTTCCTAAAAAGTTCTAAGCTATGCGTTGTACGACTCACTTTGCAGATAATTCTGACTGCATGTTTCTGCTTAATTAACAAGGGTTGGATGTGCGTTTAATATGCCCCACCCCAGCAGCATGACCCATACTGGAATTTAGATTTTAGTAAACCATTGTAAACTAGCTTCAGGATAGATGTATTACAATACTGACTTAAGTGGTACAACTGTTTTACTACTCTATTCATATAATGTTTCAAATTATTAGTATGATCCTTCCAACTAAGTATATGGTCTAAAATAATAACCAAATATTTAAATTGTTGAACACACTCAATATCGAAGCATTAATCACAACAATTAGCGATGTGATCAAAACTAATCGAATTCTGCGAACAACAGATTAAAGGAAAAAGTGTACAATTCGGGCTATGGTAAGATAACGAAAAATCTTGATAGTCCATGCTTCTGATATTAAAGAACATAAACTTAGTTTTCATACTAATTACAAGTTTATGATGACTGAACCGTAATGTCAGTAATTCAAGATCGTGATTTACATCCATAAAAATATTGAAATTATTGCTATGAGACTAGAAAATAGTAGTATCATCAGCAAACGGAGAAATTTATCCTTTGAAAGGTTGACCAAACAGAGAGTTAGGTTAGGTTAGGTTAGGTAAGAGTAGCTGTTGGAAATACCAACCCACTTAGGCCTACTGTCCCATTGTGATGCCACGTGGATCTATGATCCTCTTACTAATGGAAGCAGTTTGAGTTTATAATAAAGCGTAGAGACTGTTAACGTCTATGTTTTCTAGGTCGTTTAGGTCATTGTAGAAGAAAGCTCCTAGATGAAGCATTCTTCTCTGGGAGAGAGCTTGACATGTACAGAGTAGGTGGAGGATTGTCTCCTCCTCTTCCTCGTCCATGCAGCTTCTGCAGAAATCATTTGTAAAAGCGCCAAGTCTTCTTGCGTGATTGCCTATGAGGCAGTGTCCAGTGATGACACCTATTATTGTGCTGAGATGTTTCCTATTTAAAAGGGTCAGCAATTAGAGCGATTCAGATCCAGCTTTGGCCAGATCTGTTTGGTCGCTAGACATGTTTGCCCAGCAGTCCACCTAAAGTATGTTCTTTTATTGGCAACCCAGCTTTAATGTTAGTTTGCACGTAGCGATTGGTAAACGTATACTATCCTTTTCCGGTAGAATATGTAGAGTGGTTCCAATTTTGGCGAGTTCATCGGCTCTGCAGTTCCCTAGAATGTCCCTAGGTGAATGTTGAACTGCTCTGCCATCTTCATGAGAGATGATCGGCATTCAAGGGCGGTTTTAGAATATAATGAGACCGAGTACAGGGACTTCATGGCAGCCTGACTATCCGAAAATATGCGTATATGCTTTGCAGATATCACGTTTTTCTTCAGCCAGGACAGAGCTTCTTTAATCGCCAAAATTTCCGCCTCGAACACGCTACTGTGATTTGGAAGACGGAAAGAGGGGGTTAGATTTAACTTATCTGAGAAAACACCGCCACCAACTTCGCTATCGGTTTCAGATCCATCTGTGTAGAGATGGATTGACTTGTCCTCCATGAAAGCATCTTCCTCCCAGAATGATCTAGAGGGGAAGCTTACGTGGAAGTTTTTGTATCAGGTTCAAGTAATTCAGGTATGGTGTAATCGATGTTCTCTGTAAGGATTCCTAAGGTATTAAGAATATTGGCCTGGCCAAATGAATTATTTGTCCACTGTTTAGTCGCTTTAAGGCGAATACTTCCCGCAGAGAGGGAAGACCGCAAGGCTCCGCTTGTGCATACACATGCTGTTCTTTGGACTCTACTTAGTTTAATGCAGTTGACTGCATTTCCCAAGGCCGTCACCAGACAACCACCGTCTTATGACCGAAATGTATAGCCAGTGGATTATGCGAGGTTGAAGGCCCCATTTGTTCCCAATGGCTTTTGTAGCTTTATTGATTCTTTCTTGAATGTTAGGTTTCCAGTTTAGTTTCCTGTCAAAAATGCGACCATGATATTTTGCTGTATCGGAAAAAAACTAAACTGGTACCATTTATTGAAGGAGGGTCTATAATTGGAATTTTGTATTTCCTGAAAAAGAGGACAAGATCAGTTTTATAGAGGTTTATTCCCAATCCACAGCGATCTGCCAGTGAGTTAATCTATTGAGATTTACTTGAAGGAGTTCTTTAATGGTATTTAGATGCTTTACTGAGACGGCTATGTCAACATCATCCGCATAGGCAATCACTCTGCTACCACCCGCTTCCAGGTATATCAGTAGTTCGTTAACTACTAAGTTCCAGTTCCAAGTTCCTTGCGGCGTACCTCTGCTGACACATCTTTTAGCAGAAGTCTCACCCAGTTTGGAGTTGATTATCCTGCTTTTTAGCATTAGACCCCAAGTGATAATAGCATTAGTCTACCTGAAGAGTTGACAGCGCAGTCGTGATTGCGGATGTGTTGACGTTAACATAAATCAAAAACAAAATTATCGAATTCATACATTTACATTTACAAATCTTTTACATGGCTTAAAATCTTAAAGCTTTTAATGATGTTAATTTTCCTTCCAACTCTTGTACTATATAATGAAGTTAATCTATGTATTTGAGTCAGTTGTAGTATAACTCAGTTGTAATAAAGTTTATAATTCTCTAACGTTTCGGTTTTTCTAATCTGCCGTGATTTTTTCAGTATTTTTGGGAGAATTTTTCTCCGTACGAACAGTATTTGATGTCCACTTCAAATGTAATGGAGAATAGTCACCTTCTAAAAAGGCATGTGTGTTGATGGCCGTTTGTCCACTTTGTATGTTTACGGGTATGATTTTAAAGAGAATGTCACTTCATCGGTCAGCTGTGTGATGAACCAAAGATGGTAATACTGTTAATGGTTTTTTGTTGTCTTCCTCTTTATTTCTGTGTAGGAGTCAATAATGGCGATATACGCTACCGTTTTCTCCACATAGTTGTTGTGAAAAGCATCGTTGTTTATGTTTTTTTTTTCAAGCAAGTTCGGCACAGCTGTTTTATACCATATTACGAATGTTGAAATACGAATGTTCGCATTTATCTATCGCAGACCAATCAACCTTTTTTGGTATCTCATGTAATAGTTGATCGTGTCTTCCAACTTCCCGCTCTATTCTGTTATCAGTTGGTGCGCAAACCGACATTATTTCAGTAGCTGTTTGTCCTACAAGAAAAAGACATGAACTAAATACTAGAATATCAGTTTTGACAAGCGTTTGTATATAAATTGCCCAATTAAGCCTAATTTGGGGCGGTAACCTCGCGACTAGCTCCTGCAATAATATTGGATTACTAATGTGTGACCAGATTTCGGACATGTCCATTACTGCACACACATTTTGAACAGATAGAGCGTATTTGACAATCTTACAGCATCAAGTGCGCTCCCTTTGAGGCTCCTTTGGAGGCGGACTAGAGTTTCATCTTCGGTAAAGCCACACGTTCTTGTGCTACTTTCAAAAGAGCTAATGAATTCCTCGGGATATCGAATGTAAATTGGCAATGCCTTTAGTAGTGTCTGTGGTGCGGCCAGCTCGTTCGTCAATTTTGGGCACTCAGTTCCCACTGTCGAAAATTCTGGCACTGACATTATTTGTGCTTTAAGCATTCCATGAGGCGCAGCACTATTAATTCTATGCAGATTTGGGAAGTCCAGTGCTATCATGTGGATTTTCCTCATCTATAAACCTATTACCAATCTACGTTTTAGTTAAGTTAAGATTATGTTGCGTGCCTCCTATTGATTTTTTATTGGGAATATTGAACGTGCTACACTTTTTTATCTGATGTGTATTGGTAAAGTCTCGCTGATGCGGGTTAAACATGTTGACGAATGCCAGGCGCCTGAAATCGCAATTGGAATGTTGACCACCCGGTGAGAGAGGCTTTGAGTGTTCACCACCCCAATTATAGTTAAGCTTAGTTAAGTAGCTTAGATGGGTTAAGTAGACTAGGGCTATAGTTTTAAGTTATATACAAAATTCAAAAGTTAAGGCATCTAAGTTTTTTTCTAAAACTATTATTCTCAGAAATTGATATATTGTATAATTGATAGATAAGATTAGTCGTAAGATAGTTTTAAGGACGAAAGGGAAAATTCAAATGAAATTGTTAAGTTTATAGCGTTCGTTAAGAGCCAGTAAGCTGGCATAAGTAACCGTCATTGTCAAATTAGATTTAAGCATTTTCGTCTGGAATATAAGTTAATAATGAAAGAAACAAATGAATGAATTTAAAATTCAAAGGCATTTTTGGCGTATTGGCCCTGGCCAACAAAACTCCCAATCTTCGTATTCCAGAAACGAGCAGCCACAGTGTCCTGTTCGAATTCGAATGCCAACAAAAGTAATTAAAGGGGGAGATGTTGTATATTATGGAACGAGCATATCATTTGTTGACGGTGACCTGTCAGCTATCACCCACGACTGATGATTCTGGGAAAGATGTCTGGATTTTTAGATCTCAATTGGACGTCGAAGGGAATAAAATTGTTGAATTGAGACTATTAGATGCTGGCAGAATAGAAGTTGTTGAGACATTTCTACGAATTTCTTGACAAGATATGAGCCATACTAGTCTAGTTACATTTAAAATGTCTCAAATGTCCATGGGGCTGTGGAAAACCCCTCTATGACAGCAGAGTAAGCTATTCACTGGACTGATGGAACTTGTAAATACTAAAGAAGCGAATCAAAACGCTGAAGTACCGGAAGTCGTTTTGCGACTCTGATTTTATCCCTTCGGTTTGTGAGGAACATAAGTTGGGCCAAAACTAATAGTGCCAAAGGTGATGAAATTTGTCGATTGGTACCACCGAGTGTCATTTAAAATTGTTTATGAAAATTTAAAAGTTTATGAAGGATGAACGCTACTTTACCGCCTAGGTATCTCCTTTTATCACAGATTCAATTCCATAATCAGATGATAAAGTCAGCCTTCGTTGCTTCAGAGAAGAAGTTAGTGCTCTTGAATTCGATTTGCTAGTGGGCTATGGTGGCTAACGATTGTCAGGCATCGCCTTTTCTTTATTTTTCAGGAAAGAATATACATTTCTTTCATTCTCCGGAATGAAATGGATCAAAGATCTAAGTGAAATGCCATATCTCCTTAGAGGAGAGAATACATTCGACCTCAGTGAAAAACTAATATCCCTAGCAGAGTCTTACGGACTCCACCAACCTAAAAGTGTGTAATATGTACCCGTATTGTTGTAGTTGGAGTAACTGACTTTCGCAAATGACTGGAGGGTATTATTGAACTTTGAAGCACCAGTTGAAAGCAAGAATTCAGCTTGATAAGAATTGTAACTTTCAGGCAAGGCAAGGAGATTTCGATTAATACATGTGTGTATCAGCAGTCGATCACAATTGTACTTATCCATTTCAAATACATTTCATAAATTTCAGAAATTGCAAAAAAAAAATTCCCTCATTAACTGTGGCGAAGAGGAAGCAGAGTAGCTCCCTTATTACTTATTTACTGAATATCCATAGAATCCAATCTCACACATGATGTATAAACGTCCAATATCTTCATAAAGTAGACAGCAATGCCTGACATTTTCCATGTCCGTATAACCTACTTCTCATATGATGTATGGTTCCGAAAATTACTCCGGGTACATTTCTTCGCATTAAAAATCTGTTCAATCGCAGACACGTGTCATTAAGTAAACAGTAGAAGGCTCCATTGCCATGGTCGTTGGTTACAGCTACCATATTTCTTTCCATGATGACTATTTTTTTTTTCTTTTTAACACATATACCTAGCATGTGTAGTAACAGTGACACCCATCCATAGTCTGACACTTCCTGACACGTGTTTATACCATCAGTGTCCCTATGTCCTTCTTAATATTTTTGTCGTCGATTGTTTTTCCCACGACCGACCCAACTGCGGATTCTGCCATCTTTTAGCACTTTTATCTAATTTGCTACATCATGCATCATCGGAAGTTGACGTGTATCATTGGTTGACGAAGATATTCGCTTGGCGGTGAGAGAACCCCGGTTGGCTTCATCAGTGCGAGAGCCCATCAGACTCATCAGACCATGAATGGTGGTTATCCGAATACTGATGGTGATGGTATCTGTATCTGTAATACTGTTATTATTGGTGGTGGTGTTCCTGATACTGATGATAATGATGATGGTAGCCCTGGCAGCGCCCGTTAAATTCCACCAATGTAACGGGTAAGCTTCGGTAATTTGTAATTATTTTCAGACAATCGAATTGTTTCGTAGAAGGTTTCGGTAGAAGGAGCAGCAACCGATGTAAGCTTTCGCATTTCCTTTTTATTCTGGCGTTCGTCTTTGCCTTGTTCGTCTGCCATCAAAGTCGGATCCTTTAATTCCTTTAATCAATCAATTAGTTATCCCGAGGTGATGTTCCTCGAAAGCTTATAAGCTGACTGGGAGATTCGCTCTAATGATTCTCTTACTGCTTCGCTTCACTTGGTCTTTTCTTTTATTTTTTTTTTCCAGTTTCTTTCGATTCCTTCCTTTTGTTGTCTAAATGGTTTTCGTTCTCTTTGTACTCCTGTGTACTCGTATATGGCGTACTCGCGTGAATCTGGGTGAATGTTTCGGTTTGAATTGTTTGAATAATGGAACTGAAGACAAAAGTGTACCA
This sequence comes from Volucella bombylans, assembly GCA_949129095.1. Classification (NCBI taxonomy): domain Eukaryota; kingdom Metazoa; phylum Arthropoda; class Insecta; order Diptera; family Syrphidae; genus Volucella; species Volucella bombylans. The sequence goes on along the minus strand of OX422140.1, from coordinate 147,701,178 downwards.
AGGCAATTGCCAATAAAATCAATGATCAGTTGGAAACTGAAGGCGCTGACTTGGCGTGGCTTACCGTTAGAATGCCTGGATAGATATCTGGGGAAGAGGAATAACAGCAAATGAACGGAATTTTGCAGCAGCATCAGCAGTTGAAAGATGAAACCGTCAATTTGGATAAAACGGAAGTGGGTGGTGGTTTGCACGTTACCCACTGATTCCTGCTATTCGAAGTATGTACAGTATAGAGCAATGGCTTTACGTCTACCATGGCTAGCTGAATGGCTTACGTTGACTTTTCTCTTGTGCGCTTTAGCGATTTCACAAACTCTCAAGTCGGCGACCTTTACATTTTTCTAATTGATTTTCGTTGCATTTCTTTTCGCTCGGATTGGTAAATTCCTTTGGCCATTCCACTAATTGATTTCTTCTTTCGATTGAAAGTGAACACAGCAAACAGTGACGGAGTGAAAAAGCTTGAGCTTTAAGGGATTTCTTCTCATCTGTTGTTCTTTTGCTCCTATTAAAGTTTTTTGTGTTATATTTTAATTTGCTCAATTTAACTATTGCAATTATTAAATCTACAATGACTCTAGCGAGTGTAACAAGCATAGCATCACGAAGAATTTTAATAATTTACGCTTAAGTCCTTTTTCATCTTCTATTGGTTTTTTATTATAAAGAAGGAGAACTTTTAATATTGACTGTAGGCAAATAGGACAACTGCTGAAGAATTACTCGATTTTGAAGTAGTAAAGCAGTGAAGTGGATGATGTGGGTGAAGTCGAAAATTTTTCCAGCCAGGAGTTGGTATCATTCCGTTCAATGTGACCTAGTCATCTATGCCGGGTTATCAGAGCTTTTACAACGAGGTCGACATCATTCTCCATGAATGCAAGCTGGATTGAAAATTACTCGGAAAACTATTCACTCCTTCTGTGCCCTTCAGCGGAGAAAGAGATGATCAGGGTCCTGTATAAAGTCTTATTGATTGCTTTTAAGCGCAAAAAAGCAGGGATTAGCAAGACTGATTCTTCGGATGACTTTCGCGCTGGTGTTGTTATCGCAGTTGATAACCGAGATCAAGGGCAATAAAGTCCATTACTATCTCAAAGTTATAGCTGTCGACGGTGATCGTCGATATTGTGTGTTCTTCTTCGTTGACAGCATATACAATAATTTGTTTTTCCTTTGTTGCTAAACTCATCTTTGCCGCTAGTCGCGCAAACGCTTAATTCACTGTGAAGCTCGCTACGTACTTCCATGACGCCAATGTCGTCTTCATATGTAAGTAACTGAACAAATTTTTGAATGATGTTGACTCTGGAGTTGGCTGGCGAACTTCACACAATTCTTTCAATAACAATATTGAAACGGTCACATGACAACTCATCGCCTTGTTTAAGACCTTTCCTGATATGGGAGGTTTTTGCAAGACAGGCGCATAAGAGCATCGCAACCACAGCTAAAATTAATGACTTACGGCTCCAATTGCTGTCGCATCCACCGTATTCGCCCGATTTGGCTCCCTCGGACTATTATCTCTTCCCAAACCTCAAAAGATGGCTCATCAATAAAAAATTCAGCTCACGCGAGGAAATCATCGACGCCACGGAGGAGTATTTTGCAAACCTTCCGGAAAATTACTTTTCGGACGAGATCAACAAGTTGGAAAATCGCTGGAATAAGTATATCAAGCTAAAATAAATGAATAAAATAAAAAAAAACATTTAAAAAAAAATTTTTTTCATTCCCAAGGAGGTTACTTGCAACAGGGTTACCACCCTTTCGGTAGCCAAAAGTAAACCACCTAAAATGAGATTTTCTGCCATGTGTGTACAATGGCAAGACGAACAACGAAGTGAGTGTATTGGTCCCCATCCAACTGTTGCAATATCAATTAACTTTCATATTGAGCTTTATCGCAATATTTTTGTTTCAATCTTCACTGACCAGGAGGTCTAGCTGATTTTGTACCAAACTCAGTTCCCAAACATTGTGCCTCGATGACGAGTTGATTCATATTTCAACAAACCGCTCGCCGTTGTTGGTTTGGCCTCTAAGGTCATGTAGATTCCCTGTCACTCTTTAGAGTGCCTGGCCTCCACTAGACGAGGCTCTTCCGTTTCTCTGGTATATTAGCATTAGCCCAAATACAGACCGCTTCTTATTCCCACTTGGGTTTCCATATTAGGATGAGATGATACGTTTTGCGAAAGGCACTTACCAGTATTTACTATATTGTTTCACGCAACCGACAATACCCATCCTGTTCCGTATTAATTTCTTTTTTTACGTTAAAGCAAGTTCTCGTAAGTCATGGAAGGTGCTCATAGACCATTGTTGGATTATCACTTATGTTCTTTAACCAATGGTCTTCAATAAGGTATCACCTCCGAGGCATCGATTTTCTATGTGGGGCAACTTCAAGTTATTATTACGGCTCTTTGGGCAAGTCAACGGACACCTATTCAGCTTATAGTCGTATTGCTTTCCAGCAGTGCTACAAACAAAATTTTTAGTTGCAAAGGCTCTTTCTCGGTATTTAGCGGGCTGAATTTGAATTAAGTTACTCAGGCAAATATTACTAGTACTCGTTGTAAGTATGTCCCTTTTACTGGAATTGGCAATCTCATTTCAATGGTATCGTCATCTCTCTTACAGCAAGCGTCGCAGGTATTGTGACACTTACTCAGCATGCTTACGTGCATAGCAAAAGCATAGTAACCCTTCACAATACCAGTAAGAAGTCTACAGTCTTTTTTACTGAAGAACAGCAAACAAATCACTGACCTCTCAGACTCATCGGGAAGAATTCTTCTGGTCTGCAGGCAACCTAGAGAGTCATGCAGTCTGCAATTATGCTCATATGAAACTTAATTACAGATGAAAAACTTCGCCTTCTCTACCTATTCTTCACAATGCCATCAGAATTGCATATGTCACCGCCTGGAAGGCAGACCCAAGTTTTTTCTACCGAGGAGTTTTTCTAGCGTGGTTGTCTACCAAAAACACATCAGCGACTCATCCTTGATCGATTTTGGAGCCAGATTCCTGATTGCTGAAGGCTTCTTTACACTGCCAGAAAGCAATGTTTGTTGTCTAGGAAAACACTCAAATACTTAGCTTCGTTGGCCAAATGGATGGTGATACCTTTAAGCACTGGATGAATCTCATCAATCAGTTTCCTACTTCTGGCAAAGAAAAACAACCTCTGCTCTAAGAAGATCGATTGATCGTCGATCAGGTCTAAGCCGCAGACAGTGAAGCTTCATTATATATGTACGTATATGTCTGAGCGTAAATGTTACAATTTTTGAGAACACTAAGCCATGAGTCAAGTAACATGCACCACAGAAGTGGAGTATACCGCATTTTTTCACCCCCGCTACCACAAATTGGCCGCAGTCTGTATTCGCAATATAGGGTCCAATTCACAAGTCACAAAGTTTGTGATTCGCCTATGCCATGTTTCCTGACAAAATGACCTGTGCCGCCAAGAGTTGCATTGTCGAAAATGCCTTCAATGCCAATAAAAATGCTCAGGGAATACACCTTTTTGTCGATTGCGCCTTCAATTCCACTCATATTTCGCAGGATCTTCTGCGATGTTAGATATGTTACACCTTTGATAGAGGATGCGTTCTCGTAAATCTATACTATTCTCTCCATGTTCTTCAACAACAGACTGATAGGTCTGATACTCTTTGTGAACGTGTAGCCACTTTTTTCAATTTTCGCCATGCGGTATGTATGCCAATGCCTGCTTACAGAAAATATTATCTTCAGATTTGCTAGTCTCTGATTTATATCTGGATACATGCCAAGCTAGTTTAGGTACTAAGCGGCTTGAGGTCATCAAATGAAGAAACAGCGCATCTCCACAACCGATGACAGATATCAGCTCCGGGGTTTTGTGTTATTGTTATTTAGCTTACTTGCGGCTTCGGCGATAGAAACTAGTCGTGAACTGGTTCTTATCAGGGAGGTACGAGTATGTGCCAAGCATAAGAGAGAGTCACTGTTTTCATTGATTGATTATTTATTTCTGATGGCACAAGATCAGAGATATTGGGTAGTAATTTATACGAACATTTTGAATTTCTTTTAACTTTAGACAACGAAATGTCAGTTTACCTTTGAGTGATAATTTGTTTTCCAACTCAGTAATTAATGTCCAAAAACCCTAGTGTAGCATATAAATTAAACCATGACATTTATTCTGAGATGGACACAAACATTAATTCAAACGGATGGTGTACATATTAACACTAATTTGCTATAGTGAATTATAAACCAATATTTTGGGATTGTCCTGAAGACCTATGGTATATTAATAGAATCCTTGTTGGATCCCACTAGGAAAGCACAACAAACCTCCACAAGCAATTATTACTTACTTTCCAATCTCTGTCATCTGGTTTGACAATCAGACCCATCTAGCTTGACCCATTTGAATTTGTATGTACTCGTATAAGTATGAGTATACGTGTATATCGAATCACATTAAAAAAAAAAAACAATACGTGAGCTGTCTGCTCTGCTCATTGAAGGATACATAAAATATCCTTAAGTTATTTGCACAGAACAATTATTAAAATCCTATCTCCTCTTCCCGAAATGAGAAATATCAGAATACTTCCTCTTGAACACCTTCTCAGTCCAAGTGGTTGCTGACCCAACTCACTGCTTACTTAGGATAAAGTTATTCAGCTCGTTTAATTAGTAGTTTGAAATAGCTTCCTGTTTCGAGGAAACACACAGCCATTAAGAGATTCGTTTTCAGCTCTACCAGAGCTGTCTGTCTCTCCTCTAGCACTCCTGCAGCCCCCTTCAAGCATGACATAAACGGGTATACGCAATAATTAAGTCAATATTCACTTTCATTGAAATGAAATTCCTAAAATGAACGTACGCTTTGTTTGGAACGTGACCAGCCTTAAGTAAGCCAGCTCATTTCGCATCGTGTCAGTAGCTGCTCTCGCGGATATATTTGATCAGATATTCCACATACGCACTACAGCAGCTCCGCTACATGACTGTCACATACGTGAATGAATGGATGGTGTTGGAACACTCTGATAATGATGAGGATGACAGTATATAGTGTCTGAAATAGTGCGCTTTGATGATGTGGTAGGTAACATAGTTCTCATAAATACAAAATCATTCAACAGACGTTTAAATGGCCTCCGTACCTTACCACTGGAGGATGTTACTGCAAATGGAACATGATTTATGATTGCGTAAGGATGTATAAGTAGACGCGTGTGTTTTGTCCCACTCAGAATGGCACCTGTGTGGTAAAAGCAATTCGAAAAAGGAACTCAGATAAATGAGCCTATTTTCGCGTGGGAATTCAGTAGGATCTTTTCCAACCTATACTACCACACACTACCACCTTGTTGGCCATAGCATTTTATTCCAACAGACCGCTGTCAGCCATAATATTCATTCAACTTAGGCGATAACCAAAACGAGGTAAGGATAGGGGCTTATCGACAGAAGAATGGAAGTGACTTTTTGGGGGCATACACCAACTCATTTCTCAAATCTGGTCACAAAAATGTATGCCTGTCTGAAACCCATCGTTAACAATCGTTAGTGTGTTTTAAGACCAGGAAAGTCCACAATAGACCAAAACTTCACACTCTGGTAGATCCTGGAAAAAACTCAGGAAGTCCAAATCTATATCCACCATCTTTACATCGATCAGAGTCCGCATATTACAGCATTTATATATAGAGACGAGGTATATACAGTCATGTCTAGTTTTGGCATCCTTGAGACCCTTGATGACAATAAAGGTGACGCACTGTCATGTGACTTCTTTAACATCATATTTGAAAGATTGTGTGTAGCTCGCAAGCGAACACTTGAAGCACAATCTTTTAAAAGTCTATACAACTACTAGTGTACGCCGATGATATATATTGACATGATATAGTATTGACATCATTGGCAGAACACTACGAGCTGTCACCGGTGCGTTTGCTAAAATTAAAACAGAAGTTATCAAATTAGGCTTAGTTATAAATGAGAACAAAACCAAGTATTGCATATGCTCTCAACACGGAAGGATATTGAAAAAGTAAGGCAAGAGTAAGGGACTTTGTCTACCCTGACTCTGCTATAAATTCTGCCAATAACAGCAAAGCAGAAATAAAACGATGAATCACTCTTGCCAATCGCTGTTTCTATAGCCCAAAAAGGAAATTGAGTTGTAAGGCCCTATTCCGAAAAACTAAGAAGCCTCTATATAAGACCTTGCTCATCCCAGTCCTATTTTATGTCGCTGAATCATGGACTCCATCGAAAGCGGATGAAGATATCTCCAGTCGTTCAGAGAGAAAAATACTTCGAAAAATATTCAGTCTCGTTTGCGTTAACGGGCTTTCGAAGAAACAGTCGCCTGAGATGGCTAGGACATGTAGAGTAAATGGACACCACTGCTCCGCAGGCAAATTCTTCGAATCTAACCCATAAGGACATGGCGGTAGAAGGAGAACTCACCAGATGGCGCGCACAAGTAGAATGGGACCTCAACCGACTTTGACTGCGGAACTGAAGGCAGTTAGCTAAAGATCTAGCAAAGTGGAGAGGCTTGAGGCAGAAGTTTGACTCCGTAGTAAACAAGGTTTGAAAAGGTAAGTCCTCCAAATTACCGGAACTGGACGGTATCTTCCCAAATCTTTAGAGCCAGTCTCATACTTAAATATATTTCTTTAACTTGGAGAGCAGTTAGGGTAAACTTCATACATATGAGCATGAGGGGGCAGCAAACCCCCATAATCTCCGAAATGCTACAGGACCATTAGCCCTTCGTCTTTCATATTAAAGGCTACAGAGATTCTGATTGACTTATACATTCATAAAAGAGGACATACTATCTAGAACTCAGCTTTAGAACATGCCAAAAAGGAAAATCTATAGACTTGGCACTACACACACTGCTCCTCCGACACAGAAAGAGCATTAGACTCTTAAAGCATAGCTCTCTGCACTCTCTCATCCAAACTTTCAGCAGCTAAGCCTTTTGAATTACCTCTCCGGTCTAACGTTGATCTGGACGTCAACCAATATAAACCGCGGACTTTGCCCTTCCACTTGCGCTAAGGCGAAGTCTTCCTTTCAGGAAAGAATGAAAGACTTTTCGAGCCGAGGTTAATATTCATTTCTTCTGCATATGATTGCCATCTTAGGCGACTGATGCGAATTTTACTGATCACATCAATGTCGCTGTGAAGATCATAGAGTTCGCTGTTCGCAGTCTCCTACTTGAAATCATGTCAGCGCAAATGGAACCAAAAATCCATCAAAGAATCTTGTGTTCACAACGCCCAAGGATCGTTTTATCCAAGTATTTATGGACGTGTGAATATTTGCTTAATTGTGGGTTAATTTGACCAAAAACCGCAAAAAATACAAGCAATCATGTCTAGAAAAACACCGAGTGTACAGAGCGACGCTAAGGAAAAGAATGAGAGGGGCTTCCGAAGAATATGCGCTACTCAGAAGAAAAAGAATAAGATCACGGAGAAGCATTAGATTGAGGCCCTAAAGAGGTGCTCAAGAAGAATGACGTGCAGAAGTTTTACCAAAAATAAAATGAAGGGCCCAAAGCTGTAAAGCCCGAACAGAAACCTGAGACGATGGAAAGGGATCTTCATAGTAGTACCACAGTTGGTCTCGAGAATCTCGAGGACTGTTTAAAGCACCAGGTGATGATTGGATACGGACCAAACATACTTAACTCTGATCATAAGGGACAAAATATGTCTCCTCAATATCTCATATATGCAAAATGGTGTCTGCTCGTCAGCAGCCTGATCTTCCCCCTTAGTGTGGTTTTGGGCCACGAAAGTCCACCATCAATCAAAGTTCAAATCAATCTATATGGCAGCGTCTATAGGGACGAACAGAGCCATGTCTAGTTTTGGCATACTGCCAATTATATTTGACTGAGCAGAATGACAATGAAGAGTGCACGCTGCTCCTCCAAGATCGGTAATGACAAAGCTGAGATCTTCAGTATCAGAAAAGGACTTTAATATCGCGATGCATTTCATGTGATTTTTTCAATATCATTCTTGAAAGAGGTGTGCGAAATTCGCAAGTAAACTCTAGAGGCATCATCTTTTAAAAGTCCCTTCAGTTACTCGGATATTAAGACGATATTGACATAATGGGAAGAACACAGCATGATATCAATGGAGCGTCAGCGGGTGTTGAAGCAAAAGCGACAGAGATGGCTTTATCTGTCAACGAGGGTAAAACAAAGTATGTGCTGTCAACAAATAAGCATACACAACATCGACGTCTAAGGCAAAACGTCACAATAGGCAGCTGCTACTTTGAGAGATATTAAAGGATTGTATCTATCTGGATCGAATCCGCGTGGAATAACTCTTGCTGATCGCTGCTTCTTTGAGCTCTCCCTCAAGCAATCAAAAAACTTTATACAAGACTCTGACAATCCAAGCAGAAACGTGGGCACTGGCGAAAACGGATGAAAATTTTCTCTGCGCTTTGACAAACAAGTTTTTGGGGTAATTTTCGGTCCCGTTTGCATGACTGGAGAATGAAGGAGACTTTTTAACAGCGAACTGTATAGGTAATAGGTCACGTTAAACATATGGTATGAACACCAGCGTCGGAACAGATTTTTCTCCAGCTCAGAGCGATAACGCAGTAGATGACGATCCAATCTTGGGTGGCGTACACAAGTGGAAGGTGACCTGAGCCAACTCTGTGTGTGCAACTGTAGGTAGCTGGAAAAACACCGCTCTAGCTAAAGAGCTGAGGTCCTTGTCCACCCCGTAATATATCAGCGTCTAAGTGTGTAAGTGGGTTTCACCCTAGAATATTACGAGTATTTAGGAAGATGCCTAGTATGCCACTTGTTCACCACTAACAGTATTTACTTAGATACCCCTATGTTATTTTAACTCACTAATCAATCTTCTGATGCAAAAGGACTACTAATTTTTTCTAAGAACCCTTATAATGAATATAAGGACCGTGCAAGAAGTGGAAGTTCCTAGTTTAGAAATTCCTAGAAAAAGGAAAATGAAATTTTAAAACTGTTTTCAAAGGACATTACAGTGAATACATATATAAGTACAGAAGCAGACGTACCTTGGCCCACTTGTTAAAAACACTTTCCTCAGCCTTTATCTTATCTAATTCGACAAGGTCACATGTTAAACAGAATATGAGACACAATACAACTCAAATACTTTGCTTAACTTTTACGAGTGAATCCCCAAGGTCAATCCAATGAAATCCCAAGGAATTCCAACAGCAACTCGACACAGATCTCTATTAACTTATTTTTCAATTGAAAACTGGGATACACTGAACCATTCAGTGAGTGATTTATGAAAAAGAACAGAGAAAAACACTGAATTCAAGAAAACTTCTGAAGATATAAGTAATGGAGATTTTTCTTAGAATATTGAAAGCCACATATGGTTCAGGGGGTAGAATCCTAAGGCGTATCCAACACAGTTCAAGTTCATTTCCCCATAAATCACCGAAACTTACTCCTAAGCAGAATCGAATTTGAAAACCAATAAATAATGTTTTGACTTCGAAAACGTTAATAAAGTTGGAAGCAAAAATACATTAAGTGACTTTTTTGTGACTTTTCCTGGTTTTCGTATTGTTTCAGGATGGGCGCACTGAATCCGAGTGAGAGCTGTGGAGTTCATATTGATTTGGTCAAGTTGATTTTGCCTTTTTTTCAAATTTAATAACTAGGAAAGTCTTACGGACCAAGAGTTGGAAAATAAATTACTTGTCAATTCAATTTATTATACTGTACTAATGCGGGCTATTCATGGATAGATACCTACGAAATTGAACCTTTTACTGTCAAAACCATGTCCTTAATGACACAGAAATATTTGGCTTACCTTCTTGTAATAGTATTTGTAAGTCGGTTTACTTTTATGTAACCGCATTACTGGTACCGTTTAAAACACTCTTTTGATCTGTGTGCAAAAGTCATGACATCTACGAATACAGTTATGCTCGCAAGGAACCACGGGAATTTCTCAAGTTCAGCCTACCGACTGTATTCACAGAAGTATGTCTATCACTCACGCTTTAGTTAGGAAATTTTAAAAAATTTTAACAGGACATTATCACCAGCTGGATTGCAATTACAGACACGTGTACTTTAACACTTCTGTCTGTTCTTTACAATACCCTGCACTAGTATTCATTCTCATTAGAACTGCATTTGTTTCTGTTTAAAAGATTTTCTCATGCTCACCTAAGGAGAAGTGAAATATGTAGAAGGTGTTCGTCTTCCATCAAAATAACACCGCGGTATTTTTTATTGGTTTTGGAGGCACTCTTAAGAAAGAAAATTAATTTCATACTTTCACGTAAGTCCATAAGCCTATGTAGAAATAAAAAAGACATTCGACTCACTCAATTCCGTTGCAACTCCAGTCAGTTACTTTTAAGCCAAAGATGGCTTGGAGGATTAAAAATAGATTCTGCAGTTCAACTATAGCAGAGCAAAGTTCAGCTCAATTAGCGTGAATGCTATTGCCACAAAACACATAGGTGAAAAACCCAAACTTCAACATATAAGTGTTTCCAGCACTTTAAATCCTATACGACCATAGAGATACAACTGTCATCAAAGGCATTCAACTTCTGCCCTATCCACCATCCTATTGATCATTTATGATATTAAAGCTGTCAGCTATGTAGACAAGGCCAATCTGTTTACTGAACACGGAACACATAACCAGCTTCGTGCTTCCAAATAGTGACATCTCACCGCCTACACATAACCATATCGAATCGTGTAGTAACATATACAAATTTGCTGGTCGGATTGTATATCTCATTTTCTTGGGAACAAAAGAAAAAAAAATTTAGTTTGTCCTCCCTCTACCGACCCATTGCAATAAACTCACTTTTTTCCAATGCCAATTCAATTTTCAGCTTATAAAATATGTTGAGATCAGAAAACTTTTCTTTGATCGGCTGTATAGTTTTCGTAGCAACATGTACCAAGTACACTGCAGTGGATGGCATAATTCGGTCTAAATAGTGCACTGTCACTTCCTATTTTTATATTTATTGATTATTGGCCGCTATCCCATGTAGCTGGTCGATCAATATACAATTTGGCCAGATTTGGCGAAGGTATCTTTCTAAGCAGGTAAGCAGCGTCCTTGTGGTGGCTATCTTCACTTCATCCAGGTCGGGTGGATGGAATTGTTGGTCTACATCTTCCACGTTGAAAGATTCATGTTGCTTGACTGATTGGGTTTGTCATCGCTGTTATACAGTCTACAGAAATGCTCTTTCCAAATTCTCAGCACAGACTGCAACTCTACTATTATGTTGCCTCGTTCGTCTCTACAGGCTTCGGTTTCGGGTTTGTATTCGTGCATGAGTTTTTCACCTTGTGGTAAAACTTCTTAATCCGGGGACATTGACCGCGCGCTTCACATGCCCCTTATTTTTCCAAATGATAAGCCGGTGTTCGTCTCTCCTCTTCTTCTCGTAGAGCTCCTGAGCAGCTTTGGTCTTTCTATGCAGCGCCACTTTGTATTTTGTATTTTGTAGACACTCGTCATCAAACCAGGGGCTTCGTTGTGGTGGCCGTGTCAAACTCAACACATGAGAGATACTACTAGGTGGGGTGAAAAGTAACCTCCTTGACCGCCAGAATGCGCTGCTACTGCAAGAAAGGTTATAGTGCCTTTAAGTCCGTTCATATTTAGGCAGACATGCCAAATTGAAGTGCGATACTGTCTTTAATTTTGTTTTGACAGCTGATTGTCGTTGATGTGTTTGGCATCATGTTGAGTATGGACAAAAACGATTTTCGTTCTCTCATAAAACATTATTTTTTGAGAGGCAAAACGGCGAAGGAAACAAAAGAAAAGTTGGATAAATATTATGGGGCTAATGCTCCGTCAGATTACACCGTCAAATATTGGTTTCGATAGTTTCGTGGTGGTTACAGAGGACAATGTCAAAAAAATACATGAAATGGTGTTGGCTTACCGGAAAGTGAAGGTGCGCGAGCTAGCAGATACCACAAAGATTAGTTCTGAGCGCACAGGCCATATTTTGAGCAATATTCTGCATAGTTAGTTTTTTTTTTTAGTTTAAATGCATTTTTATTTATATACTTAGATTACTCTTAAATGCTAGACAAAAAAAATGCTTAAAAATTGGCTTAAATAACTTACAAATAATCTTATTCTAACTTACTGGCCCCATGCGGGCACTCTAAGTTAAACCTAACACTTAAACTATGTCTTTCGACGAATCTTACAGTCTAATTTTATTTTATTTTTACATTTATTAATACTACAACTAAGAAAATACATTTTAATCAAAAAAACTTAGTATCTGGACTTTTTTTTTTTAATTTTTTATAAAACTTAAAACTAAAAGCCTACAATCTACCTAAAAATAAATCTTAACCTACTTACATCTAATGCATACATACATACATATATATACATACATAATATATATATACATAATATATAAATATATGTATGTATATATATATATTTTTTTTTTAATTTTTTTTTTATATTATTTTTTTTTGTTTTTATAGATATTTTTTTCTTAAAATCTAACTTAAACCTACTTAAAACTATGTAAGCCGGCCATGGCTAAAAAAAAAAAACAATAGGCTGGCCCACCTTGCTTCACATGAAGCTAACTATCACTGGAGGAGTTCGACGACGAAGCATCCTCCCCTTCAAAAAGCCACCAAAATTGTTGGTGCTGCTGAGCAACATCCCTCCTGTCGCGACTCCCTACCGCCCTACTGAACCGGAGACGCTCCGCACTGCCGTGTGCGACGTCTCTGTCGTAGTTGAGTCGCCTGTCCGCAGCTGTTCGAGCGACGTGGAAGATTAGCGGCACCGCCAATCTGTCCTGGATCAGACCTTTGCTATCTAAATAGACGAACGCTTCTGGAGGAATAAAGCCGTCAAAGCGAACTCTCTCGTGATACATATAATTGGGGTAGTGAGCCCCGGAGGTCAGGTTGTTTGATGAGGCCATTGCTCTTTCAACGTGCCTTCGAGTCAACTTAATGGCGAAATTGTCCACTCTTATTAGGTTCGCCCTGTTATACAAGACCTCATTGGGATAGAATTTGATGTACTGAGACTCTGGTGTTCTGTATAAGCGAAGACAAGTCCTAAGACAAGCCCTCTCAAACACCCGAATCTTTTCCAATAAACTTGCTCTCACGTTGAACCACACGGGACATCCAAATACAAGCATGGGCCTGATAAGGGCCATGTAGCAGATTACCTTCACCCTCGCATCGAGTTGGCTGTTATAAAACAGTCTCTTTGTAAGGGCAAAAGCACCTTTGGCTCTGGCCAGAGCAACATCTATATGTTTTTTAAAATACAGAAATTGATCTAGCCAGATCCCAAGGTATCTGACTACATTTCGACAAGCAAGTGGCTGCCCTACGATCGAGAATTTTCGCCAATTCTTTCTGGTATCCCTAGAGGCCCCAGACAAAGGCGTCCTAAACAGAATGGTTTCCGACTTCTGAAAGTTGATTTTCAACTTCCAGTCATCGCAATATCGCTTAATTTTGTCGAAGTCACGTTGCAAAAGTATATTAATGACCTCAATCTTTGGACCTGATCTGTACGCGATTATGTCGTCTGCATACGCTATGGCATGGTGAAGTGAACCTATCAGATCACTCGTGTAAATGTTGAACAGGATCGGCGAATTTACCGCACCTTGTTGCAGACCGTTTTTAATGTTAAATGTTCCAGCAGAAGTCACATCGCCATTCTTCACGATGAACTGTCTACTGGAGAGCATATCGAAAAGAATATACAGCAGTGGTTTACTAATGCCCAACCTGTCCAGCTTGAAAAAGAGTTCTTCTAACCATACGGTATCGAAGGCTTTCTCCAAGTCAATCAGGCAGGCACCAGTGCACTGGTTCTTGGCTTTGTTCCATTGGATATCAGAAACCAGTTTCGACGCAGCATGAATGATATCATGCCCCGCCTTGAAACCGAATTGATTATCCGGAACTATATGTTTGTCCTCAACCCACTTAGTCAGGACTCTATTGATCACCTTCTCGAACACCTTACTGATGTTTGGAAGAAGACTGATCGAGCGGAGATTCGCCGGATTGGAAATGTCTTTATCCCTTTTGGGGATGGGATGTACCACCGCAGTTTTCCAATGCGCTGGATAATGTGCATTATTCATTGCATTATTAAACAGGGTGGTATAAATGTTCACCGCTTCTAGAGGGAGATGTCGAAGCACAATGTTCGGTATTTCATCGGTTTCCACTGATTTCTTACTTCTAAGTGATTCGAAGATCGTTTGGAGCTCCTCCTTCGAAATGAACGGGGGTAGTACCCTATCGTTGGTGATGACATTATTTGCCATATTCTCGTCACTGAACTGGGTGAAACCCGAGCTCTCGAATCGCCAATTCACAATTTCATTTCGAAGGTAGAAATTGTGCACAAGGACTCGATTCCCCAGATCGTGGTTCGGGCCAATGATAACATTCGCCTTGTACACTTCCTGGAAAGTCGCTCCTATAGCCTCTACCTGCTCCTGCGGATCCTCGATCACAAAGAAGTTGTCATCATCAACAGCCTCATTTGGATCTATACCCGCTGCTAACAGTATTTGTTCGTTGTTCGTCGTTCGGGCGATTTTAAGACATGGAAGGTCGTTCTGATTATTTCTCCGAAATATTTTATTTATTTGCGGGAACATATTCGGGTTGCTGGTGTTTACAGCCCGAATTTTGTTGTTCCAATACAAACTTACAGATGCTCTGTAATTTTCCCTTATTAATGTTTGGAGGTTTTTAATCGACGACTTCAGTGTCATGATCTCCGGGTTATGTCTGTCAGTAAACTGTCTGTACAAGGTTTTTAGTCTTGACAGCAGTCTACTTTTATGTCGGTGCAGTGCGTCAATAGTTGCGTTGCGGAATAAGTCCTCTTCGTCAGTGCGTTGGTACCGAGGTATCGTTTTGTCCATTGTTCGTTTGATAGATTTCTGTTGGACGGTGGGTAGAGCGAATTCGAGGAGAGTGCTCTAGTCAGTGTTCTGGTGAAGTGTGTTCAACGCACCCTACTATAATTGTAGGTATGCCTTTGAACAAACTCATCCCATTCCGCAATTTCGTTTGGAGCAGTTATTTCGGTGCTGAGACCGCAATGGTCACTGTCATACACGAAAGTGCGTAGACAGTTTGTAGTTTGTTGGTTTGTGCATGTCAGTTGTATCCGTGAGTCGAATAGCAGAAGATCAAAATAGGACCCGTGTCTGGGAAACGACGCACTATCCGTCGCCTTAAGCCCGAGTCGATACATCACGCTGTGCTGACCCCACCAATTAAATAGTAGGTTCCCTCTAGTATTTGGTGTATTATTTCCCCAATCACTATGTTTGGCATTGAAATCTCCGCCGATAATAAAATAGTTGTCTTCCAATTCCAGCCTCAGGAATTGAAAAAGTGTCTCGAGCTCTGAGATAAATAAGGTGGATTGAGTAGCCTTAGATGCATAGACAGACACCATGTACAACCGCTTTCCACTACGGAGAGGGATATACACGATGCATGCTTCCAGCACCTGAAACCTACGTACTACACGACTGTATACTCCTTTAAAACGAATACCTTTCCGAACGAAAATCGCAACGCCTCCTCCCTGAATGGAGTTAGGTCGGTTTCTCCGTACTATTTTGTATCTTCTGTGCCTCATTTTGTGTCTCTTGGTAAGCTTAGTTTCGCTAACCAAAAACACATCAGGGGCTTGGTCTTTAAGCAACTTAAATAGTGCGGCTCGCCGTTCGAGCCTGATCAGTGAATTCACATTCACAGCAAGGACCTTCAGGGTTTGCTCCGCCACGTACGTACCCATTACGGCAAAAGGTGCGTTAGGCCAGGCAGCAGTGCGTATACTTGATCCACCCGCGCGGTCTGTTCAGTTAAATGACGTTGTAGCTGAGCCATCTGCCCTTGGATAGAGAGCAAAATAGCTAGCATGTCAGGTACTGGTTCAGGTGCTCTGGGCGCTGGGGCCTGAGAAGCAACCTTCGCTTGCTGTACCGTATTTCCCCTACCTGCCGCCATTTGGGCGTAGGTAATATGAGGAGTAACGGCTGGAGTTTGCAAATGCACGGGTGGACGTTTAACTTCCACTTTCTGCTGCCGGGCCAGATTTATTCTTTTGATGTACTGGAATTTGGGACAACCCCGATAATTTGCGGTGTGCCCCGTGTTCCTACATAAAGCACAAGAGAGTTGGCTTTTTTCAGACGCTCCGTCCTTACCCAGAGGGCATTCCTCGGACTTGTGGTTCTTTCCGCACTTCACGCATCGAGGCTGCATTTCGCAGTTCGACGCGGCGTGCCCGAACCTTTGGCAGCGAACACATTGTAGAATGTTTTCGCTCCTCTTTAATTTCTCCCAATGTACAACCTAGGACTTTAATACTCCTTAGACCATCCAGATTGCTGGTGGGACTTAGTTGGACCAGGAAAATCGGCAGTTGCCGCTTCTCCCTTTTGGCTCTGGCTGTGGTGAATGGCTTGATCCCCACGAATTGGAGCACTTCGCACTTCTTCTCTTTCAGCAGTGCAAGGAGCTCCTCCGGATCAGTCGACGGTTCTAATCCCCTCAGCAACATTGTTTGCAGCTTGTCCCCCTTCGGGGTGTAGGAGAAGAACTCCGTCGTCGAATCCTTCAGTAAATCTTTGATTTTATAATAGCGCTCCACTGTGTTACAGTGGATCGCGTGTCTATCTAAGCTAAGTCTTTTAATATAAAAATTATTGCCTATGGCCAACTTACATAGTTCTATTGTTTCCTTCAGCTCCATCTTAAATGTGTTTATAGGTGGAACCCTTTGTTGTTTCTGTTGCTGTTGTTGTTGTTTTTGCTGCTGCTGTTGTTTTTTTTGTTGTTGTTGTTGTTTCTGCTGCTGTTGTTGTGGCGGCTGCTGTCTTTGTAGCTGCTGCTGTTTTTGCCGTTGCACTTGTTGTGGCTGCACTTGTTGTTGTTGCTGGTGTTTAATAAGTTTTTTTGTTGTTGCTCTATCACTTGTGTTATTGTTTTTGTTTTGTGTTTTTGATCTAGCTGCGTCTGCTGTTGTTGTAGGAAATGCTCGTGCTCTTCCCTCTTCCTTCTAAACATTTGCAGTTCCTTTATGTCTAGAACTCTTTGTTGCATCATTTTGATGCTGCTATTTAGAGACTGCATTTCTTCCTCTTCGTCTTCCCATTCGGTTGCAGCCAAGGAAGCGAAGGTGTTCTCTCTCAGATAGTGGCTTTCACCACCATCTGAGACATTTGGCTTGTCGTCAGTAATTTGCCGTTTATTTGCTGCTGTAGATGGCCCAGCAGCTTTTCAGCGGAAGTTGGTTGGTTGGGACGTTGTACCGAGTTGGGGATTTTCCTTTGTTTCCTCCTTCTCTTAGTCTTTGGTTCTGAGACTGCTGGCGTTTGGCTTGAACCACTTGATGCCTCACCCGATTTCTCAGCAGATCCCGCTATTTGCAGAGCGGGCCGCTCTCCACACTCCATCGCGTGATGTTTAACACGTATTTACAGTTAGAATAAACTGTTTTATTTAACAAAACAAAAAAAATATATATATAAAAAAAGTGTCACTAACAGGGCATTCGAACCCACGACTCGTCGGCCGAACACACTGATAGACGTCGCTAACCGCCTGGCTACCGAGTCAACTGTCAATTAATGCGCCTAATTGTCTTTATAAACAAAACTGAATTAGTATTTTTTCACTAAGCCGAGACACGTCTATTCGCTGCGGAGATCTGCGAACGACTGCAATATTCTGCATATTCTGCCGCGCATGCTCACTCCTGACCAAAAAGACGAACGCGAGAGCACTTCGAAAGAGTGTTTGGACTTGCTGATGCGGAATCGGGCGGACTTTTGGTGTCAATTGGTAACTGTTGATGAAACTTGGATCCACTATTACACACCAGAGAACAGAATGAGTGCCCGGCAATGGACTGAAGCTGACACGAATGCTCCGCAGCGGCAAAGGGACGCTCCATGGGTCGGAAAGGCTAAGGCGTCGGTTTTCTAAGATTGTCATGGCATACTCTTCGTGGACTACCTCGAGAAAGGAAAAACCATCAACAGCGAGTATTACTGTGCATTATGGGAGCGATTGAAGGCCGAAATCGCTGCAAAATGGCCTCACATGAAGCGAAAAAAATTTTGTTTTTGCAAGACAATGCGCCGGCGCATAAGAGAATCGCAACCACAGCTAAAATCAATGACTTACGGCTCCAACTGCTGTCGCATCCACCGTATTCGCTCGATTTGGCTCCCTCGGACTATTATCTCTTCCCAAACCTCAAAAGATGGCTCATCAATAAAAAATTCAGCTCACGCGAGGAAATCATCGACGCCACGGAGGAGTATTTTCTAGACCTTCCGGAAGTTTACTTTTCGGACGGGATCAAGAAATTGGAAAATCGCTGGAATAATCTGTAATTAATATTTCCTGATCTCATTAAAAAGTTTTTAACACTTTAAATCAAAAGAGATGACGGACAGGGAGAATATTTATATCACGAAACAACGGAAAGGTTGGCTGTCGCCAGTTTTTACGACTTTTAAAAAAAATTTTCGCAGAACTCATTTTGTTCTTATATGTTCCACCCCAACAGGAAATACCATATTTTTTAGGCAGAAAAAAGGACGAAAATACTTCCTTAAAGATTCCGTATGATTTTCCAAGCTCATCCTGCAATCGATTTAAATTTATCCACATTCTTAACTGGAAAACATTTGTCACTGCAACTAAAAGTTGGAAAAGATGAAGCTGAAGCACAAGGGCAAATTTTCAGTTTGTATCTTTGACATTTCGGAGCATGAAAGTAAACTTCTGCCTTAGTGCTGATTCGTGCAGATAGATTCAAATACATAATTTTTGTTTTAGAACTGATGTTCAGTTGATGCTCTCTCAGAAGAGGTAATAAGTTGAAACGAACAGGATATGACATCTGCGAACGCAGTAAGTTTAAACAGGGGATTGACATAAACAACGAAGAGAATAGGTTCTAACACATTCTGGAGGTGCTCCTAAGTTGAAAAACTGGATTTCCTTCTGGGTTTCACTAATCTTAATTGTTTGTGATTGATTTGAAGGAGAAGATCAAAACCTAAAGAGCATAAAGCCACAAAAACCAGCTTGTTCGAGTTTTCTCAATAAGATGGGGTGGTTAATAATATCAAAAGCTTTTGTAATATCTACAAAAAGTCCTGCAGTAACCGTTTTCGCATCCAAATTTGAAAAAATTCTAGAGCGGAAATATAAGACGTCTTCAGTAGATTTACCCTGTTGAATCTCTTTAAAAAAATGACATCATTCTCACCTTAACAATTTTTTCAAAAATTTTACTAAAAACAGGAAGTAGTGAGATTGGACTGTAATTATTCAGAAAGGAACTAGGACTGTGCGGAAAAGCGACAATCCGTGGCAAAATCACGGAAACTTGTTTGAAGAAAATCTTGGTGAACCTCAAGTGATGAATCACTCAATCTGCTACTCAACACTCACTTTCCAGGTAGCTCCCAGTTCGCGTCCAGTAGCAACCCAAACAAGTCTACTGCCACCGGGACCAACATTCATGGTCTGATCACAAGAGACACACTGCTCTAGGCGCTGCATAACTTCAAACCATACAAGTCTGCTTGTCCGAACGGTTTTGATTTTCCAATATCTGGAAAGTTTGACATCTAGGCTAGTTTATCTATGCTCTGCAACTTAGTAGTTAATGAACTGCTGATATACCTGGAAGCGGGTGGTAGCAGGGTGATTGCCAATGCGGATGACGTTGCCACAGCCGTCTCAGGTAAGCATCTTAATACCATTAAAGAACTTCTTCAAGTATATCTCAATAGATTAACCCATTGGGCAGATCGCTGTTTGGGAGTAAACCCCCATAAAAGTGATATTGTCCTCTTTTCCAGGAAATATAAAATTCCAATCACAAACCCTCCCTCAATAAACGGGACCAGTTTAGTCTTCTCCGATACAGCAAGATATCTGGGTCTCATTTTTGGCAGGAAACTAAACTGGAAACCTAACATTCAAGAATGTGTCAAGAAAGCTACAGTAGCTTTATTCTCTTGCAAAAAAGTCATTGGGAACAAATGGGACCCTTAACCTCCCATAACCCACTGGCTATACATCGCGATCATTATACCGATACTTACTTACGGGGCTGTCCTCTGGTGGACGGCCTTAGAAAATGCAGTCAACTGCAATAAACTAAGCAGAGTCAAAAGAACAGCATAAGCGGAGCCTTACGGTCTACTCCCTCTGCGGCATTAGACATTCTGTTTCATCTGACACCAACTAGCTGCAACTGCAACTACACTGGACAAATCATTCATTTGGCCACACTAGCATTCTTAATACATTAGGAATCCGCACAGAGAACATCGACTACACCATACCTGAACTTTGGTTTGACAAAGACTTCCATGTAAGCTTCCCCTCTAGATCTTTATGGCAGGAAGATGTTTTCATGGAGGACAAGTCAATCCAACTCTACACAGATGGATCGAAAACCGATAGCGGAGTTGGTGGAGGTGTTTTCTCAGATAAGTTAAATCTAAACCTCTCTTTCTGTCTTCCAAATCACAGTAGCGTGTTCCAGGCGGAAATTTTGGCGATTAAAGAAGCTCTGTCCTGGCTGAAGAAAAATGTGATATCTGCAAAGGATATCCGCATCTTCTGCTATTAAGTCCCTGGACTCGGTGTCATTAAATTCTAAAACCGCCCTTAAATGCCGATCATCTCTTATGGAGATGGCAGAGCAATTCAACATTCACCTTTGCTAGGTGCCGGGCCGCAGACGCATTCCAGGAAACTGTAGTACCGATGAACTCGCCAAAATTGGAACCACTGTACCTATTCTACCGGAAAAGGGTGCAAATTAATATTAAAGCTGGATGCCAATATAAGAACAGACCTTAGGTGGACTGTAGGACCAACATGTCTGGCGACCAAACAGATCTGGCCAACGTTGGATCTGAATCGCTCTAAGTGTCTGATCCATCATTGGTCTCGTCACTGGACACTTTTATAAGCGATATCTGTAGAAGCTGCATGGACGAGGAAGAGGAGGAGACAATCCTCCACCTACTCTGTAGATGTCCAGATCTCTCCCAGAGAAAAAAACTTCACATAGGTGCTTTCTTCCACAATGACCTAAACGATCTAAAAAATATAGACGTAAACATTCTCCTACGCTTCATCATAAGCACAAACTGGTTTCATTAGTAAGAGGATCATAGATCCACGTGGCATCACAATGGGCCAATAGGCCTTAGTGGGTTGGTATTTCCAACAGCCACTCCTACCTACCTACCTACCTACCTATTAGGTCTGTGCATTTAAAGTCATCAGGAAAAACTTATAATAAAATACTTTGGTTAAAAATATCAGCTAACACGTGTTTCAAAACTACGTTAGAAATGCCGTCATAACCGCAAGCATAAGATTTATTCTCTTCTCTTGAACCGCAGTTATCTTTAAGAGTTCAAAACCAATTATTAACTCAAATGCAAAACTGCAATGGTTCCTAAAAATTACCAAGAATTTGAACTCTCCTGCATGAGTGAATAAACCGGTAGATATTGAACCAAAGTGATAGCCGAACGCATTGGCAATGTCAAGGTCATCCGAAACTAAACCATCATTTACACGAATTTTGCTTAGTTCGTTCGTAATGGAAGCCTGGTTCAAGATGTTACTGACTGTCTGTCATCCATTGTTTAAGTTTCCATCAGCAAAATTAAATTTATTTCGATGATAAAGAGTGAGCCATCTATTTATTTAAAAAAAAAAAAAAGCGTTATAAAAAAATATATTCTTTTTTGAAAAGAATAAATCTTCCGATTAATTATGGAATATCATTTTATTCAAATGACTGGATCGGCTGACTTGGCAGTAGGCCATCCTGTCAACCCAATTTTTCAATACATTTTCGATGGTTTCGGCCTCTATTTCACAAATAGCTTGACCAATATTGTTCTTGAGTGCCTGAATCACCTCTGGATTATTCGCATAGCATCGCTCTTTATTGGCACCCCACAAAAAGAAGTCCATCGGCGTTAAATCGCAGTTGCATGGCGGCCAGGCGACATCACCAAAACGACTGATTACACGATTATTGAACTTAATGTGCAAATTGATTATCGGACGGCTTGTATGGCATTGTGTTGATTCCGTCACGGAAATCTTCTACTGTATTGCGCGAGTGGTCTCTTACCAACAAAAGAGAAATCCTTCATCATCTTTTCCGTGGTATAACAAAGAAGTGCGTGCACTTCGGAACAATAGAAGTAAGTTATGGTAAGTGTACATTAAATACGGTTATTCTTCGAAATTTGTACCTACCAAATTTGTGATATTCGCTATAACAGATACCTCAGCCGAATGCAATATACCCTCATTCCTGACCCCAAACAATTTTCGCTTTACTAATATGAAAAACCAAATCCAATAGCTGTTTTTCTTTTCTGAAAATTCTCAAATATGTCATCGTCCGATCCTACTACGCTAGTTATTTCACTAATTTCTTCATTGAATCATTTTCTAGAGTGAATACTCGGATCCCGAATACTTCGTTTATTGGAGTAACTGCACTCAGACATCCTTAGTGTATATTGAATAACTCCTGGTTCCGATGGTTTACCCGCAATTGTTCTGAAAATTGTGCCAATAATGCATTCGTAAGTTCCTGCAGACTTTCGATTTCCCAGGGGATTCTTCCCCGCCTCTGGAGAAACGCTTATATAAGCCCTATTCATAAAAAAGGAGTCAAACAGGACATTTACCAACTATCGAGCCATTGCTAAGTTATCGTACATTCCCAAGATCTCTGAGAGCATCATTTATGACGCAATGCTCTTTCATTGCAGATCTATCTTTGCGCCGAACCAACATGGACACGGCAGATCAACTACTCGTCCTACCAACCTTATTGAGTTCGCTTCTAGTACATTGTGTGTCCTGGAGCAAGGGAAAGAAGTGGATGTGATTACCACTGACTTTAGCAAGGGCTTCGATAGAATCGCTCATAAGTTAATTATTTTCAATTTCATTGCACTTGTTTTTCGACCTGAGCTAATTTATTGATTCAAATCCTTTTTGGAAGAACGCTATTGCCTATCTCACTTTCATTCTCGTTTGTGTGAGCCAATTAAAGCCACTTCGGGAGTTCCACAAGGCAGTCTGCTTGGTCCATTACTTTTCATTTTGAGTATTAATGATGTTGTAAATAATATTATAAAGAACTTACATATGTATCTCTCTATACCGATGATGTGGAAATCAAAAATATACAAAAATTTCCAATTTTTCTGATTTTCAACCTCTGGAAGACGATCTCAATAGGTTCACAATAGGGTGGGACAAAAACTTCGTCGAGCTGACCATAAAGATATGCCAACCCAACCATAATACTAACTATATATCAACCCATTAGTTAATATACGAGTATATCAACCCATGCTGTATCGTCTATGAGGAGAGTTTTTCAGGACCCGAATGCAGGACTTGAGCGTTATCTGCGATACTGAACTCAATTTCCGCACTGATTCCATAATTAGCAAAGCTAACTAGGCACTTAGGTTTGTTAAACAATGGTCCAAAGAGTTCTCCGACCCTTACGTCACAAAATCCCTGTACATCACGTTTGTTCGGCCACTTCTTGAGTATGCTAGAGAGGTATGGACCCCTTAGTATGACATCATATTCTACGTATTGAAGCTGTCCAAGGCAGATTCCTACGCTTCGCGCTGCGCATGCTCCCATGAGCTGACAACGACATCCTTCTGCCCAATGATAACCGACTTAAAGTACTGGGTCTTTTATCTCTGGAAAAACGTCGCGAATTCACCGATATTCTCTCTATACATTAGCTCTTAACTGGAGCCATCGACTGTTCCTCTCTGCTAGATCAGATTGTGTTTAATACCAATCCACGCAATTGAAGGTCTGTTCCTCCCATTTGTCCAAATAACAACCGCTCATACGCTAAGTGAAGTTAACAGAACTTCCCATGTGTTCAATTTCCATTGCAGCAGAAGTACCATCAAAAACGGGCTCAATTACATATCATCTCTCCCAGCCCAGTTTGTATTAAACGTCCGGGTTGACCGGATCCCGGCAGATCTTTCGAATCTTTCGCTCGATGTACTCATAATTTTCATCATTATCTGTAAGCGTTGAGTCGAATCTCGTATCACATGTCGATTTCCCTTTCACAATGTGGCATTGAATGCCTTGGAGTTCAATAATATTGCGTTGTCGACTGCCTAGAATTGTCTCGTATACATATTTTCTTGGTACGAGTAAGTCACATTAGTTTTGCCGGTCGCTAGTTGTAACAACTGCACGTGCTGCCTTTGCGCTTATACCATGTTTCTCACCATTTTATTCAAGAAAATCTCTAGTTGAGGAACTTGTTAAAGTTCTCCTTCCATTTATTGTGAATTCCGTTTGTGTCGCTGTTCGTTTTCAATATATTTTGGCGATAGAATCCACTCTGAGAATTTTCTTCGTTATCCCACAATCCTAGAAACTAACTAAACACTCCTTCTATTAGTGCCCGACAAAATGACTCTATTACGAGTACTATCGGCAGTGCGATACAACAACGCAACCGCTTTATAGGTTTCTGTCACTTACCAACATTTTAGCTTTTCTATGTTATATCTTCTCACATTAGCTTTTCTTTGTTGTGGCGCTTGGAAAATCAGCATTGTTGATCCGTGTCTGTGTTGGCTGCCGAACGTCTTGCCTCATCGTTCCACCATCACCTTTATTTATTTATGTGAAACACCGAACAAAGGTCTTGCACTACTCTTGCATTTGTCATCGAAGTTATTCCAAATACCTTGTGCGGCCTGTTCGTCCTTATGGGTTATTGCACTTTGTAACCATCCTTGCAAATTAAGTGCTCAGAGCTGGTATCTTGCCTTGCTTAACTTGTGCAATTTTATATTCTCGACTGATACCGATTTTCTGAGGTTTTCTCTGGTTTCTTCACAAAAAATTCTATCAACAGAGTAGATGCTGATTTGCTAGAGTCTCTTGTTGTTGCAGCGTAGCAGTGAACAGCTTTGATATGTAATCCCGTGCAACTCATGCATAATAAATAGCAATAGCTGTGGAAACTCCGTTTCTTTTTTTGTTCCGTTTCGTAATAGTAGCTTTTGTACGTTTTCCTTTGCAAGTAGGGAGCCCTGTTTCCGAGAGTTCACAACTTGGTTTCTGGATACATGCACGAGTATATTAAATCAATTTTATGTTTCCGTAATGTACGAGTATTTTTCGTCCGACACTTTTACACATCACTGTGCCGACATTCCAGGTTGCGATCCATAATTTATTTCTTAAAAGCATCATCTTGCTACCAAGGACCCGTCAAAATCTGACACGAATACTCCTATCCATCCCAGGATGCCTGCCCGCTGTTGAGGAGAAGTGCACGATAGGCCAAAACTTTCTTACTATTTTCCTCCTACTTGACTTCTTATTATACTCGTATATTTGACTTCTGTCCAGACGTGACAATATTCGTTATTGTCAAACGCGCGTATTGTGTCTGGGAAAACACCTAGAATGACTTTTTTATGATGGCATGCGTATTTAATGGGTAAAAGTAAGTAGAATATGGCCCTTATCTTGGATCTGACTTTATAAGGTCGCCCTCTTAAGTGTATGTAAAGACTAGCCTTGAGTATATGCAAAGCATATACACAGACTTATAATACTTAAGTGGCGTTACAGTTCGGATGAAACTGAGCCCGAACAAATAAACCTCTCCAGTTAGCCCAGTCTTTAGCTAACTACCGCCAGTTGTCCACTCCAAGTCGGTTGAGATCCCCTTCTACTTCTGTGCCCACCTAAGGTCAGGACTCGCTCTACTGCGTGGTCCCTCTGCGTTGGATTCAAAGACCCTGCGTGCCGAAGCATTGGTGTTTATTCACTCTACATGTCCTCGCCATCTTAGGTGACTGATGCGCACTTTTCTGACTAAGTGAATGGTGCTGTACAGCTCGTATAGTTCGTCCTTGAATCTTCTCCAACAAATGCCATCAGCGCAAACGGCATCGAATGTTTTCGAAGAATTTTTCTCTCGAAACGACTGAAGATATCTTCATCGGCTTTCGATGACGAAGGCCTTGCATAGAGGCTTCTTAGTTTTTCGGGATAAGGCCTTACAACTCAATTGCCTTCTTAAGACAAAGAAACAGCAATTGGAAAGAGAGTATTTTCGTTTTATTTTTGCTGGGCTGTTGTTGGCAGAATTTATAGCAGAGCGAAGATAGACAAAGTCCCTTACTTCCTGAGTAATTCTTCAATGTTTTATGTCCTCCCATGTTGACAGCATATACTTGATTTTGTCCTCAATTATCGCTTACCCTAGTTTGATAACTTTCATGTTAATATTAACGAACGCACCAGTGACAGCTCGCTGAGTTTTGCCAATGATGTCAATATTATTGGCGTACGCTAGTAGCCTCATTGCTTTTAAAAAGATTCTGCATCCGGTGCTAGCTTGTGAGTTTGGCACAATTCTTTTAAGTATGATATTAAAGGCCACATGATAGCGCGTCACCTTGTCTAACACCTTTTTTGACAGTAAAGGTCTCAAGGATGCCAAAACTAGATATGGCTCTATATTCCTCGTCTCCACAAAGTGGCCAATCAGGTAGTTGACGAAAGGTTCCCGACATTCACACAATTTGGCATATAATATTTTGTATGCGATGCTGAGGAGACTTATACCTCTACAGTTGACGCAGTTGAGAAGTTTCCTTCTTTGTGCTGAGATTTAATCCATCAGGAGTACACTCTTTTGGTGTATGCTCTCCACAAAGTCATTTCCAGTAGCTTTAAATACCTCGGCCTGTACGCCATCAGTCTCAGCTACTTTGTTTGATTTGAGCTTAGATTTTGCTATCCTTATTTCATTTTGATCAGTTGGGCGAAGGTTTTGGCTATTATCGTCTAATGATGTAATGCTCTATTCTACCTGACGGCGGGATATTGGGCTTCGTCGCCGTTATACAGTCTGCTGAAAAAGTATTTTCCATATTCTCAGCACCTGCTGTGACTCCACTACAAGGTTGCCTTCTTCCTCGCTACAGATTCCTGTACGGGTTTTCATACATTGACACGTTCTTTTTACCTTAGAACTTCTGTACATTATTCCTTTAGTACATCGTCTCATATCTTTGATTGCGCGCTTCTCGTGTTCTTTTTTCTCCTTCTGGAGAAGCCAATGTTCTTCGTATCTCTTTCGATCGTTGAGCTTCATTGCAGCGTCTCCTTGTACACTTCTTGTTTAGCTTTTAGCTACATGTGATTGCCGGCATTCTTCATCCAATCAGGGATTTCTTAGTGGTGGTCGGGTGAAATCCAGCACATCAGTTCCGGCGTCTCTGATGGCACGTTGACAGCGTTGACACTAGTCTTCGGTACTTGAAGCTTACAACATATGAGTTGTTAAGGGATTTCTGGATACGCGTTCGACGAAGATTCTGGCGGTCTCTTGCGATTATAGCTTCTCTATATTATATCTTCTCACATTAGCTTTTCTTTGTTGTGGCTCTTGGAAAATCAGCATTTTGTACATTCGCTGCAACAAATTGTTGATCCGGGTCTGTGTTGGCTGCCGAACGTTCTGACGTCCAGAACACTGGAATACGTCTATCGCAATGTGATGAATTTGATTTAGCGTTTCATGATCTGGAAACCGCCATGTCCCTTTGTGTATATAGAGATAAGGAAACTGTGTGCTTGCCATAGTGATATTCCGTCCCGATGCAAAGCCAATAGCCTAAGTCCGTTGCCAGACGTGGTATCGTGTAGGGCTATGCTGAACAGAACTAAATTGGGCTACCAAAGAGGTCCTTCTTTTCTATCCTTTTCTAATTAGGACATTGCACATATGTATATATTTTCGAGGAGAATGTATCTATTCTTTTGTGGCGTCGATCTTGTTTTCTGTAGGGGATAGGCTCATATTGGGCGTATGTTAGCGAATTTAGCCTGCCGCATATGGTGAATCCGCATTCGAATAAGCGCTGTTTCTTTTCTTATAGCAATCACCGCACTATACGAGTATATCACAGTTTTTCATCCTCCATATTCCGCCAATTCAATCTCGCTTCTTGGAGGGCTGTGATATCTGCGTGATAGCTGTCAAGGGCCTCTGCTAATTGTTCGGCTGCACGTGGCATGTTAAGGGTGCGAACATTACACGTGTAGATCCGAAGATCATTGTCATTTAAACGTTTGCTAGAGTCGCCAACAATGAATCATCAGTCAACAACAATAAATGTATCAGTCAGTCTTAGGAAAATATAAATTTCACTGCCGATCCTTGATAAGTGTTGTTTACTAATCTCCACTAATAAGGTGATTTACAGATCTACATATTTGAAGCTCTTCCTCTGCAAATCTGTACATTTGTCTTTTTTTTAGTTTAGCCAGCAATAGATTGCAATTACTTCCTGGCAACTGAGGATTTGTCTATATTCCCAGTTTGCACGTATAATTAGTGTGTCTTCGCTGAGTCTGCGCCAATCAAAATAGACATATTCCTTTCTTTGCTTATTATTTTAGCGTCAGAAAACACTTGCCCAGTCTAATTGACCACTGCACACGGGACATTAATAGACTGCATCGATTTAAGTCGATCACAAAAATTCCTCCTGATGTATCAATTTTGCTATCCATGCGTACCTGCGGAGAGGACACACCACTCACCAGATCTGTTTTTCGTCAAAAAAAAGTTTTTTGCTTGAAATCCGAAGTCTCTACAATATTGTCTATTAAGCATACGATGTAGTCCATATATCATTCGACGTAGGTTGGCCTACCTTGGTAAGTGTTTTCTTCTGCCCTTTGCATCAAAGCCTCTACGAGTTGATCCACATTTGTTCAGAATACTGACAGGTTTAACCCAACGAAAAAAGCCGCAAAAAAACTATAAGTAATAACATGGCTTCAATGGAGAAGTTAATACTAAAATAGATTGAATACTGTTCGCAGTCTGTAAACCCACTATACCTCGCAATGGACTTAAATTTTGTTCCTTCTAACAAAAATACATACAAAAAATCGGTCTCCCTTTCTACGTTCTGCAGTATTCAAAATATTTAAAATTTCACAACCGTCCGATTTGAATCAAAGTAAAAATCATCACAACACCAGCACATCCCACCCGTCAAAAAAAAGACAGAAACTAAAAACTGCAACCGAAATCCGCATCTTTCTCACCATACCAGCCAGGAATTTAAAGCGTGACTCGTTTTAGGGGTTCTCCCTCCGGTACAGGATCAACCACCGCCATCATCATCATCATCATCATCATCATCATGACCAAGGATGCATCTAGCATATCAATTAAAACATTTCTACTGCCTGTTTCCGCATTCTGGCATATGCCAGAGAGAGATTCTTTTCTACATGCCATTCAATAAAAATAAAATGCCACAAATGTCCTCCCGACCCCGAAAAAAAACGGATTGCTTGATAGGATTGGATTGCCAATGTTACCAAAACTTGTGTACTAGTGCAAGGAGACATTCACATATTTTCCATTGTACCCTGTTTCTTTTTTTATTCTAGGTTTGAGCCCTCATCTATAGAGGATACTTCGTCTGATTGATACTGCCATAAAAATTGAGTTTTTCGCAAAACTGGATGGCCAAAAAAATGGTGGAAAATGCAAGATTTTCTTTAACAAACTTTGACTGAAATTTAAAGCTTTTAACAGAAGTTTATTGGATGGTCCTTAATATTGTATAGTGAGAGCAGTAGAAACGTTTACCTCTCCCTGGGATGCTGAAGGTGTGGACTCTGAACACTTTTAGTGATAATTTGCAAAAACGTCAGCTGCATCAGTGCCCTAGATGTGGTGTAATTGGCTGTTTGCGATTCATTTCAATGAGAATGACTTCATTTTTTCCCTTGTGCAGCTCATTGATTTGGCCAACTTTCCACTTTGTGTAACGTACATAGATTGCATTTGCTGAATGATAAAATTCCTTCTTTTTTACCTTTACCTTAACTGCTGAACTAACTGTTGAAGCCGCTGCCAATGTCGGAGATATCTGAGATTCTTCTCAGAGACGTTAGTATCAGGTTTTGTATATTAATGAACGTCGCCCAAAAAATGCGCAGATTTCAATATTTCGTCAGGAATATTGAAAGGAACGGGTATAGAGGGCGGGAGTTAAAGACAGTTTTGACTTATATTGCATTATAACATTACATTTAATATGCATTGAAAATTAGGTGGCTTTGGAGTAATTGTTGGCCACCTGTAGCCTTCTTGGCATAATGTGTTCCTGATTGCATCCTGTTATTCATGAGATGTTAATTACGAATGAATTTTCCCCAACACAGTCCTTTTCTGCCAAACGTCTTTATAGATCTGTGCTCCTCAGGACACCCACTAGCTGCATATGCGCGGTCTTCGTGCTGAAACACACGCAAATTGCAACAAGAAATGCTTTGACATTGATGGTTCAGAAGTCAATCCAGACAACAGTAAATGGCCGGGAATTGTTCACATGATTATGAGACAAATCAGCCATTAGTGCATATGTCCACCTTAGATTTGTTCTGAAACGTGGTATGCAGCGCTTCTAAGACTTTTTCATATACTAGTACTGGTCATTAGATTTGTGTTTATAGATTGTTTGAACTCATGCACGATTCCTTAATGCATAAGTGGACCGCTTACACACAATATTGCAATTGTTATCAAAGAATTGGTGCAACGCGCATTTATGTACCTACTATCGTATTTTGAATATTTGGATCGCTTAACCATAGGGTCGCCTTTGTGTAAGCTGTGCAATAGTTTTGGTGGCCAACTCACGTTCAGAAACCGTGATTACACCTATCTGCCGTTCAGTTTTCTTGCTCTCTAATACTGTATTATGGCGCTTAAATGGCGCTGCAATCTGTGGTGAACAGGGGTCTCAATCGACAAGCCTCTTCGACTGAAATGATTTTTCAACAGCTGCTTCCAGTGCTAAGTTATTTGTGGCCCAACTCCACTTGCCTGGGTCTCTAGGTATAAAACTGGAAGACTGTTTTGGACCGCAGCAATAGTTTTCATTCGCCATCTTACACCTTGGACTTGTAGATGCCTGAATAGACCGATATCTCTGTACAGCCCGTGCAATTCGTAGTTGAATCCACTACACTATTCTCCGTCAATACAAATGGTACCAAAAATTACACGCAATGTCTTTCTTTGCGCCATAGCGCAGAGCCGGAAGAGAGGTCTCTCTTACTAAATTGTCTCCTGAGCCCAACGAAACTGATATTGTCATGGGTAATTCTGTATATGTAACTACTTGTAACTATGAAGCTAACGTAGACGATGTCCGTAACTACCTCGAAGTTATACGAGTAATATCGAACGATCCAACTGTTATCGACGACGACATCATTTCTTTTCACTTTCATCACGATTGATCTGCCGTTGTCATCTGGAGAACGACGCCAATTCAATGGATATCCGTCGATTCCACTGATTGTGTCAGCCACCAACGGACGGGGAAAACGCTTTGTGGAATTTCCGTTTTCCATTCCCGGTGAGTCTGGGTCTGTGGACTCCGCAAGGGCCATATATCATGTTCGTTGTTACAAAGGAATGCAGATCCGGATCAGTTTCTGGATCTGGTATTTCGGCAGAAATGATCGAATCAATATGATCTGGTCAGATCTTGTCGAATATGCAAAGCAGAATGTGTGTATGTGGTAAACCACACTTCTGCTATTCAACCAAGTACATCCAACAACGGAGTACGCCAAAAACCTTCTACTAACGATGTAATCTATGAGTGCTCTGATCTTTTGTTTGAATACTCGTACAGTGATGTCATGTCGATCGTTGGATGTTTGTCCTGTCAGCAACAGATTCGTAATTTAGGTCCATTTCGGATTGCAAGTGAACGTGATGAATAAATCCGGGCGTCCGTAATTCTGCATGTACGTCATCGCAATTTGAGCGTACTCATGCATGTGGCGCAGGCTTTCAACGTAGAATGGGAGAATGGTCAAACAACCGATGTTGGCCGCGTCTCCTTCAGTAGCGATGGCGTCACGCAAGTGGATGTACTCGTCTGATCGTAACTTCGACTGATTGAAACGAATGAAATTGAGACGCTCCGTTTCGACCTTGACGTATATGTCGACTCAGTACTGTTGAAACAACCGACGATATATCAACAGATGATTGTCAACATTTTGCCGAATCATCAATCGATAAGCATAAAAATTCATTAAGCTGACCTTCTTATTCGTTTCTTCTCCTGAAATATGAATTCGAACTTAGTTGTAGAATGAAAAAGAAGAGATGACTTGTAAACAAGCCTGTCGTTGCATTGAATATCTGTATATTGAAGTGATAGCCATCCTCTCCACGACAGAGCATCAACGGGTATTGAAGTGCATCATATGACCAATGAGTCTCGTACACGCTCGACCATCCCGTCGCTTGAGAACAATACCACGTGATTCCACATTCTCGCCAACAATCACCACTGTGACTTCATTGATAGTGGGAGCATTGAATTGTCTTGCATGGGCTCCAGTGGGTCTTTTGTCTGCTCTGATAATGATTTTGTGGTCGTCAGAATGCATTGTGTCCAATGCGGTTTTGAACAATCTGACCAATTCATTATGCTCATGCAGATGATTTTGCAATTGATCGATCATTTCACTTTTAGTCGCAGTAAAAATGGCACAACGATAATCTAGTTCAATTGCTGAATCACCAACGAAATAGATCTGAAGGAACTTATGATCTATGTTTGGTGGTGGTAACAAAGCGCCCGCTCGATGGTGAATTTGCCCTTGAACCTGAATGTTTGGAAGCAATTTCGAACAAAAATGAGAAAAATTCTTCATTTTGATAATAAGGAGACGCCATTACCTTAAAACTCGAATTGTAGTCGGGTTGATCAACAACTTCGGCTCCAAATGACGTCATTTGAAAGCATCCGTTATATCCGAGAAACGAATACAATGGATTTGGCGGATGAGTCAAAACGGGCAATTCCACCTTCACACCAGCACAGCATTAGCCGGGGGTTTCCGATTGAAACTTCAATGCATTGCAATGCTGGCATACGACAGACAATGAACCGGTATCAACGCAGCGAAGTTGATTTGTGCTTTCAGTCATAGATAATGGCAACGAAATCGATGTTATTGCTACAGATTTCGCTAAGCCATTCGATAAAATTTCACATCAATTGATCCTTATCAAATTGTCTTCCCTCCGTGTCGGTTCAAATTTTTAAAATAGATATCTTCTTATCTAGAAAACCGATAACATTCATTTTAGGTCAGCCTTCTCAAGCCATTTCTGGTATCACACAAGGCAGCCATATTGGTACGCTTCTTTTCATTTTAAGTATACTATAAATGATCTTGAGACGATTATTAAACACTGGCTCCTCTCCATTTACGCTGACGACACTAAGTTCTCCAAAACTATTTCTTTACCCCAAGACTCTATTCTCCTTCAGGAAGACTGTTAATAATTCTGTCACTATTCTATTTCCTTCTACAGTAACCCTCGTATTTTACGATATCTATCGCAGCTCTTATGGTTCCAACGAACAAATCTCCGTTTTTCATTTCAACCTGAGCACTTCTCGTCTCAAACTATGATAGATCTCCTCCACCATTCCCTTAGTTCCTAACCCTTAGTTATTTTTAGTTGTTAAATCCTAGTTTTTAAATAAGATTAAGCTTGTATTAAGCCGAATAAATGGGGTCATAAGCCCCCACCAGCATTGAACGAATGTAAAGCAACGGTAACAGCGGCACTGTCATTGCCCTACGTAGATAACCTTTAGCCTTTGTCTCTGTATGATGAGTGTGACCTTAGTATCCTTAAATAGCTAATTGTTCGCAGTCCTTCGAGTTTAGTTCCTTTAAGTTTGGTTGTTCTGTGGTTTTGTTATTTTACACATTTAGCGAAGCTTCACTCTCTTTATTCAATTGTGGTCTCAAAAGTATTCGCGACAAAAGCATCACTCTCAACATAAGACAGCATATTTCCAGTCTCTGGGTGTGACTTCTAATAGTACCTTAAAACAAATTCACCAACAATTATCTGTTTTCTAAACCCTTGACTTCGCCTTCGAAAACTTGATAAACTAAGTTGGGAACATACCATCTCATTTTACTGCTGTTGCTTTTTAATTGAGTCAGGCAATCGCGATAGAACAACAACGAATATCATATAGCAAGCACTTTAAGATCAAATAAGCGAAGGCTAGCCTGTTTCAAGAACACCGTTCCAATGTACGTTAACAATATGTCAAAATACCAGCAAAATTGTCTGTTTGAGCTTATGAACGTCAACAATTTTCGACCACAAGGAAGTAGAATTTATTATCATTTGATTGTCACTACAAAATCCTCTTCAACTTCGGGATTTTTAAAACCCCAATGACTTAGACTAAAAAAAATGCTGAGATCAAGTGTTTTTATAATTTGTCTTCCGTTCTTTTCGACTTTGCCATAAATAACTTCGAGAAGAAAATCCTAAAATTCTTCCAGCAAACACGCTCACATCACTCTGCTGATGAGTATCCTTGATTCCCCACTCAGTAGCATATGTCCAGTGTCTATATAATACCTTTTTCCTACTCCGAGTTATCCACAAAAATCTTTTTTTTTTTTGTATCTCTGTCCTGACAACAGCTTGGCGAGATTGTTTCCGTTCCCACTCCTCTTCGAGCCATTAATTTTGGAAACAACATATTAATGTCTTGAGCACCACCATCAAAGCGATACATATATACGAACATATGTGAGCCATAAATATTGGTTTTTTGAGTCACATGTTGCTTCAGGACGAAGGACTAGACAAAAGAAAATAACTGGAGGAAAAAATTCTAAAGTTAGCTGGAATCCAATTTCAAAAATGGGATGTCCTGCAACAGAGTAATTATTACGGCATGGAATAGTCACAAAGTGCGTATTCTAAAAGGTCTCCCTGTACCATTTCATCTGTCCCAAGGGAGAGAAAGTTAACGAATCCAATTGAGACATTCAAGACATAGATATCTAGAACATTGTCATCTAGGATATATGTACACACCCAGAACATCCAGAACCGAAATTGAACACAAGGACAATATATGGCAAAGCAATAACTTTCCACTTACCACCCTCTAACCCACTTCTCAATAGTCTGGATTGGAACATACCTAGAGCAAAGTAGAAACTACAATACAATAACTGGGCTTAGCACCGAAGGATACTCCGCAAAATCTACATACGTAGGCCTTTAATGAAAACTTTAAGTAAATGAACTTTCGAAAGGCTGCTTAAGGATATCCTTGGTTGTAGTTGGTATTTTTTCTGGTTTTTTTTATTGTTAAAAACAGATTTATCCTCTCTATCTCTCAGATATTCCTTCCTTTATGGGATTGTTTTTTTCGTTCTGTGCCTTTCACTGGATGCTGGCATGCTGAATACCAGCTGAGCTGGTAGTGAAATTCGAAGATTTATCGAAAGACCCATATGTGTGCCATGCTTCTAATCCGTTAAATTGTATTGCAGTGGTACGAGTAGTAGAACTGAGAGTCCTGAAGTATACCAAACATTTATCTACGAATCTGTTAGACATTAATACCGCAACATTCAATACAACAGATGCTACTGATAGTATTACAACTGGGCCAACTATTCGCATTATCAGGATACCCTCCCTAAAATATGAATGTCCATCGGCATCGGATCGGATTATGATGTCGTTGTTGTCTTTGTCAT
This sequence comes from Volucella bombylans, assembly GCA_949129095.1. NCBI lineage: Eukaryota > Metazoa > Arthropoda > Insecta > Diptera > Syrphidae > Volucella > Volucella bombylans. The sequence goes on along the minus strand of OX422140.1, from coordinate 147,665,297 downwards.
TGTCAATTTAAGGGAACCGCATCAAAGTTGTAAAGAAACTGAAAATCTGTAGAAGGACATAATGTTGTTCTATTGTAATACGATATACTCATACGTACAAATCATGTGAATAAGGATGTATAATGTGGTGTAGAAGATACATAGTACTTAACTTAGGTATGTTGATTCTCGTTTGAATTTCCTATTTTATCCGCCTGTTACTATTGCCTTAGAGGTTTCAGATATAACTTAATTTCTCATATGACAGGAGAAACTTGTACTTCTTACCTTCTGTGCTTGTACGAGTATTACTGTATCCTTCAAAATCTTATCCTGATAAGAACGATTTGTCCGGATATATTCTATTGGAGATAAGTTTGTTCAACATAAAGTGTGACGACTTTTCAACTAGTCTTCATTGCTCAGACAGAAAACCCACTCTTGGCAACTCTATGAAGATGTAATCAGAATTTGCACTTGAATGGTTCAGAGTATTGGAATGGAATTACACGAAATTAAATCCTTTTCTTTAGAGGGATTCTAAAGTTATAATTCGAAATGAGTACTTCTTCCAAATGTGCCGCTTTAAAAAACTTAAGGAAAAGAAAGAACCCTATCACTCAAGGCTATAAAAATTGTTCACGTTTTTTCTAAGGTAGTCTTTAAGCAATTTGTAGATTTGTTGTTACTATGTAAGTGTTGCAGTTGCGCTCAAATAAAACCAACCGTTCAGTTTGAGTATTTTATTAGTACTAAGAGCTATACACGAAAGCTACAAATAAGAGGTATATATATGTATGTATAAGTTTAAGAGAAGGCAGTGAAAAAGAGAAAGACGATACTAAAGAACAATATGCAAATATTAAGGAAACTCTTATACTTCAACACTCCCACTTTCATTAATACTTGACTCATTAAAAACAAATTACGGTAAGTACAAATTAAGTACATTATTCAATTCAACAAAATAATTTATAAAACTTATAAAAGAAATTCAAATCAGAAGTTATTTAAAATGTTCATCAACAATGAAATCAGAAACTAATAAAAAGAAATTAAATTTAGACAAAAGTTATTTTAAAAAATGTTTTCTTTCTTTTTCTTTTATGCGATCACATGCATAGATGGAGTCGCCGGAAGCCAATCATACTTCTCAGTTTTAGAAAACGACCTCGAGCTGGGCCCTTGGTAAAAATATCGGCTTTCGTATGGAATATGTTCGATGTTAAAGAGATTCTCAGCATATTTTCACCTTATGAAGCGATATGCGATGTCCACATGTTTCGTTCTCTTATGAAATTCAGGGTTCTTCATTAAACGAATGACACTCTCGATGTCTAGATACAGTGTAGGAATTTCGTTGCAAACATGGAGGTCTGCAAGTAATAGCTTAAGCCAGGATAACTAACTGCTTCTGCTGCAGCTAAATACTCTGCTTCTGTTGTTGAAAAAGCCACGCAACGGTGCTGTTGAGAGCCCCAGCAGACAGGACTATTGCTAAGAAAACAAGCACACCCACCGATAGACCGTCTAACGTAGTTTTCCGATCTCCAGCATAATCAGCGTCACTGAAACAATCCAATTCAAGTTTTGTGGTTTCTCCATGTATCGACTAACAACTCCCAATGCAAAAGATATATCTAGCCTCGTCCCACTAGCAAAATACATGAGACTCCCAACTGCCGCTCTGTATGGGAAAGCGCTACTGCAGAAGTTGCCTTCGTTAACATCTTCTAGAACTGATCTGTCAGCAGGTGTCGAAACAGGATTTGCAGCCATCATTCCGAATTTCGAGATGATTTGATTAGTGAAATTCGCTGGACCAAGGCATACACAGCCATCTCTTTTAGGTAGCTGATAAGTGCTGTTATTTTGTTTGCGTCATCAATATATATAGCCAAGATGAAGTCTTCTCCCAGGAATACAAAGGTATCTGCTTGAGATGCATTTAGCTGGAAGGACTTAAGAAAAGAGTTTAACTTCTCATTCCAACATCTCGACGCCTGTTTGAGACCATATAAGCCTTTACGAGTTCGGCATATGCGCCCCCTTTCGTCGTTGAGTCCTTTCGGGTTCATCATAAAAATGGTCTTCTTTAAGACGACCATTCAGGAACGCAGTAGTGATATTAAACTGCTTCATTTTATATTTTCTTGATGCTGCCTTTCGAAAAATAGTTCTAATGGAGCTGAACCTGGCTACTGGGCTGAATATCTCTTCGTAGTCAACAACTTTCACTTCCGAGAAACCTCTTATAATGAGCCTAGCCTTAAACGAAGATGGCACGTTTGTGATGGAACCTTTTATTTTGGGGACCCACTTGTTATCGATGATCTTACGTCCACGTGGCCATTGAACAAGTTCCCAGATGTCATTGCTGTGATGAGTTTCCATTTCTACAGCTACAAAAGCACAACCCACTATCATGGTTGAAATGGAACTATCTGTTACCTTTGATGCACTTCGGAGGCGATCTTTGATAGGCATCTCGGGAACATTCTCCTCATGGTATTCATCCGCCGATTTGAAAACCTCATCTTCGCTTGGAGCTTCGGTAAAATTACGCTGCTCATCGTGTTCATTTCATGGATCTATACTTCACCCTTTACCACTCCACGTATCCTACGAACTTTCCTTTTTCGGATTTCGCATCCCATTACTGTCTTCGTTCGTTGGGCACATGAATATAACAGTCTGATCCAAAAACCGCCCAATCGATATAGTTCGAGGCCAAGCCCTTACCGGTCCACAGCTCCTACGGCAATTTATTGCAGGTATTTACGAAAGTCCTATTTATTACAAATGCAGAGGTGCTAACTGCTTCAGCCCATAGTTTTAAGGAGAAGTTCCTTGCATGCAGCATCGTCCTACCACCTTCCACCAACGTCCCCATCTCCCTCTCTACTCTTCTATTTTGTTGAGGGCAGTATGGCACCGAAATTTGATGGGAAATGCGTGTCTTTGCACTATGCACTTGAAATTCTTATTTAAAAACTCCGAGCCGTTATCAATTCTTAGTGTTTTTAATTTTTATCCGGTTTGTGTTTAATGCTATATTATAGTTACATAGTTTAATCTTTATATATATAATTCTACTGTACGTGTATATGCCACTGAACTCCTCCTAAGCGGCTGGACCGATTTGAATGAATTTTTTTGTATGCGTTTGGATGGGGCCCTGGATAGTTTAGATGCACAGATCAGCCCAGCAGATGGCGCTGCAGTCGTTATCTAGGTTATTTAAAATGGCCGACCAGCATATTCCGGGGAGCGCAATGAAGGGGCTGCAACGTTGGCTTGGGTAAAAAATATCGATATATAAAATATTGATATTTTTCAGAACATATATACACTTGCGGTCATAAAAACCGCACCATATCAAAATGATTGAAAAATTGTTAATAACTACGATAATAATTTTTATAATGAAATGAAATTTTTGTTGAATACTCCGCAGTAGTTTATAAATATTTCTATCTAATTTCCATCTGTTTATTGAATGTTTGAAAAAAGATGTTAACAAAGGAAGAAAAACCAGTTAATTTTCTTAATTTTTTAAAATATGTTGATGCAGTCATTGGTTAACACAATCAAACGATACATTTTTTATGTATGTGTATATAAGATGTTTAGATATGCCACTTTTACCAAAAAATTATCAATACCGAGTTGCTCCTCCTTTGGCGGTTATAACCGCTTTTATTCTAGAAGGCATCGAGTTTGCTAGAAGTTCAGTAATATCCCTTGAAATTTCAGCATTCCATACATGTTCCATATAAACCTATCTCCCTTAGCCGTCGGCGTATGATTTCGGCGCTTAGATCAACTTGATGAAATTCACTCATCTCTGCTCTCATACGGACAGCACTTTTAAAGCGATCTTTCATGCTAATTCGTTGTAATACATTGTCCGTCTTCTGGGTTGTTTTACGTTTTCGTTCCGAGCCATTTTTCCTTTCCAGTGGATCCAAATTTTCTTTTTTCTTCATCAGTCGTACGATAGTTGAATGACAGCATCCTATTTTAACCGCGTGATATAATTTTTCTTTAAAAACCTAGAGATAATGACTTTATTTTGATGAGCTAGTCGCTCATGCCACATCTGAAACGTATCCGTTTTGGTGACTAGTTTCGCAGTGAAGGGACCTTCCACTTTAAACAACATGCAAAATGAAGCCTTTTCGCGCACTCCTCTGGTCACAATTTTTTTCTGATCACGCTGCTCACACTTCTCACTATCCGACATTAAAGAAAATCCTGTGTCCAAAGTCGAGCTGAAAGAAAACAAATTTACTTTTAAATCGGGAACGTGCAACACATCCCTTAAATAATTTTTTTACCAAATGGAATTATTAAACGAAAGAATGTTTATGTCACCGCGACCAAGAGCCAGAATAATTTCTCCGTTCCCTACACGAACACTTTGCGTCTTCTTGAAATCACTGAAAGACGAAAACAAGCTTTTATTAAACGTCATGTGATTGGACGCCCCTGAGTGCAGAATCCAGCTGTCATTTAGGTTTTCTTTATCGCTGAAGAGAATAGTGGAAATAAACGCTTCTCTTTGTAACTGATTTATGGCAAATGAAACATTTGCTGCCGCTACTCTTGCTGTTCGTTTGATGGATGTTTTGCACAAACCTTTTTTTGTCGGCAACGAACGCATTTTGTTGTTGGTGGTTGGCTGGGTGTTGTAATCAATGATCAGGCGACTGGTTAAGTTTGTCAGTGTGCGTTCAGCAGCTGGGAGCGTCATGAGGATTTTTGTTCTAAGCAGAGGTTAGGTTAGGTTTAACCTGTTTAACCTAACAGGGTATTCCGAATATGCCATCACACAGACACCATGCACCATAACGGGCCCATCGCGATCCTTGTGGAACCAATTGAATTTGCCTTCAAATGGCAAAAACCTAAACAATCGCCCTGGTGAAACACCCAATTTTCCTGCAAAAGCCAAGAAGGCCTTTAAACTTCGTACCGTCTATTTCCTCTAGGTTTCCGAAAAGGTATTTCCCTAAAAATTTTCTTCGACTACGCGATATTGCTTCGCATTCATTCTGTATGTGTGTCATGTCCTCAACAGCTTGCAGATCACAGCAGCATTTGCAGATATTCGTACCTGACAATTTGAGTCTCTTTGCGTGTTGTCGCAGAAGACAGTATCCTGTCAGGATTCCTATTCCTGTCCTAACCTTATCCCTGTTTAATTTTATTAACTTCCTAGATATTTTGCCGTCAAAGAGCGGCCAAAGAGCCTTGGATACCCTGTGTCCTTCAAGACCTTATGTTGGAAGTCTTTGTAATTCTTTCCTCGATAGTGTCCCTTTCTATGCAAATGGGTGATTTGATGTTGGCAACCTCACTATTGTCAAGTAGCCCTCCTTTTCTTGCAAGCTCGTCCGCCTGTTCATTGCCTTTCATACCGCAGTGTCCTGGCATCCAGCACAGTCTTACCCGGTTCTGACTGCATAGTACCTTAAGCTCTGTGCGACAGCCCCTAACTGTATCAGAGTTGATGTTGGTTGAATCCATTGCTTTGATTACGGCCTGGCAATCGATGTAGATATGAGTAGCAATATCTCTTTCGGATACCGATCTCATCTGCATTAGTTCAACCGCCCTGAAGACACCCAGAAGCTCTGATTGGAAGACACTGCTTGTGTCCGGTAGTCTTATAGGCACTCTTAGTTCTGGGTCTCCTGAGAAAATACCAGAACCTGTTCTCTCCTCTGTTTTTGAACCATCTGTGAAAATTGCAATTTCATTCGACCTGAATATTGGATTTTTTTCCCAGCCCACCCTTTCCGGATAAATTATATCGTACGGGATGTCGAAGTCGACCAGGGAAGGAATTTCATCAGTATTGTTTTGGAAGGGTTGGCCTTGAGACCACAACTTTTTGCCCAAGTGCTGATCATCTTCAGGGCAACCTCCATAATATTGCTTAAAATATTTAAGTATTTTCGCTGCACTATTATGACCACGTCATGTGCGTATGCCGTGGCACTTATACCCATTTTAATAAGCTTTTTGAGGATGTCATTGATAACCAGTACCCACAGGAGTGGGGATATGACTCCACCCTGGGCAATTCCCCTGGTTACTGACATTCTGACCGAGCTTTCCCCAATGAAACAGTTTATTTTCCTTCTGACAAGCATGTTGCAAACCCAATTCGTAATGCCATGTTCAATGTTAGCGTCTACTAAAGCATTTTTAATTTCGGTGCCCTCCACGTTATTGAAGGCTCCGCCATCGCAAACTCTCCGAAGTATGGACTCTTCTCTATTTTCCCCACCACCTCGTGCAGGGCGGTTTCTACAGATTTTCCTTTCATGTATGCATGCTGTGACTCAGTCAAAAAGCCATTACTACATCTATTCCTAATGTGAATCTCCAATAATCGCTCCAGGGTTTTAAGCATAAATGATGACAGACTTATTGGTCTGAAATCTTTTGCTGTTATATGCGCATGTTTGCCAGCTTTAGGTATAAAAACCACCTTAACTTCCCCCCAAGCTATTGGTAATTACCCTATTTTTAGACTATGTCGAAGAACTTCCATAATTTTTTCGATTGCTACCTCCGGAGCTTTCTGTAGCATGATCGGTAGAACACCATCCGAACCTGGAGATTTGTACGGCTTAAAGGACTAAATTGGCTACAGTAATTTTTTCATATTAATAAGAACACCTATTTCCTCTTCAGAGAGAGAGAGAGATCCCCTGGATCGCGGTAAAATCTGCCTTCCAAATCATAACCCAAACTGTGCACACGCACCTACCGACGAGGCTGAAGACCCTATCATCGAGAAGTTTTATGACCTTCTGTCCGTAGTATGATGCCAAAATTATGCTCGGGGATTTCAATGCTTAAGTCCGAAAGGAAAGCGTATTTGGAAGGTTACTTCGTAAGCACAGAATTCATGCAACAACAGCCGACAGCGACTACCGGCTAGTCGATTTTCTAGAACCATGTAATACGGTGATAAGTAGCACTAAGTTTGCAAGGCTAAGGATCCACACAGCAACCTGGCGCTCTCCAGATGGTCGAACTGCCAACCAAATCAACCATGTGGTAATCGATGCGATTACCAACATCCAACATCCTCGACGTGTAAACGTTCCGAGGGGCAAACTTCGACTCTGACCATTTTCCCGTTGCGGCTAAATTCAGAACTGACTCTCCAACGAGAATATACTGCGAACTGCCCAGAAGAAGAAATTCGACGTTGGACGCCTAAGCACACCTGGAGTAGCCAGAGTCTATAGGTACAGAGAGCGCCTGAGTGGAAAACTCTCCACTGTGCAGTCACCCACCACCAATTCTAATGTAGCGACGAAAGAATATCGAGCCTGGAAAAGAGAGGAGAAGCAGATCCTGCGTAGAAAGAATAAGGCCTACGCTCAAGGAGATTGAATAGTCCCGCGATCGAAATAACATCCGGAGGTTTTACAAGAAAGTCAAGCAACTAGCGAAACTGCAAAGGAAACATAGTCACCGAAGCACAGGTGATAGTAGATGTGTTTAAGCAGGATTTTTCAGCAGATGATAAATGGGCATCATATAGAGGGAGTGATAGGACCAGAAGAGAAGCCACATACAGTCAATGAAGAACTAATATAGAAGAAGTCGGCTTAAGTATAAAAAAAAAGCTTAAGAACAAGAAGCCCGCAGGCGTTGATTGCCTACCAGCGAAGCTCTTCAAATACGGTGGCGATGCTTTGGTAAGGCACATCATCAACAGCATCCCCGATGACTGAACTATCAGCTCCAAATGCCCCATCTTCAAAAAAGGCAATCTTATGTCTTGCAAGAACTATCGAGGCATATCATTGCTTATAATATAGATCCTATCCAACGTACTGTGTGAAAGTGTCCAACCGTTCTGCAACAGACTAACCAGTACGTACTAGTGTGGCTTTCGGCCCGGCAGATCAACTATAGACCAAATATATGAATACGTAAACAAACAAAATTTGAGGTTCTGAAGCACTGAAAATCCGCGAGTAATTAGCCATTACATCCACGCTGGAGGAATCATCATTTAGTTTTGAGACCGGCGTGAACGTCCCTGTGGATGGTGAGCGCTTCAGAGGCATGTTCAATGAACTTTTCATTCCTCAATTGGGTGAAATGGAACTGGACGACATGTGGTTCCAGTAGGACGGAGCACCGGCGCATACTGCGCGAAACATAACCGTCTTTCTAATACCAGGCTCATATATTATGTTGTTAAATAATAATAATAATAATTGATATTAAATAATAAATATTATATATAACAAATATAAAGAAAATGTTAAAAATTAATACTATATGACAGGGTGGTCCTTATTTTCAAAAGTCGGAATTTTTTTTGAGCACCCAATTTGTTTGTTCCATGATATATAAAAACATTACCCTAATTTGTTTTTTATGACCACGTGAACACGTGCCGCACTGAGATTAAAGTCTACACTCTTACTCAAGTTCATCTACTGTACTAGTACCTATTGTATGTAATGTATGTAACTATCTTTCACACTCTTGTATAAAGTTTTTTTTTTTTCTAAGCATGCGTAGGTGGTGGAATTTAAAATGCACTTCATTATTTCTGTCAATCGAAACTTTTAGTAGCCCGCGATCAGTTAAGTTGGTTAAAAATGCCACGTGAAAATTTATTTTTGATTGGTGTTATGAAAAATCAAATTCTAGGTTCTAAATTACCTTCAAAACTAGATGTATTCGTACTTGGTGCGAAGAGTGAAGTTAACTTTAGCAAACAGTGTTAGTTTAGTAATAGATGATTATTTTATATTTTGGAAAAAAGCAAGAATTCCTACTCCTGATTGATGTCATTGCTTAAAGCAATTAAAAAAACTTTACGAAAAGCTACGAAACATTGAGAAAAGTAAAAACAGAAACACTGTGACAACGAAAAAAAAGAATATGATTAAACAATTTATTTGATATCGCGCAGGCATCAACCTTGAATTTGATGAAAACTGAAGTGGATAAAAAATGTTTGCTTTTACAAAGACAGAAAGTTCGACCTGGGTGTAAGCTTGGAACAGACTACAAGCTTGCAGCTATGTATGGAAAAAAGAAAAGAGGATCATGAGAAGATAACCAGACAACGAGTTGGAAATCAAAGTTCATTCAATTATCACGAAGGTGGGTAGTGGTTTTGTTATGGATTTGAATGAGCAAATTGTTTTGTAAAGTAGAATTAGATACTATTTTTCATCTTAAGAAGAGGAGCTTGAAGTTGAAAAAATTCTATCTCTGACTTCTAGCTCTGAATAGCCAGTGCCAGGGCCGTCAGGCTTGAAAAGAGCTAGAGTAGATATGTATGTAAAATAAGTGACAGAGATGCTGTTCACCTCTTGACAGCCTGTATTGATGCCACTTCCTTGGATCCTCTATAAGGCTTTCGCAAACAAACAGCTACAGCAAGTAAAACAAAATTTGCCAACTTTAACTTAAACTTTGCCGTAATACACTGGGACTCCAAACTCCTTCCCAATATAACTGGCTAAGCTAAAGTTGACAGACTTCCAATTATTGCAACAGCTCCAAAAATTGAACCGGCTCCTTGGAATACCGGAACTTTCAGCTCGAACTGGTATTGAAGAATCATCTGGAGTGTATGAAGTATTGGAAGATTGGTCATTGATGGATAAAGTGCAAGCTTTTGTTTTTGATACAACTGCATCTAACATCGGGCGTTTAAATGGAGCTTGTATCCTGTTAGAAAATAAAATTGATAGAGACATACTCTACCTAGCTTGCAGACATCACATTTTTGAAATTGTTCTTCAAGGAGTATTTAATGCATCTAAATTGGATCCATCTTCTGAACCTGATATTCTTTTGTTTAAAGGATTTAAAACTCAGTGGAAAACGATTGATAAAATTGATTGATTGACAAAAAGGCTATGAACGTCCTTGTAGATGTAAGGGAAGAAATGTTGGTATTTGCTATGAAAAGGCTAGAAGATAATTCCCCTCGGGATGACTATAAGGAGTTTCTAGAAGTGATAGTTATTTATTTGGGAGGAACTCCTTCAAGTAGCATTAAATTTAGGGCACCAGGAGCTTGTCATTTGGCTCAGTGGATGGCATATATGGAATATATGGAATATATTGCCTTAAAATAATATTATTTCAGCAACAAGTCGAGCTGAACGCGAAAGATAAAAGAGCTTTGTCAACTATTTTCTACACACAATCATGGTCTTCTGCGCCAGATGTCTTATAAGCACCATTAAATGACATTAAATTTCTAAAAAGACTCAATTCCTATAGAGAAGATGAAATTGCAATAAATAAGTTCCTTAATCATTTATGGTAACTGAATGAGGAATGTGCAGCGTTTTCGTCTTTCAATAACAGGCTGATAGTTGAAGAAAAACGAAAAGTTGTTTTAAAGGAGATGAAGTTAAAAAAGACGAAGTAAAGATGAAATTATATCTGAAACGCAAAATCTTCCATCAGATCTAATGTCAACTAAAAATAATTTTTTAAAATTACTTTGATGTTTGTTTTTTTTTACCTAGAAGAGAATTCTTAAAATTTCAGGCTCATTGCGGCATGTGTTAATACAAGCCGATTTTCTTGAAATATTTTTTGTACACTTTTTGAATATAGTGGAACAAAATAAAAGGTGCTCAATAAAAAAAAAATTTTCTTTCATACAAATAAGGACCACCCCTTACAGTATATGTATGTAAAGGGTGATTTTTTTGCTGTTTGGTTTTCCAGTGTTTTATTTTTGAGAGCTCACGCGAGTTCTCACATTCCCACACTTCAGAGGAAGTTGTAGTAACACGAGACACTTAGAGGTCAGGCCAGAAATTATTGAGTTCATTGAATATATAAACTCTGCTCGCGCAAATATAAACAAAACAAATTCATAAAAGAAAAATATGAAAAATGCTAACGCAACATTTGTTCATGCATATTTTTTCATATTTTTTGCTGGCGATCGTGTTACTGCATATTTTCTTTTGATGGAATTTTGAATTGAGTAGGGTTGTTCATCATAAGCTACCGAACCGATATCATTGCTTTAAAGAATGAAAAATAAAGATTGATTTATTATATAAATAATTGTGTGGTGTTTTCTATTATATGTTTAAAGTTGAGTTCTCTGAAGAGAATCTCAAAACGTAACTCGGGCTACTTTAAAAAACAAACTTATGCTTTATATATATATTCTTTATAAAATATAAATAATATGCTTTATAATATATTCTGATTTTCGCGAGGTATTCTGTTGAGCAACTCAATGTACTCGCGCAATATCGGAAGTGACCCTTTTGAGTAGCATGGGTCATCAACCGTATCACAGGGTATCAGTATCACTCGTATTCGAGGCCTCTGGTAAGTTCGTCCGCTGTTCGTATGACAAGTATTGATTCCTGGCTTGCGTTATCAATTTATTGACGCGAACTTGAAACGTTGCGCTACTGATCTAAGTTATATCAAAGGCAATGAGTAGTTATCCGCTAAGTCGTCATTCAGGCACCTTTTCCTGGTTAACATTGGTACTTATAAGAAGGGCAATTCAAATTCTGTTGGACTTGCACCCCAGGGGATGGAATCAACACAATTTAAATTATCCACACTTGCTGCACTGAGCATTTTTGAGTTAAAACCTACCAATCCAGGGACGTTACCATCGGGTCCTGATGCCTTTATCACATCCTCAGGGACAACCCAGGTACAATCCGGGTGTTTGCTCAAAATTCGTGGTATTTTCGACAAAATTTGCCGTAGTAAAGAGCATTCATTTATGCTGGTGATCCTTTCCTAGATACTACGTCATATCATAACCTATTGTACTTCGGACCTTCCCTACTTCTCGTTTGTCGATCTTCGTCGCTTTCTCTCTCTCTGTGTACTATGTCTTGCCAACTTTGGAAGTCAGCTGTGTCACTGTTTGTCGTTTGTGCTCCATAGAGGATGTATTGAGGATATTGATTTGGAAGGCTACTAGAAGACTAATGAGTCCAATAGTACCCAATTAGCCGACTACGAAAGACTAGAGTGGGCACAATACTGGATATACAAAAACCTTAATGATCGTCTCAGAGTGTTCGGCCAAAGCGTTTCATTTGGCACTAAGCTTATGAGAGATAATATCCCTGTCACAAAATACCAGTGTAGCTCATGATCAATCCTCAACAAGACCGCCGATTTCATTCTGACTTTGGTCAATCCACTTGCTTTAGGAAACTCGCATGCCATCCATCATTCTTAAAGGTGGCAGCCAGTACTGATTGGGTCCATAGAAGCACTTTTCTAAGCACCATCCCGCCTTTTTGTGTTTCTGGCACTTCAAAAACTTCCTCATTTGCTACCAACGGTTTCGACCTCTCGAACAAGTCAACAAAATCAAATCAAAGATTACATTCCAGTTGTCTTTCCAAGGTAACAGGCTACGGAGAAGTTGAGAAGCCACACTGCACAATGCGCAGTTGGCACTGATTCCAAACCAACTAACAACGATCTTATTACACTGCAGAAAATCTTCGATGATAGTCTGGGCGAGATGGAAATGCCAATGCTGATTAACTTTATGGTTGACATTATATGGCTTTTATAGCATTACTATTGTACATTGCTGATAAGTTTCTACATAAGCTTTTGATTGTGCTGTATTGTGACGAACCTCCGAAAATCAAGACTTTATATCAAGTGATGGTTTTCACCATGACAAGGCCCTCAGCCAGCTAAATCCTCAATATGAATGACATACTGATCCAGCCCAAGAGATGAGAGTGGATACACAGGAAAGAATCGAAAAATTGGGGAGATCACCCATTAGTTTTTGGTAGCCAGAGTGGAGGTTCAAATCCTACTCGACCCTCTCCACAACAGGAAGGTGCCCAATCGTCGTAAAGGGATGCATTTACGAAAGCAATGATGGGATTGTTTTAATCAATTTCACTATCAACATTCATTCTTTAACAGGCCCCTTCACTTTTGAATCGCAGTTATCAGGATCTTGAATGGATCCGTACCTATTCGGGTTGTGTTATTCCCAAACAGTTAGCAGTCATCTAGAATGCGATTGAAATTCATTTGGACAAACCACAAGACGCCGCAGTAAAAAAAAATGCTAAGCTGTCTACATCCATGAAAATACCCAATCCGACTATCATAGGGAATGCAAATCCATCTAATCAGCACAGAATATTGCACCACTTTCACACCTTCTATTTACAAACATCCTCGGCCTTATTTCCGATAACAAAGGGCCTCACACTTTAAGTACGTAAATATATAACCAGCCCTGACCTCCAGTTGTTTTTCTTTACCAATGGCACACTCTAAATTAGTCTTCTACTGAAAGCTTCCATAACCCATACATAGAAAACCAAGAAAACAAATAGAAACCCTTTGTTTTTGTTGGATAAAATGGAGGTAAAAAGGAAGAAAAAACTCTGCATCGTTGTCGTCAGGTAGGTATCAAAGGCAAGGGCATACGGACTCTGGTATTTTTAATTTAATTAAAATTCCATATTTTTAAATTAAAAAGCTGAAAAGCTACAATATAACCTTCTAGAGTTATCTACAGTACGAGCTACAAATTATGTGATTCACACCTTGCTGCACTTTTTGCATGCTTCAATATTATTCCTGCATAATTTGCCACATATTTTTGTGGTACAAAAAGATATAGAAAAAAAGTCCTTCACGCCATCATAGCTGAAGTGTGTGTCGGGGCAAGCACTGACAACTTCTCTTAGGGTATAGGAACAGCAGGTAGGATACCTGATTGTGTACACATACTCGTATGTATAAATAGAGCAAAGACATACGAAAATGCAAATAATTTCGCTCCACACTATGCGCGGCATCTCTGCTGGCGTGACGAAGTTGAGTTTCTGCCATGTTGTCAATATCCGGGACAGAGCATCGGTCCGTGTATCCGCATATCCTAACCTAACCTTACCCAATTCCTAGCGACCCGAACCAAACACCCGTTCTTGCTTACCTAGTCTCCGCAAAGACGATGGAGACTAGCTATTAGTTTATCTATCCATGCTGTTGTCATAGTCTGGTACACTCACTCACTATCAGTATATCTGTATCTGAACCCGTGTGTGGGTATAGTCACTTGAATGTGATGCATTGCAAATTTGAATTTAAAATATCCTTCGTTGGTTTTGTCGTTTTTATTGAGACAGCAAATGGTGATGTCCATACGGTTGATGTTAAGAAGAGATGTTGGCGCGTATACGTACCATACACCCGATCCTACTCTAATGTCCTTATGTTGACGGTAAAGTCTGTGTATGCACACAACTTGTGTGTGCTGTGTGTCACTTGTTACAAGACAAGATGCTGGCGCGATATCAATGCATCTGTGCCGCACTATATTACTACCGTACTACGGCACTACTAATACTCATACCTGCTTCCGCCGTAACTCCCTCGATTTTGTGTACCTTTTTATTCTCTTATTTTTTTTGGGCACCACCGTGCCCAGCTTTATGTCTGCATAGATGTGAGTTTAGTTGAAAAAACGAATAGATATAAGAACATCAACAAGATACGAGTGCCTTCTAGAGAAGCCGTTGCAATGATCCCATGGAGGATATAATGTTCAATGCTACAGGGTGTTCGGAAAACTGAAAACTGAGAACTGAGAACTGCAAACTGAGGAGTGAGAACATCCTGCAGAAAGTTTTGACACCAAAAGCGATAGCAAGCAAAAGGACACAAAATAATCAATTTTCGGTGTGCCTTTCGCCTGCAACACCGCACAATACTGTTTATGGTGTCAGTTTTTGAATTTAAATTATTAGCACATACAAACACATTCATATGAGAGTGAACGAGCGCAGTGCGGAGAGGACGATGAATTGAATTTGCGGCATGTGTACGGTATGACGTTGGATTCCATTTGAGTGGTGCTTCGAGATGCCTTTTGGGGTTAAATTGCTGCAATTTCGTACTTAAGACGCGCCAAAACGTGAGGTCTTTATGTGGTCAAGTGGCTTTACGTAAATCTGGAGTGTGCCAAGCTCACTCGTAATATGTCAGAAAATATTAAATATATCGCAATGGCTTTGGAAGACACATTTGAAGGTATATGGTAGATGACGAGGGTATACTTGTTTTTTCTAATTTGTTCGACGTACATATACGTACATATGTACGTACGAGTATATGATAGGTAGATACAAATCATTTCGTGCAGTAATGAAGGGAGCTTTCCTCTGTTGATAGTCTTTCGAATCAACTACTCCCCTTTTCATTCTAATTATTGACCCTATCTTACTATCAGAGAAGTCCTTGAAATTGGCCCTGGTAGCCAATTCACTTAAAGGGAATACAAATCAAGTTTGACCTTTTGAAATACCAAGATTCACTAACTTTTATATAAATTTCTTGGATTCTTGCACCTGAATATTTGTCGAAGATTAAACTGCTTGAATTCTTGGAATCATTTTCCTTCTGTTGGAATAAAACACTCAGACGACGAACTAGTCCACTGTACTCCTTGTATCCTGCCTTTGATTGGATTTTTCAGTATTTCGTAGGAAGATGAGTAAGAGCTTCAGTATCCACACCCATCACATCAGCAGTTCACCGGGGTGTCCTCTCTTAACAGCAAGTGCCGCAGAATGTTGTGTCACCACACTTAGGTGCCCAGCATAAGCATAGTACTCGTAGCCCGCAACGATTAAGCATTCTACAGTCTTACCTGTTGAGAAGTAGCAGGGAAATCTCTGGCCTCTTAGAGTCATCGGGAAGCATTCAATTGGTCTGCTGGAAACCTGGAAACCGCAAGTCTCAGTGGGTTCAGCTTTCCGACTACGATCAGAGAAGTCAGAACGGTGGGTTGAATAAGACTTTGAGCGTGGCTTGGCTGTTGCTACAGATTGCTATCAGGGTTACATATGTTTCCGTTTGAAATAGAGATGTAAGTTACCCTAATGAGACGTAATATCCAACGCTGTCGTCTTCCAGAAAGACACCAATGCCACATCCTTAATCGGTTTTGGCGCCATCCATGAAGACCCGAAAGCACAGGGAAAGTCGGTTTCGTATTTCATTAGAAACAGCAATTCTGGTGTCATTGCCTTAGACAAAGAGTCAAAAGACAGTCTACGCGCAAGGTCATCAAAACTCCAATGTGTGTTGTACTTAATACCACTTCCTTTTAAATCGGATATACCTAGGAGAAAGGAGCCGATGATGCGAATTTCCTGGCTTAAACTTTAACAGACTTGCCGAGCTCGTTCTTAAGGTGTGTCCAGTTGATTTTCGGGTTCGAAGTAACATACCTATTGTCTTACATTGAAGCCTCTGATAGTACTTTCTGATAATCTCCTTAGTGTACCTGTTGAAGAGCTTTAAGTCAGTTACTTGCTGCCTTACTTTCGGAATAAATATTGGCCCAACATTCTTGACAAACAAGTCAGATCATAGACTAGAATCCAAGAAACAATCCCAATAAGGCACTGCCTTACTTAACCATCGAAAAATTTGCTTCTTCGAGAACGGTGCACTAAAAGCTCCGCTTTTTAAGCTGCAACTCCCTATGCACACATCCTCTGCTCTAGCTAACTCTCAAAGCTGGACAATGCAATATCTGCACTTATCGTCGCTCAGACTGTTGTCACAATATTTAATACTATGCCAAGCTTAGAAACGTAGATTAAATGTTGCTAAATGATTTTACAGCATATCATTCCACTTGTTTAATGGCACCCAATGAAATCATCAGTGAAGAACCAGAAGGTCCACTAGGTGGGGTGAAAAGTAACCTCCTTGAAAAAAAGGTTATGGTGCCTTGAAGTCCGTTCATATTTAGGCAGACATGCCAAATTGAAGTGCGATACTGTCTTTAGTTTTGTGTTGACAGGTGATTTTTGTTGACGTGTTTGGCATCATGTTGAGTATGGACAAAAACGATTTTCGCTCTCTCATAAAACATTATTTTTTGAGAGGCAAAACGGCGAAGGAAACAAAAGAAAAGTTGGATAAATATTATGGGGCTAATGCTCCGTCAGATTACACCATCAAATATTGGTTTCGAGAGTTTCGTGGTGGCCGCAACTCCACTACCGATCAATTCCGCAGGCCCTCCAATGCGATTACACAGGACAATGTCAAGAAACTACACGAAATGGTGTTGGCTGGCCGGAAAGTGAAGGTGCGCGCACACGCCATATTTTGGGCAATATTCTGCATATGAAAAAGTTATCCTGCCGCTGGGTGCCGCGCATGATCACTCCTGACCAAAAACACGAACACGAGAGCACTTCGAAAGAGTATTTGGACTTGCTGATGCGGAATCGGGCGGACTTTTGGCGTCGATTGGTAACTGTTGATGAAATTTGGATCCACTATTACACACTAGAGAACAGAATAAGTGCCCGGCACGAGTGCTCCAAAGCGGCCGTGGGAGGCACGATGGGTCGGAAAGGTTATGGCGTCGGTTTTCTGGGATTGTCATGGCAAGACAATACGCCGGCGCACAAGGCATCGCAACCACGGCTAAAATCAATGACTTACGGCTCTAATTGCTGTCGCATCCACCGTATTCGCCCGATTTGGCTCCCTCTCTTCCCAAACCTCAAAAGATGGCTCTTCAATAAAAAATTCAGCTCACGCGATTAAATCATCGACGCCACGGAGGAGTATTTTGCAGACCTTCCGGAAAATTACTTTTCGGACGGGATCAAGAAATATAGTATATGACGAAAGACGAAAAAAATTGTATTCTAACATATTTGGAATAATTTTGCAAAGTACTCGTACTTTAGAATAAAATGGATAAAATCGGAAGATGTTCTATTCCTTGAAACTTAGTGAGCTTTATGAGTTACTACCTACTTTGGAGTGCTTTAACCTGGGGTTAAGGTGGGTCTCAACCAACAAGCTGACACAAGCTCTCACCAGCTGGCTCCAAGTTGCTGTACAATTCCTCCATTCGCCGTCTATACAAACCGGACCTACATAAAATTACACGCAGTGTCTTTCTTTCGAAACGACAAAGTGCTTCTTATCCGCTTTCGACAAAGTTCAAGCCTCTGCACCATAGAGCAAGACTGTGCTGATAAGGGTCTTGTATAAAGCCGGTTTGGTCTTACGAGAGAAGTCCTCAATTACTTCCTGAACCCAAGAAACAGCGATTTTCAAGGATACTCCAGCGTCTAATTTCTGCGGTGATGTCGCTGCAGTTTGTAACTGCATAGAAAAGGTAGACAAAGTGCTTAACTACATCGAAAGTATATATAACAGCCAATGATGACGTTCTGCCGTTGATGGTGTGGCTCCTTCTCTGATGACTGCATATCGTCAGACGCATTTTGACCGCTTTCGTTTCTATACTCACGAAAACTTCATTGAAGGTGCGCTGTGTTTATTCAAAAAGATAAGAATATAGTTCCTCTATTTGTCAGTGAGTTTTGCACGATTGTTCCTAGAGCGATGTAAAAAAAAAGCTACAGGTAATTTTTTTTTATAATTTACGCGCGCCTAAGGGGTTAGATACCCTTTTACTGTTGCTTTGGCGCGGGCGGAAAGATAGAAGGAAGAGAAAGGAAAATTGGTTTGAAACTCAGGTGTATTTGGTTTCGATATTAGCTCTCCAGGGGGTGGGAGTCCGAATAGGACGGAGAGTTTTTTCTTCACTCAGAGTGATTCGAAGGTTATAATTCACACTTGTTTTTTGTGCTTGAAACTCTACAACAGCCAAATCTACGTGTCAGTGTTATGCCTTCACACGCAGAATTTTTCTGACTGAGTTCCAATTACACAAATGACAAACTTGTCATGGGTAGGGTTCGAATACTGACTCGAATAGTACCACTACACCACGGCTACCACTATCACGTACCTTTATGGAGCAGCGGAAATTCTTCTACACAGCCTGACGAATTTGTCAAGAATTTTGAAACTTAACATAGCGTGGTATAGCTCGTGTCTTTGCACTCTGTCATATGCGGCTTTGAAGTCGTTAAATAGAAGGTGAGTGTGAAATACTTAGGTTTTTTCCAAGACCCGCCGTAGTGTGAATATCGATGGTGGACTTTTCCGAACTAAATCCACTGGACCCATCCATGAATGGTTCCAGACGCTATGTGGAACACAGGTAGATCCCCGTTCTCACTTTTGGGATCACTCAGATCTGGTAGTCTATGTAGTAGTGATATGTATAATTGCGGTGTCGCCATTGAAGTGCATAGTGATGCAACTTGCCAATGTAATCCCTGTTCCAATTCAAAATTCAACTTCATGTGGAACTCCATCACCGTAAGCAAATTATCCACTGCTGCCTTCTTTGCAGAAGCCAAAATGGACAGCAATTCGACCTTTAACGTTGGTCAGTGCTCTGTCTGACTCCATACAAAGAATTATATCCCTGTATCCTAATAATGCAACCGTTATTGCGGACGATTTCTACATACACAATTCCCGGTAAGTTCGACGTTCTTAACAGAAAACACCGGAAGGACTATGTGTTGAGATCTTTGCTGTGGAAAATAATTTGACCCAGCTGGTAATGTTGATAGTCGTACTGCTAGCACACTGTACTTGTTTTTGACTTTTAACTCTGGTACGTCACTGTTGATGTGCTTTCTCCTTAAGGCTCGTCGGACCATTGTGGTTGTATCAGCTAATTTTTCGTATACTGACAGTTAGAGAAAAAAGTCGTAAAAGAACCGTATGGCAAAAGCGTAGTGGCCCGCATGGAAGCCGCTACTGATTTGATCACTGGCACTATTCTATTGCGTATAAGATCCTTTATGTCTCAAAGAATGAATTGTATTAAACAACTAGAAAAGGCGTGGTACGACTCGAGCTATAAAGTAGCTGTCAGGTTTAGAGAATTGTTTGTTCGGCCCTACAAGACGAAAACCGAAAAAAGTTCAAACGAGCCAGGAATGTCTGCAACGTCTTTCTTTGCATGTGAAATTCATGTTCGACCAAAAATTGAGGCGAAAAATACCACAATGTCCCAAAAAGACGTCAAAACGTTTGGTTGTTCTTCAAATAGGTTAGAAATTCTGCTTCAGATCCATTGTTCTTAAGTCCCTTCTTTCCTAGGTCATGGAAACGCTGATAAAACATCAGCTCATGAAATATCTCGAAATACGAAAACTACTCAACAAGTACGGCTTTCATAGCAACAGGTCTACTGGTGATTTGGAGGCATGTCTTACAGAAAAGTGGAACCAAAGTCTACACCAATCTGAAAGATAGTCGCACTAGATATTCCTAAGGCATTTGAAAAAGTTTGGCTTCAGGCTCTTTTGTCGAAAATGCGTGGATTTGGCTTCTTCAATGGATTAGAAATTACCTTTCGGAACGTTCAATTTAAGTTGTCTTGGATGGTTTCAAGTCTGATGTTCACAAAATAAATGCTGGTGTGCCCCATGACTCCGTCCTGTCTCCGACATTCTTTTTAATTTTCATTAATGATCTCTTGTCTGCCATTTCTAATCCAATATATTCCTTTGCTGACGACAGTACTCTCTGCTTTTCATATTCGTTCCCGGACTCACGTCCCTGCTCCTCATTAAAATCCGAAATTGACAGCATAACCAATTGGTGAACTATGTATCAACAGAGTAGAATTTATTAAATGCTTCAAAAACGCAATGATGTCTGCTGTCGTTAAAGCGAAATTTCAACACCCAGCCATTATCAATGAATGGCACTTGCATCGTCGAAACCGAAAAGCTTTCAATCCTAGGTATGTGTGTCAATGACAACTTACGTTGGAGTGACCACATATTCGATGTCGCCAAAAATGCTGCGCAATGTCTAGGTTTCCTCAAGCGATGTAAGGAATACTTCACCCTTTCTAATCTGGCTTCAATAAGGAAAGCATTTATCCGTACAAAATTGAATTAAAGTGCCCACGTCAGGTCCTCCTGACACCTCTCTGTACTTACAAGAGAAGATTCAAAACTATGCGATGAAACTCGTAAATGCTCCTAATATTGCACACTTGAACACCGACAGTATGTCTCCTTTTTCTATCGCTATTTTCTCCAACTCTGCTTTACTAAAATTGATTGTAGCATTCCTTCTCCTCAAGCATTTAACCGTATCACCGATCACGCTATGAATGCTCATATGTTTACGCTCAACTTCGCGGCTATTTGTCCAATTGCATCAAGGTTTCATTCCAGTTTTGCAGTCTTAGTCTTTTCATTTTATTCCCTGATAAAACTTTCGAACGTCATTCCTGCTACAACACTTCCTCATTTCCTTGATTACGTACTTCTCGTGCTCCTTCTTCTTCTTTCAGAGGAACCAGTGCTGTTACCTTTTATTATGCTCGTAGAGCTCACGTGCAGCTCTCGTCCTTCGATGCAGTGCAACTTTATATGCTTCTTATTTGGCTGCTTGTACCCGCCTACATTGTTCTGAGGCTTATGTTTGGCTATGATTTTGAGATAGCTTGAGAGAAATGTGATCGCAAATATTCTAGCAGTTTCTTGCTATTTCAGCTTTAAAACACCAAACTTTGATGGTCTTAGTAATTACCCAAGTCAATGTTGGCTTCTCGGAAAGATTTAACGTCCAGAATTCTTGAGGTCTGTTGTCGAACGTAACATGATCATTCTGGTTAACGGCTAATTGATCAAGTCCCTTTAAGATTGTATAGATGTGGTAACCCTGTGCTGGCTACTAAAAGTTTGCGCCCCGTAACAAATTCTAAAAACCTGAATCCATAGTCAGACGTGTCTCATAGACGGCTTTCTTATCTAGCCTTGCATTAAAACCTTATAGCTTAACTTTAGTGTCATAGCTGGGGTATTGAGCATATGTTCGATCTTGGAGGTCATATAATTCATCTTCGATGTTGTCATCCTTCCGAATTTGGCCTTAATGCACATTTTTGAGAGTCTTCCACTTAGATGACGAAAGCTTGAGACTTTTTAGCTGAGTTTTCCTAGGACAGCAGAATCCACATCTGAATAAGCGTTGCTTTCATCTGAAGTCGCTGTTGCAGATGTCGTAGTTTTGCATCCACTTTCTGACTGGTCCATCCTATCGCACTTCTTGGATTATGATAATATCTGCTACTTTGCTGTCTATAGCCTCTGCCAAGTGGCAGCACGTGGTCTATTAATGGTCCTAATGGTCCATCCGCAAAGTAGGAATTCGTTGCCCTTAAAACGTATGCAGGGGTCGTCAATATTATATCTGTCGGTATCCGAGGCTATTGTTTATCTCTGAATAGATTTTGGGAACATAGGCTAAGCCACACCCAGCATATAATAATTAATAAAGTGCGGTCAATAGGTGTAATTGAGAAACGAATTTCATGTTTCGACGACAGGTATACCAGTCCAGGGAAAACCAACTTTTGTCCTGATTGAATGAAAATCAATCAATGAAACTTAATTGATCATATATCGAGTCATCCATTTTTATGATGCGAGACGAATACTTCAATCAATTTGCCAATTTAAAAATCAAAGGAATACCACTAATGGACAAACTGGACAAACTGGACTGTCCCAACATAAAATATAAAAATCACCAATACACAGACACAGTGGAAAACGCCATTGGGAATTCATAAATGTTCATGCACAAGCATTTTATTCAAAAATCATTTAAGGCATGGGACAAAGTGTCTACCTCAGGTGTTCCCAAACATGTGTGGCCAAAAAATGCCATTAAACAAAAAGCAAACAAAAGCATCTATGTAGCCCTCCCGGATGAACACTCATCCTCCATAGTCAGTATTCATATCTGTATCCTCAAGTCAGAGGGTGTAAATTTACCTGAACACATAGGATGGATAAGGTTTCGATCCTCAATCCCCGATAACAAATCCCAGAGAGTCGACTACGTACGCATTCGTAAAATGGAAAAACTTTACGTAACCTGGAGTTAAAGCACACAATCACCAATATGTGAGGAGGTGGTCGGACGTGGGGCAAAGGATTGAATTCCCTGAGCTGTTTAACGGATGCGAATGAAATTATTAATATTTGCTTAATGGACGTCGAAGTTGGACTACGGTTCATGTTTGCGTATTGTTCTCAGGATTTTATTGACGCAGATATTGCTGTTCGTTGTGGCTTTCGAAATGGCATAAAGTCCGCCATGCTAAAAGGCGAAATGCAGTTTTTCATTCCGGCACATTTACCAGGATTCCGAACAAGACTGAACCTCACACCAAGCGGAACGAGAACGGCTTCAGCAATAAAATATGGGAATAACTTAAAATATGGGAAAAAGTAATTATGACCCGAGGGCTTCCTCATATGGATAATATGGCGTAGAATTTCTCCAATTTAAACGAAAGGCTGAAGAGTGTTTTAATGGCAATGTTCGAGCGTACACGAATGAGTAAGAATAAACGATAGGAATTTTAATTCATTTTAACACGGCACATGAACAGAACAGAACTCTTTAGAGGCTTTAGTTTAACGATTGCATTGATGGCTATTATTCGTATATTGATCCTTAAGACTGTTAAGGCTGCTGGGATGAATAAAATTTATGACTTTTCAAATTTAAGTGGACCTTTCAATCCGACGAAGAGCTTATTTAGTACTTGAGATTATGATAGGTGCTGTATTCGTACAGCAAAATTAAGTACCGTGGACTGCCGTATTGAGTTCTCAAAAAGAAAAAGTCTTCTAAGCAGTTGAAGAAATGAACTTTTCTAATAATTTTTCCATTTTTGCTCAGTGGATATAAATTCATTCATTGGACGGTGATTTAAAGAAAACTATTGGTAGTATAGTTCGCAATTGGTAAGAGAGTAATACAATACCACCGACCTAATTGTGAACAATTAATCTGTAGAAGGTAGCCAAAGCAGAGCATGTTTGCATCAAGGCAAATCAAGGCCGAGTCGACACTTCGTAAAAAAACTTTTTAATATCTTTGTAAATCAGCACCAAAAAATCCTCTTGAGATCTACTATTTTTTTAAGATCTACAGGTTACCCAAGATGACGCTCTGCACCATGAGTTAAGTCAGAAGGACGGCGGAAGTGCCGTACCCAGACTAATCTAGATTTGGCACAGAGGTACGGAAAGTCTATTCAAACAAAGGGAGCCTAACTTAGGAAAATATGGACGGTCTTCTCTTATTAAGGACTAAATCATTAGATATCTCATTGCAGTGGGAGAGGCCATAGACGAAACGTAGAATTTTCCCTATGCACATTTCTTGCATGTTGCTTCTCACGATCATCATTGCCAAAATTGATTTTATTGTCCGGGCCTGACTTGAAGAGGTAGGCCCCCTTGTGATAGCTTCATGGTGGCTGTGGTTTAAACCCAAAGTCGCGAGAAGGGTCTGGTTTGACCCTACATTGGGTCAATAAGTACTGGGTGCTACGGCCCTAAGAGCAGTAAGAGGTTTTAGGTCGCCCTCGACTCATACCAAGGGTCAAACTTGTGCTGGCAACACAGTTTCGAATTGGTATCAATGGAATGACGGAGAACGATGGCAAGGCGTATCCTTGCCCCCATGGATGTATGGGCTTCCCGTAAACATAAGTCCACACGACAGGTGGTTTACGTTAAAAGTCAGGCACTAGTCAGAGTTCGACTGCATTGATATATCTGAGCTGTGGTTCCAACAAGGCGGCGCTACATGCCATACATTTGGTCGCAGCGATTTAACACCACTCGATTATTTTCTCTGGATCTACGTGAAGTTCTTAGTGTACATTAAAAAGCCAACGAATTTGGACGAGCTCGAGATAAATATTCGACACGCTATCGTTCTTAACTGCTAGCCCTTTACAATGAACTATTGACGGCTTACTCACCAAACCAGGTTTTGGGTCCAGTGCACTGCCCCTTCGGGATCTGAGTTAGGCACGTAAAAACTCTACTACTGTGAAGGAACCAAGTGGCTCATATAAAGAACCATTCTCTGTAGGGTCTGACAGAAGGATGATGAAATCCGTGACATACTATAACGATGACTGCGGATTTGTTGTAAGCGAAAGTTTTGGCTTTTCAGCCCATAATTGGATGCTTTGCTACAATCCGTATCAAGAATAAATTCGCCAGCATTAGCTAAATATGTTCTCACGTTTTCGGAAAAAAAAAAATGATGCTACCTCAAAATATCTTGTATTTACGAGCTCTTCGGTATATGACACCAAGATTATTTTAATTTAAGCCTATTGGAGTTGTGTCTTATTGTTTCGTTATAGCAATTTTTACATATTAAAATACCTTGTGAAATCTGCATTGACTGCTTCTGAATCTCAACAACGAAGGTCTGTATATTTACGATTGATTGGGGCTACGTAATCCACAGATAATAATCATAAATTTAGATCGTCCTAATCTTAGGTGTATACTGTATAGTAAAACAAAAGACACTTCTCTGCATATACTCGTATATCAATACATCAGTCGAGTTCAAAGCGGATCCATCTTCATATTCTGTCTGGAAAGAAACATTATTTACAAAATAGCAGACATCTTGAGATCTAGCAATTAAGGGGGATTGGTCTCTCTTATGTCTTTACATCTTTATGCAAAATGGTTTAATACTGCAATAAGCTTCTTCAGACTTAAATATATTTTCTAAGCAATCATTATGTAAAGCGTATTTTTTTAGAGGTTTAGGTTTTATACTGGCAACACAACACAGAATGCCAATTTGACAGTCGAAAACTGATTTGTGGTTAGTACGTGAATAGATTAACGCCAGAATAACGTGTGCAAATTGTGCAAACTTATTTTGAAAACCATGGTTCGGTTCACCAAACTTATCGTGCGCTGCATCCATTTTACGGTCGACATAATTGTCCATCTGAGAAAGTTATTCGGAACACGATGAATCGTTTTCGCACCACATACACTCTAGTGGATAATACGCATCGCCAAAATGACAAACATTGCGAACAGAAGAAATTATTGCCGTTGTGGATCGCAGTATTGAGGAGAATCCGATTGAGTCGATTCGCCATCGTCACTGCAATTGGAACTATGCCCATCAACTTTGTGGAAGATTTTACCGAAAGATCTTGGCTTAAAAGCTTATAATATCCAGTTTGTGCAAGAATTGAAACCGCGTAAATGGGCCGAAAACATGATTCAGCTTGATCCTCATATTCAACGCAAAATTTTGTTCTCCGATGAGGCCCATTTTTTGATAAATGGATATTTAAACAGCAAAATTGCCGAATTTGGGGTGGAGAAAACCCAGAAGCCTTTGTCGAGATTCCCTTACTACCATTAAATCTCACTGTTTGGTGTGCTTTATGGGCTTTTGGAATCATCGGCCCATATTTATTTAAGGACCATGCCGGCCAGAATGTTACGGTCAATGGAGAGCGCTATAAAAACATGATTTTTGACTTCTTCGTTTCTCAGTTGAATGGCATTAACGTGATAGAGCTTTAGTTTCAACAAGATGGCGTAACATTCCACATGGAGTGCGACACCATCAATTAATTGCGGGAAACATTTGCTGATCGCATAATTTCGCGTAATGGACCTGTGATCTGGCCTTCACGATCCTGTGATCTCACACCTTTAGATTAATTTCTTTGGAGGTATATGAAGTCACTAGTATATGTCGATAAACCAGAGACGTTGGACGATTTAGAAGTCAACATTCGCCGTGGTGTTGCTGATATTTTTTTTTTTTATTATTATTTTCAAAAGATCGATGCAACAAGGTATACCGAGTTCCCATGTGGTCCTTCATTTAGGTACTTACAGCGCCCAACACTGCTTGATTTCGGTGATCTATAGTGGGAACCGATGCTTTCAATGTGGCAAGGCCGTTGACTATTGCTGATATGCGGCCCCAGTTGCTCGATAAAGTTGTCGAAATTGGATTGCGCTTCATTCGAGCTAGCCGTGGCGCGCATATGCCCGATATTATATTCAAGCACTAATGGTATAAAATTATTTATTAAATAAAGCTAATATTATAGACATTAACATTAGCTGCAAGTATTTTATTTCATATTGAATTTGTATACCTCTAAAAAATAAACACCTTTTACTATAGTTTTTTTTTTTTGATGAAAACCTCAAAATTGTTTCTCACAAATATTGTATATTGTGTATGTTATTTTTCTCATCAATCAATGTTTCTTTTATATCTTCTACATGAGCATAAATAGTTATTTTTCTTAATTAGTAGGATAATATAAAATATTTTTTTGTTGCTACCTTTAGGTTTGCATATGTGTCTAAATCTTCAATCAGTTTTAACTTTGTGGGGGTCAAAATATCGCTAGGTATGATGCCTCACCTTCTAACGTGTTTTACTAAATTGCAGATGCGATATTTTAGTTTAGTGCTAAAATAATTTAGTGTCAATTCTTTAAAGACTTCATCTACACCTCGATGGTTATTTGTTGAGTGTTTTTTTTTTTCTATATGTGTGGGTACCTTGTCGTTGTGTCCGTTACATCTTCTAACAACTTCAAGCACCTAATACTCGGAATCTTAAATTTGTTTGTTCAATGAAGGCTTCTTTAATCGTTTGGAAAAGTTTTCTCAAAAAAAAAAGGTTCTCAAGGTGTTAATATCGTACATGTTCTGGGTCTGCAATATTAATTTTGATGTCCTTTTTAAGGAAATTTGTCATAGGTTGCACAATTTTTGAATAATCCTGGATGAAGTTTCTGTAATATAATAGCCAGTTAGGGCCGTTTGATTTGTTTGCTTGTTTTTGTTATTTGATAATTTGATATGCTTTGTTAAGATTCGGCTTTATGCCGTCAGTTGCCAAGAAATTATGTTTCTTTCTTAAGAAATTCGGAGTTGTCCAATTGTACCTTTACATTAACATCGCGCAATCTTTTGAAAATATTTGCTAGCGAAACTGTATGTTCCTGTAACGAAGGAGATAATACAATAGTTATCTATTTAAACTAGACAGTTGACGTTAGCATATTGTATGTATTCTATCAATACGTGGTTCATGAGACTTTGGAAAGTCGTCGGCAATCGAAGGAACTCGTAACGTCTGCTTTTGACGTCTTATGAACGTCGTCTTTATGAATCTCAATTTGATGAAATCACTTGGAGAAGTCTAGTGTGGTGATGTATTGGCACCTACCTAGCTTATCAAGGGTTTCATCTTTACATGGAATGGTGTATTAATTGTCGATGGTTACACCATTCACTTTACGGCAATGCACTACAAGTCCCCATTTGGATTTGCCTCTTGCATCGGCTATCTTAGGCACGATCCAAATCTACCCCGAATATGGAGAACTGATCTGTCGTATAATTTGGAGTCATCCTTATGTACTCGTATTATACAATAATAAATAGAAGGATATTGTTTGGATGGGGATATCGTTAGTAGTTCTTATTTTATGTTTTATGGTGTTCGTAGAACTAAGATCTGTATTTTCTTGATAGAATATGGCTTTGTACTTTCTTATAACTTCCCTTAGTTCCATTTATTTTTCACTCTTTAAGTGATTAAGTCTTAGTTGTCCTATCAACGGCGATTTTTCTAAATATTCGATTATGATGAAATTCTGAGTAACCACAGGCTGAGTTGCAAGTCTTTTAAATCTAGGGGTTTGGTTTCTTATATTATTGTTGTTAAAGTCTTCTTCTGTATTAAACTCCTCCACACAGAAGCGCTATATACAGCGAACTCCAACAGAGGCGTTACTTTCATGCGAACGCGCCCATATAAATCCCACGTAAATGATCCTATATAAGTACTTCCTTAATGCGACAAATATCACAAGTGGTCAGCCATGACTTTTTCTTCACCTCTTTTTTGTAGCAATAAGTCGGCTTTTTCCATAATTATCGTTTACGTAATTAATTCACGCAAACTATAAGTAAATTCGTATTTTAATAAAGCTAAAATATTTTAACTACTATAACTTATGGTGAGAAAACTCTTACAGTAGTATTTCGTAGATACATTTTCTAGCAGTTTCGTAACCATCTAGCGACTTTAGCTTTACCGAGACCTTCACTTTGAAGTACCGGCAAGACAACTTCACTAAAAGATACCACATCTTCTGGCTTACACATATGTTCAAAAGGCTCTTGTTTATCTCCTACATAGTAATAATTTTTTTTTTATAATCGGCGCGCGCACAAACTTGTTTTATGTACCCTTAAGATGTTTGCGTATAGCGCGGGCGAAGGGAAGTTAGTGAGGGAAAAAAGAAAGATACCGACGTGCGTTGGTTTTAAATGTTTGCAAGAAATAGTGACTAGGAAGTAAAGAGCTCGGCAGGGTTGTAGGGCTTAGGAACGAATTTCAGAGTACGTCCGAAAGTGGGCCTAATGGTCTACTGATGAGCACTCATAGCGCGACGGGTGTTACGGTTGATGGATGGTATGAAGGGGGGGAGTGCTACTCGTTAGAGCACTGGTGGTGAAAATAGCGATACGACAAGGTAAGACAGAAGACGTTACGCCGGTTTTCGAGGTTCGAGGGTATCCAATGTCTGTGTTATTGGCATCACCTATGCGATTTATCGGACGATTTTTGATCCTATTTTGCAAGTGCACCTCCCCAGATGTTGGCATTGTATAATACACTAATTTTGGGGGGTTAACGTCTTATATACTGTATATCGCTTGACCAAACCTAGACATTTTGTAGCTTTTTGACGACACCGAATATGCGGTCATTCCAACGTAAGTTGTGACACACACATATCGAGAATGGAAAGTTTTTCGGTTTCAACAATGCAAATGCCATTCGTGGATTAAATTCCACTCTGTTGATAGTTCCCCAATTGGTTCTGCTGCTAATATCGGAAGAACAGACACGTGAGTCCGGGAACGAATATGAGGAGCAGAGAGTACTGCCTTCAACAAAGGAATACATTGGGTTAGAAGTAGCAGACAAGAGGTCATTGATGAAAATGAAAAAAGGTGTCGGAGACAGAACGGAGCCGTGGGCACAACAGCATTTATCTTGTGAATATTAGACTTAAAACCATCCAGCACAATTGGAATTGAACGTTCCGAACAGTAGTTTCTAGTCAATTGAAAAAGTGGGTCGTTGATCCCAAATGCACGCATTTTCGACAAAAGAGCCTGATGCCAAACTCTGTCTCGAGGAAATATAGCGACCAGTTAAAATTCCTAAAGAAGCTGTTAAGCGCGCTCCAATTTTCAGGTATTGCTATACGGTTCTTTTAGGAATTTTTTCCATAACTGTGTGGTGAGTATGCAAGAAATTAGCTAATATGACACATCATCGGGAAATGCACATCATCATGTATATTGAAACCGGCCGTAATAACGATTTCAGTATGTAGATTGGGGATACAGGAATAAAATGTTTTGAAATGTTTTGAAAATGTTTGTACAATATAAGAATATTATTATCTATAAGGCCGTTGAACCGATCGTGAAGTGGGATTTATGGATCTCCTAATTCTTTGAATAGGGGCACTTGTAAGTAAGTAAGTATGTAAGTAAGTAATCCATTCATTTATTTACAATTTTTAACATATATTTACATTAACTATTTATGAATATAAACGCTTTGGCATTGCCGTCAGCTCGACTAACAACTTTAATTTCTTCTATTGATTTTAAATATACTTTATTATTTTAATTTTCAGTTTTCATTTAATATTTTTGTTTATTATTTTTTTTTTATCGTAGATCAATCATATTCAGTCACGATTAGTTTCCTAAATCTGCAAGTTTCCTTTAGATAATTGGCAAGTTTTATCCAATCTGGTCCATCCAATATTTGTATTGTCTCCTGCATTGAGAGAGAGAATTTTCCAAAATACGCAAATCTCTCTTGTCGAAAAATTGGACAGATACTTATAAAGTGGAAGCAGTCCTCTTTGGATCTTGTGTTGCATAGTGTGCAAAACTGGTTGTAACTCCCATTGTAAGGTCTTCCGTTGAGGCATAATAATTCGCATCTTGCTTTAAATATTAGAGAAATATCTTTGGGAGTTAGAGAATTTTGAAAATAATTATTGTTACACAGATTAAATTTCAACTGACTGTATAATATTCGGCTTTCAGATTCAGTAGCTGTTTCTACAAGCAGATTTCGAACCGAGTCTTCATTCAGCTGAATAATTCTATAAAGCTTTTCCTTTACACCAAGAATGTTGTTTGGATCAATTTCTATATCTTCACCAAAAGAAGTGGCGATCTGTTGCTATTTATTAAACCACCAGTCTTTGTTCCTAACTTCGTATAGCAGCATCTTTTTACTCAGACGTTCATCTCGAA
This sequence comes from Volucella bombylans, assembly GCA_949129095.1. Taxonomy (NCBI): domain Eukaryota; kingdom Metazoa; phylum Arthropoda; class Insecta; order Diptera; family Syrphidae; genus Volucella; species Volucella bombylans. The sequence continues at coordinate 147,634,152 of OX422140.1, read as the reverse complement.
AACCTAAGACTTTAAGTATATAATCAGCTTGTAGTTTCAGGGTGCTGGTAAATATCTTTGGCAAGCCGGTTTCTAAATAAATCGCATAATTCGGTGTGTTGATTGGTAGATTGAAAATTTTTCTGATGGAGTTCCTCTGAAGTTTCTCAGTTACCTCATACTCTTCCATTCCCCAAACTTGAGCTGCATAGCACAGAGTTGACTTCACAACTGAATTGAAGATTTGATATTTGGTAGACAAATGTATACGGCTGTTTGTAAAAATCTTTCTCCATGTTAAGTTTATAAGACTTTGAGAGGCCTTGGCTTTTTCGGCTTCCAAATGCCTTCCATTGTACACCCAATTGCTTCCGACTTCAGTTCGATTGGAACGCGAGAAAATCATAATTTTTGATTTTTCAGTGTTGATTTTAAGTCCCCACTTTTCACAGTATGTAGACAGCCGGTTTATCATCAATTGTAAATTGTCTTTCGATTCTGATAATATAACCAAGTCGTCAGCATATAACAACACATTGATTTGGATTCCTGCCATTCTAATTCCTCCAGGAAGGTGGTTTACAATGTCGTTTATAAAAAGTGCAAATAAAAGTGCGCTAAGCGGACATCCCTGTTTGACACCTGAATCAGTTCTAAACCATTCAGAGAAACGTGAACCATCCCACACGCTGGCTTCTGTGTCATTGTACATATTTTTGATAACATGTAGAAACCTGGTTGAGACACCTAGCTGTGAAAGTTTGTATATTAGCGCATTCCGATTTACCAAATCAAACGCTGCTTTGAAATCGACAAAGAACGCGTACACCTTTTTATTTCTAGCATGATATGCTTTGACAATCGATGTCAGAGAGAAGATTTGGTCAACTGTGGAATAGTTTTTCCTAAATCCAGCCTGGAAATCGGATAGTATATTTTTTTCTTCTACCCAGTTTTCCAATCGGCTAACAAGAACTCCACAGAGTACCTTAGCTATGATATTCATAAAAGATATACCTCTGTAGTTGGCAACGTCATTCATGGCACCTTTTTTATGTATTGGGAATATAACAGCTTTTTTGAACGAGGATGGAACTTCCGCATTCATAAGAATTTTGTTAAAAAGCGTAGCCAGTTGAATACTAAAACTTTGAGAAGCATTCTTAAAAAATTCATAAGGTACACCATCTTCACCCGGAGCTTTTCTATTTTTAACTTTCAGAAGCACTGCTTTTATCTCAAAAATAGATATCTCGGTGTCATGTATATCATCGGTGAAGAAAGGTTCAGCATAAGCAAAAGTTAAGTTGGAATTCGTTTGAAGCATTTTCGAGAAATGAATAGAAAGATCATCGGCGGATACATTTGTGCCTATTATGTGATGAGAACCATTAATATCCTTCGCCAGCTTCCAAAATTCCTTTGTGTTCTTTGTTTCGCCAAGTGATTGGGCTTGTTTATTTTCAAAATTAAGTTTCTTTGCAAAACACAGACTTTTATATTGGGAATTTGATTGAACGTACCATTTTCGTAATCCTTCATTGTTGGAATTACGGAATGCATTTAAAAGAGCAAATGATTTTTTTCTTGCTCTCATACACTCTTTATCAAACCATTTTTGTTTGAATGCTTTTGCTACATTAGAGTTAAACCTGTTTGCCGAATTTCTCATGCATGTTATTATTTCATTTGAAAGAATATCAGTAGACTCAATGCCATCAGGAATTCTTGAGAGCCAAACGTCTAGTTTGTGTTGAAAGGTTTTAGCTTCTTCATCCCTCCATTTAAGTCTAGGTAACAACTGAAGATTTGATTGTGACGAGTCAGGTTCGGTTTTCCATTCTACTGCGATTGGCATATGATCAGAGAAATGTTTGCATAGCACCTCAAACTTATTTATGAGGTCTAGCCAATCATTGTTCACCATACAGTAATCAATCACTGACTTACCTTGTCCTCCAATAAAGGTATATTGACCATCCATGTCTCCTTCGGTACAGCCATTCAAAAGAATAAAATCATACAATTGCAGCGTTTCAAGAAGTGCAGCACCATTACTATTGCATATTATGTCTTTGGATGTTCTAGAGTTAACGTTTAAACAAACATTGTTAATGTTTCTGACTGTAGTGACTTGATCGTTACTAGTTCTGGCGTTGAAGTCCCCAATCATTAGTACGCTCTTGCTGGCAAAAACAGATAAATTATTGTTGAGTTGTTCTAAATCCTCGGTCCACTTATTGCAGTTTAAATAAAGAGGCATTATATACATATCGTTTCTTTTTAAGAGTTTAATTACAGTTGTTTCTTGTATCTCTGCAAAGTCGTACAATTTAATATGTGATGTTCTTATTCCATACAAACAACCTCCGCTTGCTCGTCCCTTGCTACATGTTTTGGTAGCATGAATCCAGTGAAGTTTATATCCGCTAAAATATTTTATGAATTTAATCGAATTTTCTAAAGTAATATGTGTTTCAAAAAGGAAAAAAAGATCAAAAGTTTTAACAAAATTGAAAAAATCTACATACAATAACTTATTATTCAGACCAGATATATTATATGCTAATATTTTACAAAAACTATTACTTAATGAGCTGACGGCATTTAATTTTCAATTTCTTGGTTTAATACTACTACTTTGTTGTTTTTGATGAAGTGGCATCCCTGGTTGCCCAGAAATAAGTGCTGATCTATTACTTTCGTTGTGACGCCTATTTGACAGCATCGTGTTTGTGACACTTCCGAAGTCCAATTGTCCAAACATTTGTTGTAGCTCTTTTTCACCATTATTATTATTAATTTTAAGATTGTTATTTTTGTTCAAATAAAATATTTTATCTTCGATAAGAAGAGTGTTGTTTTTTATTAGTACCGAAGCGTTTGGTGCATTAAGTTTAATTATTTTCCTATATTGCAGCAAGATTCTTCGTTTTAACTGCATTTGTTTAGTAAGATCCTTTTGGATGTAAACACCTGTGTTCTTTAGCCTAGAAGAGTTTTTAACCATTTTCATTGCAGTTTCCTTACAGCCAGTGTTTAATTTCATTTTGATTAAGTTGTTGTTTTTGCTTATTTGAATGGGTTTTGACATCCCTTGTATATCTGCATTATCCAACAGCAGCCGAGTCATACATCGTACTTTTTCTTCTGGATCAACATTTTCAGACGGAATACAAAAAATAATATTTTTGCCTTTTAGTTCACGGCTTTGCGCTTCAAGTTCTTCTTCCAATAAATTGCATCTAGCTTCAAATTGATGAACTTTTTGCGCTAAGTCTTCATTTTGCTTTTTCAAGAAGGTTATTTCTGTATTTAGCGTAATGAGGTCTTCCTTCGATGCTAAATTCGCTGTTGGCTTTTCGAGTTCAGTATGGAGAGAATCAACAATAATCATTTTAATTTTTTGCAAATCAGCATCAGATATGGACATTGTTGAATTATTTTTAAAAATTTTAGACGATCTGTTGTTAATATCGGTGTTTTGATGGTTGCCGTCGGGAGAAGTTTGACAACTCTTACGTTTGTTATAACTCATGAGATTCAGATCTCTGGTTTATAGGCAATTTTAAGCGATTTAACAATTATTACCTGTTATAAAAATCGTTGGACAAATTCTTCAGATAATAAAGAGTAAATTGATTAGAAAAAAAACAATTATTCTTGAAAAGACTTGATATTAAACTGAATTTAAAAAATAAAAAAAACGGGAGAGAATTAATGTGTACAACTTTTCACTTTCACAGCAGTGTTGCCAGTCCTAGGGGCACTTGTATTATCACCTGATGGGTAATTTCTGCATTCATGCTAAGGCTTTTGACTGTAATTGGGTCTTGGATTGGTTGTACCTAGACCGGGGAATACAGACCTCGATTGATAACTGAGTGTGTTGCTCCGGTATTTATAATATTATAAACTTAAGAGGCCCTATTTTGCTTTCAACTCTTATAAATGGTAATCTATTCGTGAGGCATGTGAAAGAAAAAGTTTGTATGGTTGGGTCCTTTTGTGGGCCTTTGATTAATGTGTTACCGCTGTCTATTTGGATTATTAGGATTATTATGGAATTGCGAGGGAATATTTTGTGCATTAGGATATGCATGATATGATTGAGGGTGGTTACTTCGAGGTCTTCTATCCCTTTGAAGCCTACCAATCTCCATGAGTTCTAGAAGTGGTTGCAAGTATGGGTTTTTGTTGAAGGGTTGATTTCATTGATATGGTAGTTGATTAACGCGGTAGTTAAGATTTCTTTTAACATAATTGAAAGCGGGTCTTATATACTCGTTATTTTGAGAGACTCTAGTCGATTTGGTATGATTATTCTTAGAGCTGTATAGCCGCACTCGCATAAAATTTCTACAGTTCCTTCTGGGCTCTCAGGGTTTCTACAATGAACGAGCGATCTCATTGGTTCCAGTAATTTATTCTTAAAAATAACATATGGCAGATGTTTTGCTGTTTCCTATATTGGGCTTCGCTAGCTCAGGATTTACTGCCATTTGTTTCTGCCTACATAGAATTGTTTTTACTTCGATATAGAAATCTACACTACGGGTTTTAAATTTTATGGATCTTAACTTGTTGAAGAGTTCTTCTTTGCTGAGCCTATCACCAAAACTCTTTGTAAGTGTGGTCTTAATTTCGTTTATGTGGGCATTGATCCCGATTATTTCTCTAGCTGTGCCTTTTAGTTTGGCATAAATACAATCAGAAAAAGTACGTTGCGATAGTATGTCACTCCTTATAAGGATTAGGTAGATTTTATCTATGAAATCGATGAGATATCTATAATCTCCTTTGAAATGTACTCGTATTGCACATATCTTAAAGGGTAAATGTTTAGGGCGAGCATGGTTGTGCGTTCCTGATTATTATCCGAATGAAGGTTATTGACTAATTCTGTAATTTGTCTGGAGTGCGCTCTCGAACTATTCCTACTTGTCTCGCTAATGTAGACATGAATCGGTTTTAGCTTTTATAATAATGATTATTAATAGAGTATTTTCATAACAGGATTTAATGACTTAAAATATCCTTTAGTGCAAACACTGAATGAATTTATTTAATTACAATAATTTGCTGACCTTTTCTCTTGTGGTTTACGCTCCTCTTCTGGATCTGCTGGGTTGATTGATGAGGATGATGATGGATTATTGTCACTTGATGATTAGCGTTTCGAGATGTTCAGACACTTGGTTGTGTAGTATTAAGTTTTGTTTCACACTGAAATATTTGTTGAACTAGGTGGTAGACTGCTATTGTTCGGTATATACCACTTCAAAAATCACATCACACTTTGTATTGCGATGTATCTGCGTACATTTACTTAACGGATGGGATTTATTATGTTCCCAGTGATAAACACCAACTATGAAGCTTCTTGGAACTTGCAATCTAGTACAGAAGACTCTTAAACGATTTTTCTGGTATGGCAAAGAGCCTGCATCAACTTACAGAAAAAAGCCGATAGTTCAGGTGGCTTGGAGAGTGTGAGAAAGCAATTTAAGAACTCAAGCGGCAGCTGTGCAATCTCCATCTTGATTTACTGCACACTCGTAAAAATGTTCATCGTGGACACAGACGCTAGCATTGTTGGGTTCAGAGCTGTGTTCTCTCAAGTTACATAATGGTCAAGGGAAAGTGATTGCATATTACAGCAAGGTACTGTCCAGGCCTGAATGGAACTACTGCGTAACTCGGCATGACATTTTGGCTTTAATTCTGCAAGATGTATCAAGCAGTTTTAGGGCCAGAACTTTGAAGTGCAACCGTGCGGAATCAAATGTGAACACTGCAACCGTAAGGAAGCGAAAGAACACGGCACTATCCAAATGATCGGGACTGAGCCAGTAAAAGGTTGGAGTGCAGACGAAATCCGCTATTCCCGACAGACAAACAATGACATCGAACCATTATTGGACTGACAGAAACACGAGGAAAATCCATGCTAGCAGGATAGATCGGATTATAGTCAAACTCAGAAGGCGTATTGGGTGCAGTGGGACTCGTTTTTATGCAAGAAAGTTTGCTGAAAAGAAAATGGCAAAGTTCATATGGAACAATAGATCGTATGCAGCTAATAGTGCCCCCGTCCCGAGTGTTCCAGGGAATACATGATGGAAACTCAGGATGTCATTTAGGAATTTACAAGGCGTTGGAGAAGATAAGACAACGTTTCTATTGGCTAAGTGAAAAACAAGATACCGGAAATTGATGAAGAAAATGGATAACGTGTAAAGCACTCAAAAATAAAATGTGGGAGCAATATTCGAATGAGTAGTCATTGACATCGCTTACCCATTTCCCAAAACCTTTAATGGCAACCAATATACCCTAGTGGTCATGAGTTACTTCAGTAAATGTTAACAGTCCCAAATCAAGAGGCTGAAACCGTAGCAGAACATATTTGTGCTCCAATGGAGCTACACTCCGATCCAGGAAGAAACTTTGAATCAAAAGACTTCCCGGAAGTGTGCCAATATCTTAAATAAGATAGGCAAGCACAACGCCACTACATCCCCAATCCAATGGAATGCTCGAGCGATTTAGTAGGACCTTTAAAAGGTCGTGAGCAACTGCCAGCGGGACTGGGATCGTCACATACCTCTCCTCTTAATGGCCTACCGAAACGCTGTTCATAGTTCATAGTTCCTAAGGACATACATCAACCGAAATCCTGTTTGGTCGAACAGTTCGGTTACCAAGTGAAATAAAGTTCCGATCCCCACCTACGAAGCCTATGTGCATGACCTACGCAGGAGGATTCGTAACACGCACGAAAAAGAAAAGATGAAACTAGCGATCAACCACATGAAAATTAGGTACGACGTTAAAGGAAATTCTTCTGACTTCAACGAAGGAGATCTAGTGTGGCTGTACAAGTTTTTGCGTAAGAATGGCAAATAACCAAAATTGCAACAGGATTGGGAAGGTCCATACAAGGTGATAACCCGCATCGATGACGTTGTCTACCGGAACCATCGTGAGGATCGAATGAAAATGAAGGTGATGCATGTAGATAGAATATGTCACTTCAACGGAATGATTAATAACGACGTTTTCCGGGATGAAGCAATTTTATAACCGCCACATATATGTTACATGAATATCAGAAGACCCAACCGATGGAGAAATAATGGAAGCTCTTCGATACCTGATATTGAAACAGAAACCTGTAAAGAAGTTCAAAAAGCTGACTAGTACAGACAATACTAGAACGATGGCAGACAGTATAAATACTGGCGTCGAGGGGAGGTCTTTCCTAAGTTCAATTGAAAATTGAATTAAGATAAAGTGGTTTACGTAAAAGATAAAGTAAAACAAAACTGATTGAAGTATAAATTGTTGTTGCACTGCAATTTTGAATAAAGTGATTGAGTTGAAAGAAATAAGTTCTATCTTTCGAACCTACACAAACATTTTACAATATTATAGAGTATAAATGGAAACCTAGTCATAGGGAATACAACAAGCAATCGGTAACATGTTTATTGCAACGAAATTCAAGAAAAAATGCATAGTGCCATGTATTATCTTAAATTCTATATTCACTGAAGAAAGCAAAACTCAGTTTTAAATTGATGGAAATATTCGCAGTAGAAATATCAGTTATTGACTCTCGAGAGTCGAAATACTGGAAATGCGTACAACGTTCATATCACACGGTATATACCTGGTCCTTAGTTTATGAGGATGAAACCAAATCACAAACAAGGGAGTATATAAGCTGATGACAAACAATACCACGTTATACGAATACGAGTACGAGTATATCATAACGACATTAGACAAATAGACAGCTTTAGCTTGAAAATGATAAACTAGTTCACCTTCCTTCTGGTGAGTGTTAAATGCCACAAACGACACTTTAATGGACAAAGTCGAAATACAACAAAAACCCACCGCAGGATACTAATCTCAAGTTGCAGTGTTCTAGGGTAAGAAGATGTTTTGAGTGACTTACAAACCAAAAATTAGAGAAATTAAGTTCTGAGAATATCATCATCTCGATCTTAGACACCAGAAACGCTGGTAAGTGCACTGGATATAACTCAGGCATATGGTATTTTTGTATCATTTGAAAAACAAGTTTTATCATTCCAGAATTGACTACTTTTGGGAGCATAAGGCTCAGATACACATTTGTATATACAATATATTAAGTTGGTTATGACACGAATTGATCTTGCTGGCCCAGGAACGTTCTCAAATCGCTGATACATTTCCGCACGTCTCAAAAGTGCTCATGTGTTCAATTTCTAATCCTCCTATCCATCTGTAATGTACAAGTACATACAACACCAACTCTAAGACCTGTCGAAACATGCCTCCAATTTGGGAAGCCACGAATCCAAAAACTAAATAAAAGAATATTTGAAAGTTTACGATTCGAGAAAATAAAAAAAAAAATTAAGAAAATCGATTAAGTGGAAATGTTAATGCAGAGCACGTTCCCATGAGGCCGGTGCACATATTCCTACCTGATGGCAGATACGGATACACCAATACCGGACAACTGCTGTGCCTGGCATATCAATTTTTGTCGGTGATGTTAAGTGTAACGTCTGTATGGTATGGTATGTTATAAATACCAACATGCATACTCGTGTATAGTGTAGGTATTAATTTTTTCTCGTTTTTTGGGCAAAATTGTTTTGGATTTTTTATTCTTATTTATTTTCGACCAAAAAATACGATTACGATGCATGCAATGAACTGAGTAGGACCGGAGCAAAACAGATGCGAAATTTTTGGTGGTGTTAACTATTTGTATCACCGGATCTGGCAGCCGCCGCCGCGCCGCCCTGTTTACCGGTTCGTTTCACATTTCACTTGAAGTGATGGTTTTTGGGTAAAGTTCCTCAAGTGGTTTAATCCGAAGTTCCTCGACCGAACGGTCCGTGTGCCAGGCAACACTACACTACATACATATCTGTACGTATAGTAGGGCATTCGATTGTGTGGAAAATTATTTTCGAACATAGATTGGGTAATACTCAAAAGTTATGTGAGTTCTAGGCAGCAATTTGAACTACCTTATTGGAGTACGTGATAAAAAGTTGTTTATGCGCGAGTTATGTACATCAAATTACGTACATCAATAAGTTATACATACATACACATAATACTCTTTTGTCAAATAATTAAAGTGCTTGCTTTTCAAAATTCATTTATTGTAAGACTAAACCTTTTTCTTGAAAATTATGTACTCGTACATGCTTGCTTTTCACAACTTTGTAAAACTAAACCATAAGCAAAACCGTGTGAGAACCAAATCCAAGCTTCCGTTCCCACGGTTTTCAAACTTTGTTGACAAATTATAAATTCTGAGTTAAATAAAAGATTGTTGGTCATTTGTATTTTGTAAAGAATGAAATAAAGTAAATTTTTTTTGAAACTCCGAAGGAACGTTTTGTTAATTCGCGTACCCGATATTATTTTATTATAATTCTTTAGAAAACTATTAAACAATCCAAGATATAATTATTTAACATAATTAATTAGCAAAATATAATAATTTAGATAATTTAGAATAATTCAAATGCATGCGAAATAAAAGAGTTGAAGTAATCCACTTTAGTTAATTAGTTAATAATTATGAAGTTTTGTATTCGTAACTGAAAGCAATCCACGGCCACGATGATCAATCCGCGAAGTCAGAGAGAGAGAGAGAGATAGTAAGCTGTTTTCTTCCTTTTATAGGTTTGCTGTTGCATAATACAGTGTTGACATTCGAACAGTTTGTCTTAAAAGCTTTAAACGGATGTGTTCATAAAAACTCTATATACCACTTGTATATGAGAGTATAATGGTCATGTGGAGGTTTGTAAAATTGAAACCAGAGCAACATGAAATTTAGATAAATAATTTTGAATAATAGCATTTAGGGAGGTCCTTACCGCGAAAACAGCATATTATTGGGAGCTTGGGATTCAATGTGCTCAAGAACACTGCTCCATTGAACCAGTTGAGTTGAACTGACAACAACGTGCTAAACTTTCGTGTTGGTCAATGTTGAATACATTCTAAATTAAGCATCCGAACCTAAGGTACGTGCATGTATTGACTGTTCTATTTAGTGGTTTGGTCTTAGCTGTCCAATGACAGCTAATTTGACAGCTGACAACTGATTTGTGTCCAATTCCGCCTAACACTTTACCATGAATAGACTAATATCAGAAAGCTGTACATGGGCATACTTATCATAATATCAACGTCAAATATTTGCGTGGGCTCGTCTATAAGCAAGGGTCAAGTTGTTTTCTTCACCGAAGATTTCAACACGTCATCCTTTGTGTGTTGTATGACCAAAATAAGGAGGAACCGAATGCTCACAGTATTTGGTGCTATGTCCATCCATTTTATAAACGTTTTGCGAAAAGATATTAAAACATATTCTAGCTTATTTAAAACTGTACAACATTCCACAAAGCGCCCGTGACAGTCATTTTATAATAACTTTACCATTACCATTTCATTACCTGTCAATTGGCCTCCAAGATCGTGTGGATTCAACACCATGAATCAGAGACGATGAACGACTTGAAAGCCAACATTCGCCGCATTGTTACAGACAACTGGCCCCAGCTGCTCCAAAACTGAACTTCCAGGCTGCCTTCTATTCGAGAAATAAGCGGCGCCCATTTGCCCGAAATCATATTATTAAATTAATTATAGCAGATTGGCAGTAACGCACAACCTATCGATTATCAGATACCAGTCAAGTACTCCCTGGGCTGTTGTAGATAATGTCCTTTTGAAATTGTCGTTTTTTATGAGTAAATGCCACCTTTATGCAGATGGAGTTGATGCCGAGCTACGAATGTCCTCAGATATTATCCTGCCTACCCTAGAGAATATCATGAGGAGCTGTGTAGAATGGACGGAAGTCAATGTAGTTTTCACTCCCAAGCTTTCATGTTGTCTCAAAGCATCTCAGACCTACTCGTATAATCTATCATCTTTCCTTCTGAAAATTCTAGAACGACTGATTGATATCCATATACTAACTAAAATTGATTCAAGACTTTTGTCATCGGCTCAACCATCCTACTGTAAAGAAAAGTAGGTGGCAAAGGCTCTGCATTAACTGACTAGCCACATCGAACGATCCCTACAATATAGAGAGTACACAATGGTCGCTTTCCTGGACATAGAGGGCGCTTTTAACAACGTCGACACATCCCCAATCACGACTGCGCTATCAGCTCTGCAAGTGACGACTTACTTGGGGAGTTGATCAGTCTTATGCTAAATAGCAGGATAATCAACTCCAAACTGGGTGAGGCTTTTGCTAAAAGATGTGTCAGCAAAGGTACGCAGCAAGGCGGTATTATTTCTCCCCATCTCTATAACTTTGTGGTTAATGAACTGCTGATATACCTGGAAGCGGGTGTTAGCAGGGTTATTGACTATGCGGATGACGTTTCTATAGCCGTCTTAGGTAAGCATCTTAATACCATTGCAGAACTCATTCAGCTAAATCTTAACAGATTAACCCGTTGGGCAGATAGCTGTGGATTGGGAGTATGCCCCCATAAAACTGATCTTGTCCTCTTGCAAAACAAAACTTATTGGGAACAAATGGGTCGCTCAACTTCGCATAAACCACTGGCAATACATCTTGGTCAGAAGCCCGATACTCACCTACTCCCTCCGCGGCACTCGATATTATGTTTCACTTGACACCTCTCGATACCTTCAGCATCCAAGTACCTGCAACTGCATCTATTCGCCTTTAAGCGACTACACAGTGGACAAATAATTTTGCAGGCCGCGCTAATATTCTTAATATATTAGGCATCCTCACAAAGACTTTCATGTAAGCTTCCCCTCTAGATCCTTCTGGGAGGACAAGTCAATCCACTAAATCTAAGCCTCTCTTTCCATCTTCCGAATCACTGTAGCGTTTTCCAGGCGGAAATTTTGGTGATTAAAGAAGCTCTGTCCTGGCTGAAGAAAAACGTGATACATATCTGCAAAGGATATCCGCATCTTTATGGATAGTCAGGCTGCTATCAAGTCAATGGACTCAGTCTCAGAATGGCAAAGCAGTTCAACCTTCACCTTTGTTGGGTGCCGGGCACCCAAATTTTAGGGCTGAAAAACTCGCTAAAATTGGAACCATTCTACCTATTCGACCGGAAAACGTTATGCCTATACCAATAGCTACGTGGAAATCAATATTAAAGCTGAATGGTAATAAAAAAACAGACCTTAGGTGGACTGTTGGATCAACACATCTAGCTACCAAACAGATCTGGCCAAATCTGGATTTGAAGCGCTTTCAGAATTTGATCCTTCTAAATAGGAAACATCTCAGCGCCATCATAGGTGTCATCACTGGACAGTGGACACTGCCTTGGTTGGGCTTGGCGCGTTTACCTTCTGTAGAAGCTGCATGGGCGAGTAGGAAAAGAGACGATCCTTCACCTACTCTGTACATTTCCAGCTCTCTCCCAAATTGGAAAACTTCACTTAGGAGCTTTCTTCTGCAATGGCTTAAGCGATCGAAAGAATATAGACGCTAACAATCTCCTACCCTTCATCTTAAGTTCAAATTGGTTCCGTGAGTAGGAGGATCACAATGGGTCAAGTGGGGCTATGTGGGTTGGTCTTTCCAGCAGTCACTTTTACCTACCTACCTACTTATCAACCTAGCTACCTACCTAGGGGATAAGGTATCTATAAAGAACACACAAATTTGCTGTTTACACTGAATGATGGCGCGACAATTTTACAATAGATGAAATTACTTGTGGTCTTAACTTAAGAGCTGTTTAGCTCGTATAGCTCATATAGTTCGCTTTCGATAGAATCCATACTTCAGCGCCCAAAAGGAGGTCTGGGATGATAAAGGTCTTATATAGAGTTGCCTTAGTTTGTCGGGATGGAGCCTTACTACTTTGGGCTACCATCTTAGCCCAAAGAAACAACGATTGGCAAGAGTGAAACTTTATTTAATTATTTTTGCTGCGGTGTTGTCAGAAAGGTGGACAAAATTCTTTACTACCTCGAAGTTATAGCTGTCGATTGTTCTGTCACATTCGTCGATACTGTGTGTCTCTTCTTCTTGACAGCATAGATTGGGTCTTGCCCTCATTTACTGCTAAAGTCACTTTGGCAGCTTTCATTTCATACTAGCGAATGCATCGGTGACAGCCTGACAATCATGTCAATATCATCGGTCTACGCTAGTAGTTGCATGGACTTTTGAAAGGTTGTACCTCCAGTGTTAGTATGTAAGTTCCGCATAATTCTTTTTTCTTTTTCTTTTTCTTTTATTTTATATTCTGCGTGCGCTCAATGTTTTTTGTGTACACTTAAAACGCTTGCTCACAGCGCGCGCGAAGGGAAATTAGAGGAAAGATGTTTAAAGGTTATAATGACTAGGAAATAAAGAGCTCTGCAGGGCATTCCATAAACTCATTGTGCTGCTTAGGAAACTATCACGATGTTTAAGAGTTTCTTAGCGAAACGAGTCTTACGGTTAACGATTTGAAAGGGCGTAATGGTACAGGCAATTTCAATGAAGCACAGAAGGTAAAAATTTCGATAGAACAAGGTAAAACAGGGGACATTACGTAGGTGTTCATGGTTCTCAATTGATTGTGTGATATAAGCATCACCTATAAGTTTTATTTATTGCATGCTTTTGAATCCTATCCATCAAGTGCATCAGGTGACCGTTTTCAAACGTCATTCTGCATAGACGCTCGCTTACATGTCGGAAGCTCAAGACTTCCTTCTCTGCCACATATGGCAAACGGGCATCCGAATAAGTGTGGTCCATCCCATCCCACTTCCTGGATGGCGGTTATATCTGCGTGATGCTAATTGCTCTGCTGCACGTAGCCTGGTAAGAGTCTGAAGATTTCGAAGGTCATTATAGTTTAAACGTTTGCAAGGTCGTCAACAATGAATCCATTGGCATCCGAAGCCATTAGTTCGTTCGTCACATCTTTTTAATTTGGAATGAATGCAACTGGATGGATTTAAAAATAAAAGCGGCTTCCCTACTTATGGCACCCATTAGGAAAAGGATTTTCAATAGAATTTGGTCAGGATTATATCGCGAAAAAGCATAGACCTATTTTTGGTTATAATAAAATAATCTGAAGCAAGACTTCAAGAGGACTTATGTGTTGAACTCATAACTATAATACGTGCTGTGATTGGGTGATTGCCCTTTGATCGACACGAGATAGGCTGTTCATAAAATATCCACTCCAATGTGGCTAGCTGACCATCCAAGACTTATAAGTGGCCTGGTAGATGCTGACCGAGAACACTCATAGGGAGTTGAGACCTTGAAAGCCATACATTAGATCTATGTGCGAAAATAAATGCTGGGAAGAAAAGAAAATCGGAAAAGGAATTCTCCTTTTAATATCTAACAGTCGTCATGATGGTACGCATGTAGGTCGATGGGTATCTTGTGACGAGTTTTCATTGCTCACTTAGACTAGCAGGTGGTCCATTGTTTCTATTCAGTTCTTCCTGGGAATATTTCGAGCGCTCTCATTCTTTTATCAAAAAGCTCAGAACATTGGTCCATGGCCAAACCATAATGAATTATGCCGCGCTGATCCGAAATTGACAATTATGCCACTCCTTCAAATATTCCTGTCTCTTATTACCCAGCATAGTGTCACCGTATTTGCACTCGACATCACATTCATACAATCGTATGCCTAAAAATAAAGACAAAGCAACACGAGAAATTGCAACAACTACTGATCGGTAAAACTACTATCGCACATTATGAATCTAACGAGGGAGTTCCAGACAGCCGACAACGCAATATTGTTTAACTCGTTGGCAGTTAAATATTTTTTAGGAGACAGTGCGACATTTGACGTGATCCAAAGCTTAAGGATTATGATGCTTAAACAACGAATAGCTCCGCAAGGTCTACATATCGCCTTCATTAGCTTGGAAAAAGCGTTCGAACTCATAGAGATTTTATTTTGACGCCGCTACAATCTCAAATTGTACCCGAAACGTACACAAGAATAATACTACGTATCGAGACCTTTTAAAATTAAAATAAAATGCACAGCGGGTCGTATGGGGTTATCCAACAAGAGCCGTGATTTTAAATCAAAATAAAAACGCACATTTTTATGAAAAATGTACAATATAAACTCTGGGGTTAGTAATTTAATACAAAATCTGCCAAATATCGGCTTCGGCTCTACCTACAAATAGTCATTTTTTGCATGAAATTCGTGAATAACAGCTCTGATATTTTCTTTGGGTATACAAATCGTTGGTTGTTCATTGGAGTAGATTTAATATTTAACGTATCCCCAACAGAAAAATTCGGCGGCCAATTGAAGGTTCATTTCGAAAAATCACATGTTCAAGGATTTTGTCACACAATAGGGCCATTGGTTCACCAGCTGTGGAGCCAGCTTCAATTTGAAGCAGAAACAAGTCAGTCAACATCGTTCGATAACACAATTTATTCACTGAAACGGTTGCACCAGCATCATTTTCGAGAAAATATGACCACCAGTTCAAAGATCCCACCAAACTGTAACTCGTTGTCGATGGAGAGGTGGTTGCACTATTTCTCTAGGGTTTTCGGAGCCGAATTAGATGAACTTCTTAAACACCTCGAAGTTGTAACTACTAATGCTGACGTACTGGCTAAGCCGTGGATGATATGTGTCCTTTTCTACAGCACGCACTATGTTTTTCCCTTGTTTGGCGTCAGACTGATTTTGGCCGTTTCTTCCTCAAGACATACGAAAGCTGTGTTCATCCAATCATCACCAATATCATCAATGTGCTTCTTTTGTTGTCCATCACGATTCTTTGTAGGGCGAAGTTGAAAAAGTCACATGACACCCTGACGCCTTGACTAAAAAGTTGCTTGATATTGATTTGATTAATTCATAAGCGACCTTGATGGAGTAGCGGGGATTATTCATAGTTATTCTGCACAACTTGACGAGTTCATCATCTGAATACTTCATTCTGACTGACAGCGGTATTTTGATAATCATCGCCGTCACATAGTTTGCAGAAGTAGTCTTTCCATATTCTCAGCACCGACTGCGTCTTCTAGTTTTCCATATTGATCTATACAGGCTTCCATTCTTGCATTTTAGCCCTAGCATGTTCATTTTATTCTCTGATAAAACATTCGAACAACTTTCCTATATCAACTTCTTATTTCCTCTATCACGGACTTCTCGTGCTCTTTTTATTTCTTTCCGGCAAGCCTGAGCTCTTTTCTTCTTTTTTGCTCCGTGAGCTCACGGACAGTTCTCGTGCTTCGTACAATGTGATAGATCTGGCTGATAGTTGATTATTCAGGTGATAGCCAACTCCCTTAATAGATGTTGAGGTTATTCGTAAAACCCGAATCCAATGTCGGATGTGGTGCTATCCAGCCTGAATTTTCCGATGACCCGATCAGAGACGACTTTCTATGGTTAAGAGGATGGTTACCTTTATTTAAGATTTCCTAGAAGTACAAAGCAAAAAAAAATAATCACGGAAATAAAATTGTCGCAAATATCAGCGGTTATAACAAAACGTGATCTCATAAGAAGAACACGTATCGGTTGAAGTCTCCATATTAAGAAATCGATAGTTGAACGATATACGGCTTAGCTCATTAGCTGGATATGTCATGTCCTTCTAGGAAATTCAGTTCAAACAGCAATAGAGTTTTAAGGTTTAGCAGAAGTTCACACAAATACAAAAACTTTAGCAAAATCTTGACACAATTAATGAGGTAGTTCTAAGGTCCGCAAATTTGAGTACCTCTATGTATCACAATGAAGATACATGGGAGAAATATTTAGCATTAGTTGTTTCAACCGGGTCTTCCAATAGGGACTTCCGAATTTTGACAGTTGATAGTGGCCATATTGGTGAAGCTACATGTGTCAAATTTGCTGTCATCTATTCAGTCTGTTTTGTAAAATCATCATGGACGAACATAGCGTTCAACAATACGTCCAAATGATAAAATTGTTTTATCAAAATGGTTGTTCTGTTCAGGCAACGTTTCGCGCGCTTCTCCCATTTTACGGACGCTATAATCGTCCTACCAAGAGGACTATTCGCAGTATGGTGGATAAATTTGAGTCCACTGGTTCAGTAAACGATAAACGAACACCCGTACGTCGACGAAACGCAAGATCTGCCGAAAACATCGCCGCTGTCCGTGAGAGTGTGTAGGAGAATCCAAACCATAACTTGAGGAATTTTTAGTCGTGACTTGAGTGTGCACCCGTACAAAATTCAACTGACCCAGGAGCTGAAGGTTAACGACCATAGACAACGACGTGTGTTCGCTTAATGGGCTCTGGAGCAGTTGAAAACTGACCCTAATTTTCATCGAAAAATCATCTTCAGCGATGAAGCCTATTTCTGGATAAATGGGTACGTCAACAAACAAAATTGTCGAATTTGGAACGATACCAATCCACATGAGATCCATATTTCTTTGAGAACGACGTTGGCCAGGCTATCACCGTCAACGGCGAGCGCTATAGGTCGATCATTACCAACTTCTTTCAGCCTGCATAAGATGATATGGACCCCAACGACATACGGTTTCAACAGGACGGCGCTATGTACCACGCCACATTTGACATTCTGCACGAGCGATTCGAGGGCATGGTCATCTCACGTGGAGATGATGTGAACTGGACGCCGAGATCGTGTGATTTTACCCCGTTAGACTTTTTCTAAGTCGCAGGTTTATGCGAATAAACCACAAACCGCAGCGGCCTCAAAGCCCACATAACCCATGCCATCGGTCAAATTCAGCCTGATTTATTGGCCAGAGTCATAGAAAATTGAACATTTCATAGAGAAGCCGCGGCGGACATTTGAACGATGTTATATTCCATACATAATGACATCGAAAGACCTTTCAAACGAATAAAAAGTGTAGTTTGTTTTATTTAAATTTAAAGATGGGAGGCGCTTAATGAAAGACCCTTTAGAAGAGGAAGACTCAGACTTCATATCAAACATTCCTCACAGAGACTAAGTCTATGCTCAATTAACAAAAGAATTTTATCTTCGTTTACTATGAATATCCTCCCTTCCGCAGACACTTTAAAGTAAAAGCTTCTAAAAAATAACATGACTTTCTGTAACTGGAATAATTCTGCTAACATTACATTCAGGTCATTTCGAACTTTCAATAAGCCTCTTATACATATCGTAGTATCTCCCGCTTGCTTGGAATCCTAATTTACAAATGACACTAGGCACATCACGGGACTCCTTCTAGACGTATCATCTCCTCCAGTATCTCCTTCTGATATCTTCGTTCTAAAGATAGAGGAGAAAAGAGAGACAAAAAAACACATTCCTCACTTTTCCACATATTATCTATGAAAGTCGAATTAATTTTCTTTTCACTAACTTCTGCGTCCAACCAGAAACGACCGTCCCAACCGACCATCCGACCGGCAGGCCCACACAAAACTGTCTGTTTATTTTTTTTATTTACTCACAAATATGGCTTCAAAGCCAAGTTATTATACTTCCACACACATTCTACGTACTTCCTTTTGATACCCTTGACCCGCATTTAGGCTGTCATGAGGTAATCAAAAATGAGCTCTTTGCCACCGAATTAAGAGGTTTTATCTTTTTTTTTATCTTAAAGCCAATAAATTCTACATATACGGATATATAATATACGAGTACATACTCGTATACTTTTCGGAATGGTAGAATGGTTAAAATGGTTGGAATGGTTGGGATGATCAGGATTTGTCTAGATCCTTTTAAAAGTAAACAATTTGCAATATTTTCATAGACGAAACGAGTTCCTTCTTTGAATCTGATTTGGTGTTTGGAAAAGTTTCCCGAGAAGACGCTAGTATAGGAATTGAGGAGAGAACTTTTAGAAAGCGATTTCCTCAAATGGAAATTTAATCATACTTCATGCGATTACACATTAGAGGAAGAGCGCATACATGCAACACAGCACACCTTTGGTAGGAGTTTTTCAGTTGTCAGTTGGTTGTCTGCATCCAACCAAATCCAAACAGAAGCGAATTGGATTGCGGTTGCGGATACTGAGCACCAAAAACTTAATTCTAGATACATACTTTGAAAAGTTAGCATCGATACACATAAACAAACACAGAGCAAAAGGATAACAACACACGGAAGAGTATGGATAAAGTTTAGAGGAAAGTTTATTTTGAATTTTCAGGGAATTTTCCAAGTTTATCCAAGGAGGGCATAGTTTCACACAGATTGAATGGTTCGACACTATGGGAATGGAGCCGGAATGTGTCGAAGTTCTTTAGATACCACATTGGGTTTTGATGTGTGGTGCCGATGAAAGGATGGCTAGGATCTTCGGCAAAGCCTCATCCAGAGAATGAACTGATCTGATTAGGTTTAAACATCGATTAAGAGGTTAGGACCCAGAAGTACGAACATTGAAGTTTAACTGTCAGTTCTTAGACTGAAGAACTACCTCATATTGAGTGTGAAGTTGATTTAATTTATACCCCAAACCTAGATGAGGGTAAAATTCGGAAGTTTATAAGAGGTTTCCGGTAATTTATCTCACTACCTAATCAACGAAATGAAGGAGAGCTCTTCAGTACACAAACTTGATTAGGTAAGTAAATATCTGGATATGTGCAGATATACCCAAACATCGTTTAGTTGGCATGATTGCTATAGTGGTTGCTATTTGGCATTTAATTTACTTTATTAGTATGATTTACCATATTCAGGGACAAAGCAAATTTTAATATATCAATCTGCTTAATTCCTGTCAAGCTGTTTCCAGTTGTGCAGTGCTGTTAACTGTGGGCGCTATCTAGGTTTGGGTGTTCTCTGCTGCATTGTCTTTACGGAGCGAACTTTGCCCGATGGCAACATACGAGCATCACCTACTTGCCTAGGTGGCCACAACTAGCAAGCCTTTCCAATGGCGCCCTCCAAGTCGATTGAGATTCTCTTCTACTAGGGCGCGTCACTGGGTTAAATTCTAAGATCCTGCAGGCCGGGGTATTGGCATTCATTCGCTCTACATGTCCTAGCCATCTCAGGCGGCTGATGCGCTATACTGCTAGTATAGATGGTCATTGAATCATCTTCTCCTAAGTCCGTCAACGCAAACGGGATCGCATATTTTACGAAATGACCGAGGATATCTTCATCCACTTTCGATAGAGTCGATGCTTCAGAGCCATTAAATAGTACTTTGATGATCAAGGTCTTATATAGAGTCCTCTTAGTTTTTCTGAAAAGGGCTTTGCTACTCTATTATTAACCCAAAAACAGCGATTGGCAATAGTGATTATTCGTTTTATATCAGCTGAGGTGTTATTGACAGAATTTATACCAAAAGAAAGGTAGAGAAAGCGCATTACTTCCTCGAAATTGTAGCTGTCGAGTGTGACATTCTGTCCAATTCGTCGATGTTATGTGCCCCTGTTGACAGCATATACTTGGTTTTACCCCCATTTATCGCTAAATTCATTCCGGTGGCTTCTAGCAAACGCACCAATGACATCCCGCCATGTTTCTGTTTTCGCATAGACTTTTGAAAGTTTCTGCCTCCAGTGCTTGCTTATGAGTTCACCACAATTCTTTCAAGTATGATGTTACAGAAGCCACAAAACAACTTGTCACCTTGTCTAAAAGATTTTTTTACGTCTCGGTTAAGTCCTTGCTAAATTGAACGGAGCAGCGAGCGTTCTGTATCGTCATTCTGCACAGACTGACGAGTTTGGCAGGGATACAAATACTAGACATGGCTCTATGTAGCTAGTCTCTATAAATACTGTCATACGCGGCCTTAAAATCGATGAAAAGATTATGCATATTGATATGGACATTTTGAATTTTTTCTAGAGTCTGCTGGAGTGTGAAGATTTGGTCAATTGTAAGCTTTCCTGGGCTCAATCCGCACTAATAGGGGCCAATCAGGCCGTTAACGAAGGTTTCTAGATGTTCACACAATATAGCAGAGAAGATGTTGTACGTGATCTTGGGCAGACTTATATCTCTATAGTTGGTGCAGTTGAGGGGGTCTCATTTTTTCTTCATACTTCGGCCGGTAAGCCGTCAGGGCCAGCTTCTTTGTTGGATTTTAGCTTAGATACTATATTGCTATCCCTACTTCGTTTTGGTAAGGTGGGCGGAACTTTTGGCTTTCTTCGCTTAAGTTAATTGTGCTATTCTGCCTGAAGGAGGCATTTTGGGCTTCTTCGCCGTTTTTCCATATTCTCCACATAGATTACAAGTTTCCTTCTTTATCTCTGCAGTCTTTTATATGGGTCTTGTTACCTTAAAACGTTATTTCTACATGTTGGTAAAACCAACGATCGTTACTCCTGCAGTACAATTCTCAATATTTTCAACCATGCGCATCTCGTGCATTTTTCTTCTTCTTTCGGAGCAGCCGATGTTCTTCCCGTCTCTTCTGCTCGTAGGACTGACGGGCGACTTTTGTCTTTCGTACCAGTGCCGCTTTGTACGCTTCGTTTTTAGCTACATGTGCTTTCTGGTATTCTTCATTAAACCAGGGATTTCTTGATGGTGGCCGGGTGAAACCCAATACATCAGTTATGGCGTCTCTGATGACACATTGGTAGTGCCGCCACTGGTCTTATGTACCTGATGCTTGCAGCATACGAGTTGTCGAGGGTATACTCGTTCAGCGAAGGTTCTGTTGGTCTCTTGGGATTGCAGCGTTTCTACGTAATACTGGAGGCATGTCTTATGTCGAACGCAATATGATCAACTTGATTTAGCGTTTCATGATGCAGAGGTCGCCATGACACATGGTATATATTGAGATGATATTACTTTCCGGCGAAAAGTCAATAAGCCAAAGTCCGCTGTCAGACGTGGTGTTGTTTAGGCTATGCTTAACAACTGTTCTACCAAAGGTATCCTCCTTCCCACACTTAGGACATTGATCCCAGAAACATTCTTTGGTGCGTTGTTCTTGTCTGCCGTTCTGGAGTGGGCGCATATTAGGCTTATATTAGCGAAAGCCTGCCGAATTTCTTTTCCCTTCAGCAATCACCATAATATATATCACGGTTTTTCATCCTCCTTATGTCCGGCTCATCTTATCGCACTTCTTGGATTGCGGTAATATCTGCGTGATAGCAGTCATGGGGCTCTCCTAATTACTCCAATAGCTCCACATGACTTATTAAGGGTCCGAACATTCCGAAACTTGCAAGGTTCTTCAACAGTGAATCCATTTTTATCCGAAGCCATATGTTGGTTCGTCACATACGGCGTATACCAGTATGATGCATATACCGAGCATAGTAGTTCAGTACTTCAAGTCCAACGTCTAAAAATGAAATTACGGCTACTAGCATGGCGGGCAGAAGTTACTTATACTGGAGTTTTACCCAGCTCGAGTAGCGATTGAGAGTCGCCACACGAATAGCCCCCCTGTGAGGCGTGGGTTCCAGGTTGAGAAACACTGCACTAGAGATGGTTAAACAAGACAAGAACGTGAGAGCCAGTATTCATCCATTATTGTGAAAACAAAACAGCAGCAGTGTAATAACAGATAGAAAATAGCAGTTAAAGAAGAATTAAAAATGAGCAACATAAAAGGTAGAAAGTTAAGTACTTACAGATAAGTTATAAGGATTAAATTAATAAGAATAATAAAAATACAATACAAAAAAAAATTTGAAAGAAAAGGGGTTGCAAGGACATTTTTACTTGGTTTCTTCTGCCGCAGCAACATCATTTAAATGCGATAAACTCTTAATTATTGAGGTACTTCCATTAGCACATTTTTTCACTACCATTGTATAGTATTAAGTAAATACTGCAGCCAGTTGTTTGTTGCGCTTTAAGCTGGTGCCATTTTGTAGGAGAGAGCGATCTAATTTAGTTAGGTTGTCATTCAAATACACATAGTCCCCCGAAGTCGTTTAGACAAAGTTGTCTATTATTTAGTTTGCGGTAATCTGTAGTAGCTTTTAAAATTGAATTTTTCTCTTGTCGGTTGTTAAATTTGGCCATCACTAGATGATGATACCACTACCTGTTTTTGGGCGAACAGCTTGTTTTACTGAGGGAATAGGCAACATCGAGAGTAAAACAAAGCGTGTTCAGTCGTTCGCAGATCTCCGAGGAGAATAGATGTGTCTCGGCGTTTCTTAAAGTGAAAGAGTGAAAAAGGTTTTCTTCGTAAACATAATTGGTCGCAACTTTGTCAGTTGACTCGGTAGCCATACGGTTAGCGGCGTCGGTTAACAAATCGTGGGATACCGGTTCGAATCCCGGTTGAGACTTATAAAGTTAATTTTTTTTTTTTTTGTTTTTTTTTCCCCCTCAAATTGTGTACACATAATATTGTGAAATCAACAAGCAATAAGAAAAAAAAAAAAAAACCAAGTGATGGATGGTGGAGAGCGCCCCGCTCTTACCATAACCGTGGCGAAAGCCAGCAAAAGGAGGAAGAGGTTGAATACCCCTCCTAATCTTTCAAAAAAAAAAATAAGTGCTGTTTCCACAGCTGAAGACGATAAAGAGGAGGGGGGCTCCAACAGCTTCGCCTCTCAAATTAACAAGATAAAAAGCAGCATACAAAAGCTGGAGCAAGACGTGCTTGCTATTAAACAGAGGCAAACTGCACGAAGGCAGAGGGAGCAATCAGAAGTAGAGAGCTCCCTAAAACAACAACAACAAGAGCAGAAACAGCAACTGCAGCAACAACAAAACCATCAGCAGCCGAAGAAACAACTGCAGTAAAAGCAACAGCGGCAAGAACACCAACAACAACAAAAACAACAACAGCAGCAGCAGAAACAACAACAACAACAACAGCAGCAGCAGCAGCAGCAGAAGAAGAAGGAAGAGAAGGTGCCTCCGATCAACACCTACAAAATGGAGGTAAATGCAACCAAGGACCTGTGTAAGTTGGTCATTGGTAATAATTTTAATATAAAGAGATTGGGGAACGATCGCCATGCCATCCACTGTAATACAGTGGAGGGCTACGCGAAAGTGAAAGAGCTCCTAAAGGAAACGACGACGGAGCACTACTCATACACACCGAAGTGTGAAAAGCGGCAATCGATGCTGCTGAAGGGGTTGGAACCGTCTTCTGATCCTGAGGAAATCCTGGCACTGCTCAAAGAGAAGGAGTGCGAAGGACTCAAGTTTGTGGGGGTAAAGCCATTTACCACAGCTAGAGCCAGGCGGGAGAAACGGAGTCTGCCGTTCTTCCTGGTGCAGCTCAGTCCCGAAAGCCGTCTGGATAGTCTAAGGAGTATCAATGTCCTAGACTACCAGGTGGTTCACTGGGAAAAACTAAAAAGGAGCGAAGGCGTTATACAATGCGTTCGCTGCCAGAGGTTCGGGCACGCCGCGTCGAACTGCCAAATGCAGCCTCGATGCGTGAAGTGCGCAAAGAACCACAGTTCCGAGGAGTGTGCTCTGGGTAGGGACGGAGCATCCGATAGGAAGCAGCTCTCGTGCGTATTATGTGGGAACGTGGGACACATCGCAAACTATCGGGGTTGTCCTAAGTTCGCTGACATTAAAAAAGCAATACTGGCTCGGCAGCATAAGGTGGAGGTCAAACGTTCACCTGTTAGGTTTCGACCACCAGCCGTCACGTCCCAAATTTCCTACGCCCAAATGGCGTCAGGTAGGGGGGCTACGGTACAGCAAGCGACTGTTGCTTCTCCAGCGCCAATGCCGAGAACAACGGAAGCTGCACCTAACATGCTAGCCATCTTGCTCGCAATCCAAGGGCAGATGGCTCAGCTGCAAAAGCAGGTGCAAGAACAGGCCAAGCGGGTGGACCAGATTTACGCGCTGCTGCCGGGCCTAACGCAACACATGTCGTAATGGGTACGCACATGGTGGAGCAAACTTTGAAGGTCCTTGCGGTGAATGTTAATTCACTGATTAGGATCGAACGAAGAGCCGCGATGTTTAAATTGCTACAAGACCAAACTCCTGATGTGCTTTTCGCTAGCGAAACCAAGCTAACCGATAATCACAAACTGGAGTACAATAATTATATTGTTAGAAGGAGAAACCGGCCAGATCCAAACGTGGAGGTGGTGTCGCGATCTTCATTAAAGAAGGTATAAAATTTCGCAGAGTGTACAAGGGAGTGTTGCGCAGGTTCCGGGTGTTGGAGGCAGTTGTCATTTACATTCCGCTTCGCAGTGGAAAGCGGCTGTACTTGGCCTCTGTTTATGCAACTGAGGCTTCACAATCCACCCTATTTATTACAGAGCTCGACACGCTTTTTCGACTTCTGAGGCTGGAATCGGGGGAGATAATCGGCGGGGATTTCAACGCTAGACACAGAGATTGGGGAAATAATTTGCCAAATACTAGAGGGAACCTACTACTCGATTGATGGGGTCAGCACGATGTCATGTACAGACTCGGTCTTAAAGCGACGGATAACCCGTCGTTTCCCAGAGGCGGGTCTTATTTGGATCTACTGCTGTACGACGAACATATACGACTGACAGGTACGAATTTACAAGCGCTAAACTGTCTGCGCACATTCGTGTATGACAGCGACCATTGCGGTTTTAGCACCGAAATTACAGTTCCCAACGAAATTGCGGAATTGGAGGAGTTTGTCCAAAGATATTCTTACAACTACAGTAAGACTCGATGGACGCGCTTCTCCGCAACCTTGAACAGAGCGCTCTCCTCGAACACGCGCCACCCACCGTCCAATAGGAATTTGTCAAACGAGGAGATCGACAATTACCTAAAACAGATGGACGAGACAATTAAACAAACTATGGACACTACAATACCGCGGTATCGACGTACAACTAACGAAGACCTGTTCCGCAATCCTACTATTGACGCACTACACCGACAGAAAAGTAGACTTCTGTCAAGACTCAAAAACTTGTACAGACAGTTAACTGACAGACAAGATCCGGAGATTAGGACGCTGAAGTCGTCGATTAAAAATGTGCAAAAGTTAATAAAAGAAAATTACAGAATTGCTGTAAGCTCATATTGGAACAACAAGGTTCGGGCTGTAAACACCAGCAACTCGAACATGCTTCCGCAAATCAATAAACTATTTCGGAGAAAAAAACAAAACGACCTTCAGTGTCTTAAAATAGCCCGGACAACAGAAAACGAACGGTTACTGACAATAGCAGGTATTGATCCAAATGAGGCCGCTGATGATGACGACTTTTTTGTGATCGAGGATCCACAGGAGAAGGTTGAGGCCATAGGGGCGACTTTCCAGGAAGTATACAAGGCCACTGATACCATTGGCCCTAATTGCGACCTGGACAGTCGCGTCTTGGTACACGACTTCTGCATTCGAAATGAAATAGGGAACTGGCGATCCGAGGGCTCTGGTTTCACCCGGTTTAGCGACGAAAATATGGCAAATAACGTCATTGCCAGAGAAGGTGACCTACCCCCGTTCATTTCGAAGCAAAAACTCCGTGAGATCTTCGACACAATCAGGGCTAAGAAGTCAGTGGGGGCCGATGGTATTCCAAACATCGTGCTTCGACATCTTCCTCTAGAAGCGGTCGACATGTACACCACCCTGTTTAATAATGCAATGAATAATGCACATTATCCAGCGCATTGGAAAACGGCGGTGGTTCAACCTATCCCCAAAAAGGGAAAGGATATATCCAATCCGGCGAATCTCCGGTCGATAAGTCTCCTTCCGAATATCAGTAAGGTTTTTGAAAAAGTAATCAATAGAGCTCTGTCTAGGTGGGTTGAGGACAAACATATAGTTCCGGATAACCAATTCGGTTTTAAGGCGGGACATGATATCTCACATGCCGCGTCTAAACTGGTGTCCGATATCCAATGGAATAAAGGCAAAAAACAATGTACTAGTGCCTGCCTTGTTGACTTGGAGAAGGCCTTCGACACCGAATGGTTAGAGGGTCTTTTCTATAAGCTGACTAGGCTGGGGATCAGCAAACCTCTCTTGTACATTCTTTATAATATGCTAACCAACAGACAGTTCATCGTGAAAAATGGCGATGTGACTTCTGTTGGAATATTTCAAATTAAAAATGGTCTTCAGCAGGGCGCGGTCAATTCGCCGATCCTATTTAACATTTATACAAGCGACTTGATAGGTTCACTTCCCCATACTATTGCGTACGCAGACGATTTGGTAGCGTACAGAACAGGTCCAAAAATCGAGGTCATTAATACTCTCTTGCAGCGTGACTTCGATAAGATAAGACGATTTTGCGATGACTGGAAGTTGAAAATCAACTTTCAGAAGTCGGAAACCATTCTCTTTAGGACGCCGTTGTCTGGAGCCTCTAGGGATACCAGAAAAAATTGGCGAAAGTTCTCAATCATTAGACAGCACGGACAACCTCTTGCCTGTCAAAATGTAGTCAGATATCTTGGGATCTGGCTAGATCAGTTTCTGTTTTGGCAAAAATGTAGATGCTGCTCTGGCCAGAGCTAAAGGTGCTTTTGCCCTTACAAAGAGACTGTTTTATAGCAGCCAACTCGATGCGAGGGTAAAGGTAATCTGCTACATGGCCCTTATCAGGCCCATGCTGGTATTTGGTTGTCCCGTGTGGTTCAATGTACGAGCAAGCTTAATGGAAAAGATTCGGGTGTTTGAGAGGGCTTGTCTTCGCTTGTACAGAACACCAGAGTCGGAGTACAAGAAATTTTATCCTAATGAAGTCCTTTACAATAGGGCGAACCTAATACGAGTGGACAACTTCGTAATTAAGCTGACTCGAAGGCACATTGCAAGAGCAATGACCTCAATGAATAACCTGATATCTGGGGCTTACTACCCCAATTACCTTTACCACGAGAGTGTGCGATCTGACGGCTTCGTTCCACCGGAAGCATTCCTCTACCTAGTTGATCCAGGATATATCAGCGGTCCCGTTAATCTTCCATGTCACTCGGACAGCTGGGGACAGGCGACTCAACTACAACAGCAACGTCGCACATGGCAGTGTGGATCGACTCAGGTTCAGTAGGGCGGTGGGGAATAGCGATAAGAGGGATGTCGTTCGGCAGCACCAGCATTTCTGGTGGTTGAATGATGGGGAAGATGTTTCGTCGTCGTTTCCGTCAATTACGGACCAGCCTCACTAATGAGGCAGAGCTGACCAATCTGTTTTCTCTGTGAATAGGATGCTTGCATAGGTTTAGGTTAGCATTTAAGAAACATATACATATATCAGTGTATACAAAGGTGTATACGGATATATGTATATGATTGTGTATAACGTCTATGTGTTTATGTGTGTATTGTACATTTAGTTTAGGTAGGCTAAGGTTTATTTTAAGTTAGATACTAAGTTTTTATTAAAAAAAAAAAAAAAGTCCATATGCTAAGTTTTGTTAACAATTTTTTTTCTTAACTTTAAGTATAGAAAATAAATATCCATAAAGAAAATGTAAATGAGGTCGAAAGACATAGTTATAAGAATTTAGAGTAGCTTAGAGTGCCTGTGTGGGGCCAGTAAGTTAGTATAAGGTTGCTAAGTAATTTTAAGCTAGCATTTAAGCATTTTTTGTTAGTATGTAAGAGTTATTGATTAGAAAATAAAATGCGTTTAAAACTAAAAAAAAAAACTAAAAAAAGCGTGTTCAACATTTATTTAAGGTTCTCTTCTGGCAATACAGAGCCATTAGCACTAGCTGCAATATATGTATACATATATAATCTTACTAATCTAAAGCTGTATTCGGAGGATTTATACTAAAATGGTTTGATTCATATCTCACCAAAAGGAAGTAAATGGTTAGAAAAGGAGGTATATTTGGTGAGTGTTGCGAAATAAGAACTAGTGTTCCACAAGGCGCTGTGCAGGAGCCAATATTATTCTTATTATTTATAAACTCAACCTTTTACCTTAGATATGGAAAGCGAACTTACGGGATTTACTGTTAACATAAGCTGTGCACTTTCTAGCAACTCTGTCTTCGATCTAACAGCTGATATCAAAAATGGCTTAGAAGTATTGAGACATGGATCCCGTTTGCATAAAATCATACTATTTAATATTTCTACCTTCCAGTTTTTACTACAACAATATTGATGCCACGTGGATCTATGATCCTCTTACTCATGGAATCAATTTGAGCTAGAGTAGAAGACTGTTAACGTCTATATACGTTAGATCGCTTAAGTCATTGTAGAAGAAAGCTCCTAAGTGAAGTTTTCTTCTTTGGAAAAGAGATGCAAATGTACAGAGCAGGTGGAGGAGTATGTTGCTTGTAAACGCACTAAACCTTTTCGCATACTTGCATATAAGGCAGTGTTCAGTGATGACACCTATGATGGAGCTGAGATGTTTCCTATTTAGAAGGATCAAACTCTTAGAGCGATTCAAATCCAGATGTGTTGGTCCAATAGTCCACCTAAGGTTTGTTTTTTTATTAGCATCCAGCTTTAATATTGATTTGCACGTAGCTATTGGTATAGGCATAACGTTTTCCGGTCGAATAGGTAGAGTGGTTCCAATTTTAGCGAGTTTGTCAGCCCTAAAATTCCTTGGAATGTCTGTGTGGCCCGGCACCCAACAAAGGTGAAGGTTGAACTGCTTTGCCATCACCGTAAGAGATGATCGGCATTCGAGGGTCTTGCAAGAATTTAATGAGACTGAGTCCATTGACTTGATAGCAGCCTGATTATCCATAAAGATGCGGATATCCTTTGCAGATATGTATCACGTTTTTCTTCAGCCAG
This sequence comes from Volucella bombylans, assembly GCA_949129095.1. Classification (NCBI taxonomy): domain Eukaryota; kingdom Metazoa; phylum Arthropoda; class Insecta; order Diptera; family Syrphidae; genus Volucella; species Volucella bombylans. The sequence continues at coordinate 147,604,472 of OX422140.1, read as the reverse complement.
AACAGAGCTTCTTTAATCCGCAAAATTTCCGCCTGGAAAACGCTACAGTTATTTGGAAAACGGAAGGAGATGCGAAGGATCTAGAGGGGAAGCTTACATGAAAGTTTTTATCAAACCAAAGTTCGGGTATAGTGTAATAGATGTTCTCTGTGAGGATGCCTAATATATTAAGAATATTAGAACGGCCAACTAAATTATTTGTCCGCTGTGTAGTCACCTTAAGGCGAATAGCTGCAGTAGCAGGTACTTGGATGCTGAAGATATCGAGAGGTGTTAAGTGAAACATAATATCGAGCACCGCAGAGGGAGTAGGTAAGTATCGGTCTTCTCACTGAGATGTATTGCCAGTGGTTTATGCGAAGTTGAATGACCCATTTTTTGCAAGAGGACAAGATCAGTTTTATGGGGGCTTACTCCCAATCCACAGCTATCTGCCCAACGGGTTAATCTGCTAATATTTAGCTGAATGAGTTCTATAATTGTATTAAGATGCTTACCTAAGACGGTTATAGCAACGTCATCCGCATAGTCAATAACCCTGCTAACACCCGCTTCCAGGTATATCAGCAGTTCATTAACCACGAAGTTATAGAGAAGGGGAGAAAGGATACCGCCTTGCTGCGTACCTTTGCTGACACATCTTTTAGCAAAAGCCTCACCCAGTTTGGAGTTGATTATCCTGCTATTTAGCATAAGACTGATCAACTCCCCAAGTAAGTCGTCACTTGCAGAGCTGATAGCGCAGTCGTGATTGGGGATGTGTTGACGTTGTTAAAGGCGCCCTCTATGTCCAGGAAAGCAACCATTGTGTACTCTCTATATTGTAAGGATTGTCCGATGTGGCTAGTCAGTGAATGCAGATCCGTTTTCACCGACTTTGACAAAAGTTTTGGATCAATTTTAGCTAGTATATGGATATCAATCAGTCGTTCTAGAGTTTTCAGAAGGAACAATGATAGACTTATAGGTCTGTGGTCATTTGGGACGAGAGCATTTTCCGGCTTTGGGAATGAAAGCTACATTGACTTCTCTCCGTGATAGTGGAATGTGGATCAGTTCAACACAGGTCCTCATGATATTCTCTAGCGTAGACAGGATAATATCTTATTAACTTTATAGCTCGGCAGGTATTATACCGTATTATAGTCAAGCTCGTTGGTGTTACGCGGGTGACTTAATAGTTCAGAAGATAGTGTTTTTAACAGTTAATCAGTTCTCCGATAATTCCGGAATGCTGGTTGGCTGGGAGGAGCATCAGCCAGGGTGAATTAGATGTATCTGTCATCTGAAAATGAGTGTTTATACGATACCATCCAGTCCGTTAGCATTTGAGTGATGTTGTCGGAGACAAGAATGATATCTAGCACTTCCTGTCGGTTTCTTGTTATAAAAGTGGATCTATTGCGAATGTTGCAAACAATGGGTTTAGTATTTATAATATAATCCAAAAGAGACTCACTTCTATCTTTGATGAGGCCAGTTTTTCGCCTTCTAGCTTCCAATACCACTCTTTCTGGGTTATCACCAGGAAGAGGGCCCATATTATCGTGGCCAAGATATGCCGATGCTTGGCCAAGATATGCCGATAATATACAAGTTCTAATCTTACCTTTGTCTCTTGCATAGAGCGGAGCGTATAGGTGTTCCAAGTCCACGAACCATGCCTTCTACTATCCATGGTTCCTGGATTAGGGACATCATCATTCTCATACCACTAACTTTAGAAAGTGCCTGCTAAAAAAAAACCAAAGCGTTGCACGAGGAAGCTCTTAGAAACTATTTGTAATGGTCTGGTCTAGTCGGAATTGCAATATTATTATTATTATTATTTTCGAAAACCGTAATTATAGTATTTTTTCTTTTAAATTATTATTTTTTTAACTGGAACTATATTATTGACTTAATTATATTTAAATTTAATAAGTTTTTAATATTGTATTTCTTGAAAGTACGTTAAATAGCTGAAAGCCCTTAGAAAATAAGTTGTTTTGCGTATGCGACCATCTATACATATTATTATGGTAACCGGAAATCGCCAGCATTTCTTAGTTGCTGTTAATGCACATGTACTTACTCTTTGATACATTCAGTTTCAATTTGTCAGTTGAAAATTACATCTATTTCACTCTGTAGAAAAATTTATGTTATTACAAACTCGTGTATTATCTTGCAACTCGTAAGGTCCTAACCTCAATCGCTGATATAAAGCAAACAAAGTAAAAGTCCATTACCGAGCCTTGGGATACACCCATGGCATATTTATATAGCTTTTGCACTAAGATATTTCAATCAACGTTTTCAAATGCTCGTTAAATACGAGTACCAAGAAAATTGTCAAACTTGCTTTGCCTTTTTTCAGTCATTTATGAGCCAGCGCAGTCTCACAGGAATGTCCACGACTGAATCCCGGTTGCTACACTCAAGGAAGTCGTAAGTTGCTTACAAACCACAAATTTCATATGTAGACAATATTTTAATGGGATGTTGTGGATTGGTACATTTCTTTTGCAACTGTTATACTCGTAATGTCTGTTCGCTGGTTCGTTAAAGAAATGTTAATTAATCTTAGTAATTGAGGCAAAATTTCTTCTTTTCAATCTAATGCTATTTTACAACTGAGCTGTCACACTTCTTAGTCTTATGATTTCTAAAGCAATTAAATCGATAGTTTGGAAATTAAATTCATTTTCATTAACTTGTATTGGAGTTGAGAACATACGGAAATCTAATGTTTATAACCTTAACACTATCAATAAAAAACTAATTATAATAGGCACAAATTTACCTTACATTTAGACAAAACATTTGGATTTCCGATTTGCAACCGGCTAATTTACAGGTTCGTTTTGCAGAATGATCTAATTCGTCGGTCATATGACCAATATCATCGTAAGGGGGATCCAATGATAATCCATATGATTTTTTAACGCCAGATAGTCCTGCTTTGTGTGTTTCTTTTGTAGGTCTACCAATTGATCTTTTTTCTGGCTTTTGTTGATAGTGGCATAAAGCATTATCAATTTGGGCACAGAATTTCGGTAGCTCCGCAGTACCTCCTCCAGTATAGATTCGTCTATCGATTTCTTCCTATTAGACAGTCCATAAGATATACGCCCCCATATGATAGATGTGCTCTCTAATAATTCGTGGACAATCAACTTCAATCAATTTTTTATTTTTCGATCACATCTGCATCATAAGCAGTGCCCACATACTCCTCCATATAACCTCTTTTCTGGTCTTGGAGTGCTTTGTCAGATGACAGCTTGCAGTTATTTACTCGAGTGGCAAGAACTATGCCCATAAATTCCACATAAATTCCACCACCTCATAGGTAAACTAGATGTGGAAGCGACGTATAAATATTGTCGAAATACAAAACATGATTTTTGAATTCCGCAGCTGTTTGTGTTAGACGGATGACAACATTACCAGTTACTCCCAAATCGGAAGTATTCGGCAGCACCACATTATCATTTTCGCCATAATAAACTTCGAACAGGTACGAAAAGCCAGTAGAATCGTATAAAACAAATAGCTTTATGCTCCATTTATGAGACGTATTGGGCCTATACTGTCTGAATGAGCTAATCATCTTTTTGGACAGCATCTGCTCGTCCTTACGATCTTTCATTATTGAGAAGTCATTAAATTGGATATATTTTCTAATAGCATAAAATTGGATCAATGTCATGACTCTACGTATGGATTCAAATGAATGTTCTAACCAGTACTCTTCTAGGCTTGGGTAACGATATACTGACATGTAAATCAGTATCCGAATGTACTGCCTAATGTCCACATTAGTGACCTGGAACTTGGTGTTCACATCCTGGTTCCGAGCATTCAAATTAGTGTAATGGCAGATTTTTTCTAACAGATCATCACAGAAAAAATATTGAAAACATTCAAATGGTGTTTTCAATTCATGAAACCGTTCAGGACATCTGTCATCTCCACGAAATACCACCGCGTTGCTATCTAGTTGCAAGTTTTTTTTTTCGCCAAGTTATTTTTTGAAAGTTTGCAGATTTAGGGTCAATTTCCACCAGGTTTGAAGTAGGGGGGCTTACTTCAAACCGGATTCGGTTGCACATCCGGTCCTGCTTCTTCTTTTTCTATTGGTGGTGGACGAGGTCTTTTTTCACGTCTTCCTTTCAAGCGTAGATGATCAATTCTCGTAGACGAAATCATTGTGGATGTACCTGCTTGAGATGACGACTCTCTTTCTGGATCTTGTTGTTGTTGATCAATCAAAGAAGAAGGCGGATTGCTAGAATCGAAGTATTACAGCTCTATTCAGAAAATGAGTAGAAGATGATCTTCCCAATTCAGGGACACAATCGTCAATTTGTTCCCCATCTTCTGGCGATACGCGATAATCTGGATCTTTTACATTGTTGTCATCTTCAAAGTCGCCGATCGAGTCACTTTCATCACCAGATTCAGTATCAGTAGGAACTGAATCCATAATTTCTTGGATCTGTCCGTCACTCATTTTGGACAAATTATATACCCGATGTCATTCAGGCTGAGAATGAGCCACATTCTTCTTCTCTTTGGGCATTTTATCAGACATATTAGTTGACATATGAAACGTTTGATGGCCGGTGGTGGGCAATTATTTATTGAAAAAACATAAACCACTTTGGTAATCACAAAATATAATCAATTTCCTACTTACCAATAATTTTTTTCACTTCCACAAACAACGACAAGTATTTTAAAAAAATATTTAAACTTTTCACTTTGTAGACCGACTATTGTTTCTTTGACTCGCATTGACAATTCGTTTCTAGCTAACGAAGGCCAAAAGGCGGTCTATCCTGCTATAGGCTTAGTTTACCTCGTCTTATTTCGGAACAATGCTTTTACAGCTACCGTATGTGCTCTGGATACCGCTTTCTTCGCTTCTTTTTTGCAAAGTTTGTTTAAGACGTATTTTATTGGTTTCGCTATTTCCCCTATATATGTTATGTATTACGAGTATATAGCCAACGCTTTAGTGGTTTGCCTTTTATTCCTGAAAGAAAAACCGTTGAACCATCAAGTTTCTTTCGAAACACCGAGCAGAAATCTTGCACTAGTCTTCCAAGTTGTTCCATATACTTTGCCCGCTTAGTACTTCCTCATGGTTTATGGCATTTTGCGCCCATAGCTGCCCTCTTGCGTAGTCTTCTGTTTTTTGTTGGTTTAACATATTCTGTCATTAAAAGTTGATGCTAGCTCGTAAGTGGACTGTTCAATATTTCTTTAGAATCTTTTAGTCATTGTAGCTCTACGTTGTATCAGTAGCTCTCCGTTGTATCAGTATCAGTTCCTATATTCTATAATAGATATAAAATGCTTCTAGTTCATCGAGCAGATATCGAGGCTTACATCATTGCCTAAAATTGTTTTGGAACCCTCCTTTCCATTAGGGATACAATATATAGACTCTGATCTAGGTTCTGTCTATAACAGGTAGATTGTTATTAGTGTCCGCAAAGTCTTGGGTGTCCCCATGTTAGAATCGTTTGCTGCACTCTGCAACAAAGTGGCTGATAGTCTGTCGTTGGGCTCCGCATTTGCCAGTGGGAGAATTAACATTTCCCCGGTGGAACAACGAATCCGCGCATCTTCCGTGGTAGAGCATCTAATGATGGATTCAAGATGGTGATGCTGAACAAGTAGTACTCACATTGAAAACATCATACCCAAACTAGTCAGCGAGTTTCAGACTTTAGTCTCTGGTGTCATGACAGGATCATATCAATGTCCTCGTGGATGGGCAGTTCAGTGTTTACAAGCGCTTTAATACGTTCCCACAATGGTGTACTTAAACATCGCAGATGAGATGGGGTAGTGTTGCACAGTACATGAAGCCATCGTGTTGGCGTTGATCATATGGTGTCGGAAATGAGTCCCACGTTGTTGTTGAGTTGGATGTACGCCTTGCGCACATATGCACTATTCAACCACTTTGGAGCGCAGTATTCCGCTTAGGAGTATAGAAGTGAAAATGCGGCAGTACCGAGCGTTGATGAACTTGAACCGTAGGTTGGTCCAGTGAGAGTTTTTGGATCATGTGTTTGCGGATTTTGAGTATTCCAGTAACATTTGTAAGGGATCTATCTGAGGTTACTAGATACTTTGGGTTTCGGCTGTGATTAAGTGAAGTGAAGCGAAGACATTCAATCTATAATTCGCTAGTTAGCTGGCAAGGTGAAAGCACCAGACTTCTGTTTTAGACATGCTTGGGAACAGTCTTCATCATCTAAAATATACAATGAGTTGCTCAAGGTCTAGGGTTAGGTTTCTTTCTGTATTCGTTATATCCTTATCCTGAGTGGCGATTGCCAAGTCATCTGCTTATCCAAATTTCTTCGATGTGGTCGCCGGTATATCGCTGATGTAAAGATTAAAGAGCAATGCTCTTTAAGCTTTCTCACTTTGATTTTGTTATCACTGATGAAGACTTGGAACAGGCGGTTTGAAAGTAGGTTATTGATAAGACGCGATATCCTTAGGCCCGGGATTGCTTTCAGCAGTTTAAAGAGATCCCCATCCTTCCAGACAGTTTTATACGGTGCGGTTAAGTCCTCAAATCCTGCCTCGACGAGTGACGTCCGTATAATTTCTACCCGCAGGAAATCCATCTTATTTGATAGGTATAAGCTCGTTGATGGTAGGGTTTATCCGATTATATATAAGGCCTTCGGGTAGTTTATAGCAAGTACTTAAGACTGCGTCGCTAGGCTTTCCTAGCTTCAGAATGACTATAACTTTTGTTCATCTGAACGCCGTCTGGATTACGCCTGATTCAAGTATGTTGGTTTAGAATTGGACCAGAATTTCTTCCACTATGTGCAGCAAACTCCGGATAGAGTAAATCAAAACTTACGGCTTTTGATGTTTTTAGTTTTTAAAATGCGGGTATAAAATTGCCAGAAAAATGTGATTATTGTGGGGGATTTGATCTTGAGGTTTCTCAGAGCCCATTGGCGTTATGAAAAACATCCACTATGTGGTTGGCCACTTTGTTCGTGTACATACAGGAGTTTGTGCTATTGGATCTACTGCTTCCTCCGAGTTTGCGAAGGAGACTCAATGCTTACCTGCTAGAGTAGGTGAAGCTAAGGTTTTTGACCGTTGATATGCATTTCTTTCTGCGGGTGTCGTCAAGATATCTTAGTAGTTCTTAGCCAGTTTTGGGGTCTCCAGATACCTTAAAATTGTCGTATAGTCGCTCACTTTCTTCAGTCCGTCCAGGTATGCACTCTTTGCAAAAACGTCGTTGAATATGTTTCTTGGCAGTTGCCGTAGCAAATCTATCGTAGTTCTGGGTCAGCGGCGGAATAAACCTTAAATATGAGTCGAGACCGTGAGAGAAGCTATTCCAATCAGCCTTGGTCAAGCTCCAGCCCGGCTTTTGTACGGAAGCTGTTAAAGGAATCTGAATTTCGATATCAATTAGGACTAGATAGTGTTGGCTATGGTGTTCTGCATCACAAGTTACGAAGCACAGGCGAGAGTTGCTCTAGCCTTTTGAGCATCGTCCGTTATAGTATGTGTATCTTGGCTACTTCGATGTTTAAATAATACTTTTGAATCTGCTTATACCTTCGACATTAAGTTGGCATAATCGAACAGGAGGTCCGATATGCCTTGTCAGTTGGCGCTGAAAAGTGCCGGCTGTTTTGGTTATTGTTAAAATGGTAATATTAGCGTTAGTGTTGTTTTGTTTGCAATTGGTTAATTTGTAGAATAGCAATAGGAGTTAGCTTCTTGTCTGTCTTTCTTAAGTGATAGATCATTTAGCGTTTTCCATGGTATACTACGAAGAGGCGATCTATCATTACACACCAATCTAGACTATAGAGAACCGTTGCTGTTTGGAAATGCCTTAAAAAACTGGTTATGGATCTATTTGATCGGTTACAAGGATTTGCCGTATTTTAAGGGATGAAAAAAAAACATAAGTTTCAATAGACTCTTATATAAAAGAAGGTGAATGCTTCCTCGATGTATGCCTTCTGCAACTCAGGACAGAGTACTATAGATGTAGGCACACTACTTCTAAATTGTGAAATAAAAATGTTCATTCCTGCAGTTGGATTGCTTTGAGGATTGTTGAATGGTAAGGGGTGGATTATAGAAAAACAAAATTGGAACCAAAGTGATTACAATGAAACACATCAATCAAGCAGAAAACTCAATAAACAACACTCTGCTTGGCTATAGAACCCAAAAGATAATGATGATTGATGGTACCATATCCAAAATTGTTACTGCCAATTGCACATTATCTCCATCCACCCTTAAACATACGTTTTTTGTTGTTTTTTTTTTTCTCAAAAATCACAACTTTGAAATTTTATTGCCACAGTCAGCGGTAGTCTTCATTAAATGTTTACCAAGTTTATGTGTGGAATAAGCACCTCAATCCCGTATCCTATATTCCCTACACTATAACCTTTCCAAGTGCTAAAGGAATAGCAAATCCACTTCTATATATCCCTGTGACTTTATATTTAGTTGTTATTAATGCAAAGCGTGCAAATCTCCCTCGTTTCGTCTCAGCCGCTCCGTGTTTATCCTTCCCTGCGGAGTGGTTGCATATCCTTGCAAGTCGAACACAAAATTGCAACAAAAATAAACTGTAATCATGGCGTATAAAGTACAACCGTGTGGAGCATGTTTACTATATTTGCACTGAATATGAACTGGAGTCGTATCTGGGAGTACCATCGTATGGGTAGGTGTATGTGCTAAAGTGGTACCTGGGTTCATAGCATTTGGAGCTCTCACTCCCAAACTCCCAACTCCCATCGTATTATACTTTTATTTGCAAAAAGCTATAAACTCTGAACGAAATGAACTTCCTGGGCTCATAAGATGTTTCTTCTTTTTGCTGCAAGGATACTGTACGTGAATTATTTTTGTTGTTTTCTTTCCTTTTCTAGGTCCCTGTAAGATTACCCCTTGCCTCATATACTCTCTACTTTCCGAAACATGTTAGTCTTCGGCTCTATATTGCTTTACAACACTACCGAGTGTAGTTTAAGGTTGCACTAGCAAGGCACCTTAAGAAGTTTACACACACACATACAAACACAGAAAATGAGAATCTACCCGTGCCGTACATAGCACGTAAAATCCGGATGTTGAGGAAGCATAACTCTTGCATGCCTTTATCCTATGCTCCATTCAATGCTGTTAACACCAGCTTCCAACAAATCCTTGCTACCAGCAGAAATAATATTTTAAGAGATTTTATTGCACCCTTTAGTGGACGGGGCCGGGGTGAGCACTCTTCAAGGTTTCGTTTTTACTTTCCTTGAGCTCTAAGTCTACTCTTTCTAATTCCCCTTCGTAACAGAAGGTGTCTATCAGGGTTACCAGAAACACCCATTTGGGTTACAAATAAAATATTTTTGAAAATTGTCAGATTTTTAACAAATTCGTTATTACTCGCAGATCACAGTCCACAAAGGCTCTGGCATTTATGGTTGTGGTGGCAAAAACCCACTTGGCAAGTGAAATAATATATTTGCAGACAGTCCCAACGTCGTTTCAGGATATGGAAGAACTTTTTTGAAACAAAATTATAACTGAGACCTACCAGCCAGATTTACGGAGACTTTTCATCGAAAATTTCGTCAAAAGGACTAAAGTGTGCCATCAGTCACCTCCATGTCTTCACTCTTCATTAAAATTAAATCTGAACTTTTCAAATGAATACCCCGTTTTTTTTTTCAACTTTCAAATAAGGGGACACCATATATAAGTCGTAGGCCATAGGAGAATGGCGTCAAAAATTGGCACGATTAGAAACTCAATCCACATCTTTTAAGGCGTAATATGGCCTTATTAATTGAGATGGTCTATTAGAGCATCTAAAGTACGGCCAGTTATATTGGGAATAGAAATTCAAACATATAGCCAAAGATGCAGCCACAGTGTACCACCGCGTAGGCAGTCAAACACATTGTTCCTTCTTTTGAGGGTTTCGGGTTGTTCTACAAATTATTGGTAGAAACCAGCTGCTGGTAACTCTGAAGGGACTCTTCACTGTTGTATTGACAATGCTTTACACACCGATACCCTGACGAATAGTGAGCTGCAGACTTATAAGTCTGACTGCCTTCATATTAAAGAACTGTCTACGGTAAACTTTAAAATCTGCTACGAAGAATTGAAAGCGCACAGATCGAACACAGGGTAAGAATTGCATGTTTTGCCCTATATCCCTGCGGTAAAATCTTTGGAAAGAAGTGAGGCCTTCAACCAAAGATGACATTGTGGATGTACATAGCCATTGTGCGTCCAATTCTCACCTACGGGCCCGCGTTGTGCAAAGGCTACAACCTCATAAAACTAAAAAGTCTTCAAAGAATAGCCTGTATAGGCAGCACGGGCGCTATGTGGTCGACCCCAACGGATGCCCTTACTGTGCTCCTACATTTTCTATATAGCACAGTCAGACTCAAAAAACCTGGGTGCTGGACTGCACGACCTTACGGCCACAGCAACATCCTGGACTGATACCAAACGGCATGATCACGTTGATCACAACCGACTACATCACATCCAAACTAAACTTCAGGAAAGACTTCCACGTGCATAGGTTTTCCCACGAGAGCTCAGTGGAAGAAAGACGAAGTATTGTAGTAAGGGACTTCGACACGGTCACCATCACACAAGCCTCTAAAGTGCTGTCGACCTTCTCACCTATCACCCAGAAGGGTTTTTTGGATCTACACGCCTAGAATAAGATTAATTAAGACCTACTTTTACGGACTGCCTTGGCTGCATGGGGCTTTTCATAACACGCTGGGTTCTGCTTGTTTTGATGACATTGCATGCCGACTATCTTTCGATTCTGGTCTTGTGGACATATCGTTTGTTATCTGTTACTGCGAATCCCGACCCTTTCCCAGTACTGGTTTCTGCCTGCAACTAACTATATATGGGAAAAGCGGAGCATTTGAATCTGCACCGACAATCAAACTGTGCTTAAGGGTTTTCTGAATCCTTTCATGACGAATTCCAAGCTAGTTCGAGAATGCAAAGCTTCACTGAACGCAATCGGAAACCCGAATTTAATTATTACATATATCAAAATTATGTTTTGTTTTTCTTCAGTCCGTCTATTCCTTTGTTTCCAATTGTTCTAAAACTTAGAACACTGCACTACCTCTGAATTCCATAGCTCCTTAGAATTCTTGTGCAGTGTTTATTCGAATTATGTACAATACTTCTACTGAAGCTGGCAACACTCACGTCTATCCAAAAGCCTCCTAACACCCCAAACCTAGCAGAAGGGGTTGAAGATTTTACAGTTTTTAGTTGCAATCGTTGGTCTGGTCACTACCAACTCCTACTGAAACGAACTCAATTCATGAGATACATTTGTCTCGGTTGCAATTATTTGTTCATTTAATTTCGCTTTGTGTTTAGTTTAGTAGAAAAAGTAGAGTAATAACGGTTTCCATGATCACGATGACCATTACAATTATTTTCTTATTTTGCTTTCAGGTCGGCAGTGAAGACACCGTTCTCCATCAGGCCGTTGAGAGCTTATACTGGGCATCGCGAGATCTGACAATACAAGTAAGTCTTACACAAACACCTAGGGAGGCTTGTATTGTAGAATATAATGCAACATTTGTATGATGGGTAAATTTTTTTAAATAAATTAATTTATTGCTTTCTTGAACAGTTACTGCCTTCTCATTACCACAATGGTCAATTGACGTTACGTTGTACAGCGGAAGTTGGTCAAATCTATGCTGAAAGTACTGAGGCGCCACTCTGGAGTTCGAGAAAGGAACCAGTGCCAGAAAGAGGTGAGTTTTTTTTATCTTTATGTGTGTGTGTTTCTTCTTTTAGCTTTTTCTGTGCAACCTCCTTCGGCCGCCTTTATGCATTTTGGATATCTTTGCTCTTCTGTACTTTCCTATGTAATAAGTAATAGCCTTTCCAAGGATACACGAAAGAAGAGGAAACAGTTTTTTTTCATGTTAGGAGGGAGGTGTAGGAATACTGATGATGTCGGGAAGGAAAATTTATTGGACCATAGAACTGGAACGGCTAATTTACATTTTATAATCGATTTTTTTTCACCCTTCCATGGCTGTCGTTCAGTGTGAATGTGTGTCTGTGTATATGTAAAACTCCATGGCATGGCTTAGGTTGGTTTTGAGTTCCATGGAGGAGATTTACACCACCGGATTCGAAATGAACAATGATTTGTTTTTATGGTGACATAAAGGGTTCTGAATGGAGCCGGATTATGGATAATTTCTCGTTCATCTTGTTCAGGTTTTTATTCAGATAGAATGGAGCTTATAGCCATTTCGAACGAAGGGAACAGAGAATATAAAGTGAGGTTGTAAAGTTGCCAAGTAGAGAGGAGATAATATCTAAAAGTGGCGGTTGGAAGTGGAATTTCAATTCGATGTTCTTCATGTATTCTTGGTGGGAATTCCGTTCTGCTTGATTGGATTTTATTTGCTTTTATAATACAACGCATACGGATAGTTGTTGTTAAAGTGCTTTTTGGTTAGGTTCCTATCCCTTCAACAAAATATTTTGCGGTCTATTGAAGGGATGTGGAAAGATAAAAATTGGCACAGGCAACCCTATTAAACTAGAGACATTACTGAGGGCCTTGAAAGGAAATTTTGGCAATGAATTTGTGGATTTTCATCGGAATCGGTTCTGTGGAAACATTTACTGCAAAGTTTTTTGAAAACTGATAATCATCGGTCGAGTAATGTCAAACCAAAAATATGCTTTCTGCTCAGCATATGAAAACAAACAGCAGGTCGACGCAAGGCCAGAAATCTTTGATTTAAATTCGACTCCCAACGCAAGTTGATAACCAGTGGCTGGGATTATTTTTTGCCGACATATCACAGACATATTCAATCTACAACAAGAAATAAAATCCACCTAAGTCTGTAATAACATAGATTTGTTTAAGACGCTAGGTCGACAGAATGGCATAGCAATCCATTTTCTCAAAATCAGGTACAGAACTTAATTCTGGTGGTCTTCTGCTTCTCTTACCGTCAACCTGAAAGACCACATTTCGGAAATATGCATTACCAAATATAAAGGGCTTTCCTATAAGGACTTGACAACTTTTTTTTTTAAATAAAACGCAAACTATTTGATATATTTCAAAAACTTTATTATCGGCTTGAAGTACAATCAAAACATTTATGAATGGAACTCGACTTCGTTCATATGGCCATCGCGGGCACGTTTGCAGCGGTCGATTCGTTGGACCCAATTTTCAACGACTCGGCCACACATTTCGGCCGAAACGGCCGCTATTTCGCGTTCAATGTTGGCTCTGAGCTCTTCCAACGTCGTCGGCGTGTTGGCATAAACCAATGACTTAACGTAGCCCCACACAAAATAGTCAAGCGGCGTTAAATCGCACGAACGAGGCGGCCAATCGACTGGCCCATTTCTTGAGATAACACGCTCACCATACTTACTCTTCAATATATCGATTGTAGCGTGTGCTGTGTGGCTTATGGCATCATCCTGTTGAAACCACATGTCGTCCAAGTCCATATCTTCCAATTCGGGCCAAAAATAATCGGTGATCATGTCGCGATAACGCTGACCATTCACAGTAACGTGACGATCGTTATCGTCGACGAAAAAATATGGCCCAATAACGCCGCCGGCATGCAAACCGCACCAAACAGTTATGTTTTGTGGATGAAGTGTTGATTCATAAAGCACATGTAGATTTTCACTCGACCAATAACGCATATTTTGCTTATTGACGAACCCATTGAACCATAAATGAGCTTCGTTACTGAAGATGATTTTGCGATGAAATTCATCATCTTGGCGCATCTTCTCCAGAACCCAATCGGAGAACGTACGTCGCTTCAAATGGTCCATCGGCTTCAATTCTTGAGTCAGCTTGATCTTGAATGGGTGTAAACCAAGATCCTTACGCAAAATACGCCATAATGTGGTCTGAGCGATGCCCAATTCTTGAGAACAACGTGGAATTGACTGATTTGGATCGTTTGTTACGGACGCCTGAACGGCAGCGATATTTTCGGCACTTCGACCAGCCCGTGGTCTCACTGACACGGCAACATCACACAACGAATATGTAGACTCAAATTTTTGCACTAAACTTCTTATAGCCTGTCTACTAGGGCGAGAGTTACGACCGAAAATTGGAGTTAACGCTCTTAAAGTTGCAGTCACCGACTCCGTATTTCGGTAGAAAATGTTTATATTTTGCAGACGTTGCTCGTTCGTGTACTTTACCATGATGAAAATGTTGAGCTTACTGAATAAATTGACAGTGGAAGTCTGATGATTAGTGAAAGAGTGCGTTCACAAATTAAATTCAAAATTTGTCAAGTCCCTATTGGACAACCCTTTATCTAACATAGCAGATGCAGATATATTTTGGGCGCACCCAATCAGATATGGGCATTGTACTCCAATTTTGGGCGGAAAAGTGCTTTATATATTGCGGCCAGATCAGATGTGGTGAGTATTTCTTACATCGCTTGAGGAAACCTAGATATTTCGCAGCATTTTTGGCGATAATATGTGGTCATTCTAACGTATGTTGTCTTTGACATACAAGTGCCACTCATGGACAATGGCTGGGAGTTTAAATTTCGTTTTAACGACAGCAGACAGCATTGTGTTTTGGAAGCATTAAATTCTACTCTGTTAGTGGTTCGCCAATTAGTTATGCTGCTAATATCAGAATCTAATGCGTTTCACATACGTTGGCGTTCCGTTCTACAGTCGAAGAGCAGAGACGTGAGTCAGGGAACGAATATGAAAAGAAGCAGAGAGTACAGTCGTCACCAAAGGAATATATTGGATTAAAAGTATCAGACACGAGATCGTTGATGAAAATTAAAAAGATGAAATGAAAACAAAAATAGACAGATCGGAGCCCTGGGCTCACCAGCATTTATTTTTTGAATACCAAACTTGAAATCATCCTATTTCTAATCTATTAAAGAAAAGAGTCATCAATCGCAAAAGCAAACACATTTTAGAAAAAAGAGCCTGATGCCAAACTCTGTCAAATGCCTAACAAATATAATCGTAACTATATTTTTATCGCCAGATTGATATAAGCTTTGGTTCCACTTTTCGGTGAGACATAACCATAATCATAATCAGATAACCAGTGGACGTGTTGCTATGAAAACCGTACTGTCGGTCATTGAGAAGTTTTCGTGTTTCGAGAGCTGACGGTTTATCAGTGTTTCCATGATCTTGGCAAAGAGTCTGTTAGAGGAGAGAGAAGAATATTCTGATGTTTTTGACGAACGACCAAAAGATTTTACTACTTTTGGGACATTGTAGTATTCCTTGCCTTAGTTTGTGGCCGTATTGAACTTTCAAATGCTTAAGAAAGGCTGCAGTTATTCCTGACTCGTTTAAACTTTTTTCGGTTTTCCTCTGTCGGATTGGTCTTGATGGACCGAAAAAATATTTCTCCAACCCTGAAATCCTCTTTACAGCTCGAGTCGTACCATGCCTTTTCTTTTGCTCTGATACTTTTCATCCGATAAGGGATAAAGGATCTCAGTCCATGTCTGTGATCATATCAGTAGGGGCATCCACGTCGTTATCGAGGAAACATAACGACAAGTTGAAATTCCTAAAGAAGCTGTTAAAACCGCTCCATTTGACTTTCTCGCATTTTCATAGGGTTCGTTTGAGAATGTTTTCTCTAACTGTGTGGTCGGTATACGAGAAATTAGCTGACAGGACACAGTGGTCCGACGAGCTTAGGGGGAATATCATATTGACCTTGTATTTGTCAAGGTCAGAAATTATAAACAAGTCCATGGTATTGGCGTTTTGACTATTAACGTCTGGTATTCGTGTGGGCTCATTTATTAGCTGCGTTAGATTTTTTCCGCAGAGAAGATCTCAACACACAGTCCTTCGGGTATTGTCTGTCCAGACTGTCGAAGGACGTGTGCTTAACCCCGCCATCACGTGTTGGCCGACAACCAGCTACTGCGCATTGTGTTACTCAGCTCACTTGCAGCTTCGGTTATAAGAACTGGTTCTGAACAGGTTGGCTGGGATGTGAATCTCAAGCATGAAATTAAATCTTCTAAGTGATTAAAGTCTGGCTGTTTTCACTCTATTGACGACTTTGAGCAGCCTACTTGTTTCACCGATTGGTTTGATCTTTTTAAAAAATTCTTTTTAAGAGACAATCTAAGACATTAGATTCTTATATTCTTTTTGCCTCGATCTTTTAAGTTTCTTAAGTTCCTCCAAATTAGTCTTAAGTGACCTACTTAGAAGTTTTAAGGTTTCAATGCAAATCTGCATTCCTCTGTGGAACGGACGATCTGCAGAAATTTTTCCTGGCTGGATATATCAGTTCAAAACACATGACGTCATTCAGATTCAGAAAAACTTATTCTACCTTCAACATTATTCTACGTCCAATATTTGGGGTGGCCGTGGTGTAGTGGTACTAGCAATCGCTTCTCACTCGGAGGATCAAGGTTCGAATCCTGCCCATGACAAGTCTTTTCAATTTTTTCCTTTGTTTAATTGGAACTCCGACAGAAAAATGCGTGTGAAGGCATAACACTGACACGTAGATTTGGCTGTTGTAGAGTTGCAAGCACAAAAAGCTAGTGCGAATTATAAACTTCGAATCACTCTGAGTGAAGAAAAACTCACCGTCCTATTCGGACTCCCACCTCTGGAGAGCGAATATCGAAACCAAATTTCACCTGAGTTTCAAACCACTACAAAAAACAATTTTTCCTTTCTCCTCCTTCTACCTTTCCGCCCCTGCCAACCAACAGTAAAAGGGTATCTACCCTTAGGCGTAATTTATAAAAAAAAAACATCGTTTTTGCTCAGATTCCTCCTCTTCAACGAGGTCGAGACATAGCATGTGAACTGGATGTACAAATGCTCTAACAACGAAACTTGATGATTTAAGCGGTTAAAAATTTGTGAAAATTGGTAACTGCCATTCGCTTTACATATAAGTTTCTCTTCTTTAATGATCTCATGTAATCGTTATATCCTAACGCAACCATAGCCTAGAATCAACCAATATTTGGCAGCGCTTATGAAAATAACTTTTTGCTCAAAACTAATTTTGACCAAAACATACGAACAGAAGAATAATACTGATAAACATTTGGCAAATCTCCCAATCCCAAGCAATCGTGTATGTATATGCGCAAATATTTACCAAATTTTGTGTAACAACTTACAAGACACTTTTCACGTTAAACAGCTGTTGTGGGATGTATTTTCTTTTTTTTATATTATTTTATTTCGAGGCGCTGTGCAATGTACATATATATATATATTGTTACATAAGTGCATCCGATATTTTGGGTCATGGTTAATGTTACTTAAACTTAATCCTAAAAACCTACACAATGGTGGTGTAACTCTATGAAGTTTATCAAACAGAATACGGAGCGGCTACAGTATTGCTCTCATGGGTTTTTATCTATCCTATAGTCGTACTTCATACATAATGTGGCATTTAGATTCACGAAAACGAGCCCGAGTATCGAATATTCCCAAATGGCTATACCGACGGGTAATAAGTTACGAAACTGCTACACCTGCGTCAGTAAGAATGCGTTACGAAAGCAAATGACTTATTTTTCGACCACGTTAAAAGGTTCCGTCAGAGTTCGACGAATTATTATATTTTTTTTCGTAATGCGCCGGATACAAAAATATTTCTTAACGGGCCGTACACCCATTAGAGTATAACTACGAGTATGATATAGAGGTTGTCATCTTTTTTAACCCATCGACCATTAAGCTCATTGTTAGCTCTGTTACTAGTCGTATTTGCATCGACAACAGTTCCAAGATGTGATGCTTCCCAAGGTTTTTTATTTTGTTTAGTTCTAGGAACCTAGCTTCAAGGGTTGTCCTCATCCGCCATGATGGTGCTGGGGTGTTACGCTGGAAGTGATCGTCCGCCACCACCCGACGACGACATTCAAATGCCCGTTGTGTATTTTCTGGGCTCCGACAACGGTGTTAAGCTGGTGGATTTCCTCTCGCGCTCTCAGCCCTTGGTTCTTCACGAGTTGCACTTCCGTCTTTAGGGCTTCACCAACCGAACCTCCTCATTAACCAGGAAGAGCAGACCAGCGGCCATATTTGTGAACCTATGTGGATTGTTTTAAACTATTACAACCTCACTCTTACCTCCTGGGCAGAACGCCTCAAGGGTTTTACGTGGAATAATATCGGGATCAAAGTGACTCAATCGATTTCGATCTTTTGAGACCAGTACTAATGCGAAGTCATAGTGTAAGCTAGACTTCCCCATTAATTGAGGATGAGGCCTACCTAAAACCTCCGCCAATCTTAGGGTCATGGCGTAGTAGTAATACTATAGTAATTGTTACATTTTTGGGCTTTCCACCGGCAATCGGAGCATTCAGTGACGCATCCACAAGGGGGCCTACCTCTTTAAGTCAAGCTACAACCGAAGTTCCAGGGTCTCCTGGCTCCCATGGTACAGAATTAAGCTTCTGTCGCGCTACCAATAGAACCCCAACAGATCTCTTGTATCGCTGGTTGTGTAAAGGGTGTCCCAGAATTCACACAAGATTAGAGTTTTGCTCCATTTGTGCGGTAAAGTGTTGTCAATGACAACATTTGTTGATCGTCAAAATTGTCGAATTTTGGGTTGAGAAAATCTACAAATGCAGAATCCACAATGTGTCGCTGTTTGGTGCGGTTTTTGGGCTGAGCAGATCGTCGGACTATAACAGTTAATGGTGTGCACTATCGCGACATGATGATCCAGCTTTTCTGCCTACATTGCATAATATGAATCTGGACAACATGTGATTTCAACAGGACGGTGCCAGATGACATACACCCCAAGAAAAAATTGAATTATAATACTGCATGTCCTAAGCATGCCAAGTCCCTTTATTTCCACCATTCCCATCCATTAAACTGTATGTCAATGCTGTTATACGTTTGAGGATCCGAAATGATCCAATGAATTTCGCTGCAAACCTGGCCGCATAATATTTAGGTAGCTTTGTCTTGCAATGGAAAGTTTCAGTCAATACCAACTTATTCGAGATAATGGACATCTTGCCATAGGAAGTGGCAGACTTTCGCCAAAGTCCTCGCTGTTCCCGCAGATTTTCTACGTAGGTATTTTCTTCCTCAACGCCTGGAATATTATTATTGTTATTATTGGCCAGGGTCTATCCCTGACAACTTTATTAAGCTTATTAACAAGCAAAAACTTAAAGCTAGGCTTAAAAACTAACAAAATTATTCTGAACCTAATGGAGCGAGGTGAAATTGTGATCATGTTAAGGAAGTGGCATATTGAGCAGTGTTTTTTTATTTCGTATTTGCTGCTAATTTAGGTCAAAGACTTCGGCGTACATTTTAGATATTGATTCAAAGCGACCGCAGTTGGTGCGGTGAGTTCGAATCAGAAGGAGTAGGACAGATCTTAGATTACGAAGATTGGGAGTGAATGAATTGTTTTTGCGTTATTCTCGGACTGTCGATGTTTCCAGTCAGCAACTCGTGAATAGAAAGTACATCAGCGGCTTCACGACGTTTTTTTTAGGATATGAATGCTAATTATAATAGCTTTAACCTATTTTTATAGGGAGGTAATACATATGGATATGGGTCGGCCCAAGGTAGACCACGATGTGCCAAACGGATAAACCTACGTTGGACAGCTTCAATTCTTTGAATGTAGATTTGTTTATAGGGTGACCAAACTTGACTGCAATATTCGAGAAAAGGCCTTACAAAAGTAATGTACAGCGACTTTGTAACGTAAGGGTTGGAAAATTGTTTTGACCAGCGTTTGATAAAGTCGAGTGCAGAGTTAGCTTTATTTATAATGCTGTCAATATGTGAGTCGAAATTCAATTCTCTGTCACAAATTATTCCTAGATCCCGTACTTCAGTAGTGGAAGAAATCGGCTCATCGCAGATTAAGTAGCTTCTTGGAGGGGTGAGTAGACGATTCCGAGAATAGGTTATCGCTTGGCATTTGTTGAGATTAAGCTCCAAAAAGTTTTGCTCGGAACATACCGAAAACTTATTTTATCGCTTGGCATTTGTTGAGATTAAGCTCCAAAAATGTTTGCTCGTCATCTTGCAGGCAATGGGTGTCAGAAGGCAATGAAATGACTTTGTAAATTGTCATGTCATAAGCGAAAATGGAACGATTAGAATTCGTTAAAATGAGATTTATTGTATATCGTTAATTGTTAGGATAAAAATGATTGGTCCAAGGTGACTACCCAGAGGGACACCAGATGTTGCTTTAATGGAGACGGATATTGACTCTGTATTCTCGGCATTCTAAATTGGATTTGGTCCATGCCACAAAATGAGAGGAAAAGCCAAGTTTGTTAGTTGAAAAATAATAAGTTAATGAGAAATTTTATCGAATGCCTTGCTGAAATCTGTGGAAATTGAATCGACTTCATCATCGTCCTCTAAAGCATGAAGCTTCCTAGAGACGACCTCTGTTACGTCAGTGGTGGTTGATTTACCTTTCATGAAACTGTGCAGATTTGTGCAGATAGTTGGCCTACAGTACGGAAGCAGTTGTTGATAAACTATACTTTCGAAATTTTGGGTATGCAAGAGAGTTTTGCGATGGGCCTATAATTTTCGACTTCGGCCTTGCTTTGCTTTTTTATGAACAGAATAATGATATAAGATTCCTTAAATAGAAAAGGGAAAGTACCTATTAAAACAGACAAGTTAAATAGAGTAGCGAGAGGAGGACCGAGATGGGTTACACACTTTTTTATTACAATAGCTAGAAGGCCATCAGGGCCGGACGAATCTTTAAATTTGGTAATATATTCAGATACCAAGGATATGGTTATATTTAGCGAGATGGATGAAGTCTCAGGATAGTTTTTCATATTTCTTCCTAAAAAGGTATTCGATCCAGGATGTGCTTGCGTGACGTGGGGCAACTTGGAGGAAGAAAGTACACAGTTCCGGTTTGTTGGTGGCTTCAAGGTTCATTTTATTTAATTTTTGAATTTTGTTGTGCCATTCAGGGAGAATCCAGGCTGTCCCAAAAACACTAATTATGGGCAATGGTTTAGGGATGGGATTGGTGATCGCAGTTGCATTTATCTTAGAGATTTGAACGGAGGCTTCGGTGGTATCGGTTATTGAATGAGTTGGGACCAAAGTGGTTGAGAGTGATCTATACAGCTCGTCATGTAAGGATTTGTTAGAGGGGCTTACTGCAGAAGGAGGTGCATTCGGCTTACTACAGATGCGCTATAATTCCTCCAATATCTGCATTGTGGTTGATCTAGTGGATGTAGATTCCTCACTAATTGGTCAGCCAACGTTGACATAATTTTTCCCAACTGAATTGAAATTGACTGGATCGCTGGTAACGTGTTTGAGCAATGAGACTTATAAGAATCTGCTAATTTAGTGATTTTAGGGTGCAGGGATAGAACAGCTAATTTTAAGGTGATTTTACTGTTATCGATTGAACAGTTTAGAGTATCATAGCTGTCGAAAATGAGTTTGGTATATATTTTTTCCACTGAATTGGATTTTATAGGCAGCATTATACGTGCCAGGGAGATGGTCCGGCACACTACACAGAAAAAGCAGAATATACGTTTATACTCTTCGAGAAGAGTTTTAGCGTTTCTGCTCAAACCAATGCATATGGGTTAGAATTTCTTTCCACATATCCCATTTACACTGATTTAGTAGGTACAGAGCAGTCAGCAAATCCACAGGAAGACATGGTTAGATTAGATCGGAGTATTAGCAAGTAGGTTATTATTTTTAAAAAGACAATGTGTTTTGATGACACTGTAAAAATATAAAGTCACTGTGATGACTGTGAGAAATTATGGTGTAAGTGCTTGGGAACAAGTAATGCGGTTCGAATGGGGTCAAACACGAAACAAAAAAAAAGGTCAAACAGAAAAACAAATATTCACAAACTAACGCGGAGCGAAATTTAAGCACGTCCGAACTTGACATTGGTTTTACGAATATCCTACCTATACGTAGTTCCAATACCTCCAAACCCCTACATACCATATTTATATCCCTACTTGCAATCTCTATGTGCTTACTTACTGGAGATAATCTCTCGAGCCAAACTCGTATATGCCGCAAGTCATCATTCCCATTCCAAAATTAACAGCGGATACTCGTGCGGGCCGCACACTCTACCTTCATCAACTGTGAACCCTAACTCTGGTAATTCTCCAAAGCATTATGCTTTCAGCATAATATTCATGACCTGACTTACCCTCTATGCAAAATTCGCCTGTTAATGATAATGTGCCGTGAACATAATCCGTGACTCGTGCCCCTCACTGGGCTCAGTTCCCTTCCATGTAACTGAGGGCCATTTTTACACACGATCACTTTGGGTACGTCGAATAGAAGAAAAACAATTTCCTCTAAGTGCTTGCATATTGACTTTTTCGTTGCCGAACATTGAGAAAATATTAAAGGGAATTTGAAGAATTAATTGGCAATTTTAAGAATACAAACGTAACCCCGAATGCATCAATCATCTTCCTAATCCAAGGGTCCATATCTGCTTATTATATCGCGGATTTCCCAGAAATGGATGTTGGAAACTCCGTGCGGTTTGCCCCTTCTGTGGATCATATGAAAGTCAAATTACCGCAACCTTACTACCTATCGACCTACGTTCCCTTGAACGTAGTTAGTTACTCTGAGTTACTTCCTCAGTAACCTAGTGGCCGTGGCTCAAGTGGCAGCGAACCGGCTTCCAAATCGTAAGGATCGGTGTTCGAATCCCAACCACACCCGAAGGACATTCATTTGACTAAAAACAACAACAAGCCAGCCACTAACAATTTTGTTTCCGCATTAAATGTTGGATTGCCACCTTGGACTTTGGACCGTAATAACCACTGAGCCCAAAAATCTTTCTTTCTCTTTCTATCTTATTTTTCAAAAAACTTAACACATGCCAAGTCAAATCGCCCAAAGGACCGCCAAGCATTTCCGTTTTCTTTTATGTGGTAGGATAGTTGCTTTCAGTTCTCGGAAGAGCAGATAATAAATAAACTCCTCGTCTTTTAATAGAATAAAGCCTTTTGTTTGAGATGTACGTCTGAATTATGATCGGCCTATGATAAACAATACGGACATGTTAAAATGGGTACATAACTAAACACTACTGTGCTTTCTTAAACAAGTCTGGTGAAAGCTACTATGTTATATAGTCAAAATGTGCCGAAAATGTTGATATCGTCTCCATATACTGATGCAAACAAATTAACAATGATACAGTTTTACATTTTTAACATAACCAATTTTCAGAGGAATAACAAAGGTCCAAAGTGGCTTCCTTGTGGTACGCCGAAGGGAATGTGTATTGGTTTTGATACTGATGGAACTTAAGTGTCTTTCTTTTAAGCAGGAAGTAATCCGTATAATGAACTCATATTATTGTAAAAGCCAAGAGCCTTTAGTTTGAGGAGGATAATTTTATGCGAAATTTTGTCGAATACGAATTACTCCAGCTTCTTTGCCATATTCTAGAGCTCACAGAGTAATTGGTACGAATTCTGCAGGCTTTTTTGGTTACTGGTCTTCTCTTTAAGATGCCAGATTAGTTTTCTAAAAGAGTGTATGGCAATGCGACATATAATATGCTCTAGAAAACGTTGGAATCGCGGAACTGTTCAAGGAGGAGAAACAGAGCTGCTTAAGGTCTTCGGAGTTATTAGGGAAGAATTCGCTAAAGAATTTAGCAAATAAGTCCTAGATTAAGCTTTAATGTGTAAAGGTATGTATCCACTTTCCTTCTAACGTCTCCACGAGATTCCGACAAATCTCCGACAATCTCCCCACAAACATTTGGCACCTTGTTAAACCAATATCGTTGATATATTTAAAATGGATAATCACCCTACCTCTGTATTTCTTCAGTTTGCCTATAGTCATTACAGAGCCTAAAGCACGTGTGGGACTTAAAGGAATAATACAATGAAAGGCAGTCGAATTGGTTTGGGGAGAATTTAATTATGACCTCACTTGATTCCTTCATCAATTCCCTTCGAAATTCACTGAAAGGAATAATACAAGGAAAGGCAGTCGAATTGGTTTGGGGAAAATTTAATTATGACCTCACTTGATTCGTTCATCAATTCCCTTCGAAATTCACTGATTAGTAACAGTGCCACCTCAAGAGTATACCATCATTGGTTTTTAATGCAATAGTTTGTGTAAAACTGTGCATTTAGTTGACTTAGGGTACCTAAGAGGCTTAATCAATACTTACTACTTATTTAGGTGGCACCACGGCCCATGGACGACCAGGAATTCAGCTAACATGATTTAACGAGCTTTTCTGAGGAGGTCTTATAGTTCGCTGTAGAAACGTCTGGTTTATTCACCATTGATGCAAACGAGATCAAAAATTACACAAAGAACTTTTCTCTCGAAGCAGCAATTTCATCCGCTTTCGTCATTGTCCAAGCTTCTGCACCATAAATCAGGAATGGGATCCTCAGTCTCTTGTAAAGGGTTTTCCAATAGGGACTTGACAACTTTGAATTTAATTTGTGAACGGACTCTGTCACTAATCATCAAACATTTATTCAGTAAACTCAACATTTTCATCATGGTAAAGTACACGAACGAGCAACTTCTGCAAATTATAAAAATTTTCTACCGAAATTCGGAGTCGGTAACTGCAATTTTAAGAGCGTTAACTCCAATTTTCGGTCGTAATTCTTGCCCTAGTAGACAGCCAATAACAAGTTTAGTGCAAAAATTTGAGTCTACATATTCGTTGTATGATGTTGCCGTGTCAGTGAGACAACGGGTTGGTCGAAGTGTCGAAAATATCGCTGCCGTAACAAACGATCCAAATCAGTCAATTCCACGTTGTTCTCAAGAATTGGGCATCGCTCAGACCACATTATGGCGTATTTTGCGTAAGGATCTTGGTTTACACCCATACAAAATCAAGCTGACTCAAGAATTGAAGCCGATGGACCATTTGAAGCGACGTACGCTCTCCGATTGGGTTCTGGAGAAGATGCGCCAATATGATGAATTTCATCGCAAAATCATCTTCAATGACGAAGCTCATTTTTGGCTCAATGGGTTCGTCAATAAGCAAAATATGCGTTATTAGTCGGCTGAAAATTCACATTTACTTCATGAATCACCACTTCATCCACAAAAAATAACTGTTTGTTGCGGTTTGCATGCCGGCGGCGTTATTGGGCCATATTTTTTCGTCGACGATAACGATCGCCACGTTACTGTGAATGGTTAGCGTTATCGCGCCATGATCACCGATTATTTTTGGTCCGAATTGTAAGATATGGACTTGGATGACATGTGGTTTCAACAGAATGATGCCACAAGCCACACAGCACACGCTACAATCGATTTATTGAAGAGTAAGTATGGTGAGCGTGTTATCTCAAGACATGGGCCAGTCGATTGGCCGCCTCGTTCGTGCGATTTAACGCCGCTTGACTAAGGAGTGCCATCGAAAAAATGTACCCACCGAAAATTAACAAAAAAATACAGAAAAAATAGAACTAAAAATTAAAAGTATTTATTTCATGTCTCCAAATCTGTGAAAAATAACAAAAAAAAAATTAATCTTTATTTTTAACAAATTTTTTAATTTTTTCAGGAACACCTTCCATCATTGTTTTTATGGTCTCATCTGTCACCTTTTTAGAGCTATTTTTCCAACATTTTTTGAATTCTTCCAGGGTGTTAACAGCTTTTTTGGTGGCCCTTAACTCTTTTTTAACCAGGGCCCAATATCTTTCAATTGGCATAAGTTCTGGCGAATTCGGGGGATTGGCCTCTCTGGGCACCACCGTAACGTTGTTTAGCTCATACCAATCCATCGCTCTCTTTCCATAGTGACATGACGCAATATCAGGCCAAAATAAGGGGAGTTCTCGGTGATTGTTGTAAAAAGCCTTAAGCGCTTCTGCAGGCACTCATTCACATAAATTTCGCCATTTATTGAGCCAGTCGTGATAAAAGTTTGGCTTCTGAGCCCGCAAGAACAATTGCTTGCCAAACAAGGAACTTTTTTGGAAATTTCGCTTTAGGTTGGGTTCGAATCTTTACTTCAACATTTCTTCTACCTTTGGAGGTATAGAATGCCTGCCCCGGAAGATGGTTGAAATCAGCAATAACATAAGATTCATCGTCCATTATAATGCACGTTTTTTCGCATCCACATTTTTTTTGCGTTCCGATCTGGAACCTTTTGGACTTTATATGTTTTCAAGCCCGCAGTTCTCTTCACTTTATGAACTATCAAATTTTAACATTTAGCTTTTTTTGCCAAATTACGTTGAAAAATGTTTGGATTTTTTTCAAGAAGGCTCAAAATCTTAGTGACCGTTTCTGGGTTCATAAAACCGTTTTTTCGACCAGACCCCTCTTTTCTGTCAACTGACAGGTTATCTTTATAATTCTTAATAGCAGTAGCAACTGTTTTCCTATTAACTTTTAGTGCCTTTGCGATTTTTATATACGTCCAATCTGGGTGTGCCAAGTGACACTTAATAATATTTTTTCTTACATCCAATTCAGACTCCATGTTGATTATTTTAACCACCAAACAGAAATGACATATAATTTAAAAATAATGGAAGCATCCCTAGTATTACAAAAAAGAAGCATTTGATTGATTTTTCTGTAATTTTTGGAAGTAAATTCGAAATGAGAGTTGGTAAATTTTTTCGATCGCACTCCTTATTTTCTGTGGGGCTACGTTAAGTCATTGGTTTATGCCAACACGCCGACGACGTTGGAAGAGCTCAGAGCCAACATTGAACGCGAAATAGCTGCCAAAATGTGTGGCCGCATCGTTGAAAATTGGGTCCAACGAATCGACGGCTGCAAACGTTCCCACGGTTACCATATGAATGAAGTCGAGTTCCATTCATAAATGTTTTGATTGTAGTACTTCAAGCCGATAATAAAGTTTTTGAAATATCTCAAATGGTTTGCGTTTTATTTAAAGAAAAAAGTTGCCAAGTCCTTATTGGAAAACCCTATATAATATCCTTTTGGTTGCTCGCGAGTTGGCTTTACTTTACAGAATTTACAGCAAAGTAAAGGTAGGCCCTTACTTCTTCGAAATTGTAGCTGTCGACTGTGACATTGACATTCTGTCCAATTCGTCGATGTTGTGAATCCCTACTAGCGAACGCACCAATGACCACCCGCCGTGTTTTCAGTTTTCGCAAAGACTTTTGAAATATTGTGCCTCCAGTGTTCGCTTGTGAGTTCCGCACAATTCTTTCAGGTACGATGTTAAAGAAGTCATATGACAGCAACTTTGTCTAAAATCTTCTTTGGCATCAAAGGTCGTAACCCACGTTGAAGGTGTAGGGAGATTTCTCAATCGCCAATCTGCAAACACGGACGAGCATAGCAGCGATGCCAAAACTAGAAATGGTTCTATATACTATACATCATCTCTATAAATCCTGTCATATACGGCCTCAAAATCGAAGGAAAGGTGATGGGTATCAATTCGGACTTCTTGAGTTTTTCCCGTAACTGCCGGAGAGTAAGATTTGATTGATTTTGGACCTTTTGACGAATGGTTTTCGACGTTCACACAATATGGCAGATAAAATCGTGTACGCAATGTCCAGGAAACCTATACTTCTATAGTTGGTGCAGTTGAGGGGTCTCCCTTTTTTGTCGGTGCTGAGATTCCATTCATCAGGCATACACTATTCTGACCAGATCTAAGAAATGAATTGATATCCCGTAGCAAAGTCTATAAGCTTAAGTCCATTACCAGACGTGGTGCAGTATAGGCTATGCGTACCAACTATCCTACCGAAAATGTAATCTCTGCCTATCCTGGCGTTAAAATCGTACAAGGATATTGCTCATAAGTCCTATCTTCCATAGTCGTCCTTGTCTTCCGTAGAGGCATGGGTGCATATTAGGTTAATGTTAGCAAATGCTCCCCAAAGTGTCAAGACTCTTGCCTAAGTATGCCGCATATGGCAAATGCGCATCCGAGTATGCGCTGTTTCTTTTTCCTATAGCATCACCATAGTATATATGTACATATGTATCGCAGTGTTT
Organism: Volucella bombylans; assembly: GCA_949129095.1. NCBI lineage: Eukaryota > Metazoa > Arthropoda > Insecta > Diptera > Syrphidae > Volucella > Volucella bombylans. Next base: position 147,576,326 of record OX422140.1, on the reverse strand, counting down.
CATCCTCCGGACATAAGGCCCATCTCATTTCACTTCCTGGATGTGATCGCTTAAATGTTTGAACTGGTCGCCAACAGTGAATCTATTTCTGTCTGAGACCATTATTTTTTGTCATATTCTTTTTAATCCCTTCCGGGTTGTGGGCCGTCTGGCGGTGTAAGCCAGTATTATGCGACTGGCTGGGCATGTCCTTTTCATTTTTGTTTAGTTACAGGAGTCCACCGCAGGGGTAAGGAAACCAGTTCGCTACGAACTTAATTGCTATACTGCTGGCCCAATCGGAGTTATAGGATAGTCACTAGTTTCCGGATCAATCGCCACGCAGGTCCCTGCATATGCGAGTAAGTGAACAAATTTTTATGTCCGTGACGCTTTAATTGCATTTCTCACAATTCCTTCAAGAACGATGTTGAACGATGTTTCGGTCTTGTCATTACCAACCTTGACGAAGCAGATTGTATTGTGTATCATCATCCTACATACCAGAATGAGCCTGGAAGGTATACCAATACTGCGAGTAGACACGGCTCTGTATAGTTTATCTCTGTAGATGCTGTCATATGTGGCTTTGAATTATGTAGTTGTTGCAGTTCAGAGGATCTACCTTCTTTATGATGGACAAACAGTGCTGAAGTTCCATTCATGGGCATACTTTAGAGATGTGGAGCTTGGGTTTTTAGAGATGAGTTGATGTTGGCTCCGTATCCAATTATCACCTGCTGCTTTTAACAGTTTGGCAGCTAAGCCTTAGCAGCTTTGTTGAACTTAGACTTGGAAATTGCTGTCCCGACTTCAATTTGGTCGGATGGATAGAAATGCTGTCTATCTTAGTCCAGGTGGAATAATTCATTCTATCTGAGGGTGTGATGTTCTTCGTCATTACCGTTTAACGGCCTGCAAAAATAATCTTTCCCTCGCTTCTCTCGTTCTGTTCTGCAGAGCCCCTCTGTATAATAGTCAAATCTTCATCGAACCAAATATTCCTATGCTGCGGCGGTTAAAACCCAGCACACCAGAGAGAATACAAAGAGACTCTTTGATTGCTGCTTGGCAGTGAAGACACTGACCTTCTGAGGCTCTTTCGGCCTCTTGCCATTCAAACTGCTCCTTTGTTGAATTCCCTTACAATAGTTCGCTGTATTCGGGCTATTATAAATGTGCTTATCCGTATCTTGGTTACAACAATGGTCCAAGTCGATGCTAGTTACTCGGAGAGTTAAGACATCCAAAACACTGGAGGAGTGCCTTGCATTGGTCGAAATATGTACAATTCAGTTTGACGGTTTGTTCATAAGAAGTCAGCAGGTCTCTTTATGGAAATCAGGGTGTGGAGATCGCGTGCGTAAACCTTTGTCCGTTTCCGTAACTTGTGTCCTGACTGTCCTGCAACTTAGATTGGGCCAGCAGCTAGCCAGCACAACAATCAAGTTCAACGCCCTTATCAAAGATTGCTTCTACGAGCTATTCGACAAAACTTACGAGCAATGCGATTTTAATCACAAAGTAGGAGAGAAGGGCATCTTGATATGGTCGAAAAGTACAGCTTGATCTAAAACTATTAAATAATCCTCAAATACGAGTAAAGACCATTTCTCGTTCTTTGTTGATTTTTTTTTTTTTTTTTTTTTTTTTTTTTTTTTTTTTTTTTTTGAGACCAACTGCTATTCTCCCTAACAAATAGTACAATACATTCACACATAAGTCCCACGACGTGCGTCAACCCTTCTGGTGGAAGATCATAAAATTCCAAAATACTCCAGCCAAATAAATGACCAAGAGCTTGTGCTTATATAGGAAGACAAATAAATACGACAACTATCCGTGCAATTGTCCTCCCACTCTTAAACAAATGAATATCCTGACAAATCTTCCTTTCCAAAGAAGGATAATGGATACACAAAATAGCGAAAGAGAGACCCAAAAACATCATGCGAACATCTGCTCTACCCACTGGATTAGATACTTATCCTTTTAATTAACCATCCAGTTGTAGAGAGCTGTTATGTGTCCTCTCTATTGTAACCACCATCTGAATCCATGTCATTCGTTCACTCGTCTTTTCCGTTTTAGCCCCTTTGATAAACGAATCCCAAAGCTGTAAAATGTTAATCTCTTCCTTTTGAACTTAAGTAGGTTACCCCTTGCCATTTCTAGAAATATATCTTGACTATGCAACAAAACTGCAATACATAATCTGACAGTCCTTCAATCCTCATGCCACACAAAGTGAAACCGAAACAGTACATTTGATGTTCATTGCTCTTGTATTTATGTCGCGTACTTAGGGATTTGCATGCATAAATGGGCCAGAGCTTTCGTTTCTCCTTAAGCGATATTGACCTAGACCAGTCAAATGAAACCCCATCCGGTATCTCTACCCCATAAAAGGGTAAGGGTGATCTATATCCGTCTAACATCGAATGCAGGTCACAGAAATGAATAAATAAGCTGCGGATTGTTTCCATTAAGGTTTGCTGGAACTTTACCGGAAATCTTAGACAGATGATAGATGTGGTGACAAGGTCGAAGAATAAATTTACATCTCCGCTACCATTCCATTTACTAAAAATGAGATACATGTTTCCACCTCACACAAAAAGAACAATAGAAACTCGGTCGAGTGAGGTAAACTAAGATTCAGCAATAAGAAACTTTTCGCACAACAGAAATTGACTTGGCGCTCTCTCTCCGTTTTAAGGATCCGAAGGCTTCTGGAAAACTTTCCTAATTAATTGAAATTTCCCCTCCCTATACCGGCCTACCACTCTGTCATGAGAAACTTTTCAACTCAACAAGCAAGTATCCGATTGCTGAAGCGATGAGAATTACACCCTTTCGAATGCTCGCTTGTATCTTTGTGTATTCGGACGCAGTAAAACGGTATCTTGAGCTTCCAAAATGCAGCTGAAATGCCAGATTTAAATAGCAAATATGTGCTTGGCTACAAACAAGTGGACGTGAGAGAAAACTTGTGCCGTCCCTAGGCCAACTTTCCGGCGACCTAACATACCTTTGGCGGATTTGCCAGCAGCTGGAATGCGAAAACTTTGTTCCTTTGCACGTGAGACATTTTTGCGGTTCACCGAGCCACCTTATTGCTGTACAGAGTGTTCTCCCTGCCCTCCGTTTTCATCCTTTTCTGTGGCTTTTTGGAAAGCATGGGAGACTATGACTATAACCACAAGAGGCTTGCTTAACGGTGAGGAATAATTTCTTTAGGGCAAAGTTTTCTTCTGTCGAATTGCCTTCAATTAGGCAATAGTGTTTCGATGTGGATGAACAGGGCGAGAGGTTAGTTAAGCAGAGCCACTTTACCCAGCCACCTGTCAGATGGGGGTAGTCTTTCGAAATTTATTAGATATTTATTCAATTCGTCAGGGTGACAATAAAAAGGAAATTTGAAATTTATCGATAGATTGCGTACGCATGTGGGTTGACTGTAATGGAAAAACTGTATCCCGGACATGGCGGAAGCTCTGATAGGAAGCGACCCCAGAACTAACATACTCGTATATACGAGTATGAGTACAATGTACTCGTATGTTGGGTAATGTAAATGCTTCTCGTATGGTTAGATTCCGATCGTAAAACTAACAGGAAGGAGCCGTTAAAGTGTGGCTCCACTTGGAAGGAAATGAATGAATGATTAGCAGCCCAACTATACTCGTAAATGGAAATTGGAATTGATTTTCATGTACAGAAAATATAGACATTGTGATTGTGATGTCTTCGATATTTTTTTTTGGGGATTACTGCCATTTTTATGAATATGAGCTTAGCGATCATCGTAACGAGTATGAAAAAATGTGGAGGAAACCAGCTATCTACGAGTATATATTGGGCGAAATTACTTTTCCTGATGTCCTCTATTGCAGCGTATCTTCGTTTCCTTATTTATGTACGAGTATATTTCCCGCGATTCTAGAGAGAATGAAGCTCTTGAAGCGTACGCTCTCATGATATAAATAATTGAAGTAGTAAGCCCTGGATATCAAGTTTTTCGGCGAGGTCATTGTTTTTGTAATGTGCCTTCGAATTAATGACGAAACTGTCCACTCTTATTAGATTAGCTCTGTTGTACAAAACCTTATTCGGGCAAAATTGTGTGCACTCCGATACAAAACTTAATGCATACATACATAAAGTTTTTCTGCGAATCTTAAGGCTTATCTGCAAAAGGTTAAATTACAGATCTTTCTAGGATTACGTAAGCTTAGTTCAATTTCAATACGTGGTAAAGTATACAACAATTAAAATAAACGATTTTAGTATAGTATATACAAATATTTGATCCATTACATATTTTAATTTTCTATATTTTTTTATCAATAAGTTTAGTTTTGAGAGAGAAACAATCCTTTTAGAGGTTTTTTTTCTGGTTTTAAAAATTCTGATGTTGAAATAAGAATTTCATTTGATATACGAGTATTGTAGTAGGAACGCTGCACCTTTACACGCCTTCTTATATTTTTTTTTGGTGATCTATTCGATTCTTAAAACGGCAGTCTTCGAACCACTCCAGCGCTAATGTCATCTTGTAGATTTACTGCATTCTCAATGCTTTGAATTTTTTTCCACACGGGTGACTAATGCTTCTCTGCTGTTTATCTTCTCTATGATGCTTGATTGAAATTTTTGCAGCTTATTGATATGAGTTAACGATGCTTTTCTCAACGCAGTTTATTGATTTGTATATCCCATATAAGGTGGCTGTCGAATATCACTCCTAGTTACTTATATGTCTTTACCATTTCTATAATCTGTCGAGTAACTTGGCAGACATGGTTTTTAAAAATAATTCGTTGATCTGTAGCTTTGTGATGCGAGCCGCGAATGTGCATCATTAGAAATATTTTTCAGTTTCAGTTTACATATATGGTATGCATTTTTATTTATATCACTTAATTTACTCTTACATGCTAGACAAAAAAATGCTTAAAAATTAGCTTTTTTTATATATATAATTTGCGTGCGTTCAAGGGATTTAAATACCTTTAAAATGTTTCCACACAGCGCGGGCGAAGGAAAATCAGGGAGGATGGAAAAAGAGGTACCGGTAAACGTTGGTTTTAAATGTTTGAGGGTTATAATGACTAGGGAATAAAGAGCTAGGCAGGGCATTCCATAAGCGAGTTATACGGCTTAGGAACGAATCACGATATTTCAGAGTACGTCCGAAAGTGGGCTTGAGGGTATACTGATGAGCATTCATAGCGAGACAGGTGTTACGGTTAAAAGTCTGACGAGGCGGAATGCTACTGGCGATTTCTATGGAGCGCTGGTGGTGGAAATAGCGATAAAATAGAGTGAGACACAAGACATTACGTCGGTGTAAGAGGCTGTCCATTGCTTGAGTGATATTAGTATCACCTATGAATTTTAACGCACGGTCTTGAATCCTATCTAGCAGGTTCAGAGATAATTTGGGAGCACCCGACCAGATGTGGGCATTGTACTCCAATTTCGTATAGTATTTGTTTAGTATTTTCAGTTTCGTCGATGCAAGTGCCATTCATGGGTAAGGGCTGGGTGTTTAAATTTCACTTTAATGACAGCAGACATCATTGTGTTTTGTTGATAGTTGTTGATAGTTCCCCAATTGGTTATGCTGTTAATATCTATAATAAATTTAATGAGGTTAACATACTTTGCCGTTTCCGTTCTACAGCCGAAGAGGAGGGACGTGAGTCCGGGAACGAATCTGAAAAGCAGAGAGCACTGTCGTCATCAAAGGAATATATTGGATTAGAAGTAACAGACAAGGGATCGTTGATGAAAATTAAAAAGAGTGTTGGAGACAGAACGGAGCCCTGGGGCACACCAGCATTTATTTTGTGAATATCAGACTTGAAACCATCCAAGACAACTTGACTTGAACGTTCCGAAAGTTAGTTTCTAATCCTTTGAAGAAGAGAGTTGTCAATCCCAAATGCACGCATTTTCGACAAAAGAGCCTGATGCCAAACTCTGTCAAATAGGTACTTTGGAAACATCAAGTGCAACGATCGATGTACGCTTTAGTTTCACTTTTCTGTGAGACATGCCATCAGATCACCAGTGGACCAGTTGCTATGAAAACCATATTGCCGGGCATTGAGAAGTTTTCGTGTTTCGAGATATTTCATGAGCTGACGATTTATCAGCGTTTCCATGACCTTGGAAAGAAGGGACGTAAGTGCAATGGGTCTGTAGGAAGAGAGAGAAGATGATTCGCCTTTTTTAGCGACGGGCTGGACAAATGCTGTTTTCCGTCTGCTCGGGAAGAGTCCTAAAGAGTAGGATTGATGAAAAAGCTTACCCAGTGGTTATGTCAGCGTGGAAGAACACGTCTTCAGAAGGGGAGATATACCATCTGGACCAGTGTCTTTATGTATGTTTAGATCTTTAAGTACTCTTGCTACTACACGAGTGCGAAAGTGGATTCGTCCCATTGAAAATTCGACGCACTCAAGTGTACGCGGAGATAAAGTACAATCTGGGAGTGTTGAACTGGCCGCAAAGTGTGCAGCAAGCAGATTGGCCTTGTCCAAAGAGCTGACAGCTGGAATGTCATTGTAAATGATCGTTGGGATGGAGGATGAGGCAGAGTTTCTAATATTTCTGACGAACAACAAAAAATTGTTATTAACTTTGGGACATTGTATTTTTTGACTCAGTTTTTTGTCGCTTATAGGCTTAAGAAAGACATTGCAATCATTCCTGGCTCGTTTAAACTTTTTTCGGTTTTCATCTGTCGGATTCGTCTTGAAGGACCGAAAAAAACATTTCTCTAACCCTGACAGCCTCTTTACAGCTCGAGCGTACCATGCCTTTTCTTTTGATCTGTTACTTTTCATCCGATAAGGGATAAAGGATCTCATTCCAAAGAGAATGGTGTCTGTGATCATATCAGCAGCGGCATCCACGTCGTTATCGAGGAAACATAACGACCAGTTAAAATTCTTAAAGAAGCTGTTAATACCGCACCAGTTCTTCTCGTATTGCCATACAGTTCTTTTAGGATTTTTTTCTGTAACTGTGTGGTTGGTGTACGAGAAATTAGCTGATATGACACAATGGTCCGACGAGCCTAGAGGGGAGAGCACATCTACGGTGTACTAACCAGGGTGAGAAGTTTAAAACAAGTCCAGGGTGTTGGCGGTATGACTATCAACGTCTGGTATTCGCGTGGGCTTATTTAAATAATTTAAAATTATCTTATACTAACTTACTGGCCCTTATACTAACTTACCGGGCACTCTAAGTTAAAGATAATACTTAAAAATTATGTCGTTCAACGTTTATGACTTCTATGACGTATATTATTCTTATACTTATAGTGTCTTAACTACAGCTTAAACTAAGAAAATATTTTTAGAAACTTAGTATATGAACTCCTTTAACTTTAATTTTATTATAAAACTTAAAACTAAAAGCCTGCAGACTACAGACTACCTAAAAATAAACATTGGCTGACCCACTTTGCTTCAGATGAAGCTACTCATTACTGAAGGCATTCGACGACGAAGCATCCTCCCCTTCAGCTAGCCACCAAAATTGCTGGTGCTTCTGGGCAACATTCCTCATATCGCGGCTCCCTACCGCCCTATTGAACCGGAGACGCTCCGCACTGTCATTTACGACGTCTCTGTCGTAGTTGAGTAGCTTGTCCACAGCTATTCGAGCTACGTGGAAGATTAGCCACACCGCCAATCTGTCCTGGATCAGACCTTTACTATCTAGATAGAGAAACGCTTCTGGAGGACTAAAGCCGTCAAAGCGAACTCTCTCGTGATACATATAATTGGGGTAGTAAGCCCAGGAGATCAGGTTGTTCGATGAGGTCATTGCTCTTACAACGTGCCTTCGAGTTAACTTAATGACGAAATTGTCCACTCTTATTAGGTTCGCCCTATTGTACTAAACCTCATTAGGATAGAATTTTATGTACTCAGATTCTGGTGTTCTGTATAAGCGAAGTCAAGCCCTCTCAAACACCCGAATCTTTTCCAATAAACCTGCTTTCACGTTGAACCACACGGGACATCCAAATACAAGCATAGGCCGGATAAGGGCCATGCAGCAGATCACCTTCACACTCGCATCGAGTTGGCGGTTATAAAACAGTCTCTTTGTAAGCGCGAAAGCACCGCTGACTCTGGCCAAAGGAACATCTACGAGTATATGCTTATTATAATACATATATTGATCTGGCCAGAATCCAAGGTACCTGACTACATTTCGACAAGCAAGTGGCTGCCCGTGCTGCCCCACGATCGAGAACTTTCGCCAATTATTTCTGGTATCCCTAGAGGCCCCAGACAAAAGCGTCCTAAACAGAATAGTTTCCGACTTCTGAAAGTTGATTTTCAATTTCCAGTCATCGCAATATCATTTAATTGTATCGAAGTCACATTGCAAAAGTATATTAAACACATTCTTTTTCAAGGCAACTAAAATCTCGTGAGATGAATGGTTGATAAGTACAACAACAAGTCAATTTACACTAATAATTTTGTCTCCGAAATACCACTGAGCCCAAACATCTTTCTCTCCCTCTCTTTAACCATTTTGAAAAATTTAGCACGTGCTCCTGTATTTTAAGAGTAGTCATACCCTCTTGAGTGTTATGTTCTTTAAAACTCTTATCGAGGAGCTCGTAGAAAGATTCTTTGTTGGCGTCGCCCTTGTCTTCCTAGGGGCGTGGATCATCTGGCTAATGTTAGCCTCGATACGGACAGTTGTAAGACGCTCACTCACGTGTCGGAAACTCAAGACTTCTTGCCTAAGTATGCCGTATATGGCAAATCCGCATCTGAATAAGCGCTCTTGCTTTTCCCCTTATATCTTAACGCACTTTCTGGATGGCGGTGATATCTGCGTATTTTAGACATCTGTTGGTATTTTTATTGAAGGGCAGGATGGCTCGTTTGGGCTGTCTTGGAATTGGGCTATTCTCTCAATATAAGTGCTCCAGCTATTAAGAGCTAAGTTAACTGTTGATTTAGGGCTGCAGCAGAAGCGTTCAGGTGCATTAAAGTGAGTTTTTGAGCCCTTTCTAGCCAGCTCGTCAGCCTTTTCATTCGCATCAATGCCCTCATGACCAGGAACCCACCATAGTTTGGTCTTGTTAATAGAGCTAAGTTTTTGGAGGGTTTTGACGCAGTACATGACTGATTTGGAGTCAACGATATGCGAGCTAAGGGTATTTATAGCTGCTTGATTGCCCGTGGATATATGGATGTTTGCGCCATTGATACCAGAGTTGCAGATATGGTTGGCACATTCTTGAATGCCGTGAAGTTCTGCCTGAAATACACTGGGGCTTTTTCCCATTGTTAAGGTGATGTTATTGTTTGGTCCATGTATACCAGTTCGTAGTCCCGATTTCATTTTATGACCATTTTGGCTCTTTGGTGGGTTATCGCTAACACATGCTTCTTTGCTGGGAATCTCCGTGGAGAATCCTTTATCGAAGCATAATGTTTTTTAAAGCCGGTCTGTTACCGCGAACATCATATCAAGTTCCGGTATTTCAGAGAGCAGGGTCCTTAGGTCCGGGTGATAGCTAAGACTTAACACTTGAGTTTATACCAGACTTTCTGACCTGCATAGTGCCACTTTATTAATATATAAGTGTATGGGCCCTAGTCTTATTATTGCTTCTATAGTAGCTATGGGGCAAGTTCGAATGGCTCCGGAAATACCCAGCCATGCAAGACGCTGTCTTTTGAACTTTTATAAGAGCGCTCTTTTGCGTGGCCGTAATCCACCATATGTTATAATGGGCCTGACCATCATCGTGTAAATCTAGTGAGTGATCTTTGGAGAGATCCCCCATGTACTGCCATACATGCGACGGCAGGCCCACAAAGTGTTGATTGCTACAGTTATTTTGTTGTTTAAGTGGGAGTTCCAGTTGAGACTTTTATCCAGGATTACTCCCAGATATTTGACCTCGTCGGAACACTCAACGATTGTGTCGTTAAATGAAACTATACCTAGGTTTATATTTGTTGTTCTGGGAACTATGGCAGCCTTAGTTGGGTTTATAGAGAGATTCTCTCTGGTGCACCAGTCTGGGACTGCCTTAAGGGCATTTTGCATATATGTAGTGACTTCATTAGCCTCTTTGCCCCTAATGATGATGACTAGGTCATCAGCATAACCAATTGTATTAAATATAAGGGGTTTTCCAATAGGGACTTGACAGCTTTCAATTTAATTTGTGAATGCACTCTTTCACTAATCATCAAACTGTCACTGTCACTTTATTCAGTAAACTCAACATTTTCATCATGGTAAAGTACACGAACGAGCAACATCTGCAAATTATAAAAATTTTCTACCGAAATTCGGAGTCGGTGACTGCAACTTTAAAAATATATCTCCAATTTTTGGTCGTAATTCTCGCCCTAGTAGACAGGCAATAACAAGTTTAGTGCAAAAATTTGAGTCTACATATTTTTTTCAGTTTTAAATGCATTTTATTTTCTTAACACTAACTCTTACATTCTAACAAAAGATGCTTAAATGCTAACTTAAAATTACTTAACAATCTTATCCTAACTTACTGGCCCCACACAGGCGCTCTAAGTTACTCTAAATTCTTATAACTATGTCTTTCAACTTTATTTACATTTTACTTAGAACTATTTATTTTGAATACTTAAGGCTAAGAAAAAATATTTGTTAAGAAAAACTTAGCATATGGACATAAATTTTTATTTTTTATAAAAACTTAATATCTAACTTAAAATAAACCTTAGCCTACTTAACCTATATACACACTACATACATACACACACATAGACATTATACACAATCATATACATATATTAGTATATACCTTTGTATATACTAATACATGTATATATTTCTTAGATGCTAACCTAAACCTATGTAAGCTGGCCATCGCTATTTACCGAGAAAACAGATTGGTGAGCTCTGTCTCATTAGTGAGGCTGGTCCGTAATTGACGGAAACGACGACGAAACATCTTCTCCATCATTCAACCACCAGAAATGCTGGTGCTGCCGAACGACATCCCTCTTATCGCGATTCCCCACCGCCCTACTGAACCTGAGGCGATCCACACTGCCGTGTGCGACGTCTCTGTTGTAGTTGAGACGCCTGTCCCCAGCTGTCCGAGCGACATGGAAGATTAACGGGACCGCTGATATATCCTGGATCAACCCTATCTGATCTAGGTAGCAGATAGCATTCCTCCTTCCGGTGGAACGAAGCCGTCAGAGCGCACAATCTCGTGGTAAAGGTAATTGGGGTAGAAAGCCCCCGATATCAGGTTATTCGTCGAGGTCATTGCTCTTGCAATGTGCCTTCGAGTCAGCTTAATTACGAAGTTGTCCACTCGTATTAGGTTCGCCCTGTTGTAAAGGACCTCATTAGGATAAAATTTCTTGTACTCCGACTCTGGTGTTCTGTACAAGCAAAGACAAGCCCTCTCAAACATCCGAATCTTTTCCATTAAGTTTGCTCGTACATTGAACCACACGGGACAACCAAATACCAGCATGGGCCTGATAAGGGCCATGTAGCAGATTACATTTACCCTCGCATAGAGTTGGCTGTTATAAAACAGTCTCTTCACGATGAACTGTCTGTTAGTTAGCATATTATAAAGAATATACAAGAGTGGTTTACTGATCCCCAGCCTAGTCAGCTTATAGAAAAGACCCTCTAACCATTCGGTGTCGAAGGCCTTCTCCAAGTCAACAAGGCAGGCACTAGTACATTATTTTTTGCCTTTATTCCATTGGATATCGGACACCAGTTTAGACGCGGCATGTGAGATATCATGTCCCGCCTTAAAACCGAATTCATTATCCGGAACTATATGTTTGTCCTCAACCCACCTAGACAGAGCTCTATTGATTACTTTTTCAAAAACCTTACTGATATTCGGAAGGAGACTTATCGACCGGAGATCCGCCGGATTGGATATATCCTTTCCCTTTTCAGGGATAGGTTGAACCACCGCCGTTTTCCAATGCGCTGGATAATGTGCATTATTCATTGCATTGTTAAACAGGGTGGTGTAAATGTCCACCGCTTCTAGAGGAAGATGTCGAAGCACGATGTTCGGAATACCATCGCTCCCCACTAATTTCTTAGCCCTGATTGTGTCGAAGATCTCATGGAGTCCTTCCTTCGAAATGAACGGGGGTAGGCCACCCTCTCAGGCAATGACGTTATTTGCCATATTTTCGTCGCTAAACCGGGTGAAACCAGAGCCCTCGGATCGCCAGTTCCCTATTTCATTTCGAATACAGAAGTCGTGCACCAAGACGCGATTGTCCAGGTCGTAATTAGGGCCAATGGTATCAGTGGCCTTGTATACTTCCTGGAAAGTCGCCCCTATGGTCTCAACCTTCTCCAACGGATCCTCGATCACAAAGAAGTCGTCTTCGTCAGCGGCTTCATTTGGATCAATACCTGCTATTGTCAGTAACCGTTCGTTGTCTGTTGTCCAGGCTATTTTAAGACACTGAAGGTCGTTTTGATTTTTTCTCCGAAATAGTTTATTTATTTGCGGAAACATATTCGGTTTGCTGGTGTTTACAGCCCGAACCTTGTTGTTCCAATACAAACTTACAGAAATTCTGTAATTTTCTTTTATTAGCGTTTGAATATTTTTAATCGACGACTTTAGTGTCCTAATCTCCGGGTCTCGTCGGTCAGTTAACTGTCTGTACAAGTTTTTAAGTCTTGTCAGAAGTCTACTTTTCTGTCGGTACAGTGCGTCAATAGTAGGATTGCGGAACAGGTCTTCGTTAGTCGTACGTCGATACCGCGGTATTGACAAATTCCTATTGGACGGTGGGTGGAGCGTGTTCGAGGAGAGTGCTCTTGTCAAGGTTGCGGAGAAGTGTGTCCATCGAGTCTTACTGTAGTTGTAAGAATATCTTTGGACAAACTAGTCCAATTCCGCAATTTCGTTGGGAACTGTAATTTCGGTGCTAAAACCGCAATGGTCGCTGTCATACTCGAATGTGCGCAGACAGTTTCGCGTTTGTAAATTCGTACCTGTCAGTCGTATACGTTCGTCGTACAGCAGTAGATCCAAATAAGACCCGCCTCTGGGAAACGACGGGTTATCCGTCGCTTTAAGACCGAGTCTGTACATGACATCGTGCTGACCCCACCAATCGAGTAGTAGATTCCCTCTAGTATTTGGCAAATTGTTTCCCAAATCTCTGTGTCTAGCGTTGAAATCCCCGCCGATTATAAAATAATTCTCCCCCATTTCAGCCTCAGAAGTCGAAAAAGCGTGTCGAGCTCTGTAATGAATAGGGTGGATTGTGAAGCCTCAGGTGCATAAACAGAGGCCAAGTACAACCGCTTTCCACTGCGGAGCGGTATGTAAATGACGACTGCTTCCAACACCCGGAACCTACGCAACACTCCCTTGTACACTCTGTGAAATGTTATACCATTTTTAATGAAGATCGCGACACCGCCTCCACATTTGGATCTGGGCCGATTTCTTCTTCTAATAATATAATTATTGTACTCCAGTTTGTGCTTATCGGTTAGCTTGGTTTCGCTAGCGAAAAGCACATCAGGAGTTCGGTCTTGTAGCAATTTAAACATCGCGGCTCTTCGTTCGATCCTAATCAGTGAATTAACACTAACCGCAAGGACCTTCAAAGTTTGCTCCACCATGTGCGTACCCATTACGTCATGTGTTGCGTTAGGCCCGGCAGCAGCGCGTAGATCTGGTCCACCCGCTTGGCCTGTTCTTGTACTTGCTACTGCCACTGAGCCATCTGCGCTTGGATTGCGAGCAAGATGGCCAGCATGTTAGGTGCAGCTTCCGTTGTTCTCGGCATTGGCGGTGGAGAAGCAACGGTCGCTTGCTGTACCGTAGCCCCCCCACCTGACACCTTTTGGCGTAGGAAATTTGGGACGTGACGGCTGGTGTTTGAAACCTAACAGGTGAACGTTTGACCTCCACCTTCTGCTGGCGAGCCAGTATTGCTTTTTTAATGTCAGCGAACTTAGGACAACCCCGATAGTTTGCGATGTGTCCCACGTTCCCACATAATACGCACGAGAGCTGCGTCCTATCGGATGCTCCGTCCCTACCCAGAGCACACTCCTCGGAACTGTGGTTCTTTGCGCACTTCACGCATCGAGGCTGCATTTGGCAGTTCGACGCGGCGTGCCCGAACCTCTGGCAGGGAACGCATTGCATAACGCCTTCGCTCCTTTTTAATTTTTCCCAGTGAATCACGTGGTAGTCTAGGACATTGATTCTCCTTAGAGTATCCAGACGACTTTCGGGACTGAGCTGCTCCAGGAAGAACGGCAGACTCCGTTTCTCCCGCCTGGCTCTCTTTGAGCAGAGCAAGGATCTCCTCAGGATCAGAAGACGGTTCCAACCCGTTCAGCAGCATAGATTGCCGCTTTTCACACTTCGGTGTGAATGAGTAGTGCTCCGTCGTCGTTTCCTTTAGGAGCTCTTTCAGTTTCGCGTAACCCTCCACTGTATTACAGTGGATGGCATGGCGATCGTTCCCCAATCGCTTAATATTAGAATTGTTACCAATGACCAACTTACACAGGTCCTTGGTTTCATTTACCTCTAGTTTATAGGTGTTGATAGGAGGCACCTTCTCCTTCTTCTTATTCTGCTGGTGTTGTTGTTTCTGCGGCTGCTGCTGTTTTGTCTGCTGCAGTGGTTGTTTCTGCTGCTGTTGGTTTTGTTGTTGCTGCAGTTGTTGTTTCTGCTCGTATTGCTTTTTTTGTTGGGCGCTTTCTGCCTCTAATTTCTCCTTCTGCCTGCGTGCAGTTTGCTTTAGCTTAACAGCAAGCATTTTTTCTTGCAGATTTTCTATGCTGCTGCTAATCTTTTAACATTTCATCCTCACCTTCCGATTCGGATGACGCTAGAGAAGCAAAGATGTTATTGCCCCCCTCGTAATGTTCATCTTCCAGTATTAAAACGGCATTTATTCTCTTTTTAAGAGGGGATTTCAAACTCCTCCTCCTTTTAATGGTTTTCGCCACGGCACCGGCAACACTATTGTTGCCTTTTGCATCTCCCGTTATGGGAAGAACGGAACGCTCTCCACCTTCCATCATGTGATTTCCTTATTTCTTGTTGGTTTTGTTTGGATGGATTCGAACGAGATTCGAACTATATATTTACGTAAAATGCATTTAAACTGAAACTGAACACATCTGTCCTCTGTCGAGGTCTATGAACGACTGATGAGTCTACATATTCATTGTTTGATGTTGCCGTGTCAGTGAGACAACGGGTTGGTCGAAGTGTCGAAAATATCGCTGCCGTTCAGGCGTCCGTAACAAACGATCCAAATCAGTCAATTCCACGGCGTTCTCAAGAATTGGGCATCGCTCAGACCACATTATGGCGTATTTTGCTTAGCATCTTGGTTTACACCCATACAAGATCAAGCTGACTCAAGAATTGAAGCCGATGGACCATTTGAAGGAACGTACGTTCTCCGATTGGGTTCTGGAGAAGATGGGCGAATATGATGAATTTCGTCGCAAAATCATCTTCAATGAAGACGCTCATTTTTGGCTCAATGGCTCAATAAGCAAAATATGCGTGATTGGTCGGCTGAAAATTCACATGTGCTTCATGAATCACCACTTCATCCACAAAAAATAACTGGTTGGTGCGGTTTACATGCCGGCGGCGTTATTGGGCCATATTTTTTCGTCAACGATAATGATCGTCACGTTACTGTGAATGGTCAGTGTTATCGCGCCATGATCACCGATTATTTTTGGCCCGAATTGGAAGATATGGACTTGGACGACATGTGGTTTCAACAGCCTCATGCCACAAGCCACACAGCACACGCTACAATCGAATTATTGAAGAGTAAGTATGGTGAGCGTATGGCCAGTCGATTGGCCGCCTCGTTCGTGCGATTTAACGCAGCTTGACTATTTTGTGTGCGACTACTTTAAGTCATTGGTTTCGCTCGAAATGTGTGGCCGTGTCGTTGAAAATTGGGTCTAACGAATCGACCTGCAAACGTGCCCGCGGTGGCCATATGAACGAAGTCGAGTTCCATTCATAAATATTTTGATTGTACTTCAAGCCGATAATAAAGTTTTTGAAATATCTCAAATAGTTTGCGTTTTATTTAAAAAAAAAGTTTTCAAGTCCTTATTGGAAAACTTAAGCTATAAGTTGCTTATTTTGTTAAAAAGATCATCAATGACCAAAGATCACGATAATACCATAATATACCTCTCTGCGTGCAGGCCGTTACGGCTGATATTGATAACGAAGTCGGCCCTGATGAAGTAGTAATTAGCCGGTTTTCAAATATCGCTTTGACCCAGTTGATAGTTGGTTGATCAATATTTCTATGTGTGGAGTATGGCATGATTATGCACATAGTATACATACATTTTCCGCAGATATATACATATATTATATTGCATGTGATAGGCGCCACATATACATGTACACAATATGTAATGAGTATGTAAGTTAGCATAAATAGTTTTAGTTCTCATTATGGTCAGTCAGTCTTTAAGCGATTGTCAAAGAAACAATAATAAATTGGATTCCACTATATGTTACTAAAGCGTTTTATTTGGGAACATTACACTATGAAATAAAACATTTGATATGGAGTATTCCAGTATTTTCGAAAGCACTCTCTATGTCAAGAAACGCGCAAAGTCCAATTTCTTTACGCCGGAAGGAGCTTTAGATTGCAGCTGCCAGCTTTAGCAGAGCTCCTTCTGCCAATTTGCCCTTCTGATATGTTTATTGATACAGGTGTAGGGGCAAGCTATTTTCTAAGCTTTCTCTGATGTGAAAGTCAATAACTCTTTCCATTGTTTTCAGATAAAACGACGTCAAGCTTATAGGACGGTATGATTTAGGTAGCTCACCAAGCGTGTTACCTGGTTTGGGGATAAAAACTACTCTGACCTTACTCCAACTGCGTGGTATGTAGCCCCAGTTGAAGCTAAACCTAAATAAAGCTATTAGGGTAGGCATAAGAAAATCTAAATCTTTTTGCTGTAGAGCTCGAAAAATGCCGTCTATACTTGGTGCCTTGTATGGTTTAAATGAGTTAATAGCCCACATAACTTTATCCAGACTGAAAAGTTTTCCGCATAAACTGTTGATTCCGCTGAGGTTGGAAGTAAATTATTCAGGTCGCGTGTGATTGTGCCATCTGGTTTGATTAACAATCCCATGCAAATACGAGTAGAATGATATTTAGAGGGGACCCTATTGAGTCATGCTACAGTAGGAAGTTTTTCGAATTTCTCGCTGTTAGCATGCCAGGAGGCTCTCTTTGATCTTCGTTTAAAAGGGATCTACAATATATTGTTCCCAAGTTCGAACTCTGAACCAGGTAAGGTCCCTCACGAGGTATCCTCATATAGGCAAATATCTCGAAGCAAATACTGAACAATAGAGCAAGTACACAGAATAACTAAAGAAAAAAAATTTTGTTCTGCAATCTTCTAAGACGTAGCATAGGCTTTCGATAAAGTATGGCATGAAGGTCTTCTTAATAAATTAAAAGTGTACTTGCGAGAACAGTACTTCCACCTAATGGAGTCTTATTTAGCAAGAAAACTGCTACTCTAAGTTAGTCTGGGAAGGGTCGGCGGGCCACGGTCATACCTTCGCTATGACAGAGATCTACCAATAACAGCATTCACCAAGACTGCAACCTTGACGACGACACAGCAATCTTAGCAATGGGAGACACAACGGTAGATTCGACGCAAATACTACAAGCTGTTACATACCCAATTTATCCGACGGCTCAATTTGCGTTGAGGCAATGCGCGTTGGTTCAATACCCTCGAATAAACATTACTTCAAACCGCATTGAAATATTCAACATGCATACGTTCATTCCTGCTTATAAAACGCATGGAAAATTTGTAAGCGCTTTTAAATATCGTATAAACATTTTCAAATCGCATAGAAACATTTTATTCTCTCGCGCTTTCATCATTCTTTCATCATCGGGCAGGTATTAGTTGTTTGTGTATTTAAAATATCGGGTTGCAAACGAAGTATTTGGAAAGACAAAGAAATAAAAACAATGTATCAGTGTTAGTGTGAAGTGTCAGTTCAACCAGCTGTTTGTTAAACTTCTCTCAATTTACTCTCGCTCATTTTGTATAATTTCATATAAACGCCTGCATTTCCACGGGTATTGAACCAATGCGGAATGCTTCAATGCGAATTGAGCTATCGGATGGACTGGGTAATGGATCAAATTGTTAGGTGAACTGAAAGATGGCCGATAAAACTTAATTCGAACAAATATGTACATATTGACATCACAAATAAATCTATCTCGAGGAAATATTGTGAATGCTCCATTATACATCAGAAACACCGACCTCCAGCGGGACCTAAGAATTCCTACTGATCTTGAAGAGATCAACTCTAGGGCCACAGCACACCGGAAAAAACTCCAGGAGCATATTAACGTGGAAACAATAAGACTTCTTAACCTATATGGCAAGAGACAACTGCACCGTCAGACCTTGCCAGGCAACCGAAAATTGCAGGACTAACCACATAGGCAAGGTGTCAGGAGTAGAGCGCTTTAGATGGAACAATATCAAAATCCCATCTATGCTCCTGTTACTATCATTAAAAGTTAAGAACATGCAACAAACTAATAATAGTAAACTGTTAGCCATCTTGAAAAGCAAACTGCTTGCAGTGTTAACAAATAAATGTAATTCATTGTATCATAAGTTATTATGTTTGGAATGTAAAAAGTAAAATAAAAGTCCTCTTATTCTACTCAAATGAGTAGGGTCTGATTGCTCATGCTATTGAAAACTAGGGGGAATAATCTTTGATGGAAAAAGACGGAACTACGATGAAGTGAAAGGCTGCTCTTTGCAATTTGTGAACGCAAGCATCTTATTTTATTCAAAAAGTATCAAGTGCACAGTTTTAACTGGCTAAAGGACGAAAAAAGAAAATTAAAAGACATTTCGCCTTCACATAATGAGCTGACTAAATGATCTAAGAAACCAGAAAACTCTAATTACAAGTAAATTATGCGACAGTTGTTGCCTTCAAATGGCTTCCAAGACCAGTCATTTAATTTTTTAAGTTACAATGAGCTTTATTTATCGTTGCTATAATTTCGATAGTGCTTCATGTGGCTTTGAAAGTCATTCGTGCCCATCAGTTCTGCCGGTAACAGCAACCGCATTACCACCGCTCGTAGCAATCTATTTAGAAGACCATAGGTTTGGATGGGGAACACATATCCCAAATCTGGTCACGTCTATCAGCAAATTACAAAGTTTACCCTTTGAGTTAACTGCTCAATAAACTATTGAGCATAAATCCGTTCACCCTTAGTGTCTTGGATAGAGTTGGGTTCTGGATGGGTTGGACATGAAAATTCATGTTCCTAAAATGATTTGCATCTTTCCTCCTATTAATTACATTGGTCCTCTTCTGTCCCCCTCTCTTTCTCTCTCTCACTCTCTCTGTCTGTCTATCACTATCTTTCATAACTTTTCTTATCAAATTTATGCGATTATCCGCAATCTTTCCTTTTAACTTGAAAGCTCAAAACAAATATGTAATACCCAATCTGAGAGAAGGAAAAATAAATAAATAGGATCCTACTAAAGGAACAACAGTGTATCCTTGCCGATGGCATCTAGATCCCGTGAATTAATTCACCCATCGTTATAATTGAGTGCAGTTCTTAATTTTGTAATATCACCAATTAGGTCCTACTCCCCGCAAAAAGGGTCACAATTTTGATTAAAATTCTTGATTTCGTGTCCCACGAATGAGGGACGTCAAGAACAAGGAAAATCACAAGAGAACAAAAAAACAAGCAAAAAAACAACCATCGTCCGAGGATTTAATCGAAATTGGCGAAATCCACTTCTCATCTTTCCAAGGAATCTACCCTTTAAACTGGACCAGGCTGGGGCTTTTCCTCCGACAAAGGGACAAAAATAAACTCAACTTCGTCACTGGGATTAGCCAGGACCAACACGTCTGGATTTGGTGATTTTGGGATAATTACTTCATCAAATTAGCATAACAACCCTTTCTTCGACATGGCCTTGGTCTTAGTCTTGGCTCGTCAACTTTTAGCCTGTCTTAATTTTCATGTAACTCCCTGCTTCGACATCCTCTTTTATTTTCATTTTTCTATTTCAATTTCCTTGATGAAGATTTGAGTGGCAAATACTGGTAGATACGAATAGAAAGGTTCTCAACTTTCGAAGAATAAAATCATGTGGTTATAAATTGGCGGAAAGGGACTGTGGCCCTTAACTGGATTAGATGGCCTCTCGTGCGGTGAGATGGAAACAGTCACCAGGGCTGGGAGTTAATCAAAGTCCATTGAAAGAAGATTTTGAAGTTTAAACCAGTTCATGTAGGAGGAGGGAAGTCAAGAGGAACTCTTCAAAGGAAGCCGGTAGAGAAATTTTGAACTTAAGTGGTGAAAATATTATACAACAGTATTAGTTAGGGAGGTGAAGAAAGGATTGTAAGATTGCTTGGTGTCCGGTTTCAAATTTGTTTACTTTTTATCTTTTCGGTTGGTTGGTGTTAAATTTGTTTGCGTTGTTTTTGATTCCTTAATTATGTCAATATAGAGGAAACAACCTTATTTATATGCAATTACTAATGCCTCTTAGAGCCACATCAAGTCAGGTACTAAGAAGGGGAGATGTCAGAGATTTCACTTCGGGCTTTGGGTTTTATTTTTGTCAGAACAGAGCACACAGATATGTATGTTTTTTTTTTTTAACTAAAATTGGTAACAGCCTTGATGATAAAGTGCATACAGCACCAGCACCGACCGCGCTGAATACCTGCAGCCATTGTGAGCGTAGGCAGGAAATTTATAGAAAAAATGCGTCGTGGTATGGTCGATGACCGCTAGGAAACTTGCGAGGCATTGCTTTAGTTTGCGGGCATCCAAGAGATTCATGACCTTTCCAATTATGGTCATATATTATAGTACCCAGTTGTATATGGGATCCCTAGCCAAGGGCACAGAATGTCCTAACGCAGGTTCAGGGCCTGAGAAACGCAACTCTGGGCCTTGTATAGAAAGTTCATCAGCGATTTATCATAATTTCCCATTATCCGAATGTGAGTTGAGACTCAGTGAATTCAGACTTTCGACTGCGCTCAGCGAAGTCTTCCATTCTCGAACTAGATTTTAAGTCGTGGGAGGGTTCAGCAAGGCTTTAAACGTAGCTCGGCTATCGCTACAGATGTAAGTTTTTCGCTCCCTCTACCGGTTATTCACAATATATCATAGTTCGTTGCCATAAGGATTGCGTACATACCGTATACCTCCCCTTGAAAAACAAACGCAGATTTTCCTTAATCGCTATTAACGTTATCGTTCTCGAAAAAGACACCACCTTCGTATTCTCCACCGGATTTCGAATAGTCGACTATATTCTGTTAAAATAAACGTTTTTGTTCCTAATGTTTAGTAGTTTTAATTTCATACTGTACCAAAATTCATTTTTGAGAGCTCACACATGGCCACTACAATTTTTATACATAACCTAAATATTGAAACTGCAAATATTAATTCCTCTTTTTTTTCAATAAAAGTTCTGACACCAAACACGTCAGTGTTTGGATCAGATTCCATCTGAAACTTTTTTTAGGCATATGGAAAGTAGATTTCGTATTTTCGACCTGGTGTCATTGCATCATGCGACATGTCCATATGACTAGAGTCGAAAGACTCGCCGATATCATTTGCAATCCAATGCGTCCTGTACCAAAGTCCACTTAATTTTAAATGGAAGATAGGTTTGAGAGTGCAGCCGATGTCATGAGTATCAAGTGAGGAAAATTTATCAGTCTTTGGAGTCTGGTAAAACAGCAGTCACATATTTTCGTAAAAGCTTTTTCCACCTTTCTCCGTGATCTCTCCATGAATTGCCGAAAGCTCGACGCGTCATGTTTAGTTCAAATAAGTTTGCTATCCAGAATGCCACTCAAATACTTAGCTTCTTTGGAGAATTGGATGACAATGCCTTTAAGCACTAGAGCGTCAGACCAGTCAGCTTTCTCTTTCTCATAAAGAAAAAATCCTCAGTTTTGAGAGGATTAACTGAAAGGACATTTTCAGTGCACAAGTCGCCTTTCACATCAAGGGCTGCCTGCATTTTGGAGCAGAAAGTTACAGCTATAGAAAACGGCTACACCATATGCATATTCCTAAGCTATTGAAAACGATAAGCGTTGAGCCGATCAACATGGATACACAATGCCATCTTATAATAAATTGAACGCAGTCAACAGCCTGAATTACATAGAAAGCACCCTCATCTTTTCGAGTGCGCCTTCAATTCCCCCCACTCGATTTTGTGCCGCAGTCTCACGGGATATTCCGCGTTGGACAAACTGTATCTTGGACGAAGGATGCAATCGCAAAGCAGTTTTACGCACACGAAGCTCGAATATTCTCCACATATTCCTCAGCATGAAGGAAGTCAGGCTGATAGGTCTCGCGATACTCTAACTGTTCGCCAGAGGTTCGGTTAATATGACACTGTCAATCTTGCTATGAAAATACTCCTTAGAATCGCCAGTAAACGGTTTATACATTTTTGTAGGATAACTGGATATATCCCGTCAGTGCCAGGCAACTTGGATATATCAAAGGATACCACAACCGAAAACAGATACCAGCTATGGTGTGTTGTGTTACTTAGCTCACTTGCAGCTTCGGTGATAGGAACTGCTTCTGATCAACTTAGCTGGAAAGTGAGTGTCAAAGATAACTCGACTTAGTATAGATGCCACCAGATTATCTCAGTGTTTCCAGTCCAAGGAAGAAATCACCTTTCGACGATTATGACCAGGCTGCTGGTGTCACCAAGTGTTTCGAGCTTTGCAGAAATATTTATAGGAGGAACTCTTGGAAACTCGAATTAGCTTCTTATATTCTTTTTATCTCTAACTGACTTGTTTAGAAGTTTTCTTTACATAATCACTGTAGATCTGCATTCCACCATGAAACGGGCGATCTGCGAGATTGTTTCGTAGCTGGAAAGACTAACTGAAAACATTTGGCATGACCATCGTTAAGGTTCTGAACAGCTTACGCTGATATTTGTTTTGTTCTCAGTTTATTGGCAGCATTAATAGACTTGCCGATTTTCTCCTTACAGCGTGCCAAATTGGCTTTCCGGCTTCTCCTCCTCTTCCACTAGGGTGATATCTCTCATCCGATTCTAAGTTCGATATACTTATAGTCTGACATGAAGACCACAGATAGTACTTTTCAGCCGATAATTCCTTAGCATATGCGTTGCATATTATTACGTCGCTTACTTGATGTCTTACGTTAGGTTAGGTTAGGTTAAACAGGGGTATGATGGATATGCCATCACACAGACACCAGGCACTAAAACGGGCCCATTGCGATCCGTGTTGAATTTGTCTTCAAATGGCAAAAACTTAAACAGTCACCCTGGTGAAACACCCAATTTCTTTGCAAAAGCCAAGAATGCCGTTGAAGTACGTGCCGTCTACTTACTTCCTCTGGGTTCCGACCACGCGCTATTGCCTCGCATTTACATAGTATGTATGTTATGTCCTCAAAAACTTATAGATCGCAGAATCTGCAAATATTCGTATCTGACAGTTTGAGTCCCTTTGCATGTTTTCGCAGGAGACAGTGTCAGGATTCTTATTACTCTCCTAAGCTTATCCTTGTTTAATTTTACTAACTTTCTAGATCTTTTGCCATCAAAAAGTGGCCAGAGAGCCTTGGATACCCTGTGGCCTTCAAAACTCGACCACCTTAGGTTGGCAGTCTTTGTGATTTTTTCCTCACTATGCAAAAGGGTAGTTTGATGTTAGCAACCCCACTATTGTCGAGTAACCCTCCTTTTCTTGCAAGCTCATTCGCTTGTTCATTTCCTTGTGTGTCCTGGCACCCATCCCAGTCTCACCCAGTTCTGATTGTCTTGAGCACTGTGCTACAGCCCCTGACTGTATCAGAGTTAATGTTGGTCGATTCCATTGCCTTGAGTGCGGCCTGGCTATCGATGTAGACAGATATATCGGAATCCCGAACTCATCTGCATTATCTCAGCCGCCCTGAGGACAGCCAGAACCTCTGATTGGAAGACGCTCTTAGTTCTGGATCTTCTGAGAAGATTCCAGAATTTTCCTTCCTCTGTTTTCAAGCATCTTACATACTGTCTTACTTTTGTAATAAATGTTTGCTGGTAGCCAAGATTGTTGACAAGCCAAGGTGAGATGATGGTATGAAATTCAGGAGATGATTGCGTTGCATTTGCTACTGACCCAAAAAGTATTCTGAAAAATAGCATCGCAGCATATAATACCGACAAAACTAAGGAGGGAAAGCACATTATCTTTTGATATGTTTTATGTAAGATGAGAATTTGTTTGCTAAGGGAAAGGTGTAGAGTTGTTAAATGAATTAAATAGCAACTTCTTCAACAATCTAAAAAATATGTTTTTTCAAACAACATTTATTGGACTTAATTTGGGTTATGTTGGTTGGTTCTTAAACATCCACATGTAACTATCTTCTCATGAATTGAGTAGTTTAATGAATATTTCATATGATCATGGTTAATATGAAAATGATTTATGTCAAGTCGATAAGCCTATGCTTTTGTCAATTTGACCGTTTTTCAAATCTGTTTAAAGCTATGTCTTAATTTCGATAGTATGTGCAAATTACCAGGCTATGCAACGCAATACATATCTTCTTGCTTCGCTAGACTGTATTCCCCTACGGGTAATATGCTTGTCTATACTCGATACATTCAAAAATATTAACAAGTCATGGAACAGCAGAGCAAAGAAAATCAAAGAAAATCATCGAACTGTTGCATCGAACAATTTCATGGGCTCGAAGATAAAGATAGATAGATAGATAGATCTTTATTTCGTATACAAATTTTTGCAAAGGATAGTTACACACATTTTACATTACAGAGATATGATATTGCTTATATCTTTCTGCTGAAACATTGTTCTTTTTTTGTTTTGTAAAGTTAAATTAAATTAAATTAAATTAAATTTGGAGGAAAATACGATAAAAACCTCCAATCTAAGTACAAAAAAAAAAAAATAATAATAATAATAAATAAATAAATAAATAAATAAATAAATAATTATAATAATAGTAAATAAATAAATAGATAAGTATATTAGTATATAAATAAATAAATAAGTATACAAGTACATAAGTAAATAAAAATAAAAATATGATAACAATAATAAATATTGACTCAACAAATGAGTAAATAGTAAATAAATAAATAAATTAAACAAACAAAAATAAATAAATAAATAAATAAATAACATAAAGAATGAATTAATAAATAGGTAATTACAAAAATATATGTACATATATAAAACAATAAATAAATAAGTATAAGTATACATGTAAACAACATATAAACTGACTATATGAATAGATATATGTATAAACTACAATAGGTCTTTAAGTAGCTGATTTTTAGCGTAAGCACTTTTGTTTTTAAAATTGCACGTAAGCTTTTTAATTCTTTCCGATAACAATTCAACATTCGCTCTTCTATGTAGCTTTGAAGTAGAATGGTGCCATGGGAGGTTAAGCATCATCTTGAGTATCTTATTTTGTGCCACTTGCAGCTTTTTAATGTGGCACTGTGCACAACTTCCCCAAACCGGAGACCCATAAAGAAGTATCGATTGGAAAATTACTTTGTGTATGATCACTTTTTTTTCCTTAGTAAGAGCTGATTTTCTGTTTATAAAAGGATATAATATCCTTATTGCTATATTGACCTTTTGTAGGGTTCTCGAAATATGCTCATGAAATGTAAGTTTGCTGTCAAGATATATACCTAAGTATTTTACCTAATTGGACCAGATTATGGTCGATCCATGCAATTGCAGTTGGCTGTTCGGAAGGTGGCAAGGTTTTCTTTTTCGGGTAAAAAAGATAGCTTGCATTTTTTCACCGTTCAGCTTAATTTTCCACCTATTGTAATAGTGTTCTATTACTACCATCGCATTGCGAAGATTAGTCTCAATAGTGAGAGCAAATTCGTCTGAAGAGAGTAATGCAGTATCATCTGCAAACATTGCAACTTCACAATCGGTCAAATTGGGAAAATCAGACGTAAACAAATTGTACAAAATTGGACCAAGAACAGAACCTTGGGGAACACTTGACTCGAAACATATCAGACTTGAGACGCTACCATTGATTTGGACTTTAAAAGAACGACCTAACAAGAAACTTTGAACTATCTTACACAGAAATGGAGGAAAGTTGTACATAATCATTTTATATAATAGACCATCATGCCAAACGGAATCGAATGCTTTTTCGATGTCCAAAAGCATCATCCCGGTTGATTTTGCTTCTTGGCGGTTTTTTTTGACAAAATTACAAATTCGAAGAGGCTGGTGGGAGGTACTATGCTGAGGTCTAAAACCGAATTGCACGTCAGGATATATGTTACATTCTGTAACTATATTTGACATTTTTTCTTTGAGAATTTTTTCATATATTTTACTTACACTGCTAAGCAAACTTATCGGCCTATAACTTTCGAGGCTCACAGGGGGTTTTCCAGCTTTCAGAATTGGAACCACCTTGGCTATTTTCCAAGTATTGGGGAAGTATTGAATTTTCAGACATGCATTTAGAATGTCTGTTACAAATTTCACTCCAACTTTGGGCAAATTCTTGAGATACAAATTTTTAATAAGATCAAACCCGCCAGACTTTCTTATATTTAAATTATCGACATGAAATTTTACGTCGTCTTCTGTAAGAAGTGCATTTAAAGGGGTGACAGGAATTAGGGTGTTGAAATCCTGGATTGTTTCACTAACCAATGCATTTGTTGCTGGATCCCCTAGGCTTGCTGAAACACAGTGATTTCTTAAAAAAGTAATCGCAAGGGCGTCTGATTTTTCATCATCTGTGTAATAGAAATTAGATCCATTTTGAAGTCCAGGTAGTTGTTTGTTTTTATTTTTAATTATTCTAACTACATTCCAAAATGGTTTAGCGTTCTTATCTAGAGAATCAAGTTTTTTATTCCATTCTTCGTGGCGTTGTTGAGCTAAATGTTTTGAGATCAACTGGTTTAGGTGCTGCACATTATCTCGATAAAACATCTGCCGATATCTTTGCCAATTTCTTCTTTGCATATTTCTCAATTTAATTAATTTAACTAAATGAGGGGAAAGCTTTTTGTAAAATTTATTTATTTTAACTTTTGGTATAGAGTCAGCTACGGCTTCAAGGATTAAATCATTGAAGTCAGTTACAATAGCATCTACTTCTTCTTTAGTAGATATATCTTCTACGTTCGCAAAGTTTTCTTGAACTCTTCTTCTAATAATTGCACGGTATCGTTTCCAATTTGCATTTTTTAGGTCTTGGAAGTACTGTATGTTTGCCTTGCCTGAACAAAGAAGTTTGCACAGGACTGGATTGTGGTCAGAGCATAGCTCATTTAATGATATTGGTTGCGTAATAAAACTAAGACTATTTGAAATAAAAATATCAAGGACAGAAGGACGGCCGCGCGAACCAGCTGGAACATATGTAGGACATAGAGGATACAAAATTGAGATTGGAAGTGATTCAGTAAGGTCCGAGAGTAAATTCCCCCAAACATTGGCTCTTGTACAGCCCCATTCCTTGTGTCTACTATTGAGATCACCTCCTACCAGAAAATTACCATTTACACAGAAAAGGTTCCTTAAATCGTTTTTAAACAAATGTTTATTTTCGACAGACTTACGAGCACCAGCGAAATAGACACAGTAGATTTTAATTGTTTGATGATTTTCTAGTTCTACCTCTATGCCCACATTTTCTACTAAGCGTGTTTGAATAATTGGTAAGAGCGAATGTTGAATTGTTCTTCGTATAAGTATTGCAACACCTCCACCCCTTCTATCGATTCTATCTACTCGATAGCACTTAAATTCAAAGGTGGACAGATTATCATCATGCTTAAGCCAAGTTTCAGTTACTAGAGCTATATCAATATTGTTATTGTTTAAAAAGTTTAGGAATTCAATCTTTTTGCTATAGCATTCCATGTTATTATTTTTATATTACTACATATCTACCATATTATTTACAATTAAGAGACAAAAACTTAGTAGCTAAATGTGTGATAACTTCAAATTGTTCAACTTTTGTTCTACATACAGATAATTTTGTTATCATTTCCACAGCTAATGAATTTAGCTCTTCAATAGTGAAAAGTGTGGAGTTGCTACCTGGTTGCATCTCGTTGGTGTTAGTTACAACCGAACTTGTTTGAGTCTGGCTTACCCAGGCGTTTGATGGTTGCGTAGTTGTGCGTGTAGTGTTACTCAGCATAGTTGGTACAGCATGGCGACGTAGTGGAAGCGGGGGAAAATCCGTCATAGAAGCAAATGAAACTCGTTTGTCAGCAGTTGGGGCAGGAATTGGATTTGAAGAAGCTGCGCGAGAATTATTCCTCTTTCGTTTTACGTTCTCTTTCATTTCCAAGTACTTGGAACGGCTGATGCATGCAATATCGGTAGCTTACATAGCTTTGTTTAGTTCGTATTTTTTTGTTACTTTTTTTATGCCGATGTACTTTAAACCGATTTCAATTAGTTCACTTTTAAGTACAGCAACATCAACGTCATTCATGCCGTAGAGAACAACTTTAAATGCTTTTGCACTTTGAAGGTCGTGTGAAAAAAATTGACAATCATTGTCTTTTAGCTTACCGAGCACACTCGTGTACGATTCAATTGATTCGCAGACTATCTTTATTCCGATTGAAATTTTTTTGATAAAATAGTCACTTATTTTAAGTGATTGCATTAATTGGTGCACATATTCACTCGACTTTTGAATCAATTTTATGGGTGGAACATACACCTTCTTTTTCACTGGCGAAACAATTTCGTCCATATTTTCACTGTCTTTATCATCGTCCGGTTGACACTGAAGGGGACTCCAGTAGTTAAATTTAGAGTCCTTCCTATGAATGTTTTTACCGGACATACTAACACGAATCTTTTTGCCCGAGTACAGTCGATTGTCCTCGGAATTAGGTGATCGATCGCGTTTGGTAATGTTAATAGTTAATTCGATTACGAATGCGAGGTAGAGACGTTATGTACGGATGAAAGCTCCGGGTTGACTGAAGATAAAGAATTCCTCGAAAAAGGCGAACGATTTGTGACTTCTGTAATATCATCTGCTTAGCTATTGGACTTTTATAAGTTGCTTGAAAAGAATTCTTGCCACAGGGTCAGTTGACTACTTTTAAAAAGATGAAAACATTTCAGCGGAACAACTATACGGGTATTGGGATTAGTCGACCGGATCAACAATCA
This sequence comes from Volucella bombylans, assembly GCA_949129095.1. NCBI lineage: Eukaryota > Metazoa > Arthropoda > Insecta > Diptera > Syrphidae > Volucella > Volucella bombylans. The sequence goes on along the minus strand of OX422140.1, from coordinate 147,546,946 downwards.
GTACTGTTAAGACAAATGTGGACCACCAGCGGAAAGATTCGAAAAATGGTTTCGGTTACTCTACTGAAGCTTTATTTGGGTCAGAATTAGGCACTAAAAAGTGTCATGTTTTAAGCCGCTAAGTGCGAACAACAAACATTTACTTACACCAGATACGATAAATGTAACTACATATATAAGGATCAACAAATATGTTAGCCATTAAGTTAAAGAAATAGTAAAGATGTGCGACATCAGAAACGCTATTCGAACGATAGTACCAATGATTTTGATTAAAATGAAACTTGAAGCAAACAATTTCAGAATACGTACAGGACTCTATGACATCGCACATAGCTATCAAGAGAAACCAATACAAGTAGGTAGATAAAGTTGGCTAAACCGTCAATCTTCTTCTTGGAAAGAGCAATGCGATATAGCAGAGAGCAAACAAAACTCCCTCACTTAAACTTTGTCGGCAGAGTTCACTTAACGTACCTTCAACTTAAAGTACCTAAACCAACAAAATGGGCGAAAACATTACAAACTAAAGTTTCGTGAAGCATACAAATCAAGAGCAGGACTTAAGATTAATTATTCGCAAAGTTCTTAGTTCTATAATTTCATTCAATATGAACGATAAAAGATACAAAAAATTCGAAGCCCTATTTAAAATAGATAATAGATCAAATAGATAACATCATCACCCGCGAAATGTAATGAAACTGTCAGAGAGTACTTGTGATGCTTGTGATGATATTTTCTGTTAGTACGTATGTTATACTTTTTCAATAAACACGAAAACAACTCTACTCTGTCTGGACAATTATCGCTTAGAATAATGATCAATTATGTATATATTTTCTGATATGACGCAATGTTTTGTTTTTCTTTTTAATTTACAAAGTTTATTACAAAATAAAATTGTTTTTAATGTTCATACACCAGGTTCTCCATTTAAATTATATAATTTAAATTATAATATGGCATCGTTATTCACATGGTTTTCCGTTAAAAGTGCTGCCAGAAGCAACCCATGACCACCAAAAAAAAAAAACACCACATATATACCAAGCACTGTCTTAATGGTAATCGAAAATGGTTAGCGAGAAAAACGTGCCATAAGAAACGTGAAAAAAATTAAAAGAAACAAATTATATGTTACGATCTAGTAAATAATGCAGAAAAAATAGGAAATAAATTAAGGAACCTCAATGGCAACAATTAATACAAGTAACTGATAATTTTAGTTGAAAACAAACAACAGATACACGCGAGTAACATATGCAAATACAGCAACACGAGCAACAGGCAACGCACCATCAGCAATTTAACCAATATCGATTAACCAATCGATAAAAGCAACATCAAGGAATATTGAACCTGACCTAAGTGCAGCATCAGCAATTACCAAGTGTAAATGCCGCTGCAACGCTAATGGTGATCGCTTAGTAATACGTTATTGATTGACAAGTAATTGCAGCGACGCTTAGAACGGCGGGTTACTTGTAAATCAAATATGTATTGTAATTCAGATATAATACTCGTATAATAATTGTCCTTTTCTTTTTTTTGTGGTCGCCACATAAAACGTAAGACTGCTAAGCCTGGAGTTCGTCAAGCTTCTGTCTTTCTTTCTCGTCACCTTGAGAAATGGCCAGGGCATGCTTCTGTTTGATGTCGTCCATTTCAGATTTTAAACTTTCAATTTGGAGTTCAGCAATTCTTGCTTCGATAATGATTCGATGACGTCCATCTTTGATTTATTCAAGACGGCGATTCTTATCCTCCAACTGTCGCACAAGTGCATTTGTATCAAAATTAGCTCCCTGATTGTTTTTGTATGTTGACAGTTCACTTTGAAGTTCTTTATTGCTATGTTTGATTCCTTGTAGGTCTCGAGTAATGTCGATTACACGAAGATTTTCTTTCTTCAAACGATTATCAACCTCTAACATCTTCTCATCCTTTTGAATAATCATATTCTCCAACTGCGTGGTTTTCTCTTGTGTCTTTGATTTGGAACGACTTTGGTTTAATTCACTTTCGCTATCAGTGCTTCGCTCTTCTTTGCATGTCTTGCTCATTCTTGGTTCCTCCAATCCAACTCTAACCAATGAAACCTTTCTATCCGGTTCCGACCATGCCTCTGACTCAGATTGATTTTCAAAGGCAATCGGCAGACTAGTTCTAGTTCTTGTAATGTCTCAATTGAATCGCCACGATGCTCCTCATGCGAGTTAAATGTCTTATTCTCTTTGTTTGCTATGCTGAATTCTAGAATTTCCGATAAATTGCTAATATGCGTTAGACTTTGATCCATCATCGAGAGTTCGGTGATTGACAGCGACATGTTGTTGAAGCTCTTGGATGAATCCAAGATACGATCCACTGCTTTACGCATTGCACGACGTCTATCAGCTGCTAGATTACCTAAGACATCCTTACGCTTCTGTAGAGAATCCAAAAATCCAACTAATTTTTCTAAGCGAGAAGTAAGAATACTGCAGACATCGGCACACTCTTTACGCCATTTATCTGCGCGTTCTGCTTCCGCTTTGGCCTCTCTCACTTCGCTTTTAAGTTGTTTTATTATAGAATCAGCAGTGCGATCAGTTGGAAAGGACCATAAACTTTGAATTAGCATGTCCGTAAATCAGTAAAGGATTGTTTAAGTTGTTCGGCTTCTTTGTTAGGACTTGCTGGCAGAGAATTGGGTTTGTTTACCAATTTGGTCAGACGCTCCATCTCATGATTTTTCTCCCACAGCTCTTTGTTTACCAGAGTCTGTAAATTGGCCATCTTCTTCATGACTTCTGCCTTCAGTTTACGAATCACAGCATCTTTTTGTTCCACAAATTTATCCATTCTGCTACGCAGGCTAGACGATTCAGCAATGCCTTCGGTGTCACTGAATGATCGAGAGAGCCTAGGTACCTTGCTCATATTTGTCAATGATTCTTTTACGATCCTCTTCAGACGATCGATTTCATCCTGCAGATTTTTTATATTCAACATTAGTTTCTGAATAGCTTTGCAAACTTGCTCATGCTGTGTGGTGTGTTCCTTCAGCTTCTCTTCAGTATCCTCCAACATGCATGTCTTGTTGGCTAGCTGGCGTTTTTGATCTTGAAATTCTTCGCGAAGTCGTTACGACTCAGTAGTGGTGATAACTTTGTCCTTGTTCTCGAGCTGTTCCAGTAGTTCAGAGTTTTGAAACACTAGCTCTTTGACTTTGTACTCACATTCTCGTATGGTTTGATCGCATTCTGTCAAAATTTCATCTAATCTATGGATTTGGCTTAGGAAATCGTTGAGTTTCTCTTCGGACTGTTTGACGGCACCTTCTAGTTCTCGAATTTTCTGAACAGCATTTATATTGCTTGACACGTTCCAACGTTCTAAGAGCCCGTTCATCAATTGTCCCGTTTGGGACTTTTCCATTTCTTTATTTTCAATCTCTAGGAATTGGATTTTATGAATTGGGGCATCGACGATGGCGTGACTGATTTTTTCCATTTATTTTAAGGCTTGGGCTGCTTCCTTGAGAAGATCTTGTTTCTCTTGGATTTCTTTTCGTATAATTTCCATTTCCACCTTTGTATCGATTAGTTGTTTCATTAGAGTCCACTAGCCATCGTTATTGTTGGATTAGTTATAACTGGGAATACTCTCTTCGATGACAAATAGACGCAGTTTAAGATTTAAATTTTCTTTACGTAACATCGCCCTTTGTTCCTCAAATTCGTGAACGGGGGGACCTTGTGCAGGCGATGTACTACCTGTATATTATTGTAGACTGACGCAGGGTAATCGGTATCCAATGGCATAGAAATTATCCAATGTAACATCTTGAAGTTGTCCATGACTAGTGATTTCTATTGTGGCAACTAGCACAGATTCATGTTTTCGCTCCGAATTGCCTTCTGCAGTATTGTCGACGACGGCTTTAAAAAGTTTCTTATTTTCTTCACTCACATTTAAATCACTCTCGTAAGCTATAAACAACTTAAAACAAGATTATTTATATCAACAAACAAATAAACGTTCCCAAAATTGGAAAATTAGCAAAACAGATCTCAACTTGAGCAAGAAAATTTAAGCATAGTCTTCTTTGCCATCCGTAATATATAATAGGTCGACACTAAATAAAAAACTTCATAGTGAATCTGTGTGACGGATAAGCAGCGCAAAGTCAGTTTGCAAAGTCAGTTTGCAAAGCAGTGCAAGCGTTGTTTTTTACACCAGTATATGTACTCTTTGTTCATCTAATTTTTATTAAATAAACACAAAGTTGTCACAAGGATAACCACTCTTGAACTCTAAGCCTCATCTAATTACCTAAATTAGTTTTGGCTTGAGAATTTGTGATAGTTTTCTTGCAACACAGCCTGTGACAACGTAACTTTCTTGCACTCTTTCAATTTGAATTTTTTGTATTTTCTTGTTTTGCATCTTTTCATGCTTGTGCTCGATAAATTTCTTGAAGAAATCACAGCATCCTCTGGACCCAGAACCATACACGACTTGTAGTGTATCCTTATTTCAATTATTCGCTTTTTTTATTTTTTAATATTCCACTCTCTGTGTGTAAAATTCTAAAGAGGAGGACAACGTGTTTAAATGCTGCCACTAGAATACCGAATACAAGGTACAGAACATAGGGCACCGAAATTCTGGTATGATTTCACAGCTTTTCATCTCTCGTGTTAAATATGTACACGACGAAGGCTATGGGTTAATGATATGTATCGGCACTAAGGGAATTTGAACTTATTCCATGTTTTACATTTACAAATAGAGAAAAACGAAGTCGAAGATAAAATGGAAAACGACCAAAGACTATGTAGAAGCAAAATGAAACACAGTGGTGCACAGTTCTCCATAACTCCAGTACTCTAGTACTCTAATTCCCCAGTTCTCTAGAGAGGACGCAACTATTCATATGTAAATAAGTGAATTTGTTTTCCATGGCTTGACTCACGCACACCATTGCACTGACAAGGAAGTTATCGTCGGGAAAAACTGCATATTCCCACGATAAAATAAATTACTTGACATGAAAAGAATTTCGCTTTCCTTTTCTTTTTTTTGCCGTATGAAAAAGAATAGGAACTCCTGCCAGCAAGTGGAGGGCTGTTGGGTAGACATATGGACACACCAGAGTTCAGGGAATGAATTTGGATTTGGGCACGAGTATGCTTGTCGAAATTTTGAAGAATTTCCTTTTATTGCCATTTTACGATATCGATATTTGACGTCGATTGAATGAGCTAAGCTGTTGAAAGCCGGCGCATGTTGCCTTCCAATTGACGGTTAAAATTCTCGACATCGTTTTGACAAGGAATAAAATAAAATAAAAAATCTGGTAAAAATATTATTGAAAAAGTGTTTCTCTTTTTGATAGTAAGACGTGAAGTTGGGTAACTTCACAAAGCAGGAAATATGTTTATGAAAAGTGAAGCTGCTTTTCGAGAGCTTGTTTTATGAAGTCCGACGAAGTTCGTCTTTGTTTGAAAAGTGCTCCTTTTTGTGCAGAGATATTTGGGAGGTATTTTGCTTCATTGGAGAGTCTTTAGAATAGTTGCACTGGTGCTTAGTTCAAAATGCTACTTGATCTCAGTCTGTAAGTTTATTTCATTGAAAATTCGACCTTACTGGATTTATAGTAAATTTAGAGCATTCACGTTCATTTGCTTTTAAGAGATTGATAGCTAAGAAGATTTTTTACTTTAGTTACTCCATGTAGTGAATGTATAATGAATTCATATATCCCAAAATATTTTGGTTTCAACGTCCATGCATCTACATACGAGTATATCGCTTTCAAACGTAGCGGGAGTTCCTACGTTATTACAGATTTAATTTTCAAAGATAGACACTTGCACCCTCTTTAGTCCTAGCAAAATTTTTTGAAATTCAATTAATAAAGTCATGATGATCAAGGAAATGGAAAAATTTGAACCTTGAGATGCCCAGATTTTTTATTTTTTAAACTTAACACTTAAGTGGATATGACTACACTTAAAGTGCCTTAGCACGTATTAAGTTTTTTGGAAAACGGAACAGAGAGAGAGAGAAAGAACGAACGAACGGCTTATAAAATGGTGAGGATGGGAGTTAGTTTGTTTAAGAAAGCTGATTGTAAAAGAAGCATGTAGAACTCAGTGACATAGCGTAATAGGAAAACGGCAAAAATACTATGAACTCTGATCCTTCAGACTACCAGGAATATTAGAGAACAGACATGTGCTCTGGTAAGATCATTCATGTGTTCAGAATGAAAACGGAAGTTCTATTTTGCTCCAACCAGATCCACCTCTATCTTGTTAGAGCATACACTCCAGTAAAAACTTCAACAGAAGATGTCTACGAAACATAGAGTTCCACTTCTGTTAATATATCCTAGAGAACGAGAATCACCTTATCAAAACAGTGTCTTTCTTTCTTCAGCCGCTTTGTCGCGGCAGAAAGTCAAGGATTCTAAGATCTTAAAAATAAACCAGCTGAGACGTCGTGCTACTTTGTATGGGTACCCTTGAGCAAAGCAATGTCCCAAGAATGATGAAAACGTCGATAACAATTATTGGATTGAAAAGTAAAAAGCCTATTATAGACCAATATCTACCGGCTATCGGCTTAGAAAAAGTTATTGTAAAGCGCTTGACTGGTTTTGTGACAAAGCACAAAATTCCTTATCCAAATCAATTCGGCTTCCAAAAGGCAAAAGCACTAGAATCCTACTCGGAGAAGTTGCAAATGTGTAGTCCACATGGGTTTAAATAAGAGCCATCATATTCTCAGTATATTTTTAAACGCCAGTAATGCATTCGATACATTGGCGCACTACAATCCCATTGGAAGTCTGTTAGGAATTGAAATAAGAGGTAAAATAGCGAGATGGATTCAAAAGTACTTAACAGAAAGAACAACAAAAGTAAAGGTATCCAATGTGATAAGTGGAGAGAACCAGATCAAATACGGTGTGCCACAAGACTGTTTTATTCACGAACTTCTGTGGGTTTTTCCGAATTCAACGGCTTTCGCATTTGCAGATGTTATTGCCAAGGCATAGCAGCCTTAATACAGCAAAAAACCATTATGCAGGAGGAGTTTGACAAGGTTTCAAAATGGTGTCACGATAACAGTTTATCATCTCTGCGAAGACCAAAATGATGCACATAAGAACTCCACATCAATCAATGACAGTATTAGAAATCCAACACAATTAGTAGCAAAGCCATTGAAGTAGTCAGAAATATGAAATACCTTTGATTCATCATAGATGCGCGGATAGAAAGATTGTTCGAAAGAGAGGGAACGCTTTTTATTGAAGCGGGAAGAAAAAGGGTTACTTCCACCGAAAATCCGTTTCTAAAGTGAAGCACATCATTTTTTTCATATCGTTCCATTTCTGACATATTTTTTTCATTTTAGTTTTGATTGTGTAAAGAAGAGGAAAAAAGGTATGTTTCAGGCCAATTGCTCAAATTTAAAAATTAAAAATGCTCCGATTCAAGTGTTCCGCTTGTCAAAAAGTCTTTCATCTGCATGAAAATATGAACACGACGTTCATGGGGAGGACTTTCATGTCCACGCCAATATGAACAGGCACTTACTCGTTAGCTGAGTCCAGGATACGATATTTTATACAAGCTTTACAGTAGTAGATGTCCGAAAGTATATATAAGATGACGACACTAATCAAATACTACGATGACAATAGATTTCAAGAAACCACACGCCACAAAAATATATTCCATATAATATACTCGTAGTAGGTTGAATTAAGCGCAAAAGATGTGCAAACAAGTTATACTTACTTAGATGGCCCTACAGTCCGGGGTGGACTTGGGCCTCTACCAATAGACCTCTGCAGTTGTAGTCCCTGGCTAATTGCCTCCTGTTATCCAATCCAAGTTGGCTCAGGTCCCTGTTGGAATCGAATGTTGTTATTCATTCGCTCTACATATCTTAGTTAGCTTAGGTGACTATTGTGAACCTTTCTGACCAGGTTAATGTCACTGTACAGGTCGTAGAGTCGCAAATGGGATCTAAAATCACTCGAATAATTTTTCGCTCAAAACGGCTTCTGTACCATGAACAGTACTAGAATGATGAGGATCTTCTAAAAAGTTTTCTCGCTGTCTCTGGCTAAAAACAACAACGAATAGCAAGAGATTCGTCCATATTGTTTGTGCCTTCTTGTTCACAGCATATACGAGTACTTGGTTTACCCCTCATTCACGATTAAATTTTTCCGCTTCTGTTCCAATACTTGCGAAAGCACCAGTGTAAAGACAGCTAAAACTACTATTACTAAGGACCCCTTACCACTGGTGGGGGTAAGTCTATAATAAAAGAAAAGGTACCGTTTTTGCAGTTTCCTCAGCTGGTAATAGCCGCGTGAGTTTTGGTAACACCTGCACTTGAATGTAGAAATTGGATTGAAATCGTAGGAGTAACATGAAGCACTGTAACATTACAGTGCTTGCATATATTTTTGCTCATGCCAGAAGATTGCTTATCATGTCGCAAGCAGTTTATGCAGAGTTCCTTTGGTGTCCAGTTCATAAACTTGAGGCACGAATAAATATTGTGTTCCCCTTGACAATTTAATTTTGTGGAGATATAGACGCTACGTGTTAATTGTTTGATATCGTCTCCGCCCTTGTAATGCTTCTGCTTGGACGAAGTTAGGACGTCCAGTGCCTGATATCTTCGCGCCAGAAAATCGAATAGCGTTTGGAGCGATGTCATCTTGGTTGGGTTTTCTAGTCCTTGTTCAAAGAGGCTTCTACTTTCTTGATCCAATGCCTTTGTAACGAGATGAACGATGATTGGATTCCATGATGAGGTGTTGAAACCCATGTTCTTAATTGTTGACAATCCTTCTTTTGTTGCGCCTAGGATTGCCTTAATTGAATTAGCTGTTGACTGGTTCCCTTGATGACCAGCCAAGCATTTTGTCGATATGCAATATTTCTCTCATTGTCATATCTTTTTTTTAATGTCTCCCAAGCACAGATGTACGAGTAATTGTCACTCGAGATTGTCAGATGCTGAATTAATTGCATCCTTCTACAATAGATGGGTTTTTAAATATTCCATCTTTTCTGTTGTGTTTAAGGAGAGCTTGTCGTGAATGATGTGGAGAAAATATCATTGAATGACCGCCATTCTAGATAGTTCCCCTTAAATGTGAGTATTTTCAAAGGTGGCAATTTTGCATCTCTTTTTATGTTGTTATATTCTTCTTTTTTTTCACGTAAGACATGTTCATGTCTCCCTCTGATGCATTTGCCATGATCTCCTCATGCAACTCGCTCATGTTTCGTAATTGTTACAACAGTATCTTTTGCTGATATTCATAAATTTATTTGGAATAGTTTATGAATGTCTCTTCAAACTCCTCCATATTCCGATTATCGTCTCAATCTTAATATAGAGTTTCCTTAATCGTTGAGTTTGGATAGTACTCGTATTTACTGCTGAATTTGAAGGTTGTGCAATTTTTGGACTTTCCTCTGGAGGAACTATTTGTTCGAGTAGATTCTTAAACGCCTTATATTTATTTCACTTTCCCAAATGTATCTTGCATGTACGAGCATGGAATATCATGCTTTATTATCGGTTTAATTTTTTCGTGGTTTTGTTGAAATTCCAGCCAAATAGCCTCGATTTTCTGGAGCCGCTCTTCTTTATACCGTGGTGTCTTCCGTGTATCACTATCTTTTATAAAGTTGATAGTTGCTTTTTCTAGCTAGAGCCTTTTGTTTCGCACCAATAATAAAGACGTCTATCTCCTCAGCCATGTTTTTTTTTTTTTTTTTTTTTTTTTTTTTCAATTAATTAACTAATTTAAAATGTACTTGCACTATTTTCCCTACTAGCATCTTAGTCCTGGCAACGCTAAAGAATGTTGTTTGTTTGTTTAACAAATACCAATGTTAGTAGCCTTGGTAACGTATTAATATAGGTCGACAGTTCTTTTTAAGGATCGAAGGACCAATGTTTCCACAGAATGGCCTCTACATTAGGAGAATCTAATATGGCGAATCAGTCAGGTGCAAAATTGGCACCTTTGAAAATATCCACATTTAAGGGGAACTATCTAGAATGGCGGTCATTCAATGATATTTTCTCCACCATCATTCACGACAAGCAAAAGCATTTCTAGCTGCTCTTAGGCGATTTATCTTGAGGCGAGGAATATGTTCACACATTTATAGCCATGGTGGAATAACATTTGTAGGAGCCAGCAAGGAAATAACATCACTAATGAAGCTCACCTTCAATCAGTCGGAAAAAGAAATTGCAGCTAGACTTGCACTTTATTCCACCAGCTTCACCACACCTCGGTGGGCTTTGGGAGGCAGGCGTAAAATCTATAAAGAAAGATTTTAGAAGTACATCCGGAAAAAGACAAAGGATTTCGTTCTGTACCTGTTTTTAGCAATGACAAATATATGAAGAGGCCGATAACCAAACTATGCCCTCTACCAATCGAAAACAATTCGATTATCGCTCCAGATAATGAACCAGCAGAAACAATCCAAGGAGAAATGAGGGTTTAGGATCAAAAATTGTCAACTCATTTTTGCTTGCGTCTTTAATGGTAACACTCATACCATCAGCTGCCTCACAGCAAACCTCCAATGACGTGGAGATAACTTACTTCAGCAGCCAGCCAGGGATATTCTTTGAAAATGTTGGTAGTGCAAACATGATTGCAGGTTCTTGGAAAATAGTTGTATTTTTTAACCTGACTAACTACTGGTCAGAATTCTACACATATGAAGAATGCATAAGGCAGATGAGTGGAATAAGCAATAACAACGAATTGGCAGAAAACAGTGACATGTTATGCGAAACCACTCTCATTCATTTCAAACGCCAGCTTCAGCAAATTGAGCTTAATAATGACATATTATTACATGCAAACAGTGGTCCAGTTCAAATAAGCAAATGCTCTCCATTCGATATTATTGGTACAGTGGCCAATGAGCTATTCAACGTGTTAGATCAGCGACTTGCCGAGAAATATGAAGAAACAATTGAAAACGCACGCATTAACGAAAACCACATAATGGAGCTCATGAAAAATCAGACTACAATCATTGATTCCACGCTAAATATATTTAAGGAAGAGCATGAGTCAACCCAAAAACAACTGAAGTTACTTACTGAATTGATATTCGTAAGTAATCTAAAGAACCAAACCGATAAGTACAATACATTCCGACGGATCACCTCCACTGCACTTACTACAATTCTGATAATGATAAATTATCAAAATACACAAAGTATCTTACTGGATGTTTTGCTGTCTACACATAATGGAAAAATACATCCACTCATACTCGTACTTAGTGTTCAACAACTAAACAACGAACTGTTGCGCATACATGACAACATTCCTCGGACGATGATAATACCTGGAGGACGGCATCACGAATCTATCCTACAACTGTACAAGGAAGACTTATGGGAAACAACATCATCATCGAAATAGCGCTAACCCTTTTGTACAATAAGGAGTTTAAGGTTTTTAATGTGCTACCAACAAGCCAACAAGCTACAATGAAAACTTTACGTTCACTGCACCATCATCGAACTATCTATTAGTCAGTCCAGAAAAAGACCACTATTACCACTATTACTAGGGCAGAGTTTGCGTCCTGCAATAAAAGGTCAATCAACATATATTGGTGCAATCTGCAACGTCCAATATTTACCGCCAGTTCATCAGTACGTTCCTGTGAGATGAGTATATTGCACCATATCATGAACTTATCATCATAATGCGTAACACGCACTATTCCAACAAAGGCTTACTGGATAGAAATGAATCATCCAAACACCTGGATATTCTCCATGCCTAGAGAAACAACTATCCACATTATTTGCAACTTCAACACGCGGGCAAGTACATTAACCAGCAGTGGAATCCTGCGGATGTATGACGCATGATACGTCAAGAAACAATCATAATCATCGGGAAGTAAGCGATCACTAGCAGGTGGGACGCATCTATTATGCCAACAACTAATCTATCGCAGCAGTTAACTGATTTCCGACACATACAAGAGTGTCCAGTTTTAGCTGTCTTAACAACCAGTGACAGTTCACTAATGATGCCAATGGTGTCAATGTCATCAACGTAGACAAGACGTTGAATCGTCTTTTGGATAATTTTGTCTCTGGTGTTGACTTGCTAGTTTCGCACAATTTGCTCAAGTATGATGTTGAAAAAGTTACATGACAGTTACATAATACTAGATTCAAGGTCTGGGAGAGAATGTTTACGACCATATCAATGCTATACATTGTCCGTATCGATTCACACTCTACCGTAGTGTGAATTCTAGATCGATTGTGGACTTACCGGGCTTAAAGCCGCACTGATAGAGGCTAGTGTGACCTAGTGTGACCGGGCTCACACATGACGGCGGATAAGATCTTATATGCGATTTTAAGGAGACTGATGGATCTACAATAGGCGCAGCTAAGAGGGTCTCCTGATCACGCAAACGACGCTGAGGTTCCATTCATCGGGCATACTATCGTCCGACCTAAAATATGGTCCTTACCAAATCATCACCTGCCACTTTGAAGAGCTCGGCAGTCAGGCCGACCACTCCAGCAGTTTTGTTGGACTTAAGTTTAGATATGGCCATCTTCACTTCATCCAGGTCCGGTGGACGGAATTGTTGATGTACATCGTCCAGGTTGAAAGGTTCATTCTGCGTGACAACGGTATTTGGTTCGTCATCGCAGTTATACAGTCTACAGAAATGCCCTTTCCAAATCCTCAGTATAGACTGCGATTCTACTACGATGTTCCCTCGTTCTTCTCTACAAGCTTCGGTTCGGGGATTGTATCCTTGGCATGTTTTATGTACCTTTAGATATAACTTCCGAATCTCTTTCCTGGAATAGCATTTCTCAATTTCTTCTCATGCTCTTCCCTTTTCCTCCTGAGAAGCCGGTGCTCATCTCTCCTCTTCTGCTCGTAGAGCTCGGCAAAAGCTCTAGTTTTTGTATGCCACTTGCTTAGCTACAAGTGCTTGCCGGCCCTCGTCGTCAGACCTGGGGTTTCGTTTTGGTGGCTGGGTGAGGCTCAGTACATCAAAGGCGGCATCTATGATGCACGAGTAAGTAGATGAGCCCTGCGAAGGCAATGTAATAAAATTTATGGTTATTATAGGAAAGGAATTCTATCTGAATCAGTAGAGCAGAAATACTCGTAGGTTCGCTCGCTTTCGTTCTCGCAATTTTGAAAAAAGAAAACCAATTGAATTTTACTAAGAACATCGGACACAGAACGGGGCCTTCGGGCACGCCAGGAAAATATTTTGGGGATATCGGTCTTGAAACCGTCTTCAAGGCAACTTGAACGTTCTAAAAGGTAGTTTCTATTAAATTGAAGAAGAGGTCCGTTTTTTAAATATGTATTAAGTGGAACTATATTGCTTTTGCTACGTTGGTGTGAATTTTGGTTCTATTTTTCAGCAAGACATGGCATCAAATCATCAGTGGACCTGTTGTTATGAAAACCTACTCATGAGCTGACGGTTTATCAGCGTTTCCATGACCTTGGAGGAATGAACGTAAATGTAGTGGGTTTTTAGGACGAAGGAGAAGTAGAATCGCTTTTCAGATTCGTCCAACGCATCCCTTCGGCACTCTACGAAGTAATAGAACAGTCCAAAAGACGTGACGAAGGCTAAGCTAAAAAAAAAAACAAATAAAGGGCCTTGAAAATTCTTTCATTGTAGTTGCAAAATGGCGAGATAAGTAGATGTTTCGATGCTCAGCATAAAGCATGGAGTGGAGTAAATTACAATAGCGAAATGGAATTGGCGAGGTGAGGAAATAAAAAAAGCTGCGAATGATCATCGACTACAGCCGGCGAGTACAGTAGAATTTCGGAAAAATAGTTAACAAGATTAGAAAGTATAATAAGGAGAATTTATTTTATTTTTATCACACAAATGAACAAAAGACAGAGGAAAACAAAACTTGTTCAGAAAATGTATTTATGGGATTTCTCAAAAAAAAATGTTGATCGTTGTTTGTCGCCCGGAAGAAAGTTGCTTGATCATAGCCTTCTTTCTGATATTTCTCAAGCTTAAAATTGTAGAAACGTCGGCCTCATACTGCTCGGCAAATTTTAGGCAAATGTTGATGGTTGAAATGGCCATGCCGAACTGATCTCCGACGCGTTCAGACGGGACATAGTGGACTCGTATTCTCGATTTGGGTTTGTACAAACAAATAATAAAAATAAAAATACAGCACATTGCAACCACGCGCGAGTTACATATAGAAAGTCTACTTCCGCAACGACGGTCAATCCGCCCAAACCACCGAGGAGTAGGTCATTCGACAACAACCTAAATACAGCAGGCATTCACCAAGGAATATATGCAACACCAGCAATAACCAACATTACCCCAATTACGTCATCACTAAACGATGACATAGCGAAGGCAAGCTACAACCAATCCCTTCGTATCCCTATATCCTATCCTCATACTGAAATTATTATTACGGGCGATTTCAATATATACAATTCCGGGTGGCTTCGACATTCAGGACAGACAACACCTGAAGGTGTTGAGATCTTCGCAGTGGAAAACATCTTGACGCAGCTTGTATATGAGCCCAGGCGAACGAACCAGACGTTGATAGTCATACCGCCAACATCCGGAACTTGTTTTTAACTTCCCACACTGATAAGTACACCGTTGATGTGCTCTCACCTCTAGGGTCGAGGGAACATTGTGTCATATCAGCTAATATTTCATATGCTGATCACAAGGTTAGAGATATAATTCCTAAAAGAACCGTATGGCAATACGAGAAAACCAATTGGAGCGGACTTAACACTTTCTTTAGGAAATTTAACTGGTCATTATGTTTCCTCGATACCGACGTGGATGCCGCTGGTAATATGAGCTAATATGGGATAAATCTACTTTCGCACTCGTGTAGTAGCAAGTATTCTTAAAGATCTTAACATTCATCATGTGATAAAGTCCAGTGCAGCTGAGGTAGATTTAAATCGCCGAATACGATGATATCATCGAGAGGATCAGATAAGTTAATTATTTGATCAATTGCATCGATAGCGAGTTGGTAGCATTCGATTGGTTGTGCCGGTAGGATGTAAAGACACATAAGTACAGGGACCTGCAGGGGAGTCTTATCTTTATTGAAACGTAGTCAAGCTTAGAGGAAGTAGAAACAGCGATTGGTGAAGAGTTTAGGTCATTGCGGACGGCCTATATGACACATCGACAGGGAGAATCATCAATTGGACGGGTAAGATCGTCGTCCCGAAAAATATTGAAACTAGGGGGGAATAATTCCTGATTCTTTATGTCAGGAATTAGATTAGTTTCGGTCAGAGCGTAGACCTCAAATAGGAGAGTGTGAGATTGGCGCAAGACGGCACGGGTCTTAGATCGCAGTCCTCTTACGTTTTGATAGTAGAAGTAAGAGGAAGGTTGAGAAGGTTGGAAGTTGAGGTTAAGATTGAAAGAAAGAACTAGTTGGAAGGAGTCAGGCAAGCAGTTCAGTAGTGTAAAAGAAAAGAAAAACAATGGAAAACGAGTAAATGAACTAGCAAATGGAGACATATAGAAGAGGAGTGTAAATCACCTTTCTGAAGAATTTAGAAAAAAACGAATATGAAGCTAGTTAGTGCTTAGAAAAAAAATCTGAAAATTGTAATTCTGAAATTTAGATTGAAAACTGGAAGTTACAACTTTTCAAGTGAGTCCATATATTTTTAATTGTGCAAGATACTGGGTGACCAGATAGCAATGATAGCCTTTCCAATTGTTACGGTTCAGTAGCTGTCAAAGTTACCAAGCTTTACGCTTACCGAAAGTGCGAAAATTGTTAAAAAAAATTATCGAAATTGCGGCTCAATTGTAAATACGCAACGTGAATTCCGTCTTTAGGTTGGTCGTAATCATGGCTTCAGTGTGCAGGCAATTCGTCGCACCGTGGAAAAGTTTAAGCATGAGTATACTCTTTTTCATCTTAAGCCACCAACCAGACAGAGATTGGTGCAAAATGAAGAAAACATAGCCGCCGTAGCGGCCAGAAGACTCAGAAATGTCAATTCGGCGTACATCCATATAAGATTGTGCTGACGCAAGAATTGAAGCCGGACGACCATAGAAAACGTCATGCGTTCTTTAATTGGGCGCTGGAAATCCGGATTTTGGCGGGTTTGGCTCAGCGGCTAGGTGAACAAGCAAAATTGCCGTTATTGGAGCAAACACAATCCACAAGTGTTCGGCCAACTATCAATGCATCCACAAAAATTGACTGTTTGGTGCGTTTATGGCATGGCGGTTTCATAGGACCTTGTTTCCTTCCAAATGAGGAAGGAGACACCGTTACCTTCAATGGTATCAGGTATAGAGCGATGTTAACCGACTTTCTGTGGTCAGAGCTCGACAACATCGATATATCCGAGTAGGGGTTCCAATAAGACGGCACTACATGCCATACAAACGACGCAACGGCCGAAGTTGTGAAGGAGAAATTCGGCAACTGGGTCATCTTAGCATTCTTCCATTGGCCGCCGCGATGATTACGATTTGACACCACTCGATTATTTCCTCTGGGTCTACGTCAAGTCTGCGCTAACAAGTCAACCACTTTGGACGAGCTCGAGGTCAACATTCGACACGCTATTGCCAAAATAACGCCGTACATGTCATCGAAAACCGGACCAACCGCTTGATTTCATTTTGGTGGGGGCGAACCCCCGGAGAGCAAATTTGTGGTAGGGAGTAGTAGACGGTAGGGTTTGAACTGGTTTTTCGTAGCATACGGGAGATTGGTTCGTTCGCGCCATAGGTTGTGTGGTGAGTTGGTATATAGAAGAGACGAGGGCGACGTAGATTACGAGGTCTAGTTCAACGTGACCTTAAAGGAATCGATGAATGAAGAAAAAGTTGGCTGCATCTGCGTTCCTCAAGGGTATTTAAGTTAATAAGGTTGAGACGATTTGGATAGGGGACCAGAATAAAGGTATCGTCCCAGGGCATACCTCTAAGAGCAAATCGAACAAAACGGCGCTGGTAGCTTTCGATTCCCGAGATATGAACACGATGATATGGGAACCATACTTGACTGGCGTACTCTAGGAGGGGACGAACAAAAGTGATATAGAGGGACCTGCTCTCGTAAGTCTCGTGGTTCTTTGGATCACCATTTTACCCATCCATATGTGAACGGAAGTTGAGCACCCTATCGCACAACATGCCGAGATCCCGAAAAGATTGAACAGAGGAGATAGGTTGGCTGTGGACAAGGTAGAGTCGGGAAATTGGTGCCGCTTATGTAGAAAGCTAGTAGATTGGCATTTGGTGATATTAAGTTCCGAACAATTTTTGAGGCATAAAATCGAAAAACTCTCAAGGTCTTGCTGAAGGAGGAAACAGTCATTTGGAGAGGAAATGGTTTTGAAAAATTTTGTATCGTCGGTGTAAATGGAGACAGACGATAGTTTGATGATCCAACAGGGATAATTTATGGTTAATATAAAAAGAAGGGGACCGAGATGGCTGCCTTGTGGAACTCCAGAGGTGGACAAAAATGGAGCCGCGTGGGCCGACCTAAAACGAACACTGTAAAAACGGTTTTCGAGATAAGGGGATAGCCATTTTAACAGTATGGGTTCAAAGTCGAGGGCAGACAATTTGAAGAGTATTAATCGATGAGAGATTTTATCGAACTACAACGAAGTCGACGTTACCATTCTCTAGGGCAGAGAGGGCAAAGGATACGAATTTAACGGGATTTGTTGTGATTGAACTATCCTTCAGGAAGTCATGCTGTCTAGGGGAAATTATTTGCATTGGAAGCGTAGAGCTTCATAGAAAATACTTTCGAAGAATTTGGGTATATGGGAAAGTTTAACGATTGGACGATAGTTTGTTATTTCGTTCTTTGTTCCTTTTTGGTGTATCGGGGTTATGAAGGAGGTTTTCCAAGCCTGAGGAAATTCTCCTTGTGAAAAGGAAAGAGATTAGAAAGAGCAAGCAAACGAGAGGAAAAACATTTTTTAAGAAATATGGCAAGGAAGCCATCTGGGCCGGGTATGCATTCGATTTAAGACAGGTGTCAGAGAAATGTGGGCCATAGGAGAAATTCAGTAGGTAATTAAAATAGAATGAATCTGGTACAAAGGAGTCGTTGGTGAAGGATTGTTTAAAAAAGGTGGCAAATAGGTTAGCAATGGTAAGTGGATCGATTGATGACTTATTTATTTATTTATTTATTTATTTATTTATTTATTTATATTCATTGTACATATAAGATATAAATTTTACATCTTTTAAGGTGCACATGCTTATATTACATTTCAGAGTTAACACATTTTATATAATACACTTAAACTTGTAAAGGGAATTCAGTTTAAAAAGTTAAATGAAGATAAAGAAGAAAAGAAAGGGAAGAGAGAGGAGATATGAGAAGATAAGATAGAACATGTAAAAAAATAAAAAAAAATAAAAAATAAATGCAGGAATTAGGAGTTTTCGGCAAAAAATGTAAAGGTCTTTTTCCCGAAAGTGTTTGTGTTGCTTATAAGTTTAATACTGAGGGGAAGTTGGTTCCAAAGTTGAACGGCATGAACAAAAAATTGCCTTGAGGTCAGAAGGTACTTATATCTGGGTAGAAATATTTGCAATGTCCGATTACTTCTTGCAAACTTAATATGGTCAAAAAGATATTTTGGTTCTTTAGATTGTATTACTTTTTTTAATAAGAGCAAAGTTCGATATTTCAGAAGATTTGATAAGGAGCAGCCCGCTATTTGTTTAGAGTAGTCGGAAATGTGGTCGTATCTTTTCAGATCAAATATATATCTTGCGCAGCTATTATACGCAACAGTAAGTTTTCTCTTGGACTCAAAGCTCATGTTAGCAAATAGCTCGCAGCTGTACAGAAAAATGGGTAAAATAAATGATTTTATTAATCTGAGCTTCACATTGGTTGGTAAATACTTTGCTGTGGGACTTAGGCCTCGAAGCGCACCATAGTTTTTTGAAACTGTCCTATTAATATGTACATCCCAGTTTAGGTCGAAATTGAAGTAAACCCCAAGATTTTTTGTGTTTTCCACATATGTGATTGGGTTCTGGTTGAGGAGGAGAGTAGGGAAGTATTCTTTACATTTGCTTCTGCTTAAGATCATGGCTTTAGTTTTTGTTAGATTGAGCTTCAACTCATTTTTAGCCGCCCAAGATGAGATTTTACACAATTCCTGATTCATTCTGCTAGAGGCTGGAATTATATCCGCTTTTGAAAACATTTTATAAATTTGAACATCGTCTGCATAGATATGGTATTCGGAATCTGTAAAATATTCAATTATATCGTTAATGAAACATGAAAATAAGAGGGGTCCTAGCACAGAGCCTTGTGGGACGCCCATTGGAACCTTTAATCTACTAGAGCACTTAGTTTCATGAAACACATACTGTGACCTATTGAAAAGGTATGATCTGATAATCTTGCATAAGGAGTTTTCAAAGGAAAACTTAGTCTTAAGTTTATTCAGTAAAATGTTATGATTGACGCTGTCGAATGCCTTTGAAAAATCCAAGAATACAATCAATCCCACCATATCCTTGTCGAACCCAGCACGAATATCTTCACAAATTTTGATCAGAGACGTGGTGCAATTGTGTTTTGCACGAAAACCGGATTGATGGTTAGCAATTAGTTTCTTATTATTAAGAAAAACCTTTATCTGATTGCTCATAATTATTTCCATAACTTTGCTCAAAAATGGTAAAATGGAGATTGGGCGGTATTCGGTTTTGTTAGCTGGGGAGGGCTTAGGTAATGGCAAAACTTTGGCTATTTTCCAGATATCAGGGAAAACAGAAGTGGTCAAAATAGTATTAAAAATAAACGTTATCTGGTGTAGTAAAACGGGTAGGAGAGTCTTAATAAATTCTGGTTGGATGTTATCTGAACCAATAGCTTTTGACTTCATTTTTAAAATTGCATGGCCAACCACCGCTATGTCAACACAAGAAAGTGAAAAAGTATCTCCTTGATTAGTATAGGAATTAGGAACGTGTGAGCTTACGGTCGATTGGGGTTGAACGAATTTCTGATTCAATTCCTCGATATTTATCTGATCTGTAATAGACTGCTTACTTCGACTTATTCCAGCCTGACGAACGTTTTTCCAAAAAGTGGAACTTGAATCACCGGGATTAAATTGGCTTTTAAAGAAGGATTTTTTGTTTCTCCTTATAAGATAAGTGACTGCATTACGGGCAACCTTGAATTCATTATGAATAACAGAACATTTATATCTTCGCCATCTCGCATATAAATCATCACGCGCCTTAATGTGGTTTCTTACTTCTTGTGTTATCCATGGACAATTATTTTTCTTAATTTTTTTATGTTTTACTTTCACATGATTGTTAAAAAGGAGATAAATATTATTATTAAAGTATTCAATTTGTTTATTAACATCACATGTTGAGTAAATAGGTGACCAGTCAACGTTTCGAGTATCATTGAACAGATCCACTAAATTTATTCCCGAATAATCGTAATAGATTGCAGACGTATCCACTGTGTTGGTAAAAAGCGCGTTAAGTGTCACGAAAATTAAGTCGTGATGTGAGAAAGCAGGTGCCAGAAGTTGGTCATAATGCATAACCAAGTTGGTACTAGAAACTAGAAAAACATCTAACAAGGTGGATGTACAATTTGGTTTAAAATGTGTGGGCTGCTTGGTGTTAATAAAACTTAGGCCAAAAGAATCCACCATTTCAATGAAATGTTTATTTTTATTATCTAATAAATTAATATTAAGATCTCCGCAAATTAGAATATCAGTGTACAAGGGAACTAACTCTTCTAGAAGATTTCTTACTAAGGTAGAAAGCGCTACATCAGGTGCCATATAAATGCAACCAACTAAAAATTTACCACATTCACTCACTATTTCAATAAATAGATATTCTATTGATTCGTTGAATGACGACTTTTTTATGACATTAAAATTAACCGAATTTCTAATAAAAATAGCTGTCCCTCCTGCCAGTTTATTACATCTATCAGCGCGTTTAATTTTAAAATTATTTAGTTTGAAAAGATCGTCACACATCTCCGGCTTTAACCAAGTCTCAGATATACATATGATATCAACTTTGCTACTATCAAAAAGTATACGCAAGTCGTCTATTTTATTTTTTAAACTTTGGGCATTTAGGTGACAGATATTGATACCTTTCTTTTGTTTGCATAATATATCAACCAGGATATTGCATTCGACCATGGAACCGCCCTCGATGTTAGAGCCAGCGAGGGCACCTAGTAACAACAAAAAAACCAACACCAACACTTTCGGAAAGCTTGACACAAAACTTAATTAAAGGTAAAGATTTAGGTTTTAAGAATAATATAATATAATAAGAAGGAAGAAAGAAAGAAGATAGAGATTTAAAATTATAAAGAAAAGGTAAGAGAAAGAAGGAATAAATAAGAGATAGAAAAACATTACGTAATTTTTTAGATTGTTGGACACAGAATTTCATCACCATTCGTCTTGTCTGTTGCTTGACATCTCAGAGTAATCGCATTCAAAGTTTCTTCTTCGTCTATGATGATATTGTTTCCATTTATACTCTCTTTAACCAAAACAATTCCATTCCTTGTAAAAGCTGAATAAATCATCTTTTGGCGCCTAAGTTGAACAGCACGTTTAAGAAGAGAACGATTTTTTTTCGTAAGGCTCTCATTTAAATATATGCTTTTATCAGAATCCATGCCGATGTTGCGAAGAGAGACCGGTTTTTTCTCTTTTTTTTGGTATTCAGCTAATGACTTCAGAACGTTGTTTCTATCTTGTGGAGAGTTGAACTTCAGAATCATAGGTGGGTCATTGCATCCATCTCGAAGGTGGGAGCGAAATATCGATCGCAAAACTGGAGGCTGGCAATCAATGGTGTGACATAAAAGATTGAAAATAGATTTGGGGTTTTCATTTTGCAGCTGTGGTACACCAAAGAGAATTGCGTCCGCAGCAAGATCTCTTCTCTCAAGCGCATCACACCGTTTTTTAAGATCAGTTATCTGCTCTTCATTTCGATTGTTGATAGCAAATTCTTCACTGTGCTCTTCGATTATCTCTACTCGCTTCACCAGTGCGTTGAGTGTTTGATCATATTTCGCAAACTGAGCAGTCCATTTTAGTTCCAAACTTGTAATATGGCTCATGAGATCAGTGCGCAGCTTGCTTAGTTCTATTGTGAAACGAGTGACAATTTCCTCTGTATGAGTCTTCAAATGTTCCACTAGATCATTGGCAGTGAGGGTATTGTTGATAGATGGAAGTTCCGATGCATCTTTAGATGTGAGCTTCGACGTGGAGGCTGGGGAACCATCAGTTGATGCATTCTTGGGTTTTGACTTGTTGTTGAAAGGGAAGAAGGGTAACCATCGGACTTTCTTTTGTAGGAAAGTCGTTTATATAGTTGACTTGCGCATTGTTAGTGTAACGCTGGTAAAGGGAATCGTAAAGTTTGGTGAAATGAAGATAAGATAGTTAGAATAGTCGGAAAAGAATCCGATGCGAAGGAAAACAGCTCATAACTTGTTTCTCTTATTTCGTAAGAAACGAAGCTTGCGATTATACCAGGGTGGACTAGTAGATGATGTTCGGAAAACGGAACGTAAAAGGAAAAAGAATTAAATATTTCTCTATAAAAAATGGATAAGGTATCATTTATACTTAGGTTAAAGTTAAAGAAGGATCTACTGAGATAGTTACTCAATTTGGGAGAATTGTGGGCAGGTGGACTGGACAGAAGAGTTATGATAAAACGAGAGAAGAGGTTTAGGGTGGTAGTTATCGATTGTTGAGAGAGTAAGGGGCAAAAATAAGATTGAGGAGTTAACTGAATCTGTTGTGAAAATAAGGTCTAATTGCTTGCCCATGTAGTTTTATATACCGCTAACTTGGTATAGACTAGAGTCTATTAAGCCTCAACAGGGGGAATTATCATTTGGGCGGATAGAATCGTCGTCGCGAAAAACATTAAAAGTAGGGGGGAACAATTTCTGGTTCTTTATGTCGGGAATCAGATTGGTTTCAGTCAGGGCATAAATACCAAAGGAAAGAACATGCCATTGGCGTAGAACAGCATTGGTTTTAGAGTGAAGACCTCTTACATTACAAGGGAGGCATGTTATGAACGAAAGAAATTATAGTGGTCGGCTCGCCTTTGCTGTAGAGGTTTGAGACTCATGTAGAGTGAAAGTGGCCGAATGCAGCAAAGTCATCTGTCACTTTCTGAAGGGACATATCAAAAATCTCGTGGTACCTGACAAAAAGGTTCCTGAGACTGATAGGGTTTTAATATTTATAATACTATATGGATTTGTATCGCACAGAATTTTATTGATATATTGCTAAATATTGTATTGACTTGTACCACATCAAATGTCAGATTTTCGCCCAGTCGGAAATATGAAGTTCTCGAGTAAACATTTGTGCCAGAATTTTCGTTTTTCATAAAATAAAGTGGTACGCGTGCCTGACGTGTGAGAATTTTAGGGTTCGTTACAAGTACCGTTATTTTTTTTCTAGGAATTATTTACCATGCTGTCGGCAGTTTAAATTCGAACCTTCTTCCTTTAAATGGGGCATAATGCGCCATTGGCAATGAAAAATATTAATGACGCATTTGATGTAGCGGTAAATGAACACACTATACGACGTTGGTTTGAAAAGTTTCGTTCGGGAGATTTCAGCCTCGAAAATGAAACTCGTGGGAAGCCGGAAACATTAGTTGACGACGATGTTTTAAGAGTACCGGTGGATGCGAATCCAACGAAATCGGTGCTGGAGATTGCACAAAGAATGGGAGTATCCCCAATGACAATAAGTCGACACCTTTCTCTCACAGGAAAGATAAAGAAAATATTGGTTTTAAATTTTTACTATAGACAACCTAATATCACGTCAAAAGTAACCCGCAATTTGAAAAGCAAACATGAATAACCAAAATTTCGGAAAATCATTAGTTAGCTACTTATCTGGTTAACTAACTTAACCAAGGATTCTCTGGTAAAAATGCTGGTGAACCAACCCAATCGATGGTTACCAGCAGGAGTCAATATTGTATTATGCCAACTGGTATCATGTATATTTTTTCGAATCAAATTGAATTCTGAATTTAAGATTAATAATCGCGTGGCGCCCATTTTAACACCAATACTCACCACCATTATTCACAGTGGTCGGGCTCCAGTCCTGTATTTCGTCGCCCGACGGCGGCAACAAAAATCAGCACAGCGTGTATAATATTAGAGTATATTCGATTTTTCTCCGCTGATTGCTAACAGCCGAATATCAAACCTGGCTTTGAACTTTATAATCCAGCCACCACTTGCGTGAAACGACTCTGTCTATTTAAAGACAGAATGCGACTTCTTGGCTTTTCTCTTTCATGTTTTCTAACATGGGAACATGACGATAACGAGGCTTCGGGAACCATTGATATAAAGCAGCTTCCATTTTCGGTATTTCTTATTTATGTAAGGTCTTGCGTTTCTCTGCTCTTGCGGTTGATATTTCGAAAAATCTGGAAGCAATTTCTTTACCTTTTTTTTATTATTCCCACAATTGTAGATATGACAATTCCATTTTTTTTTCCAATGATTCAATACGAAGTTAAACGTCTTCCAACACTTCACACTTTTCTTTTAAATGTAGAAACTTTATTCGGCATTTTTCCGCTATATAAATTCACTTCACACTGATCAAGCGAGTAACCCAAAAATGCAAAACCGAGCAGAAAAGAAGCGTTCCAAAAATCAAGCCATTCACCTTTTAGTATACTGGAATGGAGAAAAACTTCCGTTCAGCTTTTCGGGTAGCACTGATATATTGCAGTACCTGCGAAGGGAATCCTTCTTTATGCTTCAAATCTTTTAGCAAGCATCAGTAAATTTATCATTTCTTTTTTGTATTTTATTTTTTCAATAAAAACAAACTAAAATAACTCAGATAGAAACTCGCACAAGAACCTGAATCTTTTTTGTATAATATATTGAATATAATACTTTTATTTATGTGCCAGAGAAGGGAAACAAATACTTAAACAACAGGCCACGCAGAAAATATTCATACAAAAACATTCAGCTTGTGACCACCGGCGGCGGTGAACACGAACAGGAGTACAGGCAGCGAACATGTTAAATGTTTGCAAGTTATCATATAATGACTAGGAAATAAAGAGCTCGGCAGGGCATTCCATACGCAAGTTGTACGACTTAGGAATGAAACACGATATTTAAGGGTGCGTCCTAAAGTGGCCTTGAGGGTAAATTGAAAAGCATTCATAGGGAGGCGAGTGTTATGGTTAAGGGTTTGAGGGGCGGAATGCTACTGGCAATTTCGGTGGATCACTGGTGATTAAAATAGCGATAGAACAAGATAACACAGGAGACATTACGTTGGTGTACGAGGGAGTAATTTGACTGTGAAATATTGACATAACCTGTGAGTTTATGTGGTTACTCACACTGTCATTGACATGAACTCAATTCTAATTTTTGATAGATTCTGTATAAATCGCATCCTGTCTGGCCGAAATATTCGGCCTAATTTTTCAAGGAATTATGTTCAATAGTTACCGGCATAATGTCAAAAAGTGCCTCAGATGATTCAAAAGCCGTACAATCTACAGAATTCAGTTCAAATTGACTTTTGTTGAGGAGATGTAATCAAATATGCCATGTCCTTATTATTGACAAAATCCCGTCAATCCATTTGGCAAACTCTGTGTTTCATTAAGATAGCCACAATGATATACAATAATGCCCTATATACAATAACAATTCTTTTGACTAATAATTTAATTCTGGCTACTCGCACCTAATCTGAAACACCATATGGAACAAGAACCAACATTTTCTTTGTAAATCCAGATCTATTGTCTTTATTGAAGACCATATTTGGATGGAACCAATATCTCTTAGCGATATGGCCATTTACTAGTACATCGATAGCCAGGGTGCATTCACGATATTGGAATCAACAAACGTCAATTTTGAAATGCATAGTCAGTAGATGTTGTGCCGAACAAGGCATCATGTAGGCAACAGAAACCGAGTGAGACTGTGATTTGTACCAGTTCACTGCAGCATAGAATGATGAGCTTGCAAAAAGAAGATGTAGAAGGTGCGAGAATCAACCCACTCCTTATCGACGCCATTTAAAAGAATATCAGAAATCTGGCCAATATATTGTAATTTGGTCAAATTGAGCTGACCGTATGGCGACTAAAGCATTATGTCTCCTTTTGAACTACGAATAATGTAGAGTAATTCTAGTAAGAATCCTTTTACGACATCATCTCCTAAGGAAAGAAGGCAGAAGGCTCAGACTGAAACAAAAGGACACATGCAAATTCTGCGCTGATTTATAAGGTGAAGATAATATAGCGTATATGCTGCGGAAAGTGAGCGTTTCTAGTACTAAGTGGTTAAGTTCTTCCTCTTTTCTTCAGTCGGTTCTTTGAGAATCATGATGGACCACTTTTGGGGCCTGCGGTTGTATTGGATCTTTTCCTTTCAAGCGCCTTTTAACCTTAATTAACCTCTTCTGCATTTTTGCTATGGTCTCCACAGGTGCATTCTTCAAAAGTGATATTATAATCGCTTCCCAGTTGAAATACTTATTTTCTTCCAGCTTATGGAGTCTGCTCGAGAGGTTGTCCGCTGAATTATGCCAACTACAGTAGCTCCAGCCCCCCAATATACTCG
The DNA here is from genome assembly GCA_949129095.1 of Volucella bombylans. Lineage (NCBI taxonomy): Eukaryota > Metazoa > Arthropoda > Insecta > Diptera > Syrphidae > Volucella > Volucella bombylans. Next base: position 147,520,132 of record OX422140.1, on the reverse strand, counting down.
CAGCATACAGCATCCTACTTAATTTTCGGAGCTCTACAACGTAGTTGAGTTCATTCATATCATCTCCACAGATTTGGTTTTCTTCATAGCTTACTTAGCAATACATATCAATAGAACTGTTCGAACCGTAGGATGTGACCAATCCGTAACACTTACTATTATTTATTGGCCAGTTATCGAGTGTAATTGATCATTCGATAAATGCCAGAAGATCCTTCAGATATTTCGGAGGCATCTAGTACAAAGGTTTGCAGCCTTTTTGTACCTGTGATGTCATTTTTCACGTTTTAGAAACATAAAGTAGCGCTTCTTCCACATTTGATCGAAACAGTAGCAGTTCGATTTCTTCTCCAAATTCTAGATAACTTTGCGAATTCTTCTGTTCACATCCTGATGTTATACTGAGAACAGAAAGTTTTTAGGGCCTTTGTTTTATTTATTTAAAGGGTTTTCCAATAGGGACTTGACAACTTTGAATTAATTTGTGAACGCACTAATTCATCAAACTAATACTCAAACTAATCATCAAACTGTTACTGTCAATTTATTCAGTAAACTCAACATTTTCATCATGGTAAAGTACACGAACGAGCAATGTATGCAAATTATAAGAATTTTCTACCGAAATTCGGAGTCGGTGACTGCAACTTTAAGAGCGTTAACTCCAATTTTCGTTCGAAATTCTCGCCTTAGTAGACAGGCAATAACAAGTTTAGTGCAAAACTTTGAGTCTACATATTCGTTGTGTGATGTTGCCGTGTCAGTGAGACAACGGGTTGGTCGAAGTGTCGAAAATATCGCTGCCGTTCAGGCGTCCGTAGCAAACGATCCAAATCAGTCAATTCCACGGCGTTCTCAAGAATTGGGCATCGCTCAGACCACATTATGGCGTATTTTGCGTAAGGATCTTGGTTTACACCCATACAAGATCAAGCTGCCGGCGGCGTTATTGGGCCATATTTTTTCGTCGACAATAACGATCGTCATGTTACTATAAATGGTCAGCGTTATTGCGCCATGATCATCGATTATTTTTGGCCCGAATTGGAAGTTATTTACTTGGACGACATGTGGTTTCAACAGAATGATGCTACAAGCCACACAGCACACGCTACAATCGATTTATTGAAGAGTAAGTATGGTGAGCGTGTTATCTCAAGATATGGGCCAGTCGATTGGCCGCCTCGTTCGTGCGATTTAACGCCGCTTGACTATTTTCTGTGGGGCTACGTTAAGTCATTGGTTTATGCCAACACGCCGACGACGTTGGAAAAGCTCAGAGCCAACATTGAACCCGAAATAGCGGCCGTTCCGGCCGAAATGTGTGGCCGAGTCGTTGAAAATTGGGTCAAACGAATCGACAACTGCAAACGTGCCCGCGGTGGCCATATGAACGAAGTCGAGTTCCATTCATAAATGTTTTGATTGTACTTCAAGCCGATAATAAAGTTTTTGAAATATCTCAAACGGTTTGCGTTTTATTTAAAAAAAAAAGTTGTAAAGTCCTTATTGGAAAACCCTATATTTATGTTGGCTCAGACTTTGTGTGCTTTTGTCTCCAAGTATTGATCCTGTGGGGATCAATCAATGTCATCAGCGTTGCCAAAAGGTTTAAGATACAATGTTATCTCAGCCCCACATTTCCTCCGAATAGAACCAGTTCACATTACCGATTACTACAAGAAATTTTGTCGTACTCCTCGGCGGACGACAAATACTCCTGACATTTTTTCGTTGTATAATGCATGGCATTAACTACCATTATGAGAAGTTTTTATTAAAACGACAGGTTTTTCTAATATACCACTCCTCTGCATGGCTTGCCTTATAGTATCTCAGTTCAAGTTATTGTAGCCCTTCTCACAATGGATGAACAAGAAATATAGAGGAGATCTGTACACAGCGCATTGTTTCAATGATGGTACATAGGATGTTGATGTGATCCATGCAGGAGGATCCAACTCCAAAGCCTGTATTTTCGATGTCAAGCGTCGTATCGAAATGTTCTTTCCATCAATTCAGATATATTCTATCTATAAGTTTAGCCACAACCGGAAGAACTTACATTCTAACGGGCTTTTCTTCGTGGACAGGTTTAATAAACATTCCTGGTTTCCAATCTTCGGTAGAGCCTTCGGTTTGCCATGGTTTTCTTAAAAGTGGCTGAAGGATTTCCACCGAAGTCTTGGGAACGGTTTAAAAGTGTTCCACCGAGATACCAGAGGCTCAGCTGAACTTGGATGCTAAAGCATTGCTGTAAAATGTTTTCGAAATCCGGCAATTAGTTCCTCATCCAAAATTCGCAAATTATCGTCTAGTTCGTTTACTAGATGTGTCTTGAAACTTTGACCACCACCAAGTTCTTTAGTAATACTATAGGCAATCCTGTTGTAGTTGCTATTTCAGTTTTAGTAGCAAGTGCAGACGCTTGTCGCCTTACATGCGGTACTAAATTTATATCTCAGAAGGCTCTACTGCCGAGGTCGCTGCAATTCGTGCTACGAGTTCAATGCTCTTATCGATCACTGTCTATTTCACTTACTCCGGCATGAGTTCCCAATGTAATTGTTAAAATCTAGAATAATGGAGACCCCATCTTCCGTTGCTAAGATGACGTTTAACGTTAGAAAATTCAATCGTCACGGCTCTCAACCAATACTTATCCTATTTTATAATGACTCGCCATTCGTCTTTTTGAAACTTTGAAATGTCCGAATAAACTTTTAGAAGCTCAACTCGGAGGCTGCTTTTATTGAATGAATTCATCTACTTTACGTTCTCCGTTTGAGGGTTAGTCATTTCCCACGCAACGCTCCGCTTAAAACTTTGGCAAGTCAAGATGGGTTGGACGAAACCTTTATCACAACTGATGTGTAGTCATACTGATAGCACTGGGTTCAACCCACTCAGTGCCTACTATAATCTTACAATGTCCAGATAAGAAATATGATCTGATCCCTAACTTTTCTCATAAGGTGGACACACATGATAAAGGAGACCCCTAACAACAACTTGGGAAGACACTAATTTTAGAACAACAATGAAATCAATTCAAAAATTTCTTGAACCAGATGAGATTCGTTTTTGTCGTCCATACTGTACGTCCATATGTACTATGTACATACTATGTATGTGGCATTCTTACAACCAACACTACCATCAAATGCAATTTGCTCCAAAAGGACTACTTAACAGGATGCACACCATTAGGACGAAAACAGAAAACACAAGAAAAAGCGCGCGCATACAATTGAGCATGCAAACACTTGTCATTTTAGTCGTTTGCTTCTATTTTCATTCGTTTTTCCTAGTCCCAGGACTCCCAGATCCCCCCTCATCGACACTCCAAAGGGAATACTTAAAAAAAGAATCAATTTCATTTCACTGAATTTTCGGTGGCAATAAAAAAACGAGCTGAAAAAAAAATTCAAATAAAAAGGAGGAGAACGAAAAAAATTCACCATCACTATGTGAAGCAATTTCGCTGAGAGAAAGGATTTTTGCATCCGTTTCCGGCTGGATTCGGGGACGATGCTGGTCCCAATGCTGATGTACGGGTATCTCTGTGCAGGAGAAATATACATCACAATGCAACTTCACGGCTTTTTACAACGTTTCACTTCAATTGAATTGGCGCAATGAAATTAAATTGTATTTTGCTTTTCATCTTTTCTCTCAAGCTATCTTTGAGAACTTTGGATACAGGCACAAGTGTTCGTAGTATGGCTTCAAGGATTCCTTGTTCGGGCGCGAAAGCCCAAAGCCGTCAGCCCGAATAAGTACTTTCCATAAAGTTCTGTCGAACCAAATTTAAGAGTTGCAGCTACAAACGTAGTTCCAGAGCTCGAAGCAATTATAGCTTAGTGGTGTTAACGCAGGGATAAGTAGTTGTGTTTAGGACGAAAGATGTTCGAGTGCCAGTACAAGTACCTAATTTTGTTTAAGGAAATACGTATCCTTGATGTTCAGATGAGGATGGATACAAATATAAATATAGATACGAAGACTACCGGCAGCTACAATAAGGCGAGCATGCCTTCCACTTTAGCTTCATTCGCTTCTTGTAAGAAATCCTGCGAATTACAAGGATGACCGCATACTTAACAGAAGGATAGACAAGGAAATTCCATTATAATAGGTTTCCTCTTGATACAGGAACGTACTTGCTGGGTGGCCTGGCGAAGATCCCGATGAGCTAAAGTCTGGGGAGTGAGCAGCTTTCTCAAAGGAGTTTACTTAGTGATTATTAACAGCGCTATTGAAAGGATTTCGCATTGCATAAAGGAGAAATAATACTTTGTCGCAGTTATTAATGGATAAATTGAAATGCCTGAGCTCTGAGATGTTGCAAGACCTTTTCTTTGCTAAGTTGTTCGTTTAAGTTTCATTTTGGTCCTGCTTTTTTCCTCTTGACGTCTTTCAGCAGTCATCAAAGTATGTATTTAAGATTTTAAGATTGAGTTTACAGAACCACTCAAGCAGTAGAATGAACGGATGAGCGGATGAATGAGAGAAGGAAATGCAAATTGGGCGCACATGATGCGTTGGCCTTTCATCACTTTTAAAGTTCTTGCGGTGCATTTGATTTTTGTCCTTAGCAGTGACTGTAGGTTTAACCATTCTTGAAAATGTGAGAATCCTTTGTTGACCTGCATAGGTCTTTACTTTTTTGACCATACATGATCTACATCTACTGATTCTTTCTTTAAATAACATAACTTCTTAACAATACTGAGGTACAATATTAATAAAAAGTTGTTGGTGGATAAACGTCTGACAGTTTATCAAGTTTTGCTTTTTTTTTTTTGGATTGGTATTTAGGTTGGGTTTAGGGATAGTTGACTCCATTGTGCTTAAGTCTGTATTTTTTTTCGTTCCACATATTAATTGAATTTTTCTGTTTTATTTCCGTTTAACTCGGTTTTGTGTATACAATAGTATCTCGTTTTGACTATGGGCTATATTTGTTATTGTTTTTTTTTTAACATGCACCGCACATTACCTGCAAGTTGTTTATACATTTCAGACGATCTTGTCACTCTTCGCAACTATGTACACTCTAAATGAGTCTCACACGTCCAACGCAGTCGACTTGACTATGGTACGAGCATGCAAAAACCTTCCTCTCCGAGGAGTGTGTTCTAAAACTCATGCCGTTTCTCGTCAATCTCATGCTTTGCTTAGTATCGTCGGTGTTTGTGTTTTCTGTGTTTTGTCTGTGATTATGACTAGGGAATTCAGGGTAGACGTAGCCAATATACGCGGGCTAAAAAGTAATCACTTTTCTGCGTACGTCCACGTCTGTAAGTACAGACCAGCTGTTTTGGCACTTAGTGAAACACAGGTAGATCCCCGCCCACACCTCTCAGATCATTCTGATCTTAAGCTACCTGGCTACGAACTAGTGCCATTATTCTTCTCTCACCGCGGTCTCGAAATTTATGTGCGTAGTGATGTAGCTTACCAAACTCCACCACAGCGTGATCCATGTTCCAATCCGGAATTCAACTTCATGTGGTTAAAATTCCATCTCCGTAAGCAAATTATACAGTACTGCTTTATTTATAGAAGCTCCAAACTGGACAGCAATTCAACCTTTAACGAGTTTGATGCGCTGTCTGACTCCAATCAAAGAATTGTATCCCTGTATCCTCATACTGAAATCGTTATTACGGGCGAATTCTGGGTGGCTTCGACATTCTGGACAGACAACACCCGAACGACGGTGTGTTGAGATTTTCGCTGCGGAAAACAATCTAACGCAGCTTGTAAATGAGCCCACGCGAATACCAGACCTTGATAGTCATACCGCCAACACCCTGGACTTGTTTTGCTCACCCTGATAAGTACACCATTGATGTGCTCTCCCCTCTAGGCTCGTCGGACCATTGTGTCATATCAGCTAATTTCTCGTACACCGACCACACAATTAGAGAAAAAATTCCTAAAAGAACCGTATGGCAATACGAGAAAGCCAACTGGAGCGGTCTTAACAGCTTCTTTAGGAATTTTAACTGGTCGTTATGCTTCCTCGATAACGACGTGGATGCCGCTGTTGATATGATTACAGACACCATTCTCTTTGGAATGAGATCCTTTATTCCTCATCGGATGAAGAGTATCAAACCAAAAGAAAAGGCATGGTACGACTCGAGCTGTAAAGAGGCCGTCAGGGTTAGAGAAATGTTTTTTCGGTCCTACAAGACCAACCCGACAGAGGAAAACCGAAAAAAGTTCAAACGAGCCAGAAATGACTGCAACGCCTTTCTTAAGCGTGTGAAATTCCTATACGACCAAAAACTGAGGCAAAAAATACTGCAATGTCCCAAAGGCAGTAACAATTTTTGGTCGTTCGTCAAAAACATTAGAAACTCCGCCTCATCCTCCATCCCAACGCTCATTTACAATGACATTCCAGCTGTCAGCTCCTTGGATAAGACCAATCTGCTTGCTGCACACTTTGCGGCCAGCTCAACACTCCCAGATTGTGCTTTGTCTCCGCCTACACTTGAGTGCGTCGAATCTTCAATGGGACGAATCTACTTTCGCACTCGTGTAGTAGCAAGAGTACTTAAAGATCTCAACATACATAAATCCGCTGGTCCAGATGGTATATCTCCCCTTCTTCTGAAGAGGTGTTCTTCCTCGCTGGCAAAACCACTGCGTAAGCTTTTTCCTCAATTAGGACTCTTCCCGAGCAGATGGAAAACAGCATTTGTCCAGCCCGTCCTTAGAAAAAGCGAATCATCTTCTCTCTCCTCCTACAGACCCATTGCACTTACGTCCCTTCTTTCCAAGGTTATGGAAACACTGATAAATCGTCAGCTCATGAAATATCTCGAAACACGAAAACTTCTCAATGACCGGCAGTACGGTTTTCGTAGCAACAGGTCCACTGGTGATTTGATGGCATGTCTCACCGAAAAGTGGAACCAAAGCGTACATCAATCTGGCGAAAGCAAGATAGTTGCACTTGATATTTCTAAGGCATTTGACAGAGTTTGGCATCAGGCTCTTTTGTCGAAAATGCGTGCATTTGGGATCGAGGACTCCCTCCTTCAATGGATTAGAAATAATCTTTCGGAACGTTTAATTCAAGTTGTCTTGGACGGTTTCAAGTCTGATATTCACAAAATAAATGCTGGTGTGCCCCAGGGCTCTGTTCAGTCACCGACACTCTTTTTAATTTTCATTAACGATCTCTTGTCTGCTACTTCTAATCCAATATATTCCTTTGCTGATGACAGTACTCTCTGCTTTTCATATTCGTTCCCAGACTCACGGCCCTGCTCTTCGGCTGTAGTACGAGAACGGCAGCGTATGCTAAGCTCATTAAATTCCGATATCAACAGCATAACCAATTGGGGAACTATCAATAGAGTGGAATTTAATGCTTCCAAAACACAATGCTGTCTGCTGTCTTTAAAACCAAATTTAAACACCCAGCCATTATCTATGAATGGCACTTGCATCGTCGAAACCGAAAAACTTTCCATTCTCGGTATGTGTGTCAATGACAACTTACGTTGGAATGACCACATATTTGATGTCGCCAAAAATGCTGCGAAATGTCTAGGTTTCCTCAAGCGATGTAAGAAATATTTTACCCCCTCTGATCTGGCCTCAATATATAAGGCATTCATCCGCCCAAAATTGGAGTACAACTCCCACATCTGATCAGGTGCTCCTAAAACATCTCTGCACCTGCTAGATAGGATTCAAAACCGTGCGATAAAACTTATTGACGATACTAATATCAGTCAATCAATGGACACCCTCGAACACCGACGAAATGTCTCGTGTCTCACTTTGTTTTATCGCTATTTCCACCACCAGTGCTCCACTGAAATCGCCAGTAGCATTCTGCCCATTCAAACTATCAACCGTAACACCCGTCTCGCTATGAATGCTCATCAGTATACCCTCAAGCCCACTTTCGGACGTACTCTAAAATATCGTGATTCGTTCCTAAGCCGTACAACTCGCTTATGGAATTCCCTGCCGATGTCTGTATTTCCTGGTCGTTATAACTTGTAAACATTTGAAAACAATGTACATCGGTACCTCTCTTTTCTTCCTCCCTAAATTTCCTTTGCCCGCGCTGTGTACAATCACCTTAAGGGTAGTCAAACCCCTTGAGCGCGCGCTCATTATAAAAAAAAAAAAAAAAAAAAATGCTTCTCATTTGATATCTATGCTCTGACTATACCAGGAGTTGTTCCCTCTTTCAATGTTTTTCGGGATGATTGGCTATCCTTATCGAGGTGTCCTACTGGCCATTCAATACAACTCATGACTCATCCCTCGTTTCCACTTCGTTTTCGTTTAAACTCGATTTTGTGTCAGTTTAAATAACGCTCACGTGTAGATCCTTGAAATTTGTGTGTTACTACATTCTTCTGTCCCAACCTATCGAATCCTACCAACTTCCTATTGATGTAATTTATAATTTATCGGACTCTCTAAATGATATCATTATCTTCGGCCAATTTAATCTGACTCAACTGAAATGAACTCCATCTGAAGACTCTCATCCCATCTCTACTAGTGAATATCTCTTCTTAGATTGGTTAACAGACTCTAATCTATGCCAAGTTACTGGTGTTTCAAACTACATAGAAAGGCAATTATACCTTATTTTCACAACTGATCCCATTAACTCCTCGGTATTGTTTTTCCCCCTATCACTCTATCAACTATTGGTAACTTTTATCCTCCTCTTCTTCTTTCATCTTTATACAACTCTCCTCTCCAGTCGCCCTCCGACGCATTCCTCTCCTCTTCCAATTTTCACAAAGCTAATTTTCGTAAAATTATTTCCTACCTAAGCAGGTCTTTCTTCGAGTTTACCAATCTATCTCTGCCCCTTTTCATCCATTTAGCTTCATGTGCCCTATCCACACCATAAAGCATCTTCTATATCCCTTCTTAATATAATCGGAAACCCGGCTCTCTACGACACAAAATAAACAAGATATGGACGGCATTCTGTTGCACCAACTCTTCTTTTGACTATTCAACTATCTAGATACATAACTTCCCTTCACCGAACTCTACACCTCTCTCTATCAACGCTACTTAAAGAGTATGCAAACCATTACTATAAATGACCATTTTTCAATTTGCCAATTGACGGTTATCCTTCCTCCTTCGCTTTTGAAACCAAATCTTCAAGTGATCCTCCTGAAATCGCTAACTTTTTTATTGCATTTTTCAAGCAATCATTTGCCAACAACTCCTTCGTATATTTGATCCCTCTTACTTCAATGACCTACCAAATTTCTCCGTTGGTCCCTTTCGCACTTACAATTTCTATCCCCTTTCCTTCCTATTTCGTCTATCCGTTACACAGGGAGAATTTTCCCAGGTTTTATAATCGCGATATACAAAAAGGAATCAAAGAATGAAGTACCAATTATCGTCCTTTGAAAGCATTTTTTATGAAACCTTAGGCTTTAGCTGCAAGTCTTTTATTTCGTCTAGATAACATGGTTTTTTGAAAGACAGATTAACTGCCACAAACCTAGTTGAATTCATGTCTTTTGCTCTCGCATCTTTAGAAAATGATAAAGAAATCGCAGCGGATTCCTCTAAAGCTTTTGGTAAGGTATCTCATAAATTGATCATCTTCAAATTGTCTGCTCTCGGTTTTGAACCTCTTTTATTGGAGTGGATATCTTCTTACCTGGTAAACCGATATTATAGTATTCGGTTTAGATCCGCCCTTTCAGTTCCTTTCTGGCCTTCTGGGGGATTCCACAATTCAGCCATCTTAGTCCCGTTCTCTTCATTCATACTATTAATAATTTTGAGAGGTTCATTAAACACACCTCCCTCTCCCTTTACCCTAAAGACACAAAAATTGTTAAAACTACTTCTCCTCTCCACGAATCCACCCTTCTGCAAGAAGACCCCGATCGGTTTTCAATCTGGTACCTCGAAAACTGCTTAGGACTTAATATCGCCAAATGCCAATCTATAACTTTCTCACGTGAATACGACCCGTTTCCTCCCCGACTTTATTTACTCTATGGTCAACCAATTCCCTTGGTTCAATCTTTTCAAGACCTTAGCATATTATTCAATTGTGAGCTCAATTTCCGTTCGTATATTGATAAGATGATCCTTTAAACCAACTATTCACTTGGCTTTATTAAACGGTGGCCCAAGGAATTTTCCAATCCGTACGTAACCAGAACCACTCTTTATTCGTACTCGTCCCTATCAGGACCGCCTCAAACTTCTCAATATGAATTCGTTAGAAGTACGTAGGAATATTGCTGATATCCTTTTTATTCATCGACTGCTCTCAGGTTCAATCGATTGCGCATCGGTTTTCAACTCTATTTCCTTCAACACCAACTCATGTGATCTACGTTCTCCTCGTCTCTTCTATCTACCGGCTCACCGCACCTATTATGGTTCCAACGAACCAATCTCCCATATGTCCCCATCAAAACCAAAACCAAACTTGGCGTGCGCAACTTGAGATAATAGACGCAAAATCATGGGTAGAGCTCTTAGTTTGAACCCAAGTCCTAGACTGTATCAAAACCACGACCAAAAACACGAACGCGAGAGCACTTCGAAAGAGTGTTTGGACTTGCTGATGCGGAATCGGGCGGACTTTTGACGTCGATTGGTAACTGTTGATGAAACTTGGATCCACTATTACACACCCGAGAACAGAATGAGTGCCCGGCAATGAACTGAAGCCGGCACGAGTGCTCCGAAGCGGCCGAGGGAAGCTCGATGGGTCGGAAAGGTTAAGGCGTCAGTTTTCTGGGATTGTTATGGCATACTCTTCGTGGACTACATCGAAAAAGGAAAAACCATCAACAGCGAGTATTACTGTGCATTATTGGAGCGATTGAAGGCCGGAATCGCTGCAAAATGGCCTCACATGAAGCGAAAAAAAATTTTGTTTTTACAAGACAATGCGCCGGCGCACAAGAGCATCGCAACCACGATTAAAATCAATGACTTACGGCTCCAATTGCTGTCGCATCCACCGTATTCGCCCGATTTGGCTCCCTCGGACTATTATCTCTTACCAAACCTCAAAAGATGGCTCATCAATAAAAAATTCAGCTCACGCAAGGAAATCATCGACACTACGGAGGAGTATTTTGCAGACCTTCCAGAAAATTAGCTAAAAGAGGACTGTATTGAATAAAATAAAAAAACATTTAAAAACATTTTTTTTTATTCCCATGGAGGTTACTTTTCACCCCACCAAGTAGTGTCAGATAAATAACGACGGATTGTGTTGACTCAACAATGGTATGAACCATATCAAAACAAAATTCGACGTGAAAGACTAAGATGCTCGAGACCCTTGGAGGAAATATAAGCGAAATATACTCGTAAGATGCAATCGGTGGCGAAAACTAACTTTTAATCGAGTCAATACTTACTACCATGAGAATACTGGGTTGCAGACCCACTAAGTTCCTTTGCCCATTTTTAATAAAAAAAAACAAATCCGCGAACGGGGAGGACTGTTCGACTTACACAAAAACGCAATCAAACTCTTTCGAGACTTCTTAAAGACTTTTGACATAATTCATTTTTCTCCCTTATTACCTACTCAACTTGTGCCTTATGGACTGCGTGTGCAAGAGTAACGATGGAGATTCAGCATTCGTCAAACTGTGAGAACATCGCTGTCGCTGACTGAGCCGCAGATGTCCAAAAAGCGCTAATGACTGTACCGTATACATAGAGGTGAAATATACTATCACCTTTCGTCGTGTAACTACCCTTCCCTAAAAAATCTACGTCCCGTAGATCTCAATGTTCAAAAGGGATGTTGGGATGATCGCTGGTCCGGGCAAATGTATTTCAGGTATGTCCAGCTTCCTGTTGATTACGAATATTGAGACGTCACCGTCTGCGACTGACTTCATCCTGTTGGTAAGACTGCGAAGGATCTTGATATTGCAAATACCAATATTATGCAGGTATTCAAGGTCAATCTTGTGCTGAGCTGCAGTGATATTTGTAAAAACAGGCGGCAAAGCCTGGATTGATGTGACCATAAAACTCGCAAATGTCCTCTTCTTAACACGAATCTTCACGTTCTTAAGGTGAATCAGGAATATGTCAGTTAAGTTTCTGAAGATTTCTTACCTGTTAAGCTTCCCATTGAAGTTGATGATGAAAATGAAACTGTTTTCCTCCTTGATGAGCTCGATGACCTCTGCGGTTTTTGAACGCAACGTGCAGCTGTCGTGTCCTTCTTTAAGCAGGCGGTCAATGCAACTGTCGTCTTTCAATTTCTCCAGGGACTCTCTTTCACACATAGTCATCGTTAAGCAGTCCATAAGTTTCCTCATGATTAACCAAAATTCTTTCGAATCGTAAGTCGATTTGCTTCCCATTGATTGTTATCGATGGTTTCGTCAGAAAATGGTTGTATTCGGTTATACTAACTTTTGACATAAATAAGACGTATAGCAGCAACGTATTTTTAGTAAATACAAAACTAACGATGTACGATATTGTAGGGTTTCATCTACATTTCCATAAGGTAGGGTTTCAACCTCACTGATGACTCGGTTGATTTCGTCCTCGTCACAGAGATCAGTGTTGATTATACCGCTTCTCCCCATTTTGCAGGTTCGTCCAATCTCGTTTGGTTATGACGTTCCGTGGAGGACACATACTCTGAAGCTGTTCCTGTACTAGAATGATCAGTTTCCGTAAAGGAGTTTTTCTCAGAAGCGGTTTCCGTTGAGGTGTTATTGTGTAACTCATTCACTTGGCATTCCGCTTGAGCATTCCCCGAAGTGGTCCAGTACTGGTTATCAATCTTAAGCCAAGTTAACCAGTCTATAAGCCGAGTAGCCTTCCATCACTTTAATTTCGTTTGACTAGGGCAAATGTCAGCGGTTGGTGGTCGGTGAATATATATACTCCGTAAAGATGAGATCAAAGATTATCCAGAGCCCAAACTTTGCTATCATCTGCTTCTCACTAGTCGCATGGTTTACTCGTAACTCGGTCATGTTGACGGATCTCGCTATGCAAGCAATGAGTTTGTCTTTGCATAATTCGCCTTGTGATAATAGGCTCCGATCGCTGTGTTTAAAGCATCTTTGGTATGGCTAAATGGTACACCAAAATCCGAAAATGATCGAACCTCGGCGGCAGTAATGTTTTTAAGTCATTGAAACCTTCCATCGTATCGTGGTTAAGAGCAATGAGGATATTCTTCAAAAGATTGACTTTCACCTGTGCATTCCACTCCCGAGTCAGAATAGTTAAAGGCTTAGTTACCTTTGCATAGTCTCGGATGAACTTCGTATAATAGGACGTCCGCCCTAGGAAAGACTTAAGTTCTTTAGGATTTTTTCGAGGTTGGATATTTCGAACGGAATCGATTTTTTCCGTGCCTGAGTGCACGCCGTCAGGCGTAATGAATATCCAAGAAATTCCACTTCGATACTCATGAAATGGGTTTTTTTCAGGTTAACCTTTGGGTTGGTCTCACTAAGCCCTATAATATTGTATCGAGATTTTTCCGGTGGCTCCCTTGACTGTTACAAAAAACGATTATGTCATCTATGCAGACAAAACAAATCTGGCCTATATAAGGCTTCAATACGTTGAAAAATCGCTGAAATGTTTTTCAACCCAAAGGGTAACCTTACAATTTCACATTTCCCATTCATAGAGGAAAATGCGGTTTTTGGTATACCTGAGGGCCTCATTGGTATTTGATGGAACCCAGAAGTCAATCACGCATTGCGAGGACTGGCAAGTATAGAATTAATGTCAGGTACAGGATACGCGTCTGCAATTTTTACACTGTTAAGTATTTTGCAGTCGATAACCACCCTGTACTGTTTGTCACCGTTGGGCTTAAGTTTTTTGGAACTACCCAAATTGGTGAATTGTAGGGACTTTTGGAAGGTCTAATTATAAATTCTTCCAAAAGTCCGATTATCTTTCTTTCCACTTCTCCCCATAGGTAAGCCGGATACGATCGGAAAAAATCCCTGTTTAACCTGTTGCGGCAGACACACATTGAACACTGCGTTATCTCGTTTTGAGATTTTCTCGTTTAAAGCTAATCTAATATTTGGTTTTATTATCAAAGTGTCACATTTCAGATCAATGATAGCTTCATGTTCCTTCAACGTATCAACGTCAATGACTCCATCAAAGGATTTGAGCCCTGGTAAAACAAAGAATTTGCAGACAGTTTCACTATCAGCATTTGAAGAAAACTTTTCTGCAATATACGAGAATTCTGTGACTCTAACCTGTAATCTTCTCAGAGTATGTGGTTGGAGATGGCACACTTTTTTAGCAACAGCGGGGCACGCTTGCGGTTGCACGGCGTTCGTTCGTCGAAGGAGTGGGATCTTGCTGCTGTTGTCTGGAACTTACTGAATTATCGTGCCGTCAAATAAAAAAACAAAGATAAAAGAATTGGAAAACATAGTGTTACTATGTTGTCTTAGTACAAAAAGGAATTACGAACATGAACGAAAAACTTATTGCAGTGTTTTAGGTATTTTAACACTCAAAGGAGCAATCCCACAGCAACTGACTCACAAAAGAAGAATTATAGATATCAAATGATATTTTGGCCAGAGTGATTTCTGGTGATGTTTTTATTTCAATTCATTACCCCAATGCAACGTACATATTAGTAAACATATAAATTTGATTGAAAGATTTAATTATTTAGGAGGCACAACCTATTACCTGGGATTTAAATAACAAAGTATTAATGTGGTTGTATACATTTAACTGTGTATTGCACAGTATGTGTAAAATTATCATAGATTTTAAGGAGGTTAAGTATATTAATGTTAAATATACAAATCGTCAAAAAAAAAATTATTTATGAAACATTATTAAATATTGAAGTAATTATTATTTTAAGTATGTACTTAGTATGTAAGAACAGAACTATTTAAATTTTAAGAAGTGTTGTAAGATAATATATGACATGAATAAGTTTGAAAATTATGTGAATAATCCAGTGAAAAGTAAGTCTATAATTTTGTACTCACGTTTAAATCCAGGTCGATGAAGTTTGTGCACAAATTTCAGGAATATATGGATGTTGTGTATCTCTCTTGATTTTCATTGAATAATATATATATGTATGTGGTTGGAATTAAAAGCACTTTTATTCGATTTAAAAAAAAAAGTATTATTTTTATTTACTCGAATTCAATAATTCACAAAGTATTTATGTTGTTATGTTTTTTGCTTAAATGGTAGATACGCGCACCTGTAGGATAGTAAGGAGATTTAAACTATATATAAGTATGATAGGAATATACTTTGACAAATAGAAAACAAAAAAAGAAAAGAACGTGTAGGCGAATTGACTTAACCAGAGGATTAGCTTGGTCGACTTGACTGCTGGACTTATCACACCGTACTGCCTCAGTAAGAAAAAAAGCAAAAATGTAGGCTAACGGGTTGATCTCGAAATGACCACTGATGCGAGATTCACTTCTCAGTTGAATTTGTCGCTTACACCTACATACGGCCATTTTGAATCTCGACCGACTCGGGCGAGTTACAATCTCTGGGTTCATCGTCGTCATCTTCCTCGTCCTCTCAGTTATATGTCTTCCACGGCTTCATGTAGTCAGTCGCTGTTAACGTAATATTTAACCCTTCACGCTCTCCGATTTTGCTGACATCGTATCTGTCATTGCACTTGACTTTTGAAACATGATACGGGTCCAAAAATGTTGGGGGACAGCTTGAGACCTGTTCCGAATTGGGTGCGCTGTATAGCCACAAGATCACCGATTTTGTACTTGACAGGATATTTTCGTCTACGCATACCCTCTTTTATTTTCGTCTTGCACCCTTTCTTGTTTGGCTAGTTCTCGAACTTCTCGGCGCTCATGTTCAAAGCTTGAGCGAATCTCATCCTCTACTATTTCAGCCAGCTTTAAGTCTTCGCTCGCAAACATCTGCACACCGGTAAGTAGCATAAAAGGTGTCTTTCACGTAGATCTTGAGGTTGTAAGGTTCAAAATTCGCTGAACACGGCTTACATGTTGGTACCACTTTAATGGGTTTTCTACCGAAAGCTTGGACAAGATTTCAATAACGACTTTATTTTGTCGTTCAACTTGCCCATTCCCTCTAGGAACTCCAGTTGTTGTAAGATGATGGTATATCTTCAGTGGTTGACAACATTACTTAAACTGGTTTGAGGTCAATGCTGATCCCATATCTGTGATTATCCTGTGTGGGTTTCCAAAGACATCGGCCTGCAGCTCCAGTTTCTGAATAAAAACAGCTTACACAGCTCCCAGAGAGCGCTTCAATAATTTTGGACAACTTTGGTATAAAATAATCACGTCGAACTAACACCTCAATTAACTAACACCGCAATTAAAGTGTCCTTGGTCTGTCTTGTATTAACTTTGGTACAATCAAAAGATAATCGCCATTTACATGCTTGTAGATTACCCCGCTTCGTAGAACAAAGTCTTCATACTCCTTTGACGATTTAAGAATTTCTAAGAGAACTTTACAAAACTCATCCTTCGCCTGAGCCCTCTTTACTGACTCCATAACACCATCCTCTATGATTAAAATAGTCGGGTACCTACTTAGTACATCGCCGTATTGCATCGACTTCCCAGATCTATGATGTACTGAACAATTATACTCTTGCAACTGAAGAGCCCAATTTACGACCCTACTTAGCCATTGTTAGTTGAAAAGCTTTGCAATCAGTAAAGATGTCGAAATTCAGTCCCAACAGGTAAACTCTCAATTTCTTCAGCGATCGAATGACGGCAAGTACCTCCAACTCATAACTTGAGTAGTTCTTCTCTGCAGGCAAGGTTTTAAAGCTCAGGAAAAAAACTGGCTGAAAAAGATCGTCATCTCACTTCTGAAGCAAAACTGCCCCATATCCTTCCTTACTGGCGTCGGTGTGTAACTGCGTTGAGCGGGAAGGGTTAAGAGATTTAATACAGGTTGTTTACACAACTTTTCTTTTAGATTCATAAATGATTCTTCCTCCGCTCGTCCCCAAACAAACTGTATTTCTTTTCTCGTCAGATCGGTGAGTGGTTTCGCTAACAGAGAATATCCTGGTATAAACTTTCGAAAAAATCCTGTTAGTCCTAGGAAGCTCATGATGTCCCTTACATTTCTTGGCGCTGGAAATCTTCTCACAGCTAAAACCTTTTCCTCTGTGGGTCGGATGGTGCCTCCTTGCACAATATGTCCCAGGAACTGAACTACTTTTGTCAAAAACTGACAGTTACTCCACTTTATTAAGAGCCCATTTTGAATACAGGTATCCAAAACCTTCCTTAAGGATTCGTTGTTATCGACTTCGTTTTCAGAAGGTATGATGAGGTCATCCATGTAAACGAGAAGTGTACCATCCTGAATCATTTTGCTAAAGATCGTATTGATAAAACGTTGGGAGACCGACGGTGAATTACAGAGTCCAAACGGAACTCTATTGAACTCATACTGCCCGTCCGGTGTTACGAAAGCAGTGTATTTTTTACTTGACTCTTCTATCTTCACATAAAAAAATCCGTTTTGTAAATCAAGCGTTGAGAAAATCCGAGCCTTGTGCAAATTTTCGAGAACTTCCTCAATACTAGGCAACGGAAATCTGTCTGTGTGGAGTTCAACTTTCGGAAATCTACATAAAGCCAACTGCTTCCATCCCTTTTCTTGGCTAAAACTATAGGACTACCGTAAGTTACTCTCTCGAATAATTTCTTCCTCTAGCCACTCGGAAATCTGCTGCTGAACTATGCCCCTTCCTAGTGGAGTTAACCTTCTTGGCCTTTGAAATATTGAAATTTCGTACTCCAATGCAATCCTCATCTCGAGTCCAAAGCTGTCAACTCTTTTCTGCGGCTGGTAGTTGCTTATCATAGATTGAATTCCTTGTCAGCTGTCAGAATAAGAGTTACCGTTGCAGTTTATAACATTAACTCGAGCTAAAAATGTTTACTCTTCGCCAACTTTATAACTTAATAAATGGTTTTCGATGGTTAATGTAGCCTTTATGAAGAAATCTTTTCCGATAAGCATATCTGTGTTTAACCAATCGTCAGGGACGACATGGCATAGGTGATCAGAATCGATCACTGCCTCAATAGTAATAGCACCCAAAGTAATTTTATTGTTTTGCGCAAATCCTACAACTGGAATACCTGGCCTTTCGAAACGTGATAAGCCTAGCTTGTCCTTTAATGATTTCTTTATTATACAAATATCGCTTCCAGTGTCTATAAGTCCACTGTAACTTGACTTATTGGGACAGTTGGCATGAGTATGGGACATGGCTCCACAATTTGGGAATCTCTTTGATTTACGAGGGACAGTATCCTGTCTTTGCTGTACCTTTCACTCTTTTTCTTCTCCTTATCCTGCTCTTCTTTCATTTTTTCGTACGCCTTTACATTTGTCTTAAGTTGATCCAGGGTTTGCGATTTATAAAGAATACTTTTATTGATGGTACAGTCTGGGATACCGCTTATGATGTAACTCCTCAAATGTGAATCTTCAACCTTTCCCCTGGCGGCAATCTTTTTAAGCCTATAAAAGTATTCTAAGAACGACTCACATTTCATTTAGATTCCGCTAAAATCTTATGAACATTTTCGATCTCTTTATTCTCGAATTCCTTAGTAAGAAACTCCCTTAACTTCAGCCAACTACAAATACCAGACTCAGACTTAACAGCTACTCTACCTGCCCCTCATCAACAACGTCGTACATACAGATATTTTTGGATAGTGTTCCAGCAACAAACCTCTGCAATAGCCTCAAAATCGGTTAATCACTCGACCTCTTTGGATTCGCCGTCAAATCTCTCTAGAGATTCCTCGACGTCCTTAAATTGGTAGTTGTTTTGGACAACATCGCTTTTCTCTTCACCTTCACATGATTGTAGAAACTGAAGTTACTGAAGATGACTCTAAACTACTAATTCCTTCTTGAGATGCACTTTTTTGCTTTTCCAACACTGTACGGAGCCTATCTACCAGGTCTACTTTCAGTTTATATCGGTATGATAAACCACGCTCTTTGAAAATTGTTTGAATCTCTTTTGTAGTCAGAGATTCAATGTTCTCAGTAATATTCATTTAAACGCATAAATCGAATTAACGGAAATTGATGAATGTTAAAAGGCCACCTCATCTAACGAAAATCAAATATCTAGCGGATCTTGTAGGAACACATGCTTGTATTTTCATGCAAAATATTGTACAAAGCATGCAAAGAAAGAAAGAGTAAAATGAACGGGCTCACCAATCTTCAATGTGTATGTAATGTGTATTTGCTTGCGGTTTTTATATACAACGCGGTAACGGTTGATACTTGACTTATCTTTCTTTTCTTTTAATATTATGTACTTTTAATAAACTTGCACTAATGATTTTTTCTTTTTTTTTTGACTTTTAAATCTTTTTAAATAATAACTTCTGGGCACTTTTAATCCACTTTTAAATTTGTCTTTGCGTTCCGTGATATAGCTATCAAATTATTAGATATCTTCACAACACGATCCTTTACATTGTGCTCTTATCAAAAAAATAATTAAAGCTCACGATAGCGTTATTTTTGGATAACTTTTGTTTTAGCACTGACAGCTTATCCCACTCCTGACACCATGTGGTTGAAATTAAATGCACTTTTATTCAATTTAAAAAAAATGTTTTGTTATGTTTTCTCTTTAAATGGTAGATACTCGTACGTGCACAAGTAGGATAGTAAGGAGATTTAAACTATATATAAATATGATAGGAATATACTTTGGCAAATAGAAAACAAAAAAAGA
This sequence comes from Volucella bombylans, assembly GCA_949129095.1. Taxonomy (NCBI): domain Eukaryota; kingdom Metazoa; phylum Arthropoda; class Insecta; order Diptera; family Syrphidae; genus Volucella; species Volucella bombylans. Next base: position 147,500,322 of record OX422140.1, on the reverse strand, counting down.
AAAGAACGTGTAGGCGAATTGACTTAACAAAAGGCTTAGCTTGACCGACTTGACTGCTGGACTTATCACACCGTTCTGCCTCAGTAAGAAAAGAAGCAAAAATGTAGGCTAACGTGTTGATCTCGAAATGACCACTGATGCGAGATTCACTTCTCAGTTGAACTTGTCACTTACACCTACATGTATATCACTTTTCCTTGGCTTTTAACAATTATATATATACATATTTTGTATTCATCAATCTTATCACTACTAGAAGATCTAATCTACTTGGCAATTAAAAGCAAATGTGCAAAAGAATATGCAATACAAATTAACACTTCTATACGCGATAAAGGATATGACTACAGATGTTATGGTTAGGAGATACGAGGGGCGTTCAATATATTCTCGGTATCGATATGAAGGAAAATGCTAATTCAATTTAAATTATTTTTATTTTTCAATATAATCTCCCCTAACATCAATGCATTTGTTACATCTTGAGATAAGCTTTTTTAAACCCTCAAAAAAATAAATTTCCTCTTTCTCTGCAAAATACCCATTTATTGCCGACTTGAGTTCTTCATCATCCGAAAATCTTTTTCCACGAAGACATTTTTTCAAATCCGGAAACAGGAAATAATCACTAGGGGCAAGGTCTGGACTATAGGGTGGGTGTTGGATTTCTTCGAAACCACAATCTCGCGTAGCAGCCTTGGAAACTCGCGCCGTGTGAACAGGAGCGTTGTCATGAAGAAGCAACACACCCGCTGCGAGTTTACTCCGTCTTTTCTTTTTAATTTCCTCCCGCAAATTATGCAAAGTGGAAGCGTAGGATGTGGCGTTGATGGTTTCACCTTTTTTTTTGTACTCAATGAGCAAGATTCCCTTTGAGTCCCAAAAAACTGTGGCCATGAACTTCCCGGCAAACGGAGTGACTTTGAACTTCTTCGGGGGGTCTGTTCCTTTTTTATGCCACTGCATGGACTCTTGTTTACTTTCAGGGTCATAGTGGTGGACCCATATTTCGTCCCCAGTAACAATTCGATCCATAACACCGTCCGCGTTCTCACTACACATCTCCAAAAGCTCTCTACCGCATACGATTCTCACCTTTTTCTGAGGCGCTGTGAGCATTCGTGGCACCCACCTTGCACTGACCTTTGAAATGTTAAGATGGTCATGAAGAATGGTGTGAATGGTACCAATTGAAAGCTTGGTGATCTCTGCCATCATTTTCACCTTTATTTGGGCATCCTAAAGAACAAGTTTTTCGACTTCTTTGATGCTTTCTCCCGTACAAGCAGTAGCCGGGGCGCCGGAGCGGAGGTCGTCTTCAATGCTCTCTCTGCCTCTCTTGAACTCACTTGACCACTTTTGCACAGTTTATAATGAAGGTGCGGAACCCTGGTAAACAGCCACCATCTCTTCATGAATAGTTTTTTGACTTTTTCCTTGCTTAGTGAGAAATTTAATTACAGCGCGATGCTCAATTTTCACCATCATCGTCTCAGTTACCATTATGATTCTGTTTAATTAGAGATAAAACGCGAATTAATAATCACATTTATATGAAATTTTACATGAATGCACTAAAATAATAGTATTACTTGATAAATAAGTCAATTTATATATACAACCACAGCTTCACCCCGATACCGAGAATTTGTTGAACGCCCCTCGTATATCCAGTTAATTCCGATCAGTTAGATGAAGGTGGTACACAACTGATTTTGTGGTGACGTTAGATCAGGTTATGACCTTGATAAACTAACACTCTGATATGCACGAAGAGTGCATTTCAAGTGGCTTTATGGATTTTTATTATTTTGTTTTTTGTGGTCCTCATATATTTCGACTCTTATGCGATGGACAAATTGCTGTTTTTTTTTTCATCAATATACATACATACATACATACATAAGTATGTAGGTTATATGCTCAACATGCTTAACATATATTGGGGCATGCACATGGGCAGATGGAGGTTATTTTGAAACCAGTTAGTTAGTTTTTCGCACACCTCCGTATTGTTCATAACAAAACGGCAGTGCAGAGAGAGAAATAAGAACTCTAGTGGAAGCCACTCGGACAGTGCTGCATGCGAGAACTTACCTATAAAATTGTAGGCGGAGGCAGTTAAGACTTCTGCTTTTGTGATCAAACAACAAATCAGCATGCGCACTGGGGACACGAAAGGAATTTTTGTTAGATACATGGATGAAGTTAAGAGTTACAGAGTCTGGATGGAAGGAACAAACAATATCAAGGTTAGTCGTGATGTAATATTTAAAGATTCAGTAACCAGATGATGAGATGAGGAAGAAACAGTCTGTTGAAAAAGAAGTGACATTTTTATTTTCTGATGTCACAACTGCTTTTCTGTAGAGTTCTTAAGGAAGAGATTTTCATGAAGCAGCCTGATGGATTCGAGACAAAACAAAATGGGTGTGTCGTCTTCAAAAGAGTCTTTACACGCTTAAACATGCATCGCGCTGCTGGAATGAAAGATTCAATGTTTTCCTTCAGTCTTTTCATCTGAAAGCATCTGATGTAGATCCTTGCGTGTTTGTTGGGGAAGGTATAATTCTGGCGATATAACATATATCGACGACGATGTTGTAGCAGCAGATAATGATGAAACGATTACATTGCTTGTTGAATATATCCAGAAAGAATTTGTGCTCAAAGTTTTCGAAGTAAAGTACTTCCTAGGACTGGAGATCAAACAGTCTGATGACAGCGTTATGCATCTAAGCCAAAAAAAACTTTGCAGAGAAAATTATTTCCAAGTTTGGCATGATGGACTCAAAAACTGTGGCAACACCAGCAGACAAATCAGCTCTTGAAAAAGATGACAGTACAGATTTCGATCACAATTTTCCTTACAGAGCAGTTTGATGTACCTTGCCATCGGGACAAGACCGGATATATCCTTTGCTCTAGGAGTTGTCAGTAGATACCATACAAAGTTGATGTAACAGCTTTAAAGCGTATCATAAGATACATTAAAGGAACTCGCGATTATGGCATACCTTTTAGTTTAGATAATAAATTGAAACTTGAAACTTACAGCGATGCTGATTTTGGTGCAGATCGGAACACCAGACGTTCTACTAGCTTTTTTTTTATTTCCTCGATGATGCTCCAATTTCTTGGGGTTTCACTCAACAACGGTGTTTGGCACTCTCTAGGACTGAATCCGAGTATGCAGCAGCAGCTGAAATAGTCAAGGAATTGTCCTGGATCACATTGTTGCTAAAAGATGTTCGTGTTTCTTGCCAAAGTTCAACATTGTTTTTGGAGCGCAGTTCGGATGATTGAAAACCCCAAATTCTAAAGAACCAAACACACCGATGTCAAGTATCATTTTATACGAGATATGTACGCACAAAAGGCTTTCGACATCATACATGTTTCATCCAAGATGTAAAAAGCCGATATCGTGACTAAGGCTAAGATAGTTTTGACAAACAAAGAGATATGATTGGAATTTTTCCACTAACCTTTCTCCTTGTTCAAACAATAAATTGTATAATTTTCTAAAATTCATTGTCGAATTAATAATGATCATTATTATTTGAATGAATTGTTTATTATATTCTTATTATTATGACGAAAATATTAATAAAAGTGGGAGTGTTGGGGAGAAAACTGTTTATGAATATTTTGGTAACTCCCTCTCACACCACTCCACACTTACATTTGAATACTATATACATATAAAACTTTCTTAAATGTACTTTCTCTTAGTTTTCAATAAACCATTTCAACACATCGGTCGCTTGTTCTTTCTTTTCACTGCCACACTACCCCTATTGACTACAATACTCGGAGATGCAAAAGGTCTAATAGAATTATGTTTAAAATACTTAAATATTTAATTGAGAATCCTTTTCTTCTTATAAACATTTAAGGACGGCCAACTGATGTTACAAGTTTTTTGGTATAGTCGGTGATAATTTTGTACCATTCGTCCTGCTTATAAAACTCTTTTTGAATAATTGGAAATTTCAATTTCCAATTTTTGCCAAATATTTTCATTAATAGTGAAATCCGGTGAACACGTCGATCTTGACCACCCTTAGTATAAGGACACAACAGCTGTTGGTTTCCCAACACAATAATAGAAAAAATACCACCGAACGCGACGCCGCGCTGAAAACCATCGACCGAGGACACAGAAGTACAAAACCTTAAGCGAAATGTCAAATGTGCCCGATGAGAAATTGGCGATGCACTATCGGGCACAGCTCAGGTGGTATATACTCGTACATAATACCACCGAGGTTTCTTGCACGGAGTGAAGCAATTTGAATTTTGAATTCACATAAATCTACATTTATAACGTTCAACAAACGTCGGCATATTTTATTTTTCTTTTATCATAGTAATCGACCGTGAATTGAGAAATCTATTCACTCTTGCTGAGACGATATCTCCAGCATTATTTCCCGACGTCCGTCCCCGCCAAGAGAACTGCAGCCATTCCAGAACGAAGAGTCCTTCGTTGTTCTTCTGGCTAGTGAATGACTTCTTCGTGGCAATTCTAATACAGGGTGGGCCATAAGTTTTTGCACATTTGAAACATGAATAGAAATAAAACTACAAATGTTATTTTGTTGATTATTTATTTAACGCAATAAACGTTTGTTGAAATTTATTTTTTAAAAATGACATCGTCGATATGTGCCCCGTCCCGTCGTTGGCACACCTGCAATCGACTAGACAACCTTCGGAAAACTCGCTGACACAGGCTGCGAGGTATCTCGGCTATCTCCTCCTGGATGCCTTTTTTTAATTGGGATATGGTCGTCGGTTTATTAAGGTACACTCGACTTTTCAGGTATCCCCATAAGAAAAAATCGCAAGGCGTAAGGTCCGGCCATCTCGGAGGCCATGGGATATCACCTCTGCGAGAAATCAATTTCTTAGGAAACATTTCTTTGACCACCGGTAAAGTAATATTTTACGTATGGCATGTTGCTCCATCTTATGGCATCCAAGTCCTGCTGTTGCATCCTTCAAATTCGTGTACTGTGGTGTTAAAAACCCTCACAATATCTTCACGTATTCCACTGAATTCACGGTTACGTCATTTCCTGAATTATTTTCAAATAAATATGGACCGATTATGCCCTTTGCTGAATGTTTTCATCGCTTCGTCTTGAACGTGACCGCTGTGTTTGTTTAATATTCGTTGTCGATCCCGTTTGCTCGAACTTCTTGACCCAAACTTTGATTAAATTAATACTTGAACACTCACTTACACGGCGTAATCCGTATTCAATTCTAAATAGGCGTCGCACATTAACGTATGAATCGTTGTTTTTATAAAATTGTTGTACACTGTTGTCCCGTGAAGCGCTCCACCGTACCTATAATTGTATGAAGCGACGCACAATTCCCCGCTACCCGCGCAGCCCTCCCTCTATAGGTTTTTAAGAAATCAAGTGTTGCTGTATGCACAAATTGATGGCCCACCCTGTATTTCAGTCAGCTCTGTGTGAAACTCTACGAACTAGATAAAGGGTGATCAGATAAGAACGAAAGGAAAACAAATTAAATAAAACAACAACGGTGTCAGATATAAAATTGAGTCAGGCTTTATTTTGAAACCACGTTCATGTCATTATGTGTGGAATAGGACAGCATTCAAATGGCCGCCAGGCGGTCGGTCCAATTTTTGATGACTGGGTCCAATATGTGCGGTGTTATTCTGGTATTAGCGTATTGAATGTTGGCCTCGAGCTCGTCGAAAGTGGTTGGCTTGTTAGAGTAGACTAAGGACTTGACGTATCAATTCGGTGGTGTCAAGTCGTATGATCGCTCGCCGTGACATGACGCAGTCACCAAATTTCTCCTTCACAACTTCGAGCGTTGCGTCGCTTGTATGGCATGTAGCGCCGTCTTCTTGGAACCACAGCTCGGATATATCGATGCCATAAACCACACCAAACAGTCAATCTTTGTGGATGTATTAATGCTTGGCTGATCACTTGAAGATTGTGTTCGCGGAAATAGCGGAAATTTTGCTTGTCAACATAACCACTAAGCCAAAAATGGGGCTCGTCCGAGAAAATGATTTTTTGGCCAAAATCCGGATCGGCGGCCAACGCCCAATTAGCGAACTCGCGGCATTGTCTATGATCGTCCGGCTTCAATTTTTGCATCAACACAATCTTATACGGATGTAGGCCCAAGTCCAACCATAAAATAAGCCGGGTTAACTCTCTGGCAATACCCAATTCAGCTGATCGGCGCCGAATCGACATTTCTGAGCCTTCTTCGATACCGGCCGCTACGGCAGCTATGTTTTCTTCATTTTGCATCAATCTCTATCTCACGCTCAAACTTTTCCACGATGCTACGAATTGCCTGCACACTGAAGCATGGTAACGACCGACCTGATGACGGAATTCACGTTGTGTATTTACTACTGAGCCGTGATTTCGATAATATTTTTTAGAAGTTTTCGCACGTCCGACAAGCGTAAAACGATGCATGATGGCAAACCTGACAGAATGTCATTACTAGCTGGATGTCATTTGTAACTTTGACAGCTCGTGAAACGTAATAATTGAAAAACTATCATTGCTATCTGGTCACCCGATATTTCAGCACTGTAGTTATTCTCTAGAACTTTCTTAACCATGTCTCTTAATTTTGGTCCGCTTGGCATTGGATTTTTCTTGGAATGGCTGACAATCACGCTCTGAAAACATCATCTGGGGTTGATTTTTGGCTTATTTGTTATTCTATGCTCTTTCTGGAATATTTTAATAATACATATTCCTTATTGTTTCACCAGCTGTTTTAATAATTTGAGATATTTTTCGTTGAATATTTACACTTTTATAAGAGTAGTGTTCTATAGTAATTAGTTTTCGGAAGTCGAATGAGATGTGACGTCCCATCTAGCAAATGGTTTTAATCGTCTCCCTTCAAAATATTATAGTAGTAGGAGTGTTTTTTTTTTTGTTTTCTGAGATACTATAAATTCATCAAGTTATTTCCATAAATTTTTTTAGTATATATACATATATACATAGTTAAAAATTTCTTTAATTTCGTTTCAGGTAAATTCAATATTTACAACCTTCGGTGAGCATTTTGTTGACTTAAGAGAAATATTCAAAGCCTTTGGTGTGAGACAATAGACGGGTAAGTCTACAAAGGACGGCAATTATTTGTGAAACGTACTTAGAGGAAGGCGAAGTGTGCCAAAAAAATTTATTTATGAGTATATGCTACAAGTGGTCTAATTAGTAATTAATTGATAAAAATGTTGCCGAATCTTTTAGTTACCAAGACATCTACTTCGCGGATCAGTTTCCATTCAGGAAGTTTTTTTACGCAAAGTAACTCATGCTCATGTTTACAATTCAATTAATTAATTATTCAATTCAATTACATTTTTATTCCATTCAATGAATACATATTATCAATTAAAAACTTTGACTTAAAAATTAATATTTCACAATAAAGTTCATTTTGGATATTTCGTCATTAAGCAAACTTTTAAGTGTTCTCCATACTAATACTGTAGAGGAAAAGAAGTTTCAAAAGCTAGTGGCGGATGCATCGATTTGAATAAATATAAATTAATACAACGTAATATAAAGAAGTTAGTTGCGGGCTGAGTAAGTAAACCATTAAAGTCGATAAAGAGAGATATAGGGTAGTATATCTATAGGGCCATTACGATCATATTCTGATTAGATTACATATTGACTTCATTAAAATGAAAATTTATATTATTTAATTTATAATTTCTCTATTGACAATACTCCGTAATTCAATTGATAAACAATTAAATAGTCTGGGTACCACTGCGGTATGGAAAATATGAATATTATGTGGTGAAATAGTAGCCAGAAAACTATCATTATTACGTAGTTCAAAGTTAAGTAAAATATCACTTTTAAAGAAAAAAATTTTAAGGACTTTGTATTAAAATAAGTGTTTTAATGGACGTATCTTTGAGTAACACAAAGGACAAAATCTATGTTCACGGCGGCATTTTATCGATATGATTGTACGAATGTGTTTCTGAGTTACAATCAAGGGTTGTCGATTATTGGAATAAGTGTCACCCAAACACGCCTCTCCATACTGGAACTTCAATAGCATGAAGCCATAGTACGCAGTTTCTAAAAGTTTACGAGTGCAAATTTGTCTAAGGTGGTACATAATAAAAATTGCTACTAACAGATATTTTCTTAATATGGAGCCCAGTTTATTTTACTATCTATGTTTAATCCCAGATATTTGTAGACAGAAACATTTTCACTAAGAAAGCATTTAGATAGCTTTTACTTTATTCACAAGTTACCATGTTTCTGATAGCACTACAAGTTTCTGTACTAACATATGAACTTTTAAAATGAGCACTATGAATAAAGAAATTAGGCACGTGAAGATTCGGTATAGACAATATAAAAAAACATAATTTTGGTTTTCTTGCTGATGGCCAGTTTGTGCGTACAAAATCAATACCTTATGACCTCCACGTCGTTGCTAATGTCTGCAAATTAGTCGGGAACCATATTGTATATAGGAAAAAGAACAAACTAAAATATATCATCAGCAAATCCAGTTTTCTTACTTTTCAAACCCAGGCTAAATATTGAGTTAATAAATATTAGAATCAAGATAGGATCCAATAAGGAACCCTGTGGGAATCATATTCTAATATAAATACACTCACTGAAGATCCAGTTAATTTTGACCATATTGACCATTGTCTTTAAGATATGAGGCAAACCAACCAAGCATAAAGCCTCTAAAGGCAGCCTTTTCTAATTTGACTAATAGAAGTTCAAGGACAACGGCATCGAAGGCCTTTATTATTTCTATGTATGGCGCAGCTGTATATTTTTTGCTATTTAAATTTTCATATATATGAATACAGAAATACAAAAACTCATTTTCCGTCGACATATCAGCTCTAAATCCACATTGATTGGGACTGAAAAACAAACTTTTCTCAAGAAAGGCAAGAATACTGCCTTTGACGGTACTTTTTCAAAGATTTAAAAAGATGACTGAAAGATAAATCATATTGATTTATAATTGTTAAATATTTTTCTATCATCTTTTTTAAATATAGGTATAATATCACCAATTTTCATACTTTTGGAAATGTACCATTATAAATACTTTTCTTAAAGGTATGTGCCAGTACATAACAAATATGTTATTCAATTTAAAAAAAAATAATTTTAACAGCTCTTCCGAATGGATAAGTTAGAATTGTTGAGCAACATGATATTTCTATGTGGTTTAGAAGTAGATATTGGTCGAAAGAAAAATCTTTTACTTCGTTCTCTTTCCCTATTGAGACATTCTTCTGTGCAAGTATGAATAGATAATGTACCGAAGCCAGCACTAGTAAAAAAGTTATTAAACCTTCGTTGTATGATTTAATTTACTTATAGAAAAAAATTGCTTGAATATTATTTCAGTTACATCTTTAGTTGCGGTAGTAAAAATAAAATTTTGTGGACTTCTTGTATCTATAAAAGAAGTTAAGTAACATCGCCATAAATGCAATTTCATGCAGAAAATCTATAAAAATGTTAAACAGATTTAATTTTTTATGGATTTTCACGTTTTTATTAGATTAAATATAACGAAAAAATATTTCAAAATAAAAATATTTCAAGGCAGCTTTCAAATGGGACCGACTTACATTTTTTAACTAAAAGGTTAACAACAGTGCGTATTATAAAAAGGCGGTCAATATTAGGATCATTTCCAGGTTTCATGTCATCATTATTATTGAAATGCAACAGTTACTTGATTTTTTCAACCCTATTTAGCTACATGGTCTCCAGTATTTGCTTACTTCCTATAACATGCCCAATATCGACGATGGCAGGAGCTTGACAACATCGATATATCCCAGCTGTGGTTCCAACAAGACAGTGCTACATGCCATACAAGCGACGCAACGCTCGAAGTTGTGAATGAAAAATTTAGCGACTGGGTCGTCGGCGAGCGTTTATCAATTGACAGCCACGATCATGCGATTTGACACCACTCGATCATTTTCGCTTTGGCTACGTCAAGTCCTTAGTCTACGCTAACAAGCCAACCGCTTTGAAAAGCTCGAGGCCAACTGTCGACACGCTATTGCCGCACATATTGGACCCACGTTAATTCGCAAAGAAAATCGAATTTTTAAGAATTTTTTAGACGCCACAGATAATACAAATTTATTTAATTGATTGTAATATTATAGTACAACATATGAACAATATTTCTTTAATTCTTGAAAGCAAAATATTAATAATCAAGCCGATGGCAGAAAATCTTCGGATACACCTCGAAAAAAAGTAGTCCGCCGGTGAACCATATAACTCATAACTGGATCATCTGAAATTAAAAAATCAAAGTGCTGTCATTAGATAATCGATTTCCCAAGGTATCCCTGGGAGGAATTTTTTTTCGATTTTTTAATTTTTGATGACACTTAGAAGTGAAAACACAGATTTTCGCCTAAAAAATTGTCCAATTTGTTATTGTAAAATTTGTCATTATGGAAAATAAAAGGTCCGCCATCTAACGTTTTTTTTTTCAACTAGTGCTTATTTCGTGAATGGTAACACTTAGCTCATATCTGATCTGACAGATAATTAGTTTTATCCTTCCGGTTAATAATGGAAAATAATTTCATTCAAATGGCTGCCTCGGCTGACCATGCAGTAGCCTAAACGATCGGTCCACTTTTTAAGCACATTATCGATTGTGTGCAGCTGTATTTCACCAATGGCTTCACGAATATTGTCCTTTAAAGCGTCAATTGCCTCTGGCTTGTCGGCGTAACAGTTATCTTTTACGGCACCCCACAAATAATAGTCCAACGTTGTCAAATCGCAGCTCCGAGGTGCCCAAACGACATCAGCTCTACGGCTGATACTGCGATTTTCAAAAACAGGGCGCAAAACATCGAGTGTAGCTTCGGCTGTGTGGCACGTAGCGCCGTCCTGTTGAAACCAAAGTTGCCAATATCCTCCTCTTCAATTTTTGTGAACAAAAATTCGTTCAACATGGCAAGACTCGTTTTGGGTGTATCGGCTTTGCAATGTATGCGTGCGGGTTTTCTGTGCCCCAAATGCGACAATTTTACTTGTTTTCATACCCGCCAAGATCATAATGAGCTTCATCTGAAAAGATGATTTTTTTGGCAAAATCGGCATCTTCTCTAAGTCGATCGCAGTCGCACTTAGCGAAGTGTAGTTCAAGCGTATACACAACCATATTCGTTCAGCGGAAGGATAAAACTAATTATGTGTCAAATCAGACATGAGCTGAGTGTTACCATTCACGAAATAAGCACTAGTTGAAAAAAAAAAAACGTTAGATGGCAGACCCTTTAGAAAAAAGGCTCCCAGGAATACCTAGTCATTTATGTATGTATGTATGTATGTAAGGAAGTAGTATACTAAATTTTAAAAGAATCAGTTAAGTAAATTTTAATTTAAACCGTGCACCGGTTTCAAAAATGGCAAGTGTCCGAAAGAAAATCGCTTTAAAGTTTTATATACCAGAAAATGCAATATTAAACATAAAATGCAGCAGTGTCAGCACTCATGTCTAGAGCATCTTTGCTGTAGTGTGCAGCTTATTGATCCGCTCTGCTGATCCGATTAGCGATTTTCATTTCTTGCATAAAGGCCAACAAAGCAAAACAACCTTCATTGGCGGTACATGCTGCTACTTAAATTGCAATTTCAACAATAGTTGAAGTACCACTCACTGATTTCGGGCTGATTTTCCAGATAAGATGATTCGGGTTCTTATTATTACTTTAAGTAAAGCCTCCAAGGCATCGTTGTAAAAGTACATCTTTCCTCAAGTACTCATAAATCGGTTTGATGGCTTCAGCAACATCATTTGGAAGTGGAGTGTAACTGTGTTTTAATGAGTTTCGCGAATTTGTAGCTGCAGTCTTCTGCCATTCACACCACGAATCATCCACTTGGACATTTATCGTGCTGCGGTTTTTCATCGGTCGAGTAGTAGTGAAAATAAGTTGACCATTTCTTTCATTTTCTTCACAGGATCGTGATTGCGTCGATAATTTATCAATCTTCCTTTTCTCGGCATTTTTCTGATAATAAATCAAACGAAACAGAGCAAACTATGAACAAACACGCACAGCAAAATTTCAGTGTCGTCTACAACTGCTCAACGCAACGTATAATTCTAAACTGATTTACATACACTACAAACTGGAAGTTTAGAACATTAGTCTACATTAGTATACCTACAAAGGCCCATCGACGAACAAAAGAGTTTAGGGATTCTGAGAGCATAAAGCTCCCAAGTAAGCGCGCTGCGCAGCTGCTGTGCAGGTATACAAAACCGTATCGGAGAAACGAACGCTTAAAGTTCTGTATTTTAGTTAGTTTTGCTCCGATTTATTTCAAATTTTGACATAAAAATCTTAAGATGTTGCACAATCACATGAAACAATAAACAGAAAAGTTTGAAAACGTTACCCCCTTCACGAAAGCGAAAAGAACAGTAAACCAGAATAGTGTAAAATATAGGTGCATTTGGTACCAAGATAATAAAATTCTTATAAGAACGGACCCTTTAATGTTCTTGCACTTATTTTGTAAATACTTAATCTTCACCTGTAATGAATTTTGAACACGATCTGATTGCTAACCTTTCCACCCTTAATCCATTTAGCTGAAACTGTGATAATGGGCCTTACTAACAGCGAATCATTAGTCGTGACTTTAAAAAAGGTGTCAACTCAACTAAAGTGTACCAATAATGTTTAAATAGTCAGCTTTCAGTTAAGCTTGACTTTTGCAAAGAATTTACTAAAGGGTCCGCCATCTAACGTTTTTTTTTTTTCAACTAGTGCTTATTTCGTGAATGGTAACACTTAGCTCATGTCTGAATTGACAGATAATTAGTTTTATCCTTCCGGTTAATAATGGAAAATAATTTCATTCAAATGGCTGCCTCGGCTGGCCATGCAGTAGCCTAAACGATCGGTCCAATTTTTAAGCACATTATCGATTGTGTGCAGCTGTATTTCACCAATGGCTTCACGAATATTGTCCTTTAAAGAGTCAATTGTCTCTGGCTTGTCGGCGTAACACTTATCTTTTACGGCACCCCACAAATAATAGTCCAACGGTGTCAAATCGCAGCTCCGAGGTGGCCGAACGACATCAGCTCTGCGGCTGATAATGCGATTTTCAAAAAGAGGGCGCAAAACATCGAGTGTAGCTTCGGCTGTGTGGCACGTAGCACCGTCCTGTTGAAACCAAATGTTGCCAATATCCTCCTCTTCAATTTTTGTGGACAAAAATTCGTTCAACATGGCCCGATAACGATCGCTATTGACTGTAACGGCCACTCCTTGCTCATTTTCGAAGAAAAATGGCCCAATTATGCCTCTGGACCAAAATCCGCACCAAACAGTGACTCGTTTTGGGTGTATCGGCTTTTCAATGTATGCGTGCGGGTTTTCTGTGCCCCAAACGCGACAATTTTGTTTATTACATACCCGCCAAGATCAAAATGAGCTTCATCTGAAAAGATGATTTTTTTGGCAAAATCGGCATCTTCTCTAAGTCGATCGCAGGCCCACTTATCGAAGCGAAAACGCATTGGATGGTCAGTTGGCTTCAACTCCTGAACCAATTGGACTTTGTATGGCGTCATACCAAGGTCTTTATGCAAAATTCGTCTCAATGATGTCTCCGAAATGTTCAATTGTTGAGAACGACGGTGAATTGATGTTGATGGCGCTTCACGCACACTTTCTGCCACAGCAGCAATATTCTCGGGTGTACGCACTGTGTTTGGCTTTTCACGATTTGGTTTATCGATCAGGATGCCAGTTTCTTTCACTTTTTTCACAAGATACGAACATACGGAGCTGACGGTGCTTCTCTTCTTCCAAAATCCGTACGCAATATTTCCCAGCGTTGTTCAAGCATATATGCAAGCATATTCGTTCAGTGGAAGGATAAAACTAATTATCTGTCAAATCAGACATGAGCTAAGTGTTACCATTCACGAAATAAGCACTAGTTGAAAAAAAAACGTTAGATGGCGGACCCTTTATATTTTCATCGAATCTACTATATAAAATTGATTTGACATTTTATATTTGCATTTGAATTTGTAGGTACTGCAAAGTATTTCAATAAATTATAATGAAGGTAAAGGAATTTTTAAAATTCATGAAAACCAAATAACGGTTATGCGGTTTGTTGAATCTTCCCGTAAGCAGGCTGACTTTCTTCACTTACAAAGCCCTTTCGGTTCCTCTTTTTTTTTGGAGTGTGTATACCAAGCTCTGGCGTAGGTGGCGCGCGGCCATTGTCCCATCAGTCAGTGGTCCATCAACTCCAAACCTCGGAAAACAACCCACATAGGTTTTAGTGGCGGTTTTTTCTGAAGAGGAGAAGGAGGGCGTTCGATCGGTGAATCCCTGAGGACGGTAGGGAGACTCACGACGGAGCAAGAGCTTCGTGTGACAATAGGTCCACCAGGAACACCCTGATAAGTACACCATTGATATGCTCTCCCCTCTAAGCTCGTCAAACCATTGGATCATGTCAGATAATCGTATCAACGTATGCTGACCAAACATTTAAAGAAAAAATTCCTAAAGGAACCGTAAGACAATACGAGAAAAATAATTGGGGCGGCCTTAACACCTTCTTTAGGAATTTTAACTGATCGTTATGTTTCCTAGATAACGACGTGAATGCCGAAGCTGATATGATTACTGACACTATTCTCTATGGGATGATATCCCAGATTGTGCTTTGTCACCGCCTACACTTGAGTGCACCGAATCCTCAATCGCATTCGTGTAGTAGCAAGAGTTCTTAAAGATCTCAACATACATAAATCCGCTGGTCCGGATCGTATATCTCCCCTTCTTCTGAAGAGGTGTTCTTCCACGCTAGCAAAACCACTGCGTAAGTTTTTTCATCAATCCTACTCTTGAAGACTCTTTTCGAGCAGATGGAAACAGCATTTGTCCAGCCCGTCCCTAAAAAAAGACGAATCTTCTTCTCACTCCTCCAACAGACCCATTGCACTTACGTCCCTTCTTTCCAAGGTCATGGAAACGCTAATCAATCATCAGCTCATGAAATATCTCGAAACACGAAAACTTCTCAATTACCGGCAGTACGGTTTTCATAGCAACAGTTCCACTGGTTGCACATCTCACCGAAAAATGCAACAAAAGCGTACATTAAGCTGGCGATAGCAAGATAGTTGCACTTGATATTTCTAAGACATTTGACAGAGTTTGGCATCAGGCTCTTTTGTCGAAAATGCGTGCATTTGGGATCGACGACTCTCTTCTTCAATGGATTAGAAACTACCTATCGGAACGTTCAATTCAAGTTGTCTTGGATGGTTTGAAGTCTAATAATCAGAAAATAAATGTTGGGCTCCGTTTTGTATCCGACACTATTGTTAATTTTCATCACTGACCCCCATTTTAACCCTCTAATCCAATACATTCCTTTGCTGACGATAGTACTCTCTGTTTTACATATTCGTTCCCGGTCTTACTGCTCTTCGGCTGTAGAGTGTGAACGGCAGCGTATGTTAAGCTAATTAAATTACGATATAAACAGCATAACTAAATGGGGAACCACCAACAGAATGGAATTTAATGCTTCCAAAAACAATGCTGTCGTTAAAGCTAACTTGAAACACCCAGCCATTGTCCATAAATAGCACTTGCTACGCCGGAACCGGAAAACTTTCCATTCTCGGTATGTGTATCAATGACCATTTACTTTGCAATGACCGTATATTTGGTGTCGTCAAAGATGCTGCAAAATATCTAGATTTCCTCAAGCGATGTGAGAATTATTTAACCCCCTCTGATCTGGCCACTATATATAAGGCGTTTATCCCCCCAAAATTGGAGTACAATGCTCACATCTGATCATGTGCTCCTAAGACCTCTTTGCACTTGCTATATTGGATCCAAAACCGTACGATAAAACTCATTGTGATGGCAATATCCGACACTCTAGAACACCGACGTAATGTCTCGTGTATCGCTCTGTTTTATATCTATTTCCACCACCAGTGCTCCATAGAAATCACCAATGGCTTTTCGGCCCTTCGAACTTTTAACCGTAACACCCGTCTCGCTATAAATACACATTAACACACCCTCAAGACCACTATCGGACGTACTCTAAAATATCTTGATTCGTTCCTAAGCCCTACAACTCTCTTTTGGAATGCGGAGCTCTTTATTTCCTAGTCATTATAACCTTCAAACATTTAAAACCAACGTACATCGGTACCTTTCTTTTTCTTCTCCTTTGAGCGCGCACAAATTATAAAAACATCATTGGGACTTTTATTGCCGATTGTGTCGTTCCTTGCCATATTTTTCGATATTTATGAGCTGTAGCAGGAGTAATGGTAGCAAATCCTTTCCAAAGGTGGCTATCTTGTCTGAGTGAAATGAGAACATCCAATGAGTTGGAAGTAAAAGTACAGTGCAATGCCTTATACTTCAATTGCTTAGGACTCGATGAGTTGGAAGGAAAAGTAAAGTGCAATCCCTTACACTCCGATTGCTTAGAAAAGTCGATCCTACACTAAAAGAGTTCAGTCGAAGCTTGAACCAAATTTAAGGGTGCTATGGTTACCACCTGATAAAGGATAGAAAGGTGATGACCCCTCAGTGTATTTAGGCTGAACAGAATATATGTTCACGACGACAACAATGTCAAACATAGTGATTTATTCGCACGGATTTTACTACTAAAAATGTTATTATGAAGATTGTTTAGACAGGAGGTTAGGATTTCGTACACTCTAGGCAGATGCTAGAAACCACAAGCTTTTGATTCAGATCTTTTTCGGTCTTAGCCTTATTGGTATCATTTGGTGCTATCTTCCTTAAAACAAAGCATACCTAAGGAATAACTAAGGCATGAGACGCAGGAATACAGCGGAATGGAAATACCAAATTACGATCAAAGAATGGCGGGACCCAGCTCGTTGTTTCGTCAAGGTCGATAACAACTTAACCGAGGCCTTAGATGCCAAAAAAGGTATTACACGAGGGGGCAGTGCGCCATGTAATGTATCTTCTTTAACATCATATGTTATTTGAATTCGTAAACCAATACTGGAGGCATAAACTTTCGAAAGTGTGTGCAAATAATAGTAACTAGGGCTTAGATATATAGAGCGTATGGAAACCAATACTCCGGCCTGCAGAGTCATCGAATCTAACCCGCAGGTGCACCTCCTCCGCAATAGAGGAAGACCTCACCTTAGGTGGAGCGAACAAGTAGAAGGGAACCTCAACTGACTCGGAGCGCACAACTGGAGGCAGTTGTCTAAGGATCGGGCTAATTAGAGAGGTAAATAAGTAAGTAAAATAAAACAATAAGGGGTGGCCGTGGTGTAGTGGTTCTAGCAATCGCTTCTCACTCGGAGTGTCCAGGTTCGAGTCCTGCCTATGGCAAGTCAGTTTTTCATTTGTAATTGGAACTCAGATAGAACAATTCTGCGTGTGAATACTGACACGTAGGTTTGGCTGTTGTAGAGTTTCAAGCACAGAAAAAAATACTGTGAAATATACCTCGAATCACTCTGAGTGAAGCAAAAACTCTCTGTCCTATTCGGACTCCCACCCCCTGGAGAGCGAATATCGAAACCAAACACACCTGAGTTTCAAACCACTACAAAACAATTTTCCTTTCTCTTCCTTCTACCTTTCCGCCCGCGCTCAGCCAACAGTAAAAGGGTATCTAACCCCTTAGGCGCGCGTAAATTATAAAAAAAAAAACAAAGGCCATTCATGATTCAGCATTTATTTGTGTTTTGCTCGAACTGCATAGAAAAAATTTTTTTCTGTCGGAACAGAGCACTCAGGTAAAGAACTAGTCCATTGCACTCCCTGTATGTTACTTTTACTTAAATCTATCAGCATTAATTGAAAATATAAATAAGCGCTTCAGTAATGAAGCGCTATGTCAGCACTCACAATATCAGCGCCGAGTACCTGCCATCCGATGCGGGCGTAGGCGAATACTCACTGAAATAGTGCTTCGCGGTGTCGTCATTTTTCTCACAATAAGCAGGTTGCTGTCTTTCCTGCTGAGGGAAAGTCATTGGCATCTTAGAGACATTAGGACATTCACTTGGTCTGCCAGCAACCTGGATAATTTAGTCTAAGGTTTGGTTCAGTGAAGACCAAGTTTGGAAATGCAGAGCGGTATCAATGATGCTATGAGCGCAGCTTGGCTGTCGATAAAGATGCAAATGATTTCCCCCACTACTAATTATTCACAATATATTTGTATACAGTTCATTGCTATTAGGATTGCGCATGTATGTATACCTCCGCTTGGAAGACAGATAAAATTCTCTCACGAGGAGAGAAATCTAACGTTGTCGGCCCCCGGAAAGACACCAGCGCAACATCCTAAATCCGTTTTGAAGCCATCCGTGAAGACTACATTCAGATTCGAAAGACAATCCGAAAGCCGTTTACATAGCCAGAAGGTCGACAGCGTCTGGCGGTATTTGACATAATATATTCAGTCCAAAGAAGTTTGTCGTCCAGGATGACACCCACGTACTTAGGTTAAGAGCAACGGATGGTGATGCTTAGAGATGGATGAGTCAGACTGGATAGCTTCCTGCATCTCGTAAAGAGAACAACCTCAGTTTTGAGAGCCATGACTGATGGCCTAGACAGTGAAGTGAATGAATTAATTACAAAAAGACAAGTTCTTGATCTTTCCGATCGTCATATGTGAAATTCCTCAAGCGTCCGAAACCGCGGATGCATGTATTGTGTAACTATTAAGACTACCAGAAGACTTCCCAAAGTGTTAGCCTTTCAGCAAGTTATGAGCACATAAATGAAATTAACATTATGAACTTTCGGTTCCCTTTTATTGCAAATGATTTTTCATGCCTCCCCCAAATTTGCTTCAATTCATGCCCTCACATGCAGCACCCTAAAGGACTTTTTAAATTAATTAGTTATTCAGTAGTAGGCCACCATTTACCTTTATGACAGCGGTCATGGATTATATTTAATTTCTTCATATTCATACTGTGTTGGAGGAGGTTACCGAATGAACAGCCTTTTGGCACACTGTATCATGTCATGCAGGACATTTTTGTGATTTCTATTAAACATATCATCACACATGGATCATTACCATTAAAAACGGATGGCAGCAGCGGCGCACCCCACAAATTGTAAACGCTATTTAAATTTGCGGGTTTGTCTTTTTGTGGGCATGCCAATGGGGGCAGATGAAAGCGGAGCAACTACTTAAATATGTTGAGGCTTGTCAGGATTCGTTTTGGGTCATACATGGGGTTGTTGTTTTTGGTTTTTTTTTTCTCTTTAGATGACATTTTAATGCCTTTACATGGAACTGGCAAACATTTTCACGTTTGTCAAAGGCCGCAGGTGTGTACCCAACGACCTGGGTATGGGAAATTAATTTTTATAATTGCATATTCACGTTGTAAAAATGTGTTGCGAGCAGCGAGTAGAAAGTGGAAAGTCTTTCCATCGTTTATTAAAGGGCGGAGGTCTTTCTTTTTGCAAGGTGTTAATAGATGGTTAGGTTTAAGGGTATTCCATTGAGTGTCTCAGTGAGATGTCAAAGTTTCTGAAGAAGATTGAGTACATTGCTTTGTGGGGTAGAGTTTTCCTCAGAGATTTTATGTCACTTCGTTATGGGAGGATTGTGAAAGGAAATGCTTTGTGAGAAACATTCTCAACTCTGCTATGAGGAAGTCAGAATCTGATTGACATTAAGGTGCGCTGAGTGGCAAAGACAAACTATTTGAGTAGATGGTACTAGTAAAGTACATCATCAAAAGTGAACGACTCATACATCAATTCTTCACCTCATTATGACCGACTTCCATTGCCGCTTCGAACTTCATTCTATATTATCTAAACAGAATGCCGCGCCGTCTTTAATCCTCTGCTCGAGCAGCTTCTACGATTCGTAAAATACGTACATTTGAGATACAACTTGTCTCATTGACTTGTGGGATCGGTGATAATCCCCTTTATTTCTTCTTTCTTTCTTGTGACCTGCATCCTATAAGTCAATAACTTGAAGATTTAAAAAAAAAGAACACCATTTCAAGTTTCTAAATGAAGATAGTGAAAATGGAGTTTGAAAATATCATTCGAAGGGCCAATACCCGATAGCGGACTTTTCTATGCTATAAGTAGTGCATCGAGACTCAACTCACCAACATAGAGCTGATACGGATTAATGTATATATGTTATGTATGTGTTCAGAGAAAAAAGATTTTCTTAGAGATTACTAACCCTAAGTATGGAGAATTCAACATCGTTAGCAGCGCAGTTGAAACGTACTCGTATACATATTTTACGCGATACTATCTCTGAAAATATACCTCAGGCTAATAGACTTTGTGGCCGAGTAAAATGTCAACGGCGCCAGCACACGTTTTCTATGTTTCAATGTTTTCAAGGGGAGCACATAGCTCTTTACTATAGGCAGTCTACTGATTTGCTAACATTGTTCATCGGATGTCAGAAACAGCGACCAGTGGCTTTATAGTTTGTCAGATTCTTCGCATCTGACGTAATGGGGTTCTGCTGCCTCTGTAAGAAAATTTTAAAATTAATCTGCTTAGGATATGCTAATCGAATGAACTAAGATTTATCCTTTGTTAAACTGATTTCCTCGGACTTCTGACTTATGAACACATTTCCCGATAAGGGGATTACTTCATGCATTATTATGTAATGCAAACTACGATGACAGCAGAATTTTCTTCGCGGAACAGTCGATGAACCATTATTTTTGTGAAACTCGCGAACAACAAGCAACATACGGCCCGCTCCTGAAAAACGCTCCATAGCGACAGAATTCGGCATTGAGCCGAAAATATTCTTTGATAGTCTCAGTTTGTACAGTCCAAAATATTCAGGGGTAATGTGTGTGGTTATTAATCTATTAATAGACAATAATCTGGGGCAAAACTTTTAAAATTAATTTCCTATCATTGACTTAGGTATTGTCAATGTTTCCTAGCCGACTCATTCCCGTCCCCATTATAAGGAACGACTTACTGATATAGTGTTATCGTCAAACTTAGAATTAGTCAAGGAATAGAAATAAATAAGTTTACCAGGTATTACATCATACTATATCACGATCTTGTTTACGTAAATTTAGATGTACAGGTTAGTGTTCTTGCATGTCCTTGTCCTTGGCACCTTTATGGGTAAATTTATTTAGTCGATGATGAGGTAAGTACTTTCCAATCATTGGTACGGCCACGTTTCGGGAAGAACTTTCCGATGAAAATTAAACAAATTATTAATAAAAATGTACCTTGGTTTGTCGAAAATATAAGAAAACTTATTTTAGACAGAGATAGATCATACTCTCGCCGGTTACATAATGGCAGTAGAAATAATTGATATATATACAGGTTACAAAAAAATAGAACGGCGGAGGTGAAAAAGGCCAAAGCCAAGTTTTACTCATCAAAGCTCAATCCTGCCCAGCCTACATGCACACTTAGGAAAATACACTGATCTTTAAGAATGGTTGATAAGAGGTCTGCGCGATGTAACCTAGAACGAACCATTTAAATTCTTTCTTTCAATAAGCGGCAGTTCGGTAACGACTAATAGCAACTATCTTGACCTTCTCTTGACCGAATCGTAACTTTGAGTTACAATGTAAAATTGAATGCAGTAGGAGTAGACTGTATATCCATTAAGTTCGTAAATTATGCCTTAGATACAGGATGGTCTAAAAATTCCATTAACTTTTCATACGATGATAGAAAAAAACTAGTTATATGCAAGAAAATTTTTTTATTTATTCTGAAAGTACACAATTTGAGATTTTATTTCTTAAAAATCACATCGTCCATATGCTATCCTTCATTATTTTGACACTGCCGCAACCTGGAGCGGAAATTTTCAATGGCCGACTGACAAGTATTTCGGGAAATGTTTTGCATTTCCTCGCGAATATGAGCCTTTAATTCCGCAAGAGTCGCTGGATTGCGGTTAAAAACATTACTATTAAGGTATCCCCGAAGGAAAAAATCCATTGGGGATAAGTCCGGGCTAAGAGGTGGTCAGTTAATGTCACCTCTTTTGGATATAACTTTTTGACCGAAAATTTCGCGAACTGCATTGGAAGTGTGGCATGTTGCCCCATCTTGCTGAAACCACGATCGTTGATTGAAACCATCAAAATCCTAAAGCGCTGGAGCAAAAACGTTATGTAGCATGGCAATATACTGCTCTGTATTCACTGTTAGAGCATTTCCTCTTTGATCTTCATAAAAATATGGACCAATAATGTCTCTTTCTCATAAAGCTGCCTATTCAGTAACCTTGGGCGAATGCAGGGGTTCTTGGTGCTCCAATTTCGGATTACTGTCACTCCAATATCTGCAGTTTTGTCGGTTTACCTATCCATTTAGGTGAAAGTGGACTTCGTCTGAAAAAAAAATGTTGTTAAAGCTGGCGACTCTCTCTAGCATTTCGTTAGCAAACTACTGCCTGTGAGCATAATCTTGAGGCTTTAACTGCTAAACCATTTGGATTTTTTAAGGATGCAAATGTAAATCCTTGTGTAGAATGTGGTTTAAAGATCTTTTGGAGAGTAGAGAGTTCAGGTTGTTCACGAACAAACGCCCTAACATGCTCTATGTTGTTAGGATCCCGTGATGTTCTAGGTCGGCCAGATCGTGGTTTATATATTGTTGAACCAGTAGATACTAATATCACTCAAGCAATGGACAGCCTGGAACACCAACGTAATGTCTTGTGTCTCACTCTTATGCAGACGCTGCTTGGATCTTTGAGTTCTTCAAAGAGAATAAAGGCATCACCATCTGTCAATGTAAATATTTCCCACATCTCACCACAAAAATAAGCGCAATTTCAAGCTAAACTTACCGGCTAGATATGAATGGTTATTTTTAACCCATGCAACACCAACATAAACTTTAAAAGTATATATAAAAAAAAACAACGTCTCACCTAATAAGTCCAATCATAAATCACCTAGATCCATTCTCCATTCCTATCCCAAACCTGACCCCAACTGGAGCCCTAAAACTAAAATAATTCCCAATTTGTATCCTCCTATCTATATCGCTAAGCATCCTCCTTCATGTCTTCCAACAAATGCACCAATTGCCTCTCGTCCATCCAAGCCCCAACATCAACGCGTTTCTTTTAATTGAATGCCACATCCATCCACACCCCATCCTACTAACATCTCCTTTCCCAATTTTAATCTTTCAATTGAACCCAAATATCCAAAGTTTATTAGCTCGCATGTCTCAAATCCCGCTTCTAGCTCACCATCTTCAGTGGCTGCATGGGCCTCTGCCCCTATTTTCGATCCTCTTTCACCACCTAACATCAAATTAACCCAACAAAATACAAATACCCCGGAATGTTGTTATGCGCTCTCTAGGCTAAGAGATTCATGACAAATCCGATTCTGTATGGTTTGAGGAAAAAAACAAAACAAGCGTCAAGGTCTCCATCCTAAATGAAAGCCGGCCTACTAACATATCTAGTCTCAGCAAACTTTACAACAGGTGCAAAATGTTGCATCTCAACTACAATCCCCTACTCTTTCTCACAACAAATTCCCTCTTACCTTTTACTATCAAAACGAAAGGGATTTGCGCTTTCAAACTCGTGCGGTTTTGTCTAAATCCATTGGCCTCTCTTTCGACGTCTATGCTCATACAGAAACCAATCTGACCGATCCCCGACATAATGTTTTCCGAAATAACGACCATTCTCTCCCTATGGTTGACGATCCTGCCCTCCTTAAAGTTGATTCTCCATACCGATTCACCCTACTGGTCATTCACAATAGTATTAAATCTTCTCTCATAGCTATGTATATCTTCTTTTGTCAAACTTGACTTTGTTTCAATTAAAATACCACTCCCCAATAGGTTCCTGTACGTTATGTGTTGCTACATTCTTCCGGCCCGAATCAAGTTGAACAACACATCAACAATAAAAACAGATATACGTTTTAAAAGACAGTTAGTTATGCCATTAGACGTGCATGAATTCTTGTTGTCAAGAGACATTGCACATTTAATTTCTATTCCTGTAAAAGGTTAGAAAACAAAACTGTTTTGACAGGTATCCTCAGATAGATCTGCATACAAGTGTACATATTACAATTGCAATTGCTATTGCATATGGTCAATGCAAGTTTTTGTTTTTCCACGTTCGTATCGGCTCCAATATAAGAGCTTTGGAGCCAAATGATGAGATTTGATGACAAATCATTGTTTTTTTAGTACAATATACATATCTACATTAATATCTCTTACAACCAATAAGTTTCTTGTCTTTACATCTTTAAGTAAGTTATAATACCTAGTTTTTTTATAAAAACTTTTGAATTTAAATTGTTTTGATGCTTTACACATGAAATGGTAAAGTTTGCGTTAAAAGTGCGACAGCTTATTTTAAAGATATCAGCACTCACCAAACTAAATTGTACAACTTCACAGTCGCTTTCATGTTTCTCCAGCTAGTTCAGCTGCTTCCAGTTACGTTGTGTCCTCCTCGAAATGAATTTGCAGATCCTTCGCGCTGCAGCTCTAGAAAGCGGCTGTTACATAAAAATGCTGCTTCCTACTGATTTTCAATACGAATGGGGAGGGCTGGCTATGCCAAAACCATCTAATCTCGTTTCACGTGGTGGCATTGAAATATATGTGGCCATCAAGGTCAGATGCGACTTACGTTCTTACTTGGACTTTGATCGAATTCATTCAAGCTTCTAATCGAGACGCAATCCTCGGACTACATTCATGATGGTCACACAGATCCACCAATAACATTGCATTCCGGCTCCGCAGAAATCGTTTTTAATGGTTATTGCCAAGCCACCCACTATCAATGAAATATTATCGAGTCCTTACGCATTGCTCTGCAGCAATTCATAGCACCGGAGTCATCCCTTCGTAAAAACAAATAGCATCGAACAATATTCTTCATAAACTAAATACACAAGAGGGCTCTTACTTACAGGGCTCTGCTGGTTGAACATCTGTAAGCAAACTGCTGGTTTTCTCTTATCACTTAGAGGAACTGACTGCAAACTAAACCTAGATGTTCTTATGGGCTTAATCAAATGCTTCTTTAATTCTGTTTTTTAGAAGCCTTTATGTGTTTCTTCCTCCTCTTTTGTTCATAATTTTCTGAAGTGCCGAATGTTGATTTTACTATACTTAAGACGATGTTAGCATTGTTGCAAAATATTTAATTATCTCTAGCTTGGTGTTGTTCGATTGGGAAAAAACTGAGTGGCGTTATCCTGGCAACACCCAATGCTGTAACTATAATTTATATTTCAATTCTGTCTCAGTCTCAGTACAGCTGAGAATATGAAAAAATCACTTCTGTCAAACAGCAAGTACACCCAAAATTTGTTGCCAAGCAAGTGGTACAACCTGGAGTCTGAAAGCCAAGGTTCCGTTTACCCGACCAAAATGATGTAAAGATACTAATATTTAAACTTAAGGACAAAGGCCGTGATGGAATTCCTACATTCTTAGCTATTTAAGACAGCGGGAGGTAATGTGGCAGTGGCTGTGACCTCAAATCAACAAATTTTCAGGATTTCCTTGGAGGATCTATTTATAAGATAGGACCATCTTAACACTATAGGGAAATTCAAACAAGTCCAAATCGATATCCCTACCTCTTAATAATTTTGAGAAAGTACGAGACGAGCTGTATAGGGCCATGGCCAGATTCTGCAATTAGAAGAACTGAAGCAATAACACCGAGACACTTTATAAGAAATAAGAGTTAAGACAAGATGATACTTTATCATGCGTTTTTTTTAACATCACGCCAAGATGTTGAATTTACCATATCAGCGCATGCTGGTAGAGCAAACATCATTGAGAAAATGAGTTGTCGCTGCTGTGTTTGCTAATATTGAAACACAACCGAAAAATTTCTTTATCTGTGAATGAAGGTAAAACTGAATACATAAGGAAGGACCACAACATTCTAGTAGGAAGCTTTAACTTTAGTTAGGCGCTGCAATCGCTCAGCTATTATACTGTTTCTTTGTCAAGCAATTGTAACTCGGCCGAAGCACTAGTTTTGTGAATAAGCATTGCTGCTGAATAGAACACTGATTGCGGGTACTGACTGCAACGCATAGGTGATGTTGTAAGTAAATAGGTGTTGCGAGCCAGGGTGCATCCTATCTCCATGCTATAATGGTGTCGGTCGAATCACTACGTATACTCGTACGGTTGATCTACCTAGAGCAGGCAATTATAGACGTAAACGACGATTTGTGCACTAGAAATGGGGTTCAGTCAATACCTCTCAAAACGGATGGTGTTCTCTTTATGAGAAGGAGGAAGCAGACTGTTCGGACACATTTAGTGATTAAAGGCATCACCATGACAAACTTATATGGACTAGGTATATTACGTCGAAATCCTTTAAAGCGCTGTTGGCCTCCTGGCAGTGCAAGAGCTGTGGGCAAGACATAAGGCCTATCGCTGAGAAGGGTTCTTCGGATCTACACGACTATGATAAGGCCAATTACATCCTATGTATCGGTTGTCTGGTGGAATAAGCTCTCACGAAAATATGTCATTACTCCTTTTTCCAAACACCAAAATGTGTTTGTCTCGATTGGATGGTGGCTTTCCTTACCACGTCTGGTTCCGCTCTAGCTGCATTGATAAATCTACCTCCTATTGATATTCATATCATGGCGGGCACACTCAAAGCCATCTTCCGTTTAAAAATAAGGTGTTTTGGATTACAAAACTATAGTAAATTGTAAAGAATATCGATACATTTGCATCTGTAGCGACAGCCAAACTTTGCTTAAAACCTTGCTGAACCCTCTTACAACTTTAACTTCAATGAACGCAGTCGAAAGGCTTAATTCACTAAGTTGTGACAAGGTCCCGGGTCACAATGGAATAATGGGAAATGAAATCGCCGATAAATTTGCTAGGCAAGACTCAGGACCCAAACCAATGTTAGGACCGACTACACCTCCGTTAAGGGCTTCCATTGACAGTTGGATTTCATATGAGGATAACTGCAGATCACAACTCTCCGCGTTGCCGGTAGATCAAGCAATTCCTTCCCGACGTCTCTGAGAGGTCAGCAGCTGTCTGTCAATAGGGAAGACTGCTGGCTGCTTACTGGTGTCTTGACGGGGTACTACAATACTTTTATTAAGCACTTAAGTGGGCTGGACATAAGTGATACAACATCTAGTGACGCTTGCTGTGAACTTGACGACGACACCGCGGGGTACTACCTCTGTGATTGTCCGGCTTACGCTCGTAGGTACTCGGCGTTTACGTCGTTGGTACTGGTACTTTATGCACTTCATCATCATCATCTTCGAAAGACTGGGAACTTTTAGTAAAAAGGAATATAATATACATGGAGCACAATGGACTAGTTATTTGCCTGAGCGGTCTGTTCTGACAGAAAAATAAAAATAAAAGCAATTGGGTAATAAGACCTTGTCAAGAAATACTGAGATGACTCTTTATAAAGCCCTTATCATCAGCCTCATGAACGTCTTGAACACAGATTCTTCGTTTAGTTTTGGACTACTTGCACTGACCGTCTGTACGACAGATGAAGCCCCGGGTCGAATGGTAACCGATTCCATCCCGCAGGGACACCGTTAAATTAAGGCTTAACGGTAATATCACTTTGACTTCATCTGAGAAATTCTATTCAGTTGTACCTTTTCTGAACCTAGACGATGCACTAAAGCACATCTACCTCTGCTTAATTCGTTAAATTAATGCGAAGTACCTTCCTTTTTTTACAACGAACATGAATGAGTTGCTGATTGATTCCACTTTTCCTAAAAAGGTGTCCCCTAGTTACTGGCGTGTTTGTTAATCCTACTCGTATTATCGAACGACATTGATTATGGGTATCTTTCTATGGTCGTCAGATCTCCAAACTGCAGCAGTATCTAGAAATGGGCCCGCTGATTCATATATCGAGTAGCCATACAATTTAAGGACGTACGAGTACATACATATGTACGAGTCTCTACCTCATTTAAGAATGGAAAGCATGAAATCCATTTGAATAATCCGGGTGTTCTTCGTAGATCGAAAGCTCAAAGGTGTCCATTTAATGTGTTCGGTACAGTTCAGTTCTCTTTCGATTGCTAGAATATTTGAATGTTACCAGATTTGCCTGCCCCATATCCTTCAAACATGCTCTAGAGCCTTCTTTTCTCCCAAGAACAGGCACGATTCGTTAAAATTTCTAAGGAAAAGGGAAAATCTAAATGCTCCCAAGTGAATTTCAGTTTTCATTGCTTCATTTGAATTCGGGTTGCGACATGGTACAAGGAAATCGACTGTCAAAATAAAGAAAGACGACTACATCCTGACGAGGGGGAAAGGGGAAAAAATGACATTGTTCCGAATCGACGTAGACGTAGAATCCCCATAGACGAAAATTCGTTATCCGTATCGTCATCCCCATTCGTAGGATGTTATGAAACACTGTGTCACTGTGACAACGCTCTGCTTTATTGTTCAGAGTATGGCCGACCTGTATCATGTAACCTGTATTCGTATTGCTTGGAGCAAGTAATGTCGTATGTAATTTCAGCAACAACTCAAACACATGCCCATGTATTCGTATTTGTAGAGGTTACATGTCCATCGAGAACGTGCCAGCAGGTGAATCTATGGTCTCATCCTGAGGTGGCTAATTTCTTGCGTGTCACAACTTAATAAAAAAGGACTTACACACGTAAACACAGATCCCGGAGTGTCCCTTTCATTTACCGAATTACCTAAAGGGCACCTTAAGTGTGGGGAATCATGTCCTTGGTAAATACCACATCTCCAAAATAACCTCACGGATAAGCCCCCCGGTAGGATATTCGTTTTTATGAACATATACAAGTATCTCTAGCATTTATTACCACGTTACTTGGCAAGGATATTCGTTTTACCAATAATAGGCGGTCTTGTGATCTAACACGTCTGTATTCTTTTGCATAGCCTTCTTCTGCAAGAAACGGGGAGTGTTTCTAAAGGATATTTAGGTTCAACATGAAATTTGCATGATGAAACCATTCGTGGTTTTTGTGTATAAATCGTAGGTGATGGTGAATAAAGGCATCCAAAAGGATAAAACTAAATGAAAGGCATTTCTGAGTTAGTCCAGTGTATATCCGTATTCTTCCAGTACGAGTATTTCATCCGATTTTGTCCCCTCTCCTTCACTCTTAAATAATTAATGATATCTGCAAGAACGAAATGAGTAGTTCATGTCATTTCACAGTAAGAAATCCATTTGCAGAGAAGGATATGATTAATGGTGTTGGTATGAATGGTGAGTTTGAGAAGTTTTCTGGGTGAGTTTTTGGTACGGACGAAGGATGCTTTAACTACTGAACAGGTAATTAACCCCAGGGGCAATGTGTGGAGAAAGTTTGTCAGAAACTTTTTGAAAAGGGGACGTAGTTAGAAAGCTACTAATTAGTGAACCCGTAATCGTTATGACTTAATTTTGGAGTTCATTGTTTATAGAACCGTTTGCTTGGGTGTAATGAGGTTAAAAGTTGTAGTTCAAGGAGATTATTTGTGGTATTTACTTTTTGAAAAGGATATATGGGGGATGAGAATGGATTTCCCTTGTTTTTTTTACACATGGTTTTGTGTTTGTCTTAGAAGGCGACAGCGTCGTCTTTTTAAACATTTGGTATTTGTTTTTGAGGATTTCCTTTATAAATGTCGAGGATGTAGGACTAATTAGGTGGAACTTATTCAAATCTAGTGTTTCGGCCTTGCTTCAAATTTCAATTAGAGAAGAAAGATAAAATCTATTCGAACTATATGATGACCGGGAGCATTGATAGATAACAAAAGGTTTCACAGGTAACTCGTCTTAGTGCTTCGATACTCATTTTAAGTGTATAATATCTCTAGTTTCAGAGTTAAAAAGTTGGTTTTAAAAGTTCGTAGATGGTCAGTAGATGGTCACTAATTGAAAGAAGAACAAGAAGACAATTGCAGAGGAAGTTTCGGATGGATGCGTCGTCTTCATTATTCTATCATTACGTCAAATTCATGAGAACGTAAAAGGAAGTTGTTGACTTCATTTGGTGACGGAGTTTGCAGCTGTTTCAATAGTCTAGAATCCAGATGAAACCACTTGTGTATCGCCATAGCATATCGCCAATATATATTTTGAATAAATGTTAAGGAACAAAGACATACTGAGAGTGTTAGCAATCATAATTTATTTGCGTTAGCGGATTGAAACAAATTTTGGTCATCTTTGAAACTGTTGGTGTAAAAAATTATTCCTTTGTTAGGTGGCTACAGTCTGCTTTGACTAGTTCGTATCCTTTTTATTGCCGAAACAGAGAACTCAGACAAATAACTGTTCGCCTTGTATACTACCTAGAATCTCTTAGTTTTTTTCTAGAAACGTAAGTAGTCGTTTAAAAAATGAAATACCTAAAGCACCCAGAATAGAGAACATTTCGAGAAATTAACAAACGAAGTGGTCTATGGTGTTGGGGAGAGTACGATAACTTTGACGCCAAGAATTGATAACGATATTTTGTAGAGGGGTTAAAAACTATCGCTTTTTACTTTGGGAAGGGGGGTATATCTCGCCCCGTTTAGGAGTTAGGAGCAATTTTAGGAAAAAAATTAACTTAAAATGGGAAAGAAATTATTAAAAAATAACGGCAACACTTACAATAAAGTACTCGTACTATACAGGATTTGAAAGCCTAAGATTTGTTCTTTAATATAAAATTTATATCAAATTATGCGTGTGAATAGTTTTTGAATAATTCACATTCAAACTTAAATTTTTGGTAAAAAATGAAAAAAAAAATTTTTTCAAATCAATATTATTCAAAATTGTGAGATGATGTGCCCAATTGGTTTTTTGTATTAATGCGCATATCAATTCTGAAATATCAAAAAAACCGCATGGCTTTATATATTCTAGTTTTTAAGAAAATTGAAAATTACTAAAACAATTTTTAATAAGACGTTTTTTTTTGGTATTTATGGTGATCTCACTTTGAGGATTAATATTGATGATAGGGTCATCTTTGTAAGTAAAGTACAGCAAATCATTTAGCGTGACCCAGAATGTACCACGGGGAGGTAGATTTGCATTGCATTCCGCGTCCCAGTCAGTCAGTTTGTGAGTAAGCTAGGTGTTAGTTAAGAGTAGTCAATTAAATGTTCAATGTACGAGTACATATTAAAAAGGTATGTAAGTTTCGTCAAAGAAGTCATCGTCCGTACTGGTGTCAATGTCGAGTTCGTTGTGTTCGTCGATGATGGTGAAGAGCAGAGTTTGTTTTGGTGGTAAAATACCTTCTAAGTGCTCATTGTGAACGGTCGGAGGGTCGAAGTCCTTCAGTATCAAACCCACACTTTCTTTACCTTTGACAAAATATGGGTTCACTTTTTTTACGTCAATTAAAAATTCACTTTTTTCTGAGGCGCTGTGAGCATTCGTGGCACCCACCTTGCACTGACCTTTGAAAGGTTAAGATGGTCATGAAGAATGGTGTGAATGGTACCAATTGAAAGCTTGGTGATCTCTACCATCAATTTCACCTTTATTCGGGCATCCTCAAGAACAAGTTTTTCGACTTCTTTGATGCTTTCTCCCGTACAAGCAGTAGCCGGGGCGCCGGAGCGGGGGTCGTTTTCAATGCTCTCTCTGCCTCTCTTGAGCTCACTTGACCACTTTTGCACAGTTGATAATGAAGGTGCGGAACCCTGGTAAACAGCCACCATTTCTTCATGAATAGTTTTTTGACTTTTTCCTTGCTTAGTGAGGAATTTAATTACAGCGCGATGCTCAATTTTCACCATCATCGTCTCAGTTGCCATTATGATTCTGTTTAACTAGAGATAAAACGCGAATTAATAATCACATTTATATGAAATTTTACATGAATGCACTAAAATAATAGTATTACTTGATAAATAAATCAATTTATATATACAACCACAGCTCCACCCCGATACCGAGAATATGTTGAACGCCCCTCGTAGATACCTGTCAATCTCTTCGTTTGACAGATTTCTGTTGGACGGTGGGTAGAGCGAATTCGAGGAGAGTGCTCTAGTCAGTGTTCTGGTGAAGTTTGTCCAACGCACCCTACTATAATTGTAGGAATGCCTTTGAGCAAACTCATCCAATTCCGCAATTTCGTTTGGAACAGTTATTTCGGTGCTAAGACCGCAATGGTCACTGTCATACACGAAAGTGCGTAGACAGTTTGTAGTTTATTGGTTAGTGCATGTCAGTTGTATTCGTGAGTCGAACAGCAGAAGATACAAATAGGACCCGTATATGGGAAACGACGGACTATCCGTCGCCTTAAGCCCGAGTCGATATATTATACTGTGCTGACCCCACCAATTGAATAGTAGGTTCCCTCTAGTATTTGGTGTATTATTTCCCCAATCACTACGTTTGGCGTTGAAATCTCCGCCGATAACAAAACAGTTGTCTTCTAATTCCAGCCTCAAAAATCGAAAAAGTGTCTCGAGCTCTGAGATAAATAAGGTGGATTGGGTAGCCTTAGGTGCATAGACAGACACCATGTACAACCGCTTTCTACTACGGAGAGGGATATACACGATGCATGCTTCCAGCACCTGGAACCTACGTACTACACGACTGTGTACTCTTTTAAAATGTATACCTTTTCGTACGAAAATTGCAACGCCACCTCCCTGAATGGAGTTGGGTCGGTTTCTCCGTACTATTTTGTATCTTCTGTGCCTCATTTTGTGTCTCTTGGTAAGCTTAGTTTCGCTAACCAAAAGCACATCAGGGGCTTGGTCTTTAAGCAACTGAAATAGTGCGGCTCGTTGTTCGAACCTTATCAGTGAATTCACATTCACAGCAAGGACCTTCAGGGTTTGCTCCGCCACGTACGTACCCATTACGGCAAAAGGTGCGTTAGGCCAGGCAGCAGCACGTATACTTGGTCCACCCGCTCAGTCTGTTCAGTCAAATGACGTTGTAGCTGAGCCATCTGCCCCTGGATAGAGAGCAAGATAGTTAGCATGTCAGGTACTGGTTCCGGTGCTCTGGGCGCTGGGGCCTGAGAAGCAACCTTCACTTGCTGTACCGTATTTCCCCTACCTGCCGCCATTTGGGCGTAGGTAACATGGGGAGTAACGGCTGGAGTTTGCAAATGCACGGGTGGACGTTTCACTTCCACTTTCTGCTGCCGGGCCAGATTTATTCTTTGATGTACTGGAATTTGGGACAACCCCGATAATTTGGGGTGTGTACCGTGTTCCTGCATAAAGCACAAGAGAGTTGGCTTTTTTCAGACGCTCCGTCCTTACCCAGAGCGCATTCCTAGGACTTGTGGTTCTTTACGCACTTCACGCATCGAGGCTGCATTTCGCAGTTCGACGCGGCGTGCCCGAACCTTTGGCAGCAAACACATTGTAAAATGTTTTCGCTCCTCTTTAATTTTTCCCAATGGACAACCTGGTAGTCTAGGACTTTAATACTCCTTAGACCATCCAGATTGCTGGTGGGACTTAGCTGGACAAGGAAAATCGGCAGTTGCCGCTTCTGCCTTTTGGCTCTGGCTGTGGTGAATGGCTTGACCCCCACGAATTGGAGCCCTTCGCACTTCTTCTCTTTCAGCAGTGCAAGGAGCTCCTCCGGATCAGTCGACGGTTCTAATCCCCTCAGCAGCATTGTTTGCAGCTTGTCCCCCTTCGGGGTGTAGGAGAAGAACTCCGTCGTCGAATCCGTCAGCAAATTTTTTATTTTGTAATAGCGCTCCACTGTGTTACAGTGGATCGCATGCCTATGCTAGGTCTTTTAATATAAAAATTATTTCCTATGGCCAACTTACATAGTTCTACAGTTTCCTTCAGCTCAATCTTGAATGTATTTATGGGTGGCACCCTTTGTTGTTTCTGTTTCTGTTGCTGTTGTTTCTGTTGTTGTTGTTGTTGTTGCTGCTGCTGTTGTTGCTGCTGTCTTTGTTATGGCTGCTGCTGTCTTTGTAGCTGCTGCTGTTTTTGCTGCTGCCCTTGTTGTGGCTGCACTTGTTGTTGTTGCACTTGTTGTTGTTTCAGTTTTTTTTTGCTGTTGCTGTAGCACTTGTGTCAATGTGTTTGTCTTATGTTGTTGTTGTGTCTGTTTTCGAGCTTAATCCCGCGAGCGGGTTACCGTTGTACTATTAATTAAGAAAACTATTGATATAGGCGTCTGCGAGATGTTTAAATAATACTCATTAACTTATTCAAAGGAAGACTACGTACATAAATGCCAAAAAACAAAACTAAAGTTAGAGTCGTTCGCAGAGTATAGACGTGTTTCGGATTTTTCTAAAGTGAAAAGATAGTGCTACGGTTTTCATACTAAAAATAATTGGTTGCAATTTTATTATTTTAGTCGATAGCCAAGCGGTTAGCGCAGTCGATCAGTGTGTTCGGCCCACGAGTCGTGGGTTCGAGTCTCCCCTCCCCCCCCCCTTGTGGCTATATTTCGTTTTTTTTTATTAAATAGAACAGTTAATTTGTAATTTTTACTTCGTGTTAAACATCACGTGATGGATTTCGAAGAGCGGCCCGCTATACAAATAGCGGGATCTGCTGAGAAATCGGGTGAGCCATCAAGTGGTGTGTCAGAACCGAAAACTAAAAGAAGGAGGAAGCAAAGGCAAATCTCCAACTTGATACCAACTTCCGCTGAAAAGCCGCTGGGCGGAGTAAGGGAAGGGGCGCATTTAACGCCATCGACAGCAGCAAATAAACGTCCCGGACAAGTTATTGACGACAACCCAAATGTCTCAGATGGTGGTGAAAGCCACTATCTGAGAGAGAACATCTTCGCTTCATTGGCTCCAGCCGAATCGGAAGACGAAGAAGAAGAATTGGAGTCTCTAAGTAGCAGCATCAAAATGATGCAACAAAGAGTTCTAGACATAAAGGAACTGCAAATGTTTAGAAGGAAGAGGGAAGAGCACGAGCATTCCCTACAACAACAGCAGACGCAGCTAGATCAAAAACACAAAACAAAAACAATAACACAAGTGATAGAGCAACAACAAAAAAAACTTATTAAACACCAGCAACAACAACAAGTGCAGCCACAACAAGTGCAACGGCAAAAACAGCAGCAGCTACAAAGACAGCAGCCGCCACAACAACAGCAGCAGAAACAACAACAACAACAACAAAAACAACAGCAGCAGCAAAAACAACAACAACAGCAACAGAAACAACAAAGGGTTCCACCTATAAACACATTTAAGATGGAGCTGAAGGAAACAATAGAACTATGTAAGTTGGCCATAGGCAATAATTTTTATATTAAAAGACTTAGCTTAGATAGACACGCGATCCACTGTAACACAGTGGAGCGCTATTACAAAATAAAAAATTTGCTGACGGATTCGACGACGGAGTTCTTCTCCTACACCCCGAAGGGGGACAAGCTGCAAACAATGCTGCTGAGGGGATTAGAGCCGTCGACTGATCCGGAGGAGCTCCTTGCACTGCTGAAAGAGAAGAAGTGCGAAGGGCTCCAATTCGTGGGGGTCAAGCCTTTCACCACAGCCAGAGCCAAAAGGGAGAAGCGGCAACTGCCGATGTTCCTGGTCCAGCTAAGTCCCACCAACAATCTGGATGGTCTAAGGAATATTAAAGTCCTGGACTATCAGGTTGTACATTGGGAAAAATTAAAGAGGAGCGAAAACATTTTACAATGTGTTTGCTGCCAAAGGTTCGGGC
The DNA here is from genome assembly GCA_949129095.1 of Volucella bombylans. Classification (NCBI taxonomy): domain Eukaryota; kingdom Metazoa; phylum Arthropoda; class Insecta; order Diptera; family Syrphidae; genus Volucella; species Volucella bombylans. The sequence continues at coordinate 147,464,483 of OX422140.1, read as the reverse complement.
ACGCCGCGTCGAACTGCGAAATGCAGCCTCGATGCGTGAAGTGCGTAAAGAACCACAAGTCCAAGGAATGCGCTCTGGGTAAGGACGGAGCGTCTGAAAAAAGCCAACTCTCTTGTGCTTTATGTAGGAACACGGGGCACACCGCAAATTATCGGGGTTGTCCCAAATTCCAGTACATCAAAAGAATAAATCTGGCCCGGCAGCAGAAAGTGGAAGTGAAACGTCCACCCATGCATTTGCAAACTCCAGCCGTTACTCCCCATGTTACCTACGCCCAAATGGCGGCAGGTAGGGGAAATATGGAACAGTAAGTGAAGGTTGCTTCTCAGGCCCCAGCGCCAAGAGCACCGGAACCAGTACCTGACATGCTAGCTATCTTGCTCTCTAACCAGGGGCAGATGGCTCAGCTACAACGTTATTTGACTGAACAGACTGCTCGGGTGGATCAAGTATACGCGCTGCTGCCTGGCCTAACGCACCTTTTGCCGTAATGGGTACGTACGTGGCGGAGCAAACCCTGAAGGTCCTTGCTGTGAATGTGAATTCACTGACAAGGTTCGAACGACGAGTCGCACTATTTAAGTTGCTCAAAGACCAAGCCCCTGATGTGCTTTTGGTTAGCGAAACTAAGCTTACCAAAAGACACAAAATGAGGCACAGAAGATACAAAATAGTACGGAGAAACCGACCCAACTCCATTCAGGGAGGTGGCGTTGCAATTTTCGTACGAAAAGGTATACATTTTAAAAGAGTACACAGTCGTGTAGTACGTAGGTTCCAGGTGCTGGAAGCATGCATCGTGTATATCCCTCTCCGTAGTAGAAAGCGGTTGTACATGGTGTCTGTCTATGCACCTAAGGCTACTCAATTCACCTTATTTATCACAGAGCTCGAGACACTTTTTAAATTTCTGAGGCTGGAATTGGAAGACAACTATTATATTATCGGCGGAGATTTCAACGCCAAACATAATGATTGGGGAAATAATACACCAAATACTAGAGGGAACCTACTATTCAATTGGTGGGGTCAGCACAGTATAATGTGTCGACTCGGGCTTAAGGCGACGGATAGTAAGTCGTTTCCCAGACACGGTTCTTATTTGGATCTTCTGCTGTTCGACTCTCGAACACAACTGACATGCACTAACCAACAAACTACAAACTATCTACGCACTTTCGTGTATGACAGTGACTATTGCGGTCTTAGCACCGAAATAACTGTTCCCAACGAAATTGCGGAATTGGATGAGTTTGTCCAAAGGCATTCCTACAATTATAGTAGGGTGCGTTGGACACACTTCACCAGAACACTGAATAGAGCACTCTCCTCGAATTCGCTCTACCCACCGTCCAACAGAAATCTGTCAAACGAGGAGATTGACAGGTATCTAAGACTAATGGACGAGACAATCAAACGAACAATGGACAAAACGATACCTCGGTACCAACCCACTGACGACGAAGACTTATTCCGCAACGCAACTATTGACGCACTGCACCGAAATAAAAGTAGACTGCTGTCAAGACTAAAAACCTTGCACAGACAGTTTACTGACAGACATAACCCGGAGATTATGACGCTAAAGTCGCCGATCAAAAACCCCCAAACTTTAGTAAAAGAAAATTACAAAGCTTAACTCTTACATACTAACAAAAAATGCTTAAATGCTAGCTTAAAATTATTTAACAATCTTATACTAACTTACTGGCCCCACACAGGCACTCTAAGCTACTCTAAATTCTTCTAGCTATGTCTTTCGACTTTATTTACATTTGTTTTACTAATATTTGTTTTCGTCGAGGTCATTGCTCTTGCAATGTGCCTTCGAGTCAGCTTAATTACGAAGTTGTCCACTCGTATTAGGTTCGCCCTGTTGTAAAGGACCTCATTAGGATAAAATTTCTTGTACTCCGATTCTGGTGTTCTGTACAAGCGAAGACAAGCCCTAAGGCAAGCCCTCTCAAACACCCGAATCTTTTCCATTAAGCTTGCTCGTACATTGAACCACACGGGACAACCAAATACCAGCATGGGCCTGATAAGGGCCATGTAGCAGATTACCTTTACCCTCGCATCGAGTTGGCTGCTATAAAACAGTCTCTTTGTAAGGGCAAAAGCACCTTTAGCTCTGGCCAGAGCAGCATCTACATTTTTGCCAAAATACAGAAACTGATCTAGCCAGATCCCAAGGTATCTGACTACATTTCGACAGGCAAGAGGCTGTCCGCGTTGTCCAATGATCGAGAACTTTCTCCAATTTTTTCTGGTATCCCTAGAGGCTCTAGACAACGGCGTCCTAAAGAGAATGGTTTCCGACTTCTGAAAGTTGATTTTCAACTTCCAGTCATCGCAAAATCGTCTTATCTTATCGAAGTCACGCTGCAAGAGAGTATTAATGACCTATTATTACCTGTTCTGTACGCTATCAAATCGTCTGCGTACGCAATAGTATGGGGAAGTGAAACTATCAAGTCGCTTGTAAAAATGTTGAATAGGATCGGCGAATTGACCGCGCCTTGCTGAAGACCATTTTTAATTTGAAATATTCCGACAGAAGTCACATCACCATTCTTCACGATGAACTGTCTGTTATGTACAAGAGTGGTTTACTGATCCCCAGGCTAGTCAGCTTATAGAAAAAACCCTCTAATATTTACACGCGTATGTGGTTTAGCGTTGACGTTGTCGTATGTGTTGGTATTTTCGCAGTATTGGAACTGTCATGGAACTGGAATTACCAATCCAACTAGAATGAAAATGGGACATTTTGTGTCTGCCTCTGCTGTGTAACTACAAATGCACCCGTACATAAAAGTTTTTTTAAAATTTCGTTATTGTTTTGAATTGCAGATAAAGTTTTTTTTTTTTTTTTTTTAAAAATGTTTCTATGTATTTATAAAATGTTCAAATATTTGTACTATGTATGCAATGGAGCAAGACTTTTTTTATTATTTTAGGTTAACAGATGTACATATAAAATACATATTTGTACTCATTTATTTAATTCTTTTAAAAAAAATTCAAACGAATACCGCAAACTTTTTTTTGTTATTCATACATAGAAATCATCAATATCAAGATAAGATAATCTTCCTTACACCATAGCATAAATCCACGCTTTCCTGCAAAGCGAATATGCATGTAGATCGGCCTCTACATTTCCACACACATGTATTTGTCATTCAACTGTGTGTTTAACTTCAATTACGTAGTTCTGTGGACATGTATCATTCCATCTATCCGAACATGTCTGTGGAACTATTTAAATCCGCGGACATGAACCTCTTTTAATTCTGATACATCGTTGGAAATAAATAGTTCCACAGAACTAGTTCCTTTCAAGAAAGGAACCGTTCCATGTTCGTTCCGGCAAAGGAACGATTTAGCGCAACTCTACAATGCTTCTGAAACAAAAATGATGCATATACGAAACCCATAATTCAGAGCAAATCCACTTCAAAAATAAATCATGCAATAGTTCAGTTAACTGCCATATCGACACAGTGGAGAGATACAAATATCTGGGAGTTACAATCGACAGAAACTTTTTGTGGAATAAGCACATAGATGAGTTGCGAGTGAGCCTCAGAAGAGCTTTATATGCACTAACCCATCTAAAATGTCATGCCACAACGGCCGTATTAAGACAAGCTTACTTTGCCCTTGTGGAATCTAAACTCAGGTATGGTATACTTGCATGGGGCAATGTATCAGCAACACATATGCAGAAAATTCAAAAACTCCAAAACTCGGCACTGAAGAAAATAGGCGTACATAAACAGCTCAATATTCCCGAACAAAGGCGTTTTAAAGTTCTTCGAGTAGAAGATATTTTCAAGATGACCCTTTTACTGGAGTACTATGATGACAACAGATTCATAACACCAATTCAACATGGAATCAACACAAGAATAAGAGGTCAAGGTATGCTTCACGAACCCCGATTCTACAATAACTACGGGAGAAGATAGCTGAAATGCAGTGTACCGGAAGTTCTAAATACATTAACAAATATACAAAATATTAAAACTAGAAAGAAAATTGTAAAACAAAATTCTTGAATTTCGAACTTAAATAGCTAAATTTCAAACCTTTTCAGTTTTTTCTTTAATGATGTAATTATTATTAAAAAGATTGTATTATGTATTAATCTAAGCTTGCTTACCAAAAATTAATCATAAAACTGTGAAAAGCAATCTTCTGCAGAAAAGCCTTTAAGGCTTGGCAGAAATATCTAACCATTGTTAAGTTTTTAATGAAATTAATGAAATAAATAACAAAAATAACAAAACAAATAACAAGAAGCCCATTTTGGGCCATCAATCGTATACAACAGCCTGAGCTACACAGATAACAGTCGCTAAACAACATTGAAAGCACAGTACATTTACATCATCTGTACTATATATGCAATAGCTAGACATTAGAGCTACAATATTAAGAACTCTATGCAGAGGGTCGACCACACGACGCAAACATATATTGATCATAGTCAGCATACGCAATCCATGTATTATTTACTAGCACCGCATAATAGACTTGGACTTTTCTCTCTAGGCTCATCGGACGCACTGTGTCAAATCAACTAATTTCTCGTACATAGATCACACAGTTAGAGAAAAAATTCCTAGAAGAACCTTATGGTGATAGGAGAAATTGAATAGGGGCGAACCTCTTATTACTCGTAAGATATTTCAACTTGGCGCAAAGTTTCCTCAATAAGGTCGTAGATATCGCTACCGGTATGATAAAAAACACTATTCTCGGAATGTCACAATGCTTTTTTAAAGGTTTGAACTACAGTGTCATCATACAGTGTTTGACTACAGTGTCAACCGAGTAGTAGAAACTGTTGGTCGTTCATCCATAGTAAGAATTCTGTGTCATCATTCACCCCGCGTGCGATTTACAATCCTATTCCAGCTGGCAGTTCTTTGGATAAGGAAAATTTGTTTGCTTCTTACTACGCTTGCAAATTGTGCGATATTTCACCCTACCCTTGAATGCCTCGAATCATCTTCAATGGGACAAATCTGTTTTCGCAATCGTGTATATGGTACTTATACTCCTCTGGTCTATGTATATATATGAACTTCAATGAACTTCGTCTTCAATATATTAGACATCACATTTTGGAACATTCAATTCATGCGGTCTTCGATGGTTTCAACAGACAGATATCCACAAATTAAATGCTGGTGTACCCCAGGGGACCGTGCAGTCTCCGATACTGTTTTTAATTTTCTTTAATGTTTTCTTGTCTGTCGGCTTTGACACTGAACTACTCCGTATGTGTCCCAGTGACAGCTTAAGTTGAATGAAGGCATATTCGATTTTAACAAAATTATGCAGTCAATTGGCACTCGTCAATACCGACGTAATGTCTTTTGCCTTAACTTGTGCTATCTCTGCTTCTACCATCAGTGCGCCATCGAAATTGCAAGTAGCGTTCCGCTACTTCAAACGCTTAACCGTAACACACGTCTAACTATGAATGCTCATCAGTATACCTTCGGACGTCTTTGAACTATTGTAATTCGTTCATAAGCCGTAGAACTCGCCGTAGAATGCCCTGACTACAAACATTCATAACGAACGTACACCGGTATCTCTCTTTCTTTCCTCCCTTATTTTCTTTCGTCTGCGCTTTGTGTAGATATTTTAAGGGTGTTCATAATCCTTTGAGCTCGCCTTATTACAAAAAATTTACATACATCATACTACCAAAAATCTTCCCCGTTGATATGCATGCTACATTAAAAAAAAATGCATTTCCCAGGGATATGGAGAAAATTCGCAATTCTCACCATACTGATGATACATTAGACTGTTCGGTCTAAAACTCATCATCTTCTTTTATTAATCATTAAAATATGTAACGAGTATAGTTTCGTCTAATGCGCTGCTGATAAGGTTGTTTAAATTTGTGGGATCAATAGTTTGATGTTTTTGCGTTTGGGTAACAGAGTTCTTAAGCAACGGACTTTGAACATTGCCTTGGTATACTACACCTTTAACTTCGAATTCTCCGGTTATTTCAGTAATCCATTTAACTTTCTCGTTTCTAGAGTACAGTTTGAAATCTTAGCGCCGTCCATATAAAATCTCTGGGAACTCTATCGACTGCTCGATAGGTCTACAGCTATAAGCGAGTGAATAATAGTCAGTACCGATGTGCGGTATATGCATCAAAACCATTTCCACTGTTAGCTAGCGGCTCAGTATGCAGGCCAGTGCCACTTCCGGATTAATGGAATCTTCAACCTCGTAGTTAGTATCCAGTTGGTTTTTCTCGAGAAATAGTATGTGATTTTAAATTCGATATATCCATGATCTCACATGGAAGCTTCCGAGGATACTTTACTTACTCGTACTTACTAAATTCGATGGCGAAACAGTCCCGGGTTGACCACGGCCTCAACCAATAAGCCTCCCAAGTAGGCACAATCCAAGTTGGTTGAGTTCACCATCCATTTGTGAGCGCAATCTTTGTCGATGTTTTCCTCTACTGAGTTGTCCCTCCGGGTTGAAATCTAAGACTCTTCAAGCTGGAACATTGATGTTTATTGCATGTACATGTCCTAGTCATTTTAGGTGACTAATTCTACATTCTACATTCTATATTCATTCTACAGCCCATAGAGTTCGTTGTTAAAGCCCCGTCAACGCAACCGGGACGTAAAATCATAAAGCTGGACTGAGATGATGAGGGTCTTATAGTGTAGCGTCTCCTAAGTTTTGCCTTAAAAGGCCTTATTACCAATTTGTTTCTTAGGACGAAAAAACAGCGATTGGGAAGAATAACTCTTCGTTCGATTTCGGATGAGATGTCAATATCAGATTTAATAGGCAGAGCAGAGTCGAGTTTCTGACTTCCACAAAGTCATAGCTGTCTATTGTGACGTTCTGTCCGATTCGCCAATGTTGTGTGTCCCTCCTTGTTGGCAGCATATACTTGGTTTGCCCATTTTGGCAGCTCCTGTTTCAATACTAGCGAACGCACTAGTGACAGCCCTCTGTATTCTCTGTATCATCGGCGTACACTAGTAGTCGCACAGTCTTTTGGAAGATTGTATCTCAAGTGTTCGCTTGTGAATTCCGAACAATTGTTTCACTGATTATGTTGAAAAAGTCACGTGACACCGCCTCACCTTGCCTAAATCCCTTTTGACAATGTACATTGTACGATCATCGTCATTCTGCACAATCTGATGAACTTGATAGGGATATAAAGGCTATACAAGCCTCTGTATAGCTCATCTCCTTAAATGCTGTCTCATGCGGCCTGAAAATCGATAAATGCGTGATGTGTATCGATTCGAACTCCTTGGGATTTTTCCATTATCTGCCGCAGTGTGAATGCTTGGTCGATTGTGGACTTATAAAATGACTTCTAAATGGCTTCAGACGTTAACATTAGATGACAGATAGAATCTTATATGCGATGTTAAGAGGACTTATATCTCTATAACTGGCGCAATTAATAGGTTGCCTTTCTTGTGGATCGGAAAAGGGGCGCTAAGGTTCTATAAAAATGCTTTCTGCCGAACAAATCTGGGAAATTAGATGGTGCATGCATTATACTACATCTCACACTGCTTTAAATAGCTGGACAGGCAGGCCGTCCGATCCAGTAACTTTGTTGCTCTTAAGCTTGGATATTGCTATCCTTACTTCATGGACAGATCTCTTGGCTTTCAACGTCTAGGTTAAATAATTCTATCTGCCCGGAATTTGAGTTGTCCTTGCCGTCTGCAACAGTCTGCAGAAGTAGTTTTTCGATATTCTCAGCAGCGGCTGTAAGCCTACCACTAATTTTCCTGGTTCATCCCTATATGCTTCTGTACGGGTCTTGTTGCCTTAACACGTTATTTTTACGTTTTGGTAAAATTTTCGGACATTGTTCTTTATTTCCTTGACTGCTCTTTCTTTTGCCTCCGGAGAAACCTCCTCCTCCTCTTTTGCTTGTAGAGCTCACAATGGGTTTCGTGAAGAAAAAAACAATGCAGAAACAGCTGAAACAGCAACAACAACAACCACAACATCAGAAACAGCAGTAACAAACGAAAAACGTCAAGCAAAGGGTTAACGCCTATAAAATGGAACTGAAAGAGACTATTGAATTATGTAAGTGATTAAGTATTGACAGGCATGCGATCCACTGCAATACGAGTACATTGGAGCGCTGTAAGAAAGTCAAAGATTTATTGAAAAATACGACGACGGAGTACTTCTCTTCTCCCCGAAGGGGGAAAAGTTGCTAACAATGTTGCTGAAGGGGATTGAACCGTCTACGGATCCGGAGGAGCTTCTTGCACTGCTTAAAAAGAAGGAGTGCGATGAACTCAAATTCGTGGAAGTTAAGCCATTCACCACGGCTCGAGCAAAAAAGGAGAAGCGGAAATTACCATTTTTTTCTAGTTCAGCTTAGTCCCAACAGCAAACTGGATGGTCTAAGGAGTATTAAAGTCCTAGACTACCAGGTTGTACCCTGGGAAAAATTAAAAAGGAGTGACAACATTTTACAATGTGTTCGTTGCCAAAGATTCGGACACGCAGCGTCGAATTGCGAAATGCAACCTCGATGTGTTAAGTGTGGAAAGAATCACAAGTCCGAGGAATGCGCTCTGGGAAGGGATGCAGCGTCTGACAAAAGCCAACTCTCGTGCGCCTTGTGCAAGAACGCGGGACACACCGCAAATTATCGGGGTTGTCCTAAGTTCCAGTACACGAGGAAAATAAGTCTGGCTCGGCAGCAAAAGGAGGAGGTTAAACGACCACCAGTGCTCACTCAAACACCAGCCGTAACTCCCGAAATTACCTACGCCCAAATGTCGGCAGGTACGGGAAGCACGGCACATAAAGCAAAGGCTGCTTATCAGGCCCCAGCGCCTCGAGCACCGGAAGCTGTGCCTGACATGCTGTCTATCTTGCTCTCTATCTAGGGGCAAATGGCACAGTTACAACGTCAGATACAAGAGTTCTTGCGTTGAATGTGAATTTACTGATAAGGATCGAACCAAGAGCCGTACTTTTTAAGTTGCTCAAAGACCAAGCTCCTGACGTGCTCTTGGTTAGCGAAACAAAGCTAAACAAAAAGGCACAAACTGAGGCACAGAAAATATAAAATTGTAAGAAGAAACCGACCCAACTCCGTACAAGGTGGTGGTGTTGCGATCTTCATTAGAAAAGGCTTGTGATTTAAAAGAGTGTACAGCCGTATAGTGCTTAGGTTTCAGGTGCTGGAAGCATGTATCGTGTACCTCCCTCTCCGTAGTGGAAAGCGGTTGAACATCGTATCTGCCTATGCGCCAAAAGCTGCTCAATCCACTTTATTTATCTCGGAACTCGAGACACTTTTTCGATTCCTAAGGCTGGAATCGGAGGAGAATTATTTCATAATCGGCGCAGATCTCAACGCCAAACACAGAAATTGGGGAAATAATATACCAAACACTAGAGGAAACCTACTATTCAATTCGTGGGGTCAGCACAGTGCTACGTACCGACTCAGTCTAAAAGCGACAGATAGTCCGTCATTTCCCAGACACGGCTCCTATCTGGATCTCTTGTTGTTCGACAGCCGGATACAGCTAACAGGCACAAACCAATAAACTATAAACTGTCTACGCACTTTCGTGTATGACAGTGACCATTGCGGTCTCATAACGGTTCCCAACGAAATTGCGGAATTGGATGAGTTTGTTCAAAGGTACTCCTACAATTAGAGTAGGGTACGTTGGACACACTTCTCCAGAACATTGACGAGAGCACTCTCCTCAAACTCGCTCTACCCACCGTACAATAGGAATCTGACCAATGGAGAGATTGACAGTCACCTCAAACAAATGAACGAGACCATCAAACGAACGATGGACACCGATACACTGACAATGAAGACTCATTCCGTAACGCAATTAATGACGCACTTCACCGACACAGGAGTAGATTGCTGTCGAAACTAAAAACCTTGTACAGACAGTTTACTGACAGACATATCCCGGAGATCATGACACTGAAGTCGTCGATCAAAAACCTCCAAATATTAATAAAAGAAAATTACAGAGCTTCTGTATTTACTGTATTTTCTGTCATTACTTTAGTATAAGTATAAGTGTAAGATTTAACTTAGAGCGCCCGCGTGGGACCAGTAAGTTATTGTAAGATAGTATACGTTGATTAAGCTAATGTTTAAGCATTTTTTGTTTAGCTGTAAGTGTAAATGAATTGAATTTAATAAAAATGCAAATATAAAATGAAATGAAATGAATAGCATTAGTCCAGACGTGGTGTCGTGCAGGCTGCGCTTCTCAACTGTGATCCCAGAAAACTCGTCTCTTCCGATTTTGTCGTTAAAATTGCCTAAGATAATTTAAACATAATACTTTGAACATTGATCGCTAGTTTTGTCGAGAAGCTCGTAGGAGCATGCTTTGCTACCGTCGTCTTTTTCCTCTGTGGAAGCATGAGGCTGATATTGACGAATAAAACATTGATGCGTATTATCAAAAGGCATTCATTTACGTTTAGAAAGTTTTGATCCAACACTGAACAATTCAAAAACTCACCAAGCTAATTATTTCAACCACTTTACTCAAATGGAATGTCTTCCAAATCCATTTAAAAACATCTGCTGCTTATTTGTACATTGTACCGCATAATTTCCTCAGGTTATAAATATATTAAACTGAAACGAGCAGCATGCCACAGAGATGAGCTAAGAACAAAAAAGGACGAAAAGACTTTAAAAAAGGTTCAGCAAAATATTTCGTCAGCTACTTATTCGAGGAAAATCCGTAAAATCCTCTTTGGCATATCCTTCTAATGTGTTACTCATGCCCATAGCCCACCTAACTCAATACAAGGGCAATGAAAATAAATTGTAATCGCTTTTCGTTTATAGCACCTCATTTGCGTACATAACATATTTACCCCTCCCCTTTGGTACTCGGTTTGTCTGTCCAATGGATCCGCTGTTGGGGTGCGATGGTTGTTGCTTGCAGTACGATTAAGCAGATTGTCCTGATCATTTTGGGGAAAATTTATTTTATTGATTTCTATTGAAGTAAACACCAAAAAAAGGACACTTCCCGGACGCCACTTTGCCATGAACAAAATAAATACCACTCTTGTCTTTAGTTCTATGGCTATGTCCTTAAATCGATAACCAACAATGAATACATGAACAACATGAGGAAAGAAGAACTAAAAGAAAGAAAAAAAAGTGTCAACCTGAAAATTGTATCCTTGCATTTAGGTGTAGGGAGAAGGCAAAATTGAGTACACACTTGGTAATAGCTTGAAAGGAAAGCGGAACAAAATCAGGATTAAGGTGTTCCACATACAAGCCAGGTACTCCAGAACCAACACTTTAATTCTCACATGAGTGCAGATTCTCGTACAAGTCGTTTCTTAAATTCATTTTGTTAGGACGAGGGCGGTTGGAAAGTGCTTAAGGTAGAAAGGTCTAAGGATTCCGCCCAACGAGTATACATAGTCGATAGGTAGAATTTGTATGCACTACGAAAGCCGTTGGTAATTTTTCACCAAACGAAACGAAATAAGAAACAAAAAAGGAAAGAAGAAACCAAAAAAAAAGAAAAAAAAAGAAAAGGGAGTTGAACATAATTTCCCCCATGGGGGTAGTTGGGAATTAGACGCAAAGGGAGCAATCCACTTCAAGAGGAGGTAATGCAAGCTAAAGTTACCATGAGGTAGCAGGTTACGTATGTTATTTGTCCTGCTTGTGCCTATGCCATTTATCCCGTTCGTCCTGTCCGTCCGCACAAATGCCTAAGCAATAATTATGTCAATAGTCCAAAAGGGTAACAGCAAACACAAGAGAAAGAAACCGTCGAGAAAAGGTTAAGTCCTTGCCTGAGGTTTATTGTTTGTGCTTGATTTTTTAAAGGATGGCAATAAGGCTACAGCTACAATGAGAAAGGTTAAGTCTTTAAGAAAATTCTTTTTATTGGGCTGATTTTATATCTGATTTAAATTTTATTGCAGCGTTTTGTATTTAATGTTGCTTATTGGGTGGGAGGCGGTTATAAAATATTTAATGCGATGGGAGATGACTGGACCTGGGATGGACCTGACTGGCCGGTGGGTTGAATTTCACAGGGAATGGAGAGATAATTAACACAATCAATGTGGTTTGTTTGTGAAGTTTCTTTATGTCATTTTAATTAATCAGAGAATTGCTCTACAAATAGACTCAGTCCGTTTTGTTTTTTTTTTTTGTTTTTAACTTTTTTGAAAGAGATCAGTGGTGTGCTTGAACGGATATTATCCATATACCTGGTGTTGACAATTTGGCTTAAAAATTGATGATTTTACAAAAGTTATGGAAATTATTTCGAAAGCATCAGCAAATTCGACTCAAGAGACTGATTCCCAAGGCCCGAATGATTTTCGACTGCTACATTTGCATATAATCAGCGATTACTTCCACTGGAGTTCTGTGGTAAGCCTACGGAGATATTATGATTTAAAACTTGTCGATTTATTAATTAAGCAAGAGTTTGAATGACAGATGTTTAATTGATAACAGTTCACTTCTCGAAATGCAAAAGCATTCGGATTAATGAAAAATAACAGACATTTTCCAGACACAAAAACAAACTCAATTCATGAGAAACCTTTCCGAAATCTGATGCTCTGAAAACGGACTCTGATAACTTGTATAAGAGGAGTAATAAGAGATACATACCAACAATTCCAATCAATGCATCAATGTTTAACAGATCGAACTATGGATTTGCCAAATATTGATTCTTATGTTATCTCCACCGTTGCCCGTTCTAGGCACGACGTTAAGAACTTCTTGAGTGACTTTAACGCTATTCTGTAAGGAGAGATAATTTTTGTCGAGCTACCTACGAGACAAATTCAAGCCTTTGTAGCAGATATATCATGTAAGTAGCAAACGTCTACAATCCAGTAACAATAACAATTAGTTATGGTGGGGCCCTGACCAACAAATTGTTAACCACATTTATCACAATATGCTGGACTCAAGCTTTAGTGCTCTGGATTTCCGAATGTTTGAAGGAATCAACATTTGCTTTGACCATTACTTACCGCATTACAGTAAGCGAAATAATGCCTGGATATCCCGGACGATAAAATATGGAAAGAGAACCATGAAGAAGTTCTACACCGGCTGCAATGGGGAAAGACTTGCAGAACGATTTTCGATGGCTTCTAATATATCGTCATGATATAAAACAGGAGGCTGTAGAGTGACAGTTGCTCTTGAACTCCCTCAGAGAGAACAAAAAATAGCTAGCGTAGGGTATGATCGAAGCTACAGTAAGTTCCTAAACTAGATACGATGTACGCAAGTTTAGCCAGAGCTAAAAATCTTGAAGGATCAATATTGAAGACTGAAACTCTGATATTGAAAATTTTTTCGTCGCAACTAGGATGAACCTCATCAGTATCTTCAAATCTAACCCAGAGGGATATCGCAGTAGAGGAAGACCTCACCTTAAGTGGCGCGGACAAGTAGCAGGGGACCTCAACTGACTTAGAGTGCGCAACTGGAGGGAGTTAGCTACAGACCAGGCTAAATGGAGAGGCTTGTTAGTTGAGACCCAGGTTCACCCTGAATTGTAGCGCCACCTAAGTAAGTACGCTAAGGTAAACCAATAAATATCCGGATGAGTAAGAAGAGGTTTAGACTGCGATATTCACATACTATATTTTGATATATCGAATGGAGCCGTTAGACAACTAGCTTTCAATGGTGGTCAAGCGTTATATGAAGATACTTCTGGCCATTTGCTCCTACTCTCACCTCCGTGCTGAAGCTTGTGGCATAGAACTTTTGACTGAAGAAGAACAACTTGCTAAACATTCTTCATTTTTGCAACGACCTTCACGGATGACCTTCACTCCATAGCTGCTGGTGCTTCTGTTGCTGCTACTGCTGCACTGCGGCTAATCATTAAATTTACTGTTTCGTATTCGATTTTTAAATTATTTCTTAATCGTTATTGTTTTCCATTTCCTCGTTTCTTATATCCTATTTCTCTCTGTCGTACTCTCTTAAGTGTCTGGCATTATTTTTCTTTTAATCTGATCTGTATCATGTTTTTGTTTTTTCTTCATTTCTCTTCTCATAATGAAAACCGTACGTCCCATTTACAGTGTGAATAAAAAATCAACGCACGCTATGATGAATGTACTTTCTAATCGTCGTGATTATAGTAATCAGTATAAGTTAGATTATTTAAAAAAAAATACATGTTTGAAAATTCTGGTGTTGATGTTATTTATGTTTGTGAGACTAGGTTCAAGCGTGATGTATCTGATATATAGTACCCAATTACTCTATTTCTCGAAATAATCGGGTAACGTACACATAGGGAGGAGGAATAGCAACTTACTGCAGGGGCTCCTTGAAATGTAAAATTATTTGTAAATCGGCTGATCTAAATATATAGTTCTTAATGGTTTCCTTAAATGTTTAGTGGCCTGTGTTTACATTCCGGATCGGATTTGTTCTCCTCAACCATTTTTTTCTGCCTTGTTGCAATTCTCGCCACTTTATGAGCATGTTATTGTTTGTGGAGATTTTAATGCAGACTTATTTAAAAGTGATTCCCGCTCCTTTCAAATTAAAGACTCTGTTTCCTCCCTGGGACTCCAGATATGTAATAAAACCAACCCTGTTCGGTTTGCTAAAGATTGTACTCCTAGCATTCTTGATCTGGTTATCGTATCCGATCTTTCATCTGTTCATCTTTTCGACCAACTCTCAATTGATTGTATATCTGATCACGATTCTCTTTTTTGTACCAATAATTTTAATCTGACCCATTGATGTTTTCATTTAAAGATTTTAGGTCAATAAATATTAATGATGTCAAAATGCGTCCATTTTAGCTCCTTGGAACAGTTGTCGCTTATTCTCTGGTCCTAACGCTGTTTTGAGGTATTAGTCACTGAGTTATACGACTTCCATGTGCCAGTTAAAACGGTTTATGAGAGAAACAAAGTTGCCGTTGGTATACGACAGTGGTAATGGAAACTATCAAAGCTCCAAACAAGCTTTATAGGAAGCGGAAGCTAAGTTCTTCTCCTTCTACAAGCCTACAAAGCCGTGCGGAACAATTCAACTGTAATAATACGAAACTCTAAAAGAAATCACTACGCCTCTAATCTGAATACGTCGCTTCCTGCCAAAAAAACGTTGGTGTAATCTTGCGACAAATTGGAATTACTAGTGACAAAGTGATACAAAATGTGAAATTAACCCTGATGTTCTAAACTAATGTTTTCTTGATAACAGTACTGAAGAGTTACATTTCAATTTTTTAGAAAATTTGTCCCATCATCCAGTGAGAGGTTTTGAACTGCGATGCATAAGTGAGAATGAAGTTGCAAAATGTTTAACAACAGTTAAATCAAATGCTATGGGTGAAGATGGGATACCACTTCGCTTTATAAAACTGATGTTGCCTTACATTCTATCCCATATAACCCATATAATTAACCACTGCATAACAACGTCGACTTTCTCCAAGTCCTAGAAAATAGCTCGGGTTTTACCTGTCGCGAAAAATACTACCCCGATCTCTGCAGCTGATTATATGGCTATAAATATTTTACCATACTTGTCAAAGGTCTTTGAGAAACTCATAGCAAGACAACTTCTGGATTACTTATCTCTTAATTGCCTTTTTTTATGGGGGACAATCCGTTTTAGATCCAACCACAGTTGCTCTACTGCACTGGTTAATATTTTGGGAGGACATAAGACCAGAGTTCGATAAGGGATGTGTTACCCTTCTTTGCTTGCTTGATTTCTCGAAGGCTTTTGACAAGGTGATGGAAATTAAAACATTCTTCCGTTTTGATAACAGTGAAGTGCGACTTTTTGAAAGCTATCTTTCCGACAGATTTCAAAAAGTTGCGATATATGTATGTGATTGTTCAGATCTTCTACCGGTGAAGCAGGGTGTACCTCAAGGGTCAATCCTTGGCAATTTAATATTTTCTTTGTTCATAAATGACTTGCCATCTGTCTATTCTCATACCTCGGTACATCTATATGCTGATGATGTCCAACTGTATTTGTCTACTAAGCCATATAAAAACACTGCTGAACTTGTTAACCATTTTAATGAGTACCTCTTCAGTATTCATTACTGGTCTAAAGCTAATGGATTATTTTTAAATCTTAATAAGTCGCAATTTATTCCAATTTCGAACAAAAAGATTGTTCTAAATACCTTACCTGATGTCATACTTTCTGAGAATAAATTAAATGTGATTCATACTGTAACTAGTTTGGGATTTATTAATAATTCAAACTTATCAGGATACGACCATACAAACTATACAATAAGAAGAATGTATGGATGTCTTAGCAAGTTGTGGGTAACTGCGAGCTTTACTCCTGTCAGCACCAGACGAAAGCTTGTAATAAGTCTTATTTTGCCTTAATTACATATGTTATACTTGTATAATGCAATATCGATTCCGTAAGATATGTTCAAGGATTACGCAGGAATGAACACATTTCACAACATACTAAAAGCTTGTTAGGTACTACCCTCAAACATTGATGCCAGAAATTGTATTTTCTTACAATAAAAAATAACACTCCTATGTATTTATATGAAAAGATTAATTTTGCATGCTCTCCTAGAACCTTAACTTTGATCCCATCACGTCATAATTATCTCAACTCGTCCCGTTTATTCTTTATTCACGCTATTAAATTGTGGAATTCTTTCTATAAGTATCATATCTATATCTAATGCCACTTGCTTCAAAAGTGGAATCTTTCTTCAACTCTCTCTTCTCTTCTCTACCATAAACACTAAACCTCATATTTTATTATCTGTATTCCACTTCTTCTTGTTTTTTTCTGTTCCCATCAAACAACTATTTGTAGTTCTAATTTTAAGATTTGTAAAATTGTTACATACAATTATCATTATAGTTTTACCTTTTAAAATATTGCATTTTTATGAAATTAAATTAATTGTTTAATGTACACTGGCGATCACTACATACAGGCCATACATTTTGCAATCGATTTTCACCCTTTATACCTGTTGGAAATTTTGTACCCAGGAACTTTTACTACCTGTGAACAGGTACATATTTTCTCAACAGGAAGTCATAAAATTAAACTGTAAATAAGAAACACCAACAATGAACTACTTGAAAACCGTATAAAAAGACACGTCACTAGGATGAGGCCATAGCGAATATTTCGTTGCGGGAATTCACATCAGCGATTTTTTTCAAAGTTTTGTTGAGAATATTTAAAAAAGCATTGAAAAGAACTGTTTTTATTTAGTTAAAAAAAATTGGGTGCTGGAAAGACCTTGACAGCGACAGAAAGAGGAAAAATGGATGCTGATGAACGATAAATGAAGATCTGCAATAGCACCAATATTGAGTAAAAACGAGATTGAAAAAGAATGTGCAATTACAAATTTTATTGGGGAAAATCAAACAATCAAATTCTTTATGTATTTTACTAGGTGGGGTGAAAAGTAACCTCCTTGACCGCTAGAATGCGCTGCTAATGGAAAAAGGTTATGGTGTCTTGAAGTCCGTTCATATTTAGGCAGACATGCCAAAATTCAGTGCGATACTGTCTTTAGTTTTGTTTTGACAGCTGATTGTTGTTGACGTGTTTGGCATCATGTTGAGTATGAACAAAAACGATTTTCGTTCTCCCATAAAACATTATTTTTTTGCGAGGCAAAACGGCGAAGGAAACAAAAGAAATGTTGGATAAATATTATGGGGCTAATGCTCCGTCAGATTACACCGTCAAATATTGGTTTCGAGAGTTTCGTGGTGGCCGTAACTCCGCTACCGACCAAGTCCACAGCCGCAGGCCCTCCTATGCGGTTACAGAGGACAATGTCAAAAAAAATACATGAAATGGTGTTGACTGACCGGAAAGTGAAGTTGCGCGAGCTAGCAGATACCACAAAGATTAGTACTGAGCGTACACGCCATATTTTGGCCAATATTCTGCATATGAAAAAATTATCCTGGCACTGGGTGCCGCGCATGATCACTCCTGACAAAAAACACGAACGCGAGAGCACTTCGAAGGAGTGTTTGGACTTGCTGAAGCGGAATCGGGCGGACTTTTGGTGTCAATTGGTAACTGTTGATGAAACTTGGATCCACTATTACACACCAGAGAACAGAATGAGTGCCCAGCAATGGACTGAAGCCAGCACGAGTGCTCCGAAGCGGCCGAGGGAGGCTCGATGGGTCGGAAAGGTTATGGCGTCGGTTTTCTGGGATTGTCATGGCATACCCTTTCGTGAACTACCTCGGAAAAGGGAAAACCATTAACAGCGAGTATTACTGTGCATTATTGGAGCGATTGAAGGCCGAAATCGCTGCAAAACGGCTTCACATGAAGCGAAAAAAATTTTGTTTTTGCAAGACAATTGCAAGACAAGAGCATCGCAACTACGGCTAAAATCAATGACTTACGGCTCCAATTGCTTTCGCATCCACCGTATTCGCCCGATTTGGCTCCCTCGCTTTATTATCTCTTCCCAAACCTCAAAAGATGGCTCATCAATAAAAAATTCAGCTCACGCGAGGAAATCATCGACGCCACGGAGAGGTATTTTGCAGACCTTCCGGAAATTACTTTTCGGACGGGATCAAGAAGTTGGAAAATTACTGGAATAAGTGTATCAAGCTAAAAGGGGACTATATTGAATAAAATAAAAAAAACATTTAAAAAAAATTTTTTTTCGTTCCCAAGGAGGTTATTTTTCACCCCACCTAGTACAATAGAGATACTTAGCTTGTTAGTTTAGGGTTAAGATGCGATGTCAGCAGCGGTTGTAATCCAAGTGGCAAAGAAAAAGCAAGATCGATCGTATGACACCATCATGGCTCTATTGCCCACCCACCACTTTGCACAATAACTAATTGTTGTTGTAAACCATTGCGACCTTGGGAGGCCGGTCGAACATGTATTATGTATTAAGATGCTGTGCATGCAGACATGACATCGCTGACCACTAATCAAAAAGATTTAAGTGATTGATAAGGCATTAGCACAATGAATTAAATTCAAGCAGATATTAAACAATAGGTTGATTTTGTAGGTTACGTTAAATTAGAAAAATATGTAAGTACCCATACGAGTATAATGTAAACAATTTAAAGATTGATTTCATTTCAATTTACATATGAACGTAAGTTAAGTTAAGTTGATAATGGTATAGTTGATATAGTTGATATGATTAAGTTGATATAGGTAATATATTATTGACGCTTGGTTTAGTCCCAAACATATGTTTTCAATGAGTTAGGATTCTAAGGCCGAGAAATTGCAAGGAGGCTTAATTAATAGAAGTAAGACTGTTGTAAACAGTTATCTTCCGGATCCATAACACTATCGTAAAAATCAAAAAGGACGCACGGCAGAAGCAACAACATTGCGAGAAAAGCGGTTAATTTTACGGCTTGCCTCAAATTCTACTCTACCAGCGACTAAAATAAGGTCCAACAGGGGAGTATCAGCCAGCATAGCAACGGTTTGAAGGATAATCTGAAAAAGTTGTACTATACAGAGGAGAAAACTTAAAAAGAAACCTTTTTTGAGGCAAGTACAAAAGGAGCATCGAATGAATTTTGCAGGAGAACATTTCGCTGCTTGGAGCAGTGAATGGAAACGCGTTGTCTTATCGGATGAAAAAAAGTTTAACCTTTTTTTCGGGGCCGTCACGACGGTTATAATTTTAATTTCCATGATCTAAGAAAGGGGGAGCTTATTTTGGCAAGACATCACAGCCGTACATCAGGTGTAATGGTGTGGGGACCTATTACTTACCATGGCACAATCGAGTTGGAGTTTTTGTCCACAACAACAATGAAACGGTCATTTCCAAAAGTGAAAAACATTTTCGGACCCCTGCCTTGGATATTCTAACAAGATAATGCCTCCATCCACACTTCCAGGATTGTTAGAAGTCGGATTCAATCAGAAGATGTGGAAATTTAGCCATGGCCGCCCTATTCACCAGACTTAAACATAATCGAAAAAGATTGAGCAGGGTTATATTGTAAAGTGTATAAAGGCGGCAGACAATTTGAAGACAAGAACATATTAATCGAAGCTATTCGTGATGCCTGGGCCCAAATTTCTCTTGATTATTTAAGAAAACTGTATGATTCTATTCCAAACGGTCTTATATGAGTAGAGGTCACGTCGAAAAATGGCGGGCATAGTCATTATTAATGTAGAAAAACTAAATAAACAAATGTTTTAAACCATAAAATGTAAACATTTTATTCATTTTTTCCTTTCTTTCGAAGATTTTGCATGTGGCCTCATACTAGTGGCACATCCTTTTATACGCTTTTCAAGTAGTTCATTGATTGATCTTGGGAAATTCCAACCGTCGTTTCTTATTTACCCTTTAATTTTATGAATTCCTGTTGAGAAAATATGTACCCGTTCACAGGTAGTAAAAGTCTCCGGGTACAAAATTTCCAACAGGCATAAAGAGTGAAAATCGATTGCAAAATGTATGGCCTTATCCTAGTTCAGTTTCAGTTTTAAAGCATTTTATTTCCTTAATCACTAACTCTTACATACTAACAAAAAATGCTTAAATGCTAGCTTAAAATTACTTAACAATCTTATACTAACTTACTGGCCCCACACAGGCACTCTAAGCTACTCTAAATTCTTATATCTATGTCTTTCGACTTTCTGTACATTTTCTTTACTAATAATTATTTACTATACTTAAAGCTAACAAAAAAATTGCTAACAAAAACTTAGCCTGTGGACATAATTTTTTATTTTTTATAAAAACTTAATATCTAACTTAAAATAAACCTTAGCCTACCTAACCTAGATGCACAATACACACATAGACATTATACACAATTATATACATATATTAGGATATACCTTTGTATACACTAATATATGTATATATTTCTTAGATGCTAACCTAAACCTATGTAAGCTGGCCATCGCTATTTACCGAGAAAACAGATTGGTCAGCTCTGCCTCATTACTGAGGCTGGTCCGTAATTGACGGAAACGACGACGAAACATCTTCTCCATCATTCAACCACCAGAAATGTTGGTGCTGCCGAACGACATCCCTCTTATCGCGATTCCCCACCGCCCTACTGAACCTGAGGCGATCCGCACTGCCGTGTGCGACGTCTCTGTTGTAGTTGAGTCGCCTGTCCCCAGCTGTCCGAGCGACATGGAAGATTAACTGCACCGCTGATCTATCCTGGATCAACCCTATCTGATCTAGGTAGAGGAATGCTTCCGGTGGAACGAAGCCGTCAGAGCGCACACTCTCGTGGTAAAGGTAATTGGGGTAGTAAGCCCCAGATATCTTGTTATTCGTCGATGTCATTGCTCTTGCAATGTGCCTTCGAGTCAGCTTAATTACGAAGTTGTCCACTCTTATTAGGTTCGCCCTGTTGTAAAGGACCTCATTAGGATAAAATTGTTTGTACTCCGACTCTGGTGTTCTGTACAAGCGAAGACAAGCCCTAAGGCAAGCCCTCTCAAAAACCCGAATCTTTTCCATTAAGCTTGCTCGTACATTGAACCACACGGGACAACCAAATACCAGCATGGGCCTGATAAGGGCCATGTAGCAGATTACCTTTACTCTCGCATCGAGTTGGCTGCTATAAAACAGTCTCTTTGCGAGGGCAAAAGCACCTTTAGCTCTGGCCAGAGCAGCATCTACATTTTTGCCAAAATACAGAAACTGATCTAGCCAGATTCCAAGGTATCTGACTACATTTCGACAGGCAAGAGGTTGTCCGTGTTGTCCAATGATAGAGAACTTTCGCCAATTTTTTCTGCTAGTTGCGCGAGCTAGCAGATACCACAAAGATTAGTACTGAGCGTACACGCCATATTTTGGCCAATATTCTGCATATGAAAAAATTATCCTGGCACTGGGTGCCGCGCATGATCACTCCTGACAAAAAACACGAACGCGAGAGCACTTCGAAGGAGTGTTTGGACTTGCTGAAGCGGAATCGGGCGGACTTTTGGTGTCAATTGGTAACTGTTGATGAAACTTGGATCCACTATTACACACCAGAGAACAGAATGAGTGCCCAGCAATGGACTGAAGCCAGCACGAGTGCTCCGAAGCGGCCGAGGGAGGCTCGATGGGTCGGAAAGGTTATGGCGTCGGTTTTCTGGGATTGTCATGGCATACCCTTTCGTGAACTACCTCGGAAAAGGGAAAACCATTAACAGCGAGTATTACTGTGCATTATTGGAGCGATTGAAGGCCGAAATCGCTGCAAAACGGCTTCACATGAAGCGAAAAAAATTTTGTTTTTGCAAGACAATTGCAAGACAAGAGCATCGCAACTACGGCTAAAATCAATGACTTACGGCTCCAATTGCTTTCGCATCCACCGTATTCGCCCGATTTGGCTCCCTCGCTTTATTATCTCTTCCCAAACCTCAAAAGATGGCTCATCAATAAAAAATTCAGCTCACGCGAGGAAATCATCGACGCCACGGAGAGGTATTTTGCAGACCTTCCGGAAATTACTTTTCGGACGGGATCAAGAAGTTGGAAAATTACTGGAATAAGTGTATCAAGCTAAAAGGGGACTATATTGAATAAAATAAAAAAAACATTTAAAAAAAATTTTTTTTCGTTCCCAAGGAGGTTATTTTTCACCCCACCTAGTACAATAGAGATACTTAGCTTGTTAGTTTAGGGTTAAGATGCGATGTCAGCAGCGGTTGTAATCCAAGTGGCAAAGAAAAAGCAAGATCGATCGTATGACACCATCATGGCTCTATTGCCCACCCACCACTTTGCACAATAACTAATTGTTGTTGTAAACCATTGCGACCTTGGGAGGCCGGTCGAACATGTATTATGTATTAAGATGCTGTGCATGCAGACATGACATCGCTGACCACTAATCAAAAAGATTTAAGTGATTGATAAGGCATTAGCACAATGAATTAAATTCAAGCAGATATTAAACAATAGGTTGATTTTGTAGGTTACGTTAAATTAGAAAAATATGTAAGTACCCATACGAGTATAATGTAAACAATTTAAAGATTGATTTCATTTCAATTTACATATGAACGTAAGTTAAGTTAAGTTGATAATGGTATAGTTGATATAGTTGATATGATTAAGTTGATATAGGTAATATATTATTGACGCTTGGTTTAGTCCCAAACATATGTTTTCAATGAGTTAGGATTCTAAGGCCGAGAAATTGCAAGGAGGCTTAATTAATAGAAGTAAGACTGTTGTAAACAGTTATCTTCCGGATCCATAACACTATCGTAAAAATCAAAAAGGACGCACGGCAGAAGCAACAACATTGCGAGAAAAGCGGTTAATTTTACGGCTTGCCTCAAATTCTACTCTACCAGCGACTAAAATAAGGTCCAACAGGGGAGTATCAGCCAGCATAGCAACGGTTTGAAGGATAATCTGAAAAAGTTGTACTATACAGAGGAGAAAACTTAAAAAGAAACCTTTTTTGAGGCAAGTACAAAAGGAGCATCGAATGAATTTTGCAGGAGAACATTTCGCTGCTTGGAGCAGTGAATGGAAACGCGTTGTCTTATCGGATGAAAAAAAGTTTAACCTTTTTTTCGGGGCCGTCACGACGGTTATAATTTTAATTTCCATGATCTAAGAAAGGGGGAGCTTATTTTGGCAAGACATCACAGCCGTACATCAGGTGTAATGGTGTGGGGACCTATTACTTACCATGGCACAATCGAGTTGGAGTTTTTGTCCACAACAACAATGAAACGGTCATTTCCAAAAGTGAAAAACATTTTCGGACCCCTGCCTTGGATATTCTAACAAGATAATGCCTCCATCCACACTTCCAGGATTGTTAGAAGTCGGATTCAATCAGAAGATGTGGAAATTTAGCCATGGCCGCCCTATTCACCAGACTTAAACATAATCGAAAAAGATTGAGCAGGGTTATATTGTAAAGTGTATAAAGGCGGCAGACAATTTGAAGACAAGAACATATTAATCGAAGCTATTCGTGATGCCTGGGCCCAAATTTCTCTTGATTATTTAAGAAAACTGTATGATTCTATTCCAAACGGTCTTATATGAGTAGAGGTCACGTCGAAAAATGGCGGGCATAGTCATTATTAATGTAGAAAAACTAAATAAACAAATGTTTTAAACCATAAAATGTAAACATTTTATTCATTTTTTCCTTTCTTTCGAAGATTTTGCATGTGGCCTCATACTAGTGGCACATCCTTTTATACGCTTTTCAAGTAGTTCATTGATTGATCTTGGGAAATTCCAACCGTCGTTTCTTATTTACCCTTTAATTTTATGAATTCCTGTTGAGAAAATATGTACCCGTTCACAGGTAGTAAAAGTCTCCGGGTACAAAATTTCCAACAGGCATAAAGAGTGAAAATCGATTGCAAAATGTATGGCCTTATCCTAGTTCAGTTTCAGTTTTAAAGCATTTTATTTCCTTAATCACTAACTCTTACATACTAACAAAAAATGCTTAAATGCTAGCTTAAAATTACTTAACAATCTTATACTAACTTACTGGCCCCACACAGGCACTCTAAGCTACTCTAAATTCTTATATCTATGTCTTTCGACTTTCTGTACATTTTCTTTACTAATAATTATTTACTATACTTAAAGCTAACAAAAAAATTGCTAACAAAAACTTAGCCTGTGGACATAATTTTTTATTTTTTATAAAAACTTAATATCTAACTTAAAATAAACCTTAGCCTACCTAACCTAGATGCACAATACACACATAGACATTATACACAATTATATACATATATTAGGATATACCTTTGTATACACTAATATATGTATATATTTCTTAGATGCTAACCTAAACCTATGTAAGCTGGCCATCGCTATTTACCGAGAAAACAGATTGGTCAGCTCTGCCTCATTACTGAGGCTGGTCCGTAATTGACGGAAACGACGACGAAACATCTTCTCCATCATTCAACCACCAGAAATGTTGGTGCTGCCGAACGACATCCCTCTTATCGCGATTCCCCACCGCCCTACTGAACCTGAGGCGATCCGCACTGCCGTGTGCGACGTCTCTGTTGTAGTTGAGTCGCCTGTCCCCAGCTGTCCGAGCGACATGGAAGATTAACTGCACCGCTGATCTATCCTGGATCAACCCTATCTGATCTAGGTAGAGGAATGCTTCCGGTGGAACGAAGCCGTCAGAGCGCACACTCTCGTGGTAAAGGTAATTGGGGTAGTAAGCCCCAGATATCTTGTTATTCGTCGATGTCATTGCTCTTGCAATGTGCCTTCGAGTCAGCTTAATTACGAAGTTGTCCACTCTTATTAGGTTCGCCCTGTTGTAAAGGACCTCATTAGGATAAAATTGTTTGTACTCCGACTCTGGTGTTCTGTACAAGCGAAGACAAGCCCTAAGGCAAGCCCTCTCAAAAACCCGAATCTTTTCCATTAAGCTTGCTCGTACATTGAACCACACGGGACAACCAAATACCAGCATGGGCCTGATAAGGGCCATGTAGCAGATTACCTTTACTCTCGCATCGAGTTGGCTGCTATAAAACAGTCTCTTTGCGAGGGCAAAAGCACCTTTAGCTCTGGCCAGAGCAGCATCTACATTTTTGCCAAAATACAGAAACTGATCTAGCCAGATTCCAAGGTATCTGACTACATTTCGACAGGCAAGAGGTTGTCCGTGTTGTCCAATGATAGAGAACTTTCGCCAATTTTTTCTGGTATCCCTAGAGGCTCCAGACAACGGCGTCCTAAAGAGAATGGTTTCTGACTTCTGAAAGTTGATTTTCAACTTCCAGTCATCGCAAAATCGTCTTATCTTATCGAAGTCACGCTGCAAGAGAGTATTAATGACCTCGATTTTTGGACCTGTTCTGTACGCTACCAAATTGTCTGCGTACGCAATAGTATGGGGAAGTGAACCTATCAAGTCGCTTGTATAAATGTTAAATAGAATCGGCGAATTGACCGCGCCTTGCTGAAGACCATTTTTAATTTGAAATATTCCAACAGAAGTCACATCACCATTTTTCACGATGAACTGTCTGTTGGTTAGCATATTATAAAGAATGTACAAGAGTGGTTTACTGATCTCCAGCCTAGTCAGCTTATAGAAAAGACCTTCTAACCATACGGTGTCGAAGGCCTTCTCCAAGTCAACAAGGCAGGCACCAGTGCACTGTTTCTTGCCTTTGTTCCATTGGATATCGGACACCAGTTTAGACGCGGCATGTGAAATATCATGTCCCACCTTAAAACCGAATTGATTATCCGGAACTATATGTTTGTCTTCAACCCACCTAGACAGAGCTCTATTGAGTACGGCCTTATCCTATGTATGTACTCTGACTACTATGAAAGATATTTATCTTAATGTACATTTAACAAGACATTGTAATAATAAATTGAATTGAATTGAACTTAGACTGAAATGTATGTTTTTCCTCTTACTTCTTAAACTTTGTATTCTTTTCTTTTCTTTGCTTTCTCTTCTTACATCTAATTTACTCTGCACTCTGCATCGCTCTCTCCTAATTATGTATAAACTACTCCAAGGTCACGTGATCGCTGCAGTTGTTTATTCACCGAGATCTTCAAACCAATACCAATTTAGTTTGCCAACTGACGATTGCGCAGAGAGAGGATTTAAGAAAACAAAAATGGTACGAAAGAGTAAATGTTTTTGCCTGAAGTTTACAATGCCTAACCCAACTTTACATATCTATGAACTAAAATGCTGTTGCATTAATTACTTTAATTTCTTTATTATGGGGTCGGTAAATTTCAACGCACTCCATATGTAATGCTACCTATTATCTAGGGATTGGCAAAAAATGCAGGGCATAGGTATATACTCCGATCATAATTGATTAGGTTCTCAACGTTTTTTATGGTTTTATTATTTGTGGTTTAGATTTAGGTACCTGTGTATGTGGCGTGTTTCCATTTATTTTATGGTGTTTGCTTCTACCTGTGGGACTTTAGTTCACAGGTTTTAGGATAGGATTTTAGGTCTTAGAAATAAAATTGTGTAAGTGGTTTATTTCCTTTTTCTGGTAATCATTTAAAAAAATTATTAATTATTAATATAAATTATATTATTAATTATTCAATTACTACCAAAATTCCATTACTTGTTTTAGTTACATTTACCTAATTAGTAATAGTAATTTTTTAATTATTAATTACATGTAATTGTAATCAAGCTAAACCCATCGCATATAAATGATGGATTTGCTGTTTGGAATCCAGTTTTACGAAAACAAGCTTATACAAATGCAGGAAATTGTCATGAATTTCCACAAAAAATTGGAAGAAGCGTACGCAAACTCGCAGACTGAGGAGTTCACTGGAATTTCGACCCGATCAATACGCATGATTATCAAGGAATACTAGGAGAAAGGTGTTACTAAATCACCAAATAAAAAAGTACCACACAGAGAATGGAAAACTGCATTAAACGACTTTGACATCACAGCTATTCGGAGAATTATATACAACTTTCACCTTGAGGAAAGAATTATGATTACCTTAAAAATGTTGAGACAACGGTTCCAGGAAGATTTGGAGCTTAACTTAAGTATTATATCGCTACACAGAATTCTAAGAAAAAATGGATTTTCCTATATAAAAACGGAGAACAAGCGTAAACTTAGGTTGCGAAAAAAATGAAGTTAAACTTTTACGAGTTAAATATCTGAGAAAGGTGCGGGAATATACGAGTAGGTCAGAAGAATATGAGATCATTTATTTGGACGAAAGCTATATTCACAGCTGACACACAAGACCAAGGACATGGACTGATGGTACAAGACGTGGATTAAAGGCGATAATTTCAAAGGTTCAGAAGTTGATAATGGTGCATGCAGGTGGCGAGAAAGGCTTCATAAATAATGCCTTGCTTTTATTTAAATCTGGAACTAAAACAGGAGATTATCACGATGAGATGAATTTTGAAAATTTCTCCGAATGGATCAAGATCAAGTTTTGAATAACATAGAAGAACCTTCAGTACAATATACCACATAGTTCACAGATGCCCAAACTTGAGCTTTATGAGCTTATAAAAGAACATTAAATCACATACCATCCAAAGCATAATATTGACGCTATAATTCACGGTGCGAGACACGAAGTACTACGATTTCCACCTTATCATC
The DNA here is from genome assembly GCA_949129095.1 of Volucella bombylans. Classification (NCBI taxonomy): domain Eukaryota; kingdom Metazoa; phylum Arthropoda; class Insecta; order Diptera; family Syrphidae; genus Volucella; species Volucella bombylans. Next base: position 147,436,264 of record OX422140.1, on the reverse strand, counting down.
CAGATCTCAACCCTATTGAAAATATTTGGGAAAAGGCAAAAGTGGGAAACCGAAACACAATATTTAAATTATCGGATGTTCAGAAACCAGCTGAAGAAGAACTTTCAAAAATTACAGTTGAAGATTGGCGCAAAGTTTGTGCAAAAGTTATAAGGACAGATAAGCAATACTTTTCTCATGAGCTGTTGTGGTTCACAATATCGGATGCAATTGTTAGCAGTCCAAGAGATGATTCCTCAACAGATTATTAAACTACCAGTTCCTCAAATTGAATTCAATATACCTAGTCCTGCCATAAGTTCTGTTACAAATATAAAACGCTATAAACAAAAAAAAAACAAAAACAGTGAACATATTATATTCAAAATTGTTTCATTTATTAGACCGCTATATTGATTATTAAAAAAAATTTTATTGAATTGGTCAAGCCCTTCACAACACCCTCTAGCACATCTTATTGGTAAACATTTGCACCAGTTATTACGTCTTTTTCACAGAAATGGAACTTTGTTTTTTTTTTTTTTATAATTTACGCGCGCCTAAGGGTGTTGCCCCGGCGCGGGCGGAAAGATAGAAGGAGGAGAAAGGAAAATTGTTTTTTTTTGTAGTGGTTTGAAACTCAGGTGTGTTTGGTTTCTATGTTTGCTCTCCAGGGGTGGGACGGAGAGTTTTTCTTCACTCAGAGTGTGATTCGAGATATAATTCCCAGTATTTTTTTCATTGCTTGAAACTCTTATAACAGCCAAATCTACGTGTCAGTGTTATGCCTTCATTGTGAAGTAGCCTTGAAGTGAAGTATTATATATGACAAAACACTCATTTTAATATTTACTTTAAAAGGCAGATCCACACCCAAATAGACTTCTTCTGTCAATAGGTACTCCTGGAGGAGAGATACGAGTCTACCTCATGCTATCGTGCTTCTCTAGTAGCGGATAAGTCTGCTATTGTGCAGTCGAAAGTCTCTAGACAGACATTATAATTGCGGATTAAAGAGAGTATGATCAGAGAAACTTTATAATTAATTACGACACTGGGCAGAGGACCTTATCAGATCTATTTCATATACTAAACACCGAGTTGTCGATATCCTTAAAAAAATACTCTTATCATATGGAGTGTGTGGCGCGTACGATGGTTTTCGGTTCCGTCAGCAGTTTCCCAGTTTGACCAGTGAGAAATGATTGCTCAGTTTACTCACATGCTTCATATTACGTCGACTTACGTTGGGTGGTGAAATGCAATGTCCACAAATGTTAGTCAAGGTTACTTCTCATCTTTCAGCTTGTCCAATTGATCTGCGTTAATTAATCCGCCTTTAAGAACCCACGTCCCACAGATCCTGCTGATGTTGAGCTGATCTGGAATGATGAGACTCTTGGCTCGACATTCGTATTGGCGGTATATAGAATTTCCTGTTAATTTTGCACCAGACAATGGCGGCTGCTGCAATAGTTGATATGTCCACGGCTGTACATAATTTAATTCTGATCAGTCGGTTGATGTTGCTTAGAGTGATTCCATGAACGTAGTCGATGTCGATTATATGTCTTGCTGTGGATGAGTTGGTAAGTGTACTGGTGGCAGGGTTTGGAGGGAGATGGTGCTGTAAAGCTTAAAAATGTGCGGTTTTTAATTTCGATTAAGTATACATATAGGGTTTTCTAATAAGGACTTGACAACTTTTTTTTTAAATAAAACGTAAACCATTTGAGATATTTCAAAAACTTTATTATCGGCTTGAAGTACAATCAAAACATTTATGAATGGAACTCGACTTCGTTCATATGGCCACCGCGGGCACGTTTGCAGCGGTCGATTCGTTGGACCCAATTTTCGACGACTCGGCCACACATTTTGGCCGAAACGGCCGCTATTTCGCGTTCAATGTTGGCTCTGAGCTCTTCCAACGTCGTCGGTGTGTTGGCATAAACCAATGACTTAACGTAGCCCCACAAAAAATAGTCAAGCGGCGTTAAATCGCACGAATGAGGCGGCCAATCGACTGGCCCATTTCTTGAGATAACACGCTCACCATACTTACTCTTCAATAAATCGATTGTAGCGTGTGCTGTGTGGGTTGTATCACCATCCTGTTGAAACCACATGCCGTCCAAGTCCATATCTTCCAATTCGGGCCAAAAATAATCGGTGATCATGGCGCGATAACGCTGACCATTCACAGTAACGTGACGATCGTTATCGTCGACGAAAAAATATGGCCCAATAACGCCGCCGGCATGCATGCACTTTTTGTAGATGAAGTGGTGATTCATAAAGCACATGTGGATTTTCACTCGACCAATAATGCATATTTTGCTTATTGACGAACCCATTGAGCCAAAAATGAGCTTCGTCTCTGAAGATGATTTTGCGATGAAATTCATCATCTTGGCGCATCTTCTCCAGAACCCAATCGGAGAACGTACGTCGCTTCAAATGGTCCATCGGCTTCAATTCTTGAGTCAGCTTGATCTTGTATGGGTGTAAAACAAGATCCTTACGCAAAATACGCCATAATGTGGTCTGAGCGATGCCCTTCGACGAACCCGTTGTCTCACTGGCACGGCAACATCACACAACGAATATGTAGACTCAAATTTTTGCACTAAGCTTGTTATTACCTGTCTACTAGGGCGAGAATTGCGACCGAAAATTTGAGTTAACGCTCTTAAAGTTGCAGTCACCGACTCCGAATTTCGGTTGAAAATTTTTATAATTTGCATACGTTGCTCGTTCGTGTAATATACCATGATGAAAATGTTGAGTTTATATATAACTGTTTATATATAACTATAACTGAATAAATTGACAGTGACAGTTGGATGATTAGTGAAAGAGTGCGTTCACAAATTAAATTCAAAGTTTTCAAGTTCCTATTAGAAAACCCTTTATATTGTAAGTTCCAGACAAGTTCTTCTTAGTTTCATTCATTCATATCATACTAGCCCTTAGGTTTGGGTAATTACAACATCAGCTGAAAATTGATCAACTTAAAATACACTGCATATACGGGCAAATACAGAAGATATACACCCTGAAGAGATATCCTATCTGTTGCCTACGGTGGAAACAAATCCTAAAATCAATAATTGTGAGGTTATTAAGTTAATACTCGACAATTACCATGGCAAAAGTAATATCATTCATCCTCAGAAAGAAGCTGTCGTTTTGCATGATGAACAATTGGCCGAAACAGAAAATTTGAATACTGCTAAGTCTCAACACATCATTCAAATGATTTTGGCAAGCTACTTAGGGTAATGGCACCAGTGGTCGGCCACTCTCTAGTGATCGGCCATTTCAACTCTTTTCTTTATGTTATATAAATACCGTTAGGAATTTTCTTAATGTGAAGATACATGTCCTACACATCAACCCTCAAATTTGATATTATTACTCAAATACTGCAGCTGGTAGATACACACTAGTCAGTACTCATTTGCGAAAGTGTAAGAAAGTGGCGATTGCTTGTTATTTTTTTTAGTTGTGCGTATTTACAAAAATGATAATTTATGTTACAATTTGTTTGGAAGATAACATTTTAATGAATTTGTATTGTTCTAAAAAGCATAAGGTATGTATTTAGTGGTGCAAAGATTTCAAAATATTTACTAATATCAGTATAAATAATGTGGTGGCCGACTACTAGCACCCAATTTAATGCGCATTCCAGTCCTCTCCCTGGGATGGCCAAGCACTAAAGAAATGCACTATGACTTCAATTTATCTTTTTACGTACAATATTGAAAATTTATTAATGAATTGCTCTGATTTCACCGTTAAGCAATGAAATGTTTGAGCAATTTTAGTGGTCGGCCAGGTACTAAAGTTGTCGGCAGGCTGCCGGCCGATTATTGAAATTACGAAGCATATTTCGATTGGTATCGGCCCATTTGTCTAATTTACTTCGATTTGATTTCAAATTTCGTTTGGAAACCAAAGAATGGAACGAAGGAAACAAATCAAAAATCTTGCCAAATAAAAATAACAAAGTTCCAGATAGAGAGAAAATGGCCTTGGCTCTTCGTGACATAAGAAATATTGCTTTGAGCATAAGAAAAGCCGCCGCAATCTACGGGATTCCTAGGACAACAATTCAAAATCGCCTTCATGGCAGAATTTCTGAAGTCGTTTCGAGGTTTGCACCAGAATCTTACCTTTCAGCAGATGAAGAAGGGAAAATTACAGAATGGATAATTAAACTAAGTATGTGCTGTTTCCCTCTGAAAAGAGACGATCTTCTTAACACTGTTCAGAAGGTAATTAAACACAGTAAAAGGAAAACACACTTTAAAGATTGCAGACCTGGAAAAACTTGGTTTTCTATATTTTTAAAACGAAACCCTGTACTTGCTTCAAGGGAAGCTGAAGGAATAAGCAAAGCCAGAGCAAATATTTCTGAGGTTCTTGGAGCTCACAGAATATCTTAAGAATCCAGAACACGAAGATATGATGCAAGATCCGTCTCAGATACTAAATCTGGATGAAACTAGCGTTTGTCTTTTTCAAAAAACAGCCAATGTTATTGCACTGAAAGGATACAAAAATCGGTATCAAATAAGTATCTACTGCTGACGAAAAAGACACGACTACTGTTCTTATTGCTTTTTCTGTGGATGGAAAGATGCTTCCTGCTATGGTAATTTTTCCATTTCTTAGACCACCAAAAGATATTGTCTATAGCATGCCAGAACACTGGTTTTTGGGTCGAACCGAAAGTGGGTGGATGAAGAATGAGACCTTTTTTAAATACGTGACTAATTGTGTCAATAAGTGGCTTGAACAGGAAAATGTCAAAAGGCCACTTATATTATTCGTAGATGGGCATAAGTCCCATCTTACAATGGAGTTAAGGCAATTTTGCAGTGAGGAAAACATCATACTCTTTGCCTTGCCACCTAATATCACTCACATTATGCAACCTGCCCATGTTAGCCTCTTCAAGCCTTTAAAGTCTATTTGGAAACAAACAGTGCATTCCTGGCAAAAAAAGAATCCTGGTGTTATTCTTACCAAGAAATATTTTTATCCTCTGTTGCAGAAAGCGCTTCCCTATAATAAAAATATAAAGGAGACAATTAAAAACGGATTCCGTAAGTGTGGCATATATTTTTTGATTTTTGATTTTGATTTTGCGGCCCGGGTCAATCCCGGACAGATTTATTAAGCTTATTGCAAGCAAACATATACTTAAAACTAACATTTTCACTTAAAAACTAAAGGTGGGAGCGGTTAAAGAAAGTTAGGACGTGAGGCATAGGTGGAAATAAGTATGTTCTTGAGGGAGAGTTTGCTGAGATGGTAGTCGAAGAGAGGCAGAATATCGTTAACTTCGCGAAGCATCCTAGACATTGGCTCCAGGTGTCCGTAATTCGTTCTGTGAAGATTGAGCCGGAAAAGTGGCACAGACCTAAGATTGCGGGGATTGGTGTTAAAAGAAATAATTTGAAGTAAGGAAGGACGATCGATATTACCTACTAAACTTTGATGAATAAAGAGAATGTCGGCAACTTTTCGGCATATAGAAAGGGGTTGTAAATTTATAAGTTTCAGCCGGTCAGTGTAAGGTGGTAAGTTTTGGCTATCATCCCAGGGAAGACCACGTAAAGCAAACCGTAAAAACCTGCGTTGAACAGCTTCTATCCGGAGGATGTGAGTTCTGTAGTAGGGTGACCAAACTTGGCTGCCATATTCAAGAAGAGGCCTAACAAAGGTTATGTAAAGAGATTTGGTAACATAAGGATTGAAAAACTCCTTAGACCAGCGCTTGATAAAACCAAGGGCAGAGTTGGCTTTTTTTATTATACTATCAATGTGAGAACGGAAATTGAGTTCCTTGTCGCAGATAACACCTAAATCACGCAACTCATTCATTAAGGGAACAGGCAGATTAAAGATTAGATAGCAACGAGGTGAAGTAGGGAGGCGTTTACGGGTATAAGTTATAGCCTGACACTTATTGACGTTAAGCTCAAGAAAATTTTTCTGACACCAAGTACAAAACCTGTCTAGATCTTGCTGCAGAAGTAGGCTGTCTGAGGAAGATGATATATATCTAAATATTTTCATATCATCTGCGTAAACAGATATGTATGAATTTTTAATGATACAAGCAACAAGATCCGAATGCTGCGGATTGTACCAGATGTGTAAAGACGACTGCAATCAACGTTTTTAGTAGCATTCAGTTTGAAATGTGTTTGTCTGATAGGTATATCGAAAAGAAGATTTAGAAATACACTGTAACTTCATCACTAAGCGCACAGTCAGACGTATCACATGCAATAGCGATCTACCTATTTCATCCTAAGCCAATTGGTTTTGAAAGCAAAACTCTACAAGATCTCCAAGTGCTATATCCTCACAAGGTTGGAGGGACATTTTTTTGAACAAAGAGTGGAAAAAACAACTGGAACAAGAAGCTCAACAAGGAAAAGGAAGGAAGAACGTCTGGCCAAGAAACTTCTTAAACAGAAACAATCTAGAGGGAAGACGAAAAGGAGAATTATACCCATCAAAGTTCAACAACAGCCTCGGAAGCTAAACAAATCTGCAAGAATTACTTTGAAGGACTTATAAGTGATGTTGAGGATGATAATCTGAAAAATATAGGTTGTAACTCCTGTCCTTCGTGGTTCCACCTCAAATGTACTTCCTTAAAAGAACTCAGTTATGCAGAAGCATCAAACTCAGATTTTATCTGCCAGTATTGTATAATTTAAATTATTTTTTATTTAAAATTTAGCTATAAATATACGCTCTATGCAGACATTTTTGAAGTTATTTTTTTGTCATTTTGTTTTTAAACATTGTTAATCTCTTAAAATATTCAGTAACTTTTTTTTTAGACTAATAGCAATTATTTAACTTATTACTAAATAAGCAAAAAGAAAAATATGTAAGTATAGTATGATTTTATACCAACTTAATCTTTTGACAAACTGGTGTCAACTTCGTGTTTTTTATGATTTGTTTTTTATTCTATGCTATTAAATATACTCGTAATAACATATTATTTATTAAATGTTTTGCTTTCAAATAAACCCTTAAATGATCATTGAATATGTTCTTTTCATTGATTGATTGGACCTGGCCGACCACTAGAAATTTTATGGTCGACCACTAAAATTTGGCGACCGACCACAAGCGCTATATGACTTTTTTCATTAATTTGGTCGTTTCTAGAAAACACTGAGGGTTTAATTAAAAATTCTCTTTTTTATCTATGTATTAATATCTGTTTCGATATTCAATGAACATTTTTTAAAAGTTTTTCATCAAATAGTTAAGTAACTGGGTAAGAGCAAAGTGAAAAAAAAGTTAGGTGGCCGACGACTAAAGCCGTTACCCTACGAAGTGATAAACTACATATATGATATGCAAATCTCAAAATTCGTAAAACAAATTGTATCTTCCTTCAAATGTTCGACGATTTCGACAGTGTTGGTATACTCGTATATGCACTTTGCGTGTCCTCCTCCAAAAAAAGTAATTATTATTGGAGAATTTAATATGGATGTATTAGAATGTAGCGAGGCAATTTGCAGATACTTAGCTTTATTAGCAAAATAACATATGATTTAGGAAGCATTATCAGTGAGTCCACCAGGACAGTATCAGGTAGATCTGTATCGTTCAGTAACTGCGAAAAGTATGTTCTTGATCTAATGATTACGGATCACTCCATCCAGGGTTACTAATTAACAAAAACAATTGCAAATCCTCGAATAAAAAAAAATTATTAATTTCAATATGCTATAAAATAGCCTGCTGTATGAGTGCTGGGAAGAAGTTTATTCTCGTATTACAGAAATGCTGCGACTTGCTACACGATATTCTTGGGTTCCCTAAAGAAACACATTTCTAGAAGCATTTCTTCATTGCCTTCGAAAGAAATAGTAAAGAATCTCTTTAAACCGTGGATCACGAAACATTTAGTGCACAAAGTTAATACTTAATTAATACTATCAAGCTAAGTTTTAAATGCCGTAGATTTCCAAATAATCAAAGCTTACGAAATAAATATACAAAATTGTGTGGTAAACTAAAAATAGAGATTCAATACAGATTACTTATTACCGCGCCCATTTCGATGCTTCTAGTCGAAACTTAAGAAAGTAATGGCAAATTGTAAATACTATCCTCAATAAATCATCTGCTTCTAAAAAATCCGGTAAACGTTATTAATGGAACCGTAGTCTCTGACAAACTTGTTATTCTAGATGTATTTAACTGCTATTTTACTAATATTGCAAGAAGTCTTGAATCATGTCCTGTCCAACAGCTTTGTAATAATCGTTATTTTCAATTCGAAAAGAAATTGTTTTGTTTAAGAGCCAATTACTTTCTTGGAGGTGTTAAGAGCCATATGTGTCTTGAAAAATTCCTTTTCGTTTGGAGCTGACAAAATTTCAAATCTGCTTCTTAAAAAAATTCATACTTATTGTATTATTGGATCATATATGGTATTTCGAATCGTTGCGTTTTTGAAAGTGTATTTCCAGACGAGCTTAAGTGCGCTGATTTTACACCATTATTCAAAAAAGGTTCTGATGCTGAAATGTTCAACTATAGGTCCATCTCTCCTCTTCCGATTATAATTAAAATATATGAAAAAAATTTTAAAAATCGGATGGTAATTTTTTTTTTTTTTAAACTGAATTTTTTTGTCCTATCCAATTTGGCTTTCGTAAAGGAAAATCATCGGAAGATGCCATTCAACAGTTTTTTTTCCAAATTATGTCAAACCTCAACGGTAAAAAGCACACGGTTGGTTTATTTTTTGACATCACCAAGGTTTTTGACATGATCAATCATGTTGTTTTGTTATGGAAAATGGAAAAAGCACAACGAGTGAAAATAGTTGATGTAAGAAGTTCAATAAATTTTCTCAATTTGGGTGTTCCCAAGGTTGTATTTTGGGACCAATTTTGTTTCTAACCTACATTAATTCCCATTTAGAACCAGTGCTCCAACTGGTTTCGCTGATGATGTGGGATTTTCTTATGCCCTAATGGTCTATTGGACCTGCAGTCTGACTTAAATTGGGATCTGCAAGCTGTTGAATTGTACCTGCGCTGTTGATAGTTCATCTCTCACCTTCTGTAGGGATCTGAGTTGTTGTAGTAAAATGCTTTTTTAATTTCTCAATCAAAATAGACAAATTCAAATACTTGGGATTAACTATAGATTCTAGAATGTGTTTCTCGAATCACACCGAATCTTTGAGCAAGTATCTCCGTAGCACCCTCCGTCATTTCTATTATTTGCAAAATAAATATACAATATTGCGGAATCTTTCATTCCAAGCTTCAATGTGGAATAACTTATTTGGGGAGTGCTTACATGAATAAGATTAAACCTCTCTGAACCTTGCAGAAATATATTCGTATTCTAAGAAAAATATGTCGTAAACGTTTTATATTTCCTAGTTTCTCATTGTTTTTTGACCTAAAAATCCTTCTAGTTGGCTACTTATGTTGCTTCAAGGTATTAAAGGCATTTTTTATGCAATCAGGAAATCGCAATTTTTGATTGATATGACTACCCAATTTCCGCACTATGGCATTTCGTAATTTTTACTCTGTGTCATCGTGTCGACTTTTCAATTCGCTTTTCCACAATCAATAAGCGCATTGACTCAATGGGCACTGCTTCCATACGCTCATATAAACACCAATGAAATGTTCAATGCGGTTTGAAGTGGTGTTTATATGAGCGTATTGAAGCAATGCGCATTGAGTCAATGCGCTTTAGGCTGGCATATAAACCAGGTACGTGTTCCATTCAGTTCATTTAGTTCAGTAGTTCAGTTGGATCATCACATCAGTTAGAAGGAACAAAAAAGAGAATGAGTGAAAGGATGAGATGTGTGAACTATGAAATGTTAAGATGGAAATAGACGATACACAAAAGGATTTGCGAATACACACCAAATAATTTCCATACAATCTGCTTTATTCGACAGCGGTTGTACACTCTATACTAGAGCATGCGACCATACAATGTCGGTACAACTGTCTGTTGTGTGGCAACACATAATGCAATTGTTGTATACAACGCCAAATCTGTCCACCCGTGCGTTGGTACAACGATTTTATCGTGTAACTTATTTTCACCGGCAAGTTCTTTTTGTTAGAGTATTTCGTTTAAAATTGGTAAGATTAATGGATCTAATTACGAAATTTCATATATTTGGACCCGTTCAATGCCACATGTATACCATAGAATGGCAAAAAAGAGGGTTACCTCACGCCCATATTTTAATATGGCTTACAAACAAAATTCATTCAAATGAAATTCATTCACTCATATCTGCAGAATTTCCAGATCAAAAACAAAAAGATACAAAAGACAAAACACTATTTGAAATTATGTGGTTCATTCAATTACAATTCTCCTTGCATGACAGAATAGATGTTCCAAGAGATTCCCTAAAAAATTTATTTGTGAACCTCAGATTGGTGCGGATGGATATCCTTCTTATAGGCGAAGAAAACCTGAAGTCGGTGGTTTTCAAACGAGAATAGGGCAGCACGAATTTGATAACAGGTGGATTGTACCTTACTGTCCTATTTTATCTAAAACATTTAATGCTCATATAAACGTAAAATTTTGTAATTCCGTTAAATCTATCAAATACGTATGCAAGTATGTGAACAAGGGATCCGATGCTGCTATGTATGCTCTTCAAGATACAACCGTCCACAATGAAGTTACGCAATGGGTCGATATATAAGCAGTAATGAAGCTTTCTGGAGAATCTTCGGTTTTGCTATTCATGATAGATATCCGACCGTGCAACACCTAGCTGTCCATTTGGAAAATGGTCAGAGGGCCTATTTCACAAGAGATAACGTCGCAAGACAAGCGCAATTTTCAAGAGAAACAACACTGACAGATTTCTTGAAACTATGTCAACAAGACTCTTTTGCTAGAACATTATTGTATAATCAGTTGCCATCACATTATACATGGAACAGCAAGCAATGGAGTCGGAGAAAAAGGGGCAAAGCCGTTGAATGCCATCCGGGCATTAAATACAATACTGCTATTAGAAGAGTTTACACTGTCCATCCCAGGCAACATGAATGCTTTTTTTACGACTACTTCTTCATGAAGTTACAGGTTCTACCACATCCGCATCTCTGCGAACTATAAATTATTATGTTTTCTATGTTTTGTGAGACTTACCGAGAGGCTTGATTTAAGCGAGGATTACTTGAAGATGACAGGCAGTGGGAAGCATTTTTGTTAGAGGCAATACCATTGCAGACAACAAAAAAAACTTAGGTGCCTTCTTGCAATCCTACTTTGGCATTATGGATGAAATTTAAAGATGATTTGGCAGAAGATTTTAGATACCAAGTTCAAATTCAAAATTCTGAAATGGAAATTGGCTTTTCGGATCAAATTTATAATTTAGCTTTACTCGATATCGAAGATAAAATAATTTCCCTGGGTGGTGAAAACCTACATTCTTTTGGTCTTCCTAATACCAAAAGAAATGAATTTAATACTTTATGTACTGAGATCTTACGTGAGACCTCGTATTACATAAACTGCCAACTATATTCAGGAATATGAACCAAAATTGTTACCAGATCAATAGCATACCTATTCTGTCGTGCTAAATCAAGTTACAAAACAAATGGGTGGCATATATTTTCTTGATGCACAGGGAAAACGTTTGTAACACAGCTTCTGCTTGCTAAGCTACAACAGCAAAAAGAAATAGCGCTAGCTGTGACATTATGTGGCATTTCTGCTACATTACTTCCTGGAGGTCGCACGGCTCATTCTGTTTTCAAACTTCTATTAAACCTAAGCGCTAATGATTTACTATGCCTGTGTGTAATATAAGTAAGACATCTGGGATGGCTGAAATTATTAAAAGGTGTAAACTTATTGTTTGGGATAAATGTACAATGGCTCATAAAAAAACATTAGAAACCATTGACCGAACACTGCAAGACATATTAAATTGTAAATTTTTGATGGGAGACTTTCGACAGACGCTTCCAGTCATTCCAAAAGGAACCAAAGCAGATGAGATCCAAGCTTGCCTTAAGTCTTCTTACCTTTGGAGTCATGTTAAAACCATGAAGCTTTCCACAAACATACAAGCACGTCTTCATGGCGATACACTATCTAGTGAGTTTGCGAAAAAATTAACTGGATTGGGAGAAGAAAAATTAAGTGCTGCTATTGATGGCAGTTTGAAACCTGATCAGGTCAGTACAGAGGTTGATTCGATCAATGACCTGATTAAAAAGGTTTTTCCAAATCTACAACAAAATTACATTAATCATAGATGGTTATGCGAAAGAGCACTTCTCGCACCAAAAAATATCACTCATCAACAATCAACTTCTGGGGATAATACCTGGGGACTTCCAAACATATAAATCGATTGATACTATGGTGGTTCTATCGGAAGTTGTGAACTATCCAACCGAGTTTGTAAATTCTTTAGAACCACCGGGCTTACCTCCACACAAATTTCAGCTCAAAATTGGAGCTCCTATTATGCTTCTGCGAAATTTAGACTAACCTCGGATTTGTAATTGAACAAGACTTGTGGTTAAGAGACTATTATCTCATGTTATTGATGCTACCATAATTACTGGATGTGGCTATGAGGAAGATGTCATTTTACCACTCATACCACTTATACCTTTTGATACCACGTTCAAATTCAAAAGGATACAATTTCCTATTCGGCTAAGTTTCGCAACTTCAATAAATACATAAATCCCAAGGGCAAACTTTAGCTGTTGCTGGTTTGCAATTGGAGGAATCTTGCTTTGCCCATGGCCAATTATACGTCAACAGAATCTTTTTGTCTTCACAAAAGACGGAAAAACACGTAATATTATTTACCATGAAATTTTTTCAATGTAAAAATTATTCGTAAATTTAAATTTTAATTTTGCATTAAACAATTGAGCATATTCTTCCTTTGTACTTAAAATGTTGAAATATTTGTATTTTTTTATTCTTTCTCCAAGTGTCTGCCTTATATATTCGTTGTTGTAGTCTGAAATGAGAACTTAGAACTTTGCATTTACGCACAATCATTATTTTATTTATATATAGAAAAAACAAATAAAACAAAACTGAAATATTATTTGATCACTTAATTACATATTCACATATGGATTCTGAAAATATACCATATGTGTATATACATATGTGTATTCAATTTGAGAAAACAAAATATTATTTTACCCATAAGTACGTACTTCATGCACATATGTATGCATCTATTAGAGGGTACATCCAGCTAGTATACAATAAATTGTTAAGCTTCTTACTGACATATGAGTTTCTTTTACTGGGTCACCCCACACAAAATTCAATTTTGATTTTAAAAGAGTGTTATTTACAAAAAATGATGTTCAACACTATTTAAATACTTGTATACGGGTATTTGTTATTTGTATGTGCTATACAGAATTTAATTATTATTTCAATACTTATATTTATGTTTATTATGTTTATTTTATATTTGTACGCACATAAGTATATTATTGTAGTATTGTCTGGAATTTGTTCAATGAATTGTTAACCTAAAGAAATGATGTTTTATGAATTGTATAAGAAATAAATCATTGTCTATTTATCTATCTATCTATCTTTCAACAGTCGAGCAATACATTCATTTTCATTGACTTTCTTCAGGGCGCTTTGTTCACAGACGGTCAGATTACTTATAGTGAGGACTTTTTGAGACAACACCATATGTCTCTTCATGGTTCATCAATATTCGGTCAAATAGTAGACTGACTTGCCTTCCATTGAAAATCATTGCTCTTGTTATCAGGAAATTGTAATCAGTCTTGATCAGCTTGGGGATAGACAGGACATACAACAACACGATGTCGTTTATAAAAATTGATGGGATCCCATACTACATTTGCATAAGACAGCGTCTCGAGTTCGTTACACATACTCTTGATCTCTTATCAGTATAGAAGATTCGTAATGACGATGCCACTCCTTGCCATTTGGCACGCTTACTACTACTTCGATGATTTCTTCTTTCATAATCATGATCTCGTTGATTGCATCTTGTTCGAATCTAGCCTTGCTGGATGCTGCTACTTGGTTTTTGTAACTTTCGATGACTCAGTTGATTTTCCTTGTTATTTTCCTCACTTATTGAAAGAACCCTCTCGTTGATGCTGTAATGCTGGTGGTTGCCTTCAATCAAGTTCTGTTCACTTCGTAGCACTTTATCCCAGTCCGTTGCGTCTGGGTTTGCAGTCAACCATTTCCAGGCTGAGCCGATCCTGTTGATGGATATCGTCCTCCTCATCGGTGGTCCTGAAGTACATGGGTAAAATCAAGGTTAGTTTCATCTTGTGGAATTGCCCTTGGTTCGCAAGCTTAAACATTAAATTGAAACAAACTTTTTCATAAAATACGCTCAGTGGTGTAGTTTAAATAAAAATTTAAATTAAGAACAAATAATAAGAGGAAGAACCATTTACCACATGCCTACAGAAATAAGTGAGCTTCTTTTACGCCTCCGTTCAGCTTATATAATTTTTTGAAGGACCGTTAAAAGTAATTGGCTTTTTGTGTGACATAAGTTGGCTGAGGTCATCTTCCACTTGTGCGCACCGCCTAAGGAGAGAAATTTCTCTACAGTGTTGTCGGGCGAGGTCCATGTCACTGTACAGCTCGTAGAATTCATCTTCCCCTCTTCGATACGAAAAATCACTCGAAGAATTTTTATTTTAAAACTGTCAAGGATATCTTCATCCACCTTCGCTAACATTCATGCTACACCATAAAGCAGGACTCGGAGGATGAGGGTCTTATATGGAGCCTTCCTAGTATTTATTGACAAGGCCTTATTACTCATTAGCCTTCTTAGGCCGAAGAAACAGAGATTGGCAGGTATAACTCTTCGTTTGATTTCTGATGAGATGGCACTATAGCACAATAGCAGAGCCGAGATATACAAAATAACATACTACATCAAAGTTAAAGCTGTCTATAGTAACGTTCGATCGATTCGATGTTGTATGTCCCTTCTTGTTGACAGCATGTACCCACTTTTACTCTCATTCACGACTTAACCGATTTTTGCCGCTTCAATTCCAATACTTGCGAGCTCACCAGTGACGGCTTGCTGGATTCTACTTATTATGTCATCAGTGTATGCCAGTGTATTCTTACCGAGCAGCGAGCTTTCTCCATCGTCATGCAGCAATCTACCTAGACATGGCTCTGTATAGCTCGGTTCTGCAGATGCTGTCATATGCGGCCTTAAAATCAATAATTAGGTGATTCGTATCGATTTGGACTTCATGGATTTTTTCTGCCATAGGGCGTACATTTGGTCGATTTGGCGGCCCTGAAAGCGGGGAAACAAATCGTTGATAAATAGATTTCAGAGTTCACCCAAGACGCCAGTCATCTCCCACTGACTTAAATAGCTCGGCTGGTTGGACGTCCGACCCAGCTGCGTTGGACTTTGGATATTGCTGTCTTCAGTTCATTTTGGTATGCTTGCCTGCATTCTTCATCAAAGAATGGGTCTTATGATCTTGGTATCGATGCCACTGCTCCTCAGTACTTAATGTTGGCTGCACTGGACATGTGGACAAATAAAGGAATGAGTAATTGGAAAATACTCTGGTTTGTTGCAATTGCAACTGTTCACAGTTAAACAGTGGTCCGAGTCCTATATTCAGCACTCGAAACGTGCGGAAATCTGTAATACTTGCGTCGGTCCCAACATAATCAATTTGATTGACGGTTTGACGATTGCCTGCTCCTTTTAAAATAAACATTGCTTGGCACTCATTGATTATCGAGCTTTTTTAATACTAAATGACGCAACTAATGCAAGTTAACCTGAGATCACCATATATTTCGTCACAAGGTATAACGATTAAGAGGAGTTCCTACGTAAAGACATAAAGAAAGCCCTAACGAAGTAGTAGCGACTTCTTCATTACGTCTAAATCCAAAACACACATTTTGTTACTCACTCTCACATCATATCTCAAGAGCCATTAACTGATTTTCAAGATTGATGATTACACTTATGGTAGTGAAACATCTCCCAATACCCCACACACCATAGAGTGTTGAAGAAAAACAAAGGTCACCCATTTCTCAACGTCCTCTGTAATTTATGGCGTGTCATAAACAAAACCAAACAAAGTGAAAAAATCGATCGAAAAATGGATCGGCGAAATGCAAATCGATTTCAATCATCCCAAACACCACACACTTGCAGCGGCACTTATGTCACAGCACACCCATTAAACACAATACAAAACATCAATTCTCGTATCATCAGCGGGGTGTAAAAACGTCTAATAACCTGCCCTCTCGATACGCGCCACCAATACGTAATTCACCGAGCAGTTTCCCGGCAATGGAAGTTCGAAAACGGAAGTTCCTTCTTCGCGCTACCAGTGCAAGTACGAGTATTTATGGCGATTTTAATGTTCACCCTCTAAGAAGGTGTTTCGTATTCATCGCGAATCATAACAGAGCTCGTTAAGGCAGAGCATCTTTCGCCTTAGATGTTCACCCAGCGGATGTTTATTATTGCACCCCCTATAGTATATTGGCTGCGTGATGTTGAATTTCCAATCAGTCGTCCGTTTTATTGTTTCGAATATTATTACTCGCAAAACGCCGACTTGAGATGAGGCCTCGAAAAGCTGTTTTATCAACTCAAGAGTCAATGCGAGTCGAGGGCTAGCTAAGATAAAAATCTGTGCCACCAGAGTTGGGGTCGGAGTCGGAGACGAAGTCCTTGCTGTAGCCGGATGTCTATGGCGTGACTCCCTTGAGGGTGCGTGAAAAAATCACAATAAATTTGATACACAAAAACGGACCTCGTTTACATTCATTTGCACGCTTATACTCTGCCACACAAGTGCGAGATTATGTTTTTCCACGCGAATTTCTCGAATCTCTTTATTTGGCTCTTATTTTTTTCTTTTTCCGTTTTTTTTTTTTGTTTCGCACATCCTCTAAATTCTGTCGTAGTCGCTATCTGAAGGTACATCCGTTCCCTAAGGCAACATTTTTTCTTTCCTTTGTTTTGCGATTTTAAGTATTGATTTCCTGGTGATAAATCGATTTGACTCTGTCCCTAGTGTTCGAGGAAAGGGATGTGGATGTCGTTGATCGAAACCATTTACGCTTTGAAAAATTGAAAAACCAAAAATGGAAAAAATGGGATGGAATAACTTAATTGATTCCAATGGGAGAGGGGGTGAATTTTCGCTTTGAAAAATTGCTTAAAGGCGAATACATAAGAGCGGGATATACCACTATTGAAGCCTAGAGATATAAGACGTTGCAAACAGTTTAAGGCTATTTGAGTAATTCCTTCAACATTTTTGGGGGATATGTTTAAAAAGTGCATACCAGGTAAACTTATTTATTTTTACCATTTAAGACACTATATTCTGATATAGACAAAGATAACATTTAAAAGGCTTCTCGAGTTAGCTCGACCCATAGCTAACTGCTTCCAATTCTGCACACTAAATGATCTCTTTCCAACTACGGTGAGTTTTGCTATCTAGTGTTGTCTTTGTGGAGTGAACAGCGTATATAAGTGTATTAGTTATCTAAGAAGCTGGATGCGAAATCCCTTCGCTATATCAGCTTATAAGGTACATCATTGTTTTTGTTGTAATATTAACACAGGCCTATATTTTCTAAAATGCAAGCTCTGTTATTGCCTGAAGTAAGAATTAATCTGTACACCTTATTTCAAAAACCCTGAACACATGTTATAAGTTGCTATGTCATTTAGCCAAATTGGCCGATAAAATAAAAATCATAAGATCATATGCAGCTGCGATCCAGAAGAAACCGACATCTGACTTTGTTGCACCGGACGGAAGACTTGCAGAGTCAACTACAAGTATTAAAGTGTTCTGTGTCTGCATTAACACGTCGTAGTCGTTCGCGCTCCAGTTCGAAACGTCAGAATGGACATCGTGGTCGCAGCAGATCAATTAATAATCGGGAAAACTATTGCTGGTACCACAATCAGTTCAAATTACTTTTTTGACAATGCATGAAAAGGGCATGACAACTAAATGGCCTGTCACTTGAAGTGGCAGTTGACAGCAGCCTACAAATTTTCGGCTTATTCATTACGGAGCCTTTAAAAAAAATTAAATTCCTTATCGACACAGGTGCCGATATATCCGTGCATACGGCAACAATACAACAAAACTGCAAAAGCCAACCTGCAATTATTTATACGCTGCCACTTACACTACTTCAAGATACTTGTGGATCTTAGGAACAAAAGGCTAATCAACACCTCAACATCCATCAAATCTTTTGGTAATTTGAAACGCACGAGGTCGATTCAGCTTACAAGTGTATATCGCTTCTTTTAGAATTAAAAGAAAATCTGACAACCTTAGACAGGTGCTCATTCAAGGTCCGATTGAATCGCTCGACGTTGTCCTTGTCTTCGTTATTGCCAGATATTATCACACTTCCTGGAAGACTTTTGATTCAAAGTTTCGCCCTTGATCAGAGTGTTACTCAATTGAGACCCAAAATCTGCTCACCCAGTTGTTGACTATCTCTTCTGCTATGGTCTTACCCACTTGATTTGGGATGGCAAACACTTCCGACCACTTACTGAATATAATCCATGACCACGAAGGTGTATCGGTTGCCATTAAAGGTTTCGGGAAACGGCCCAGCGATGTCGATGGCTATTCATTCGAATGGTGCTCCGTTTGTATTTCAGTCGTCCCTGTGGCTTTACTTTTGGGCCTTTGGTAACCTAGCCGCACAAATTATGCACTTTTTTTACCAATTCTCGACATCTTGTTTAGCGCTTAGCCAATAGAAACGGTACCGTGAAATAACGCCAATCGAATTCCAAAATTCAGCCCTATTTCACTTTTCATTGTTTTTAATATTGCTTTAATATAAATCAATTGCCGTCATATCATGCTAAAAATGATTAAAATAAACGGTAACACTTTATGAAAGCGAAATAAAGCCGAATTTAGGAATTCGAAATAGAAACCTTCCCTTACCCTTTCCCACGTCTTGTTTATTCCCAAATACCTTCCTGAGATTCCGTCATGTTTTTCATGGAGTATTTGGCTGACTCTGGACCGTAGCACGATTCGCTGCATACGAGATATTGTTTCATCTACACTTTCACATTTTCTCTTCAGCAAACCATCTTGCACACAAAGCGAGTCCCATTGTGTCCAGTATGCCTTCTGATTTTGGCTTCGGTCTGATACCTGCTGCCAGCAGGTCTTTCTTCGTGTTCCTTCCAGGCCAATACTGGTTCAATGTCATTATCTGCCTGTTGGGAGGAACGGATTTAGTCTAGGCTCCAACCCTCTACTAGTTCAGTCCTGATCATTGGAATTGCCGCCTGTTCTTTCGCTTGCTTACCAGTAACTACTTCTGCTAAGAGACTTTCACTGCATTCTTTTGCCTGCGAGACTTGGGTAATTGCCCTGGGCGCGCCGTCTCCTGCTACCGACTTCTGCCCCGCGAAGTGAGCATTTCCCGACTGATGGCTTCGGGAATTTTGACCGGCTTCTTGGTAACCGTTTTTGAAAGTTTTTTCCAGGAATGAATGATTGCTGTTGTTTATGTTTTAATATAAGATCATTGCTTTAAAATTGGAATAATTTCTGTTTAAGTATAAGTCACTTTGTAAATGCGTTAAAAATAATTGTGTTCTTTGAAACAAACATTGAAGATGAAGAAAAGGGTTTCTATAAAATAAATGGTTTAGAGGCGGAAGTTCTAAACCGAAACAAAAGTAGAGGTGGACTAATCTTGATGTTTATTCGAAATAACTTAAGCTAAGACGTATGCCTTCGCAAGCTGTATCATACGAAAATATAAACATTAGCTTCACGGAGGGAAGTATAACAACTTACGTCATTGGTATATACAGACCTCCAGGTTTTAGTAAAAAGACGTTTATTGAAGAATAGGAGAATAATCTGCGTCAATAACGAAAAAATGCAGAAATGATCGCAATGGGAGACATAAACATTAACATTCGAGATTTCAACTCAAACTATGTCAAAGATTATCTGGAGATGTTAGAGTCATTTAGACTTATAAACGTTGTCACAGAATTTACAAGGGTGGAACCAGATAATGGAACTAAGTCTGTATTTGATCACATCATAGTAAGCAAAGCTGATAATCAAATGAATTCTTTAGTGATCGAAAGTGATATCAGTGACCATTGTGCAAATCTTTACTCCACAGGTGTTAAAACAACATCAGGTGGTGAAGTTGTTAACACTACACGTATAAGCGACGCAAAAGTTAACTAGCACATTTGTGCAACAAACTGGGATGAGGTACTTAACGAAGACGATGATGAGGCTCTCTATAAAAAGCAATCCCAGAAATTAAAAGACATTTATAAAAGATCATCGTACATGGAACCAATTGACCGTGAAAGAAAAAATAACCCCTGGTTGACACCTAACCTAATTGCCGAATGCAGGCAAAAAGATAGACCCTACCGAAGGTGGAAAAATAATAGCTTAAACAAAAGTTAAGGGGTTGAGTACAAAATTTTCCGAAAGAAACTTAACAAAATTGTAGCAGCACAGAAATCAAATTTCTATAAAAACCAATTCATTAAATTTAAAACTAATTCGCGATTGGGGACTAATTGGGATTTAATAATCCAAATACTCGGTACAAAAAAAATTAAATACATATTGACGGAACCATGGTAAAAAATTTTCCAACAGAAATGATCAGTGAACTACCTAATGAATGTGCACAACTCTTTTCGACTCAGATCTCAAATATAGTTCATAGTTGTAGTTCAATTACATCTATTAATGAAAATGTAATAGTAGGCAACGCAATCTTTGCAAATCCCACAAATATCTATGAGATGCATGGCATCATAAGTTCATTAGGAATTGATAAATCGCCAGGAATTGACGGAATTCGAGCAATTGATATGAAAAGATATGTAAGGAGTTTTCCAATAAGGACTTGACAACTTTGAATGTAATTTGTGAACGCACTTTTTCACTAATCATCAATCTGTCCCTGTCAATTTATTCAGTAAACTCAACATTTGCATCAAACGAGCAACGTCTGCAAATTATAAAAATTTTCTACCGAAATTCGGAGTCGGTGACTGCAACTTTAACTCCAATTTTCGGTCGTAATTCTCGCCCTAGTAGACAGGCAATAACAAGTTTAGTGCAAAAATTTGAGTCTACATATTCGATCCAAATCAGTCAATTACACGGCGTTCTCAAGAATTGGGCATCGCTCAGACCACATTATGGCGTATTTTGCGTAAGGATCTTGGTTTACACCCATACAAGATCAAGTTGACTCAAGAATTGAAGCCGATGGACCATTTGAAGCGACGTACGTTCTCCGATTGGGTGAAGATGATGAATTGATGATGATGCGCTAAGATGATGAATTTCATCGCAAAATCGTCTGCAGTGACGAAGCTCATTTTTGGCTCAATGGGTTCGTCAATAAGCAAAATATGCCTTATTCGTCGGGTGAAAATCCACATGTGCTTCATGAATCACCACTTCATCCACAAAAAATAACAGTTTGGTGCGGTTTGCATGCCGGCGGCGTTATTGGGCCATATTTTGTCGTCGACGATAATGATCGTCACGTTACTGTGAATATTCAGCGTTATCGCGCCATGATCACCGATTATTTTTGGCCCGAATTGGAAGATATGGACTTGGACGACATGAGGTTTCAACAGGATGATGCCACAAGCCATACAGCACACGCTACAATCGATTTATTGAAGAGTAAGTATGGTGAGCGTGTTATCTCGAGAAATGGGCCAGTCGATTGGCCGCCTCGTTCGTGCGATTTAACGCCACTTGACTATTTTCTGTGGGGCTACGTTAAGTCATTGGTTTATGCCAACACGCCGACGACGTTGGAAGAGCTTAAAGCCAACATTGAACGCGAAATAGCAGCCGCTTCGGCCGAAATGTGTGGCCGAATCGTTAAAAATTGGGTCCAACGAATCGACCCCTGCAAACGTGCCCGCGGTGGCCATATGAACGAAGTCGAGTTCCATTCATAAATGTTTTGATTGCACTTCAAGACGATAATAAAGTTTTTGAAATATCTCAAATGGTTTGCGTTTGATTTAAAAAAAAGTTGTCAAGTCCTTATTGGAAAACCCTATAGATGGGTCAAAACTGGGTCCGATTCTCTTCACCCTGTACAGTAATGAAATACTTAGCATCTTGAAGCATAGTATCCCATATGCTTTTGCGGATGATACAGCGATTGTTGTTTGTCACAGGTCTCTGGAAACAGCGACTAACATGATGGTTGTCCTACTACTCCAAACCATACTACTGAAGTTGTAGAAAACTTTAAATATCTGGGAGTCATCATCGACTCACATCTTATCTGGGACAATCATATCGACAAATTACGCTTGAGTTTGAAGAAGGCCTTATACGCACTAACACACCTGCGATACCATGCTACGATCCCTGTTTCAAGGCAAGTGTATTATGCCCTGGGTGAATCAAAGTTGCGGTATGGGACTCTAGCGTGGGGAAATATGGCTTCAACCCACATCTAAAAGCTGCAATAACTCCAAAACTCGGCGCTGAAGATAATAAATAATAGTAATACGCGACATGAGGAAAGAAGGTTTAATGTTCTTCAAGTCAAGCAAATATTTAAAATGACACTAATTCTGGAGTACTATGACGACAACCGTTTTATTCGACCGATCGACCATGAGATGAACACCAAACGATGAGCTCAGGGCATGCTTCGAGTGCCCAGAAACTACAACACTTATGGCAGATATCAATTGAAATACAACGTTCCTGCCTTAATCAACGAATTACCTCGAGAACTTACAACCATAACAAATCATAAAACTTTTTCTGGTTATTCATAATTTCTGTTTTAAATGCTAATATTAGTAATTAAATTAATAAATTAACCTTTGAATTTGAATCCGGATTAATGAATTATCATTCCTATAAAAGCTAAAAAATAAGCTTACTTCAAAATTAAATTTTGTTTATAAAATATGTACTCCTGCAGAAAACCCAATAAAGCTTCGCTGGAAACCAAATATTGTAACAACATTGAAATGTACATACATATTCCAAATAAATAAATAACATTTTTCTCTATTGTATCAAATTTATCATCGATTTCTTCGAACTTTTGCTGGAGAATGTCTCTTTCGGTCTTTCAGATTATTCTTTTGTTCATTCATTTTCTGCTGTTCTGTTGTTCTTCGAATTTTTGTTCAATGCGGTTGCTCTGTTCTTTCAGATTCGGCAAGAGGAGTTGCATCATCGCAGCCTTGTTCTCATTTCAAATTCCACTTTAAAACTGACTTGAATATCTTGTGAGGTGATGATATTTATACTACGAGTACTTTGATATTTTTGAAGAGCTTTCCATACATCTTTCCATTCGTTAAACGTTTAGATTCTTCGTTCTCAAATTGTTGAGTCTACTGCTATTTAAATATAGATGACGCTGTTTACATTCAAACGGATATCACAATATTGTTTTAAACATCATATACTGGAACGATTTTCCCTTCGTTGTCGTAACGTTTCTTAAGAGTTTTCCAAGCGCTCTGGTACCTAGTTTTAACTGGATATTGTAAGATGTTGGATGAGTTGGAGTGGTTCGCCTTCTAAATGTGTTTTCAAGTACTCCATCTTCTCAGCGATACCTTGTTGTGTATTATTTTTGTGAAAATGTCACAAAATGACTGCCACTCTAAATAGTTTCTTTTGAATATGGGGATTTTGAATTGAGGAAGTCGAACCTCTAGATTAGATGACGAATCCTTAGCCATTGTTATTTCCGACTTTTTTGAAGCCAATAGAAATAGCCAATTGTTTGTGTCTTCTTCAACCGCTTCATACATGTGTTCTGTTAGATATGAAGTCTTGTAATCCTCAGTTGTTGCATATTGGAGAGAAATTCTTCGGGCCGCTCAATTTCCATTGATTGCAGTATTGTTTGCTGATACTCATGAACTTGTTTGCTTTGGAGTAGTTGTTGAATGTTTGTTCGAAAGAATTTAAAAATGGTTTTATTTCTGGACTATATACGAGTATATACAAATTTTACAAAAATGAAATGTCTGGTCTTGAGTGACCACCACTCAGACGGTGATATTACATTTTTGATGTCTAGTGCATACTGCTGATTGCGTGGAAATTATGCTGTTCGCAACAGATTCGTTAAAACCATTTGCCGTTCGGTGGTTATTTGGACGAAAATGAGGAACAGACGCGAGTTGGTATTAAATAAAATCTGATCCTGCAGTTGGTGTATAAAGAGAATATCGGCGTATTCGTGACGTTTTTCCAATGATAGTAAACCCAGCAATTTGAGTCGGTCAGTATAGAGCGGAAGGATGTAGTCAACAGCCCATAAGAGCCTACGTAGAGCGACTGCTTCGATATGTATTGTAGAATATGGTTCTCATAGTAAGGGGACCATATATGCCTAGCATATTTGAGAAGTGACCTAACAAAAGTGATGTATAGGGATTTTGTCACGTAAGGGCCAGACAACTGTTTGGACCATCGTCTAATAAAGCCAAGTACGTAGTTAGCTCTGCTAATTACTGGTATGGAATCATAGCGAGTGCGGAAATTGAGTTTAGTATCACAGATAATGCCCAGTTTCTGCATTAAAGTGACCGAAGCTTGGGTTGATATATAGTAAGTTCGGTTAGGAAGTGTCAAACGCTTCCGGCAATATGAGATGGCTTGGCATTTCTTTATGTTGAGCTCGAGTAAGATTTTATCAAAGGCCTTGCTCTAAAGTCAGTGGTAATCACATCCACTTTTTTTCCCTTGCCCTAGGGTAAACAATGTACTAGAAACGAACTCAATAAGAAGGTTGGTAGTATTATAGTGAGTCTGCCTTTAAGAATTTCATGTTGGTTCGGTGCTCTATTTATCCTCTGCAATAAAAGAGCATTGCATCGTAAATGATGATGTCACACATCCTGAGAAGGCAGGATAACTTAGCAATAGGTCGGTAGTTGGTAATATTCTGTTCTAGTCTTTTTTTATGCATCCCTACATAAGCGCTTTTCCAGTGACGAGGAAGAATCCCCTGGGAGATCGAAAATCTGAAGATACTTACGAGCGGTGTTGGTGTTATTTCAATAGACATTAGTGGTGCCCAAGTGCAGTGACTCAAGAATTCGGGATTCGTGTTTTCAGTCTAGACTGAAAAGTATTTTATAAAGAAATTAGCGAAGTAATTGGCGATGGTTGTAGGATCAGATCACATATTGGAGATTTTGAGACAAGACGGATAGTTATCGGATTCCTTAGGGTGTGAAATGAGGGTAGATTGCATTCGGCTGAGATATCTTTTATAGCGAATATCACAAAGTTGGGAGAAGTGGTAGTGAGTTTGTAAGTAACTTCGATAGATTTAATGTAAACGTGCCATAACTTATTTCTCCTGTTGCGAAGTGCAAGTTCTTTGTTAAACCACGGAGGAGATGATGAAGGATTTCGCTTTCCTTGGTAAGGAACCGCTAGCGTAATACAGCGGAAGATCTTGCCATAGAAGAATATTCGAATTCAGTAAATTCAAAGTCAACTGTTACTAACTTTTTAACGAGTTGATGGTCAAAACGATCGTGAATTGCCAGGAGAACCTCTCGACCTATAGTAGAATTATCATTTTCACGTCCGTCATCACGCAACACTCTGAATTCCGGAGCAAACAGTTCTGAGTCTTTAATACTAGATATATTAGATTCGTTTCGGTCAAAGCAAAAATATTGATTTGCAAAATATTTATTGATGAGGTGGTTAGGAACGATGGTAGTTTTCAAAGCTGGAACGGGTTTTTTGCAGGTGTAAGATTTAGAAGAGACATGGAAAGCATATGAAGAAAGCTCGTTAGCAACGTCTGTGGGGAAGATGTTGAAGTTCTTGTGTAAATTCACGAAAATTTGTCGAGGCTCTTTAAGATCGGTGGGTAGTCCTTCTTGTTGGATTGAAACCATAATATTTGTTCAAGTTGAGATATCGATTCAAATAGAGTCACGGGAAATGTCAAAGCGGTCACTGTCACCGATATCGGCAGGTTTCTTAGTAAGATTTACAGTGAAGCACAGGGTCTAAAATTGGAGAAGCAGAAGCTTTATAGGCAATGGATGTGTTGAGCTTGTCAACCGACGAAGACGGGCAAGGGATATGGAAATGGACGAAAATCGGATAAGAGACGGAATTTGAAGACAATTTCGCAGCGGTTTTGCTTTTAGTATGAAGGGAATTGGGTGAGAGATTGAAAAATACGCGTTTTTGAAGACTAGATTTCTTGAAAAGATGAGTTTTGTGAGCGTTTATTGAATGAATAGAGGATGGAGGGGTGAACAATTGAGTCTGTGGAGAAAACGAGGGAAATGTTCCAACCTTAAAACTCCAGATAGAGTCACGATGAAAAGTCGAGGATTGTTTATTGGGCTCAGGATTGTGGTTGGGATTGCGGTTAGCAGTATACTTATGACTAGGCTTATTCTTAGGTTTAATACTGAACGGTAAACTGATAACATCAGGAAAGACAATAGCAAGATTGTGTAAGCACAATTAATAAATTGATCTAATTGTTACACACAATAAGCGAGAGCGGGATTGAAAATTGAGGCACTTCCAATTGGTTGGAAAGTCAGAACTGACCTTTTTCAAGTTTGGATATTCAAAAAATAAATGCCACAGAGTACCGTTCTGTTTCCGACACTCTTTTTAATTTTCACTAATGGCCTCTTTGCTGACGTCAGTACTCTCTGCTTTTCACATTCTTTGTTAGACTCATGTCTCTTCTGTTCGGCCGTAGAACGGAAACAGTTTACAAAGCCTGATATGAACTGTATAACTAATACAATACTAATACGAACGAACCCAGATCTATTGCTTCTAAAAGAAAATGCCACCTGCTGGGATTCAAAACCGTGCGATGAAACTTCTAGGTGACACCGATGTTACCTACTTAATTCATATCATCCAACACCCTTGTAATGTCGCTTGCCTTACTTTGTTCAAGTGATGAAACAAAATTTCCAGTAGCTTCTTTCAAACATTCAACCGTAACACCCGCCTCTCTATGGATGCTCATCAATTGCAGGTAAACTTTCAAACGTACTCTGAAATATATGCTGCCGAGCCTTTATTGCTTACTCATGACAACCTGCAAACATTCAAAACCAACGTACATGGGTATATATCTTTCTTTCTATCTTAACAATTTTCCTCCAAGACTGTGTGCATGCATATTAAGGCTGTTTATAATCCCTTGACAACTTATATCTAAGTAACATGTGCCACAAAATATTTATTCGCTATTTAATGTCTGCAATAATAACATAGTAGTTTGTTTTCCATCTAGTCCATATTCCATTGCATCATATTCAATTAATCTCAGATACATGGACAGGTCCGTTTGGCACTTGTCAACCCGAATTTTCCACAGTTGTATCAGCTCGTTATTGTGTGGATCAAACTTTAGAGAGTGACACGACTTTGTTGGCAAACTCTTAGGTTTCCCGGTATTTCACAAATTTGTTAAACATATCCGAAATCTCTCAAATCAGTTTTGGCTATTTACTCAGTTACATCAGTCAGACAGACAAATACCATATTGCTCCTTAAATTCAACGTTAACTTCCTCAAATTCGATAATTGTCGAATGAACGAAAACTGTCGCTCAATAATTTCAAATAATTTTTGAGTTCAAACACGTGCAGACCAATTCATTTAGAATTCAGTTAACCTTGACGGCATATAATCGTCCCATCCGACAGGACGAAACAGGATACCAGCTATCAATAGAATATCATTAGGAGAATCAATTCTATAGGCCGTATGGCGATTTCCTTGAATGAGAATATCGTAATTTTAGATTTTCATCCTTCGCTAATTGCCATTGATAAAACCGTTATTATTTGTTATCAAAATATCATCGTCATCCTTGGCTAGGTCCCCTTTGAATACGTGCTTCATTTCGTTCTTTCAGTGGGGGGTGGTCTTCCTATAACTCCAATACTACGTGTGGGTTTGTGTCATTTGTATCTGTATGGAGTAGGACGTCTATAGAGAGCATCAAGGAAAAAAAGTAATTTTCTTATTCTTCAATCTATTAAAGATATCGAAAACTGGGTGCGGTAAATTGCCTTTTCAATTGGGGCAGACACACATACGAATAAACATTTGTATACAGCGAGGTAGTTTAGGGCTAGAGCCATGGTTGAATGTCGGATGTCTATGCAGGGTGACTCTGTAACTCTGTGTATGTAAAATTGGAAAAAAGTAACTTCACTCGTCTCCACTCATAAGATGCTGGCATTCAATAGATGACCTATTTTAGTTTTCGAAAAATTGCAAAAGTACATAAGAGTCAAGAAAAACTTTTTCTAGTTATAAAGTTCGAATTCGTTTTGTATTTTTTTGTAGTTGATCTTGTTTTTGTAGTTGCTGTTGTTATTGTTGTTATGATAACAACCCGCCAGCCTTTCACAAGTGAAAAGAAACAGGACCAAATCAAATACACAACTATATGCAATATGGTATACTCTTATGTAGGTCTATGGTTTCATTAGAAAAACACAAAATAACGTTTGCATGGATGACTGTGCTCCCAAGCCTGGAGATGAGTGTGGGAACATGAAGGTGTTCCCTTTCGGAGGCTCTCCGCAATGATTTCTATTTTCATCCTTTTGTTGTTTATTTTTATAGTACGCCTTCGCATTAGGATGCTTCAAAATCAAATGAACTCGTCTCTTTTCGTATTTTTTTTATTTTTCCGTACTTACATAAATATTTCGTTAAAGGGACTTTCGAAGATATTATTTGGTCCTCCAAATGCTTAATGACCAAAAGCTTGACAATAAAGTATTCCGCATTGCGTAATGCTGGAACTCCAGAAATTGGAGGTTCTTAATCGAAATCATTGTGAGGACTGAGACGGAAAAGTCGAAAGCGATTTGCGTAATTGAATGTGGCCTTTTCACCTGCGACCCTCAATTATCACACCAAATGGTGCCATAAGAATCTAGACTTTCAACCATGGGAAAGGGTTACGAAATTGACTTGAGGTTGGTCTTTGGGCAGGTTTCATACGGGTGTATCTTTTTTTATTGCATTTATGACACTTTGACTGGTTGCAGCTTCTGTCATAACTTTTCTATTCTGCCGTTATTTTAGTAACTTTATTTAATTGATCATTCCCTTGCGTTAAAATCCTGATTGCTACTTCTGCTGAAAAACTCTCTAAACCGTAAATATGATATTATAGTTAAAACGACCCAAGAGATATTACCTTTAAGAAATCAGACAGACGGATTAGTCATATACGAGGTCTATAACCTTGACACAGTTGGATTGGGCTGCAGTCTGTAGATGGTGGCTTGCCTTTTTGTATGATTTTGTAAAAAAAAATTATGATTTGGTTTAATCCTCCTAGAAAGAATCACTAACTGGCGTCCAGATTCAAAAGACTGGAAAAAAATCCTTGGAAGTCAGCAAAGAAATATGGAAAACAGTGACCAAAAGATCGAAATCAACAAGCAACGTTCAGAGCAGTCAATAAGAGCTTAGTCAAGTGCTAACAAACAAGGAGAAGTTGACAAAAGTACGAAGAAGTGTTAACAATCAAAACGAATTTATTGGATCACAACAAAATCAACATTGTAAAACCTTTCCTTATGAAAACGAAAAACCGGGAATTAAGTTTCGACCACCCTCAATCTACACCAGGGATTCCCAAACTATTTTGGGCACCCTATTCCAAAATGAACTAAAACCTCAGACGGCCATAGCCAAATTACTTTAAAAATCCTATCGCTGGTTTTTTTCCTATTGATATAAAATACTTACCAATTTTAAAACTTGTGATCAAAATTTAACAAAATAAATAGACATAAAATCCAGGAAGTTTGGTTAATTACACTTGATGTGTAATTAATAATTATTAATACAAATTAAGTAAAAATACTTAAGTAAGTAATTACTTCTGAAAAAAACATTAAAATAATAAAGTAAAAAAAATATTAAAAATTCAGTGTGATGGACAAACCTGGTGACTTTCTATCAATCTAGCTAAGTCCGGTTCAATATTGGTGAGTTACAGCCTTAAATCTCTCCGTTCGTTGATTTTCAAACGATTTCTTTGTTTTGTCAAAATGTCTGTAACCACACCGAAGCCTTTTGCGACTAGGTATGATGATGGAAAAACGATAAGGTATTTTTCAACAATGCAGGATACTGTGTTTCAATGTTGCGTTGCAACCAGAACTTCTGATAGCCTTGGTTGAAATTCTGCTTAAGCTCCTCGTCTGATGGTAATCAACTCTTCTTGGATTATCACATTGGCTTCTTCCATGGTTGTAATATTGTACGGATTTATTATCCATTGAGGAATTTGTGAATTTAAGAGATCCTCAAACCTTTTAGTAAAATCCTTGTGTAATCCGTCCAAGTGAGTGACATATGATAAAATAACATCATCTTGAAGAATTTCTGGTAAATTTGACAAATGCGGAAACTGTGAATATTCTTTTCTGCTTAAATTTTGTTTATAAAGGATGAGTTTACACGCAAAGGTCGATATTATTGATTTTATTTTAATCTGTTTTAGTTAAGATCGCCGCCCTGCAGCTGCAAATTAACTTTGTTGAACATACCAAAGATATCAGTTAAGTAATAAATACCTGTTTTATAATAGTTCGGATTTTCTTTCAAATTCGGATCTTTTTCTTGTAAAAACTCCAACACAGATTTAAAAATAGCTGAAAATCTTGCTAAGCAAGAGCCTCTTACTAGCCAACGAACAGGTTCAAATCCTGCCCATAGCAAGTCAGTTTTCCATTTGTGTAATTGGAACTCAGACAGAACAATTCTGCGTGTGAAGGTATAACACTGACACTAAGATTTGGCTGTTGTAGAGTTTCAAGCACAGAAAAAAAAATAAAAAAAATACTGTGCATTAGACCTCGAATCACTCTAAGTGAAGAAAAATCTCTCCGTCCTATTCGGACCCCCCCCCACCCCCCCACCCACTGTATAGCGAATATCGAAACCAAACACACCTGAGTTTCAAACCAAAACAAAAACAATTTTCCTTTCTATTCCTTCTACCTTTCCGCCCACGCCAATGCAACAGTAAAAGGGTATCTAACCCCTTAGGCGCGCGTAAATTATATAAAAAAAAAAAACAAATAACCGAGAGTTCAAAGAACTGCTTCGAATCTTGTTGACAGCATTTATAACAGATTGTAAAGACTGATGCAATCTAGGACTCAGATTTTTTGTTACTAAATGCCGTCTATGAATCATGCAGTGAATGACCAGTACCTCAGGCAGTTGTCGCCTTAATTGGGCTATAAAACCACGATGACGACCAACCATAGATGGTGCACCATCAGTCACAACAGAAACAATGTTCTTCCATGGAATAGCTTTGTCAATAAAAAAATCATTCCACGGCCTGAAAAATCGATTTTACTCTGATATCAGTCTCTTGGCACATATTTTCTTCTTTAATATATGCAACATATCCTAACAACAAAGCTTCATTGCAGGGTAATGTAGACTCGTCCAACTGGAGAGAAAATCTGTTGGTCTGTAAGAAATCTCATACCATCTCGTCTATTTGTCTCTGAACGGTGTTATTGCTCAAAGGAATTCTCTTAATAATATCATGTGCGGGATTGTGCAATACATTGTTGATGACCTCCGTAATGGCTTGTAAAATAAGCTGCTCTCCAATTGTGTGGGGTTTCCCCGCCTTTCCTATTAGTAAATATATATTATAGGACGCTCGTAAACCATCGACGTCTTGCATAGATGTTGACGCAAACATCCATCTTATGGATGTCCTTTTTTCTAGTTTTTCTTTAAGTGCTTGAAAGAAGGACAAAGGCTTACTTTTTTTGTCAGCATAAGTGTTCCTCCAATTTTAAAGTCTTTATGGCATCAATACTGAATACTTTTTCATATATGAGACACATCTGCAAGTGTTGATTTGATAGAGATGAAATAAATCCAAACTTCAAGTAGTCCAAACTGTATTGTCTGCACTTTTTTTTCGTGTGTGCCATCATAAAACTGAACATTTATAATTTTAGGTAGCAACTTTTCTAAAGTAATTTCAAAAAATAGAAAAATATTAAAACGTTTTTTTGGTACTTACTCTGTTACTTTTTCATAAACTGCAAAAATGTGTGGTTACGCTATTAACGCTCGTAGGTAACTAAGGATTTTGTAAATTTTTTCAATCACTTTATTTTAATTTAATTTATTTAGCTTTGTAATCTCTTGAAATAAATTAGTAGATGAGTGTATTATCACTGATATTCAAATTCCAACGATCGTGTTAAATCTCATACAGAGCAAGCAGTATGGCTAGAGCACTGAGAAGGGGTGACGTCATATGATATTATCACAAAGACACCAACGAAATCATCGAGTTTGTCAAAGAAGACATCATATTCCTGACCAACTTACCTCAAGGAAGTTAATGCAGATACTTATTGTTATCTATTGTGGTTAAATAATACGACAGTTCAAATGAAGAACAGTTTAGACACAAGTTCAAGCGCTACAAGTCTTCAAGCTCTACCACCAGTTATGGTGAATATCGGGCGAAATAAGGACGTTGAACAGACCTCCAAATGGTCCACGGCCTTAGTCTTCTGAATATCGAACAGCATGGTAACCTGACAAAAAAATTCATAATTTCGACCTTCGCAGATGGTCTTTATGACGTTGATCTCTTTTGCATACATCTTACGAGTATATTGGAAAATCAGACTAGTCTAACTATTTAACGCTGGCAAGAGGAATTTGATAACATCAGCCTGGTATACGCTCACGATAACACAGAAGGAATAGACGTTTTAGATTATTTTAACGACAAATTAGGAAAGGATGAAGATTTTGACAGTAGAGTCAAAAAGCATAGCCTATGCAGCACCTCGTGTGAAAATCATGATAATTTAAGGTGGTGTCTGAAGATTCCTGACTGTCATTTCTATGTCCCTATAATAAGGGTTAGGTTAGGTAATAAAGTATGTGCTAGTCTCTAAGGGACAAGCGTACACAGAGATCTATTATGATTATTATTATTTTGCTTTGCTGACGTCCTCAACTTTTCCAAAGGTTTCTGAACCCCAAGGTTTTTGGCACGGCGTTTTTGGAAGCTAAGGCAGACACATAGCAAGTATGTTAAAGTCTCTATTTCTCCTTCGTTCTTAAAACTTCTACAATAATCTTGAAAAGAGACTCCTATTTTGTCGGCCATTCTGCCAATGGGGTAGAACAACTGTAGCGATACGGATATATGTATGTATGTTCTAGACGTAGTAGGTGCCTTCAATAATGTGCACTGCACACTGTATCCATTCTAAAATCTCTCACCAAGCTTGGCATAGAAGTTTTCGTCAGCAACTATTGTAGATCATGTAGAGTGCCGAGCTGACCACCGACGACACCGGTGCACTCGTGTGGTTTCGTGCAAAAAATAAACAAAAAACAAGCACATTCCAACCAACACTGTACCTTGCGCGCGAGTGCAGAATAAGAAAAAAAATATTATCTGTGAAAAAAGTGAAAAAAAAAGCGATAAATAAAATCACAGTGCGGGCATCACACATCTCCTGCCCCTGGTCCTAATGCTGTTCTTTGCACCCAGTCCTGCAGTTGCTGTATAGCTCCATCGTACGGCAAAAACAGTGAATGAGAGCATGTAACAACTGATGGATAACGGGCTGTGAGTGTGAAATTGGTTGGTGCACAGTTTCTTATTGTTATAAGAGCATAACACCTACAACAATTTGATTTACTAATTTAATAATTTATTTTATTTATTGTGTCATAATGTTTACAATATTTATAGTCATAATGCTCGTGTTACAGAGATTTGGTTGAAGCACCTTACTACTAAAATATTATTAAAAATGTTTGAAATAATATCACAGAATTTTATAAATTTGAAAGAAAAGCCACTAAGAACCTTCACTAAAATAAGTTCCATGCCCGATATCGTTGGAGGGAAAAGAGAAGTGGTTGAATAACTGGGATTGAAAGTACAAACTTTAAATACTATTTAATTAATAGTTCGGAAATAAATAAATAAATGTAAGACGTAGTGGCATTGCAGACAGCTGGCAACTGTCAAGTTGTAAGAAGGAGAGTGGTGGTAGCAGAATAAGAACAAAGAAACCGGTTATAGGTAGCTTGGAAATTGGTACAGTTGTCAATACCTAATTAAAGTTGTTCCAAAATGTTCATTCAGTCGCGAACATTCAAGCTGCAAAGTTGTTCAGCCGTCAGCAGCCGTATTTTTTCTAATCTTAATTTTAATAAAGTACATATGTATATTTTTAATATAACATAAAACAAAAATATGTACAGGCCCGCGGAAAGATGATAAAAACGGCCCAGTTGTTTCTCGAATCGATTATTATTAATACATATGAAGAATTAAAAACTGCGTTAGTGTCGGAATTTTCTCGAACATTTGAGAGTACAGAAATACGCAGCAAATTGAGCAAGAGAAAAAAATCGAACGAAGAAAGTTTTCATGAATATGTATTACAAACGAAGAAAATTGCTGCGTTGAGTATCGTTGAAACAAAATCCGTTATCAGATACACTGTCGACGGTTTATTTGTGAAAAGCAGATGCAGAAATGGAAACATTTAGTAAGCTCAAAAATTCACTGATTTTTGAAGACGTTATCTTTACCTTTCCCGACTTTAACAAGGACTTTTTCCTGACTACCGACGCAGCAGATTACGCAATTGGAGCCGTACTGCCTCAAGACAATAAGCCAATTACTTTTATTTCTCGAACTCTAAGTAAAGCGGAAGAACACTATGTTGCTAATGAGAAGGAGATGTTGGCTATAGTATGGGCTCTCAACTCACTAAGAAACTACCTGTACGGTCCTACCGAGCTAAAAATATTCACCAACCATCAACCCTTGACTTATGCTTTAAGCAGCAAAAATACCAACAATAAGATGAAACGTTGGAAGGCAATACTACGATCTGAGTTACAAACCTGGAAAATCCAATGTTGTTGCTGACGCACTGTCAAGACCACCTAAGAATAGTCAAATAAATTCCCTCACAGTAACCCAACATAGCGATGAAAGTTCTGGGCACGATCTCATACAAATTGTAGACGTACCCATAAACGTATTTAAGAACCAGATTTTCCTTCTCTTTGGAGACACCCCCGCATATGAGTTTCAGATTATCTTTCCCACCTATCACAGACACACTATTGTAGAACCAGAGTACTCCCCAGAGAAATTGATAGATATCTTTAGAAAATATTTAAATCCTTCAGTTACAAATGGACTCAAAACGGAGGAGAGGATTTTAGGCATGGTACAAGAAATATATCGAAAGCATTTCAGACAATATAAAATTCGTTTTGCTACGAAAATAGTCACTGACCTAACAGACCAGAATTGACAAGACGAAGAGATTATAAAAGAACATAACAGAGCTAATCGAAATTCCCGCGAGAACAAGACCCAGATTATTCAAAAAAATTTATTTTCCACATATGAAATCCAAAATAGAAAAAATCACGAAACAGTGTAAAATTTGTAAGGAACATAAGTACGATAGGCACCCGAAGAAACCCGAACTACAACCCACTCCTATTCCTGAATATGCCGGCCAGATAATACAGGTTGACATTTATTTTACCGATAAAAAATAATCCTAACTGCAATTGACAAGTTTTCTAAGTATGCCTTAGCCAAAATACTGCAATCAAGAGCCTCAGAATATCTTAAGCAACCTCTTAGGGAACTGATATTGGCTTTCGGGGTACCTCAAACAATAGTCACGGATAATGAAAAATCCTTGGCTTCTAATTCTATAACATTCATGCTAGAGAATATGTTCAACACTCAAGTTTTCAAAGCACCTCCCTACACAAGTTCAGTTAACGGTCAAGTGAAGAGATTTCACTCAACAATTTCAGAACTAATTCGCTGCCTTAAAACAGATAATATCCATAGTACATTCTCGGAATTACTAGACCGATCCATATATGAATACAATCGATCCATTCATTCAACCACAGGCAAAAAAACCCATAGACACATTTTTCGGTAGACAGCTACTAAACATCCCAGAACAACTTGAATGAGTAAGACAGGAAAACATCAATAAATTACGCGACAAACAACAAGCAGACTTAGAATACCGCAACGCAAAGAAACATCTAAAAACATATTCTATTGGAGAAATTATATACGTTAAAAACAATAAAAGAATAGGAAATAAATTAGATCCCAGATATAAAAAAGAAGGAGCAGCTCAGGATAAAAATACAACAGTTATAACTCAGTCAGGCAGAATCATTCACAAAAATCGTATAAAAAATTAAATCTCTTAATAGTACACTATTACCACTGTGCCATGGCGAGGCACAAATCTTGGATTACTCAAATTCTCAGCTAATAAAAATCAATACGGGTCGTGCAAAGTTACAAAACGGATCATTTAAGATCATACACTTGATCGACATTGAGACTTACAAGACAACACTAA
Source organism: Volucella bombylans (assembly GCA_949129095.1). NCBI lineage: Eukaryota > Metazoa > Arthropoda > Insecta > Diptera > Syrphidae > Volucella > Volucella bombylans. The sequence goes on along the minus strand of OX422140.1, from coordinate 147,399,651 downwards.
ACAACTTGGAAGCTACGCTAAAGACATCCATTTCTATATTCTTCTCCTTTGAAATATCCCGCATTAGAACTTACATAAATATCTAGACTTGGAATTAACAATAGAACGATCATTAGATTTTATAGGCTCTGCGTGGAAGTGGATAGCTGGAAACCCGGACCACCACGACTACGAAATCATTGCAGATAAAATTAATAATATTTTAACAAATAGTAATAATCAACAAAATTCAATAGATAAGATTAAAGAACTAACAGATATTACAAATAAAATTATTAATGTATTTAAGGAAAATGAACATAATAATAGTGAAATAATCATGAAAATTAAATGTAAACTAGACATAATTAAAGAAGAGATAGTCAATGCAGTTTACGTCATTCATTGGGCGCAGACATAATTAATTCATTTATCTTATTAAATACTGAAATAAACATAACCGAAACAATTTTAAAAGTAGAGAATATTCCATACATTAATGTAGATGAAGCTGAAATAAGAATTGCATCAAATGATAAAGATTTAATATAGATTTTAAGTATATTATTATTTAATATCACTATTTAGACCTGTTAAATTAAATAAAACAATAAATAAAATTAAATATGATTCGATATTAGAATATAATAAAGAAGTTTACGGCATTACAAACACATGTAAAACATAAAATAATCTTTCATGTTCCAGATGTAGAGGAAATAGCACCAGGAATCTTGCTTCTGAACCAATTTAATGGTCCAGTTCTCATCAACAACGATACTGTCATGCTCAAAGATACGTTCATTATCAAACACTTCAACACCACCATTGAAGTCAGGGGAAGAACAATTATGTCCAAAGAAGTCACAAGTCATCAACCCTTACCGGCAATACTACATCATATAAGCCAGATAAGATAGAGGAGGTACTGTCCCTCGAAATGATTAAAGAGCTGTACGTCAATCGCACTGAAGGAATCAAGCTACTTTAAACGAATCACAACATCAACTTATTCGTGAACATCATTTTAATGGTTACAGTCTAGGCTACCGCCACCTTCGCATACTAAATGACAAGAAATAAAGGTATGATCAAGGACAAATGTACTAACATCAACAGGCCATCGGCAACAATCATAGGCCTTCAAGACATCCCTCATCTGGTGACATCAACAACATCTCACGAGGACGTTCAAATTTAAGGGCGGAGGAGTTAACGCCAACAACATTCCAATTAACGTCAACAATATTCCATCATGCGCCCAATGCATCAAAAACATTCCATCATGCGCCCAACGCATGATACAGTTCCCACGAGCAACATCAGCTTCAAGCGTGATCAATTGCAACGAATTCTCTTCCCACGGACAGGTGAGACATCGACAGCAAGGAGACACCTGAACTATCAATGCACATTCGCTGCTGCCTTGGCATCTGGCTCCATTGGCATGCACCTAGGTTTAAGTTATGAATTCAATTTGTAAATTAGTTCTAAGTTAGCCGTGAAGGCATAATGTTCTGAAAAATAAATTTTTTTTAAATAAACTTAACTTTTAATTGTTTAATTTGTATTTAAAATGTGGGATTGCAAACAAAAAAAATATTTGGAAAGACTAAGAAATAAGAATAATGTATCAGTGTTAGTGTCAAATGTCAGTTCAATCAGCTGTTTGTTAAACTTCTCTCAATTTTATCTCGCTCATTTTGGATAATTTCATATAAACACCAGCATTTCTACGAGTATTGAACCAATGCGAATTGCTTCAACGCACATTGAGCTGTCGGATAAAGTGAGTATGTGTCGTCTTCCAGTCATTGAAGAAGTCTTGACTCTTCAAGAGTGGGAGAATGTTCGGTAAAATACCATAGCCCATCTTTTAATTTAACTTGATATAAAAAATGTAATGTAATTGAATTTATTGATAATAGATCTAGATATAAAGCATCTGCACAACACTAGTTACCTGAAACTGTCATAATTAGTAGGTACTTATTGTCATGCTATCCATTTTTATATACTAAATTGTTTCCTTTTATATTCATTCCCTTGTTAACCTCTAAATCACTAGCACGTAGCTCTAAAGTAATAAAGAAATAATCGTACAATCAAAAAGGCTTGATTGTTTCAATTTTTCACCCAATACGCTTCGCTAAGAATTACATCCCTAGTCTTTTAGACCATGATCTTCTTTTCTGCAGCTACAATATTAACTTCATCCACCACGCGCGCCGTCCCGCTGACTTTTTCGTATAAGGATTATCAATCCATAAATATTTATGCCCTTCAATCTGCTGCCTTATTTGTCTAATGGAGTTGTTGTCGTGTAAATACTGATCCAAATGTGAAACTGCATTATTTTCAAAAATAATTATCCAATTAGACAACCAATTTGTTCCTACTAAAGTGGAAATAACAGCTATCCTTGGTTTTCAATGTAAGTTCTTAATACCATTAAAGCTCGCAATAGGCTTTATAGTAAATGGAAGCGTAAATGATATGCCAAAAGAAACTTCTATGGTTCCAAACTAAATACATCTTTACCTCCGAAGCAACTTTGGAACAATCTACGTCAAATAGGTACGAGTATCTCTAGTAAGAAATGTAATGCTGAATCTCAGATTGATCCTGATCTTTTAAATAATTTTTTCCTTTAAATTATATCACAAGATTTTAATATTAATCTATCTGAAAGTCTAAATCAATTTGGCCTTAGCGCTAGTGCAGTGAGGCTAATTACCAGTTTTCTGTCTGACAGATTCCAGTGTGTTGTTACACGTGACTCTTCCTCAGCACTTGTGCCAGTAAATCTAGGTGTGCCGCAGGAATCAATTCTTGGTCCGATTCTCTTCTGTACGTTTGTCAATGACCTTCTTTATGTTTTTAAGCACTTCTCTGCCCACCTTTATGTAGATGATGTCCAGCTACATGCCGCAAAACCTATTAACTATAGGGTTTTCCAATAACGACTTGACAACTTTTTTTTTTAAATAAAACGCAAACCATTTGAGATATTTCAAAAACTTTATTATCGGCTTGAAGGACAATCAAAACATTTATTAATGGAACTCGACTTCGTTCATAAGGCCACCGCGGGCACGTTTGCAGCGGTTGATTCGTTGGACCCAATTTTTAAGGACTCGGCCACACATTTCGGCCGAAACGGCCGCTATTTCGCGTTCAATGTTGGCTCTGAGCTCTTCCAACGTCGTCGGCGTGTTGGCATAAACCAATGACTTAACGTAGCCCCACAGAAAATAGTCAGGCGGCGTTAAATCGCACGAACGAGGCGGCCAATCTACTGGCCCATTTCTTGAGATAACACGCTCACCATACTTACTCTTCAATAAATCGATTGTAGCGTGTGCTGTGTGGCATCATCCTGTTGAAACCACATGCCGTCCAAGTCCATATCTTCCAATTCGGGCCAAAAATAATCGGTGATCATGGCGCGATAACGCTGACCATTCACAGTAACGTGACGATCGTTATCGTCGACGAAAAAATATGGCCCAATAACGCCACCGGCATGCAAACCGCACCAACCAGTTAGTTTTTGTTGATGAAGTGGTGATTCATGAAGCACATGTGGCCGTGGGGTGGCCGTGGTGTAGTGGTAGTAGCAGACGCTTCTCACTCGGAGGGTCCAGGTTCGAATCCTGCCCATGGCAAAATCAGTTTTTCATTGTATATTTGAAACTCAGACAAAAAAATTCTGCGTGTGAAGGCATAACACTGACATGTAGATTTGGCTGTTATAAGAGTTTCAAGCAATGAAAAAAAATACTGGGAATTATACTCGAATCACTCTGAGTGAAGCAAAACTCTCCGTCCTATTCGGACTCCCACCCCTGGAGAGCAAACATAGAAACCAAACACACCTGAGTTTCAAGCCACTACACAAACAATTTTCCTTTCTCCTCCTTCTGTCTCTCCGCCCGCGCCCTGGCAACAGTAAAAGGGTATCCAACCCCTTAGGCGCGCGTAAATTATAAAAAAAAAAAAAAAAAAAAAACATGTGAATTTTCAGCCGACCAATAACGCATATTTTGCTTATTGACGAACCCATTGAGCCAAAAATGAGCTTCGTCACTGAAGATAATTTTGCGATGAAATTCATCATCTTGGCGCATTTTCTCCAGAACCCAATCGGAGAACGTACGTCGCTTCAAATGGTCCATCGGCTTCAATTCTTGAGTCAACTTGTTCTTGTATGGGTGTAAACCAAGATCCTTACGCAAAATACGCCATAATGTGGTCTGAGCGATGCCCAATTCTTGAGAACGCTGTGGAATTAACTGATTTGGATCGTTTGCTACAGACGCCTGAACCGCAGTGATATTTTTGATACTTCGACCAACCCATTGTCTCACTGACACGGCAACATCACGCAACGAATATGTAGACTCAAATTTTCACTTAGAGCACCTACTCTAATACAATTACAGCATCGTTACCTTAATTCATCCACTTTATTTTATATGCACGCTATCAAAGTATGGAACTCTCTGCCAATAACTATAAGAACTATTTCTAATGTAACACGCTTTAAATGTGCAGTCCTTCGCCATTTTTCTTCCCTTCGTTAGATCCCTTACACATTTCTGAAACAGTACTATAGAAGATGTATATCTTAATGTATCATAATAATTGTAATAAACAAATTGAATTGAATTGAATTGAAAGTTCGTCGGCAATCTCATTTAACGTGATCCCGTTGTATCCTGTGATCAAAACAAGACTCAGGGAATTCAGCCTTATGACTGCATTCAGATTAGTCTTATGCTTCTGAACTAGCTTGAAAGTCATGAGTCGACTCAGTGAGACTTGACACTCGTTACAAATGTAGATGCTTCGTCTGCTCCAGCAATTTTTCACGTCGATAAGACCAGAATTAAAATACATTCATCAAACCTACAGTGCTCGTTGCACCAAAGACCCCTTCTTTTTCAATGGAAGATGGCTTTGACAGTGTAGCCCCTGATATGAATATCATTGAGAAAAACATCCATCAGTGCATCCAGAGCACAACCAGGCCTACTACGCATAGGATATAATTGCTTTTAGCAAAGCAGTGTAAATCCAAAGGACCCTCTTCGGTGGCTGCCAGAAAGCCGACAGCACTTTGGAAGGTTTCGGTGTGACACGCTTAATCTAAGGAACCTTGTTATCCAGGATGACACCCGAATTTTTAGGAATACTTAGCTTCGTTGGAGAAACGGATGGTGATATATTTAAGTACTAGATAAATCAGACCAGTCGGCTTCCATTTTTTCACATAATCCAACAGACAGGACAGCTACCTCATGATGAATATTACATGAATATGACTGGACATGGAAGTCAGAGCTATGAATAGCGCTAAACAGTGAGTCGATCAACATGCAGGCCTTTTCGCAGGCAAGCCCTGTTTGGTCCTACCATCAGATATCGGCCGCCGTCTGCATCCGCAATCACAAAACTAGTCATACGTGTGCGCAGTGTTGCTGGCCGAATAACACATGTCGTCAAAAGTTGCATTTTCGAAAGCACCCTCAATATCAATGAAAATGACCAACACGTACTCTTTCCCATCTTTCCTATTAAATGCGTCTTCATTTCTTCTGATCAGATTCTGAAGCGCATTCTCGCAGGATCTTCCACGCTGGTAGACATATAGTATTGCACCTAATACAGAGGATGCATGAGCATAACAATTTAGCGCACCTAAAATTCGACCATTCTCTCCATGCTCGTTAACATTAAGGAGGTCTGAAGCTTTTATGGTTTTGGATGTAATAGTTAATCTTACTAGTGGAGCCGGGACCTCGGTATATATGGCAGTGCCAGACTGACAGTAAAGATTTTCTTCAGAATTGCCGGTTAGCCGATGGCAGATACCAGCTGCAGCATGTTGTGCTACTCAACTCACTTACAGCTTCGATGATATTAGTTGACTGTGAGCTTGTTCTGATTAGATTACATGGGAAGTGGGTCTCAATCATAAGACAGAGAGTCTCTGCTCTTAACTCAGTGTATGTGCTATAAGATCATCCAAGTGTTACCAGACTGGCTGATCTGCATCTTCACTTTTACCTGCAATTTTGCTACGATCTGTAAGGGTTCCAGTCTTTCGCAAATTAGACTATAGAAAGTTTTCTACTTTCCTTACATAGTCGCTCCAAATCACGTTTCATCTTGGAACGGGTATCTATACAATTGTATCCCAGCTGGACACGTTAGGTAAAAACACTTTGTTGCGGCATTTTCAGATTCTAAACAGCTTCTTTTACCTTTTGATTAGTTCAGAGATTAGAGAGATCATTTATGGACTTGGCGATCTCCTCCTTAAAACGTGTCCTCTTCAGCAAAGGCGAGACTTACCATTCGATCCTGAATTCCCTGATTATATGGGCTGACATGGAAGCCCCCGATAGTACTTCTCAACCGATTATATTCTTAGCATACCTGTTGGAAAACGTTAAGTTGATTGCTTGCTGTCTTACTTTTGTGATAAATATTGTTAACGCTGTTGTTAGAAGCAGTAGAGCTCATGCAGATACCTCTTCTCCTTTCTTATAATTTGGTTGGCCTTGCTTGTAAATACCCTTTCTTGTAGCTTTCTGGTGTTGGTTTTTAAGGACTTCAGTTCCACTTCCTCGTCCACAGAATAGGGGGTCGATCTAAGCTCTTGCTGCCTTCCATGCAGTGGCATTTGTGTTTGTCAGAGACATACTCGTACGAGTATTCAGAACAATCTGACCTCAAATGAAATGGTTTTTCTGTTGCGGATGGCGTAGTCCATATAAAGCCATGTCTAATCATGAGAGCTGAGAAAGATGGTAACTGCAAAAGAAGACCACATTATGTGGCTTAAAATTGAGAACTCGTTTGGAATAATTTCTACATAAATGTTTGGTATACTTTTGGCTATTCAAGGTCTCTCTAAAGCCCGCATGCAAATAATCTCGAAGCGTGTGTTCCCCATTGAAATTTAATGCATTTACCTATCTCTGTGCAAAGAACAAACAAACAACCCTAACTTAGTTGTAACCCCATTCCACGAATCTTTTATTCAAAATTTGGCATTCTAAAGCGTTTTAGCCCTGAAAAACGTCAACCCTCTGTCCCTCCTATCATCATCCTCATAATTTCCATTCTGTGTTGTCACATTTTAAGCAAAACGATTCACATGTGCCAGATAACAAAGTTGTCAAAAACTGTTCCATCTCACATGAGGAACGCCTTTGGCGTCGAAAATAACTCACCCATAAAATCCCAGAACTTAAATTTACTTTTAATGACATCCCATCCGAAATGTTGAAAGAGTTTGTGGGACGGTGGCGGCAGGGCTGAGTGTAATTCTGAGGAACTTAAGCGAAAGGTAGAAAATCGTTCCATCAACCGGCAAAAGAAAAAATTTAAATCTTTATGCAAGAACAGCTTGCCATTGCTCTTACTCTGCTCTTGCATTATTTAGCTCCTTGTAAATAGACGGTACTGTATATGAGTACGGGTACATACATACTCGTACAGCATGTAAACATTTGCCCATAGGCGTATTAGTTGTCGTTCTCGTCGTTCTCGTCGTCGAAATCGGATTCGTCCTTGTCCTGATCGTGATCCTCGTCATCATGTGACTTCTTTTTGTTGTTGTCACCGACAATGGCAACCAAATGGTCCCTGAAGCTTACCCATTTCTCATTGTAACTTTCTGTTATAATTAACAGGCATTAAATTTTAAGAGTGGTTTTAGTATTTAATCAAGTCACTTGAGGATTTTTTTTATTTTGCACTCCTCACAGTCTTCGGTACTGGTGCTGTCGTTGCTTTGCTGATGTTAGGTCCTATCATGTTTTATTCATTATTCTTTTATATCTCAATTAGTTTAAATCTCTATAGTGGTAGGGGAGGTTTAGCAAAAGAATTGAAAGGAAAAGGCTGCAGCGCTTTTACCGCAATATTGCCCATCTCTAACTCCGGCTAACCATGGTGATGGGTTCAAAATCATCTCCAGCCGCAAGGTTGTTTACATGCTGCTCAAGGACTCTTTCAGTTTGTTTGCTAGGGGAAACGTCTAAATGATGCGTGCCTACGTATATGAATACACTTCCCTGTGCTCGTAAAACGGATTTCCCAGGAAATGGGTCTGGAAAGAGCATGAAGGACTCTTGCTGCAATCCATATACGTTCCACAGAGTGCTTAAATTAAATTGCCCGCCATCTAGCAGTAAGGGTACAAACACAAACTCCCTCACACATACACATATTGAGACCGTCTCGGAATGATTAATGATTGTTAATTTAATCGGGCGACTTTAGAATTTTTAGCACAATTTCGCTAATCCATCTTGTCTGGCACCTTCGGAGCATTTTTCACGCTCACTCTATCCAGCGCATTCGGCTAGCGGGTGAAATAAGGGAAGTGACAGGATACTGTGTCAGGATACTGTGTCAGGGGAGATGAAGTTGGAGTTTGAGTTTGAATTTTTTTTTTTCATTCTGTTCGTTCATGGCTCGTATCCAGCACACGTACGGTCCTTGTCAAATGAAAGAAATTGAATTCAATGAGCCGAATCCGATGTAAATGTGTGTGTGAGTGGAGGACCCGAACGCTCGTACACTTAAAAATTTCAACAGCCGCATGCCCTGAAGTAGGAATAAGCAAAGCGCTGTGGGTAATTGAAGGATGAATGACTTTGGGGTGGGCTAAGATACAAGTACAATGCGATGCGATGAGATGAGATGAGATGGAGATGAGTATCTGCTCCAGCTCCGGATTCATGTGTGAGTTATACCCCTGGAGAACGCGTCAACAATCCATCCTCAGGTGCGCAATTATCTCAAAGAAATTCCATAGCAAGGCAGGCTTCATCGCTGCCAAGACTTTGAGTAATTATTTTTGAAGGAGATGAATTCGGAATGATTTAGATCGTGTGGGTGTTTGTTGTGCAGGATCTTGGAGTGGTTTATGCTTCGTGGTATGGTGGTAAGCACTTTCCATTACGTTTATTTGGTTTCAGTACCTTTTTTCACCTCTCTATCTCTCTCTCTCTCTCTGTCCTCCAATCTACGCACGAATTTTAATGAATTTGAATGAAAGAGCCACTCGTACCACTTGTATGTTGTATGATAGTAAAAAAATAAGTGAATAAATAAATCCCGACACTAAATTCAATGTCCTGGAGATTGAATTAATTGATATGTAGCTCCAAGTTTATTTTTTTTTCTATTTTTTTTTTTTGTATCTGACAGCGTAGAGGGTACTGCGTCCCTACTCACATACACATACTTGAACTATCCCCTCGTTTAATTCAATTGGAAAACATAGGGAGTGTGACGGCTAGTCCTCCTATACTTAGTCCCCTTACAAACGATGGAGAGAAGAGATCTAAAGGAAACACATATCCTGGAATCCTCTTATCACTCATGCGGTACAGAGTCTTCGCCAAGCATGTAATCCACATAAAAGAGCTAATAAAAGTGGATTAGAACGGAGAACGCTTATTATATTCCAACACAAAGCGGCAGTAAAAGCTTTGGGGGATTATCAATCTATAGGCAAGTCACGGGATTTTAATCGAAGCGAATTTGACGTTAAAATATTTATGTATGCGCGTGTGAGTCGGATGCCTTTGATGGTGTTTGTGTTGGGACATAGTTGACTCAGTTTGTCTACAATATAAGGCTATACACGTGCAGCTAAGTAGTAAACAAAAAGTGTTGACTGATTTTAATCAAATGGGGATTTGTAATCACGGGACGGGATTGATGAAGATTAGGTACTACGGAAGCCTAGTGCCTAGTGTCTACTTGTATTTTAATTTTTATTTTTTTTTTTTAGTTTTTTCCTGTTTTCAATTAAACTCAAAGAGCCGATGTTTTTTTTTTTTTAATCCTCCAGCCCATATAATTGCGCCATGGTGAAATCTATGAAATAGGATCAAGGGCAATAAAAGTTTAAGACAAATGTGACTGGATGAGTTTCGATTTTATTCAGACTAAAGTTCCCTTTGAAAATGAAGATTTTAAGGAACCTGACATTGAATAAACTGCAGACTTAAGCATGCAACAAGTTGCACTTTGACCATTATGTATAGAATGTGAGGGAGGAGGTACACAAGGAAAGCCGCGGACCTTTTCGATATGGGGAAGCGTTCACTGTTCTGCCGGCAACCTGAAATGAGATGCAATCTTCAGTTAAGTTATGCTCGTGTGAAACCTAACTGTCAATGGAAACACTAACCAAGAGCACAGACCTTTCTAACTTAGTTTCGTGTCCTAAAAAACCCTCGTCTGAGCCATGACTAGCGTGTTCATGCGCAATTTCATTTCTCATGGTCCCATTGTGACCTTGGACCCAAACAAGAGTCAGGTTAGATGTGGTGAGTGCGACTCTGTAAAGCCTTAGATGCAGCTCGGCTGTCGCTATAGATGCAAATGCTACCGTTTCTTCGCAATATAGCCATCAAAATTGCTTCCTCCTCTTGGAAGACAAGTGTAAGTTTTCCTAATGAGCAGTGAAATCGAACGTTGTCGTCCTCCAGAAAAATACAACCGCCCCATCATAAATCGGTCTTGGAGCTATTCGTAAAGACCCGACTACATTCATATTCTAGCCACAGGGAAAGTCGATTTCGTTTTCTTTCCGGAGCAGTTCTGGTGTCATGGGTTTAGAGGGTATGTCCATAAGACAGATGAATTCCAGTTCATGCTGTACCAAAAACCACTTCTTTTTGAATGGAAGAAGGCTTTGAGAGTACAACTCATGATATAAATATCAAGGTGAGGGAGATTCATGAATGCACCTAGAACAGAGCCAGTCAAGCTAGGAAGAGCCCTCATGCAGCTGAGACAAACTGTTCTGTTAAAAGCAGAAGTGTTTGAAAACTTGTTTCACCAGGAAACCGACGCATAGGATATAATTAATCTAATTGTAGCACTGTGGATCTAAACAACGCTTCTTAATAACAAGCCCCAACTTCCTTGTACTGCTAGAAGCCACCATGTCGTCGATCACGTCTAGGGTTGCTTGCTCTTATGAGCTTGAATGCTTGATTAACACGCTGCTTGCACTCTGCGTCGTTTATACAGTTGTCATTACCACCTTTCCCAATTCGAAGCGTTGGAGAGCTGATACCTGCATCCTTATATTTATTTGCGCCGGTTTGCCCCCTTTGGCGCTTCAGGGTTTTCTGAAGGTGGATTTTTCGGCGATTTTCACCATTCATCCACTGTTACTGCAACTTTTGTTGGTTGCAGCATAGATTTCGACGCTGAGTTTCTTCTCAGAGTGTATTTGAACTCATCAACCGACTACCGTCGACCAGAACTGCGACATTTGCTTGTACATGCTGTTGCAAAATAATGTCATAATGCGAATTGGACTCTGTTTGCACAAAAAGTTTTGTTATCTGATTGTGTAAAATTGAAGACTTGCAAGAGGTTTGTTTGTTTGTTTATTTGTTTGTTTGTTTATTTTGGTAAATACGAGATTTAGAAATACCCCAAAGGAAGAAGAATCTGGCGTCGTTAGATCTGGCCGGTCAGCTCAAATCGCCAAAACGGAAGATCACACAGCCTGGAAATTAATGTTTCAAAATCGAGACCAAACTCAGCAACTTGGGGGAAACTCCTTTAACATCTGTCTGTAGCGCTTACCAGTTATCGTTACGGTGGTGCCGTCGGTGTCCTCAAAGAAATAAGGGTCAATCACTTTTTCATTGCAAATGCCACACCAAACAATCATTTTGAGTGGATGCAATGGTTCTTCGTGCATTTAATGTGGATAACCACTTAAGTGGAAATGGGCTTCGTCTCTCATTATGATTTTGGATACGAAATCATCCTCCTCTTGCACCAGGTTTAACAGACGATAGGAGTAAATTAACCTCACTTGACAGTCAGCAGGCAACAATTGGTGAACGGTTTGCATTTTACCAAAATTCGACGCAACGAACGTCTGTTGATGCCAAATTGTGTGCATCGTCGACTCATCGACTCTCTCGGACGTCCTCGGCCACAGGAGTGATATTCTTGGTCGAACGAGCAATGCGGGGCCGACCACTTCTTACGGCATCCCTAGTGGACCCAGTTTTGCATGAGATGCTCAGACTAACGTTCGCGCACAAGGTGCAGGACGACGAGGAAAACGACGACGAAATTCACGCTGTGTTAAAACAACAAACTGGAAATTGGTCAAATAAGAAGTAACAATAATCCTGCGTTCCTTAGGTGTTGCTTGTTGTCAACTGATTCTCTATCTGTCTACAACATACATGTCAGAGCACAATGATACTTGACGCCATTTGCAAAATTGATGGCACATTCACTTTGTACCATTACTTGTGCCCCATTCAAACATAATGTGCGTGTGAAAACACCGCTGGTTTTGTTTTTATCTTGCCGCTTCATTCGATTCCCGTTCACTGGCACCCGAGCCTTTGTTGATTGTAGCACCGGTTGCATCTGAGCTTCGTTTGCAGAAAAATCCATCTATAAAATGAGTTCCAGAAACTTCGTTCATCTTGGCCATACCCGGGAGATATGAAAAGGGTACAGTTTCAGTTCTGAGGTTGATAGCTTTCAGTGGATATCACCTCATCCGACCTGTTTCCCTTCTCCATCGCCGCTGGAGGAATGAGACTTTTGACACTCGCGCTTTTGACAGCACTTACTGTCTCTTTGCGGCGTGCGTTTGTCCCACGTAGTCTTTCGGAGTGTGCCTCTTCTAGAGCCCGTTCGACCTTTTCGGTTTTCCAAGACAATAAATGAAAAACATCAGTCTGACCAACCACTTGTCTATTCTGATGGAGTTTCAGCGTAACAAGCAGAGCCTCTCCGATATTCTCTCCATCGTTCCTGCCCAATCTACCGAACATGTCGTAGAAAAAGCCGCAGGTGTCATATCCTTCGGCGGGGTTTTTTTCAAAGCATGTTGATCGGGGTCTCCGAAGTCCGAAGGGGTAGAGTAGACCACGGGCGGACTGTCGCTATTAGGAGCATTTTTATTACTTTTTACCATTTCACGTCTAGTTTAGACGTTTTTGGCGCTTAGTTAGACACCTCACCTGGGTTATTTTCAGAACCTTAGGATCATTAACACTTAAGCCTCCTTGTTGTGGCAACCAAAGAAAGGAGGCACTTGCTGCCCAAACTTAGATGGCGAAAGTTAATTCGTCAAAAAAATACAAGTTTTCGGTCTTCGCTCGTCATATTGTGATGAGGAACTCCTTAAACATTGGAAATCACAGATGCGTTTATTTCACCTTCATGGTTTCTGTATGAATATTATGAGAAGTCTGTTATAGAACTTACCATCACAACGTATACATTACTTGTTCCAGATTTTGGTCATAGTGTCACTACTGAATCACGACGGAACCAAGCTGAAGGAATGGCGAACCTTGAGCAAACTTAAATTCCATCAATCTGAGACTCTGCGCCACTTTCTCCATCCTTTCAGTTCAATTTACCGAATGCAGAAAAAGTAAACTTCAGCGTCGCAACGTCTTCAGTTCGATGCATCATCTGGGATTGTTTGAGAGCTTCAAAAGTTTGTGTTTTGCAGCCGTCTCGGCAGGACAACTAGGTGCTCTAGAAATGGAAAATAATTGGCATCCACCTGTGGTTTGTATAATAATTGGGAGAAAAAAGAAATTAATAACAAATTTATTGATACAATAAATCTACCCTCTGAAGCGTGCCTAACGTAATAGCTTTTCTAATAAATAAAAAGGAAAGTAAAGAAAAACAAAAACACAAAAACAAGAGTGTTACAGCAAATTATGGAATCCAGCAGTCTCGCAGAAGCGTATGGGCAATTCTTGAAGAAAATTAATTTGCCAACATTAAGGCTTAAAGCCTCCACTTCTTCATCCGCATATCTGGAACGCTTTCACTTTGATTTTGTAGGACGTATTCGTATATAAAGGCATACATCATCTCTGGATGTATTTATGTGAAGTTGTGTGCTTCTGGTGCTGTGGGATTTGATTAATATTTGTACAACGCCACATGCATTTGTATGTGGGTTATTCACCCATTTGTTGATGGAGGACGACCTTAAGTGCTGGGATTAACCATGAACAAAGGAGTCCCAGCGATGTGTGGTCGATGTGACAGAGGAGTCTGTCACTCCAACTCTTGTCCAAGGCAATAAGACTCCTCTGTGTGAAGGAGTTAACGTTTTTTTTGCTTCGATATAAATAGTTTCATACTCCTGCACAAGAACTTTGGGAAAAATCGTTTTCTTTTCTCTTTTGGAAATGAAAAAAGGAATCCAATAAACTTATAAGTGACTAGGCTGTCACATATAGAGAAGATGCCAGCAGTTTAGATTTTTATTAATGTCAGATACCTGCTGAGTAATGTATCCTTATTATGGTGTTTAAGGTTTATTTTGTCTTTAGATAGTGCCCCAATTTTTCCAATACTATCGCTGCTTATCGTCGAAAGGCGATAAAGTGCCTTTAATGATAAAGTGCCAACAACATCAGCGCTTAGTTGCAACTGGTTGTAAACGAGCGTAAGCTTTTTAAAATCCTAGTGCGTCTTCAAGACGTCGTTAAGCGATTTGAACTGGGATGGTACACAAATAAGTTTATTTTCCTTTTGTGTTGTCCATGTCTATAGTTTCAACTCCGATTTGGAACAATATGATTTCGTTATGGCTAATTTGTCAGCCTGCTGGTTTCAATGAAAGTTTTAACTGTCCGGAAAACATACTTAAATGAAGCATCTGTCAACATTTAAATTAACTTCTTATGAAAGAGGCAATGAGTTTGTGGCGGGGCGTAATATAGCTGGAGTCAGCACACATATTGCGATCGGCACAAGACACTCCTGCAGTATATAGATGTCCGAACGTACCGTGAGGCGAACATAGACACTGATATCTTCTTCATTACAGCCAATACGTCTGTTCAACATGGACAGTGAAAGTCAAAATATCCGACCTCCCGACCAAAATAAAGTGAGGATAGCAATATCCATGCTTAAGTTAGGCTCGGTAAGTTCACAATCGACAAATATTCACTCTAGGACAGATCCTGAAAAAAAAAACAAGAAGTCCAAATCGATAAGCACTACCCTTTATAATTATCTTAAGTCAACATATCACAGCATCTATAGAGACGAGCAATGTCTAGCCATGATATCCCTGCCAAACTCATCAGATTTTGCAGAACAACGATGGGAAAACGCTCACTGCTTCGTAAAGGTTTGAAATAATCTCTCCCAGACAATTGATGTCAAAAAAGGATTAGGGCAAGGTAATACGCAGTCATGTAACTTGTTTAACATCATACTTGAAAAAATTGTGCGGAACTAGCAAATTAACACCTGAAGTACAATTTTCTGACAGTCTGTACAACTCGCATACGCTCAAGACATTGATATTATTGCCAAAACTCAGCTAGCTGTAATTGATGCGTTCGCAAGTATTGAAACAGAAGCGGCAAAAATGGGTTTATTCCTGAATGAGGGCAAGACTAAGTATATGCTGTCAACAAGAAGGGACACACAACATTAGCGAATCCGACAGAATGTCATAATAGACAAATATACCAGTAACTTTGAAGATGTCAAGGATTTTGCATAGTCGGCTCCGCTATTCAATCTGATAATGACATCTCCTCGGAAATCAAGCGAGTTACTCTTGCCAATCCATGTTTCTGCGGCCTAAAAAAGCTCATGAACAATAAGGCCTTATCAAGAAACACTAAGGAGATTCTATATAAGACACTCATTATCCCAGTCCTGCAGGAGCATGGACGTTAGCGGAGGTGGATGATGATATCTCTGTCCGCTTTGAACCCAAAATTCTTCGAGTGACTTTTGATCCCGTTTGGCTTGACGTGGTTTGAAGGGGAAGATTTAACGATAAGTTCTACGAGCTTCTACAATGACATTGACTTAGCCGAAAAAGTGCATATTAGTTTCCGAAAATGACTAGGACATATAGAGTAAATGAAGACCAATACTCCGGCCCAAAGAATGATTGATTCCAACCCAGGGTGAAACGCAGTAGAGGAAGACCTTACCTTAGGTGGCGCGCGAACTATAGGTACGGAACTCTATATATTCTACAATAAATTAATGCTTATTTTACACAATTTTGAAATTGTAGCAACCCCATAACACAAACCACACCTTTTAACACATTTTATATAACAATAATCACAAAATCAAAACATTTGTATTTATATATTAAATTTGATACTAGGCAATGCCACTTAATAAATAAATGTAGTACTGGCAATGCTGCATCTTTAATGTTGAATTATAAAAGCTCTTCAAGCTAAACAAAGGAAAAGCTCTTCTAGCTAAATATTAAAGCTCTGTGAAATTGTATAAAAGGCAAGCTCATGAAATAAATGAAAGAGTTTTTCCAAGTATTCTTTGTGCCTCTTTTTTTCCCTTTTCGTTCACCCGCAGCGAACCTTACCCTCTGCCAGAAAACCATTTTAGCTCTCGCAAGTCTCGTAGCGATATCGACAGATAAGACCATTGCCAGTTGTCTAGCTCGGTAGAGTTCCTCCTCCTCTATACAACTCATTGGCAGCATTATCGTCAACGAGACTACCAGCATTACATTGGCGCCCAACGGCATTTTATTTTATTAAATTGGATCCACGCAGAAGTACCCGTATTGCAAAAAAACAGTGCGCTCATACGATGGCCACTTACACGGAAGACCAAGTGCAAAAATTGCTCTCTTCTCTCATGTCCCAACAAACACGAAGCGGAAGTTTTAGTAATTCCACCAGCCGGTTTAGTGGAGAAAAAGACGCAATAAAAACTAAAGAAGAGTTCATCGCAACGATAAATTGCTTTAAAGATATTGAGCACATTTCGGAGACCGACGCAATCAAGGGATTTCCCTTACTGCTTGATGGTGATGCTCGAAGTTGGTGGCAAGGCGTGAAAACAGAAGCAAACAATTGGATGGATGTTCTGTCTCTTTTGAGAAGTGCATTTGCACCCAGTAAGCCAGCCTACAGAATTTATCAGGAAATCTTTGAGTCCAAGCAGAAAGTTAATGAAAGTAACGGATGATTTCATTCGGAAAAAGAGAGCATTGTTCGCGCAACTGCCGATGCCCAAACCAACGGAAACCATGATGCTTGATTTAGTGTACGGCTTGTTACACTTAAACATTCGTGATGGTGCTCCAAGAGAAAGCATTACAACGTTTCAGCAACTTATCGATAAAGCCAGAGCAGTGGAACATAGCATGGCTGAAAAACTTGAACAACGATACGGAAAATCTGAGGGTAAACAACATTGTAATTTCTGCAATTATTCCGGTCACACAGCATCTGAGTGTAGGAAAAAGCAGAAATCTGAAAAAGAAGCAGAAAACCAGTCGAGGTCGTCTTCCAATCAGGGAATTTTTTGCTATATGTGCAAGGCGCCTGGATATCTGAAGTCTAACTGCCCAAATTCAACCAATTTCGCCATGTCAAAAAACACCAAAAAGACACCATCAGGCTTCCACATTCAAAATTCCTAAAGACATAACAATCTCTACTGTTTTTATTAACCCAACTTTACCATTGACTCCAGAAAAGAGTGAAGAGCGATACGGTCCCCACCCCTGGGAAAACCAGACCATTACGCCATACTTCAAAAATAATGACTATTCTCCTCACTCAATTAATACAATTTTTGGTACCTCAGTACGCGCAGAAATCACTCCAGATAGGAGAAATACACAAGGGGATCTCTTCCCTCCTATGCAAAAATGTAGTATTCCCATGGAAACTGATGATTTCATTACTGAAATTTTGTCTATTGATGTAAACCTTCGGGAAGATGAAGGAACTGAACTAACTCATCAACAAACAGATGAAATAAATGGCATTCTCGCAAAGTTTAGTTCCAGTCTCCGGCAGAACCTACACCATATGCTGAGCACAAAATAAACACGGGTAGCAACCCACCAATTGCCTCAACACTCTACAGACTGTCGTTCACACGGAAGAAACAACTTAAGGCAGAAATCAACAAAATGCTAGAAAGTGGTGTTATTGAAGAGTGTGAATCTCCATGGGCGGCTCCAGTCGCGCTAGTACCCAAAAAAGACGGTGGCATACGCGTTTGCATTGACTACCGCAATCTCAACAAAGTAACAGTCGCTGATCGCTTTCCCATGCCCAGAATCGACCACATAACCCAGCATACAAAAAGCACTAAGTACAAAACCACGCTTGAAGTTCAATGTGGTTACTACCAGATAAAAGTAGCCGATGAAGACGTAGAGAAAACAGCTTTTATAACACCATACTGTTTTAGACACATATCATTTGGCCTCAAAAATGCCCCAGCTACGTTCATGAGATTAATGGCCAAATTTCAAGCCAGGCTTGTTTCGGAAGACATGCGGATTTTGATCTTCATCGATGATTTCATTATTTGTTCCGGCAGTTTTATCGATTATATAAAACATCTCACCATGGTGTTTACACTCCTCAATGAATTTAAACTCAAAGTAAACAGACAAAAATCAAAGTTCTATTGCGACATTGTCAAGTACTTGGAACATCTCATTACTAGCAATGGGATAGAAGTAGACCCAGGACAAACAGCTGCAATCTTAGACCGACGAGAACCAAGGAATATCAAAGAGCTTCTCTCATTTTTACAAACTTGTTCCTGGTATCGCCGTTTCGTGGAAAATTTTGCCGGAATATCCAAACCTCTTTCTTATCTTACCAAGAAGAATGTGCCTTGGAAGTGGGGACAAGAAGAACAACTCGCTTTTGACAAATTAAAAACATTTTTAGCAACAGGACCAGTTCTCCAACAGGTTTGTGAAGACAAACCGTTCTTCTTGAAAACGGATGCCAGTGGTTACGCTATTGGAGCTGTATTAGTCCAGGGGGAGGGCTCAGATGAACACCCAATAGAATATGCTTCACGACTATTGAACAATGCTGAAAGAAACTACTCCACTACAGAGAGAGAAGCCTTAGCCATCGTCTGGGCTATCAATAAGTTTCGAGGATACATAGAGGGGTCGACTATCACCTTATTGACTGATCACCAGCCCTTGAAATGGCTTATGACGCTAAAATCACCAACCGGAAGGCTCGCCAGATGGGCATTACAGTTACAACCATATAATATCGATATACGCTATACTACTGGAAAAACGAACAAAGTCGCAGATATGCTTTCTAGACCACCATGCGCGAACCCAGAACATAGTTCTGAGATGTGTACAATATGCAATGTACATATTGACATTCCAGATCGAAAGCCAAAAGAAATTCGCCAATCTCAATTGCAAGATTTGGAGATAAAGAAAATTGTCGAATCCTTCGAAACGTGTAATGAAAACCTTTCACGATGGACTTCTTGGGGTTATATTATGAACGAAGGTGTTCTGTACAGATTTTCTCCTGAATCAGATGCAGAGGACGCGCAGTTAGTAGTACCAACTCAAGAACGCGAAGATATCCTGCGAACATATCACGACGATGCCTCAGCGGGACACTATGGAGTAGACCGCACTATAGCTCGTATAACATCCAGCTATTTTTGGCCAAAAATGAGGATCGACATAATAAAACATATTGGTAACTGCCTAGCCTGTCAAAGGTACAAGCCATCAAATATGAAACCAACTGGGTTGTTACAGACGATTTCAAGTAACAAAAGGTTTGAAGTTATAGCCGTGGACCTATTCGGAACCCTACCAAAAACCCAGGAGGGATACAACTGGATTTTAATTGTCAAAGACGTTGCAAGTAGGTGGACCGAAGTGTTCCCACTAAAAGAAGCCACTTCAGAAAACTGCGGAACGATACTTCTGAATGAAATTTTTTTGAGATACGGAACACCCAGGCGAGTCCAATTTATCTCAGTGTTAATGCAGCAATTAACACATTGTCTTGGAGTACAGCAAACTCTCACTCCAGTCTATCACCCTGAAGCGAATCCCGTCGAAAGAAGAAATAGAGATATGAAGACGCAACTCGCGATTTTAGTTGGCAATAATCATTCTACTTGGGCAGATCATCTATCGTCTATAAGATTTGCAATGAATACTTCCAAATATCAGAGCACAGGCTCCAGCATATTTAACTTTCGGACGTGAGTTTCGTACATTAAACGATGTAATCAACGATATACGAAAAATTGCCGAGTCTGATAATTTGATACCTCAAATAACAGCAAAACTAAAGTCACTGTCGAAAACACTGCATGACGCTCGCGAGTCAACAGAAGGGACGCAGGATCGAAACAAAAACTATGTCGATAAAAAGCGACGTCCCACGCCAGAGCTAAAAGTAGTAACGAGGTATTGGTAACAACGCATGTGGTAAGTCAGTCTTCCAAAAATTTAACATCAAAGTTCGTGCCACGAAAAGACGGGCCATATATAATCATTTGTAAAATCGGCTCATCCACATATCAAATCGCGAACAAAGATGAGCCATCTCCAATAGTCGCAACGTATCACACATCGGCTATTACCAAATGTTCCCGTGGCAACTTGAATACAACAAGCGCTGTCCCAATCCGAAGACTTCGAAGAAGAGGGCGCCCTAAGAAGAACAACTAATTCCTGTCACATCATCGGGCCGATTTGATGCTCCAGAGGAGGAGACTTTAGCAACCCCATAACACAAACAACACCTTTTAACACATTTTATATAACAATAATCACAAAATCAAAACATTTGTATTTATATATTAAATTTGATACTAAGCAATGCCACTTAATAAATAAATGTAGTACTGGCAATGCTGCCTCTTTAATGTTGAATTATAAAAGCTCTTCAAGCTGAACAAAAAGCTCTTCAAGCTAAACAAAGCTAAATATTAAATATTAAAGCTCTGTGAAAATGTATAAAAGACAAGCTCATGAAATAAATGATCACTCTTGATTTGGCCACTGATCAGTTCGGCAGGGTTCCTCAGCCTCTGATTAACCTTAGAAAGAGTTTTTCCAAGTATCCTTTGTGCCTTTTTTCCCCTTTTCGTTTACCCGCAGCGAACCTTACCCTCTGCCTAAAAACCATTTTAGCTCTCGCAAGTCTAGCTCGGTAGAGTTCCTCCGCCTCTATACAACTCATTGGCAGCATTATCGTCAACGAGACTACCAGCGTTACAAAATTGATTTTTGATATTAGATGAAAGGCAAAGAAGAACTATAATTGTTGTTTTTTTTATAAAGTTGCGTGCGCTCAAAGTACGCTTAAAATGTTTGCTCACACCGCGGGCGAACGACAATTGGGGAGGGAAGTAAGATAGGTACCGATGTACGTTGGTTTTAAATGTCTGAATATTATATTGACTAGAAAATGGAGAGCTCGGCAGGGTATCCCACAAACGACTTATTCAGCTTAGGAATGAATCACGATATTTCAGAGTACATCCGAAAGTGGTGGTAATAGCCATAAAACAAAGTCAGACACTGTGTTCGAAGGTGTCCATTGACTGGGTGATGTTAACATCACCCATGAGTTTTATCGCACGGTTTTGAATCGTATCTAGCAGGTGCAGAGATATTTTAGGCGCACCTGACCAGATGTGTGCATTGTATTCCAATTTTGGGCGGATGAATGCCTTATATCACGAGGCCAGCTCAGAAGGGGAATAGTATTTCTTACATCGTTTGAGGAAACCTAAACATTTCGCAGCGTTTTTGGCGACATCGCATATGTGGTCATTCCAACGTAAATTATCATTGGCAAACATAGCGACAAAGCACAATCTGGGAGTGTTGAGCTGGCCGCAAAGTGTACAGCAAGCAGGTTGGCCTTGTCCAAAGAGCTGACAGCTGTCATTTTAAATGATCGTTGGGATGGAGGATGAGGCGGCATTTCTAATGTTTTTGACGAACGACCAAAACTTTTTACTACCTTTGGGACATTGCAGTATTTTTTGCCTCAGTTTTTGGTCGTATTTGAATTTCACACGCTCAAGAAAGGCGTTGCAGTCGTTTTTGACTCGTTTCGGTTTTCCTCTGTCGCGTTGGTCTTGAAAGACCGAAAAAACATTTCTCTAACCCTGATGGCCTCTTTACAGCTCAAGTCGTACCATGCCTCTTCTTTTGGTTTGATACTCTTCATCCGATGAGGAATAAAGAATCTCATTCCAAAGAGAATGGTGTCTGTAATCATATCAGCAGCGGAATCCACGTCGTTATCGAGGAAACATAGCGACCAGTTAAAATTCCTAAAGAAGCTGTTAAGACCGCTCCAGTTGGCTTTCTCGTATTGCCATACGGTTCTTTTAGGAATTTTTTCTCTAACTGTGTGGTCGGTGTACGAAAAATTAGCTGATATCACACAATGGGGAGAGGAGAGCACATCAACATGTACTTATCAGGGTGAGATGTTAAAAACAAGTCCAGGATGGTGGAGGTATGACGACCGCGAGACCGCGGTAAGAGAAGAATAATGGCTATATCCACTCTAAATTCCCGCGTCATTATAAAATGATTCAGGTTCTCACGGACTGTGGGAATTAATAATCGGTTGGATGGATGTAGAGTGTAACATAACTCGCGCAAGTAAAGGGGGATTTCAACCAGCTTGAACTAGCGCCAGTTAGTTACTGATCACGGTAACTGGAGAGACCTATTGGTTGAAGCTAAGATTCACCTAGAACTGTAACGCCATATATGTAAATAATACTTAGGTTAGCCTAGATTAGGTTATAGGTGCTGTTGGAAAACCCAACCCACTTAGGCCCATTGGCCCATTGTGATGTCACGTGGATATGTGATCCTCCTAATCTTGGAAACCTAGGGCACTGTTAGTGTCCATATTGCTTAGATCACTAAAGTCATTGCAGTTATCGTAGTACGTTATACTGTGTTTCCGTGGCTCAAGTGGTAGCGCATTGGCTTCCAAATCAGACGGTTCGGGGTTCAATAGCAACCGCGCCCGAAATACATTTTTTTTCTGGCAACTAAAATCACGTAAGATGAATGGTTGCCTAGAATGCAACATCAAGTCCAATTACACTAATAACTTAATTTCCCCATTAAATATTGGATGCCACCCATAGAGCGAAATAACCACTAATCCCAACAATTTGTCCCATTTTCTAGTGATGGTGATGATACCTATGATAGCGCTGAGATGTATTTATGAACGTCAAACTCAGAGTAAAACAGACCTAGTTTTGGTCAGATTTGTTTGGTCCCTAGACATGTTGACCCAACAGTCCACCTACTGTTTATTCTTCTAATATCATCGAGCTTTATTTGTAGTTTGCACTAGGGGTTGGTATACCAAAGGTACCTTTTCCAGGTACGATAAGTAGATTGGTTTCAATTTTGGTGAGTATAGAGTATAGAGAGTATACATCAGTATACTCTCAAGCCCATTTTCGGACGTACTCTAAAATATGGTAAGCCGTACAACTCGCTTATGGAATGCCGATTTCTGTATTTCCTGGTCGTTATAACTTGCAAACATTTAAAAACAATGTACATAGGTACCTCACTTTTCTTCCTCCCTATATTTCCTTCGCCCGCGCTGTGTGCAAACATTTTAAGGGTACACAAACCCCTTGACAGCACGCTCATTATAAAACAAAATCAGAGTGATTCAGCACTTGAAGTCTTCCAGGAGCCATCGGTATTTGCCACAGAATGACATCCAGGATTGTCGCTTTGTCTTCGCCAAATCTTTTTTATATATTTTGAGGGATTCCTTATATGAGTCCTAGTAGGTCACCTTTCCTGTGCTTTTTGCTTGGTGGAAAGGTTTACTGCAAACATTACTAGGCGGTTAGAGTGATGAAGTCCACTATAGCAGCTTTTTCTTACCTCTATGTTGAACAAGAGAGCATGGAGCAGCCATTGTCTGATTGAGAGCGAGGGTAAAGTGTTTGACTTGCATGACAAGCTCATTGGTGTTATATCCCCATGTAACTTAAGAGTTCAGAGGAGAGTAGTTTTAAAAGTGTTCGTGTGTATTTTGGTCAATCAGTTTTCCGATAGTTCTAAAATACTAGTTGGCGTCTGAAATGGATGTATCTGTCATCGTTATCATTTGAGGGTTCTATACAGATCGCATCATTTCGTTCTAAATGTGAATGGCTCATTGTCAATATTTGAAACAATGATGCTAGTACTTCTATTGTTAATTTCGGTAGTCCCCCATACAGTGTGATGTGCGTTGGCATCGCACACGATGATGAGGGCATTTTTTATCCCTCCAGCCTCCAAAAGCACCCTTTCTAGGTTGCCACCAGGGAGACGGCCCACATAGTCGTGGCCTATGTATGCCGATGGAAGCCAATAGGCCGTCTCCAGTCGGCGCTCCAGGATATGAAGATGTAGTTTCTGTTTCAATTAAAGGAGAAGGAGATTGCTTATGACGATCGAGCTCGATCCCGAACCGAATCAGGGCTTTAGTCTGCGCAGGATGCTTAGGAGATTCCTTATTGATCACAATTAGTGCACATCTATAGAGGCATCTTACTTCCTCCTGTTTCGGCACTTTGAAGTTACTGAATCGGAAGGGTCAGGTTGCTAATGATCGATGCTAAAGCGATAAGCTTGATGTGGCCTTGATACCAGCCGGCATCGATCACCTCTCCCAATTCTGTTTGTGAGTGATCAAGTGTTGCCTAGTACAAGCACTACATTCCTATACAGCGAACTGTTAACCTCGCAACAATAAAGTCTAACAGGCTAATAAAGAATAAGCGCATTTTATTTAATTAACGTAGACACAACAGGAGGTGATCCGTGATTTCCTCACATGATGGCCAAGAAACCGCGCGACAGCTTTAACTTGACTAACTGATACCGTTCAGGTGAAATGGATCCATCGGCGTCGCTTTTGTCGATCACTTTGATCATTATTGTGTCTTTTAGGACTTCTCTAAAAAAAACTTCAGAAGTGTATAGTACTCGTAATAATTAGATGGTTCTAAATTTTTGTCCGCCATTGTGCCGACGTTCTAGGTTGTTATGCCTAATCTATTTTCTTAAAGCATCCGTTGAGCTCTAACACAAATATTTCTATTCTCCAGGATCCCTCACTAAAGTGTAAAGTTATTTGAAATATGCTGGTTAAGATTTGGGCTGATTGAAATTGGAGACATTGGAGACAATTGCTGTACACCAGCATCGAATTTGTCAAGAAACTGCGAATTAATCGCTTAGGTCAGGGATTCCCAAACTATTTTGGGCAAGAGACCCCTTTTCCAAAATGAACTGAAATCTCAGACCCCCATAGCTAAATCACTTTAAAAATCCTATCTCTAGTTTTTTTCCTATTGATACAAAATACTTACCAATTTAAAAACGTTGCTGTTGGTTAAGTGAGTAAACTTGACGAATGAATAGACATACAATTCAGTAAGTATCAAGTGTAATTAATAATTATTAATGCAAATTAAGTAAAAATATTTGTTTAAGTAATTATTAATAGTAAAGTAAAAAAAAATATATATAAAATTCAGTGTGAAGGATGAACCAACCCCGTTCAATATTGGTGAGTTGCAGCCTTAAATCTCTCCGTTCGTTGATTTTCAAACGATTTCTTTGTTTTGTCAAAATGTCTGTAACCACACCGACTAGGTATGGAAAAGCGATAAGGTATTTTTCAACAATGTTCCACAATGCAGGATACTGCATTGGTTGCGTTGCAACCAGAACTTCTGATAGCCTTGATTGAAATTCTGCTTAAGCTCCTCGTCTGATGGTAATCAAATCTTCTTGGATTATCAAATTGGCTTCTTCCATGGCTGTGATATTGTACGGATTTATTATCCATTGAGGAATTTGTGAATTTAAGAGATCCTCAAACCTTTTAGTAAAATCCTTGTGTAATGCGTCCAAGTGAGTGACATATGATAAAATAACATCGTCTTGAAGACACATTTGACAAATGCGGAAACTGTGAATATTCTTTTCTGCTTAAATTTTGTTTATAAAGGATGAGTTTACACACAAAGGTCGATATTATTGATTTTATTTTAATCAAGTTAAGATCGCCAACTTGCAGCTGCAAATTAACTTTGTTGAACATACCAAAAATATCCGTTAAGTAATAAATACCTGTTTTTTAATAGTTCAGATTTTCTTTCAAATTCGGATCTTTTTCTTGTAAAAACTCCAAAACAGATTCAAAAATAGCTGAAAATCTTGCTAAGCAAGAGCCTTTTGATAGCCAGTGAACTTCAACTCCCTCACATAGCTGAACAAATAACCGAGAGTTCAAAGAACTGCTTCGAATCTTGTTGACAGCATTTATAACATATTGTAAAGACTGATGCAATCTAGGACTCAAATTTTTTGCTACTAAATGCCGTCTGTGAATAATGCAGTGAATGACCAGTACCTCAGGCAGTTGTCGCTTTAAGTAGTCTGTAAAATCACTATGACGACCAACCATAGATGATGCACCATCAGAAACAATGTTCTTCCATGGAATAGCTTTGTCGATAAAAAAAATCATTCCACGGCCTGAAAAATCGATTCTACTCTGGTATCAGTCTCTAAATAAGTAGCAAAAAGCAGTTATTGGCACATATTTTCATCTTTAATATATCCAACATATCCTAACAACAGAGCTTCATTGCCGGGTAATGTAGACCCGTCCAACTGGAAAGAGAATCTATTGGTCTGCAAGAAATTGCGTAAAATGTTTTCCACGTTGCGACCCATCTCGTCTATTCATCTCTGAACGGTGTTATTGCTCAAAGGAATTCTCTTAATAATTATCATGTGCGGGTTTGTGCAATACATTGTTGAGGACCTCCGCAATGGCTGGTAAAATAAGCTGCTCTCCAATTGTGTGGTGTTTCCCTGACTTCCCTATTAGTAAATACATATTATAGGACGCTCGTAAACCATCGACGTCTTGCATAGATGATGACGCAACATCGATCTTATGGATGTCCTTTTCTCTAGTTTTTCTTTAAGTGCTTGAAAGAAAGACAATGTCTTACTTTTTTTGTCAGCATGTACTTTTCATAAGTGGTCCTCCATTTTTGAAGGCTTCATGGCATCGTTACTGAATACTTTTTCACATATGACACAGATCGGCAAGTGTTGATTTGATAGAGATGAAATAAATCCAAACTTCAAGTAGTCCAAACTGTATTGTCTGCATTTTTTTTCGTGTCTGCCATCATAAAACTGAACATTTATAATTTTAGGTAGCAACTTTTCTAAAGTAATTTCAAAAAATAGAAAAATATTAAAACGTTTTTTTGGTACTTACTCTGTTGCTTTTTCATAAACTGAAGAAATGTATAGTTACACTATTAACGCTCGTAGGTAACTAAGGATTTTGTAAATTTTTTCAATCACTTTATTTTAATTCAATTTATTTAGCTATGTAATCACTTTGTAATCTCTTGAAATAAATTAGTAGATAAGTGTATTATCATTGATATTCAAGTTCCAACGAATTTCAAAACTCAAATGAATTTTCAACGTACGTGCAAGCTTGTTATATAGTAAAATATCAGGAGCATGCTTGGACTTGAATTTGATCATGATTTCGTTCGTGTTAATTCGCGTATAGATATGCGTCAAATACAAAGCAAGTCAAAACGTGTCTGAAAGACTTGTACGCTCGAACACATTATCTTGCACGAATTTGTCCACGCATATTGACTTGCCTAGTTTTCCTTCTTGTTCGAACTTGTGCACGCTTATCGACTTGTTGAGTTTTTTAAAAGTACAACAATGATATTTCCTACTAGAATATTAGTTATTCTTATAACAAGTTGGTACACGTAGCACAACTTATACAGTATCTTGAACGTTTCAAATAAAAACCTGTGTTAATTAATAGTGGTCGATTTTTAGACCTCGTCGACCCCCAAATTCAGTTTTCATTTATGTTTACCCCTGGGAAACCGATTTAAACCCCAAGGTTTTTTTCACTTTGGGAATCCCTGGCTTAGATGGTTAAGACAAGAAGTGCTCAACTGAAAGCGATAAACAAGAGAGCGATCTTGTTTCAGAAGGATTTTAGTTGAGACTGCGGTCTACTCTCTAAAAGATTGTCGAGTATTTTTGGGTGGCGCATTCATCCTATGAACTCCGTAACGGTCTATAGGATGCTCACGATCATCAATACTATCCTTTAAGCCTGGTTCAAAATTATTTAAAAATTTTGACGTATCTGACACTAAATGGATTAAAATGAACTTATGGCTAAAATAACTAAATAAATCTTGGGAAACAATTTTGGAATTCAAAATGAATTCTACTCTCTCTATTAATCTCGTAGTTATGCACATCAAACAACTTACTCTCTTTTATAAAATTTTTTTTAATTCTTATTTTGTAATTCTCTCTTTCCAGTAACATCACCAAATAGAGCAAATCGAATAGCAGAAAGCGTATCGCTGCAGTTCATCTTTATCTTCTCCACAACTTGGATGGCACTTAATTGCGTTAGTAGATAGTTTGCTTAAATTCCAAAAAAAAAAAAAATCACTTATGCAAATATAGATACGATTTTTATATTATTATTATCACTAGACATAGAATTTATTAAAAACAACTAACAAAATTTAAGTTAAATTTATAAAAAATTACAATTTAAAACAAATATACAAAAACAATGTCAATGTAATAAAATCAAAAATGTAAAATGTACTTCTTATTGTTGATAAAAAAATATAAAAGTTATTTGTAGTGAATACAACTAACACCCTACGGTGTTCTATTGATTTTATGTTTAATTTAATGCAATTGCAATTAATTTTAGTTCAGATTTTTATTCAAAGTTGTGACATAATTAAATATACTTACAAAAGTATCTGATTTTCTATAAATTGTTATAAAGGAAAGTAAAGTATTTGTTATGGGTTGTGTCGGGTGAAGTAAAAAGAAATAAAACTTGGAACTCCGATACATTCCAAACTCAAGTCTTTAAAAAGTCTGTTGTTGATTTTAATTTTGATTTTCAGTTGTGACTAAGGGCCCGATTCTCCGTTCAGAAGATTTCTTACATAGTATAGTACACCACTTAATATCGTCCTGGGTACATTAATTTCAGCCGATTCCATCAAGGTTCCTAGAGATACGGCCTTCTCTTGCGTTTGAAGCCACTTATTTGAGACTTGAATAATTTTTTGTCTGGCAAACTTGGAGTTCAATCAATTTCAGACCCTCTAAGTAAGGGGCAGAATATCTATATGAGTAGATTATTTGCAAAAACAGAGTCACCAAAGAGGAAAAGTTATATTGCACTGCCTTGTTGAAGACTTCAATTATGGTGAAGCTAAAAATGTATTATACACATGATGGCCTCTTAGGCAACTAAATTCACGGCTTTCAGTCTCTTGGATCTTATTTCGTCACAGTAAACATTTTGGCACATGCAATCAATTGAGTCTCCAACATCTCTCTTTCCTAAAATCTCTATCTATTGGGCTGATATTCGATTACCTTTTGTTTTTGTAAATCATGTTTTTCTTAATCAGCTGTGGAATTAACATTAACTCAAAGATAGATAGAATTCTGATGGGCGGCTGAACAAATTTGCTGATTGTACTTCCCTCCGGATTCACAATCATCTCTTATATTTACTATCTTCAACGTACAATTTATTGATATTTTCTAGGAATTATATGTGCATGAAGATTTGATAGATAGATTACTCGTATCTCTTTATAGATGGCATATACTCGTACATATGTGTAGGGCTGATATTCTATTCATTGGACAGGCATTCATTGTTTTACATTCGGTTGATGATTAGGTGCATACTCCACAACAGAACATTATTTCCAGCTTCGAGTTACTTTAGTAGTAGTCCAACAGCTGATGGCGATGTTGTATTGCAGGCTTCAATTCCTGCATTAACATTTACTCGACTGGAGGATCAAGCTAAAGTTCCCTAGAAGGGAATATTGCTTCGTGCAGACAGGTCTGGTCTAATCCGCCAAATATTTTGGAACAGGAAATAGTCCTGGTACCTAAATCCGGAGAATATGGCTTGTAAAGAAGCATTTAGTAGCAATGGCGACTAGTCACATGTGCATTTTTTTTTCCTTCTAAATGTAGCCAATGTAAATCATGCCGCATACATCTCAAAAATATGCCGCCTTGATCTTGTGGGTTGAAGACCCACTCAAGCCTATTTCGGGCCCGATTCGCATAGAGAAACCCACTTTTTCAACTATGTCCAGTCATCGATGTATTGCAGTGGATCCATATTTTGTCCACACCCCCCGAAATTAAATTAAAATTCAGGCGATTGCCTGCTTTCTTTAGCTATCACGCGAACTATTTGACGCAGCTTATTCAAAATTTGACAGTAGTCTAGTAGTTGGCGAGAGTTGTATTTGTTTTCAAGTTATAAACATCATTACAAAGCACGCGAACCTATCGATCCACTCTTGTAGTTTCTGGTTTTCTGATTATAAGTTTTTGCATTGTGGTCTTAATTTAGAGTTACGGGGTCTGAGACTTGCTTGGTAGCTAAGACCAAAAAGTCCTATAAACTGTAGGGTTCTAAATTAAAATTACTTTTAAAAAATGTTATTCAATACTTTGATGCAAAATTTATACAACTTTTGGCATCCACAGTTTTATTCTATTTATTCAAATTTTATTAGCTGACCTCAGAGAACTTGTGTACTTGCCGAAGGTCGATGGTTAGAACGCATATTGGCTGTATCTATGTAGTGACTCTAAGTTTAATTGCAGAGTTATAGACTTTACTTGTTGATCAATAGCTTTTAAGTACTTAACTTGTACTTGTTGATTTTAGAAGTGCTCATGCTTCGGTATTTTGAATGGCAGTTGTTGTGCCAGCATTTGACCAATATCAGTTATCAAAATCAATACCAGAGTGGTTTTGTGTTTGATTTGGTCATCCATTTGCCCCAAAATGGAGCATTTAAGTGCTTATCACCTTTTTATAGATTATAAAGATAGGAGCACAACTTCTAACTACGGATAGGTCTAGTTTCCGATTGTTCTGTTCGAGAAGCGCGGCTTGTTTATAGCATTTTGCCACTTGGCGTATAAGCCATATCACACAACATGCCAGAAATTTTGACAGCCAAAGAAGTATTTGCTATCTTATCGATCCTTTTGGAAGAGCTTATACCATATTGTTACTACAAGTCTTGTATTATTCGAAAGAAAGGACGGTGCACTGTGTTGAAAATATCACAATAAACTCGGAAAAACACTGAGCTAATCTTTCTTCATGAATAGAAAGACTCCAAAGTGACAACTCTTTAGAGGAAACACATAGTCAAATTGATTGACTTGGCGCAGTCTTTTAGATTTGTGGACTGCCACAGCAGCAGTCTGTAGTGGATTCCTTGCCATTACATTGAAAAACAGAAAATACTATTTCTGACGTCACCATCTTTTCGGCAATATGTAAAATTAAAGTCTCACAGTACCTTGCTTTGCAGAATAGCAGGAAACCTAAAGTCCCTATGTGAAATCATATTATAAAAACACATACTAAGTGAGTGTTCAAATGTGTGATATCAAAAATATGTATGTACAATAGTTCAAATGCGTTGGCTGTTAGGTTTGTTATCGCTCATATAATAGTGTTCTTAACATAGCTCCATCTTGAGCCAATTGGAGGACCATTAAAATATGGAACTTGCCTCACTTTTCTTTCAGATTTGTATTGCTATAGGTGCAAGTCTTGCATGTCTTGTTTTTCTATGGAACGTAAATTCAAGATATCCAGCTCCTTAAACATACACTTAATCGTAAGGTTGCTGTTTTTTTTCTTTTTCCGATCCTTCTTCTCTGTCCTCCCTTGCATTCAAGTCTTTATTACAAAGTAAAGTCTAACGCACTTGAATCCTATTTTCTTCTATCTAACCAAAAAAAAATAATCAGAAATGACAAACCGTCCGACAGATATGAGATGAACCAGATGTTTAGCCTGCAAAGCGGAATTTTCTCACGATATAAAAGCAATGATGAAACGAAAAATGTAACTACCGTTCGGTAACCCTTAAATCGTTAATACATCTTTATGGGTAATCAGCCGTACTATATAAAAAAATTTGACAACGCTTTATCATCAAGAAAATTTTGTTAAGGTTTTGAGAAATCATATTTAGTTGACGCAAGAATTTTATAAATTACTAAAGGCATACGTAAAGTGATACAGCACTATGTCATAAAAAAGAAGAATTCACAGCAGAAATGACCAGGGAATCCAAACTAAAAGAAGCAGGCATGTTAGAAGCCATGGAGTATTACTTCACTCAGTAAGAACTTACTAATATGATTACCTCCCAAATATAGATGTACATAAATATCTTTGCCAGACTTATGACTCGGATTTGTAAGTGGTAAGTAAAAAGACTCCAGCGTAGCGATTTCTTATTAAAACAGAAAGTGAACCCGACATCAATTAATTGCAAACAAAAAACAAAATTCCGTCCGAAAATTGAAATCGGAATTTAACCAAAAAAAAAATTATAAAATAAAAGATAATTTTTATATAACTACATAAACAATTTGTTAAATTAAATTTAAAAAGAAAAACCATAAAAACAAAACCTAGTGAATATCAATTGTTTGTAATACTTAACACACTTTCAATGAATAAGTGTAACATAATGTAAATAAATATTCTTAACAAATTTGCATTCAAAATTTTGTTGAAATCTACAAAACCCAAAAAAACAAAAAACCAAATATTAGAAATCAAATCAAAATAATATTGAAACCGAAATTTTTATTAAAACACATTAAAAATAAAAATGCTGTAAATAAAACAAATACAAGAATATATAAATAATATATTCGACACAATGTTTTTTTTTTCCAAAGCAAAAAACAAAACATAATGCAGCTTATTAATAATTAAAATATGATAAATTAATAATAAAATGTATAAACAGAAAAAGGAAAAATAAAATTAATGTATTTATAATGCATACACTTGCTGTACACTAAAACAAAACAAAAATAAATAAATTAATAAATAAATAAACTTCGTACGGATTTATAAATAAAAAAAAATTAAAACAAATAAAGAAGAAAAAATATTTTAACTCAGCAAATTCAATGCGTGTTCAAGGATATTTAAGTAAAAATTAATTATTTTATTTAGAACTAAAAAATTAATACATATATACAAAGAAGAAAAATAATTAAAATCACGTACATATACATATATTTTTTCGTGAGTGTTCAACAGGAAAAAAAAATATAAGGAGAATAATCATAAGGCCTAAATATGGACGGATGTAAATATATTTCAAATAATAAAGTACACATTTCAGTTACCACTGTGGGTGTTTAATTTACTTTCTATTTTTATTTACTCTCCCTCAGAAAACGAGGACGATTTGGGCACGCCGAATGATCTGTGACTTCAATGAATACTCATTTTTTGAAATGATAATCCTTTCACAACCGAAGGATAATTAAGGTGGGAAGAAAGAGAGTTTATTTATTTTTGTTTTGGGTGTTCGCT
This sequence comes from Volucella bombylans, assembly GCA_949129095.1. NCBI lineage: Eukaryota > Metazoa > Arthropoda > Insecta > Diptera > Syrphidae > Volucella > Volucella bombylans. The sequence goes on along the minus strand of OX422140.1, from coordinate 147,366,280 downwards.
GGATGGAAAAATTTTCGAAAAACACTCAATTACTTACTTAGGTGGCACTACAGTTCGAAGTGAAACTTGGACATACACTAACAAGCCTATCCAGTTAGCCCGACCCTAACCTAAGTCCCTCCAGTTCCGTCCCCTTCTGTTTATGCGCACCACCTAAGGTGAGGTCTCTTCTACTGCGTTGTCCCTCCGGGTTAGAATCCAAGACTCTGCGGGCCCAAGCATTGGTGTTCATTCCCTATACTATTCATCTCAGGTGATTCCTGCGCAGTTTTCTGACTAAATCGATTGCGCCGTACTACTCCTCCAAAGTCCATCAACGCAATCGGGACCAAACTTTTTACAAAGAATTTTTCCCTCGAAACGACCGAAGATATCTTCATCTGCTTTCGATAGAGTCCATGATCAGCGCCATAAAATAGGACTGGAATGATCAAAGTCTTATATACTCGCAGAGTTTCGTTAGTTGTTCGCGATAGGACTTTACTACTCAATTGCCTTCTCAGCCCAAAGTAACAACGATTATTTTTTCGTTTTCTTTCTGCTGAGGTATTCCTGGCAAAATTTATAGCAGAGACAATGTAGACAAAATCCCTAACTACGTCGATATTATAATTGTTGTCTGTGACGCTCTGGTTCCATTTTAGCACCTTCCATTTGAATACCACCGGTGACAGCCCACTGTGTTCTCCCAGTTATGTCGATATGATTAGCGTAGTTGGTGCACAGACTTTTGAAAGACTGTACCTCCAGTGTTCGCTTGTAAGTGCCGCACAATTCTTTCAAGTATGATATTATTATTATTATTTTCAAGGGATGTATACAAATTAGTTTGTACAGTCCGGGATTTTACGTCGGGGTACTATACCCATGTGGCGTTTATCAAACTTGTCTAAAACCCTTTTTGACATCAAAGATCTCGGTTAAGTCGTTACCGACATTGACGGAGCAGCGAACGTTCTCAATCGTCACTTCCGACGAAGAATCCTGGTTAAAGTCTTCGAATTCGAGCCAAGAAGGTCCTTGAGCCCAGAGAGACGAGGTTTTGAGACTCTCGGCGGAAATACCTCTCGCCAACAAGTCGGCTGGATTTTCCTTTCCCGTACAGTGGCGCCAGTCTATTATTGAAGTGAGACGACGAATTTCAGTCACTCAACTTTAGACGTATGGTTTCCATCTATCGGCTTATCCAACAATCCAGCTCAAAGCTATTTTTGAATCTGTCCATAAGTAAAATTGCTGAACAGAAACCTTTAGAGAGCGCTTAAGGTAGAAGCAAAGCCTTGCTGCTATCAATGCTGCAGTGAGCTCTAATTTCGCCAGCGTAAGTTCTTTGGATCCATCCTGCTTCAAAGGGGCTACTCGGCTCTTCGTAAATAAAAAGTAGATGCTCGTTTCGCCTGAGAAATTCGTGTTCCTCACGTATGCTACGGTCCCTTATGCCTTAAGGCTGGCATCAGGAAATATGTGAATCGTTACTTTTCCGATAGGGAAAGATGGCAATGCTGACCGTGGTATGGTATGATCTTTTAGCTGCAATAGGCTTCTTACACAGTTTTCCCATTCCAATATTAAATATTCGGAACAAGATTTTAATCCTAACGACTACAGGTCCAAACATCCCCAATGGATCAAAAATCCTTGTAATGGTTTGGAGTGCAACCCGCTTCGTGCCCTTGATAAAGTTAGAAGTTACCAAATCCTCAACTGTATGCATAGGTACGGAAAGTTCATCACTGAAAACAAACCACTCCAGTCCCAACACCTTTTGCTTTGCTGGACAATCTGAATCAAAATACTGTCGTATCTGGTAACCGTTCAAATTCCATTTTCGCAGATTCATGCTTGGGTTGCTCATTATCGTTACAGCTTCCTTAAAAATTTGCTTTCCCTCAACCTCTGTGTCGACGCTAGTAACGAAATCATCCATGAAGAGACCCTTTCGCAGCACTTTACAAGTTCTCGAGAAACGATCTTCCTGTCTAGATAGGTGCAAGTGTATTGTTGCAATGAGGACAAAGGGACTGCTCTTTACTCCAAAGGTAACTCTGGTCATTCGATAATCGCGGTAAACTGGTTCATTAGGAGACAATCTCTCGTTAGATATCCAAAGAAATCGGTGGCTATCACGATCCTTTTCGTTTAGCAGTATCTGCAAAAAAGCTTTTTCTACATCCATTCCATAGCGGCCCAATCGGAAATTAAGAAGCACGGTTAAGATATCTGGAAGTAGGTTTGCACCGACGTGTAGTAAATCGTTAAGTGAAGGGTTGTCTTCTGACCGAAACGAAGCATTAAACACAATACGCATCTTGGTGGTGGTACTCTCTGCATTGTAAACAGGCCGATGTGGAAGGTAAAAACGTGAGATAAATTTGAACTTTTTGTGCAGGGAACTGGTTCTACAATACCATCGAGAACCATTTGATTTATAGCGGCATCATACTCTTGAAATTTGCTTGGATTCCTCCATAACCGTTTGATTGCAAACCGAGACCCTTTTTCGTGATGCAGGCGGATGTTAAATTCGCTGCTACTTGTTTATTTTCGGCATCTTCACTTCGGATACCGATGGTTTCCAAAGACCAGAAGGAAGTAATGTCGTTTTCAGCGATGTCCAGAATATTCAAATTTACACTAAAAAAGGGCGAAGAACATAGATTATTGTTAGAAACAATCTTACCAACAGGTAAATGTGGGCCTTGCAACGTCCAACCAAGTATGGTTCCAACTGCCCTCAGAGATGGTGATATTCTTCGCTGCTTTCCAGTGACAACTGACCAATAGTAGTCAGATCCTATTAGCACATTTAATCCGTCTTCTGACTCGAGTGATGTATTATTACTGTCGGCCAATCGCATCCCATCAAGAGCGGTGCAAGAACTGTCCGGAACTGGTAACACATCCACACATATATTGGGTTCAACTGCAGCTTCGATATCCACACTTCGATCGGTAAACTGACGTTTTATTGTGATCTTTACTTTCCTTAGCTGTTGACAAAGTAATTTTTCTTTACTTCCGAAGGGAATAACAGATATATACATATCTCCCGTGGAAATTAAACCAAGTTTTTGCACCAGGCTTTCGCATATGTACGAATGTTGACTACCGCCATCAATAATCAAACGTATGAAAATATTTTTGTTTTTGTTTCTGCTCGGAGCTACAACAATGCATCGATCCGTCTTTAGAAAGACGTTTGTGGTATGGGAAAAAGAATTATACGCGCACAAATTTAATGTACTACCCACAGAGGCACATTCCTTTGTCTGAGCTGGCAAATCGTCTTTTTGTTGTTTCGCAAATGAAGGGTCGCACATTGATGCCAAATGCCTACCGCGACATTTATTGCAAGAAATAATTTTTGCACTTCGACACTTCTTCGATGAATGCCCACGTTTAGAACATCTAAAACAACGGCCGCTTTTGTGTAGCTTTTCTCTTTTTACTGCAAGAGGCATGTTGCTATGTATCACAGTCCTTTGTATGATGTTTATCTGATTCACAACAGAAACATGTGTCCTTTTGCGCTAATGACACTAGACTTGCTGCTGTAGTTGTCGCTGCTGAAGACGATTTCGCGATTGGAGTGATAAAGCTGACTCTGCCTCTTTCCAACGATTTGACCTCTCGTTTCAAAAATTTCATTATCCCCTTACTTGTGCGTCTCCAATCTGTGAAAGAGATTCGGCGTGTGATGAATTATTGTCGTTGTCTCTTTCGCCGCTTTTGTCTGCTGTCACTGTTGATTCTATGTGAGCTTCTGTAACAAGTTTATCCCTTTCTGTTGTATGGTAATAATCAACACGAAGGTCTGCTGGCAGACAACGCAGTAATATCGACTTCAGCATGACATAGTATTGATGCGACGGTATGTGTAAGGCTGTAAGAGTGCGGCTGCATGCTGATATTGAGTTGTACAGATTCCGGAAGCCTGTGACGTCTGTTCTCGAATGCACCGGTCGAAGCGAAATGAGCTGCTCCATGTGTTTGTCAATTAATCGTTCGATGTCACCAAAATGTTCTTGCAAGAGCGAAACGGCAGCTTCGTAGCACATCTTTGATGGAGTAAAACCAGCGATAATTTATTTTGCATTACCTACCAACACAGACTCAAGATAACTGAATTTGTCTGTGGAGGTTAAACTGGTGTTCTCGTGAATTTAGCTTTTGTTCTCAGGATTTAGCTTTTGTCGCAGTCTCTTTAGGCGAGAATTTAAACGTGCAAGTATACCAATGGCGAAATCTTCATACTCCGCAGTTTTTTCCACATCTTTCTCGATATCTTCCGGCTTGATCAAGCACTGTTTGCGAATTTCTTGATTTGCGATATTCACACTTTCGTGGGCTGCGGTTAATCGCTGTATGTAGGCAACAAGTTCTTCCTCCATGTCATCTACCTTATCTTCATTCGTGAGCCGCGAGTCTTCACTATTAAGTTAACCGGGTGCAGCTTTAACGATCCTATAGTTTATCCAAGAATAAATGTCAGTACAGGGAAGATAGGACATTTGCCTCTTAGTCTGGTTGAAATAACATGCATAAATGTGTTCCTCTTTAAAGCTCTCATAGGGTTGCCATGCTTTATATGATGAATCACCACAAAGAGAAGAGCATTTCGCTTAGGGTTACCATCTCACCATTTAAAATAAACAAATAAAAATATTGTTGGACGATATAAATTTCATTTATCTTTTTCCTCGCCATCCAGCATCCCATATAATTCCCATTTTGCTAGAAAATTCGATTCCACTCTCTAGTCATCAATGGTTGAGACTTTGCTATTCAAGTATCGAAATCTTCTGCTCTTCGAGTATCGACATCTTCTGCTTTGTAAATCTAGATGTCGCTGCTCACATTTAAGTGGTTATCACAATATGATCACTAATTGTCAATGAATTCTAGTTTCGAAATACCGCGTAAATAATCCTTTTTTTCTTAAACACAACATTAACACCGACACAACAGAGTAATTTGAACCACTATTATTTAACACAATATCACTAAAACGCACATAGTCCAACAATAATATGATCACTTATTGCACTGCTTTGTTGCATTGCAATAAAATAGCGCGCAAATAAAATTTAAAATACAAAGTCGAAAAAAATGGTTTGACTACATTTTAACGGTTACTCAAAAAGAGGAGAAAAAACGCAAATGACAACACCACCACACATATTATTACACACAAATTCATTTTTGTGTTCTTAAAGGCTCCAAATAATATGTTCAAGAAAGAGATAGCATGTTATGTGTTACATTATAAAAGAAAGCAAATGTAGGAAAAGTACAACAATGAAATAATAAAGATAGTTAGATTCAAAGAAAACTATTTTATTATTATTATTATTATTATTATTATTATTATCTTTATTTCATTCAAAACTATGTGTTGCCACTGCATAATTTTTAACAGAAACATTCTTTTGTGGCATCGTCCTTTTGTTCCGTGGGGACATAGCCTATTAGGCTGATGTTTGAAAATTATGCCCTGATGCAGATTTTGATACGATGATCGCTCACGTGTCAAAAGCTCAAGACTTCTTGCCTGAGTCTACCGTGTATGACAAATCCGCATCCCAATTAGCCCTGTAGTATCATAGATATCACAGTTTATCACCCTTCTTATGCTTGGCCCATCCCATCGCACTACCTGAATTGCGATGATATCTGCGTGATAGCAGTCAAGGGACTTTGCTAATTGCTCGGTTGCACGTAGCGTGTTAAGGGTCCGAGCATTTCACATGCAGCTCCGAAGGTCACTGTCTTTAATGAACAGTGGATCAGTTACCATCCTAGGCATTTTTTTTATGTCTTCCGTATAGCTTTTTAAGCTATCTTTTATGAGCCTTTTAATGGTGTATGCCAGTATTATGCTACTGGTCGATCACGCCCTTGCCATTTAACCTTGTATTTACTCATGCCGTTACCAGGGCTCCTACTTTAGTGAAGGTTAGGTTAGGTACGAGTGGCTGTTGGAAAGTCTAACTCACTTAGGCTTATTGGCTCATTGTGATGCCACATGGATTTGTGACCCTCCTACTCTTGGAACGAATTTGAGCTTATGATGAAACGTAGGAGACGTTTAAGGTCTATATTCTCTAGATGGCTTAACTCATTGTAGTAGAGTACTAAACTCCTAAGTGGAGTTTCCTTCTATGGGAGAGAGCTGGGCATGTACAGAGTAGATGGAGGATTGTCTCCTTCTCCTCCTCATCCAGCTTCTGCAGAAATCATTTGTAAAGACGCCAAGCATTCTTGCATGCTTGCCTATAAGGCAGTGTCCTGTGATGACATCTATGATAGCGCTGAAATGTTACCTATTTAGAAAGATAAAACTCTTAAAGCGATATAGATCCAGCTTTGACCAGATCTGTTTAGCAGCAAATACCAGGTTTTTCTTCAGCCAGGACAAATCTTCTTAATAGCCAAAATTTCCGCCTGGAACCCGCTACAGTGATTTGGAAGACGGAAGGAGAGGCCAACCTTATTGTGGTCGCTTTAAAACGAATAGCTGCAGTCGCAGCTACTCGTGAAGAAAAAAGAGAGCAGCACGAGGTTTTGTGTGGACTACCGACGTCTCAACAATGTCACCAAAAAGGTCAGTTACCCACTACCGAAGACTGATGAACTTCGAATACGCTTTCTGGAGCGGAATGGTTTTCAACAGTTGTCCTGAAGAGCTCTTACTGGCAGGTAGAGATTAATTAAAAAGATCGTGTGAAAACCGCCATCACTACAGGAAGCGGTCTTTGGCAGTTCCGACTGTGCAACGCTCTGTCCATCTTCGAGCGATTAATGGAACGTACCTTACAAGAACTGACGTGGAAAATATTCCAAGTGTATCTAGAGGACATTATTGTCATAGGCAGGATGTTCGAGGAGCATCGCGGAAATGTAAAAGTTGTATTTGAAGCTTAACAGAAAAAAATGTGCCTTGTTCCGTAAGTAAAGTATCTGGGTCATATTATATCCTGACAAAATCGAAACGATGAAAAGTTGGCCAATTTACAATTTGGAACCGACAATGCAAATTAGAGAGCTTTGTCGAACGAAAAAAAAATTAAAAAGTCAAGGGCTCATCGGGAGGATTTCAATTCGGTAGGGTTCTGCTTGGTTCCAGTTTGCAAGTTAATTTTATAAACGAGAAATTCACAAGGTCATTTCATCTGAAAACACAAGGGAAGTATGTCGACATTGTAGGAATAGGAGTATCTGAAACAACAATAAAAATATCAAACTCAATCAACCATTCGGTCGAGACACAACAAATTCGAAATTTCTTTGGAAGCTTTCAGTTGGGCCATTCATCACTGTTTATCAGCCAGAAGCAACCTCAACATCGCTGATTGGAAAATTCTTGGGAATCTACAACTCGCAGATGAATCCTTCAATCAACCTTCTCGAATCGATTTGTTGTTAAATGTGGAAGCATTCTTCGATTTGTTACAAGAAGGTCAGGTCAAACTCGGTGAGGGACTTCCATCATTGCAAAGAACAAAGTTCGGTTGGATTTCCACGAAGATACAAAACCCAATTTCATAATAAGAAGAAATTGTGCCGCATCAATGCAAAAGAGGATTTATTTGATCGCTATGTCGAGAGGTTCCGGGAACTGGAAGAAATTCAGTAGCATAAGTCAAAGTGGTCAAAAGAACAGATAGAATGTGAAACGCATTTCAAGGCCACTATCAAAGATCTTCATCGCTCGAGCGTGGCTTGCCTAAAAATATATCTTTGAGAAAATAGTACAGCGACTTAGTGAAAGAAAAATTTTTAGGTGCTGACTGAAGCAGATGATTTAGAGACTCTGAGTTCAGCTGGATGTAAGCTGTCAAAATGAAGCAGTAACCTTCCTCCTTTCGTCGAGGAAGCTGAGAAAAAGGAGATCCAACTGACTGAATCCAGTCTAACAAGCACGTTAGAGATCACTTGGAATCCAATGTCCGATGAATTCAGTTTTACGAATGTTTTACTTTCGGGATTTGTGTTTGGCATCTCATTTTTTTTACCTTTTATTGAAACTTCCGAATCCCATTTCTAGAGTAGCATCTGTCAATTTTTTCGATCGCGCACTTCTCATGCTCCTTCTTTTTCGTCCTGAGAAAGCGGTGTTCGTCACTCCTCTTCTGCTCCTACATTAGCTGATTAGCTCTAATCCTTCTATTCAGCGCCGCTTTGTATGCCTCAACTGCTTGTGCCTGCACTAGTGGTCAAATCAGGGGTTTCGTTATAGTAGCCGAGTGAAAACCAGCACATCAGAGCCGGCATCCTGACGGCGTTTTGCCAATGTTGCCACTGATCTTCAATACTTGATTCCTGTGAACATAGAGTGATAGCGGTCTCCATTCGTTAGAACTGACTCTCCAGCATCAACTTGGAAGAAGTACTGCCCAATAACTCATTCGACGTGCGCGATGGTCATTTGGTTTTAGCTTTTGGGTCAATATGATCTTATACGGACGTGTAGTCAAGTCCGTCTGTTGACGGTAAGCCGGTTAATTCTTTTTCGTTTCCCTAATCGAAAGCAAAAATTGTCTATTTTTATGAAGCTTAAGCGTTTACTGATGATCCCCTCTGCCACTCCCTCCATCATTTTAGTTCAATGTTCTGAACATGCTATAAAAATAATCGCAGAAAGAACTGGAATCGAAATATCTAGCAACTAACGGCTGTTACTGATGCTGGCTCACTCAGAAAAAGTCATCGAAAAGTTATTTGTTGTGCTAGAATCCTTTCAGAACCTTATAATCTTTAGCTCTTAGCTTTTCCCACCCTAACAAGGCATTCAAACTCCAAGGACACATAAACTCTATTCAAATCTGTGATCATCTTTCCGACGAAAGCGGAATACGCTTATCTTATGTACAATAAATGCAGTCCTGATCCATTGAGAAAGTATAAAAAGTTAGTAAAGCTTGTCCATGTTAACTAAGTTTTATTCTTAATACAGATTAACATAAATATGCACGAGTTATGTGCACAGGCAACAGAACAACCAAGGCACGCCATAACATGTTGCGGTAACCTGCATAGATGCAACCTCTTACAGTCATGTTTGCCTACCTGCCCACTCCATACGAACATGTGTGGTTGGTGCATTGATGGGTACTGGGATGCGTCAGGTGCTAGTTGCTGCTAAGCGCAAATCAAACACATACATATTCTCCTCTTGTGCCCAACAATGACCTATACATTGGAAACAACTCCGCTATTGCTTCATATGCACATCACTTGGCGTCGGGTACATGCTTGTATCTTCCCATTGTGTGAAACAACCAGTTTGCATGTTCTCTCTTTTGGTCCCTTTGTTCTTACGCATGAAATGAAATGGAATGGAATGGGGTACGTATGTAGATGTGAAGAACGGAAGAAACGTTTAACGGAAATGAAGATCATTCAATGTTTGACCATAGAGTATGAAAGATTTAAAAATAGATGAAAAATAAACTTTGTATTTTCTTGCATAAACCAATTGTTTTATTTTAAATCAACTATCAAGTTGTAACTCGCACGCCGGGTATCAATTGAAGTTACTTGGATTAAAATCAAAGTGATTTCTACCTTACGCGAATTCCCACTAAAAACAAAGAAATCCTGCTCACTGATTGCGGCAAAACTTCCAAACAAAAAAGTTTCATATTTGTAAAAAATTATTATCAATTAAAAATAAAATCTGCTTAGTTTAGCTCCCTTCACAATTGTTACAATTCTCAGCACCGGTTTTCCAATGCTCGTTGTACTCGTAATTAAAATCACAAATTGCTTTCTAGTTTCAACCGCAGTAGTATTGTAGTACGAGTAGGCGAAAAAGAATTAATAAAACCAAACCAAGGCAAAGTGTCATCTTGCCTTCTATGTCCCCTAACACAGTCTGAACCATCTGGTCCCTTTAAACAACCCGTCATTCAGCACTTTAGTCCTTTCAGCGCGGAATACAATTTTTTTTGCTTTTTTTTACCTCTTTGCAATGTGCGGAACCTCTTCTTTACACTTTCTTGCCCTCTCGCATTGTCCATTGAATTCACCTACTCTATGCTAGGAGGAAAATTAAGAAAAATGAGAAAAATCTCCTTATTACAGGACACTAAAGTTCTGAAGGCAGCCTCATTAACAGACAATATAGCATTTTTCCTAAGCGAAAACCCCTGCGTTTCCGCCCAACCTAGGAACCTGGTACCAGTGCGCAACAGAAAAAAAAAGAAGGAAAATCCTCAAATAAATATAACTGTCAAAGAGCATGAATAGAAAAAAATATTTGAATGGATGGTGTTTTAAAAAAAATAAAAATACAGTGAACTACGAGTATGAAAAAGGCGCAAAAAAAATAGGAAGGACCCTTCACCTGCACACAGGCTCTCGGCATATTCACAACATCAGCACACGCCTCTAAACTGACGACGACGCCCAGGAAGATGATTTCTTAATGAACGTCATCACCACCAAGGACCAGAACTGGAACCAGCACCAGAACCAGATTTGCCAGTGAAGTCGTCCTCGTCCTCTTGGGTCGGTCGTTGTTGTAGTTCCTTGAATGGTGAATTGCTTCTTGAAATAATTCAATGAGAAGTAGAGAAGCAAACATATTTTTGCTATTGCTGAGGATACATAACGACTGCGAATACGTAGACAGTTATGGCGTTATAGAAGCCTCAGCAGTCGCCTTCGGTAAGTCGGTAAGAACTAGTTTAGGATTAAAATGAGCCGTGGAGTGTGTTACCTAGTAATAAGGTGAAGCATCCCTTTAAGGAGGGTCATCTTTTCATATATGTAAATGGCGTATAAACAGTTTCCGGATTAGACTTCGTGCATGGCTTTTAGCAGGAGGCACTTGTGGATAATATTTAATGAAGTTACTCAGTAACTTAGTAACTCATCGCCGCAATATGGGGGTTAAATGATTTGTTTTTCTGTGTATGATTTAGGTATGATCTAAAGCCTTTTAAGAATTGTACTTTTTCAATAGTACTTAGTAACTTTTTCAAATCCAAAACTTCCAAAACTCACATCAACATAGTAAACCTAAGGTCTGCGTTCCTACATTTAGATTTTCTCGAGGAAGACAAAACACATAGCCTAAATCACGATCAATGGATCAATCACATCACTTCCCGTGGAACAAGTATCACAATTGTCGCTATGAAGTAAACGATTTCAGAATATGGACGGGCAATTTAGCATCAAAAGGATAAGGGGGTTTCAAATCGTCAAGGGGAACTACAAATGTAGGTATTCCTATCGCCCTTTACGGGACGTCACTCTCACAGAGATCAGCGACCTGACGAGCTCAAAGTTTTTGTCAGAGGCCCAAAGCTACGGGAAGTTTATCACAGGGGTAAGGGCACTCAATTATGGCACTTTCTACCTGACATAGAAGGAAGGTATACCCAGAACATGTATACTTTCCATATCCAAACTTATCCCCTATTTCTTCTCTCAATACAGCACAGACCATTTGTTAACAGCTCTACAGCAAAAAAAACATATTGGCCCTAAGTCTTTGGGAAGCTTATTGATGAGCTTCTTCCAAAATCATGTTGGACGTTCACACACGTACAATTTTTCGCGTCAAACAGTTGTGTTCGAAAATTAAAATCCTCTCTCTAGCTCTTTCGAGAACTTAACACCAAACCAGCACCGTAGCTCATCACAGATTTGCAGAAACTCTTCCGCAGGAACGGGAATGATATCAACTCCGCTAAATCGTCTAGATTAGAACAGGATTTAGAAACTTACAAAGCTCCCTTTAATATCTATTAGAAGTATGGAAGGTCAAATGTAGCATAATGTACGATTGGGAACATTGCACTTGGATTGATTTTTAGACATGCTTGTGAACACTAATTTCCCTGCACTGCAGCAACCTATTTTGCAAATTATTTCAGAAAATAAGATCACCTGCAGATCAACCCTGCTCCGCAAAAAGAAAACCAAAATGATAGGTACCGCAAGGAGGTGTACTCTTTCTCTTATCTTATAAAATCTATCTTTCAAATGGCTGCTTACCAAATACGAGACGCAAGATGAAATGTAGTACATATCTTACGCAGACAACGTCACTATCCTTTTTTCGGGCATTCACCCGCCGATATTTTCCCTAACGGCCTCTTATTCATGCATCTATTGCCCACATGTCAATACTCACAGCATTGAAAAACACTTCAGAAAAATGAACACATACTATCTGAACCAGAGCGAATCTGCACGGGGATTGATAGGGAAACTTCTGGCTGTCCTATAACCGGAATTGGGGCAGCAGCGCGACAGTATAATTCGTAGCGTAGTGCTTGCCTTACCTCCCAGTGGTGGTCCATGGTAACAGGATGAGTAAATCCTTGACCTGTAGCAAAATACTAGCCTACACCTTAATAGGGCTCACACCCCTATACAGAAGAGATACAATTGTGACGAATAAGCTATTAGTGTTGACGACACTGCCAAACGATTAAAGGACAACAGATCCAAAGATCGGACAACGTGGAAAATTCGGACCCTGAACAGACCGCATGCAGGCGAACAACTAGTGGATATCCTCGACTGCTATAATGCAGATATGACCAGGATCCAAGAAGTGCGATGGGATGACCCGGATAAAAGGAGAATAAAAAACTGTGATATCTACTATGCAAAATGATACAGACAAGCGGTGAGACAAAGACTGCAGTCTTAGTATTTATTCGGATGTGGATTCGCTGTCAGAGGAAGCCTTAGGAAATAAGCTTTGAGTTAGGATAAATTCGCCAGCACAAGCCCCATAAACTTCCACGCCCCGACAGAGGAGAAGGTCGATCTTATCAATGATCGTCCTTGGAGTTTTTAGGGCCAAATAAAGCAAGGATCGCATTTTCTATAATACAGTCCGAAAGTACAGCCTCCACGACATCACCTCCCCAAACAGACACGGGCTTATTGATTTTGTGGAAGAACGTCATGTAACTATAACCAGCACACGATTTTCACTGCTTGCTATGTCCGAACGTTTCCAATAGCCAGCATCGACTCGGACCATTATCTTGTTATAGCCAAGGTGCGGATGCAGATGCCCATAACAACCCAAGGCCAGCGAAACATTGTTAGGAAGCTCAACGACGAACGTCTTCAATCGGAAGAGACCGACAGGGCCTTTTTCCGAGCTTTTCTTAACTTCTTGAGAAGTCCTATATCACCAGCATCAAACGTAGAAGACCACTGCTATCAGAAGAATGAAGTTCGAAAGTATTACCTAAAAATAAAACGAACATGCCAAGGTTTTATGATAAATCACAGTTCCATCCAGATGACCAAGATGAAGTCACAACAGCCATTACCAAGCTTATATCCAACAAAGCTGCTGAGCCCAATGGCTTAACTGTCGGGCTATATAAAGCAGCAGGTATTGATTGGATACGGAGCATACATCAACTCATCTCCAAAATCTGGGTCGACGAAAATATGCCCGATGGAGGGAACCCCAGGATTATTTGTGCGATCGTAAAGAAGGAAGATCCCCTTCTGTATGCATGGATGCCTCGCATCCTGTCTGCCGTATTACGTATACTTATACGCACATGACTCTTCGTAAACAACCTGATTGACCCCTATCAGTTAGGTTTAAGGCCAGGAAAGTTCACCATTTCACATTAAGGAAGATCTCGGAAAGAAACCCAAGAGTTCCAAATCGATGCACGCTACCTCTTCATCGATTGCAAAACCGCAATATAGAAATGAACTATACCGAACTATAACTATACTATATCTAGTGTTGGCATCTATGCCAGGCTCACTCATCTACGCAGGATGACGATGGACAATGCAAGTTACTCCGTTGACATTGACATAATGGGTAAAAAACAGCGAGCTCTCAATGGAGCATTTGTGACCTTTGAAACAGAAGCGGCAAAGATGGTTTTCGCGGTTAACGAAGAAGTAACAAAGGATGCGCTGTCAACAAGGTAGGGACACACACCATCGAAGCTTAGGACAAAACGCCATGATAGGCAGCTCCAACTTTGAGGTAATAAGGGGATTTATCTACCTCGACTCCGCTATCAACTCCAACAACGTTATCAGCTCGGAGAGCATGTGAAGAATCACTCTTGCTAATCGCTGCTTATTTGAGTAGTAAAGTCTCCTATCGAGCAACAAAAAACCTACTGTACAAGACACTGATCATCCCAGTCCTGCTTTACGGCGCAGAAGCTTGGACACTGACAAAGCGGTTTAAAATGCCTCCTGGGAAAAGTTTTCAGTCTCATCGATTCTATCCTCGTAGAAAAGCTCAGATAAACTGGCTTAGATGGCCAGATTAACTTCATCGCACGGACACCAGCGTCCCTGCCCGTAAAGCTTTCGAGTCCAATCAGTCATTGCAGTAGAGGACAACCTCATCGTTGGTGGTGCACACAGTTTACTTGGTAGGTGCAACTGGAGGCAGCTGTCAAAAGGCCGCGCTAGCTGAAGACTTATGTTAGCTGAGACACTTGATCATCCCGGACTGTGCGACTTTAAGATATTGAAACAGTAAAGGTTTCTTTGAAGAGAACTTTAGGATTTACAAACAGATTAACAATGTGATTATAATATACAGCTCGTATGATTACACCTTTCTCTCACATATGTATGCTTGTGTGTTGGATCCTACTACTATTCTATAATACAAGCCGTTCCATGTTGCATGACTTCGATACTGAGGCCAAGAGTTTGCTGTTGTTTTTGCACTTGAGTGATTCAATTACTTTTCTCTCGACCTTTTCTTCGAACGTTGGCTGGAACTTGAGCCTCTATTTCTTGTCGGCCGGTGTTTCCGACGACTTTTGTTGAATTTAGCAAAATAAGCGTTGAAGTGTTTTTTCACGTCGTTGCACATGACAGAGTTATCTTAGACTAAAAAATCAAGTCGTTCCGGTCTCATCAATGCACTGTTTCATTAAAAAAATCTTGCGCGACATTGAAAAGCAATAAACTTCCACACTATGTACTTCGTAGAATTCTACGGTTATTCCCGCTTTCCATTTAACTTTCATTTCAACATTATCGTACCTACATATTGCTTATCATGCGTTGCAGGTATATTTGGAGATCTCCTGGTAAGTTTCTTGAGGACTGCAGATCTTCTTGGATTGTCTTTTCTCCATCATTGTCGTCCCAAAAATTCGTAATGACTGTTATGGAGTTTAATATGTAATATTGCGGTGGCGACTAGAAATAGATGCGTGCAAGAAATAATCCCTTCCATGCATACGTCCACCTCTGCAAATAAGTCCAATTGTTTTGGCACTTAATGGAACACAGGAGATCGCCGACAATACCTCGTAGATCACCTAGATCTGACTATCTTTTCTCACCGCGATCTCCTAAATTCCATACGTAGTGCTGTAGCTTACCAAACTCCACAACAATGTGATCTCTGTTCCAATCCCGAATTCAACTTCGTTTTGTTGAAATTTCACATCCCTAGGCAAAGCCACCCAGCCACTGCTGTGTTTTATTCACAGAAGCCCCAAACTCCACAGCAATTGGACTTTTAAAGAGTTTCCATTCAAAGAATTACATCCTCATTTTGAAATCGTTATTGCGGCGATTTGTTAAGATCTGTTAACGAAGCTTATAAATTATTCCATTCGAATAGGTACTGCTGCCAACACCCTGGACTTGTTTTTAACTTCACACCTTAATAAGTACAGCTTATTTCTCCTTAACTGACCGCACTTTTAGATAAATAAGTCATAGAATAGCCGTAGGGTAATACGACGAAGGCAATAGAAATTTTAACTGGCCGATATGATTCCTCGATAAAAACATGGATGCCGCTCTGATATCATCACAAACACTATTCTCTTTTGAATGAAATCCTTCATCTCTCATTCGATAAGTAGTACCAAAACAAAAGTACAGGTATGATCGAACTCGAGCTGTGAAGAGGTTGTGAGGGTTAGAGAACTGTTTTTTCGGTCTTATCAACGAGCGAAGAATGACTGCAACGCCTTTATTAAACGTGTGAAATTTCAATATGACCAAAGACTGAAGCAAAATTACTACTTTGTCCCAATGGTAGTAAAAGTTTTTGGACGTTCGCTAAAAACACTAGGAACCCTTCCTCATCCTCCATCCCAACGCTCATTAATAATGAGATACCAGAGCACTCAACGCTTTCAGATTGTTCCACATTCCACATTCTATAGAACGAATCCAGTTTCGCACTCTTACAGTAGCAATATACACAAAACCGCTTATCCAATTGATATATTTCTCCTACTTCTGAAGAAATGTTCTACCATGCTGGCAAAAGCACGGTGTAAGTCTTGCCATCATTCCTACTCATTCCGAGTGGATGTAAAACAGCAATTGTCCATCCCGTCCCTTAAACACTCAAGTAGGTATCACTACACTTATAATGCCTGAGCACGTGTTAAGTTTAAAGAAAAATGGAACAGAGAGGGAAAGAAAGATTTTTTGGCTCAGTGGTTATTTCGCTCTCTTCTTCTCTCGTCACAGACCCATTACACTTATATCCCTTGTTTCCAAGGTCCTGGAAACGCTGATATACCGTCAGCTCATGAAATATTCCGAAACACGAAAACTTCTCAATGATCGCTAATATGGTCCACTGGTGATTTGATAGCATGTCTCACCGAATATTGGAACCAATCTGGCCAAAGCAAATTGGTTGCACTTAATACTTCTTATGCATTTGACAGACACAGTTTGACATCAGGCCCTTTTGTCGAGAATGCGTGCATTTGGGATCGATGAATCTCTTCCTCAATGGACTAGGAATGTAGGAATGTGTTACCTTACGGAACGTTCAATTCAAGTTGTGTTGGACGCTTTCAAGTCTGATATCCACAAAATAAATGCTGGTGTGCCCCAAGGCTTCGATCTGTTTCCGACACTCTTTTTAATTTTGATCAATGATGTCTTGCCAGCTACTTCTTATCCAATATATTCCCTTTCTGACGACAGTACTTTCTGCTATTCATATTCGTAGCCGGACTCATGCACCTACGAGTATATTTCGATCGTAAAACGGGAAGGGCAGCTTATGTTAGTTCTAATATAAACTGCATAACTAATTTGGGAACCACCATCCGAGTTGAATTTAATGCTTCCAAAAGGCAATGCTGCCTGCTGTCATTAAAGCGAAATGTCAATGCCCATCCCTTATTAGTGAATGGCAGTTGCGTTGTCCAAAATTTTGCCTTCTCGGTATACGTGTGGCACCCTGTAACAGTGCTACTAACGGACTCCATCAAGAAGACACAGCCAATTGACGCTTACATCAACATCTAACGTCTTCCGACTTCCTTGACTTAGATTTCACATCCGTCGCGGAGGAGACTTCGACAAGTGCTATATTAATAATTAATTCTTATGTGCCAATACTTTGAACTTTCTATTGTATATTACGAGAAATTTACTAAATAAATAAGTAATAAACATTTGTATTTGTTAAAGTGCAAAATGTTTCCTTTATTATTTCTCCACATACGAGTATATATCAATGACAACCTACGTTGGCACGACAATATGTAGTATTCGAAGTCATCAAAAATGCTGCCAAATGTCTAGGTCTCCTCAAGAAATAATTAACTTTCTCTGATCTTACCTCAATATAAGGCATTTATCCGGCCAAATTTGCAGTACAATGCCCACATCTGGTCGGGTGCTCCTAAAACCCCTCTGCACCTGGTGGTGCTAATATCACCCCTCGAAAACATATGTAATGTCTGCTGGCTCACCTTGTCTATTTTCAACACAATATGCTCCAATGAAATTGCCAATAGCATTCCGCACCTTCAAACCAGTAACTTTATCACCCTTCTCATTATTAATGCTCATCAGTTTACCCTCAAGCCGACCTTCAGACGTACTCTGCTTAATGAATGTTCTGTCGAACTCTTTTTGTCTTCTCATTATAACCTGTACACATTCAAAACCAATGTAACTCGGTATCTCTCGTTCTGTCTTCCCTTATTCTCCTTCGCCCGTACTGTAAATAGTCAAGGGGTTCAACTATCTCGGGGAGCTCGTTGAAGATACACACCATTTATAATTCAAGAAAACGACAAATTACAATTCAAAGAGTAGTGTCTGTTGCGGGTCGCCTTTTTGCTTGTATCTCATAGGAATTGTTTTTCCTCTTGACTTACTCACTTACTACGACTGCGCGGTCTTTTGCCAGTTGCCTCCAGTTGCATACACAAAGTTGGCTGAGGTCCATTTCCACTTATGTGCGCCACCTAAGATGAGTCGAAAACTTTTCGGGCAGCGACGTTGGAGTCCATGCGCTCAAGGTGACCTAGCTATCTAAGCCGGGTTATCCAAGCTTTTCTGTCTCCTCCATTCTCCACTGATGCAAACGAGACTTAAAACTACCCAAATAACTTTTTTCTCGCAGCGCCAGAGAGTATTTTTAACCGCTTTTGTCTATGTCCAAGCCTCTACGTCTTAAAAGACGACTGGAATGATCAGGGTCCTATTTAAAGACTTTTTGATTGCTCGAAGGTGTTTCTACTCAATTTCCTGGTTGTGATTCTTCCACTCTGGTGTCGTCGTTGACAAAGTTGTTTGTCCCAGGCGTCAATATTGTGTGTCCCTCTATGTTTACAGCATATACAATATTTTATTTTTTCTATGTTGACCGCTAAACCCATCTTTGCCGCTTCTTCTTCCACTAATAGCTTGTTGTGTTTTTCCCATTATGTCAATGTCGTCTGCTTATTGGTACTGTTTTCAGATTCAGGAAAGGACTGCCGCAAACTAAGTATGACTGGATAACTGCGGAAGGACGTTGAAAAATTGTCCTTGAGCCAGCGTAAGGCTTTGCTTGCATCAAGCTGGTCATCCAGCTGAGATACAAGAGAAAATTGTAGGATCACTTACCGCCTCTAGAAGGACATCTGGTTCATGCAGGAGTGCTCTAAGTTTAATTGTAACATCAACTCAAGATTCTTGCCTACCGGGCAAAGCTTCTTGAATACATTCTGCATGTTTCCCATGCGGAGCGCCCTAGAACATTGGACGCATGTTCTGTTTACTCGTATCTTCCAATTTTCCGAATAAACTGGATCTGCTTTGACGAGGAGGTATACGACGAATAAGGCGTTTTAGTAGTAGTTAGCTGGTGATTGATTTCTTAGTGCAAGCTGGACGTTCAACTTAGCTTTAATATGTGCTTTAATCGGGGTAGCCCCAGGTTTAACAGAGCCCAACCTTTAGTAAGCACAAGATTGCAAAGCTCGATCGGAGTCTATATTCTGATGCCACGGGAAGATGTCAA
Organism: Volucella bombylans; assembly: GCA_949129095.1. Taxonomy (NCBI): domain Eukaryota; kingdom Metazoa; phylum Arthropoda; class Insecta; order Diptera; family Syrphidae; genus Volucella; species Volucella bombylans. The sequence goes on along the minus strand of OX422140.1, from coordinate 147,347,019 downwards.
GTGCCGCTGGAGCTTCGCTTCTAGCCTGGCTTTATGGTTGGTTCCCTTGTGGAAGTATGATAGTTGCTTCCGAATCACGGATAGAGTCAAGCCGACTGAAACTTTAGTATCTGATAATTCACCAGCTATGACTTGTACCCAAACCTGGAATGCTACTTTATCCTTAGACCATTCACATAGGAAGTGGATACAAACAAAAGTTGTTTCATGTTTTAAAGAAGACATCACAATTTCAGAAGTGAGTTGCCACCCAATTTCACAGATTTCTTCTCTTGAACGTAAATCCATCTTCCGAATATCCGGCGATATTAACCTAAAATCCTAGTTATCCTAAATATTCGGAAAACAAATTGAAACCGAATCTCCTATAATTCCAGTCCATTGATGGCCTTTGAAATTGGACCTTTGATTACAGGTCCTTTGGCCATTGATGCAAAAGGATGATTCAATCCTGCTTGCTGCTTGTCTTAGGCTCTTTCTGGTGCCCACATGTGCACTGCATTCCTCCGATAAACTGCAGATGAAGCAAAATCATTGAGAGTTAAAAAAAACAATATGCAAATCCATCCTTTAACATAGAAGCTCGTAATTCGTACATGCGTTCGAGTACATATTCGTACAATAAGAAGAATTCAATGCAAAGAGAAATAAATCCAAATGGTACCCCGGGAGCAACAGTGGCTAGAAAAGGATTCCAGAGTCCGGGATTCATTTTCAGGAACGTTTCAGTGATGAGGGAGGAAAATGATAATGTTTCCACTTTTTTTATTGCTGTTGTAGCATTTGCGATGATGGCACTAGCAACTACTGCAATTCCTCTCCTACTAGAATAGAAGAATAGAGGAACGCAGGACTTGCTATGAACGTTTTCTTTCCAAGAGTTATGCTGTTTCCTTTGGATCCGGTTTTTTTTCGATTTTCGTTTTTTTTGTTTTTTTGTTTTGTTGTTGAATACTTTGTTGGTGAGGCAGTTCAAGTCCTGCGTTGCGGATTATATCGCAGCAGGATTAATTGAGTCTACTCTCCTCACAGCAGTGCTCTACGTCGTCCTTTTTTTGCTGCACTGACTACATGCCATTAAAATTCAATTAAAAGAGAAAAGGACTTGAAACTTAGATTTCTGCCTCGTCGGTTGGCGTTTAGAAGCAACCAAGGGCAACAACATGAACAAAGATTCAGCGGGGATGGAGTTGAGCTTAAATGTAAATGACAAGACAGCAGTTAAAGCTGACAAGGATGATGATTGTAATGATGACGACGATGATGACAGGGACGAGGGTTAGAGAAGAAATAGTAGAACCGGAATGATTTGCTCAATTGTTTGCTGCTTACCACAGGAATACGCTAGGACTCATGTTAAGAGATTGTTTAAAGTGGTTAAGGAGGAAAAAAAATTCGAAATGACAAACAGAGACTTAATGGTAAGTGAATTGCAAAACGTTTAATATTGTCATGTCATCAGCAATAATTGAGAAGAGTGCTGGTATGGGAAATTCCAGACAAGAGTCAGAAATGAAAACCACTTTACGGTTTCAGTTCATTGATCCTGCAAATTGCCATTACGTCTTAGGTTGTGCTTGCAGTACATATGTATTCTAACGAACTATGGCTCTAATGAATACATCTGAGCAAACAAAACCTTTTATTGTTAAAAGAAAAGGTCGTCGGAACCACTGTTTATCTTTCCGAATCACCATGCAGACTACACTTTTCTTGAGCAACAACGTGAATTATGTGCGTCGTAGCGATATTTTTTTGTCCTTCTTTATTGTCCCGCATATTGGCCATAGAAGTGCGGTCTCGACGGATTAAAACCTTGAATTGAAATCCTCCTCAAACCGCTGCACCAAATGGAAATATTATGTTATCTAGGCCCATAGAAAATGCTCCTTCCTAAAATCGGAAGGAGAAAAATGCCATCGTATACTTTCTTACTCACTTACATAGGTGGCCCTATAGTTCGGGGTGAACCTGGCTCTCAACAAATAAGCCTCTCCAGTTAGCTCGATCCTTAGCTAACTGCCTCCAGATGCGCACTCCACGTCGTTTAAGGTACACTTCTATTCACTTGTGCGCGCCACCTAAGATGAGGCCTTCCTCAGCTGCCTTGTCCTTCCGACTTAGATCCGAAGTCTCTGCGGGCCGGAGTACTGGTGCCCATTTACTCTACATGTCCTGGCCATCTCAGGCGATTAGGTCCATGTCACCGTACAGCTTGTATAGTTCGTCGTTGAATATTCTCCAGCAAAACCCGTCAACGCAAACAAACAACCGCCGATATTTCCTTCCGCTTTCAATATAGTCCCTGCTTCAGCGCTATAAAGTACAACCGGGATGATCAAGCTCTTATATAGAGTCTCCTTAGTTTTTGGGGTTGGACCTTACAACTCAATTGCTTTCTTAGCCCAAAGAAACAGCAATTGGCAAGAGTAGTTCTTCGTTTTTTTTTCTGCTGAGGTTTTCTTCTCAGAATTGATAGTAGAGTCAAAGTTTCCCTACCTGTGCTTTACTGCCTCCAAATTATAGCTTCTGACCGTGACATTTTGTCGATGTTGTGTATCCCTTCTCGTTGCTAGCATATACTTCGTTTTGTCTCATTTACCGCTAATTAGACTGTAATCTCAAAGAATACATCTGCGCAAGAAATTGTATTTCTCTACACAAAGTTATTTATAGTCTGCGTCCATTCAACTTGTATAACAGATTATGTGTTACTAGGTCCTACTTACTAGGTCCTCCCATCCCAATTAAGTCGATATCATCGGCGTACGCTAGACAATAGTTGCACCGAATTTTGAAAGATCGTGCCTCCAGTGTTCGCTTGTGAATTACGCACAATTCTTTGAATTATGATGTTTATGAAATCACATGACAGCACGTCATGTCTAAAACCTGTGCCATGAGAGGTCTCTGTTATGTCGTTACCGAACTTGACGAAGCAGCAAGGGTACTCAATCGTCATTGGCAGAGATCTAAAAACTGGGCATGGCCTTATATACCTTATCTCTATAAATGCTGTCATATGCGGCTTCTGATCGATAAAAAGATGTTAGATATCGATTTGGACTTCTAGAGTTTTCTCCATGACCCGCCGGAGTGCGAAAGCTTGATCGATTGTAGACTTTCCCATACTCAAACTACATTGATAGGTGCCAACTAGCTTATTGATGATTTTAAAATGTTCGCACAATATGCCAGATAAAATCTTGTACTCAATGTTGAAAAGACTTATACCTCTATAGTTGAGGTACGAGTAGGTCTCCTTTTTTGTGGATCGGGCAAACGAAGCTGAGATCCCATTCACAGGCATACACTCTTCTGACCAGATCTGAGAAATGAGCTAATGTATGTTCTCCACAAAATCATTTTCGGCAGCTTTGAATACCTCGGCCGGTAAGCCGTTCCAGCTGTTTTCTTGGTTTTTTCCATATTCTCAGCACCGACTGTGACTCTATTACAAGGTTTCCTTCTTCATCACTGCAGGCTTCTTCTGTTCAGTTCTTCTTACCTTGACACGTTCTTGTTACCTGTTGGTAAAACTTCCGTACGTTGTTCTTAAGTTTCATACAAACTCTTAATATCTTCGATCGCATGCTTCTCATGCTCCGTTTTCTTATTCTGGAGAAGAATGTGCTCATAGAGCTCACGAGCGACTCTCGTTTTATGTTGCAGCGCCGCTTTGTAGGCTTCTTGTTTAGCTACATGTGCTTACTGGCATTTCTCATCGAACCAGGTCAGGTGAAACCCAGCACATCAGTTGCAACGTCTCTGATTGCACGTTGGCAGCGTTGCCACTGGTTCTCGGTGCTTGATGCTGACGGCATAGAAGTTGTTGAGAGATTTCGGGATACGCGTTCGGCGGAGATTCTGACGGTCTCTTGCGATTTCAGCTTTTCTTCGTTATAACATCTCAAAGTAGTTTTTCTTTGTTGTGATGCTTGGAAAATCCGCATTCGTGTCTTCGCTGCAACAAGGTAGTGATTCGGGTCAATGCTGGCTGTCCGTATACTGGAGGCTCAATTTGATTTAGTGTTTGATATTCCAGGGACCGCCATGTCCCCTTGTGTATATTAAAATGAGGAAACCGTGTGTTTGCTATAGTGATATTTTGCCGCAAAGTCAATAAGGCTAAGTGCGTTGTCATACCTGATGCTGTAAAGGCTTTGCTTACTTACTGTCCCAACAAAGGTGACCTCCTTTTCTATCTTATTGTACTAAGGATATAGTTTATACGAGTATATCTTGTCGAGGAGCTCGTAGAAACATTCTTTGGTGGCGTCGTCCTTGTCTTCTGTGGAGCATGGGCGGATATTGATTGCATAAGTCACCCGCTCACGTGCCTTAAGCTCAACACATCTTGCCTATTATGTCTATCACATATGGCAATTCCGCACCCGAATAAGCACTGTTTCTATTCCCCATAGCAATCACCACAGTAGATGTGATTGGCAGGTTTCTGATAATTGTTTGGATGCACATATCCTGCTAAGCGTCCAAACATTCCAGATTCGAAGTATCCTTGTTTCATTTGCTGGGGTCACCAACAGTTAGGTCATCAACATCCGAGACTAGTTTTTGTTTCTGTTTGGTTTTCCCGTAGTAGGGAAGTAACGCGAACGTACAACTCCCAAACCTGGGTGGCCAGGTATTTGGTTTAACCCCTAGAACAAGTCGTCGGATGCTCCGATGCCAGTAACCCAATTCGGAGATGTGAGCCCTGCCGTTGGCTTATACTCCGCTACCACCATCTCTTTTTTCAAGACCCTGCCTCAGTCTTGAAAGTTCCTTATTGACTTGAGCTCCGAATATGTCGAAGTAGCTCAAATAAAACTTCCGCTTATCTGGCTGTAAACGTCACCATTGATTTCATCGAGGGAAATTCCCCTGTTGCGCGTATTCTTTTTAAGGACCTCTTATTAGACATCTTATTAGACATCTTATTGGGCGCTTGCCCAACAGGTCAGCAAGAGATGGCGCGTCTAGCACATACGTGCTAAAGTTTTCCCGACTGAGCTTGCGCTATTCCTAGTGTCCACACCTATACAATCAGACCCAGAATACGCTCATCATTGTCTCACCATAAAATAGCTATCCAGCATGAACTACGTGGAGGTAATCATGTGGTTTTGCCCTACACTACTTTGAATCTACCTTTTTTTTGTTAGTTGCGCCAACACCCTTTGGTGGTATCTTCATAGATACCAGCATGCACGATTCGCTAGCCTGATTGTTCGATTCTAGGAATACGGTTACGTTACTAAACAACACCCTACACCACTCCCCTCTGGGCTGCCGTTAGGTATTACTCCCCTATGCTATATCTCCCATGTTTTCTGCATCTGCATGTCTTATTCTTTCGATCCTTCGCAGCTCGTTTTGCACATTTATTATGAATGTACAAATCTCCATCCAATTCGAATGGAATATTGCATCAATCCATCCATCCATCTGGCCTTCGTAGCGGTGTTCCACCGAGCTTGCCACCTGGTCATTGAAGTCGCTCTTTCTCTTCCCTTGATCCTTTTGACGACTGTCGCCCTTTGGTTACTAGAAGTTCTCCTATTATACTCGTAGACTCTCTGTCGCCCTTTGGTTAACAGAAGTTCTCCTATTATAATCGTAGACTCTCTGCATCTCGTCCGCAAGGATATCGATGGGAGTCATCCCGGTTATGAAAAAAGCTATTTCGTCCGAAATTGTTCTAAAGCCACTGATTACCCTTATTGCGTTAAGTCCATGTATTGATGATAATTTTCTCCACCCAAACTGGGACGGCGTATAACAGGACTGAGTTTACTATTTTAAATATTAAAATTCTTCTATTTACTGTAGCATATCTGGGTACTCCGATATTTGGCAGTATTCCAGAAAGTATTGTCTGAAGCTTTGACGTCTTTTTGCCCGAATAGTCGATGTGAAGCATAAAGCTTAATCTATTGGCAGGTATTTTATATAATCTGCTGATCTATCGGTTTAACTTCCACCCTTATTCCACAGCTAACGTTTTGTGATCTGCTAATTCTCGGCCGACGTAGCCAGTGTTTGATGTGATTGATTGCATCGTTCGTTGCTAACTCTATCTCGTAAATACATCATACTTTGCAACAGCGATAACCGAAACCGATTATTTATACTCCTGGTGGTTGTATTAATTGCAGAGTAGGGGTCCCAGTACCAATCCTTGTGGGACTCATGCGGAGATTTTATAAGACTTTTTCATTTGTCGGTTTCATATCTCAACCATCCGGATGCAAACTTTAGCGAATCATATGGTGTATCTATTCTGAATAGTAACTAGTGGCTGTTTCGCTGATATCCAATGGTCGAACATGTCCTTGCCGAAGAGTTTATCTTTCCATTTTGAGTCCGTTAACTTAGGGCGTGGAATGGCCTTCTTTCCCTTTAATATCAATTATTATCGTATATTCTTCGCTGACCCTCCATTATCTGTTCCGCAGTAGGGAGTTAACCATGAAGGTAATATTGAAGTTCCCGCTTTTCGAAAAGTATTTGCTCGACCATCGTTTGCAATATTTACGTCCAAGGTTGCAAATTTTTCTAGAAGGATACGTCCTCTTGCATTGGTGAGCCTGCTATCCCACTCTGTTGATCAGGCATTCTAGTCTCCGCCTATAACCACTAGAGATCTTTCACGTTCATCTGCACTTGCGCTATCTAGCATTGAATGGAATTCACTTATGAATTTGTCTGCGCGTAGCAGCTGTAGAAGTTGATCCCGTTTATTTTTCCACGAACGTCCTCATTTTCTTGATCACTGGCATCTTGGAAGGCATGTTTCCCACATGTCCGAATTGCAGAACGCCTTGATTTATCGCAGATCCAGATGATGCTGTCGAGAGTTTGATATGGCTCGCTGATCAAAATAATGTAGACCGGGCATTTGCTCTTTAGCGTTCTCCGGGTTGTCCTTCTTGCAGAAGAAACCAAGCAGTCTTTGAATACAATACGGTCCACCTGGTTTTTACATTTTGCTTCTGGAACATCCGGATATTCTGCCTGACTTTAATATTTTGTGTGGACTGCTTGCGGGCAAGCTAATAGTCGCAATTAAGGTATTTCCATGGGTGTTTCTCAGGCTGATTATGTCTGCGTTATCTATGTCATTGGGCTCGTATTGATATTCTCCTTCGTCGTGGCCTCTTCGATGTGTTAGAACCCGAATCTCCTCATTATTGCAAAGGTTTCACATTTTTAAATTGGTCTGTTCTTTCTCCAACCTCCTTGAGTTGCATCAGCAGATCTCCTTTCTGGGTTCGTCTGATATTCGTAACCGTGCATCGAGAACGCTGAGTTTTGAGTCAGCTTTAACTTTCTGGAGTAATTCTGTGGCTTGCTATTTCTTTTTGATGACATTTGTCCAAGTGTTGTCTGAATTCCGAAATGTAAAAAAAAATGAGCATTGCATTTGTTTTCAAAATATATGATGCTCTCTCGCTTTGTTGCATTTGCAGTTGCTTTCTGTCTGCTGACATTTCGGAACGGCTTGGCGTGTGATGCATATGAACCGCTGTGTCTTTTATGTCATAATTTGGAAAAATTTTGCCGAGAAAATTGGTTGTAACTCTTTTAAACAGTTATGGCCAAATTAATAGGAAAGCGTTTACAAACTATTAAGCCATATTTTGTCAGTATACCCAAAAACAAAATAAAACTGTATATAACCCCATCTGCAGGGTCCTAATTAACGATGCGCTTTTTGCATTTGTTTGCGTAGTCAAAGCTGTTGCATTAAGGAATGTTTGCAGATGCACAATGCAGGCAGTATAGCATTTATGTATTCAGCCGTTGTTGCTATCATTTGTGGTCGGTTTTCCCTCACTCATAACCGGTTTTTCGGCCTTTTACCGGTCGCTTTTATGACCTTTCGCAATTTTTTCGTCGCTTTGCGTTGTTTGTGGAAAACAGATGGCTCGGTAGTTTCCCGTTGGTCTTCTACCGTAGATTTTGGGGCGACCGGCTTTTCTCCGTACTCTTCAGAGGTATTTGTGACTGTCACCCGGTTGACCTCTGCGCCCTCGAACTCTTCTGAAAAGTGTTGACTCCATCAGCTTCGTTAACTTCATTTACTTTATTTTGGTTTAAATGGTTGTTTATACAAGCAGTGAGGTCATGCGAGGGTTTACACAGGCCCTTATGAGGCGCTGTACCAGAGTCAAAACGGTTCTAACGAATGTTACACCTTGATATGCACCACCAACTTAATGGCGACGAAACATCGTGCGTTTTTTGAGACCTGACAAGGTGTTAACGGGACGGGGGCGTTTGTAGCATTAGCCTGAAAGCCATTCCATACAATTAACATTTTAGTCTCCCCATTAAATGTTGGATGCCACGCATGGAGCAAAAAAACCACTGGGCAAAAAACATCTTTCTCCCTCTCTCTTTATTAAATTTTCCGAGAAATTTAACACGTGCTCCGGCTTTTTCAAGAAATGGCGCCACGGGGAGGCGTGAAGTAGGTCTTGTTGCTGCATAGGCTCTTTACCGTTATTTAGCGAGATGCTACTTATACGAAGCTTAATATTAACCATTGCCACCCACTTTGAAACTACCTATTGGCAGTAATACGAGTATGAGTTGATGTATGTAGTAGGCATCTGCAACGAATGTCTTGAAACTAGTTCCAAGACATTCAGTATTTTTCGGGTACCTTATTCACCGAACTCACATCGTGGAAAAGAAAATGAATGAGTAACCAGATATTTGATTACTAAGTGAGTATTTCACCCATTGGCAACAAAACATTTAGTTCAGTGTGCTCACATAGAATGGGTACACTACACTGAGTACACCGAATACATTGAGTCCACTCATTTTGAATTAATCCACTCAGTACTTTATTTACGATTGTTAGGGAAATGATATGAAGTAATTTTGTAGGATTACGGCATTGGAAAAGTGTGTTGTTCTTATAAATAAAATCAAACGCAAAGTTCCATATTTTGTTAATAATGTATTACTTCTTTTATTTTATTAATTTTTTTTGTTCATTTTTCAAAAAATATGTAGGTTTTCTTCTAAAATCTCAGTTTTGTCGATATTTGAATTCAAAAACATAATTTGATTTACTAGAACTGGGTCAGAACCAATTAAACTACGTTTATCAGAAATTAGTTGCCTAGCTGTAGAATTAAAAAAATTGTCTAGAATTAATTTAAACAAAAAAAGGGCTATTTTATGAATTATAGTTAAATTTTGTAACACAATTGAATCCAAAACAGAGTTTAATTTTGTTTTTAAATTTTTAATGAAATCTAATTAATGACACATATTTTTTTTTAACCGATGAATATGTACGATTGTTAAATTTTGTGATTGTGTTCCACCGTGTGCAAAAGTAACTTTTTAAAGAGGTTTTCAAACTAGAGTTAATGCCTGATTTCTTAAAGAATTTTACGAGTTTGGAGCACATAATACATAGCTCAGCTATTTTATAAATTTCTTTGATGGCTTTTTCTATAGTGTCATTTATAAGGTGGTTTATGCAGAAAACATGGTTTAGTGAACACCTCTATAATGGCCTTCTCATTCAATTCAAATTGGAATTCACTCAAAACATTACTAACTTTTGAGTTAATATTTTGACCTTGAAATTTAACGAAAATATTCGTTAGCATGAAAAGGAGTGATTTGGAAATTTACTTAAAAATTTCCTGTTACCTGTACACGATTCGCCCTTCATGGATTTTAGACCTAAAAGTCTGGTAATTAATACAATACAATGAAATGTATGAAGTCTTCAAATAGTTGTCGGTCCAAATGACTGATTTTAATCCAAAGCCAATATTTTTTATTGACTTTATTTTGTGTTTTATAATTTTGAAATATTTGTCACTTAAATTTTGAACATTTCGTAAAATTGTCGTAGATTGTGGTAACAGCTTATCAAGATCCACATTCTGACCATATTTTGCACCTATCAATATTAAAAATTGTGCAAAGTGCCTCAAACCTGAATCATCTACAATTCTAAAAGGTCAACAATTTCCCATGAACACTTTGTTATAACGCGAATACTATGTTTTTTTTCCTCAATTTCCACTTCGATTTTTTATGCGGTATTATCAGTTTTTCCTTTTTGGATAACATTTATATTTGACTAAATTTGAGGTGCTTTTAATATTAAATTTAAAGACACTAAAACGCTTTCTGCAGGCCACAAAATTTTCTAATTTTATCACCCTTTTCACTATCTACTTTCCCAAAAATATCCCACACTTTGTTTTGCCTCTTTTGTTGATAATTCTGAGATCACCACGCACAATTTTGTCTTTAATTGCCGAACTATTCTGCAAGCTGATATTATTTGCCATGAAAGTATTTGAATCATTTATTGAATCCTTGTCAGAAATTACATAAATATTAGTGTAATTATTTCGGAACAAAAATTAACTTATAATGTGACCTCCATTTTGTTAAATCCTATAAATTAGCTACGCAATTTTCCGATCAGCAACTTTTACTTTCTTCCTCTTCACTTCGTGAAAGCTAGCAACCACTAGCTAACTCAAACAAGTGCACTCATTTGGAATGGTCACCAACCAAAGCTCAACTTATGCTTTTTACCCTCTAATTAAGAATCAGAAAATCAGAAAACAGTTTTTTTTTACATAAAACCAAAAATAAATTTTATATGCGCATCAGTATATCAAATCCATCTCTTCTTAGTATCACGCAAATTTTTTCATTCAAACTGTACCTACACAAAGTGCTGACATTCCTTCTATTCTATTACAAATTCACGATTAGAAATTAATAACAAACAGATAAATTTAATACAAACCATTCTCTTTTGATTAATTCATTCTGAATAAATCTCTACTAATTTTCCACGATAATCACTCAACAATTTTGCTCCAACAAATTCAAAAGTTTACTTATTTGCCAGGTTTTGAACAAATCTACTCCAATTTATTCAATATATTGGCATCACTCCCATGTACTGTCCAGCCAAATCGACAAAAAAAAAGAAACGAAGAAAATATCCAATATGGCCACCTATCAAAGTAAAAAAAAAAACTGACAGCTGATTTAAAGAAGTGGAAAAAATTTCAATAGTATTCGTTCTCGTCGTTTCTTTGGAAAAAAAATTAATTTTCCTAGCTTTTCTCGGGATTTTGTGTGTGTTTTTCATTTACATTTCCTCTCCCAAAATAACCGTTGACCCATTGTGCATCAGTGAAGTAGAATCGCTCGTCTCCCACAAGTGTTTTCAGCACCGACAAATAGGACGACAGCTGTGCGAAGAAACGCAACCAAAGTGGAAAAGTGAAAAAAAAAATAAAAAAGTTTCTGTTCCTGTGCCACTGGGATTTTCTTTTCTCGTCAGGTAAGTAGTGCAGAGTAATTTTACTGGATTTTGGACAACTCTTCAATTATCGCCGCCCCCACAGAAACAGAAACTACATCCCAGTCTTGTGGAAATCCCAAAACAGAAAAGAAAAACCAAATTCTTCCTAACGAACCCCAAGTGAAAACCCCTCTCGTGGTTGTGTTTCTATTTTTAAATTCGCCAAAAAGTTTGTAAAGTGTAAATACGCAGTGCAGTGGAACAGCACTTTGGAACAAGGTATGCGGGTGGAGAGTACAGAATTGGTGGAATTAAAAAAATTATCTGGTTCCGGGTCAGTTTGGGTGAGAAAAAATATTCTACCCACCTACGATTTGAGTACTTGGGTCAGGATTATGTGTTGTATGTGGAGATTCGTGCAAATTCATAGTGACCAAGTGCACACTTATTTAGAGGTTTACCTTGATAGCTAATCACAGTCAATGAGTCATTGTTGTGGTGTGTTATTACCGCACACAGCACAAACCAGAGCACATAACACAAGCAGGCCACAGCCATCCATTCCCTCCGTCCATCCGTCCGTTTGTCCGTTTATACGAATGTGAAGCCCCACGGGGCGGTTCTTGTTTTTGTCGCGCTGGACTAAATCTAATTCTACTTCTACGCGCTGCATTATAAGTACAAGTAGAGTATGTGCATCGTGCTGCTTGCTGTGGTGCTACTGCTACTGCTGTTGTTGATTGTGTGATTTGTTGTTTAGAAGGTGCATTCGTTGCACGTTTTCATTTATTGGGCACATTTCGTTTGATTTGCAACGCAGATGGACATAGAACTTAACTTCGAACTGGCGTACCGTGGGAGGCGAACATGTAATTAAATTTGCATGCCAAACAGGTCTTCCAAACAATCAAAAAGAAAAAAGCAAATCTCTTCTGCGTCGTGTTGTTGCTCATAAGGCACTGTCGTTGGTGGAATTGTTCTTCAATCGCAGCAGGAATTCTTTATTGCAAGACTCACGTTGTGTGCCGATTGGATTTAGAGTCAAACCGCCGACTGCAGGGACTAATTTCTACTTGTACTGCGTCTTCACCTTTAAAGTGGTCTCGTGAATTTGCTTAGACACTTGGAATTACCAAACAAATATCGCAAAAATGAGTTCAAAGTCTATTGGGCTAGAGATAACACTCTGAATTGGATGTACAAAGTTCCGTGTGGTTGTCAACGAATCTGAAGGCAAAGTAGAACTAGCAGAGCTGACGCAAGGCTAATAAAGTGTTTGTGCACAGCGCTTCTTGTTGGAATTGTGTAAGGGCATTGGAGAACATTGTATGCTTTGACAAGTGAAAGCGGAACTAGAAGAGTGCGCTGATGTGTATCGAGCAAAACAGCCCCTTTTTCGAGAAGAATTCGCTTCTGGTTCAAGGTTGAAGCCGGGAACCATAACTTAGCGCTCTCTTAAGTGCTCCAAAGTGTGTCAGGGTCAGTTGTTTCTTTCTTTTTTTTTGTAATTTTCAACTTGTGCTCGATTTCAATTTAAAGATCCTCTGGCGGTTGACTAAACAACCTTGAACTGAAGTATGCAGCCACGCGATGTAAATACAATACAAACCACATAGTCCTTGGAATATTTATTTTCGCACGACGGTGCGATAATTTCAGTTCTTTGCTGCACACAGCTGGTGTTTACAAGTGTTTCCTTGGGTAAACATGCTGAGCAGGGATTTTTTTTTTTTGTTAAGCTCTGAAAATCATTTAGTACGCTGGCCCCGTTTTCTCTTTTAATTAGTGCTTAGTGTTGTATACCTCCAATAGAACTACTTGTGCCACTTCTGCCAAATTTTTCATAACGTATCGATCTAACTGCTCCGAATGACTAGGTTCCACTGTCCTGCGTAACAACCAGTGCTGGTGTAGATCGAAGCGTATTTCCGATATACGTCTGCGGCTTTCTTGTCATATTGAATGATATTTTCCAGGGATTGAAGGAGAGTATCAATTCACCATCTTAATGACAGTAAATAGAAAAGTGGTTCCAGCAATTGTGTTTATCTTATTTCGCTTTTCGACTATTGCAATAGACGATGAAGTCAACGCGATTATTTAAGCAATCGTGCGTTCTACGATAGTAACACCTGCAGAAATGATCAAGCTTGATGATATACAAAACTTTTTCGTAGCTTATTAAGGGCGGTCAAATTTTGCATACAGAGAATATAGAGTTCCATCAGAAGAGGAATCCGATTTCCCAAAATAAGCTCATGGAGAATCAATCGAATAAACGAAGGAATGCTCGCCTTTTAAAGATGCAATGTCACCTGGACTAATTCCCATGGAATGACGCTGGATAATCTCACAATAGCATGTATGTATTGACTCAATCGGAAAATCTACGATTATCGTAGATGCGGTTTGAGTGGTAAATTGTTTCTCATTCTATTAGAGACAACATTCGACCCATGATGCTGCATGAAATGGCATGGTTCACTGCCTGAAGGTAGGCTACAGTCCAGAAGCTTTAGGTAAGGTTTGTAGCATATTTATTCCTGAAGCTGGGAAGCTAGTAATACTGTTTTTTAAAGTCGCCAGACCAATCACTCTGCAGTCATTTCTGCTCAAAACACTGGACGCTTATTATACATATGTATGTTATATGTTAAGCACATCAATGTGCTTGCTTACTTCTCCATATCCAAGTCATAGAACGCCTTTAGGTGACCGTACAATCTTGGATAGACCTGGTCCTCAACGAATAAGCCCCTAGATTCAGCTGAGTATGCTAGGTGTCAGATAGGCACGTCAAATTGATTAAGGTTCCCTTCCTCTTACGCGCCATTTGAGTCGAGTTCTTTCTCTACTGCATTGTCTGCTCGGATATTAATTTGTCAAAAAATCCACCAGTAGTGGCATTGAGTATCTCTTCTTTGCAGTTTCCGATGGTAAGGTTAAGTGTTTTATGTGCGCTGCTTACTGTCCGAACAGAAATTTTTATTTACTTCCGCTGTTCGATGCCAAGAATTCTTGCCGCGCTATAAATATATAATCGTCTTTGATAACTTTAATTGCGATCTCTTGAATGCTGACCGTAGAGCTAGACACATTTATATACGTAATTTACTCTTACATACTAGACAAAAAAGTGCTTAAAAATTAGCTTAAATTGCTAATAAATAATCTTATTCTAACTTACTGGCATCTCGCATCTCTAAGCAAAACCTAACACTTTAACCATGTCTTTCCACGTATTTTACAGTCTAATTTATTTTTATTTTAACACTACTTGATACTAAAACTAAGAAAATAAATTTTAACTAAAAACTGAGTAAATGGACCTTTTTAATTAAAACTTAAAACTAAAAGCCTACATACTACCTATAATTAAATCTTAATCCACTTAACCTATTTACATCTAATATGTAATATGTATATATGTATACGAAATATGTATATATGTGTATGTATATATGTATATATATTTTTTTTCTTAAAACTAACTTAATCCTACCTAAAACTATGTAAGCCGGCCATGGGTAAAAAAAATTAGGCTGGCCCACTTTGCTTCACATGAAGCTACATATCACTGCAGGAGTTCGACGACGAAGCATCCTCCCCTTCAACAAGCCACCAAAGGTGTTGGTGCTTCCGAGCAACATTCCTCATGTCGCGACTCCCTACCACCCTACTGAACCGGACGTCTCTGTCGTAGTTGAGTCGCCTGTCCGCAACTGTTGGAG
Source organism: Volucella bombylans (assembly GCA_949129095.1). NCBI lineage: Eukaryota > Metazoa > Arthropoda > Insecta > Diptera > Syrphidae > Volucella > Volucella bombylans. The sequence continues at coordinate 147,331,977 of OX422140.1, read as the reverse complement.
CGACTTGGAAGATTAGCAGCACCGCCAACCTGTCCTGGATCAGACCTTTGCTATCTAGATAGAGGAGCGCTTCTGGAGGAATAAAGCCGTCAAAGCGAACTCTCTCGTAATACGAGGGCGGGTCAATAAGTCCGTGACTTTTTGAATTTCTGACCTCTTTACTGAAACAGCAACACTGCTCCTGTCAACAGGCATCTATCAGTTGACTCCTGTCAAAATTTAAACTTGCTGCGTCAGTTAGTTTGTGTTTGACAGCTATTTTTACCAGACTACTCACTAATTTGAGGAGAAAATGGAAAAAAGTGAATTTCGTGTTTGGTGTGTTTTTGGAAGGTTTGGCGTTGTTTAATCGCAATATGAGGAGTTTCGCCGTTTTGTAACCGTGGACGAAACATGGAACCATCACAACACACCAGAGAACAAACAACAGTCAAAACAGTGGGTTTCTAAGGGTGAATCGGCGCCAAAGAAGGCCAAGGTGGGTTTGTCAGCCAATAAAGTTATGGCGACTGTTTTTTGGGATGCACGCGGGATAATCCACATTGACTACCTTCAAAAGGGAAGAACAATCAATGGGGAATATTATGCCAACTTATTGGACCGATTCAATGACGATTTGAAAAAAAACCGACCTTATTTGGCCAAGAAAAAAGTTCTTTTCCACCAAGACAATGCAAGGGTGCACACATGTGCAGTTGCCATGGCAAAAATCCATGAATTGGGCTATGAAATGCTCCCTCATCCACCCTATTCTCCAGATTTGGCTCCGAGCGACTACTTCTTGTTCCCAAACCTGAAGAAATGGCTTGGTGGAAAAAGATTTGACTCCAATGATGAAGTCATCTCGCAAACAAAGGCCTATTTTGAGGACCTCGACAAATCATTTTTTTTGGAAGGGATAAAAAAATTGGAGAAGCGTTGGACAAAGTGTATAGAGCTCACGGGAGACTACGTTGAAAAACAAAATTATTTTTTTATCAAAAAATCTGTGTTTTATTCCAATATAATATAATTGGGGTAGTAAGCCCCGGAGATCAGATTGTTCGATGAGGTCATTGCTCTTTCAACGTGCCCTCGAGTCAACTTAATGACGAAATTGTCCACTCTTATTAGGTTCGCCCTATTGTATTGTATAAGACCTCATTAGGATAGAATTTTGTGTACACACACTCTGGTGTTCTGTATAAGCGTAGGCAAGTTCTAAGACAAGCCCTCTCAAACACCCGAATCTTTTCCAATAAACTAGCTCTCATGTTGAACCACACGGGACATCCAAATACAAGCATGGGCCTGATAAGGGCCACATTGCAGATTACCTTCACCCTCGCATCTAGTTGGCTATTATAAAACAGTCTCTTTGTAAGGGCAAAAGGTCCTTTGGCTCTGGCCAGAGCATCATCTATATGTTTGTTAAAATACAGAAATTGATCTAGCCAGATCCCAAGGTATCTGATTACATTTCGACAAGCAAGTGGCTGCCCGTGCTGCCCCACGATCGAGAACTTTCGCCAATTCTTTCTGGTATCCCTAGAGGCCACAGACAAAGGTGTCCTAAATAGAATGGTTTCCGACTTCTGAAAGTTGATTTTCAACTTCCAGTCATCGCAATATCGTTTAATTTTATCGAAGTCACGTTGCAAGAGTATATTAATGACCTCAATCTTTGGACCTGATCTGTACGCGATTGTGTCGTCTGCGTACGCTATGGAATGGTGAAGTGAACCTATCAGATCACTCGTGTAAATGTTGAATAGGATCGCCGAATTTACCGCACCTTGTTGCAGACCGTTTTTAATGTTAAATGTTCCAGCAGAAGTCACCTCGCCATTCTTCACGATGAACTGTCTACTGGAGAGCATATCGAAAAGAATATACAGCAGTGGTTTACTAATGCCCAACCTGTCCAGCTTGAAAAAGAGTCCCTCTAACCATACGGTATCAAAGGCCTTCTCCAAGTCAATCAGGCAGGCACTAGTGCACTGTTTCTTGCCTTTGTTCCATTGGATATCAGAAACCAGTTTCGACGCAGCATGAATAATATCATGCCCCGCCTTGAAACCGAATTAATTATCCGGAACTATATTTTTGTCCTCAACCCACTTAGTCAGGACTCTATTGATCACCTTCTCGAAAACCTTACTGATGTCTGGAAGAAGACTGATCGAGCGGATTCCCCGGATTGGAAGTGTCTTTATTCGTTTTGGGGATGGGATGTACCACCGCAGTTTTCCAATGCGCTGGATAATGTGCATTATTCATTGCATTATTAAACAGGGTGGTATAAATGTTCACCGCTTCTAGAGGGAGAAGCACAATTTTCGGTATTTCATCGGTTCCCACTGATTTCTTACTTCTAAGTGATTCGAAGATCGTTCGGAGCTCTTCCCTGGAAATGAACGGGGGTAGTACCCTATCGTTGCTGGTGACATTATTTGCCATATTCTCATCATTGAACTGGGTGAAACCAATTCACAATTTCATTTCGAAGGTAGAAATTGTGCACAAGGACTCGACTTTCCAGGTCGTGGTTCGGGCCAATGATGTCATTCGTCTTATATACTTACTGGAAAGTCGCTCCTATAGCCTCTACCTTCTCCTGCGGATCCTCGATCACAAAGAAGTTGTCATCATCAACAACCTCATTTGGATCTATGCCTGCTGCTATAAGTATGTACTCGTTGTCCGTCGTTCGGGCGATTTTAAGACACGAAAGGTCGTTTTGATCTTTTCTCCGAAATATTTTATTTATTTGCGGGAACATATTCGGGTTGCTGGTGTTTACAGCTCGAATTTTATTGTTCCAATACAAACTTACAGATGCTCTGTAATTTTCTTTTATTAATACTTGGAGGTTTTTGATCGACGACTTTAGCGTCATAATCTCCGGGTTATGTCTGTCAGTAAACTGTCTGTACAAGGTTGTCAATAGTTGCGTTGCGGAATAAGTCTTCATCGTCAGTGTGTTGGTACCGAGGTATCGTTTTATCCGTTGTTCGTTTGATTGTCTCGTCCATCAGTCTTAGAAACCTGTCAATCTCCTCGCTTGACAGATTTCTGTTGGACGGTGGGTAGAGCGAATTCGAGGAGAGTGCTCTAGTCAGTTTTCTGGTGAAGTTTGTCCAACGTACCCTACTATAATTGTAGGAATGCCTTTGGACAAACTCATCCAATCCCGCAATTTCGTTGGGAACAGTTATTTCGGTACTGAGACCGCAATGGTCACTGTCATACACGAAAGTGCGTAGACACTTTGTAGTTTGTTGGTTAGTGCATGTCAGTTGTATTCGTGAGTCGAACAGCAGAAGATCCAAATAGGACCCGTGTCTGGGAAACGACGGACTATCCGTCGCCTTAAACTCGAGTCGATACATCACACTGTGCTGACCCCACCAATTGAATAGTAGGTTAACTCTAGTATTTGGAATATTATTTCCCCAATCACTATGTTTGGCGTTGAAATCCTCGCCGATAATAAAATAGTTGTCTTCCAATTCCAGCCTCAGGAATCAAAAAGCGTCTCGAGCTCTGAGATGAATAAAGTGGGTTGAGTAGCCTTAGGTGCATAGACAGACACCATGTACAACCGCTTTCCACTACGGAGGGGAATATACACGATGCATGCTTCCAGCACCTGAAACCTACGTACTACACGACTGTATACTCTCTTAAAATGTATACCTTTTCGTACGAAAATCGCAACGCCTCCTCCCTGTGATCGACGGCGCTAACCGCTTGGCTATCGACTCAGATAATAAAACTGTAACAATTATGTTTACTATGAAAACTGTAACACTATCTTTTTCACTTTAGGAAAAGCCGAAACCTGTCTATTCTCTGCGGAGATCTGCGAACGACTGATAGAGCTAGACATCTTTTTGACTTTGTTGGCTTGGAAGTTACTAACTCCCCTCCCATGCTACTCGCTTTGCTCCTAATAAACCTCCAAGCCTTCTTGATCTCTTTATTGTATCTGACATATCTAATGTGCTATAGCTCCAGATACTTATCTATGTAGAGATTTCAAGTCCATTGTCAATGATTTTTTGCAGCTCGGGGCGGATTTGAAGATTTGCTCGTACCGGAGCATTTGTGTCCATCCGCTCTACATCACCCGGCTATCTCAGTCGTTGGACCTTCACTCTTTTGGCTAAGTCGATGTCACTGTACAGCCTGTACTGTTCGTAGCTGTATCTCGTGCTCTCCTCTCGTCCACTCACTCTCTATGCAGACGTGAAGAATTTTCCTTTCAAAGCAGTGAAGAATACTTTCATCCAATTTTTATAAAGTCCATGCCTCTGCGCCATAGAGCAGGACTTGGATTTTTAAGGTCTTGTATAAGGTCACTTTTATTGTTCAAGACAGGGCTTTGCTACTCAATTGTCTTTTTAGCCCAAAGAAGCAGCGAGTTATTCTTCGTTTTAAAGACAGACAAAGTCCTTAACTACCTCAAAGTTATGTCTGTCAGGGGTGACATTCTGTCCGAGACGCCACTATTTGGTGTCCTTTCTGGTTGACAGCATATAAATACTTGGTCTTGCCCCCATTGACCTTTAAACCCATCTTTGCCGCTACCGTCTGAACACTAGCGAAAGTGCCACTAACATCACGCTGCTTTCTTCCGATTATGTCAATATCATCGGCGTGTGCGAGTAATTATTCTTTCAAGAATGATGTTAAAGAAATCGCATGACTGCGCACCGCCTTGTCTAAAACGTTTTTTAACATCAAAAGTCTCGGTGAGTACTTTACCGAACTTGATGGAGCAGCGTGCATTTCCCATCGTCCTCCTGCACAAACGGACGAGTTTGGCAGGGATGTCAAAACTAGACATTGCTCTGTATAGCTCGTGTCTATAGATGATGTCATACTATATGCGGCCTTAAAATCGATGAAACGATAGTGAGTATCGACTTGGACTTGAGTTTTTTCTAGGATCTGCTGGAGTGTGAGGATTTTATCGATTGTGGACTTTGCTGGTGTAAAGCCACACTGATGTGGACCAATCAGGTTATTGACGAATGGCTTCAGGCGTTCACACAATAAGGCAATATTTGGAAGATTGATACCTCTGTAGTTGGCGCAGTTCAGAGGGTGTCCTTTCTGGAAGATCGGACAAACAATGCTGGGGTAGCATTCATCGGGCATACTTTTATCCTACCATATTTTACAGATGATTTAGTGTATACTCCTTACCAAGCCGTCGCCTGCCGCTTTGAATTCCGGACTTAAGCTTAGGTATGGCTGTCTTCACTTCATCCAGGTAGGGTGGATAGAATTGTTGGTCTATTTCGTCCATGTTAAAAGGTTCATTCTGCTTGACAGCGGTATTTGGTTCGTCATCGTCGTTATAAAGTCTACAGAAATGCTCTTTTCAAATCCTCAGCATCGACCTCGACGCTACTACTATGTTTGTGCCGGTGGCATGTTTTTTTTTTTTTACCTTTTTGTAAAATTTCGGAATCTCATTCCGGGAGTTCCATCTGTCAATTTTTCCGACCGCGCGCTTCTCATGCTCCTTTTTTTTCTCCTGACAAGCTGGTGTTCGTTCTTCTCTCTAGTCTTTCTATGCATCACTGTTTTGTATGCATCGTGGGGTTCTCGTGTGAAACCCAACACATCAGAGCCGGCCTTTCTGATGGATTTTTGACAATGTTGCCACTGGTCTTCAATATTTGATGTTGACGGCATAGAACCTCTTAAAATGGAGATCTCTTGCAAGTGTACCCGTCCGACGTCAAACTTTCTCACAGTATTAGCTTGTCTTTGCGATGTTTGAGATATCCGCAACTGGACTGTTCTATTTGAAGACGACTCTCACGAAAAACTGATTCGTCATTTCACCACTTGTAATGTAAGTTATAACGCTGCATGTAAGGTAACAATAGAGAGGTATAAAATTACCCAACTCTTGGTGACAGCGTTGGTAAATAAACTACGCAACTTACTCTGCTACTAGAGGGAGTAAATGCAAAAGCGTTACATAACACTACACAAGAATGCCTTTTGAATCTGCAAAACCTAGGCATTGTCACCACAAATTGGGATCCACTTCTGATTAATATTCCACTGAAGAAGATAGACAAATGCACACTGACTATTTGGGAACACCCCCTCAAGCAACGGAAGGCATTACCCTGCCTACCTGACTTCATTTAATTTTTAGAGACAGATTCCAATCATTGAAGGCACTGGGTACTAAGTTCTTTAAAGGAAATACAAATAATACACAACGATTAAATCGAATATCCCCTACAGCTGCAAAAGAGCACAATAAATGGGCCAGTTGTGATCAACAGAGTTATCCTATCCTAATATCCCAGGCCTCTGCAGCTTTCCCCAGAGGAAAGGTTTAAACACATAAAGGCTCTAAGAAAATGCATCAATTGTTTACGATCTGGTCATCTGACCTCAAACTGTACTTCGTGACCCTGCGCTAAATCGACACATCCTACTCCACATGCAAGCACCATAGATTCAACAACAAATTGCTGCTCCGGGTTTACTGATTGACAATCAAATCACCTTATAAGCAACCAATTCAGATGCTACAGCATCGAAATATGTTTTCTTTGGGACAGTTGTGATTAATGTGCTCAATCGAAATAACAGCTCCACCAAAGCAACAGCATTGTTGGATTCAGGATCTCAAATGAGTTTCAACACTGATTTCAAAGAGTGATTCATTGCAATTTTCTGGAATGAGAAATACACCAACCCAAATCAGTAAGAAAGTAAATATTCGCCTTCAATCTCGGGTAACGGGTAACCCATTTTGACGAATTTACAAGTTTTTGGAAGCCATAACTTCCCGATAACGAAGCCAATATATTGACAGTAGTCAATGTCTATTGCGAAAGAATATCAAATTGGTAGACCAAACCTTTAACCAACCTCAAGAAGTTGATATCCTCATCGGAGCAGAACTTTATTCTGTACTCCTGGCGGTAGGCGGGAGACCGATATTACAAAGTACATTACTTTTTTGGATAGTTGGAAAGACGTCATTTGAAGTACCCTCAACACTGCACTGTTTTGCGGTATCGGGGTGGACACCTCGAAAGCCCCAGAAAACCCCGTCTGCTTCAACAACCAAGCACAGACAACTGACTAATGATGAACGGCAATGCGAGGAGATCTTTACTGCATCTACAACCAGAACAGATTCAGGTCGTTATATCATAAGGCTGCCATTTAAAAATAGTCCGACTAGCCTTGGAGAATCAATCGAAATAGCTACTCGAACATTCCTGAAAAGGCTCCAGAAATTGTCGGTGATTCGTCATCATGGACATTGAATTCATGAAGAATACATGGATTTAAGCCAGACGAATGAGATTAGTTAGAAGTCAACATCACTGTGTCCTTCGAGCAGAAAGCAGCTCAATTAAGTTACGAATGGTGTTCGATGGGTTTTCAAAAACGTCAACAAATATCTCACTGAACGAGATTTTGCACACAGCCCTACAGAATGACCTACTCTCTATTCTTCTATATTTTATATGTATTCACCGCATTTATATGTATGACGTACCGCCAAATACTAGTGGAGGACTACAGCATACAGTTTCAGCGTATAATTTGGAGAGAATCCGCTGATCAACAATTAAAAGTATATAAATAAAGTAAATAAAGCAAGAAAACGCTTTATTTATTTCTCAATATACTCGTAGTCTCCTTTCAGCTGGACACATTTAGTCCAGCGATATTCTAACTTTTTCAAGCCATTCAAAAAATATGATTTGTCGAACTTCGTTTCGGGCATTTTTTCATGTTTGGAAACAAAAAGAAATCACATGGGACCAAATCTGGAGAATAGGGTGGGTTAGGTAGCAATTTGTAGCGTAATTCGACCAGTTTTGCTGTGGCAATTGCGGACGAGTGAGCAGGTGCGTTGTCATGGCGAAAAAGGACTTTTTTTTTGCCTAGTGGGGCCGTATTTTTTTATTAATTCGCATTGATTTTTCCGGTGATGGAACCGTTTTCGGCTTCTTTGGAGCAGTTTCGCCAGGTGAAATCCACTGTTTTGACTGTTCTTTCATTAATGGCGTATAGTGATGGATCCATGTTTCATCACAGTCACGAAACGCCGTAGAAACTCTTTCGGATTGCGCTTAAACATGTCCAAACAGTGCTCCGATGTTGTCATGCGATTTCGTTTTTTCTCCACTGTTAGCAAACGCGGCACACATTCTAGCCGATAGCTTTCTCGTGTCAAATTTTTCGTGTAGCATATTTTATATGCATTTAATTGAGATGTGTACAATGTCAGCAATCTCTCTGACCGTTACCGGACGATCTGCTAACACGATATCACGGATTTTATTAACCATATCCTCCGTAGTCACCTCAATCGGACGGCCTTGGCGCTCTTCATCAAAAACGGAGGATCGGCCACGCTTAAATTTATTAAACCAATATCTGATGGTAGTCATCGAAGGTGCATGGTCCTTATAAACGGCATGCAACTAAACTTTGATTTCCTCACAGGTCTTAACCATCCAAAAAAAGATATCGAACCACTGATCGATATTATTCTTTCTCCATGATTGCAAAACAACACGAACATGTTGACTTTCAACAGCTGTCAAAACAAAACTACTCGATACATCTGTCCGAAATTTTGACAGTCATCGTTGTAAAAATGGCGCTATATGATGGCGGCATACGCATTTTGCATCAGTGGTGCCATCAGTCGGTAAACACGGGTACTTATCATACAGCATTCTTATACACCAAAAATATACTGTGGAACAGAAAATCGCCTTCACGGTCAAAACGAAGGGTCTGTCAAAACTCTTGTCATGACACGGCTGCCGTCATCACATCAGTTTCGAAAAGAGACAACAAGATTGGTAACAGCCAATAATCCATATTGGCTGATACTGCCCACATTTTCGACCCATTAGTGCTAAAATCTTTATCCAAAAACTATGGATTTCCAAACTATACTGGGATACTGCATTATATATGCAGATGCATACAAAATGAATGGCCTTCAGAAAAGATCTACTCCAGCTTAGCACCTTAAAGGTACCTCGACATTTAATGGCAGATGCAACTTGTCTTGCGCTGCTTGCATTCTCTGATGCCTCTTAACGAGCATATGGAGCCGTAGTCTACCCAAAGTCTATAATTTATCAAGGAGAAATAAAAGTACTATTAGCTCAAAATTTCGAGTAGCATCAATGAATCAACAAACCATTTCTGGTCTTGAACTGTATGCCACTAAGCTGGAAAGTCTATCAATTGATATCAATTAAACAACTTTGTAGACGGATTCGTGTATTGTATTAGCATTGATACACACACAATCCCCTTTGCAAACGTTTGTAGCTAATTTCATTTCTATAATTCGAGATGAGAAAAATAATGGCCAATGGAAATTTATTAATACCGACCTCAATCCTGCTGATCTTTTGTCTCGGGGCATGTTTCCAACACAATTGCTAAAAACAAAGATATGGTTATAAGGACCAAAATCATACTTGCCGACACAACCAAAACGAGCAAAAGAAGATAAGATACCCGAAACTAAAATGTTGAAGACTGTTCTAACGGCGGAGAACACAAGCTTCCATTTTCTTGGCGGCTTCAATCATTGCCTCCATTTCAAGTATATGCTTAGTTTCGAAAATCTTCCGATAAGCCAATACATTTCTCTTAGCCTGATTTCGAGCTCGTTGCTCTTCTTTTTAACTACCGACTTCCACTTGAGTTTCGCGTATAGAATCATGCCCAGATAGTTTGTATACGGTATTTATACTAGTGTTACGAACAGAGTAAAGTTGTTTACCTTTCTGTACGTAAAATTTACGTGCGCTGTCTTGGTCTCGTTAAGAACAATTCGCCAGGTCTTTGTCCATTCGCATATTTTGTCCAAAATTCGTTGGAGTTTTCCCGTAGATGAATCGAACAGGATCGGACCGAGAACGCTTCCTTGTGGTACACCTGCGTGAATTTCCTTGAATTCCTAGTATTCAGTCCCGTATCTACCCGTATCTAGTCTGTTTTCGATGCCAGATTCTAATATTCTATACATTTTTATATATATATAATTAGCGCGTGCTCAAGGAGTTATTATATCCTTAAAATGATTACACACAGCGCGGGCGGAGGAAATTTAAGGGAAGAAAGGAGAGGTACCGATGTATATTAGTCTTAAATGTTTTGAAATTATAAAGACGAGAAAATAGACGACATTTATGGTAATCGTGTGAAATCGAGCACGTCTACAGCGGCTTTATTGAAAGCATGCTCATATTGCTGACAGCGTCCTTCTGCATTTAATGCCGTCGCAATGGAAATTTGTGAAAAGTCAAAGGATACCCGTGCGGAAATTGCAATACTATTGCAATCTCTTGTGAAGTCTGTTCCAGCTTTTTATTTAAGTCGTAAGGGTGATTTTAAGGTTATATTGTTTATTTTGTTTTTTGGCGCAATCGTTATTCTAGCGTTTAATAGTAGTAATACATATGTTGACATGCGTATAACTCAAGACTGATTGGCTTAGGCTACATCTAACAATAAATTTAATTGCAAATACTCGTACCATAGTTTCTCTGCATATTAGTGTGGAACGCTAGAATCAATCCCTAGTTCATTTGCTTCCTATTCAACAGATTTTTCATTATACTTAAATTTCGAAATCTGAAGACTACGAACATTAGTTAGTTAGCAGTTGTCGTAATCTGTATTAAAGGCTTCTCCCAGTCTGACCTCCAGTCAATCACTAATTATTGATTGAGTTCTCTTTAAAACAACTTCTTCACCGTCTTTTTAGGGTGAAGATCGTTGATGTCTATTAGATCTAAGCATCTTTTTGACTTGACTCGAATACCTTTGATTTTTACAGCTGCAGCAATTAAGGTATCTGAATCTTAAGCGGAGCACTGTCTCATCTTTAGCTGCACAATTCAAAAATGCAGAAATCAAAAAGACTATAGAACATCAACGGTTTATCTAGAAGCTACGTCGAAGATACCGCCCTAATCAACATTCCGTGACGTTTTCGTACCAATCTCGATTGAGGATCAGTCTTAAATAATTTGTTACAGCTCTTTCGAACTAACTAGGTTTTGGAGGTAAGCCTCCATCAATACACATCTATAATAAAGAACTATGATATAATATATCGGAAGATCTATTGAATCCTGACATACGAAACATGTGCGTATTTTCAGGGAATTGAAATGACGGCATTTCATTGGAAGAAGAATAGCACATATCCACTCAACTCTTGACTTTGAACGAGCAAGCTGATGCTCAGGATCTTCCCACCAGCACCTTAATAATCATTATGTGTGTACCACTGGGTCCAGCTGTTAAACTCTCTAAGGAATTTGAAGGGTATTTCGAATTGCTGAAACTATTACTCGCAAATCTGCGACACTAAAAAAAAGGGGGAGATTCCACTAAACTAAACCAACTATGTATTGTAGATTACGCTGTCAATGGTATGGTTATGACTTTTCCCCCGAAAATAGCTCAAATTCCAAAGCACGGAGCAAACAAAGTGACGTTGAGTTGAGTTGAGATTTCTACTAATGCCCTTAGTGGAGAAGAATGACAGTCATTTGTAACTTACAGATCTTCAAAGAACGGGCGATTGCCATGAAATAACCACACCTCGCTCAATTTGAGGATAAATACAACAGCTACTAATTACACCAAAGCAATTGATCAGATGTTTTTGAACAAAGCTAATAAACTAACAAACCGAACCGGTAGCAATTCCAAAAGCTTATGTTGCTTGCACGCATAGCCGGATTAACTTTTCTCTAAAACCATGTCACAAACATTTCGTCAAAGGCCAGCAATCTGGGTTAAATCGGTTTTGAAGCTCAAAAAGTGAAGATTCCAGTGAAACCAATGAAAATGAAAACAGCACAGCTCTGTCAAAAGACTCCAATCCATTTCACATCTAGATCATCATAGACAACTGGAGGAACTCGACTGAAACTCGACACAGAATTAAAACACTCAATCGATCTATTATAGTGACACAGATCTGCTATCAAATTAGCCCGAATTCATATTTTGTCTGAGTTTTTACGCGCTTCCTTTCTTGCTCTTCGATTTTGCATTTTCGAAATCGCACATCTCTAATGGACCGTTTTACACAGAGTTTTTTTTTTAAATTCCATTTGCATATGATTATTAACTTATCTCGCTTTATCTCTCTCTATCTCTTTGTAGGATAAATACATAAAAGAGAATTCAGCAGAACAATCTGAACAATGCACACTCCGCTCAAGCGTTTAATCAAATTCATCTCACCGTGATGGAGATAGAAATGGAAATTTATTGGATTTGACTGGCCTTTTTTGTTTCTACAGCATAAGCAAAAAAAAAAGCAACGAGTTTTCCACAGTTTTTCACTTTTTTGCCCACGTTTTCCGCTGGGTAAACGTTAAACTGCAATGGGATAATATTTGTTCTCTCTTTCTCTGTTAGAGTATGAATACACGTTGCGTTCATTCGTAACGAACGTACATGAGACACCTCGGAATAGCTGGAATTGTTGTCCCCAAACGAACATCACCGGCCGCTTAACTCTGAAGAGAAAGTCCAATTACATGTCTGTCGCTGAATTAGCTATTAGATAATCGATTGCTGTCATTTTGGATAACACCGCTGAGCAGTTACCAACTAACGCCCACCTGATTGGGGCATTAATTTTATGGTAATGTACCCATGTGCGATGAAGTCGACTATGCTCAAGTAATTTGTCAACAATGAAATTTTTAAAAGAGACGCCAGCGAGTCGATGAGAAACTTGATTCGGACGAAATGCAGCGCCAGCCAGCAACAATGAAAGTGAAAGTTTTGACAGAGTTCAGACTTAAATTGACCAGAAGTCAGTTTCAATAATTTTGACATCGACCGGGTGATGGTACTGACACCACCAGCAAGTACTCGTATACTTAAAATTCTTATGGCAATGCAATCTGGGTCGGAAATGAACTCATCTTTTAGGACTGTGCGAAACTCTTTGGGGCAATTTCGGGCGATTTCAATGTTGAAGAGGCGTAATTCGAGTACGTGCACTGCAAATTGACAAACGCTCGCGTTTGTAGTTTTCGTGTTATTGTACATACGAGTCCATACATGTGTTGGCACAGTCAGATTCAACTACGAAACTTTAATGTAGTCGTAGGTGCAAATAAGCCAGTAAGGTCAGGTGTAGCTTGAAGCAAATCATAATCTTGGTTGAGTGGCCGTTTAAATGTTGCGTAACTTGATGTTGGAGAAGTTTCTTTCGAGTTTTATGATCATGCTGAGCAAGTGCTTTGCGGACTAAAAATGTGATCAAAAATCGTTAAATGAAAAACAACAATTTGTCATATTAACCTGTAGCATAGTCATCGGGAGGGAATGGCACGTTAAGATTGTTATTTTATAAAGGAAATATGTGGTTTCCTAACATGCTATATCATGGTGTCTTACTCGTAGTTTCAGAAGAAACAAACAAAGGACCACGTCAGCGAAAGATTTAATAAGTCATCAGATCGATTTTACTCAAAATCGATGTCGTGTATATATTGCTTCTTCTTCTTTGCTTAAACTTTAAAATGTGTAACGCGTGCAAGTACATCTAAGCCATAACATATATGTATGTATCCCACTACTGCTCTGCTTGTGGATAGCGTCGTTAGTGAAATCAAGAGATTGATGTTTTTGCAATTATTCGTCGAAACTCGGATGGAACTTGACCCTTTATTGGGGTTTCAACCGGATTTTCTTACCCTGAATATGGTAAAAGTAGTTGATTCGCTCAGCCTGAAGCTTTGATTTCTTAGCATGAAGACTTCCATGAATACGAATACTTCTGTTTATATAACGCTTTATCACACCCACTGATATTCGTAACATTTTCATTTCCGACACTAACTTCTAGTTTATATTTCGTGTATAACTTCTTACTTAGAAGAATCTCTTCCTCCATAGAAAAATCTCTTAGTCTTCAATGAAACGCGCTTGCAATGTTGAAACCGAAGAAGCCATTCTCGATATGTGTTTCAGTGACAACATAGCTTGAAATTGATGGTTCCCAAAAATACTGCAAAACGTCTGTGTTGTGATAAGTGATGTATGAAATACTTCACCCCTCCACTAGTCTGACCACAGTAGATATAATTTATTCGCTCAAAATTGAAGAACAGTGTTTGCATTTGCCATCTGGTCAAGTGCAGTTAAGGCCTCTCTGTACTTGCTAGATATGATTCTATATCCAATATTTCCCATCTAACTAACACCCTCAATCAACAACCTCATGTCCCTTGCCGTATCTTATTTTCGCAACAAATGCTGCAACGAAATTTCTAGTACAGTTACTCCCTTCAAATCTTTAACCGTAACACCCGTCTCACTACGAGTGGTCACCAGTATACCGTCAAGCTCACTCTCGAAGGTTCTCTGAAATATCTAGATGGAATGCCATATCGAGCTTTTTCTTTCTTTGTCTCTGTAACCTGCAAACATCCAAAACCAAAAGCGTATCGGTACCGTTGCCCCTCTGATTTGGAGAAGAAAACTTTCCGTACCGGCGCATCCATGCGTCTCCTCTATTCTACATTGATGCAAACGGGACCGAAAATTGCCCAAAGAACTTTTCTTTCGAAGTACTTTTTTGTCCGTCGTTGATCACTAAACCCAATTTGATCGCTTCTTCTTCAATAGTAGTCGCACACGCTCCATTGTCAGCTCGCTGTGTTCTTCTCATTATACTCGTATCAATGTCCTCTATGTATGCGAGTAACTGAACAGACTTTTGATGGTACCTCTGGAGCTAGCTTGCCAGTTGCGCACAATTCTTTTAAGAACAATACGGCAAACAGGATTTTATATGCGATATTGAGGAGACTTATTCCTGTGCAGTTAGCACAGTTCAGGGGATGATCTTCCTTCTTAAGAATTGGACAAACAATGCCGAGGTTCCATTCAGGTTCCATTCATCGAGCCTACTTTTGTCGACCCAAATTTTGAGGATGAGTTGATGTATGCTCCGTATCCAATCATCACATGCGGCTTTAAACAGCTACACAGTTAAGTCATCGGGTCCAGCAACTTTGCTAACTTTGGTCGGATAATCGGAAGTTTTGTCTGTGTTCATCCAGAATAAACCATTCAATCTGGGATAATGTTCGTCAGCACCGTTGTTTTTTTTTAATAATTGGTGCGCATGCAAGGGATTTTATGTACCCTGCACACAGCGCGGGCGAAAAGAAGTTAGGGTGGGAAAAAAGAGAGATACCGATGTGCGTTATTCTTAAATGTGTGCCAGTTATACTGGCTAGGAAATAAAGAGCTCGGCAGGGCATTCCTTCCATAAGGGACTTGTACGGCTTAGGAAGGAATCACGATATTTCAGACTACGTCCGACTTGAGGGTGTAGTGATAAGACATTCATTGCGAGACGGGTGTTACTTTTAAAAGTTTGAAGGGGCGGAATGATACTGGCAATTTCATCCGAGCACTGGTGGTGAAAATAGCGATCCAAGAAGGTGAGACAGGAGACGTTACGCCGGCGTTCGAAGGTGTCGAATGACTGTGTAATATTGTCATCACCTATGAGTTTTATCTCACGATTTGGGTTTCTATCTAGCAAGTGCAAAGAGGTCTTAAAGGCACCTGATCAGATGTGGACATTGTACTCCAATTTTGGGCGGATAAACGCCTTATAAACGGTGACCAGATAAGACCGATAGGAGAAAAGATTTAAATAAAACAACAACAATGTGAGATATAAAATTGACTCTTGCTTTATTTTGAAGCTACGTACATGCCATTATGTGTGGAATAGCACATCATTCAAATGGCCGCCTCGGCTGGCAGTAGCTTATACGATCGGTCCAATTTTTAAGCACATTATCGATTGTGTGCAGCTGTATTTCACCAATGGCTTCACGAATATTGTCCTTTAAAGCGTCAATTGTCTCTGGCTTGTCGGCGTAACACTTATCTTTTACGGCACCCCACAAATAATAGTCCAACGGTGTCAAATCGCAGCTCCGAGGTGGCCAAACGACATCAGCTCTGCGGCTGATAATGCGATCTTCAAAAACAGGGCGCAAAACATCGAGTGTAGCTTCGGGTGTGTGGCACGTAGCACCGTCCTGTTGAAACCAAATGTAGCCAATATCCTCCTCTTCAATTTTTGTGAACAAAAATTCGTTCAACATGGCCCGATAACGATCGCCATTGACTGTAAAGGCCACTCCTTGCTCATTTTCGAAGAAAAATGGCCAAAATCCGCACCAAACAGTGACTCGTTTTGGGTGTATCGGCTTTTCAATGTATGAGTGCGGGTTTTCTGTGACCCGAATGCGACAATTTTGCTTGTTTACATACCCGCCAAGATCAAAATGAGCTTCATCTGAAAAGATGATTTTTTTGGCAAAATCGGCATATTCTCTAAGTCGATCGCAGGCCCACTTAGCGAAGCGAAAACGCATTGGATGGTCAGTTGGCTTCAACTCCTGAACCAATTGGACTTTGTATGGCGTCATACCAAGGTCTTTATGCAAAATTCGTCTCAATGAAGTCTCCGAAATGTTCAATTGTTGAGAACGACGGTGAATTGATGTTGATGGCGCTTCACGCACACTTTCTGCCACAGCAGCAATATTCTCGGGTGTACGCATTGTTTTTGGCTTTTCACGCTTTGATTTATCGATGAGGATGCCAGTTTCTTTCACTTTTTTCACAAGCTAACGAACATACGGAGCTGACGGTGCTTCTCTTCTTCCAAAATCCGTACGCAATTTTCGCACACATTCTGCAACATTACCATGATTTTCAAAGTAATGTCGCAATATTTCCCAGTGTTGTTCAAGCGTATACACAACCATATTCGTTCAGCGGAAGGATAAAACTAATTATCTGTCAAATCAGACATGAGCTAAGTGTTACCATTCACGAAATAAGCACTAGTTGAAAAAAAAAACGTTAGATGACGGACCCTTTATATTGGATTAGAAGTGACAGACAAGAGATCATTGATAAAAATTGATAAAAAGAGTGCCAGAGACAGAACGGAGCCCTGCGGCGCACCAGCATCTATTTTGTGAATACTAGTCTTGAAACCATCCAAGACAACATGAATTGAGCGTTCCGAAAGGTAGTTTCTTATCGATTAAAGAATTCATGAGCTGACGGTTTATCAGCGCTTCCATGACCTTGGAAAGAAGGGACGTAAGTACAATGGGTCTGTAGGAGGGCAGAGATGGAGATTCGCCTTTTTAGAGACGGGCTGTATAATTTTTACTACCTGTGACATTGTAGCATTTTTTGCCTCAGTTTTTGATTGTAGTGGAATTCCACACCCTTAAGAAAGGCGTTGCAGTCATTCCTGGCTTGTTTGAATTTTTTCAGGTTGGTCTTGTAGGACCGAAAAAACATTTCTCTGATCCTGACAGCCTCTTTACAGCTCGTGGCTTACCACGCCTTTTCTTTTGGTTTGATACTCTTCATCCGATGAGGGATAAAGGCTCTCATTCCAAAACGAATTGTGTCTGTGCTCATATCAGCAGAAGCATCCACGTCGTTATCAAGGAAACATAACGACCAGGTAAAATTCCTAAAGAAGGTGTTAAGTCCGCTCCAATTGGCTTTTTCGTATTGCCATACGGTTCTTTTAGGAATTTTTGCTCTAACTGTGTGGTCAGTATACGAGAAATTAGCTGATATGACGCAACGTTCCGACGAGCCTAGAAGGGAGATCACATCAACGGTGTACTTATCAGGGTGAGATTAAAAACAAGTCCAGAATATTGGCGGTATGATTATCAACGTCGGCTAATCGCGTGGGCTCATTTACAAATTGCGTCAAGTTGTTTTCCGCAGCGAAGATCTCAACATACCATTCTTCGAATGATGTCTGTCCAGAATGTCGAAGCCACTCAATATTGAAATTGCCCGTAATCACGAGTATGATGTACTAGGTGGGGTGAAAAGTAACCTCCTTGGGAATGAAAACAAAATTTTTTTTTAAATGTTTTTTTTTTTATTTTATTCAATATAGTCCCCTTTTAGCTTGATACACTTATTCCAGCGATTTTCCAACTTCTTGATCCCGTCCGAAAAGTAATTTTCCGGAAGGTCTGCAAAATACTCCTCCGTGGCGTCGATGATTTCCTAGTGTGAGATGAATTTTTTATTGGTGAGCCGTCCGAGGGAACCAAATCGGGCGAATACGGTGGATGCGACAGCAATTGGAGCCGTAAGTCATTGATTGCGATGCTCTTGTGCGCCGGCACATTGTCTTGCAAAAACAAAATTTGTTTTCGCTTCATGTGAGGGTATTTTGCAGCGATTCAATCAACGAAGTCAGTCCAAGAAGAGTATGCCATGACAATGCAAGAAAACCGACGCCATAACCTTTCCGACCCATCGATCCTCCCTCGGCCGCTTCGGAGCACTCGTGCCGGCTTCAGTCCATTGCTAGGCACTCATTCTGTTCTCTGGTGTCTAATAGTGGATCCAAGTTTCATCAACAGTTACCAATCGATGCCAAAAGTCCGCCCGATTCCGCATCAGTTAGTCCAAACACTCTTTCGAAGTGCTCTCGCGTTCGTGTTTTTGGTCAGGAGTGAGCATGCGCGGCACCCAGCGACAGGATAACTTTTTCATATGCAGAATATCGCCCAAAATATGGCGTAGCGCTCAATACTAATCTTTATGGTATCTGCAAGCTCGCGCACCTTCACTTTCCGGTCAGCCAACACCATTTCATGTATTTTTTTTCATTGTCCTCTGTAACCGCATCGGAGGGCCTGCCGCTACGGCCTTGATCGGTAGTGGAGTTGCGGAGACTACGAAACGCTCGAAACCAATATTTGACGGTGTAATCTGACGGAGCATTAGCCCCATAATATTTATCCAACTTTTCTTTTGATTCGTTCGCCGTTTGGCCTCTCAAAAAATAATGAGAGAACGAAAATCGTTTTTGTCCATACTCAACATGATGCCAAACAAGTCAACAACAATCAGCTGTCAAAACAAAACTAAAGACAGTATCGCACTGAAATTTGGCATGTCTGCCTAAATATGAACGGACTTCAAGGCATCATAAGCTTTTTTGAAGTAGCAGCGCATTCTGGCGGTCAAGGTGGTTACTTTTCACCCCACTTAGAATCCCTGTATCCTCATACTGAAATCTTATTACGGGCGATTTCAATATACACAATTCTGGGTGGCTTCGATATTCTGGACAGACAACACCCGAAGGACGGTGTGTTGAGATCTTCGCTGCGGAAAACAACTTAACGCAGCTTGTCAATGAGCCCACGCGAATACCAGACGTTGATAGTCATACCCCCAACACCCTGGACTTGTCTTTAACTTCTCAGCCTGATAAGTACACCGTTGATATGCTCTCCCTTCTAGGCTCATCGTACCATTGTGTCATATCAGCTAATTTCTCGTACAACGACCACACAGTTAGAGTAAAAATTCCTAAAAAATCTCAACATACATAAATCCGCTGGTCCAGATGGTATATCTCCCCTTCTTCTGAAGAGGTGTTCTTCCACGCTGGCACAACTACTGCGTAAGCTTTTTCATCAATCCTACTCTTTAGTACTCTTCCCGAGCAGATGGAAAACTGCATTTGTCCAGCCCGTCCCAAAAAGGTGAATCATCTTCTCTCTCCTCCTGCACGCCCATTGCACTTACGTCCCTTCTTTCCAAGGTCATGGAAACGCTGATAAATCGTCAGCTCATGAAATATCTCGAAACACGAAAACATCTTAATGACCGGCAATATGGTTTTCGTAGCAACAGGTCCACTAGTGATTTGATGGGATGTCTCACCGAAAAGTGGAACCAAAGCGTACATCAATCTGGCGAGAGCAAGATAGTTGCAATTGACATTTCTAAGGCATTTGACAGAGTTTGGGATCAGGCTCTTTTGTCGAAAATGCGTGCATATGGGATCGCGGACTCTCTTCTCCAATGGATTAGAAATTGCCTTTCGGAACGTTCAATTCAAGTTGTCTTGGATGGTTTCAAGTCTGATATTCACAAAATAAATGCTGATGTGCCCCAGGGCTCCGTTCTGTCTCCAACACTCTTTTTAATTTTCATCAACGATCTCTTGTCTGTTACTTTTAATCCAATATATTCCTTTGCTGACGACAGTACTCTTTAAGAACCAATGGCTCTCTAACGGCCAATATTATTTTTCCATAAATGTTTATTCAATCAAAATAGTGGCATCTACGACATTCTTCCAACGTGATACAATGTTAAATATTCTTTTTTCGTAAAAGTGCTGACTTTTTGAGGCAGTGAAATCTTCAAAGGCTTTTATGATCTCTGCTCGGTTCCGGGAGACCTTCTGTCGGCAAAATGAATCCAGATTGCGGAAAAGATGGTAATCTGTTGGGGAAATATCAGGAGAGTACGGTGGTCTAGGGGTCTAGCATTGTTCTGCAAAAGGATCGGACCGCGCCTGTTGACAAACGCAGGTTGCTTTTCAGCCAATTTGGCATGCAATATGTCGATTTCCTCACAATACTTGATAGCGTTCATCGTCTCTCCTGGTTGAAGAATTGAAAAGTGGATTGGTTCTTTCGATGCCCACCAAATTGTCACCATAACCTTTCTTGGGTGAAGGCCGGGCTTGGGGATGTGTTTTGGTTTTTATCTGCATCCAACTATTGCCCAGATCTTTTACGATTATCATACAGTATCCACTTTTCATCACAGGTGACTATCCGTTAACTAACGTTTCCGGCTTCCCACGTGGTTCATTGTCGCGGCTGAAATCTCCCGAGCGGAACTTTCCAAACCAACGTCATATAGTGCTATATCCTCAAATGCGTTGTTAATGCATTTTTCATTGCCAATGACGCATTATGTCCCGTTTTAACCCCTTGTTGACCAAGCAATTAAAAAAGCAGTATAAGATTAATTTTGTTTGCTAATTTTTGATTTAGGAGTGTTATTGGAAGGAAATTCATGTTTTGATTTCTCAATTACTCCCATGGTCGAATACTGATGGAGGTACTCAAAAGTACCGTTGGGTTGTCGGAACACATTTTTTTGAAAAAATATATTTATATTCTATTGCTGACAAAGTTGTTATAAATTAAAAAAAATTGTTTTATTTTAGTATGTTTAATTTTTAGGTGTCTTATGAAACATACCTTATTGTAGATTTTCGAAAAGAAAAATTAAAAATTAAAAGTACTTTTTGGCCTAAGGATAAAAAAAAAATTCAAGGAACTTGTAATATTACAAATATGAAGAAAATATAAGGATCAAAATTCAAGATAAGGATCAAAATTATTTTGTGTTCATGTGTGTATAAGTATGTATTAAAATTGTATTCCATGATACAAGGAAAAACAGTTTTTTTTTAGTCATTGCAACAGAGGTATATATTGCAATGACTACATTTTGAATACGGCTTCGATTGGATTTTGTTAATGCTGGTCATGGTTTTACCCACTAACGAAACTCCCAAATCCTCACTTTCAATCCAAAAGTGTCTCCAGCTGGGTAATTTATGGTATTCCATAAAAAAGTTGATTCCTATAAAAGCCAAGAATTCAGCCTTCTTTAAATCCAGCTCCTTATTTTTCTAAGTAGCATAAAGATTAGATTGATATACAATTTTTTATCAACCATACTTTCAAGAAAATTAAAAAAAAAAAATCTGTTGGACTGGCACAGCTCTCAAACAAGTCCTCAACAGGCCTCAGGTAACAAAAATTCAGGAATAACTGATTCATGATCCTTTGCTTTCCATTGGCAATTTGGTTCTTCCTCGGGAATTTTTTTCTTCGACAAACCGCATTCTGGACGATCATCCGAAACATTTCCATCATCGATCAACAACTCATCAAGCTCCGCTTGAAGCAAAGCTTCATCTGGTCCCTGATTCATTTAGGCGGTTATTTTTGAACGTAATGTAAGCAAATTCAATTCATCCTCAGATTCAATATCGGTGTCTTCTTTATTGTCCAAAGGTAAATCCTCAAGCTCCGCCAAAATCTCATCACCCTTTAATAAAATGTTCCTAACAGCCGACATAATGCACTATACGAGTATATTCGAAGAAAAAAATCACTGTCCGAACACCCACAGTAAAAAAAATTCGATGACTACAGAGCCCGACGGTACTTATCAGTCCACTTGAACAATTCTTATTACTTTCGTAATTTCGGGTTTTTCCAATAGTTAAATATGCCAATCAACTAAAAACCGAAAAAAAGTTAAGAAAATTTACAACAGCTATTTATTACGAAAAAACCAAAATCAACTAAAATATTATAGATCTCTTCAAAGCCTAACGTGCTGTTAAAAAAATACCGCTAAAATTGTTAAAAAGACCAATTCAAGTAAACATGCAACAGAAAACATGAAAGTTAAATTCGTAAAGGAAGAGGGTTAGAACTTGAACAGCCGACAGCATGGTAAATAATTCGTAGAAAAAAAAAAAACGGTACTTGTAACGAACCCTAAAATTCTCACACGTCCAGCACTTCATACCACTTTATTTTATAAAAAAAGAAAATTCAACATTCTGGCACAGATGTTCACTCAAGAGCTCCTTACTGAGCGAAAATCGGACATTTCAAGTGGTACAACCCAATAGATGTATTTTTACGAGCCTAGTACCTCATTGTTGGCTGCGGACGAAAGAAAGGTGGACAGTATTCGCACTAGGGCACATCTCTTTTATCAGGAGTAATATACGGATCAATGGCAATAGTCAGTTTGAGTTATACCTAGTGCACCCCTTTAGAGCTACTACGAGGTATTCGGACCCCAGATCTAAAGGTAGCTGTATGGTTGTGTCGGAGCCCTGGAGTGGAGATGGCGGCGCAAAAAATGTAAATCGGCCAACGACGGCTGTCATAACCTCAGCGACGATACCGTAGTGTTTACCCTGACCTTTTGTGCACAGTTCGTTTTTTTTTTTTTTTTTTTGTTTTTTTTTGTGTAAAGGTTGTCGGCTCTGCGTGGTGGTAACTTCCCGACTGTGCAAAAACAGTTCAGAGACATCCAACAACCTCGGATATGGACGGGTATAATGCCGACGACATCAGCAAACGTTTTGAAGACAACAAATTTCGCCTTTACACATTTTTTTTTTGTTTAAAGAACTTAACACTCAAGAGGGTATGACTACTCTTAAAATTCCTGAGCACGTGTTAAGTTTTTCGGAAAATTGGATAAAGAGAGAGAGAGAAAAAAAGGTGTTTGATCTCAGTGGTTAATTCGCTCCATGGGTTTAATGAGGAGACTAAATTATTAGTGTAATTGGATTTTATTTCGTATTCTAGGCAACCACTCATCTTACGTGGTTTTAATTGCCTGAAAAAAAGAATGTCTTTCGGGCGCGGTTGGGATTGAAAGCCGAACTATCCGATTGTGAAGCCTATACACTACCACTTGTGCTGACAAAAACCAGCAAAAAGTCTTAAGCTTTCGGAATATTTCTCAAATAGGCACTCTTCTAGCATTCTGAATGTCTGAACTTTACAACATCAGCTCCTGTCATTATCTTGTTGCAGCCGGAATACGAATGAACACATTACAGGAACAATGGAGTCAAGTAAAACTATCAAGGCTCGACGTTGAACATCTGCGATCGTAAGAGACTGCTAGAAACTTTGCTCTCAAGTTCTCTGAAAACCCAAGCCCCCATACACAGACCAGAGAACACCAACGAGAATGTTGTTAATGAGCCATCAGAGAAGCTGCCTCTGGTATGATTGGTTTCGAAGCGCAGCCACAAGGAGACCTCTGGTTTGACAATAAATGTACGCAGGTACATGCAGCCAAACAAGAAGCATATAAAGATGCCCTGCATCGAAGGACGAGAGCTACTCGTGAGCTCTACAGGCAAAAAAGTAAGGAAGAGCTCAGGCTTCTCGGACAAGAGAAACAAAGTGCATGAGAAGCGCGCGTCAAGGAAATTTAGTTATAATTACTAAATTATCACTAAATTAAATTATCTAAAATTTATTTGTGTTGTTTGATTTAATTGATCCCATCGATCAAATATTCACAGATCAGCACATCTTGGACAAAACCCCGTAAATTTCAGATCGACTTTAAATCCGTTTATCATGGCATGCATAGGGACTACCTGTACAAGGCCACATCTAGTTTCAACATTCCTGCCAGATTGTGCGGGATGAATATGTTAAATTCCTCCATAAGGTCAGTAATGAATTATCCGAGACCTTTAATGTCTAGAATGTTTTTAGATAAGGCGACGAGCTGTCATGTGACTTTTTTTAACATCGCCATCACCCTGAAAAGAATCACGCAAAACTTACAGACCAAAACAGACACTTTGATGTCTACCACCAACAGACCGTCACCATTCGAGGTAGTTAATGACTATCTGCCTTGGTTTCGCAGTTACGAGCAGCGTCAGCGCAGAAATCAGACGCAGAATCACTATTGCCAGTAGCTGTGTTTTCTTCTTAGCTCATTAGGCAATTGAGCAAAGCCCAAACTGAATTTATACCTTTATCGCTCCGATTCTGTTCTATGGTGCAGAGCCTTAGACCTTATTGAAAGCGGATGAAGAACCACTTGACCGTCTCGAAAGAAAGATACTGCGTGTGATTTTCAGTCCCGTTTGTATTGACGGAGGATGGAGGAAGAGATACAACCACGAACTTCGCTGTACAGTCCAGCAATGTTGGTCCAGTGAGGCGTCTTTATGTTACGAAATGTAATATTTGAGACGTTGGATCCGTAGTTGCGCCTTTGTATCTTCCAAATTCCACAACGTGAAACACTTAGGGACTCTATTCGAGTATTCAGATAATTAAAGCAATTTCAACATGTCCTGAATGATGTATGAGTTCTAAACCTCAGTTAAAATCTTACAATGGACTTATTTACTATTTCAAAATTGGTAAAGCTACGTGTGTGTGTGCTTTTGACTTTTAATTTTGAATTTTTCTCAAAATCTTTTTAGCAGAATATAGGGTCATCAATGTCACGAAGTGATCTGCACATGTAAGTGCTCGTTCCGTTTTTTTTCGTGACGATTATGTGTTTGTGGGTTGTGTAACGAATCATTACTAGTCACTTGTCTCTCCTTAGAGCAAGCAATTGCAAAATTAAATACCGTAAATATGAGCTAATTTACTGAGCAAACTCTATATTAAATCCGTCAAAAGTAACTTCAACCCAATAAGTCGATCGCTATTCAGAAATTTGTTAATGAGACACTTCCGCATTGCCATATACTATAATTTGACGAGCATATTGGCCCCAACTAGGTGCGGAAGGCATAACACAAATTCGCCGGACCATTGATGAGAAACAAAGGAAAGCGGAGTAAGAGCACAAAAAACAACGTTTCGATTTTTTAAAAATGCCCAAAAACTTTCTCTTTAATTATGTATATGCACACACAACAGGCTGCTGTTGCAATACCTTGGGCGCACAACTAATTATAAAAATGTTTGAGTATACTCATATACCCGAGATCGCATAGCTTTGCGCCAAGATTCTGGCCTGGGCCTAGGCATAAAGGCAAAATCTAATTTCAATGAATCCAATGAGCTTGTATGCACTGGACAGACACATCTTCATCATTTGCTCGAGTAATTAATATCAAAATCAAATCAATTCAAATCGCCGAGCAGAGATTGTGAGACGACTGAACCTATCCGTCTGGAGAGTGCTTGAGAGAGTTGCGGGACAACTTTTGCGCTGATGTGAAAAGCACTGATCGTTTCCCCCTTTCATATTCCTACCTATGTATTAAAGTGTTCGAACTGATGCTGTCAGTGTTTGCAGTGATTTATTGAAATCTCGACTGACCGATCACACCGCAACCAGTAATGAGAGAATCGTAGAAGAGAGTAAAGTAGAGTGAACCTGTTTGTGACGTCTCTGAAGTTTGAACTGACCACAAACAGATAAGAGAGCAAAACCGAAAACAAGAATGAGAGAGTGATATGAATTGTAAAATGTTCATCGATATGCGCTGCTAGGCCAGCACTCTCAGTTTTATAACGGTGGCGTTGGTTGAACGGTGTCACGACGTGTGCTCTGTCGTCGAGATTTTGTCACAGCGAGATACCAGTAGCAGGAAGGTGCATACTTCCCTAATGGTACTCGTTCTTAGATAACCGCACAAAGATCGTAAATGGTGTCCAAACGGAGAGTACCTACTTGTATACATCTCGCAAACAGTGCATCGACGTCAACGTGAACGTTAAGTGTCATCGTCGAAAGTACTACGACGCGAAGGCTGACTATCAAATGAGCTATCAGTGAACACAGCGGGCATGCGTTAATTAATGCCACTTAACGCTGCGAAAATTCTATAGATTCCTTCTGTAAGAGAGAGGATTTGATCGTCGCAGTTTTGCGCCGTTTCATTGCACGTACGTGTTTGCATTAGGGGTGTCTCGCAGTGATCGTTTGTGATTTAGTGCAACAAAATTGCTCATACGCAACAGTTGTCCAATCAGCCGGGATATTCTCGTTGTTTGTGGGAATGGTAGATCGACCCGTCACCATTCGTTATTTGGTTATTCGTTATTTTACCTCGATCGGTCGTTAGCGTCGTAACGAGTTCGAAACGTGTTTACAGTTACTAGTGCTTCTGAAATCGAAAGTGAAATTTTTAATTTTTTTTTATTTCACACCCCACTATAGTACAGTATTAGTGGTGGTTGGCTTGGTGTTGTTGTTTTTTCCTTAGTGGTAGTGGTAATAATCGGCTTTTATCACAATTCAGGGTGCTCTCTAATTACATTCGATTGTCCAAATAATGGTTGCTCGTCGAAATTGTACAGCTTCACGAATTGGACTTGTTTTGACTTTATTTTCTTTTTATTTTTTGTAACACTTTTCATCGCCAACTGGAATATTACTCTTAGTTTCTTTCATCTGTTGTAAGTTTCGTACTTTTTTTTTTAATTATTTTTCTGAATTTATTTAGATTTTCAAGTGCCTCTGCACTCCACCTGACATAAAACTCCCAGGGAAAATTTAAACTGATTTATGATAAATAAAAATGTTGCTATGACCTTTGGTTTAAGTTTTAACTCTCTATTTGAAGGACATTCTCAAGGCCAAGGTGGTGCAACCACTTCAAGTAGTTTAGCTGTTCTTTCGATTGTTGAGTTGACCCAGATTTTCTAAACGTGCTGCCATTGAAAAGTGTGTACGATTGTTAAAATATCTGGAAAACAATTGATTTCAGTTCACCTTGTCATTTATACCAATTAAATCGGTTGTTAGACTGGAAAAGAGAGTTCTTGCAGCGACTATATACTTTACAACAGATACCTTGGTCTTTTTTTGTCTTGAAAAGACATTTAATACCATCGCATGAACGGAATCGGAGTTATCTTGACAATGACATGAACCAAGAGATATAAACAACGCCTACAATATACTAAATTTTTGTTGATTAATTTATAAATAATCGCATCCAAGGTGAGGATAGATTATTGCGTGTACGCGCTGCGGACAAAAGATTCGCTTGGTTGATCTTGATTGATCTGTAAGATGACTCAAATATGATTATCTCTCTTACATATGACTTACCATGTTCATATTTTGTTCATATGTGTCAAATAAGGCTTTCAAGAACAAACTAAACCACCTCTGTCATCGTTTACGTTCTTTTTTTTTTTTGTCACAACGAAACCCTTTTAAAGCATTTCCAAAGGTTGGAATTGATGTCCCATGTGTTCTTACGGTTACGTCAATGTTATTTGTGTTGATTTTCAAAAGATTGTTACGAAAACAAGGCCGTAATATCACGTGTACCGTAAAGTTCCAACAAAAAAAAACTTGCGCCACTCTGCTATGTGTTTTTTGCTCCGCTATCCGTATTTACCCGCATTCTCTGTCCTGGCTTTGTCAATAAGTCATAGATCGCTAATACATTATTGCTTGGAGCTACATACATACTTACTTTATGGGCTTCTGACCCTAAAATAGTTTATCTTGGAACACGATACCTCCTCTTCTATTCTGGACACAATATATACAACCCTTAAAACAGCCATGCGATCTTCCTTGCCATCCCGGACTGGAATTCGAAAATCCTCTTTGGTGGAACATTATCGCCTAGCCGGCAATGCGGCCGACCCTACGTAATCGATATGTTTTGGCTTGACTCTCATAGAGTTCGCAGTTAAATTCTATTCTCTATTTCGTTCTTTACTCTCTCTGTTCTGCTTTCCTGTTAATTGTCCTGCCCCAGGCACTGGATCGAGGGTATCTGGTATTTGTCGAACATGTATTGTATCGGTGTCATACGGCTCATCTCAACTCTCCTCTCAAACTTAATGTTGTCAGTAGTGACGATTTGACCTAAGCCGTGCTCAGATTTGTCATTTCGTTGTTTGTTTAATAGCTTGGACTTGGTTCTATCCACATTTACTTTAAGATCAACTTTTCGCTTGCCGAAAAGCGGCTCTATGAAAGCATATTGTGTGCATCCGATGATGTCGCGGTCGTCTAATGTTGACACATGCCCTGCGGTTACTTCCGATAGTTATCTGTGCATTATAGTGAAGAAGCCAGATAAAATCACATTTCATTGCTAATACGAGTATTCGACACTTGTCAAAAGAGTTGTTTCCGAAATGCACATCGTATCGCTGTCTTTTTGGCGTTATGCAATCCCTGTATCGCTCAAAACCATAAATATCATCCGCAGCTTTAAAGTCGACGACTTGTTAGTAAGTTTTGAGCTAAAATTTGTAATTGATCTCAGATCTGTCGGGCAGGAAGTCATACTGGTGCTTGCCGATTAGTGTTATACAGCAAGTTTTGAGGCGTTTACATATTACGCTGAATAGAATCGCCTTGCTTATACTTGTACTCATAGATGGCTGAATGTTCACTAATCGTAATTGCACTAATTGCAGAACTCGGCTTGTAAACCATCAAAGTAGGCGTCTTTATTTTTATTTTTATTTTTGGCTTTTTAATGGCTGTCGTGACTAAGAGTGCTCCTTTGGCACTATCATTCTCGCAACATTATACCCATCGGGTAAGTGTTGAGAATGTTCTTCCAATATGGTACATCTACAATTTCCTGCGCATCAATGGATAGGTTTCCTTTACTCCACTGTTTCGAAGGGCGCTTTGATACAGAACTGCCGGGTCTTGTTTCTGGGGAACTGAAAGGATGTGTGTCTTCAGTTACGGGGATCCTTTCGCTGACTCCTGGTAACCTTCGGTTGATTCGGCTATATTTGTTATGATGTGGCGTCACTGAATCCTCTGAGTATTGCCGTCAGTAAAGGATGAGTGCAAAGCGGGGAATCTTAAAGCATTTAAGTGTATGTTATTGGACCACTCTTATCGTCGGATAATTGGGCTCTAAATTTGCCTTGCTTACTTTGACGGCGCTACAGCCCGGGATGGGCCTAGGCCTCAATAGGCTTCTCCAGTTAGTGGGGTCTCTGGTTATCTAGCTCAAGTTACGCACTTCAAGTTGATTGAGGTCGCCTTAAGCTTGCGCGCCCCACCTAACGCGACATCTTCCCCTACTACGCTGTCCCTCCGTGTTAGAATCAAAGGCTCTTCGGGCCATCTTGGTTTCTAAAGTATACTTTTATGACTAGGACACTGTCACTATACAAATCGTAGAGTTAGCCGTTAAATTTCCTCGACCAAATCCTGTTAACGCAAACAGAACCAAATATCACTCAAAGAATTTTTCTATCATAAAGCGGGACTGAGATGATGAGGGTCATATCTAGAGTCTCCTTAGTGTTTCTTGACAAGACCGTTTTACTATGGAAGTATTCGTTTGATTTCTGATGAGATTTCATTATTAGATTTAATAACTAAGCCGTAACGTAACGTTCTGTGCGATTTCTCGATGTTGTGTCTCCCTTCTTTTTGGCAACTTGTACAATACTTATGTAGTTTTGCCTTCAATCACGGCTAAACCCAGTTTTGCCGCTTCTGTAACAATACCTACGAAAACACCAGGACAGCTCGCTGAGTTCTGTCAATGATGTCGGTGTAATCAGCGTTATAAGTAGTTGTACATACTTTTGGACAATTGTGCCTCTGGTGTTGACTTGCGAGATTTGCACAATTTGTTCAAGTATGATGATGAAGAAGATACATGACAACACATCGTCCTTCCTAAATAATCTTTTGACATCAAAGTTTTCGAAGAGATTGGTTCCGAACTTTACATAGCAATGAGCCTTCGTACGGCTGAGAAAACCTCGATAAGTTTGAATGTATTTTTTTTTTTTTATAATTTACGCGCGCCTAAGGGGTTTTACTGTTGCCATGGCGCGGGTAGAAGGAGGAGAAAGGAAAATTGTTTTGTAGTGGTTTGAAACTCAGGTGTGTTTGGTTTCGATATTCGCTCTCCAGGAGTGGGAGATCGAATAGGACGAAGAGTGTTTTCTTCACTCAGAGGTATAATTCACAGTATTTTTTTCTGTGCTTGAAACTTTACAACAGTCAAATCTACATGTCAGTGTTATGCCTTCACACGCAGAATTTTTCTGTCTGAGTTCCAATTACACAAATGAAAAACTGACTTGCCATGGGCAGGATTCGAACCTGGACCCTCCGAGTGAAAAGCGATTGCTAGTACCACTTCACTACGGCCACCCCAACTTTATCGACTTTAAGGTTGCATAGACATTAGATAGAGTTTAAAGGACCCTTACAGGTCGGCTGACTGGCTGATTCATCTTCACAGATTCAAAACTACTAAATCTAGTAACATAGAAACATGAAGTTAAGCAGAGTGATTATTTTATGGCGCTGAGAACTGATTGTTTCACAAAATGAGCAAGGGATGAAACAGGTGTCAGAATTTGAAGCCTGAAATCTTACAAAATTACCTGTTGGGGTATACGCCAATATCACTTTACACAATAGATGCCGCAAAGAAAGGTTATACGAGCATTTGATTTCGACTTTTAAAAACTATATTAATGATATTAAGTGAAGTCGTTTCAAAGGGAAAGAACAAAAGATATTGCTGAAAACTTTCCTTTAAACATCCACAACCCAGTCAGTCACCCCTTGCGTAAAATTATTCTTAACACTGCAGCCCCAATTATATTACCTAAATTATCGTAAACTACATGGTGACATCAGATTGTAAATTATGTAAGTCTCTCCATCGTAATGTTGTCGGTGGCAATGCATTTACTGGAAATGTTCAAGGAGAAACTGTGTTCACACCACGAACATCATTATAATCCGTAGAGTATCCGTTTCAATTACAAAGCTTGATAAAGTGCTTAATGATGAGCAGTATATCGCCATAATTTGGTATAATTTCTATGTACATATTTTTCCATAATTAAATCCTTACAATATGCCCCTAAGAGAGTCTGTTATGAGTGGATCTAGCCTTGGAAAGGGCTCCCTTCAAATTCAACTCGGGACAGATATGAACAACGAAGTGTCGGCAAGGATATTGATATCGGCACACATATTGAGTGGTTCAAGATGTCATTGCATTTTTTGCTCATTATTTAATATATTATTCGTAATTATTGATGTATTGGCCGTTTTGTTCGATGATCTTCTGCCATCTTCATAAAACTTCCTATCCTTCTCTGCCAGATACTTGTTGTGATGAGGTTTTCAGAAGCAAACGTTCTATCTCTCAAGGATTTTTGTAAGGAGCTAAATAAGTGGAAGTCTGATGACGCAAGATCTGGGCTTTACCGTCGACGTGGCTTCGCGGTCGTGGTGCAACAACACAACACTTTCAGAATTGATCAGCTCGGGAAATTTCTGTGCGATGGCATCATTTAATTTCTGTAGCTCCTCACAGTATACATCGAAATTAATCGTTTTGTTCTTTGGAAGCAGCTCATAGAAGACCGGTCTCTTCCAATTCCACCAGATTGACAGCATCATCTTCTTTAAGTGGATGTCCGATGCTTCATCTCGTCTACTTCAACATTTTTTTCGACTGACATTGTTGTAGACAATCTATATGCCGTCGCCCGTAATCATACGCTTCAAAAATGGATCGTTCTCTTCGCGTTTCTTCATTTCTTCAAATCATGCGGTACCCAAATATCAAGATTCTTTACGAAGCCAAGCGATTTCAAATGGCCATGAATACTTCCAATTGATACTTTTAGAGCTGTAGCAAGCTCCCAAACCGTTGAATGCCTGTTTACTTGCACCAATACTTTGATTATATCGTTGTCAATCTCGGAAGGGTTACCGGAATCGGGCGAGCCAGTTCTGGCATTGGTGTTTTTCGATGACATTTCTGTCGTAAAATTTATGCCATTTTTCGCTTGCCTCAGTTGCTTGCTTCCCTTTTTTGAATTAATAAAGCATAATATGGCAAAATTCTCCACAATTGCAAGCACAAGTCTCGATAGAATCACGTTAATTTTTTTTTGTTTTTAGGTTAAGTGTCAACAACAAAAGGCGCCCAAACATTTAACATACGTGTCACCCTCAGACACAAATAAACGCGGGGAAATTCACCTATTCCAAAAACCACGCAATGACTTTTAGACCAACCCAATAGCATTCATGATACGAAAACCTGCGACTGGATAATAAGTCAAACAAATTATCTTGACTCCAAATGGTGTAACCAAATGGACCACCGGTTTATCGACGATAGGCAGGTGAATCATCTCGCGAGTATGGTTCCACTATCGAAACAACATCAGAGTGTTCTATAGGAAAGTCAAGCCGTTGAATTTGGACCCAAACCGCTGGCTCTCTGTAAAAATGAAAGATATCTAGTCGCTGAAATAGAGGAAAGAATGGGTATTCCAGGCTAGTTGACCATCACCAAGAATATAACGCATAATAATATAAAAGATATCTGTGCAGCTATCGGAAAGCCAGACCTGGGCTTCCATCTAACGACATGCTTGCTTGGTGCATCCATCTGTGTATAGCCCCTTACTACTCTATCCATCCCACTATTAATCTAACCGGCGAATTTAGTATGTTGTTTTGCCGTAACAGGTTTTCATTTATTTTTTTATTTGCTAAGTAATAATCAATATCAATTCAGTAGAAGCAAAACATTCAATTTATTATGGAAGAATTCGACGTTTGCCATGTCTGATACGAGCACTCGTACGCCTACGTCATTCGAGAGTAATTAACATGTTTAAAGATTTATTTTGCAAGAACTGTAGAATTTTTTAAGAGTACTCATCGATTATCGATGATAAGGCAGGGTCCATTCGGTTATGTGACTGCTTTTGCTGATCATTTGTAGAACAAATTTGATTGGTAAAGCGGTAGTATGCAGCTGATGCAAAACGAAAAGTCCCATACAAAAAATGACATGACGAATCGTAAACGACAAATTTCGTTGTATTTTCCGTTTTACAGTACGCTGTTTCACAACGAAATGATGCTAAAGTAGATAATCGTACTAGAATACTAGTCTCCACTCTTTTTTCGCATACAATTTATTGTTCGGGACATTAATTGCTTGCGAAATTTTGACTCACGCAGCAAAGGGAAATTTTATCTAAATTAAAATGGATGCAACATATTTTTTAAGATTGACTCCTGTCACTTTGTCACTTCAGTTTTTGACAATTCTCCATTAAATAATTGGCTCATTTCACTGTTGTTTTTGAGACCATGGAAAAATTTTCTTTCGTATCAGTTGCATATTTAGGCTTAAATGTTGTAAAAGTGCGCATGTCAACCAATTTGAAAAATCTTAATTCTGTTAAGTATCAGTGGGAAAGAGAGGCTTTACCTTTAATCTCAAAAGGAAGCGATTAAATTGCCTTCAATGGTTTCTGAATCAGTATCTATGGCGATACTTAAAGGCTCCGACTCATAGAATTCACCGACACATTGTGTCGTCGTTTTTAACTGACACACATTGTTATTGAAGGTGGCCCATAACCAACGGATATATGAACTTCGACGGATAAAGTAGGTTTACTTTCTATTTTTTTAGCCCGTTGGTAGTTCACACATTTAACGCATTGAAATTAACAGATTCACATATTGAAGTTTACGTATTCATAAATTGAGAACAAGCACATTCATTGGTGGAAGCATTGGGAGAATGTAGAGAAACTGTTGAAGAGTAAACACTTTCAGCAAAAACAAAATGTCATTGGCTGTCATCTGTCAACATAGGTATGCGACGAATTTTATGGAACTCTTTTTCCAGCAATATATTCGAGAACGTGAACGTCGTCCTTCAACGGAACGACGTCGACGGATTCTTTGGGTCGTTCAAGCACTGACCTTATGAATCATACTCATGGACCTTGGATAAATAAGTCCCTTCTGGAGAACGTATTGCTAATCATACAGGACAGCCAATTTCTAGTGCACCACGTCTAGTACTTCCTGCGCTTTAGAGCCTACAGTCGCTGGACACAATCCAACAGACAGTACAGCTACGAGGGGCGTTCAACATATTCTCGGTATCGGGGTGAAGCTATGGTTGTATATATAAATTGACTTATTTGTCAAGTAATACTATTATTATAGTGCATTCATGCAAAATTTCATATAAATGTGTATTAATTCGCGTTTTATCTCTAGTTAAACGGAATCATAATGGCAACTGAGACGATGATGGTGAAAATTGAGCATCGCGCTGTAATTAAATTTCTCACTAAGCAAGGAAGAAGTCAAAAAACTATTCATGAAGAGATGGTGGCTGTTTACCAGGGTTCCGCACCTTCATTATCAACTGTGCAAAAGTGGTCAAGTGAGTTCAAGAGAGGCAGAGAGAGCATTAAAGACGACCCCCGCTCCGGCGCCCCGGCTACTGCTTGTACGGGAGAAAGCATCAAAGAAGTCGAAAAACTTGTTCTTGAGGATGCCCGAATAAAGGTGAAAATGATGGCAGAGATCACCAAGCTTTCAATTGGTACCATTCATACCATTCTTCATGACCATCTTAACCTTTCAAAGGTCAGTGCAAGGTGGGTGCCACGAATGCTCACAGCGCCTCAGAAAAAAGTGAGAATCGCATGCTGTAGAGAGCTTTTGGAGATGTGTAGTGAGAACGCGGTCGGTGTTATGGATCGAATTGTTACTGGGGACGAAACATGGGTCCACCACTATGACCCTGAAAGCAAACAAGAGTCCATGCAGTGGCATAAAAAGGAACAGACCCCCCGAAGAAGATCAAAGTCACTCCGTCTGCCGGGAAGCTCATGGCCACAGTTTTTTGGGACTCAAAGGGAATCTTGCTCATTGAGTACAAAAAAAAGGTGAAACCATCAACGCCACATCCTACGCTTCCACTTTGCATAATTTGCGGGAGGAAATTAAAAAGAAAAGACGGGGTAAACTCGCAGCGGGTGTGTTGCTTCTTCATGACAACGCTCCTGTTCACACGGCGCGAGTTTCCAAGGCTGCTGCGCGAGATTGTGGTTTCGAAGAAATCCAACACCCACCCTATAGTCCAGACCTTGCCCCTAGTGATTATTTCCTGTTTCCGGATTTGAAAAAATGTCTTCGTGGAAAAAGATTTTCGGATGATGAAGAACTCAAGTCGGCAATAAATGGGTATTTTGCAGAGAAAGAGGAAATTTATTTTTTTGAGGGTTTAAAAAAGCTTATCTCAAGATGTAACAAATGCATTGATGTTAGGGGAGATTATATTGAAAAATAAAAACAATTTAAATAGAATTCGCATTTTCCTTCATATCGATACCGAGAATATATTGAACGCCCCTCGTACATAGTTTTCATATGCCTGATCATAGACATCAGAACTATTGAGAGTGCTAAGCAGTGCTGAACACAGCACGCCGCCTTGCCGGCAACCACTGTTATTGTGTTTTTATTTCTATACCGTAATTTTCTTGCTTTATAAAATAATTCACAATAATAGACATTGGTATTTGCCGTCACTCAAAATGGAGAGATATATATTATAGTTAAATACATATAGATAAGTACTAAGAAGTTACAGGAATTAACAAAGTTACAGAATTGACTGAATTGGGCTAAATTCATTTGGTATATTGATTAGAAGGTGGGTCAATAAGTCCCTGATAATTAAAACAGATGACATTGCCACCTCAAATCCAACATTTTGCTTGTCAAGAAGCATCTTTCGAAAGAACGCACCCAAATTGTCAGACAGATCTGTCAAATAATTTTGTTATGACAGCGATTTGAAACGGACGCCTAAGAGAATTTTCGTAAAAATGGAAAAAAGTAAGTTCCGTGTGGTCATTAAACACTATTCTTTGTGTAAAAATGCCATCACGCAAACTAAACAAAAGTTTGAAACCATTCACCACGGGTTTACTCAATTTCGGTGCGGTAGTACCAGTACGACTAGAACGCTGAACGTTCTAATATGGCTCCTGTAATTTTTTTGTTAGTTATTATAGTCTTATAAATTATTATAGTCTTATTACTCCCAGACAATCAGCGAAGCATAGCTGTACAACAGCTCTCCTAACAGTTGTAGATGACATAAGACAGAACATCGATAAAGACCTGATAACTTTTCTCTTATTGTTGGATTTTTCGAGATCTTTCGTCACAGTCGATCACGTTCTTCTTCGGGACAAGCTCATAAAAATGTTCAACTTTTCATCCCCGGCAGCTAGACTTCTGTTTTCCTGTCTTATAGGTCGAGAACAAGCCGTCTCCAAAATGTTTTGTCTGACTTCATTGCTGTTCGTTCTGGAGTACCACAAGTTTCCATTCTCGGGCCCCTTCTGTTTTCCCTTTATATTAATGAGCTGCCGTCTATCGTTACTAGCTCCAAAATTGAGTTATATGCTGATGATACTCAACTCCACATAAGTTGTCCACTTTGTCTAATTGAGGACTGTGTTTGCCGTATTAACACAGATCTAGACAATATCTCCAACTGGTCTAAAAAAAAATCTTTTACTGAACCCGAAGAAGTCAAAATGCATTGCCATTTCCAAGAACGATGTGTCTACCTCGTACTTTCCTTCTGTCGTCTTTAATAATGCTCCAATTGAGTATTGCACTACCGCAAAGAATCTTGGCATGACATGCAATCAAAAACTGACTTGGAGAAATCCTATAATTTTATCAGTTGGCAAAGTTGATGGCGTACTTCGTTCGTTATGGGTCTCTCAGCATTATACTCCAGTGAAAATTAGAATGTTTCTTGTAAAATCACTCATTATCCCTATATTAACCTACGGATGTGAAGTTTACGGAAAGTGTGATGCTGTCAGTAACAGAAAGCTTAACGTAGCATATAAAAATGCGGCTCGATACGTCTTTGCGGTTCGTAGGTATGACAGGATCTCATGTTTCTCTAAGAGAATATGTAATATTACATTTAACAACTTCAAAATAAAACCAGAATCAATTTTATATCTCACACCATTGTTGTTTTATTTACATTTTTTTTTCTTATTGCTCTTGTCTGGTCACAAGTACCAAGTGAGATATTAGAAAAATATATCCCTAGGTTCCTCATCAGCTGATGTGTACGAGTATGCCTTATTTGCTTGTCGTTGGCCTTTGGGTGCATAGTTTTAGCAAAGCTACTGGCTGTTTCCTAACTAAACGTAGGTATGCGATGCACTCCCAGTCATACCATACTTGTTTTCTAATGTGCCTTCTTGATGATTAAAAATCATCACAGATACAGGCAACAAGAGCGTCCACACCCCATTTAGACTGGATTTCACTCACGTTTATTGAACTGAGAATGAGGTTCAAATTTCTTTCATAGACGTGTGACGAATTTTTCTCCCCATTACGGTTAAGGTAGTAGTCTCGCTTCCGCGACTAGATTTTCTACAGCTGCCTCCAACCTAGCTTCCAATATTAGCGGCAGGTGGACTGAAAAGTTCTCTGCATCCACGTTTAGGGCTGTTACGCGTTGCAGCCACTTCCCGTGTACAAGGCAGTAGCCGATCATTGAGCAAGCAACACCCATGTAAACGTTCTGGTTCTACCTCTAATATCTAAGAGTCTCCTACTCTTGCATTGCAATTCCCAATTACCACGATGTCGTCTCCACAAAATTCTAGCAAGAAATCGTACAAACTTGTAAAGTCTTCAATCCATTTACTGCCGTTAATATAAACTGGGATTGTATGAAGCTTAGCGTCTTTCGAGATTACGAGTATTTCTACTATGATTCTGTTGACTCTGCTAGCAAACAGGCATTCGAAGCGTGTATTTAGTTCTTTTTTGATGGCTACAGGCATCCTCCACTTGCCTTACCACGAGAGACTGTGCGAGATGCTGGGATCTAGTGTAGGGTATAGTTTATGGAGTACGCTTAAAAACGTTTCATATTACTTCCCTCGACGTAGCTTTCAAGCATACTGATTAATGAACTGAAAAACTGATTAAAAGGCAATTTATTGCTAAGATTTGCTACGTTATATGTAATAATCTAAGTGGTTGACGGCATTTTATTTTTAAAACCTCTTTTTACCACCGCCATCATATATTGGCCGCGGTCAGCATCTGTAATCAGTGTCCTATTCACCAGTATTGCTTTTATTCACAAAACTAGTGATTCGTTGAAATTTCGAAAGTACCCTCATTGTCGGTGAAAATGCCCAGCGCGTATTTCTTCTTATCCAGCGTGTCTTTAATTCTGCCACCAGATTTTGAAGCGCACTTGCACAGGTTCATCTTGCGTCCTACACAGCTGATGCATTTGCAAAGCAGTGCAGAGCTTTGGCAATTTATAGAGCCTGACAAAACAAAAGAACTCAAATTAAGCTCTTGACGAGCGTGTAGACATCTTATCCGATCAGTGAAGATTCTCTTCAGAGTTACCAGCGGTTGGTCTATACTTTTTTCTAGGATAACTGGGTATATTCCATCAGTGCCAGGCGACTTGAACCCATCAAAGGAATCAATAGCATGTTTGATTCGTCACCACAACCGATGAGAGATTACAACTACGGCGGGTCACTTGCTGCTTTGTTGATAGGAGCTAGTTATGTGCTCCTTTTGATCGGTTTACCTGAGAAGTAAATCTCAGAGAGAGTTAGCTTTTGAGTTAGCGTAGGGGCCATTGGATTTTCTTGGTGATTTCAGCAAGGCTGGCTTTCCCATTTTGAGGACTTTGACTAGGCTGGTGGTTACACCGACAGTTTCGATCTTTTGGCAAAAGACTTTATAAAAGGAACCAGGAACGGCCGATCTGCATGATTATTTTCTAGTTGGGCAAGTTATTTTATCATTGTTTCAAAATGTTGAATTTCTTGAATTTTATCAAGAGTGCGTTTTGTCACCAATTCTTTTTGTTATACAAGGTGGGGCAAAAGTAATGTCATAATGTGAATGTGCCATACTTTTTGCAAATGGCATCAAGTGTCGTTGTGCTTTGACATTTACGATGTTGTAGACAGATAGAGAATTAGTTAATTACAAGCAATGGAGCGATATATGTTACACCTGAAGAACGCGGAATTATTGTTACTGGTTATTTGACCAATTTCCGGACTGTTGTTTTAACGCAGCGCGAGTTTCGTTGTCATTTTCCTCGTCGTCGTGCACCGTGTGCGCGAACATTTAAGCGTTTGGCAGAGCGTCTTGTGCAAACTGCGTCCACTAGAGATGTCGCAAGAAGTGTCCGTATTGCTCGTTTGAACAACGAAAATATCACAGCTATGGCCGAGTACGTCCGAGAGAGTCCACAAACATCGACGAAATGCACGATGCACACAATTTGCCATCAGCAACCGCTCGTTGCGTCGAACTTTGGTGAAAGACCTGAAGGGTTGAACAGAATGTGTATCTGTGTCTTGTAGCGCTGTCAAATCTCTGTCTCGCGGCTTGCAGTTAAAGAAAACACAATGAAAGTGACTGTCAAATTTGCATCTTGTGTTTTTACTTCTTAATTTCATTAATGCTTAAAAAAGTTTATTATTATTTGTTGATAATGGTTATGGACGAACAAGAAGATATTGTTTTTATTATGTGTGTTCTGCACATGTGCTATTTAGCAATAAAATTAATGAAAAAGAGGAAACGCAGATGGTGAGTTCGTCCTCTTTATATGGAAAGAAAAGAAAGAGGACAAGACAAATTGAGACAAATTTCAAACACCTCTAAGAGCACGATTCGATAAATTCCAAAGAATTTCATTTGTACGTACCGCTTCAATGAATTTCTCGACTTCCATTTTCACAACAAAGAAGAGCTTTTTGTGTACAAATTCCTAAACGTCAATCTTGTAGCGTAGCTTGTAGTTCAACAAAATCCAACTTCACGATACAAGACACAGACGCAGACACACATTGTGTTGCGGCTTACGGCTTTCCATGCATTTAATGTCTTGACAGCTTGCGACACAGATACAAATACACATTCTGTTCGGCTCTTAAGGTGCAAAACGTTCACCAATTTTGCTGCCTGCTGATCGTAAAGTGAGGTTAACTTACTCCCATGCACATATTTTAAGTACTAACCTCTTAACTTGCCACATTGGTGGACATCGGCACTGGGACTGCTCAGAAACGGCTGTAGAAAACTTTTCAACGCAGCAAAAAGCACAAGAAAAGTGACCGACTGGGACTCATATAAAGAATCCCTCAAATTATACAAAAAAGAACTGAGGAAGGCAAAGCGACAATCCTGGAGGTCATTCTGTGACAAAATTACAGAAACCTCTGAGGAATCGCGGCTAAAAAAAAACTGATGGCTCTTGGACAACCTCAAGTGATGAATCACTCAACCTGCTTCTGGACACCCACTTTCCAGGTAGCTTCCAACTCGCGGCCAGTAGCAGCCCAAACAGGCCTACTGCAACCGTGACCAAAATTCATGATCTGATTACGAGAGACAAACTGCTCTGGGCGCTGCATCGCTTCAAACCATACAAGTCTGCTGGTCCGGACGGTGTAATACCTGCCGAGCTACAGAGGTCCTAAGATATTCTACCAGTGTTAGAAAATATTATGAGGAGCTGTGTAGAACTTATCCACATTCCACTGTTATGGAAAGAAGTCAATGTAGTATTCATTCCCAAAGCTGGAAAATGTTCTCATGTAGTCCCAAAGGACCCCAGACCTATAAGTCTATCATCATTCCTTCTGAAAACTTTAGAACGACTGATTGATATCCATATTCGAGCTAAAGTTGATCCAAGACTTCTGTCAACGGCTCAACATGCCTACTGTAAAGGAAAGTCGGTGGAAACGGCTTTGCACTCTCTGACTAGCCACATCGAACGATCCCTACAATATAAGGAGTACACAATGGTTGTTTTCCTAGATATAGAGGGCGCCTTTAACAACGTCAACACATCCGCAATCACGACTGCGCTGTCAACTCTGCAGGTAGACGACTCACTTGATCGGTCTAATGCTAAAAAGCAGGATAATCAACTCCAAACTGGGTGAGACTTCTGCTAAAAGATATGTCAGTAGAGGTACGCCGCAAGGCGGTGTCCTCTCTCCCCTTCTCTGGAACTTAGTAGTTAACGAACTACTGATATACCTGGAAGCGGGTGGTAGCAGAGTGATTGCCTATGCGGATGACGTTGCCATAGCCGTCTCAGGAAAACATCTTAATACCATTAAAGAACTTCTCCAAGTAAATCTCAACAGATTAACCCGCTGGGCAGATCGCTGTGGATTGGGAATAAACCCCCATAAAACCCACTTGGGTGGCCGTGGTGTAGTGGTACTAGCAATCGCTTCTCACTCGGAGGGTCAAGGTTCGAATCCTGCCCATAACAAGTCTTTCAAGTTTTTCATTTGTGTAATTGGAACTCAGACAGAAAAATTCTGCGTGTGAAGGCATAACACTGACACGTAGATTTGGCTGTTGTAGAGTTTCAATCACAGAAAAAGAAAAATACTGTGATATACCTCGAATCACTCTGAGTGAAGAAAAAACTCTCCGTCCTATTCGGACTCCCACCCCTGGAGAGCAAACATAGAAACCAAACACACCTGAGTTTCAAACCACTACAAAAACAATTTTCCTTTCTCCTCCTTCTATCTTTCCGCCCGCGCCCTGGCAACAGTAAAAGGGTATCTAACCCCTTAGGCGCGCGTAAATTATAAAAAAAAAATCTTGTCCTCTTTTCTAGGAAATATAAAATTCCAATCATAGACCCTCCTTCAATAAATGGTACCAGTTTAGTTTTCTCCGATACAGCAAAATATCTGGGTCTCATATTTGACAGGAAACTAAACTAGAAACCTAACATTCAAGAAAGAGTCAATAAAGCTACAATAGCTTTATTCTCTTGCAAAAAAGCCATTGGGAACAAATGGGGCCTTCAACCTCGCATAACCCACTGGCTATACATCTCGGTCATAAGACCGATACTTACTTACGGGGTGGTTGTATGGTGGACGGCCTTGGAAAATGCAGTCAACCGCATTAAACTAAGCAGAGTCCAAAGAACAGCATGTCTATGCACAAGCGGAGCCTTGCGGTCTACCCCCTCTGCGGCATTAGATATGCTGCTTCACTTGACACCCCTCGACATTTTTAGCAGGCAAGTATCTGACACTGCAGCTATTCGCCTTAAAGCGACTAAACAGTGGACAAATAATTCATTTGGCCACGCCAATATTCTTAATACATTAGGAATCCTCACAGAGAACATCGATTACACCATACCTGAACTTTGGTTTGACAAAAACTTCAATGTAAGCTTCCCCTCTAGATCATTCTGGGAGGAGGATGCTTTCATGGAGGACAAGTCAATCCATCTCTACACAGATGGATCTAAAACCGATAGCGGAGTTGGTGGCGGTGTTTTCTCAGATAAGCTAAATCTAAGCCTCTCTTTCCGCCTTCCAAATCACTGTAGCGTGTTCCAGGCGGAAATTTTGGCGATTAAAGGAGCTCTGTCCTGGCTGAAGAAAAACGTGATAACTGCAAAGGATATCCGCATATTTTCGGATAGTCAGGCCGCCATCAAGTCTCTGGACTCGGTCTCATTATATTCTAAAACCGCCCTTGAATGCCGATCATCTCTCATGGAGATGGCAGAGCAATTCAACATTCACCTTTGTTGGGTGCCGGGCCACAGAGACATTCCAGGGATCTGCAGAGCCGATGAACTCGCCAAAATTGGAACCACTCTACAGTATAGGTACGAGTATACCAATCGCTACGTGCAAACTAACACTAAAGCTGGATGCCAATAAAAGAACAGACCTTAGGTGGACTGCTGGGCAAACATGTCTAGCGACAGATCCGAGTCGCTCTAAGTGGCTGATCCTTTTAGATAGGAAACATCTCAGCGCCATAATAGGTGTCATTATTGGACACTGCCTCATAGGCAAGCACGCAAGTAGGCTAGGCGCTTTTGCTTATGATTTCTGTAGAAGCTGCATAGACGAGGAAGAGGAGGAGACAATCCTCCACCTACTCTGCACATGCCCAGCTTTCTCACAGAGAACGAAGCTTCATCTAGGAGCTTTCTTCTACAACGACCTAAACGATCTAGAAAAATTAGACGTTAACAGTCTCCTACGCTGTATTATGAGCTCAAGCTGGTTCCAGTAGTAAGAGGATCATAGATCCACGTGGCATCACAATGGGCCAATAGGCCTAAGTGGGTTGGTATTTCCAACAGCCACTCTTACCTAACCTAACCCACTCCCATGCTCTGTTCAACCTGGTGCAAGAATTGGATGATTTCGTATCCCAAATCATAATGAGCGACGAAGCCCATTTTCACTTAAGTGCTTATGTGAATAAACAAATTTACGTTTCTGGGACAACGGAGAATCCACATGAAAGGCACTGAGAGCCATTTCATCTCCTCAAAATGACTGTTGCGGCGTTTGCAGTGAAAAGTGAGCTTTTTTTTGCCGCTGGTTGTTGAATTAGGTCTCGAGCATTGTTAGTTCCAGGAGGACGGAGCAACCGCTCACACAGCTCGGGCAGCAATGGAAATTTTGCAGGCTGTGTGATTTCCCGTTTTGGTGATTTGAACAGGCCGGCCAGATCGCTAGACTTCTTCCTTTCGATATTTTTAAAATCTCGCGTTCACCACAACAAACCACAAACCTCTTGCAAGTCTTGAAAGCCAACATTGAAGAAGAAATCACCAATTTGGGGCCAGATATTTTGAGAGCAATAATTCAAAATGCCGTAAAATGAGCACATATGTGCATCAACTGAGCAGGTGGTCATTTGACCGATATCATTTTTTCAACTTAATGTCATCCATTTTACAGCTTCAGATAAACTATTTGTGCAAATAGAGCCCAATTTATTTCATTTCTAACAAAATGTCA
Organism: Volucella bombylans; assembly: GCA_949129095.1. Taxonomy (NCBI): domain Eukaryota; kingdom Metazoa; phylum Arthropoda; class Insecta; order Diptera; family Syrphidae; genus Volucella; species Volucella bombylans. The sequence continues at coordinate 147,287,824 of OX422140.1, read as the reverse complement.
TTATGACATTACTTTTGCCCCACCTTGTGTATGTGAAATATATATGAGGACTGATTGTTACAACGTAGCCGCAACGAATAGTATTTTGAATTTTGGCACTCAGGTGTAAGTTATATGCTTTTTGCGTCCCACATGATTTGGTCATATAGACCGAACTTTAGCACCAAATATAAAGATTTTTTTTTTGGCTGTTCGTGATGATGTTTAAATGAGGTGCACGAGGCAATTATTTCTAAAACGCTGGTCCACTTTCTTCGGTGTTACAATGGAGTCCCGTTGAAATGTAGAAAAGTTTAAGTATTTCTGAAACTAACTAGAGACAGAGTGTCATGTTGAATTGGTCATGCTGTATAAATTTTCCGTTCTGCTATCAAGACATCTGACCTTGGTGTCAGAGCTGGTGATGTATCAGTCTTCGTATTCGTATTCGTAGTATTCGTTCCAACTCTCACCTAAGGTATTGTGTTCTGACGAATATAAGCTAAAAGAAATGACATAGTTCGCTGTACTGCTGGTGCGATTCGTCGTAATAAACTGAGAATTTTCAAGAAATAATAATCGCTACGAATACAGCGATCATAACTTCAATGGTTCGGCCATGTGGTAGCGATGTTCACGATCTTATTTCCAAAACGTTTCATGATCCTTATTGCATTAATATAAATAGCCTAGCAGCCTCTCCCACGAGATATGTATTATATGATATATCAAGTTTGACAACATTTCTCTGGGACTTGTTTGAGTATCGAGATTTGTGACGATCACACTTAAGCAGTTTGATCCCGTGAAGCTCATAAAATGATGGTAATATTTTCTTTTTGTTTAGAATAAATTAATTAAATTACAGATGTTAATCGCTTAGGTGAGAGCGCTATTTATTGTGTAGTTTTCAAATTGGCCGAGCTCCTTGATCATTGTAGAATCTTTGAACGTGATCGTTGCTACAATGTGTTTTTTTTTTATTAAGCATTGAAGAGCAGTTTTTATAAATTTAATTTTCTGGTAAGCAAAATCTTATGACATTTGGTCATACGATTGCCACCCGCGGATTTCTTGCCGCATAGGTTTTGAATATTTTCAAGGTTGTGAGTGGCTATATTTAGATTAACTATCGAAGTACATCTTATAACAAGATTCTTTTCGACTGACATTCGTATATTTTGTTTTATACAAAAACTACATATTTCTACTTTCCACCAAGTTGTCATCGATAAAATTAGATCACAAGATCACTCTCAATATGTTTAAACTGAATGAAAGGAGTAAAACTAATCCCAAAACTAAACACCTCCGATTTGATGGGCTCTGAAATGGAAAAATTTAAGGTCTAGGTATAATCATTCGATTCAGGTGTCTTTGATAACTTTTTTTTATGATTTGAATTTGCATTTAAATTTTAAAATAAAACATAAAACACCACATTTTTTGCTGGTCCTCGGATTTGTGCCATAGAACTTCATTTAACGACAACTTGCTCGATATCCAGTTTTGAGAAACAGGCCGTTAGCATATATCTGTTCGTTTATAATACAGAATTCCTATGCTAATGTCAAGGTGGGAAAATGATAAAGCAAAAAGTGAGTAACTTAATAGGTATTTGGAGTAGATACGAGTATTGTTGAATGTTCAGATGCAGTATTGTTTTATTATTTGTTTATTTGTTTACGGAAATTTTTCTAACTGCTTAGTCTTAATTTGTTGTTTATTTGTTATTTACTATATCAGTTTCCGTGTTTGTTTACTTGGTTAAAAAAAAAAAAACACGTACATCCAGTAAGCTTCACCAGTGTCGAAAAATCGACATATTGTGCCCCTTTTCTAACGAGCGCAAGCCTGACTGTACCAACAAAATTTCAAAAATTGACATAAAAACTTTCGCTTTGGTACTCGTATACATATGTATACATATGTTCCGTCTAAAACAGGTTGGTAGCTTTCTTATTTATTTACTTAGATGTCGCTACAGTTCAGGGTGAACCTGCGCCTCACCTAACAAGCCTCTACAGTTAGTCCGGTCTTTAGCTAACTGCTTCCAGTTGGGCACTCCAAGTCGGTTGAGATCCCCTTCTACTAGTGTCTGCCACCTAAGGTCTTCCTATACTGTGTTGTCCCTCCAGGTTAGATTCGAAGATTCTACGGAACATTGGTGTCCATTCGCTGTACATATCCTAGCCATCTCAGGCGACTGATGCGCAGTTTTCTGACTAGGTCGATGTTGCTATACAGCTCGTATAGTTCCTCGTTCAATCTTCCCCTGCAAAGCCCATCAACGCAAACGGAACAGAATATTTTCCGAACGATTTTTCTCTTGAAATATCTGACGATATCTGCATCCGCTTTCGATAGGGTCCATGCTTCTGCCGCACAAAGTAGGACTGGGATGATCAAGGTCTTTTATAGAGTCTCCTTAGTTTTCTGGGAATTGCCTAAATTGCCTTCTTGGCACAAAGAACATCAATTATCAAGAGTAATTCTATGTTTTAATTCTGCTGAGGTGTTGTTGGCAGAATTCATAGCAGATCCAAGATAGTCAAGCTCCTTTACTACCTTAAAATTATTGCTGTCGTGTGTGTCCCTTCTTGTTGACAGTATATACTTGGTTTTGCCATCATTTACCGCTAAACCCATTTTGACAGCTTCCGTTTCTATACTCCCAGTTATGTCGATATTATCGGAGTACGCTAGTAGTTGCACAGACTTTTTACTGATTGTGCCTCCAGTGCTCACATATGAGTTCCGATCTCCGATGACGTTAATGAAATCACTTGACAGCGCGTCGCCTTGGCGGAGCAGCAAGCGTTCTCAGTTGTCATTCTGTACAGACGGACGAGTTTGGCGGGCCAAAACTAGACCTGGCTCTCGTATATAACTCGTCTCTATAAATGCCGTGTGGATCAGACACACACTTTTCTGAACACATCTGAGAAATGAGTTTGTCTACGAGTATGCCCTCCACAAAGTAATTTCCAGCAGCTTTGAATACCTTCAGATGTCCAGACGCCTTACATGAGGAGACAGTGTGCTTGGTATAGTGATATTTCGCCCCGCCGCCAAGACAATAAGCCTTAGTGCGTTGCCAAATGTGGTTTCGTGTAGGCTATGCTTACCAACTGTCCTACCAAAGATGTCCTCCTTTCCTATCCTGGCATTAATTATACAATTTAAACGTCATATAGTACTTCATATGTTATGTCGAAGAGGTCGTAGATACATTCGTGGCGTCGTCCTTGTCTTCCGTAGGGACATGGGCGAATATTAAGCTTATTTTAGCGAAGTTTGCCTTAATGCAGATTGTCATAAGACGCTCGCTCACGTGTCGGAAGCCCCAGACTTCTTGTTTAAGTCTGCCGCATATGACAAATCCATCCGAATAAGCGTCTTTTCTTTTCTCAATAGTAATCACCATAGTACTCGTATATATCATAGTTTTTAATCCTCCTTATGTTCGTCCCATCCCATTGGACTTCTTGGATGGCGGTGATATGTGCGTGATAGCATTAGCAGGGCCTCTGCTAATTGTTCGGCTGCACGAGGCCTGTTGATGATACGAACATTCCACATTGCAGATCGTACTCGTTGTCCTTTAAACGTTTGCTAGGGTCGTCAACAGTGAGTCCATTTTTATTCGAGGCCACTAGTTGGTTCGTAACATCTTTTTAATCTGCTCCATATATGGCTGTGATCCCTGTGATAGCGTAGGCCAATATACTCCTAATGCTACTGGCCGGGCATCCCCTTCTCATTTTTGCCATGCAGTTACCGGGTTCCATCACTGGGAGGCTAGGCAAGCACTTCGCTACTAGCTTGATTGTTGCGCTGCTGGCCCAATTCAAGTTATAAGACACTCTGCAGCAATCGTCACGCACGTCCCCTTCGAAAGCTTTCCCAAAGCAATTTTGTATACTCGCAGCTTATACAGTGATTCTGCCTTTAATAAGAAAAGATATAAGAAAAGGCGGTTTATTTTTTTTTTTTTTTTTTTATAATTTACGCGCGCCTAAGGGGTTAGATACCCTTTTACTGTTGCCAGGGCGCGGGCGGAAAGTTAGAAGGAGGAGAAAGGAAAATTGTTTTTGTAGTGGTTTGAAACTCAGGTGTGTTTGGTTTCTATGTTTGCTCTCCAGGGGTGGGAGTCCGAATAGGACGGAGAGTTTTTCTTCACTCAGAGTGTGATTCGAGATATAATTCCCAGTATTTTTTTCATTGCTTGAAACTCTTATAACAGCCAAATCTACGTGTCAGTGTTATGCCTTCACACGCAGAATTTTTTTTGTCTGAGTTCCAATTTTACAATGAAAAACTGATTTTGCCATGGGCAGGATTCGAACCTGGACCCTCCGAGTGAGAAGCGTTTGCTACTACCACTACACCACGGCCACCACGGTTTGAAAGCTTTACCGGCAAACTACAATACAATATGTAGTTATCTGTGTTAATTGTAGTTATAAATGCAACTCTTTAGCTGCATTGGACAGTACAGATACAGTACGGCTCAATGGCACCTCCGTCATGAAAAACAACGCCAAACCGTACATTTTTTCGTATACAGTGGCTGCTGCTGGAACTTCTCCGACTGTTCGCTTGTCTTATTGTGACAAATTTGCTTATTAACAAAACCATTTAACTTCCATCTAGAATAGAGCTAAAGTTCGACGTGTATGATTTTATGATTACCGACTCGCGTACAACCCGTAATATTCGTATCACTTCTTGTGCTTTGCTGTCTCAATGGCACGACAACATTCGGGAGAGAATACGTTGATTCGGATTCTATTACTCAACACTCATAATATAACACTCACTTGCTTATCGAGAGGTAACGTAGGTCGTACCGGCTAAACTTTGAAAAAAATTTGGATGATTTTCAAAAAAATCTTATGGCGGTACGAGAAGGCCAATTGGAGCTGACTAATTTCCTTATTTTTGAATTGATATATGGTAGTCGCAAATATTATCCTCACATTCTTTAGCGGAAGAAAAATATCAAACCAAAGCTTTCTATTACAATACTTCAGCTAGGTAAGGTAAGGTTCAGATCCAAGTGAGTATGATTGTTTTGTAACGACCAATTTTGCTGAAGAAAATTTAAAAATGTTTAAACGGCCCAGAAATGAAGAACTGGAAATACTAAAGTTTCCCAAATTTAGTCGCAGTAGAAGTGTGTAGTCGTTGGTTAAAATATTGGTAATTCTTCCTCATCCTAACGCTTATTTAAATAGTATTCTGACTGTTAGCTCTTTGGATAAGGCTAATTAACTTGTGTAACTAAAGAACTGTGTAAGCTCCCCAATCAATGCAAAACATAATCAGACAAATCTTCTCTGCTTTTCTATAGACGTATTGCACTTACGTTCCTTCTTTAAAAGCTCATCGAAACGTTGATAAGCCGTCAGCTCTTGACAGATCTTCAGACACGAAAACTTTTCAATTACCAATTCGCAGCAATGGGTCCACTAATGATTTAATGGCACTTCTCACTTGGTATCAAAATCAATTGGCAGAATTTTTCATTAAGCTATTTTATCGGAAGTTTGGGATCGCTCGATGAATCTTCTTTTAATGGCTTTGGAGAAATAATTACATTCAATTCAAGTTGTTCTGGGCGGTTTGAAGTCTGGTTACCAGAAAATAAACGATAGTGTGCCCCAGAGCTTCGTTCTGTCTTTGACATTAACAAGTAGTTCGAAAACTCCCGAGACTAACATATAAAAAGAATTTTTTTTGAGAAAATTCGACTTTATTCATCAACATACTCTCCTACTTGAGTGATACAATTATTCCAGCGCCGCCGCCGTTCTAACATTTCTATGCCTTTCTTATAGAACGATTTGCCCAATCCTTAAAAATACGCTTCATTTTCGGCGATCACCTCTTCATTGGAGCCATATCTCTTCCTGGTGAGCAGTTTTTTGAGATTTGCGAAAGGTAATAGGCTCCATATTTCATCCATTTCCACATACTGTACGAAAATCTTATTTTTATTTCACTTAAACCACTCCAAACGTGTTGATGATTCAGACCGTTGTTGTTTCGGTCAAAACGCGGTACCCACTTCAAACAGAGCTTTCTCAAACCTAAATACTCGTGCAAAATATAAGGTACACGGTCTGTTAATAGCTTTACGATGTCAACTATCTCACTCACTTTCGCCTTACGGTTGCTCAAACCCAGAGATTTGCCCGGAGCAAATCAGCATCATTTGTGTCTGTACGACCGCGTTTAAATTCAGCAAACCAACGAGCAACTCCATTGCTTTCAACGGAGTAGATTCCACATAACACTTTTCAAGCCATTCTTGAGATTCTATGGTATTTCGTTCCATCAAATAACAGTGTTTTATCAACGTACGAAACTGTTTTTCTTCCCATGTTTTTGCGTCACTAAAACTTCAATATCTCGAATACTAATGGTCGAAATATCATCAAATTTTGACAAGTATCGTTTGAAGGTTGGTACTAACTAAAAATCGTATGGATATGTTACTGCTACTTAAGTTTTGAGGAAAACAAGTAAAAACAAATTTTTATCATCGAAAATTAATTTATCTTGAAGTTAATGTTTACTTTCATGGACCGGAGTGCCAAATATTCAAACTTCCTACTCGCAATTGAGTGGTCTAACTGCAAAACTCACATTCTCCACTTTCGATAACTTTTGGCAAATTGCAAAAAACTTATAAAACCTTTCTTTAGCTAAATTGTTTAAATTTTTATTTTTCAATTGTTTATATTGACGCATATTAAGGTCTATGAGGAAAGAATAAGAAACAACTTATCAGGAAAATCAAGCTTTTAAACTATAAATTTTGGAGAATGTGAGAATGTGAGAAAAGTGGAGAATGTGAGTTTTGCAGTTAGACCACTCAATTGTAAGTCTGGTTTACCTTCTCCTACCTTTAACCTTCCGTAAGCCTGGTAAACAAAATAACGCCATAGGCCTGGTGGGGTCCCGGGAAGCTATATTTAATGACTTATGAGAAAAGGATTCTCGTTTTATTTATATTCCCGTATGTATGAAGTTAAACTACAAACGTATAATTTAAATAAAAAAAAATTATTAATTTCCGTTTGACATTAATTAAAATCATTACAAACTATAAAAAGATAATTTTTTTCGGTTTTAACGAATCATAAATTTATTTTCTGTGAAAATAACAAAAAAATTCAAATTAAATCCAATTGTTTTGATGTATTGTTAATGGCACATAATATTGTTTTGAGCTTTAAGTATTAAGGGACTGATCGCCGGCAAATGCATCAAACTTCAGCTACTAATGATTTGAAATCGCAAACACATCCATTATAACGGTTATGATATTTTGAAAATGGGTCGGGCCTCTGAGACCCCACCAAGCTCACCAAAGTTTAATGGCAGCCGTACCTAGAAGAAGCTTTGAGGAATTATTTTCGTTGCACACTTAGGCATTTCTTCTATTTGCGTAATATTGTATTTGTTCAACTATGCTGTTAGAAATTGTTTATTATGGTATTGTTTGCTGGGAAGGAAGAAAATTACGCCGTAAACTTGTAAGATATCCTAGTTACCCTTTGTTCTGTGGCTTAAAAATTCTTCCTGTTAGTCATTTATATTGTTTTAAGGTGTTAAAAGTCCTTTTTTATGAAGTCGGTTAATAGTTATTTCCGATTAATTTCAAACTATAATCTTCGTGGTAACTTTTCCTACTCTCTATCTGTTTCACCTTTCCATACTATGGCGGTAATATCTCGAGGGTCTGCACTAGTTGTTTGGCTGCAATCGCCCCGAAGGTCTGATCCTCGCTACGGACGGATCTACTGTTGACAACCCCTGTAAACGAAAAACGGACAACGAACTTCGGATCTGCGCGTGGCATGTTAGGTTTCTTAATAGGCCACGTGCAGCCGAATAATTAACGGAGGCCCTGAACTGTTGCAAAGCAGATGTTACCGCCATCCAAGAAATGCGATTGGATAGGCCGGACAAAAAGATGATGAAAAACTGCGACATCTACTACAGCGATTGTTATCGATGGCAAAAGCAGTGCCTATTTGGATGTGGATTTGTTGTTAGAAGCGGACTTAGGCAAGAAGTCTTGAGTTTGCGGCATTTTAACGAGGGTTTTGTGACAATTCGTATTGAAGGTCACTTTTCCAACATAAGCCATATACATATGTGGGTGGCCGTGGCTTAAGTTGTAGTGTATTGGCTTCGAAATCGGACGGTTCGGGGTTCAATAACAGTCGCGCGCGAAAGACATTCTTTTTTTCAGGCAACTAAATTCTCGTGACATGAATGGTTGCCTAAACTAACAAACAAGTCAATTTACACTAATAATTTAGCCTCCCCATTAAATGTTGGATCCCACCCATAGAGCAAAATAACCACTGAGCCCGAACATCTTTCTCTCTCTATCTATCCAATTTAACAAAAAACTTAACACATGTTCGGGCATTTTAAGATTAGTAATTAGTAAAGAGTGTTAAGCTCTTTTTTTTAAGCCTTATATGCGCGCACACCCCCAAAGTGGATAATGATAACGACACCAAATATGGATTGTACGAGCTCTTGGACAAGACTTACCAACAGTGCCCTACCTATGACATTACCAGGAAGAGAGGGCAGCTTCGGTAGTACTGTCGGAAAGAATAGGTTGCACGACACCACCTCCATTAACAGATTCGGGTTAATCGACTTTGCGGCGGGGCGAAGAACTGTCGTAGCTAGCACGTGGTTCCTGCAAATCAATATTCATAAGTGGACTTGGAGATCTCCTGATCAATCAACCGTCAACCAGATTGACCACATTACGATCGACGCAAGGCACTCCTCTAGTATTATGGACGCCTGAAGGTTCCGAGGGGCTAACATCAACTCGGACCTTTACCTTGTTGTAGCCAAGGTACAATTGTGGATAACCCGCACATCGCGATCCTTTTCCGATCGAGTCTCCCTTAATCTCTTAAGAGGTCCTATGTCGCCAGCATCAAGTGTCGAAGACAGGTGGCAACAATGCCAAAAAGCCATCAGAGATGCCAACGCTGATATGCTGGAATTCACTCGGCCAGCACAACGAAACCCCTGGTTTGACGATGATTTCCGGCAAGTACATGCAACTAAGCAAGATAGATACTAAGCGCCGCATCATAGAATGACTAGAGCAACTCACGAGTTCTACAAACAGACGGCAAATCCTGGAAAAAAGTTAAGAAATCCAAATCGATACCCATCATCGTTTCATCGATTTTAAGGCAACTTATGACAGCATATATAGAGACGAGCTACACAGAGCAACATCTAGTTTTGGCATCTCTGCCAACGCTGCTCCATAAAGCTCGGGAAAGTACCCACCGAGACCTTTGATGTCAAAAAAGGATTTAGACAAAGCGGTGCGCTGTCATGCGATTTCTTTATCATCATTCTTGAAAGAATAATGCAACAACAGCGCCAACTCAAGAGGCAAAATCTTTCAATCGGAAGAAAGCAGCATGATGTCAGTGGCGCTTTCGCGAGTATTGAGACGGTAGCGGTAAAGATGGGTTTAACGGTCAATGAGCGCAAGACCAATTATATGCTGTCAACCAAAAAGGACACCCAACACCGGCGTCTCGAACAGAACGTCACCCTCGACATGTATAACTTTGAGGTAGTTAAGGACTTTGTCTACTTAGGCTCCGCTATCAATCCAGACAGCGCTGAGATCAAAGGAGATACGAGTAAAACGATTAACTTTACGGACGTGCTGTACAGCAACAACGACTTAGCTAAAAGAGTGAAGCTCAAACGACTGGTGGTACATCATAGGTGCAGATATTTTTGGCAAGACATTGTTGCTTTTTCCTGCTGCTCAATACTCGCAGTTATAAATTAAACAAGTCAAGTCTGATTGGACAAGTCCAGTACCCGGTGTCTACCACATGATGTAATAGATGTACGTTATACAGTATTTTAAGATTGGGTGTTTCTATCAGCAACCGCATTTCTTAAGTGTGTTGGGCTCTTTCAATGTAGGGTTATGTGATGATTTCTAATCGAAACTTTTTACGGTCGTCTCAAATCAACGCGGCACTTCCGATATACGATTGATTTTGGGCATATTCGACACGACTGGAAAAATGAGTCATCCCCATGTCTTGACAACTGTGAGTAAGACTTACAAATGGAATGTGCACTCCAAACAGATCCTCAGTAGTTGCGCCCTCGCAGCCCGTTCCCACATCAGGGCTATTTCATTCCATTCCGCCCTGAGATTTTTTTTCTTTTCTGCGCGTTAAATTTTAAATTTAAATTTGTTAATAACAAAGCGAATTAATAGTATATCCAATGCAAAAAAACATAAACAGACAAATTATTATCGGATTCGAAATGCCAGTCGTAGTAATTTTCAGTGCTGAAACCGCAACGCAAAAAAAAAACCCAGTGAATCAGTTGGCATGATCAATTGCCAGCGCAACTTGTCTGCAGTTACCCGGTTAATTGTTATTCAATAGAAAACACTTGGTACTTCGTATTGTGCCAAACCCTCCCTTGTCTAGAGAAATTATCACGACGTGATATGAAGCGCGTCATGATTTTCTGTTTGACTGGATTCTGAAAGCGGTTGCAAAAACTCTCGCAAGTGGTCAATATCTTATTCGCAATTCGTCAACACTCTTACGTATAAATGCAATCACTCGTATTTGTTGTAGTCTATTGGGTTGTTGTTTGATATCAATATCTTTCTTACCTGACACTGATTTAATTGAATCGATTTGTCATTGACGTAGAAGTACGAATAATATTCGGAGGCACTATTATGAATTCAATTGACTATGTAATAGTTGAAATAGTATTGGTTGAATAAGAATATACTTATGTACTCGTACTCGTACATACGTGTACACAAATCATGAATGGTGTATTCTGTGAGCTCTTTTAGACGAAGTCAACGGACTTCCATGGTATTGACAGACATGCTTAGATTGAAGTTGTTTGCAATAAGCCACGGCCAATGGCCTTTGAGTTTGCACGTGTCGTTGTGGGTGGTAATATGTTCAGGAAACAATTCGTATGTCTGTCTTACAATTTTCGAACGGGATAGCCACTTACTTAAACTTCTTCATCGGGGTTTCGATCTCGGCACACAAAATGAATTTCCTTAGCGCAGGACATCTTTAAATGAAACTCCGCCGTGTTGCGTATATTTAAATGCTAATTCAATACATCCCCTCAGACTGTGACGAACTCAGTTAGCATTTACAGGCAAAAATCACACAGAAATGCTACTTCAATACGTCTCACTATATGAATAAATGACTATAATAAGCATAAAGTAGACGTTATCCTAGTTCTATTAATGAACGTGGTACTGTCGATATTTTTTTCGAAGCTTTTGCGTTGACTATCTTACAAAATGTTTCAATAACAACTACGGTATTTTATTGAACCTGAAAATTAGTATTGTAGAATAAGTATATGAAAAAAGAAAACAAAAGGTAAAACAATTCTATTTATTTTATAAATAAATAAAAGGTTTAAAGTAGAATAAATTTATATACAATACAATATTAATGTTTTTTAGCAGATGGCTTGTTATTTTTAATATTTTATAATAAAAGCAATACTATGGTGTCGTTTTTTGGTAGGAAGGCCAGCTTGAATTCTTCCTCCAGAAATTCCTCTGTCTTTCCGTCGTGCAATGGATGTTGGCTGCACTTTGATCTTTCTTGATGTGTAGAAAACATCGTTTTTTGACACACAAATGACATAATTTGGGATGGTGTTTGTAAAGATTTTAGTACTGCGACGAATTTCTGTAATTAAAACAAGAATTATTTTTTAACTCGCTCGTAAATTTAATGCCTAAACTAGGAAAAGTACGCCCTGTAATTGTGGTATGTTACTTGTATTTACGTCACTTTGTAGGACTTGGCTAATGTGTGCAAACTGATCATCTATTTTGTGGGTTGCGTTGTTGTAATTGTCAATGCCGTTTTGGTCGATAGGCATATCAAAAAGTGAGAGTGCTCTTGACTTCTCTGTATTGACATCCTCCGCTGGATCAGATGTATTGTAGATGGATTTGCTAATGCTTCTTGGTCAGGTGCATTTATATCTTAAAAAAAGCTCCGCTCTCTGTCTAGTGCTTGATGTGCAAGCTCCTGGCGATCGTTTTCAGTTATCAATAAGGAAGACTTAAACATAACACCATACTTGTTCTCAACCGCAAGTACATAGGTGTTTTCAAAAGTGAACACCACCTTGGGCAAGTACAAAATCCAATTTCGCCGTCAACTACATTAGGGCTCTGATGTTTAAATGTTTTTTCATCAACCTGTGTTACGAGTATATCTCCTAAATATTTCACGCTTTCAAAGAATTTTTCATAATCTAGGGTAATTTTTCGGGATCTTGAATTAGTAAAATGTAGCAACCGTTTTCTGTGATATGTTTTAAATATTTTAAACACAAAATCCCCCAAAGTACACATATTGAAGGCTTTACATCTGTGATGGACAATGTCTTTAAATATTCTTATGCAGGCCTCGCTATAATTACACAGTTCAACAAAAATCAATTTTTTTGGTGTGACATGCATAAAACATGAGGTCAGTCTGGTTGACGGTTGTTTATCACGAGATCTCCCAGTCCCCCATGAATATCAAGATGCGGGAACCGCGTGTTACCTACGACAATGTTTCGTCCCGCCGCAAAGTCGATTAGTGTGAATCCGTTATCGGAGGTGGTGTCGTGCAGGCTGTACTTTCCAACAGTACTATCAATGATGCCTAAAGTGGGAAACAGACTGCAGGTGTTGATACCATTTTATAGCAATACTATGTTCTATACCACTTGTCTGTCACTATAATTCCACATTAAAAGCTACTATACCACGAAACATACCTGGTATTGAGATTCGCAATTTTTTGATGCACCACCTTCTTACTGATTGCAGCGCCACTTTCTTGCTGTTGGCGATTCTTCGTAGATTCTTTGAGAAGTAATTACAGTGAACAAGTATAGCATTGTTTCTGGTGCAATGGCTTCGAAGGGAATTATTTTATTCAAATGCAAAACAACACATATGTACGTTAAAGTATACGCAAAAATCAGCGATCAGATGTTTGTCGCAAGTTTTCCTTACTAAGAGTGAAATCTAACGTTGTCATTCTCCAAACAGACACCAGTGCGCATACTAGATCGGTTTTGGATCAGATTCTGACCGAAACCATTCCTGCGCACCGGGAAAGTCAATTTCATATTTTTTTAGGTATCATTGCATCAGAGACAAAAAGCAGTCGTCGCGCTAGGTCATCGAAACTACATTCGATTTGTACCAAATATTACTTCTAGAGGCAGAGTTAGTCGTGCTCGTGGAAAAGCCCCCGTGCAGCCGGGACAGACCGTTTTTTAGAATCTGGGGAAAAGAGCAATTACGTATTTTCGTGAAAGCTTGTCCCACCAGGCATACTTAACTTCGTTTGCGAATCGGAATGTGAGGCATTTACTTTAAGCAATTGATGACTCAGACCAGTCAACTTCTCCCTTCTCGACGATCACGTTTGGGGCTTCCTACGCATTAGAGTAAAGAGGTGCTAGGCATAATCCAACAGACAGTACAGCTAAATCATCTTCATCTGCCTAAGCATAAATGTTAGAACTATTAAGAACGTTTAGCTGTTTGTCGCAAACCTGCACCATAGCAGTGAAGATAGGACGCCCGCATACGGACAACCCCTGTAAACCTCTGTCATCACATGTGATGATAACCAGTGGCCCGTGTGGTACAAAACCTTCTTTGTTTCAAAAATCGAAAAGTTCATTTCTTGGATTATCTTTCAACGACTGGCTACTGTTTTTATACCGTGAGCATTATTGAAATACTCAAACACTTACCACCGTACATTGCAAATTGCTTCGAACTGTAAAGGATCCGGTCTTTTTTTGAAGCGTCAGTTGCGTTATGTTCTCCCTTGAACCAATAAAGAGCCTTGCACAGAGCACACTTTACCTGTAATAGGCGCATTCATACCCTGGAACAATTCAATTCAATTAGTTTTTGACTAACGCAATAGCATCACCCGGAGTGCTAGGTCCACAATTCTTAAAAAAGCCCAGCAGGAGCGAAATAATTTCCTTAGGCAAATTTGCACTATTTCAAAATTATGTTTGGCATCATAAGATCTTTGACTGACAAGTTCAACATGGAATGAATTTAAAGAGTTTGTCGAAAGGATTGTTAAAAAAATTCTCAATACCTAAATCTACCTCTACCTCTTCTGTATTGTTTGCCAATTAAAGAAAATTACATTCAATTTTAGTCATGCGATGCGAACTCACCCTCAAAAGCACTGAATTCTCACATGCCAGGGTGCATTTCTGCTTCTCTGGTTCTGGCCTCAATGCTGAATAATGACAATGCCCCACCTACGCTTTTTATCTGTTCCAGATTCAGAAAAACCACTTTGTACTCTGCCTCACTACGAGTATAAGTAATAAACATAACCATAAAAAAAACTCCGCCTGTTTTTTTCTGTGTAAATATTCATGTAAGCTTACCCTTACCCCCCAACACCAATAACACCAACGACGACGAAAAAAAAACAGAGTGAAATCACCAAGTTGCAATTTTATTTACCTCTCAGATTCTCAAGGGCATTGCGAAATTTACGACCATTGCATTACAGTACTAGTACAGCGTATGAATGTCTCAACTGAAATAAAATTATTATTTAAAAAGAAGAAGCATCTGTAAACGCATTGTACTGATGGATACAATACTCTGTAAGTACGTATGCCTCAGATCGTTAATACAAGTACTTGTACGAGTATATGCGACGGGGTGCCTTGCCTTACTATCGGGCACAACACAGTGCTAGTTTTACTTTAATGTCATGTTGCTCCGCTGGCACTGCTCTGCCATGTCGGCCAGGCTGTTGTGTTCACTCAACTTAAATTCTTGGAATGTGGATATGGTATTTTTTTAAAGGAAGGCTTTTCACAAAAGTTAAATTTACATATTCGTACAGTAGATTGTATGCACATGTTGACTGGATACGTACGAACGTTGATTGTCAAACCATAAATTAGCAATTAGAAACAAAACAAAAAGCATGATATTCAAAATTACGGGGACATTGCCTGATAACTTATTTTTACAATATCATTCACCAAATTGCTTAAAATTTATTCTAGGAAATGCTTATCCCCATTATCAAGGTGTATCAACCTACGATGCCGATGTTAGTTGTACTATGGATTGCTTCCTTATTGAAGGTCTTGAATGTTTCAAATATATTAGACTCAAAACATAGTTGGAGAGAACATATCTTGCACTTGAGGCTGTACTTTAACTTAGTAGTTAGACAGCTCTATCACCTTAGTCTTTATTGCAGACTTGGTATTTTAAAATTGGGATACAATGGTCTTTTTAAATCCTGCTGCTTAAGCCTGCTGATTAATACAACCCTTGCTAATTAAGCAAGAATACTGCATATGAATAATCTGCAAAGTAAATCGTACGACCCCTAGTTTCAGATTATTCAAAGACCTTAAAATATTACCCTTAAGACACCTCTACTAATACAAAGTTTTAAAAATGTTCTTTCAAAATTCTGGGTATAACAACACTAGACTGCATGGCAACCTTAACTTGCGAGTTAATTCTAGAAACTCTGTAACTTTATCAACAGTCAATATTGCACTTTTTTCTCGTTTTTTTTCTGTACCATCATTGCACCTCGTTTGTTCAATAATTTACTGGGAAATATCAGATGCGAGAGCAGGTAACCTTTGTTTTTACAAATTACACAGGGGAGCAATGATTTTGCGGCATGAGGTTTCGGAGTCAATTTTGGGTAATCCTGGTCTACTGAATACGAAAATAATAACAGATTACCTGAATTGACTCTAGTTTTTGGGATAAAAGCAACTTTCATATAACGAAAATAAAATAAAAATATTAAATATATTGTGAAAGATTTATTTTCGAATGGCAACAGTGTTATAAATGATGATTGAAATAAAACTAATCATATTTCAATAAAATAAAAAAATTAAGAAAAACGTGTTTTATATGATTTCCTTTTGTATTTTCGGTCAGGACAGTCCCTTTGTAAGGTCCAGTAATAGTCCGCCATCATATGGTGATCCCATCGGCCTTGATATCTTTCCTCCATTATATTAATGTCCTGGTGGAACCGTTCTCCTTGTTCTTCGCTGTAATCACCCAGGTTGTGAGGAAATCTATCTAAATGGCTTAACAAAAAATGCATTTTTATGCTCATATTAGCACGCAGTTTTTCAAAACTCTTAAGCATTTTAGCGACTATAATTGAGTATTCTGCTGCTTTGTAATTTCCCAAAAAGTTTTTGACCACTGCTACAAAGTCTGTCCATGCTTTCAATTCAATCTGAATCATGTGATTTTTGAAACCGCCATCCTTTATAGGAGTGCGAATTTGTGGTCCATTAAAGATATCTGCTTTCAATTTTTCCATACTGAGGCCTGGAAACGCTTCACAAATATATTTGAAACAATTACCACTCTTATCCAAAGCTTTAACAAATTGTTTCATAACCCCAAGCTTAATATGCAATGGTGGCAAAATGATTTTTTCTCGACCTATCAATGGTTCGCGGACGATATTTTCTTTTCCCAGGCTCATATTTTCTCTCGGGGCCAATCCTTTCTGCTCCAGTGTTCCTCTTTTGCTCGACTGTTCCATAGACAAAGAAAACATGGGTATTTAGTATATCCACCTTGTTGACCTAATAAAAAATTAACCATTTTTAAATCGACGCATACTGACCACAGATGTCCAACATACAAAATTTTCTCCAAAACAACTTTAATATTTTGGTACTCTTCCTTAAGTTTCGTTGAATGACCTATCGGGATCGAAGTTAACTTGTTCCCGTTATGCAGTAACACACATTTCAAACTTCTTTTTGAGCTATCTATGAAGAGTCGCCAATCGTCTGGCCCATAATTTGGAAGACCCATTATATTGAAAAGGCCACAATTATAGCTGCAGTATACGAGCTCATTCTCTTGAGTAAAAAACGGAAGAATTTGTTTTTCTCTGGACCTACAAGATGTTATTGTTACGTCAGGCTGTAAAAAATTTTTTTCTTTAAACCTAAGTCTCGAATTAAGTCATTAAGTTCTTCTTGAGAAAAACACTGAACTGCAGGACTTCATCCTACAAATTCTCTTGAGCTTCTGCTTTCACACTCAGTGTCTAACAATTTCCACATCATCACAGGAAACGTTGGACAAGGCACTAAATATCGGCACTTCGTTAATTCTTATCCGGTGGAACATTTCTCGAACGTCCGCGTTTACAGCAACCTGACGTTCGCGAAATTTGAAAAGTCCAGCGTGCAGAGGTACAAGGTTATCTGGACCCTTTAACAAATGCGAATTTAAAGAAGTTCCATTTACCTTAGCAGCCACGTCGGCAACAACTCTTGGCTTCGGAGGAAACTTGTTTTTGTTTACCAACACAAACGTTGGGGCATACCAAACTCTAGCCCAGTCTCGCCGTAACTCTTCCTCCGAAGCAATCCTCGCATAACCCTTGGCTAACAAATCTCGCATGTGCTGATTCTTCCACTCCAACAACTCAGGCCGCTTCAGCAACAACTTTTCCAAACTTATAAGTCGTTTCTTCGCCATCGGGTAGCTATCCGGAAGCTTCACCTGGTCCGAATCCCATAGTAAGCCAATTTCGTAGTGATCACCAACTTGACGCATGGTCCGCTCCATCACTTTCAAGGCGCGGCAGTCTGCCTGACACACGAAATTTCCCTTTGGTGGGCGCACTCCAAACTCCTCGGTGGTAAAATGGCGTTTGACTAAATCATGAAGCTCTTCATCCTGTTTGATGATTTCGTGAAACGTTTGGTTCCGAGTTTGATTTCCCAAAAACCGTCCAGCCCAGTAGAGTCTTAACAGCATGGGGCTCCTCCTCCTTTGCAGACCTTTGAGAACGACCCAGGAGAAACTTGGCCTGATCTAACCCCAATAAAATCTTTGGTTTCGCCTTACACAAATCTGTCAACGGTAAGCCCTTGAGATGAGGATACATTTCTTTAAGAACAGCAGTGTTGATACTCTGACACGGCAACTCTAAACCGTTAACAGTGTATATGTCCCTTAACATATGTCGCTTACTCTTGTTTACCGCAGAAACACACAAATTGATTCGCAAAGCATCTTCAACTCGGGAGACTCCCTTTGTCCATTGGAGAGTAAGCTGCTCCGGTTCACCTTCTAACTCCAGTTCGTCGAAAACATCTTTTTCAACCATCGTTATTGACGATCCGTCATCTAGAAACGCAAACGTGTCCAAAGATTTGTTGTTATTCCCGTATAAACGTATTGGAACAACTTTAAACATTACTGGGACCTTAGCTCCTACATGAGACGAATGAATCTGTGCTGGTGGTAAAAACGGTTGAGCTGAAGAACTTAAAGATAATCTGAAACTTGACGGATGGAGTAATGAATGATGATGTTTCGCACAGCCTCCAATGCCACATGTTTTCCCTTGCGAATAACTTCTCCATTTATGTGGCTCTGGATCCAGACATCTAAAGCAGATTGCCTTGTCCTTTGCGAAAGCAAACCTTTCCTCCGAAGGTAGATCCTTGAACTCTTTGCAGTCGCTTAACGCGTGCTTGCGATTTCCACACTTAGCACACGCACCGCTTAATAGAACTTGTTGAGGGTTTAGCACTATCCTGGATGAACTTGGCCCGTTCGATTTTTCACTTAATAAGGACCTGGATGACTTTATTGTTATATCCGGAGGTAAACTTAGCAACCACTCAGTAATGAAAACTGCAAAATCGTCCAAATTAGTGAGAATCTTCGACAACTTTCGCTTTTGCCAATCCTGATACAGACCAGGAGGCAGTTTGGTAGCTATATCCGTCAAAACATAGTTGTTGTCAAGTTCCCTTTCCAAATCCATCGACCTGATGTCTGCGACAAACCCATTTAAGGACACAGCCCACTGGCGAAGTTTATTATCACTGCCTGAACTCAACGATGGTAACCTGAGTAGATTCGATGTGAGACTGTGAACTATAATATCGGCTCTTCCATAAATGTCACGCAGCGAAGCCATGATTGCGTCTGCATCTGTTGAATACCTTAAACGATCGCTGACGATGTTGTACGCCTCTCCGGTTAGTGCCTTCCTCAGTCGCGCAACGTTCTCCTTAGGGTTAAAATTACCTTCTAACGTGGTTGATTTGAAAACAGATTCGAAGTAAGGCCATTCCTTCTTGTCATGACCTGAGAATGTGGGCAACTCTTGCACCTGGCTCCGATTTAAAATGGTCAATAACTATGCCATGTCTGACTGGTCGCCCGAATTGTGGTGGTGATTGTCTTGGTGGTTGGTATGCGCCCTTATTTTATCTCCAGCCGTATTTGAGACGGGAGTGGAGTGAGAAGCGTGGTTGGAATTTGCTAGAATTTGTCGGTGTCTGCAACTGATTTGCTTAATCTCCTCTAACCTGTTGCTGTTAATCTTCTTATCTACAATCGAGTGTACTGCACTTGCACCTTGCTGCAGTGGAACCGTGAATGATGTTTCTAACTGCACCTTGAGCCTTTCCATTTCCTTCTTTAACGACGCAATTTCTCTCTCCTTATCCTCAACTGACGATTGTGCTGCTTTCGCCGCTTCAATTAAAACATCCACAGAAGCTAGCTTGTTCTGCACCTCCATGTTCCTTCCCACTTTGACCTCCTTCCGAATCGCAATCCTTCAAGCGACAAAACCAAGGAGTAACTGTGTCAAATAAGTCGGGATTGAACTCGGCACATGCGTAGTGCCACCAGCGCTTGCAAGAATCACACGAAACCATCTCGTCGTCATCAGGCGAACGGCAATTTGGAGCTGCGCAACTGTACTTGGCATCCTCCAGCATTGTGCGATGAATTCCAGTACGGATTTATATATGTAAAAAATCAACTAACCTCAATTAAATAAAATGATGTTGTCTCGCAGTTTAGCGATGGTTTTCAATCCTCTTCCAATAATGAAATCCGCTTAAAAATGATTAATGTTCCGATTTTATTTACTAAAGAATAAAATAATACTTTAAACAAACTTAATATTTTTTTTTTATATTTTTAAACTTACATTGGTAGGGAAACAAAGAAAACCTAAATGCGGCCAACGTTCTGAGGGAAAAAATCGTGTCCTCGAGGTAGCAAAAATACAAGCAACAAATGAAAAATGCTGTTTTGACAGTCAACATAAATTCCCTCGAAAATAGACAAAACGGACATTTTCTCAATTCCCCCAGGACGTTGCCAGCAACAAAATCGTAATTCACTTTAAAAAAAAAACCTTTAAATTAATGGCTCGATGACAGGAGTATTTAAAGCATTTGCGGATATACTTTATTTGTAATACTCTCATAATTTTCTCATAGTTGTTATTATTTATTATTCTATCTTACAAGCAACTTATCTCTCCAGCCAGCTAGCTACCCAGCCCTAGCTAGTATTGCCATCATTCGGTTTTTGGACATCCACAATGATGCCTAGTTTGGTTCGGAACTTCTCCTTTCTTTTGTTTTACAAAATCTTTATCTTTATCTTCCTGATTTTGGATTCAATATAGATTATTTCGTTTTGCGTATAATCTATAGATTCCTTTGCAAAACTTACTATATTTTTATTGGTCGACAATAGCGTGGCGAAGAAGGTGTTGGGTTTTGCCAAATAATTGTTTTTGTTGAAGTGCAAAGTAATCTTAATGGTATAAGTGAAACTTGGAATATACATATATGCATCGGAATCAGTGCTATTTTCAAACTTTTGTTTATATTGAGTTTGTTGGGAAGCGTCACATCCCCATTTAGATATACTCGTATGTAAGTTCCCAGGTACTACAATCGCTTTCACTTAACGTTTTTAGCACTTCCTCCAAATTAATCGTTCAGCAGTATGATTTAATAAGCCCTGCAAGTTAACTCCAGTCGATGTTTCTGTAACAGTGTATGACTCCAGGAGCATTGTTTCTTCTCTTTTTGCAATATACTGTAGCAAGGAAGATGTTGTAAGTCGCTGGACCTTATTATCTCGCACTGCCTGCGCGATAAACTAGCTTCAACAAAAATAGAAAGTGCTTTTTAGAAAATTAAGTAGATAATTTTTTAATTTTTTCTATATAAAAAATGCTTTACGGACCATCAATAAATGTTTGTAATAAAGTACATACCTGGTACTGAATTATCCATAATAAAAGATATCACACACTTATCGCAAAACAGAAAAAAAAAAGAATGGCGAATTCGCGGACAACTATTGTTTTTCTTATTAACCTTTTGATTGACGTCTTTCAACTGATGCTGAGTTAAAGTATGTATCCAAACACATAGAATGATTACCGTGCATTGCTTAATGAGTTTTTAGCTATCGCTAGGAAAAACTTTGCTTTCTAACTTTACATATTAAAAAATCGACTTTTGAAGAAGATCCAGAAATGTAGATTCGGCGCCGATGTGCTGACGCAAGAACTAAAGCCGGACGACCATAGGCAACGCTGTGAGTTCGTTAACTGGGCGCCGGATTTTGGCCTAAAAATCATCTTCTCTGACGAGGCCCATTTTTGGCTCAGCGGCTGTGTCAACAAGTAAAATTGCCATTATTGGAGCGAGCACAATCCACAAATGTTCGGCCAAGCATCAATGCATCCGCAAAGATTGACTGTTTATTGCAGTTTATGGCATGGCGGCATCATCAGATCTTATTTCTTTCGAAATGAGGAAGGAGACACAATTAACGTCGTGGTCTCAGGTATAGAGCAATGTTAACCGACTTTATGTAGTCAGAGCTCGACAACATCGATATATCCGAACTGTGATTCCAACAAGACAACGCTACATGCCATACAAGCGACGCAATGCTCGAAGTTGTGAATGAGAAATATGGCGACTGGGTCATCTCACGAGGAGCGTTCATCAGTTGGTCGCCGCGATCATGCCATTTGGCACCATTCGATTATTTTCTCTGAGGTTACGTCAAGTCTTAGTATACGCTAATAAGCCAACCACTTTGAAGGACGTCTAGGCATATATTCGACACACTATTGCCGGAATAACGCCGCACATATTGGACCGCGTCATCAAAAATTGGACCAACCGCTTGAAGCACTGCCAGCAAGTCGGAGGCGGCCATTTGAATGATGTGCTATTCTACACATAATAACATGAACGTAGCTTCAAAAAAAAAAATCAATTTTGTATCTCACACCGTTATTGTTTGATGTGATATGGATATGTCTAACCGCTTGTATTTCTGAAAAATGTGTCCATCACAAATGTGTCCCATTTTTACTTTCCTTTTATTCAGTGATCGTACTCTGTGTGCGTGTTTGGTGTTGTTGTTGGGTTTGTGTGCTTCACAACGAATCAACTGTGCAAAGGAATGGGATATTGGAGAACAGTCTGTACATGCACACATGAATCGTCGTCGCTCTGTTTCTCAACGTTTTGTGTGTGTTACAAATATACGTTTCATCCTTTGTGCGCATTTGTTTTCTTTTTCCTCCTTTAGCCTTTTGCCCAATGCTGGTACTGCCACCGACACCGAAACCGCTGCCACTACTTTGGCGGTTATTATTTCATTGTATTGGTTGGTGGGAAGTGATTGTGCTGGATTTTATTAGATTTTTCCCAGATACATATTTTGCTTTCCTTCTACCGTTCAGTACTCTGTGTGCGGATAAGTTTGTCTTTTACACCGATTTATTGTTGGAAACAGGGGTTGATAGGATTGCGGGGAAAAGATGTGGTATAGGGTTTTTCAATAAGGACTTGACAACTTTTTTTTAAATAAAACTCAAACCATTTGAGATATTTCAAAAACTTTATTATCGGCTTAAAGTACAATCAAAACATTTATGAATGGAACTCGACTTCGTTCATATGGCCACCGCGGGCACGATTCGTTGGACCCAGTTTTCAACGACTCGGCCACACATTTCGGCCGAAACGGCCACTATTTCGCGTTCAATGTTGGCTCTGAGCTTTTCCAACGTCGTCGGCGTGTTGGCATAAACCAATGACTTAACGTAGCCCCACAGAAAATAGTCAAGCGGCCTTAAATCGCACGAACGAGGCAGCCAATCGACTGGCCCATTTCTTGAGATAACACGCTCACCATACTTACTCTTCAATAAATCGATTGTAGCGTGTGCTGTGTGGCTTGTGGCATCATCCTGTTGAAACCACATGTCGTCCAAGTCCATATCTTCCAATTCGAGCCAAAAATAATCGGTGATCATGGCGTGATAACGCTGACCACTCACAGTAACGTGATGATCGCTTTCGTCGACGAAAAAATATGGCCCAATAACGCCGCCGGCATGCAAACCGCACCAAACAGTTTTTTGTTGTGGA
The DNA here is from genome assembly GCA_949129095.1 of Volucella bombylans. NCBI lineage: Eukaryota > Metazoa > Arthropoda > Insecta > Diptera > Syrphidae > Volucella > Volucella bombylans. The sequence continues at coordinate 147,264,439 of OX422140.1, read as the reverse complement.
TGAAGTGGTGATTCATGAAGCACATGTGGATTTTCACCCGACCAATAACGTATATTTTGCTTATTGACGAACCCATTGAGCCGAAAATTAGCTTCGTCACTGAAGATGATTTTGCGATGAAATTTATCATCTTGGCGCATCTTCTCCAGAACCCAATCGGAGAACGTACGTCGCTTCAAATGGTCCATCGGCTTCAATTTTTGAGTCAACTTGATCTTGTATGGGTGTAAACCAAGATCCTTACGCAAAATACGCCATAATGTGGTCTGAGCGATGCCCAATTCTTGAGAACGCCGTGGAATTGACTGATTTGGATCGTTTCGACAGTTTACTGAATAAATTGACAGTGACAGTTTGATGATTAGTGAAAGATTGCGTTCACAAATTAAATTCAAAGTTGTTAAGTCCCTATTGGAAAACCCTTTATGATGAGCTGTTTATGTGTAATGCAGGTGGTTTTTAGGGCTGTGTGTAGTTGACTCATAAAAGTCAATACGTAGTTCTTCTCTTCTTTTATTCGATTGGTCGTACATTCCCACCTTGTGTTGTGTGCACAATGGGTTGCCGGAACAGGAGTGGATAGAAAAAAAAATAACTGTAAGAAAGGATGTGGTAGTTTTTATTCTGAATTTGCTCGCCTATAGTCCGAAGCTAGGGGTTTGTTAGAAAATCTAGAACAGCGTCATTATTAGAATATGCCGATAATTCTCAGCGGTGATCTCAATTTAGATCTACGTAGACCTGAGGGTGCCAAGTTTGTAGAATTTATGCACAACGAACTTGGTTTAGAAATGAACAACAATCCTGCCATCGCAACAACTCGTAATACAACTTGTATTGATGCCATCTTCTCCCAACATATCGATAATCTTGACACACGCCACTATATTTCCTACTTTAGTACACACCGCCCATTATTGTCTATAACATCGAGTTCTACAATATAAGTACAACAATTGATGTCTATACTGGAACTAAACTCATTTTTTCATACACACATAACATAACTTACAAAACTTGTTTTTTTTTTTTTTTTTTTTTATACCGGGGTAAAACTTTAAACCGTCTCTTTTTTTCACAACCATCCTATGTTCTATTTATCTTCACTCGTAAAACAATTAAGGTTTTTTCGTCGTATGCCTAAGGCATATCCATGTACCAATGTATCTGCATGTCGTGTAGATACTTTCAGCAATTTATTGCCTTTTTATAAAATAAAGTGGTACGTTTGCTTGATGAGTCAGAATTTTAGGAGTTGTTACAAGAACTGTTATTTTTTATTTAAAATTTGTTTCCTATCGTTTTTATCTGGTCACCTTTTATAATATTTCAATCTCAATTTATTTAAAGATAAAGGTTTGAACATTAAGATTATAACCTTTTATCACTATAAATTTGTATATAATAAATACAAATGTACATATAAATTCATAAAAACTAAAACAATTTTTTTATATATCATATATCTTGGCAGAAGGGAAGGAACGAGGAATGATATGAAAATGGGTGAAAATTGTAGGAAAACAAATACGTAAAAAAAAGAAAATATAGTACTGAAAAAGAAGAGGGGTATGATAATGAGAGTTGAAGAAAATTAGTCTTAAAGTTGAATTGTTGAGAAGTAAATAAGGATTGCATTTTAGTGTTCGCGGTATTAGGAATTGTCTTTAGTTTGGTAGGGAACATTCGACAGTGTAAATGGAAAATAAGCGAGGGGAATTTATGTAATTGTGACGAGTTAAGTTAATGTTAAATGTCCTTTGGGAGCGGGAAAAGTTAAGTTTTTTAAGTAGATGCTGTGAAATTCTATACAATTTATAAAATCTTGAAAATTCGAACCAAGTACGTTTCTCGAATATGCACGACATCTCCGTGTCTACGGAGGCCATAGATATACCGCACAACGTCATTGGAAGCCAGATACCGAGCAGATTACAGTTTATTGAATAGCCAAAGCTTGTTACTGATTCCATTGATGTTAGTTTGGTATTGCATATCTGTCGGAAGATTAAGATGTAATGATCTATTGGAAATCGGAAGGAACTGCGACTGGTCTGGGCTTGAGTAATTTATACTCATTATACTATGTTATACATTTAATACTGACCACCTATGTATTCGATTCAGATCCTCATTCAGGCGGAATGAACCAGAAGAAGTTGAACATCATCTGCATCATAGAGGTGCACTGCAGAATTTTCGCAAACATATGGTTGGTATGGTCATTTATAAACAGGTAAAACAAAATCGTTCCTAAAACCGATCCCTGAGGTACCTCTTGTAGAATAGGCTTAAGAGCTGAAGACTTTTCACCATATATGACTCGTTGCATCATTCCAGAGAAATAACTGCGAGTGAATCTTACAGCTCTGTGACAGTATCTTACAATTAAGGGTCTTTAAGAAATCAAGTAGACATAGAAACATCATTAAGCCCTTGTCAGAGTCTTCTCTAGTTTCTTCGAGTATGTTAACAATTGCCGTGGAATATCTGTGGTTAGCTCACTGGCTTGGGTTAAGCAGCCGATCAGAAGACTACGGGTGTATTCTTTAGCGTTCGGGATAACTTGTATTAACGATTCCCATTCTAACAGAGAAGACCAGATCCCTTAATTGAAAGGAACGCGATTTGACTCTGAGTAGATTCGCCTTAAAATCTGCGTAGATAATGGAATGCTCATACAGTGCTGAGAACGCTGAAAGGACTAAGAAGAAAGGTGCAGGAGAAGAGCTACGATTATTACTATACACACATGTTACATTTCACTTAACACTGCCTCCTTGTACTTCAACAATGATGTACTCTACAAGTGATTCAGATGACTTGTCAATCGCTACGCACATTTACAATAAATTGCAACCCCACCCCGCATTGTATTTATTACTCAGTTTCAGTTTTGAATGCATTTTATTTACTTAATCACTAACTCTTACATACTAACAAAAAATGCTTAAATGCTAGCTTACAATTACTTAACAATCTTATACTAACTTACTGGCCCCACACAGGCACTCTAAGCTAATCTAAATTCTTATATCTATGTCTTTCGACTTCATTTACATTTTATTTATAAATGTTTATTTTGTGTACTTAGGGCTAAGAAAAAATTTATAACAAAAAACTTAGCATATGGACTTATTACTCCATCATTTCTGATGATATTATACCCGGGAGTCTCATACGCAAAATCGGGTATTTTATGCTTAAACCATGTTTCACTTTACACAAAAAACACACACACCATAGCCCATAAACATAGCTTAAATAATCCAATTTATAAACATTGATACTACGCGTATTTAGGTGACAAACTTTAAAACCACTTTTACGACGAGAGAGAACATTTATGTTAACATAGTTTTCATTTCGTTTTCATTCATACTGTATTGATGGAGTTCTTAAGAGTGTCCTTGTCTCTGCGCCGTACAACTGGGCAGGGATGATAGTGGTCTTCTATAGTGTCTCGATATAGGGCTTTGCTGCTCAATCGTCTTCTTAGCACAGAAGAATAGAGATTAGCAAGGGCTGCTCTTCGTTTGATTTCTGAGCTGATTTCTGGTAACTTCTGTAACCACCTCAAAATTATGATTATTGATGATCACATTTTGCCTAAGGTGTTGGTGTTGATTGTCCTTTTTTGAGGTCAATACTTATTTTGTTTTGCTCTTTACCAGACCATTTCAAAGTAAAACCATCGGATCCAGAGGATTTGTTAGGTTTTAGTTTGGTTTGATAGCTCTATAAACTGCGTTTTGAATGGGCGAAAGTTCACAGTCTTTTTCCGGATCGAATGGTGTATTTTTGTCGTTTTCGCCATTTAAAAATCCGCAGAAATGGTTCTTTAAAATTTTTAGCACAAACGATCAACTAGGACGTTCACTTGATCGTCTTTGCAAGCTTCGATACGTCTTTTGTTGCCCTAATACATCCTTTTTGTTTTCTATTAAAATTTCCGAACCTCATTTCTACATTACCATCTCCCGATCTCTTCAACTCGAAGTCCCTCTTTTTCTTTCGGAGAAGTTTTTGTTACACGGTACGCCTCTTCATTGACTGAAAGCGCGTTCACCGTCGAACCATGGGTTGTTTTTGTTTGTAGGCCTTTTCTAAAACCTAGCGCATCAGAAGCGGCATTTTATTTTTATTTGAGCCAAGAAAAATTGAGTAAAAATTGACATTACCCGATTGGTTTTGAGCTGTAGCAGCTAAATTAAGAACCTTAATTGCAACTTGAAAATTGCAGTGTTTTGGGTAAAAGACAAGCCTCGCTAATCACGTAAAGAACTGCCTGAAAGACAATGGCATTGTCTGGTAGATTAAAAATATCGATACTCGAACTTTCTCCGAATGACTTCGCAAACAACGCAGTTTATTTTTGAGCCGTCAGTAAAAGTTGCTGTGTCGTGGTTTTTAATTAACTTTTCCGTTTTTATATTCCTCTATAGTTGAGGATTTAACTGAGATATTTTGATTGAAGTTTAGAGAGAATGTGGTGTAGTCAGTGAAAGAAGTAAGCTTCAGAAAGGATGTGCTCGATCCTATCAGATCTTCACACTCCGGCAGATTATCATCGATTTTTCGCCATAGAGACGAGCTGAATAGAGTCATGTCTAGTTTTGGCCTGCCAAACTCGTCCGTCTGTGCAGAATGGCAATTGAGAACGGTTGCTTCTCCACCGAGGTCGGTAACAACTTACCGAGACTTTTGATGTCAAAAAAAATGTTAGACAAGGTGACGCGCTGTTATGTGATTTCTCTAATGTCATCGGAGATCGGAAATCACAAGCGACCACTATATAGGGTTTTCCAATAAGGACTTGACAACTTCTTTTTTAAATAAAACGCAACCCATTTGAGATATTTCAAAAACTTTATTATCGGCTTGAAGTACAATGAAAATATTTATGAATGGAACTCGACTTCGTTCATATGGCCACCGCGGGCACGTTTGCGGCGGTCGATTCGTTAGACCTAATTTTCAACGACTCGGTGACACATTTCGGCCGGAACGGCCGCTATTTCACGTTCAATATTGGCTCTGAGCTCTTCCAACGTCGTCGGCGTGTTGGCATAAACCAATGACCTAAAGTAGCCCCACAGAAAATAGTCAAGCAGCTTTAAATCGCACGAACGAGGCGGCCAATCGACTGGCCCATTTCTTGAGATAACACGCTCACCATACTTACTCTTCAATAAATCGATTGTAGCGTGTGCTGTGTGGCTTTTGGCATCATCCTGTTGAAACCACATGTCGTCCAAGTCAATATCTTCCAATTCGGGCCAAAAATAATCGGTGATCATGGCGTGATAACGCTGACCATTCACAGTAACGTGACGATCGTTATCGTCGACGAAAAAATATGGCCCAATAACGCCGCCGGCATGCAAACCGCACCAAACAGTTATTTTTTGTGGATAAAGTGGTGATTCATGAAGCACATGTGGATTTTCACGCATATTTTGCTTATATTTGCAGCTTGATCTTGTATGGGTGTAAACCAAGATCCTTAAGTAAAATACGCCAGAATGTGGTCTGAGCGATGCCCAATTCTTGAGAACGCCGTGGAATTGACTGGTTTGGATCGTTTGCTACGGACTCCTGAACGGCAGCGATATTTTCGACACTTCGACCAACCCGTTGTCTCACTGACAAGGCAACATCACACAACGAATATGTAGACTCAAATTTTTGCACTAAACTTGTTATTGCCTGTCTAATAGGGCGAGAATTACGACGGAAAATTGGAGTTAACGTTCTTAAACTTGTAGTCACCGACTCCGAATTTCGGTAGAAAATTTTTATGATTTGCAGACGTTGCTCGTTCGTGTACTTTACCATGATGAAAATGTTGAGTTTACTGAATAAATTGACAGTGACAGTTTGATGATTAGTGAAAGAGTGCATTCACAAATTAAATTCACAGTTGCCAAGTCCCTATTGGAAAACCCTTTATAAGCGTGCGCCGATGATATCGACATAATTGGGGTATTGAAACGAACGGTGCCAAAATGGGTTTAGCGGTAAATGATGGCAAAACCAAGTATATGCTATCAACAAGAAGGGCAGACTACAGCTATAATTTCAATGTGGTAAACGACTTTGACTAATGAATTCTGCCAAAAACACCTCAGTAGAATTAAAACGAAGAATCACTCTTGCTAATCGCTGTTTCTTTGGTCTAAGAAGGCAATTGAGTAGAAAGTACCGAAAAAATTAAGGAGACTGTATGAGACCCGATAATCCCAGGCCTACTTTAAGGCGCAGAAGCATGGGTCCTATCGAAATCGGATGAAGATATTCTCAGTTGTTGAAAAATCCTTCGAAAAATATTTGGTCCCGTTTGCGTTGACGGGCTTTGACGGAGAAGATTCAAAGACGAACTATACGAACTATACAGCGACATAGACATCGACCTAGTCAGAAAACTTCACACCATTAAATGAGCTACATTCTATCTACAACAGTTGATTTTCGCGACACAATAACGGACTACAGAAGTGATTCTTCCATTTTCCTAGCAATAGATTATAAAATTGAATCACATAATTGTGTGTTTACTTGCATTGAACATAATTCTGTGATTAAATCTTATGATATCTTGTCTGACGGCACCTGCTCGGGGTCACTTTTCATTTGCAATAGTGCAAATCGGAGATACAAACTTAAAGTCCTCTAAATTCTTCTTCTCTAAATTCAACTGCTATCCTTGCAGTTGATATTGACAACTTCTTAAAGCCCTGGATAAGTTTTTACTTAACTAGATGCATCTCGTTTATCATGAAACAAATATTAAGAGGAAATAATGATGCAATATACCCTTCCACTACACATCGCTTCTTTGCAATTTCTACCCAAGTCTGGAGATTTTGTCTGCTCATTCATCGGTTTAAACTGGCAGCTTTTCCAGAGAAAGGCTTATAAATGGATTAAACATATACATACATATCTACGTACAATAATTGTACTCGCACAACAAAGAGAATGTATCTTTGAATACAGAATTTACCCGTACAATATGTAATCCCTTTCGTTATTAACGAGTTACGTCCAGACTGCTTTGTAAATATTTATCCCAATCAACTTTGTAACATTTGTATAACATTTGTAATCAAATACCAACAGACAAATATCAATCACAAAGACTGACCCAACTTAATACATAATATCTTATATTTACTTTTTTGTTCTATTTATAGATAAAACGTTTTTAACGCGCTTTGAGGAAGAAAACCGAATACTGCTGTCGTCCTAATACCAATCCACACGCAAGTCATCAAATAGACAACTTTCACTCTTCGGACAACAAGAACCAATATGCTTCACTGCATTCGGTGACCAATGTACGCTGCACTTCACTATCAACATGGATAGCCACATTGATAACCAATAAACTTTAATCACTTAAAGCACAGAAGTCCCGAAAAATCTTATCAAAACCATAAAACAACAAAACAGAATAATGGTTGCTTATTAAATTATTTTTATTAATTTCCATCGAAAAAAAGAAGACAATAAGAAAATAATGAAAACGTTTTATTGCCAAAATACTAATCTGTGAGTTGCCGATAACAACGAAAAAATAAAACATTTACTTAAAGTAGAAGATCTCGCGTTAGTGCTAATCGCATTCATACTCTCATAGTTCGAAGCAGAATAAATTAAGCCAAAATAGTAATAAAAATACAATCTTCGCTCATTCTTTAGATTAAAACACAAATACGAGTACATTAAATCACAAACATCCTTATCGGTCACTTGGTATCTGCTTTCGAATACATGTCTTTTGTTTTATGTGCCGGTTAACTTTATTTACCCTTGATCTTTTCGTGGCGTAAGAAAAGAAACATATACTCGTAACATCAACTCAAACTTAAAATTCAAATTAAAAAAAAAAACCAACATAAAACTAATCAAAAATATTACGGAGATTAAATTGAATAAACTTTCTAATAACCACATCAACAGAGAGAAAAAATGAGTCGTAGTAGCAGAAGGAATACATTCACTCGTCAAGGATTCTCATTGCGACGACTATTGTTGCAAGGAGCACGAGCAGCTCGTGGTAGTCCACGACTTGGTCAAAGATCATGCGACGTTGAGCGTGGTCTATCCAAATCAGAGAAGAAATCAGTAGAAGGTGCATTCGGAATGAACGAAAACAAGGTGATTTAATATTGAATGTTACATGTCTATTGATAGTTCTTATTTACTTTTAGCTTCAAACGCGAACATTTTCACTACAAAACAATTTACCATGACCACATGTCTTAGGTTTTACCCCCAGTACCTGGATTTTCCCGATCAGTAATTTGTTTTTGGTTTTTTCATTCGAATGAGACTTGTTCTTATAAATATATCATATTATATTCACATGCCCACAATACTACAAAGAAAAATCAATTTAATTGCAAATACCGCCCTTGATGTTTACAATTGCGTTTTACAGTTTAACACTTAAGGTGTTTATCTTTTTATGAATGAGATCACATGCTTGGAAGGCATTAAAATTCTTAAGCGAATCCACAAACAAATTGCTCGCCAGGGGGTAGCAAATCATCAAATCAATTGTGCCTAGGGGAACTGGTCTGGTGCAGTTTTTTTTATGTTCTTAGCCTTTGGCAACACTCCTACACCAGTCGTGGTGGTGATTTAGATTTCTAAATTTTTATGGCTGTGTGGGGTTGATGAAGAAATTTAATTTGTAATTTCAATTACTTTTCGAATATACTGACAAATGAAAATAAGATTTGTTGACCTGTTAATTGAGAAAAAAATACGATTTTAAAGTTTTCGCCAAATGCTGGGGATATCAAGTAATCGTAAATTATTTCTCTTAATCTTACTTTAAAATATGTTTTATATATAAAATATGATTTGAAGCTACCTGGCTACGAACTAGTGCCATTAGTCTTAGTGATGTAGCTTTACAACTCCCTGTTCCAATCAGGAATCCAATTTCATGTGGTTGCAATTCCATCTCCGTAAGCAAATTATCCACTACTGCTTTATTTACAGAATCCCCAAGCTGGACAGAAACTCGATCATTAACGAGTTTGATGCGCTGTCTGGCTCCATTCAATGATCCCTGTATCCCTGTTTTCTCATACTGAAATTGTTATTACGGACGATTTTAATATACACAATTCTGGGTGGCTTCGACATTTTGGACAGAGAATAACCGAAGGACGGTTTGTTGAGATCTTCGCTGCGGAAAACAACTTGACCCAGCTTTTAAATGTGCAGACGCAAATACCGGACGTTGGTAGTCATACCGCTAATACCATGGACTTGTTTTTAATTTCTCACTCTGATAAGTAAATACAAGGTCGATGTGATATTCCCTCTATAGTCGTCTGACCACTGATTCATATCAGCTAATTTTTGTATACGTACCACACAGTTAGAGAAAGGATTCCTTAAAAAACCGGATGGCAAATACGAGAAAGCCAATTCGAGTGGATTTAACAACTTCTTTAGGAATTTTAACGACGTGGATGACGCTGCTGATATGATCACAGGCACTATTCTCTTTGGAATGAAATCCTTTATTCCTCATCGGACGAAGAGTATTAAACCAAAAGAAAAGGCGTGGTACGACTCGAGCTGTAAAGAGGCTGTCAGGGTTAGAGAAATGTCTTTTCGGTCCTACAAGACCAACCCGACAGAGGAAAGCCGAAAAAAGTTCAAACGAGCCAGGAATGACTGCAACCCCTTTCTTAAACGCGAAAAACTTCAATGGGACTAAAAGCTGACGCAAAAGATACTACAATTTCCCAAAGGTAATAAAAATTGTTGGTCGTTCGTCAAAAACATTAGAAATTCTGCCTCATCCTTCATCCCAAGGCTCATTTGCAATGACATTCCAACTGTCAGCTCTTTGGACAAGGGCAATCTGCTTTGCGGCCAGCTCAACACTTCCAGGTTGTGCTTTATCTCCGCCTACAGTTGAGTGCGTCGAGTCTTCAATGGGACTGTAGTAGCAAGAGTTCTTAAACATCTTAACATTCACAAGTCCGCTAGTCCAGATGGTATAACTCTCCTTCTTCTGAAGAGGTGTTCTTCTACGCTGGCAAAACCATTGCGTAAGCTTTTTCATCAATCCTTCTCTTCATGACTTTCCGAGCAGATGGAAAATAGCATTTCTCCAACCCGTTCCTAAAAAAATCGGATCTTCTTCTCTCTTCCTACAGGCCCATTGCATAGGTCATGGAAACGCTGACAAACCGTCAGCTAATGAAATATTTGACGGCATGACTCTCCGAAAAGTCTAACCAAAGCGTACATCAATCTGGCGAAAGCAAGATAGTTGCATTTGATATTTCGAAGATATCTGACAGAGTTTGGCTTTTTGACGAAAATGCGTGTAATTGAATGAAGAGAGATCGATGAATCTATTCTTCAATGGATTAGAAATTACATTTCGGAACGGTCAATTCAAGATGTCTGCTACTCACAAAATAAATGCTGGTGTGCCCCAGGGCTCCGTTCTGTCTCCGATACTCTTTTTAATTTTCATCAATGATCCCCAATCTAATCTTCTAATCCAATAAATTTATTTTGCTGGCAACAGTACTCTTTGCTTTTCACATTCAATCCCGGACTTGCTGCTCTTCGGCTGTATAACAAAAACTGCAGTGCATGCTAAGCTCATTAAAATCTGTTGTAAACAGCATTACTAAATAGGGAACCAGCAACAGGATGGAATTTAATGCTTCCAAAACACCACAATGCTGTCTACTGTCGTTAAAGGGAAATTTAAACACCCAGCCATTATCCATAAATGGTACTTGGATCGGCGGAACCGAAAAATTGTCCATTCTCGATATGCGTGTCAATGACAACTTACGACAATTTACGTTGGAATGGCCACATATTCGATGCCGCCAAGAATTCTGCGAAATTTCTAGGTTTTCTGAAACGATGTAAGAAATATTTCATCCCCTTTGATCTGGCTTCAATATATGTATAAGGCATACATCCGCCCAATATTGGAGTACAATGCCCACATTATCAATTGACATATTGTGCCAGCGTACTCCAGCGGAATTGCTAGTAACACCCGTCTCTCTATGAATACTCATCAGAATACCCTCAAGCAAACTTTCGAATATATTCTGAAATATCGTGATTCTTTCCTAAGCCGTACAACTCGCTTGTGGGATGCCCAACCGAGCTCTCTATTCTCTATTCTTTATAACTTGCAAACATCTCTCTTTTTTCCCTCCGTAACCTCCCTCCACCAGTGCTGTGTGCGAACATCTAAAGTGTATGCAAGATCCCTTGGGCGCCTGAAAATTATATATTTAAAAAAAAAAATTTCACTGATTATGATTTTTGTCAACCAAAGTCTTGAAAATTCTCTATTCGAGACCCTACGTATACCCCTTCGACGCAAGAGTAACTCAAATTGAGTTCTTTCTAAAACTGTTGTATGTCTAAAATCTATATCTATATTTTGAATTGGTATTCAGTGCACAGATCAGAGATGTTCTTCAATGCTGGTTAGGACTACACTGTGGGCTACATGATATTACATTCCAAACATCTTATTAGTTCTAAAATTTGCATGCTCCATTTATTTAAGGGATGTGTCATAGAAACTCAACTGATATTGTTGACGCTTGTAAAAATTCCTCCGCTTTATTGCTCTTCAGTGCGATAATTTCGGAGCTAATCTCATGCCTTGTAGCCTGGCCTGTAGCCGATAGATTACTGGTAAAAAAATCGGACAGAGCTAACAGCGGTGAGACTCTTTGTTTCTTAATTTTCAAACAACACATCTAGTTAATAGGCAACAGGTAGTTCACTGAGTTATAAATTGTGCTTCGTCGTTTCTAGAAATCGTTAAGCCATTCTGTGACGAGATATCGCGTAAGTCTAATCAACAAAACTGGAAAATGCTTAACACAAGCTAGTTCTAGTTATTTGTCAAATCAATATTTTCTCAATAGGCACGTTTTCTGACGCCAAAAATAAACAGTTTTTTAAACCTTTATACCATTTAACACCGTTCAAAATAAATAATATCAATAAACAAAAAACAAAAGCAAAATTTGCAACTAAAATGTACAAACGAAATAACAGATTTTTTTTTTTTTATACAACTACCGGCGGCGGGGTAGTTAAATAAATACTCATTCAGTCAGACACTAGGTTTTGGATTGGAGATTAATATGTAAATCGAATAAATGAAAAACAACAACAAAACTCGCGCTGTATTTATGATCTTGAAACGTGACGATTACCAATGAATTTGATGTGTGATGATTCGGACTCGGATTCAGATTCGGATTCGTTTGCTCGATTGTGGATGGAAGTGGAATGTACACACACAATTTGATTGCATAAATGACACAAATCACTGACAAACAAATTAAGAAAAAAAAAACTTGTGAAATGATTTCTGCTTAATTAGTTTGCGTTCAACCATATTCGTGTCGTTTGTTATTGATCAGACATTTCATTTTTTTTTTTGTCAACATCAAATTATTTACGGTTCAGATTAATTGTATATTGCGCTTTAAAATCGTTCCAAAAAGAGCCGGTTAACAAGTTTGTTATCAGAAGTAAACTAAACTATAATATCTGTTCATTAAAGCGTTTTATATTAGTCTTATCTATTTTTATTAGTGTTAATAGAACATAGAAAATGTGTCTCTAAAGAGAAATAGGCGGATGTAATGATGTACGAGTATGAAGGCTTTGTCACTCGCTGAAGAATGTATTTAATCATGGCTTAGGCTAATAGGACTTACTTCCATCTTGCATCAATAAATTTTTACGTAGTTGTGAAAATATCGACAGAATTAACTTTAATTCAAAGAAAATCGAAATTATTTATTATAATGCTATTTCTTCCAGGTAACAGCATTGTTACTGCGCCGCTTGTGAGGTAGGCATAATTTGCGGACCTCCGAACTATGCTACAGGCCACTCTACTTCAGATCACCTCGTTATTAAAGCCAAGAGTTTTCTGTGTTATCACATTTGAGTGATCCAATTATTTTTCTTTCGGGCTCCTCATCAGTTGAACCTTGAGCCTCTATTACTTTTCAGACCGTATTTTTCGAATTTCGTTGGAAAAGTCAGAACTATCTAATTTGGACTTTTTTGGACTTCTTATTAGACCACATTTTGTTAAGCCTACTGCCTTTGTTACATTTTCATTTCCCTCACTTTCAGAAAAAGAGATGTTATTATAAATTTCGCGAAATTGATCGATCGATACAGACTCGCACAACGTGTTGAAATAATGAAAATTGACAGCAAAAACGTAAAGTTCGTTACTGCTTTTCGTCATTAACAATAAATTTAAACGTCTTGGACAGGTTAGTGATATGAAGACTCCAACTCGTTTTCGTCCAGCAGAGTCTGCTGAAAATATCGCCGCCATAACTGAGAGTGTGGCTGAAAACCCAGGTATGTCCATTTCAAGACGATCATGAGAATTACATGCTTATAAGGTCCAGTTCGACGTGTGATTTCTCGAAATGGAGACTTTAATTGGCCGCCGAGATCGTGCAATTTAACACCATTAGACTTTTTTGGAGGCTATGTTGAAGATAAAGTCAATAGCAATACTCCACCAACGATTCATGCACTAAAAGAAAATATCAGAGCGGTTATTTGCGAAATACAGTCGCAATTATGAGAAAACGTGATGAAAAATTTCCTCAAAATGAATGACTATTGGTACGCACAGCCGAGGCGGACATTTGGTAGATATTGTATTCCATTACTAACCTCGTGGTTTGTACTTTAAATTGCAATAAATATATCATCACTTTTCATAAAAATCCTATTGATTTAAAATAACACCTCGTGTTGGATGTCTCAATATAAGCTGTATTTTTCTGTTGCCTTTATTCATTTATTAAGAGTTGCCTGATAATACTATCATCGGCGAAAAGAAGCGAAATCGTGCCGGACTCATCAATGTCCTGCCTCGATAAGAAATCTAGCACTACATTAAAAAGCAACGAACGAATACTGCCACTGCCTTGGAGTATTCCAATTTTAACTTAGAGGTCTCCGGTAATTCGTCATCATATTATCATCATTTTACTGCTTTGCTAACTTCATAAATTTAAAAATGAATCTGCTATTTCCTCTTCGTACGCGAGTTTGTTTCTTCGTTGTGCACCAATCTTAAAATGTCAGATCGTTTCCCCGTGCTTCGTCGTAACGCTGGCTCTACTTTTTCTACTTCTTCTAATTCCCGATGAAATACCTGTACTCCTATTGCACATGCTCTAGCTACCGATCTTTTTCTATCGTTTCTGCTACTCACATAGTTTAATTCAACTTTCCAAATTCCCCATTTCCGCTGTACTTAGTTGAGTCTTCGTATTCGTAGTTCGATGCTCCGATGTGGTCCTTTAAATCTGCACCGATGCAAAGCATTTCGTCCCTTAATATACCATTTAAAATCTCATCAAAGTCACACTAAAATTTTGTTTTTCTGTTTACTCACTCCCTATTTGCGGAGAGTTATTGGCTATAAATATTCCAAGTTGCGTGTTTAATTTATCCACATTGCCACTGGTCAGTCGCTAATTTTCGATACGTTTACCATTTTATCAATATGATGATTCACTCTTATTTTGTTCCATTCCGTAACAACACATTTTTTAACCAAGCTCAAGTAGCGGACCCTGCTTGCGAAAATTCACCACTTTCTTAAACGCATATTAGTCGTATATCGGCCGTTGCCGTAATACGTTTTCCAGCTCGAAATCTTTGGTCGTCATTATGCTGAAGTTCCAGCATTAGCGATATGTACGTAGTTTATATCTGAAAAGCACCATATTGTTGGCCCCCGGAAACGGTCGAACATTGACACGAATATTTCTATTTGGCTCGGCATCACTTCTACACAATGCAAAAGAAGTAGATCCATATACATTCACTTACATGATGCTGTACTTTCATACAATTCCCTTTCCATCCTGTCGCCGAAAGCAGAAATTTACTACCGTATTTCGCGTTTTGGAGCTTTAGCTCCTCTCGACAAATTCCTTTAATCCTTTGTACTCGTACTTTTTGGTTTAGTTTATCAATATTTTGTAGATACGAGTAGGAACGTAGTCGCTGTAATAAATATAGTACGAGTATGTGACTACAATTTCATCGTCAAGCACACCAGTGCAAATAAGATAGTGTCCTACTCTGTCGTCACCCTTCAAGCCATGTCACTTATGCAGACTAATGTATGAACTACAAAGTCAAAAAGTGGTAAAGTGAAAGCTCACATATATACGCATCTGCCTCCTGGTAGTCAAAAACTGACCCAAAAAGCTATTTATTTACATTTGAAAGCTTTTACAGTAAAATGTTTTGTGAACAATAAAAATGTGTTCTAATCAAGTAAGCAATGACAACAAAACTTTGAAAATCTGACAAAAATTAGGGTCGTTTGTTTAAAATATGCGTGCATCACAGCCATCTCAGTATGAAATCAGGAACTAATACTTTTTTTTTGTGAATGGATTAGTTCACTCTGAACTTTCAAAAAGTAAATGACATGAAAGTTAAGGGGTACGCCAACTTTCAAGTAAATTATTTTTTGAAAAGTTGAGAGAAAACAGATTTGTAATGGTGAAAAAAGAGACAAAAAATTTTCGTGCACACTTTACTTTTTGCCGAATGTAGTCCAGCCTTAACTAAAGTGTTTATTAAATTCATTTCGCTCTATTACTTACTTTTTTGCTCTTACATTACGCCCCATCGAATACGATTTTTAAGGATATGCCTTGGTTTTCCCCAGTTTCTTTCCAGTTGATGTGCTTCTCTTCTCCTTCGATCGTTCTGCATCATGTACATACACTGGCGATCACAAGGATGAAACCATACATTTTGCAATCGATTTTCACTCTGTATACCTGTTTGAAATTTTGTACCCGCAAACTTTTACTACCTGTAAACAGGTACATATTTTCCCAACAGGAAGCCATAAAATTAAAGGGTAAATAAGAAACGACCGTTGGAATTTCCCAACACCAAACAATGAACTATTCGAAAAGCGTATAAAAAGATACGCCACTAGGATGAGGCCATTGTGAATATTTCGTTGCAGGAGCTCACATTAGCGATTTTTTTCAAAGTTTTGTTAAGAATATTTAAAAAAGCGTTGAAAAGAACTGTTTTTATTTATTTAAAAAAAAGGGTTCCCGAAAGACTTTGACAGCGACAGAAAGAGGAAAAATAGATGCTTTCAATGAGTTAGGACTCTTAGGCCGAGAAATTGCAGAGTCTTAATAGAAGTAAGACTATTGTAAAAAGTTATCTTGCGGATCCACCACACTATGAGAAAAATCAAAAAGGACGCACGGCAGAAGCGACAACTTTGCGAGAAAAGCGGTTAATTCTACGGCGTGCCTCAAATTCTACTCTACCAGCGACTAAAATAATGTCCAACAGGGGAGTATCAGCCAGCATAGCAACGGTCTGAAGGATAATATGAAAAAGTGGTGCTATACAGAGGAGAAAACTTAAAAAGAAACCTGTTTTAAGACAAGTACACAAGGAGCATCGAATGAATTTTGCAGGAGAACATGTCGCTTGGAACAGTGAATGGAAACGCGTTGTTTTTTCGGATGAAAAAAAGTTTAACTTTGACGGCCCCGATTGTTACAACTTTTTTTTCCATGATCTAAGAAAGGATCTTATTTTGGAGAGACGTCACATCCGTACATCAGTTGTAGTGGTGTGGGGAGCTGTTACCTACTATAGCACAATCAAGTCGGAGTTTTTGTCCACAACAATGAACGGAAAAAACTACAAATATTTGCTGGAGCGGTCATTTTCAAAAGTGAAAAACATTTTCGGATACTTGCCTTGGATATTCCAACAAGACAATGCCCCCATCCACACTTCCAGGGTTGTAAGAAGTTGGATTCAATTAGAAGACGTGGAATTTTTGCCATGGCCGCTCTATTCACCGGACTTAAACATAATCGAAAATGTTTGGGCATGGTTATCTCGTAAAGTGTATGAAGGCGGCAGACAATTTGAAGACAAGGACACTTTAATCGAAGCTATTCGTGATGCCTGGGCCCAAATTTCTCTTAATTATTTAAAAAAAAACTGTATGATTGTATTCCAAACCGTCTTATAGAGGTCATATTGAAAAATGGCATACTCATTATTAATGTAGAAAAACGTAATAAATAAATGTTTTAAAACTATAAAATGTAAACATTTTATTCATTTTGCATGTGGCCTCATCCTAGTGGCCCATTTTTTTATACGCTTTTCAAGAAGTTCATTGTTTGATCTTGGGAAATTCGTTTCTTATTTACCCTTCAATTTTATGACTTCCTGTTGAGAAAATATGTACCTATTTACAGGTAGTAAAAGCTTGCGGGTACAAAATTTCAAACAGGTATAAAGAGTGAAAAT
The DNA here is from genome assembly GCA_949129095.1 of Volucella bombylans. NCBI lineage: Eukaryota > Metazoa > Arthropoda > Insecta > Diptera > Syrphidae > Volucella > Volucella bombylans. The sequence goes on along the minus strand of OX422140.1, from coordinate 147,247,039 downwards.
CGATTGCAAAATGTATGGCCTCACCCTATTGATCGCCAATGTACTCGTATGTCTCGGTAGGACCACATTTCTGGTATCCTATATTAATAAAATCTATTGCATAGCATGACCAGCACTGGAGATATCGATATACGAGTATTCTCAAATATATTCTAAAATGATGCACAATCCACTCTCTGATCAGTTCTTCGGATACACCAATCCAAAAACAATTGGAGCGTCCTTGTGGATATTTTCACCAAGTCGTTATTTGATGTTAAAGCTGATATTTTAGACAACAGATTTTGCTTTGCTTCGAATTCCTCTGGTTGTCTCAGAAATCTTTCAGTTTCTCAAAAATGTTACCCCAATTGATACAATACTAATGCTAACGAGAGCTATACTAATTCCCTTGATCACTTATGGCTGCGAGATATTCTGTTCAAATGATTCCGCCAATGTACATAATATGGTCTTTAATAATATTGCACGTTACGTTTATTACTGCTCTGATCATGTGTCGATCACCAAAAGCATTCCCGTGTGCACACTCAACACGTATCTCGACTTTTGTTGCATGAAATACCTGTATAAAATAATTTCAAGCAAACAACCGCGTTGTTCGTTCATTACTATCAATAGTAATGAGAATCAATTCTACCAGGCTTTTCTTATCAAGTATCCGAACGACATTTTTTTTGTTCATTCCATTCGCCTCTGGAGCTCATTATCTCTAAATGTAAGAAGGCTCTACAACACTAGACAATTTAGTGATTCTCTCTTTCGGCATTTGGCATGTAATAGTTGATATTTTGAGTAGTGGTGTGCTTCTTTTAATTTTTTTTTTTATTTATTAATTTATACTTTTTAATTAATTTATTATCACTAAATAAATTTATTTGAATTTTTCATTTAAATTTTGTAATTAATTTTCCTTTTGTTTCACATTTGCTTCAAAGATTTCTATAAGGTCCATGTAAATGTTATTCTGATTACATGTCTGAAATTCTATGATACTCATATCACTCCTATCTCATTAAAATCTTTGTATGCACCGGTATTTTTTTGCGCTTCATTAGTAAAATTAGGAAACGCATGCCTTAAATTTATAGTCAAGTTGTCATCACCTAAATTAATGGGACATTCTGTCAGATGCGTCTTCGTTGCTTTGAAACAGTCGATTCAACGTTTTGCCCCTGAATGTCTGCACCATTCAAAATTTTGAATTGATACGTGGTACACGTATAATTTCTTGAAGAAATCAAAGTTGCTGTGTTTTTTGTTTTGTTTTATCCCTGTACAATTGTGTTGTTACTGACTTGCTGGACTTTGTTCCTTTAACGATGGCGTAAGTAGGCTTTTAAAACCTGTACCTGTTCATGAACAGGTACATTGTCTTCAGCGTTCTGTAGCAAATAAATTGTTATCGACTTGAAGTCCACTACTATCGACCGTAGTTATGCTAGGATAAATTCGCATCCTCAAATGTGCAGTCATTAATTGTTCAATATTAATGGCGTAACTAATAGATATTTTAATCACTGCAGATTCGGTCAACTGTACGGGAGTAGTTTCTGTTATACTTATATATTGCCAGGAAACATTTGAATCTTTTTATTCAAATATCTTATAAACAGTCGAGGTTTAGTTGTAAGCTGCTAGCCGGAATGTCGTTTATTTCTTTGCAGTTTTTTTTTTGCTATTTTCCTATCTCCGAAATCACTTTACACTTAAACCAGAAGTTCAGCTATATTTTCGCTGGCAAAATGAAAATTACATGATCTTCTTGGTAGCAACAACCTATTCATGTAACCGAGCCAGTAAAGGCGTGTGGTGAATACGGCTTTAAAACCTTAGAGTACACACGTACTCAACATACAAATAGAATGGCCTTTATTTTATAAATGCATAAGTAAAAGCGGATACTTCAGCCATTGCATATGTTTTCATCCTCTCGCCCTCTCAAACTTACAAACAAACAAACAAATCAACGCTTACTTACTTACTTAAGGTGACGTCAATCAGTAAGTGTCTCTAGCCAGTACGATCTTTAGCTAGCTGCCTTCAGTTTCGCACGCTAAGTTAGCTGAGCTATCCTTCCACTTGCATACTTTTCGGACCGGAGCATTGGTGTCCATCCGCTCTACATGACCCAGCCATCTCAGTCATTGGACCTTTACTCTTCTGGCTAAGTCGATGCCGCTGTACATTCCGTATCTCCTCCTGCACTCACCGTCTATCCAGGCAAGGGCACCTTCATCCACCTCCGATAAAGTCCATGCCTCTGGCATATAGAACAGGACTGGGATTTTTAAAACCTTATATAAGATCACTTTTGTTGTTCGAGAGAGGGCTTTGATAGTCAATTGGCTTTTTTAGCCCAAAGAATCAGCTATTGGCAAGAGTTATCCTTCGTTTGATCTCAGCGCTGGTGTCGTTGTCTGAATTAATGGCGGAGCCTAGGTACACAAAGTCTTTAACTACCTCAAAGTTATATTTGTCGAGGGTGACGTTCTGTACGAGATAGCGGTGTTGGGTGTCCTTTCTGGTTTAGAGCATATACTTGATCTTGCCCTCATTGACCGTTAAACCCGTCTTCTCCGGTTCCGTCTCAATACTCGCGAAAGCGCCACTGACATCTCGCTGCTTTCTTCCGATTATGTCAATGTCATCGGCGTATGCGAGCAATTGGACGATTGTTGCACTATGTTGCGCTTTTACTGAATCCTTTTTTGACATTAAAGGTATCGGTGAGTTCTTTACCGACCTTGATGGAGCAGCGTGCATTCTCCATCGTAATCCTGCAGAAAGGGACAAGTTCGGCAGGGATGCCAAACCTTGACATTGCTTTGTATAGTTCGCCTCTATAGATGTTGCCATACGCGGCCTTAAAATCAACGAATAGATGGTGTTTTTCCCAAGATCTGCTGCAGAGTGAATATTTAGTCGGTGGTGGACTTTCCTGTCCTAAAGCCACACTGATATGGACCAATTAGGCGTTCTCAAAATACGGCATTTAAGATCTTGAAAGCGATGTTAAGAAGACTGCTGCCTCTGTAGTTGCCGAAGTTCAGAGGGTGTCCTTTCTTTAGTATCGGATAAACAAAGCTGAGGTTTTATGCATCGGGTATACCTTTGTCCGACCATACATTAGAGACGAATTGGTGTATGTTCCTTACCAAGTCATCGCCTGCCGCTTTCAAGAGCTCAGCAGTCAGGCCATCCGATTCAGCAGCTTTGTTGGACTTAAGCTTAAATATGGCTATCTCCACTTCAACCAGGTCGGGTTGACGGAATTGTTGAGCTACATCGTCCAGATTGAAAAGTTCATTCTGCCTGCAAGCGGTATTTGGTTCGTCATCGCCGTTATATAGTCTAAGGAAATGTTCTTTCCAATACCTCTTGCTTAGCTGCATGTGCTTGCCGGCACTTGTCCTCAAACCAGGGGTTGCGTTGTGATGGCCGAGTGAAACCCAGCACACCAGAATCGGCATCACTGGTCTTCGATACTTGATGCTTACGGCATAAGGCCTCTTAATAGATTAAGTGAGACTCGATCGGAAAAGGATTTGGCGATATATTGCCATTGTAGCCGTCCGTCGTCGAACTTCTTCACAGTATTAGCTTGTCATTGCTATGTTCGGGATATCCGCAACCGTACCGGGGCTACAGCAAAGTAATGGTCGGAGTCGATGTTGGCCAAGCGGAATGTTCGGATGTCCATAATAATGGAGGAGTGCCTTGCGTCGATCGCAATGCGGTCAATCTACTTGACGGTTGATTAATAATCAGGAGTTCTCCAAGTCCCCTTGTGAATATCGATATGTAGGAGCCGCGTGTTAACTACGACAATGTTTCGCCTCGCCGCAAAGCCGATTAGTCTGAACCCGTTATCGGAGAAGGGGTCATGCAGGCTATACTTTCCGACAGTACTACCGAAGATACCCATGCCCTCTGTCCTTAGCTTTAAAGTCGCCGAGGACAATTTGAATGTCATAGTTTGGCTCTACTCGCAAGTTTTGTCCAAGAGCTCGTAGAAGCTATCTTTGGTGTCGTCATATTTCTCCTCTGTAAGGCTAATGTTGGTAAATTTAGCCTTAATGCGGATTGTTAACATGCCGCAAACTCAAGACTTCTTGCCTTAGTCTGCCTCTAACAACGAATCCGCATCCAAATAGGCGCTGCTTTTGCCGTTGATAACAATCGCCGTAGTAGATGTCCCAGTTTTTCATCCTATTTTTGTCTGCTGGTCAACACTCACGCTTATTCGTTTGCCAAGTCGAGTCTGGATGGACATTGGTTACCACTTGGAGGTAAAATAAACACAATTGATGTGTAGGAACTGTTACAACACTGGGTATCTCCGGGTTGACACCTCTCAGTGCCTATCCTATTTCTACAGTACCAAACCACCAACAAATCATTTCTACCAACTTTAAAAATCTGTAAAATCAGTCCATCTGGAGCTGTGGAGGGTTGCTACCATGTTATGCTGCTTAATAGCACATAAATACATTCGTTTTGGGGTCAGTAATAAGGTAACCCTGACAATTTGAAAAAAAATGTTCTGTTTGATGTTTATATTTAGAGTTTTTTATGTACATATTTGAACTAGGAGATTACAACGCTTGTTAACGTTAAAGTATTATCTTTTTCCCCTTTTTCCTGTTGGTCTGGTACTCATCCCAAGCTGCCTTGAATTTGGTTGCAATGTCTCATCAACGATTAGGTTATTACCCCTTAATTGACTTATCTACTCGTACTTCATTAGCGAATGATTGCCCAACTACCTTCAATGTACAAGGGCGGGTCAATAAGTCCGTGACTTTTTGAATTTCTGACCTCTTTACTGAAACAGCAACACTGCTCCTGTCAACAGGCATCTGTCAGTTGACTCCTGTCAAAATTTAAACTTGCTGCGTCAGTTAGTTTGTGTTTGACAGCTATTTTTGTCAGACTACTCACTAATTTGAGGAGAAAATGGAGAAAAGTGAATTTCGTGTGCTTATTAAGCATTATTTCTTGCGAAAAAAAACCATTACCGAGACCAAGGCTAAGCTTGATAAATACTATGGGGACTCTGCACCATCGATTTCAATGGTAAAAAAGTGGTTTACTGAATTTCGTTGTGGCCGTACAAGCACTGAAGATGCCGAACGTCCTGGACGCCCAGTTGAGGTCTCTACACCCGAAACAATCGAAAAAATTCACGATATGGTGTTGGCCGACCGAAGATTGAAAGTGCGAGAGATTGTGGAAGCCGTAGGGATCTCGCATGGCTCAGTGGTTTCAATTTTGAATGATCACTTGGGCATGAGAAATCTTTCCGCAAGATGGGTGCCGCGTTTGCTCACATTCGACCACAAACGCAATCGTGTAACAACTTCACAGGAAGGTTTGGCGTTGTTTAATCGCAATATGGAGGAGTTTTTGCGCCGTTTTGTAACCGTGGACGAAACATAGATCCATCACAACACACCAGAGAACAAACAACAGTCAAAACAGTGGGTTTCTAAGGGTGAATCGGCGCCAAAGAAGGCCAAGGTGGGTTTGTCAGCCAATAAAGTTATGGCGACTGCTTTTTGGGATGCACGCGGGATAATCCACATTGACTACCTTCAAAAGGGAAGAACAATCAATGGGGAATATTATGCCAACTTATTGGACCGATTCAATGACGATTTGAAAAAAAACCGACGTCATTTGGCCAAGAAAAAAGTTCTTTTCCACCAAGACAATGCAAGGGTGCACACATGTGCAGTTGCCATGGCAAAAATCCATGAATTGGGCTATGAATTGCTCCCTCATCCACCCTATTCTCCAGATTTGGCTCCGAGCGACTACTTCTTGTTCCCAAACCTGAAGAAATGGCTTGGTGGAAAAAATTTGACTCCAATGATGAAGTCATCTCGCAAACAAAGGCCTATTTTGAGGACCTTGACAAATCATTTTTTTTGGAAGGGATAAAAAAATTGGAGAAGCGTTGGACAAAGTGTATAGAGCTCAAGGGAGACTACGTTGAAAAATAAAATTATTTTTTTATTAAAAAATCTGTGTTTTATTCCAAAAGTCACGAACTTATTGACCCGCCCTCGTATATTTACGAGGGGCGTTCAATATATTCTCGGTATCGATATGAAGGAAAATGCGAATTCAATTTAAATTGTTTTTATTTTTCAATATAATCTCCCCTAACATCAATGCATTTGTTACATCTTGAGATAAGCTTTTTTTAACCCTCAAAAAAATGAATTTCCTCTTTCTCTGCAAAATACCCATTTATTGCCGACTTGAGTTCTTCATCATCCGAAAATCTTTTTCCACGAAGACATTTTTTCAAATCCGGAAACAGGAAATAATCACTAGGGGCAAGGTCTGGACTATAGGGTGGGTGTTGGATTTCTTCGAAACCACAATCTCGCGCAGCAGCCTTGGAAACTCGCGCCGTGTGAACAGGAGCGTTGTCATGAAAAAGCAACACACCCGCTGCGAGTTTACCCCGTCTTTTCTTTTTAATTTCCTCCCGCAAATTATGCAAAGTGGAAGCGTAGGATGTGGCGTTGATGGTTTCACCTTTTTTTTGTACTCAATGAGCAAGATTCCCTTTGAGTCCCAAAAAACTGTGGCCATGAGCTTCCCGGCAGACGGAGTGACTTTGAACTTCTTCGGGGGGTCTGTTCCTTTTTTATGCCACTGCATGGACTCTTGTTTGCTTTCAGGGTCATAGTGGTGAACCCATTTTTCGTCCCCAGTAACAATTCGATCCATAACACCGTCCGCGTTCTCACTACACATCTCCAAAAACTCTCTACAGCATGCGATTCTCACTTTTTTCTGAGGCGCTGTGAGCATTCGTGGCACCCACCTTGCACTGACCTTTGAAAGGTTAAGATGGTCATGAAGAATGGTGTGAGTGGTACCAATTGAAAGCTTGGTGATATCTGCCATCATTTTCACCTTTATTCGGGCATCCGCAAGAACAAGTTTTTCGACTTCTTTGATGCTTTCTCCCGTACAAGCAGTAGCCGGGGCGCCGGAGCGGGGGTCGTCTTCAATGCTCTCTCTGCCTCTCTTGAACTCACTTGACCACTTTTGCACAGTTGATAATGAAGGTGCGGAACCCTGGTAAACAGCCACCATCTCTTCATGAATAGTTTTTTGACTTTTTCCTTGCTTAGTGAGAAATTTAATTACAGCGCGATGCTCAATTTTCACCATCATCGTCTCAGTTGCCATTATGATTCTGTTTAACTAGAGATAAAACGCGAATTAATAATCACATTTACATGAAATTTTACATGAATGCACTAAAATAATAGTATTACATACTTGGTAAATAAGTCAATTTATATATACAACCACATCTTCACCCCCATACCCAGAATATGTTGAACGCCCCTCGTATTTATATGCGTTCAAAGTCAAGGTAACGTTTGGTGACTTTTACGACAGTCAAGGTTTGTATGTAAAAAAAAATGGTCAGTTTCAGCGCTTGTCCTTCGGAATGTTCTCACAAACAGAATATTTGTCGATAATACCTTGCTTGAAATGAATTAGCAGTGACCAAGCCTGGAGTTATCCAAACTGCTGCTTGGATCCACTTATGAAGCAGTTAAATAACTACTGGCAAGCGTTTTTTTGTATTTCACTGTGCTTAAACCCATGCACTAGCACGTTGCGGCTATTGTGTGTGTCAACTTTAATTGAACAAAGCAGAGAAATCCCCAAATTAAGATCAGTCGTCACCACTTTACTCCAATCAGAGTAGAACAATTGGAAAACTCCTTATCAACAAGTGTGAAACTTTCTTCTAGTATTCGGCAAGTACATTCCACCAGCCATCTTTAAATACCCACCAATCTTAACACAGATCACCCCTATATCAAGTGATAAGTTTATTTTTTTGCAATCAATAGGGGCCATTATTAGTTATACACAGTTAAATATTAGAAAATCGATTAAAGTCGATGATAAGCGAAGGAGAATGTAGGGCATCAATGACGCCGATTCAAAAACTATTTACCGGCCTCTTACTGATAATTATGTATATACTTAACTGATACCAACAAATTTCCCTATTTGTAATGCTTATCAGAGTTCCTCATATAGCTTGACCCACAATTGTGGTTATTATTTTAATTTTAATAAATCAATAGACTAAAATTCAATTGAAAACTAATTAAATTAACTGACCATTTGTTTGATAATGATGTTAAAACTATTTCAGAGTAACCATGGAGACAGTACATCGCAACAATCATCAACACCACCGCCGTATAATAGCGCTTCCAATTTACAGGGATCCTCGTCATCGTCATCTTCATCTCAACAGAATGCAACAGTCATCTCACCATTTAAAGTCGACAATGGAAAGCTCTACTGTCCCATATGCTATATAAATGAATCGTTATCGAATCCATTTTACACTTTAGACACCTGCAAGCATAACGTTTGCCGTGTATGTTTGGAGAGGTATTTAAAAAATGAAATCAACGAATCTAGAACTGATATAGGTAAAGCAAATCAATATCTATATATCATATACGTAGACTTTGACTAGCGAGTTTTCTCTTATGGTTTATTTGGAACTTACAGCTTGCCCTCAATGCTCTGAAGCAATGCACCCAAGTAATATTGAAATGCTTCTCAAGGATTATCCAGAATTCATAAGCAAATATGAAGACTTTATGGTTAGAAGGTTTTTATTAGCAGATCCAGATTCAAGGTGGTGCCCAGCACCAGACTGCAGGTGAGATACAACTCCTTTTCTATCACTAAGTAAAATAAAAATTGAATATTTATTCTAGTTATGCTGTCATAGCAACTGGATGTGCATCATGCCCTCGTATTCGTTGTAAACGACCAGGTTGCGGTGTAAACTTTTGCTATCATTGCAAAGCAGAATGGCATCCAGATCAGACATGTGATGCAGCACGAGCTTCGCGACAAAGTCCAACTCGTGCACCGTCCGGTAGCATAAGTCAAGACTCACAGCATCGTGATGATATAAAACCGTGTCCACGATGTCAGGTTCTTATCGTTAAAATGGATGATGGGTCGTGCAATCATATGGTGTGTTCAGTGTGTGGTTCGGAATTTTGTTGGCTCTGTATGAAGGAAGTTAGTGATCTCCATTATTTAAGGTAAAATCTGATTCTAACATATTTATGGTATAGTCTACTTGATAATGATAGTGTCTTCCTTTTTGAGAGTAGTCCATCCGGTTGTACATTTTGGGGTAAAAAGCCATGGTCAAGAAAGAAGAAACTTTTATGGCAACTTGGTACATTAGTTGGTGCACCTGTCGGAATAGCTCTTGTTGCTGGTATAGCAGTTCCTGCTATGATTATTGGTATTTAGCTAAAAATATTATATCATTTGTTTCTATTCTAAAAGACAAGTGTTTTTGCCTTTTGTTTTGTAGGAATTCCCGTTTGGGTTGGAAAGAAACTTCATGCGAGGTACAAAACTGCAACTAAACACAAAAGAAACTGCTCAGTTCTTGTCGGGGTAGCTGCATCGGTAAGTAAACAAAACAATTACGACACTTTTGCTTATTATTAAATGTTTTACGCAGAAAAATTAATTTGAGTTCGTCTAGATGACAAAAAATCGATGGTGTCGATATCTGTTTGATTCGTAAATTTTCTCATACAGTATACGTTTACACGTAAATACACATTTGACGTAAATTTTCTTGTAACTGGCTTTGCACCATGATGCATTGAGCTCTTTCACTTTCTGCAATCCAGATTGCAAGAGTAGCAGTGTTGAAAAAAAAAAACCGAACAAAAAAAAAAGAGCAACAAGCCATTTAAACAAAACTAGATGATTAAAGTTATCATAGAAGTTCAGTTCAGTTAATTGAAGATTGTTTTGTGTAAATACAGTTCATGACTTTGGGTTTAGACCCCATATTGCACCTATAGTCTTCAGTTTGCAATCCGCAATGAAATTAGGTATGGGGTCGTTGATGCAAGTTATCTTGATTTTTTCTTGTGAAGAGGGCCAGATTTTGGCTGGTAAGGCCACAGCAACGAGTCCAAAGGAAGAATATCTATATGGCATATTGGAGGATGTTAGAGTGTCTGTGGGTATTTGCGCATAGAATAGCAAAGCGAATAGCATAACGCTACCACACCATATTCCGCGTCCTCTAATTTAGAACTAGATTACACAAGAAAGAAGAGAGTGTGATTGTGTGATTTATTTTACTTGTAAAGCTGTAATAGTTGTAATAGTTGTCACTACAACTCTGTGGAGAATGAAGTAAATCAACCTGCAGATGAAGTCATTTATATCCTCTTCTTAAAAAGAATTGGTGATCGATATAACGGATATTAAGGAACTCAACCATTGTATACTCCTCGGGGGCGGGCGATTTTTCAATGGGTCATAAAAGAAAGCGTAGTGCGGTCCAAACCGATTTTAGGTTTTAATGGGCTTTAAAAGCTTGTCAGTCTAGGTATCTAAGTTACTGCAAGTTAAGACTTAACCAGCAACCGCCTTGTCATGAAATAAAGTAGGTTGCTTTCCAAGTAGGGTCCTGCTTATTGAGCTTTTCAAAGTCAGTCGATAGGCGCCATATTTCCTTAAAATTCATTTTCGAATGTAGGAATCCCAAGATCTCTGTGTAAATCTTGTTTGCTTATACAACTCCACGAAGGTTTCAACACTTGCTTGTATAAGAGCTGTTTGCACTCGTTAGGTTTTGAATTTTTTTGTATAGTATTTATTCCTAAGTCCCTTAAGTTTCTTTTTCATGTGTGACTTCTATATCAACTTTTTGTCGAATGTCATTCGAAGATATTTAATAACATTTTCGAACAAAATACAGAACGAGAATCAGTTCGTTGTGAAATTTACATTAACAAATTCGATTTTGTGTGTCCGCCATACGGAATGCTTTGCAGTTTCACTATTGTCTCTTTGATCATTTTACCTGGGCTAGAGTCTAAAATTGCTTGTTATGGAGATCTCTCTCGAGTTCGCATGTAAAATTGTTATTTTAAGAAATTAAGTGTTCAACTGTCTCCTTCGCTAGATGTTGTTCGTTCTTCCGATTTATTACACATACAACGAGTTTTTAAGTATTATAATAGCGAGTCTGGCGCATCTGCTCGCCAATTTACAGCCCATGATATTAATGCGTTGAAGTGAGCATGTGTTACGCTGTCATCCATATTCTGGTGAGATTATCGGTGGTTTTTCTAATTCTAAACCGCTTTATGTGCTTGATTCTTTAAGCTTATTTGAATGGTATTCTGTTATTCGAACGTTAGAGCGATTAGTACTGCTGTATAAGGTATGAATGCGTACGAAAGCAAACATGGGAGAGAGGTGTCGTACCATTTGGGTGCATCGTGTGCAGTTTTATCAGTATTGATATATATAAGTCATTTAGATCCATTTTGATTTTGATTCATAATTTATCAGATGATGTTCAACTGGTCCGTATATTTTCAATGCCAAACTAAAAATGACATATTGTCTAGCAATAAATTCTTACTTATTACTTCGGCATAGCCTGGTACTTTCCATTTTAAATTAAATTCGTTACATGACAAACATTGAGCTTTAGGTGATGTTACGAAAAACGTAGTCTTCTCTTACTATCATTCAGTCTGTTTCAAGAAATTTACTTTGAATGATTTCTATTCCCAATTTTTACAAACCCTATTCGATGTTGAATTGAGATAGAAAATTTAGAAGCTTTTGTACCTTTTATACATATATTATTATTATGTATGTGTCAACATTGTCAACATATTTCAGTATCTTAAGTGACTGTAATAAAAATGGCATTCAGCACTCGCATTCTCCATACTCACTATACAATTTTGCAGTTATCGACTATTATCTACGTGTTCCGTTCGTTAAAATCTGATTTTATTTGCTAAAAGTTTTTGTTAATATTGAAAACAACTTATCTCAAATGTGCAACGCAGTATAAAGTTTGTTTACGATTTAGGGTATACATCATCGATATAAATGTTGTAGCTGTTGGTTTGCAGTAACAACTTCAAAGTCTAATGAATGCAAAACGTTTCTAATTACAAAAATCAACTGTGATCAAAAATCAAAAGTGATGATTCTTTACGAAAAAAAATACTTAAGTGAATTCATATTGCACTTACATGTACTATCAGTTGTAATTTCTCAAGTTTAAAATTAAATAGATTCTTTTTTCACATGTTATTGATTTTATTCGCTTTTTTAAAGTAGTGAAAATTGATCAAATAAACTCAAGAACACAGGAATTGTTCGCAAAGCTGTAAAGGAGAAGATGTAGGAGCTGAGTCTGTATCAAAAATATAACATATATGTATGTGTGTACATTTTTTTTTCAATAATTCAGGTGCGTTTATTTAACATTCGTAATGAACATTAATCAGTGAAGTGTTGGCCGTTTTCTTCGATGACCTTCTATCATCTCGGGGGAAACTTCATAAAGTCCGGTTCACGCAAAATCTGTACGCATATATGCTATTATACCCTGACAACTGGCCAAATCAGGCCAAAACGTTACTGCCGTATGGTGCTTACGTATGAAGGGCAGAAGTCGTTTTGTTAGGCACTCCTTGATGTAAACATCCGATGTCATTGTGGTTGTTGTCACAAAAGCCCTGCTCTTAAGGACACAGCTGCAGATCGCCTGCCAAATCATTGCTTTCTTAGCAAATTTATCGACTTTTATATATTTGAATTTTGTAAGGACATTACCACGTTTCGTCGATACATAAAATTGTTGACCTGGTAGCTGCTTAATATCAAATTTAACATACGTTTCATCGTCCATTACCAAGCAGCCTCTAAATTTGGTTAAAAGTTTGTCATAAAGAATCCTAGTCCGTTTTTTAGCTATTAAATTTTGTTTATCAGAACGGTTGGGGTATTTTATTGCACGATAGGATTTATAACCTGCTTTCAAACTTATACGTCTTGCTGTGCTTTTGCTTGTGTTAAATTTTTTTGCTCGATCATTGTCCGATAAGTCAGGATTACGTTGCACAGATGTTATTACCTTTGAAACCAGTTCTGAATTTTTACATCCCGTTTTCTCAATTTTTTTTTAGCTCTTTCGATACCGAGTGTTTCTTTATACCTTTTTATAACACTGCACACAGTAGTTTTCGGTAATTTTAGCACCTTTGCGATTTTTGATCCCGACCACGAAGGATTTTCAAGAAATTTGTTCACTATTATTTTACGATTTTGAACTTCCATTGCGTACAGAACTACCGATATGTCTTCAATCAAAACAAATAAACGGATCAATAGTTAAGCTTTACTAAAAAAATTTATGTGCTGTTTGATGAGGTCTTCAGAAGAAAACGCAGGGCATTCCATAAGTGGGTTGTACGGCTTTGGAACGAATCACGATATTTTTGAGTACGTCCGAAAGTGGGCTTGAAGGTGTACAGATGAGCATTCATAGCGAGACCGGTGTTAAGGTTAAAAGTTTGCAGGGACGGAAAGCCATTGTCTGAGTGATATTAGTATCATGTATAAGTTTTATCGCACGGTTTTGAATACTATATAGTAGGTGCAGAGATGTTTTGGGCGCACCCGACCAGATGTGGGTATTGTACTCCAATTTCGGGAGGATAAATATCTTATATTGGGGCACGATCAGAGGGGGTGAAGTATTGAGGAAACCTAAACATTTCGCAGCATTTTTGACGACACCGAATATGTGGTCACTCATTCCAACGTAAATTGTCATTGACACAAAAAAACGAAAGTTTTTCGGTTTCGACGAAGAGCATGGACGTGATTCCGGGAACGAATGTGAAAAGCAGAGTACTGTTTTCAGCAAAGGAATACACTGGATTAGAACATTAGATTAGAAATTGTTCATGAAAATTAAAAAGTGTGTCGGAGATAGAACGGAGTCTTGAGGCACACCAGTATTTATTTTGTAAATATCAGACTTATAACCATCCAAGACAGGTTGAATTGAACGTTCCGGAAGGTGATTTCTAATCCATTGAAGAAGAGAGTCACCGATCCCAAAAGCACGCATTTTCGACAAAAGAACCTAATGCCAAACTCTGTCAAATGCCTTAGAAATATCAAGTGCAACTATCTTGCTCTCGCCGGATTGATGAACGCTTTGGTTCCACTTTTGCTATCAGATCACTAGTATACCTGTTGCCGGTCTTTGAGAAGTTTTCGTGTTTCGAGATATTTCTTGAGCTGGCAATGGGTCTGCAGAAGGGGAGAGAAGAAGAATCGCATTTTTTAGAGACGGGCTGGACAAATGCTGTTTACCATCTACTCGGAAAGAGTCCTAAAGAGTAGGATTGATGAAAAAGCTTACGCAGTGGTTGTACGAGCGTGGAAGAACACGTCTTCAGAAGAACGGGAGATATACCATTTGGACCAGCGTATTTGTGAATGTTAAGATCTTTAAGTACTCTTGCTACTACACGAATGCGAAAGTGGATTCGTCCATTGAAGATTCGACGCACTGAAGTGTAGGCGGAGAAAAAGCACAATTTGGAAGTGTTGAGCTGGCCACAAAGTGTGCAGCAACCAGATTGGCCTTGTCCAAAGAGTGGACAGCTGGAATGTCATTATAAATGAGCGTTGGGATATAGGTTAAGGCAGAATTTCTAGTATTTTTGATGAACGGCCAACAATTTTTTACTACCTTTGGGACATTGTAGTATTTAATAATGTTAGACCTTGAAACTAGAGCTTTCTTCAGATCCAAACAATGGTTAAATCAGTTATAAAAGGTGATTTTTGTGCTGTTTGATTTTTCAGTGTTTTATTTTTGACTGTTCACTGTTCATGCCTGATTCGTGACATGGTCAGAGTCAAACATGCTCAGTTAGCATTGTCATACGCTTAAGTCCGAACAACGCTTACAAATTTTTGAATTTTATTATCAAAATTTGTGCTCTGTGAAAAATTTTTTTCACGCACTTCGACCATTTCACGATTTCATTAACTGAAAGAAATGAGTGTCTTTCGGGAGGTTGGGATTCGAACACCGAACCTTCCGATTTGGAAACCACTCCACTACTACTTGAGCCAAGTAAGACCAGGTATTTCGGTACTGAAAGCTTATCCCCAGTGCATTACTAGTGTGTTTTTATAAATGATAGGGAAACGATTTAAATAAAACAACAACGGTGTGAGATATAAAATTGATTCTGGCTTCATGTTGAAGCTACGTTCATGCCATTATGTGTGGAATAGCACATCAGTCAAATGTGCTTCGCTGGCAGTACTTCACACGGTCGGTCCAATTTTTGATGCCTCGGTCCAATATGTGCGGCGTTATTCCGGCAATAGCGTGCCGAATATTGGCCTCGAGCTCGTCCAAAGTGGTTGGCTTATTAGCGTAGACTAAGGAGTTGACGTGACCGCAGAGAAAATAATCGAGTGGTGTCAAATCGCATGATCGCGGCGGGCAACTGATGAACACTCGCCGTGAGATGACCCAGTCGCCAAATTTCTCATTCACAACTTCGAGCATTGCGTCGCTTGTATGGCATGTAGCGCCGTCTTGTTGGAACCACAGTTCGGATATATCGATGTTGTCGAGCTCTGACTACATAAAGTTGGTTAACATCGCTCTATACCTGAGACCTTGACGTTAATTGTATCTCCTTCATCATTTCGAAAGAAATAACTTCAGATGATGCCGTCATGACATAAACCGCAATCTTTGTGGGTTGATGCTTGGCCGAACATTTGTGGATTGTGCTCGCTCCAATAATGGCAATTTTGCTTGTTGACATAGAAGTCAGAGAAGTTGATTTTTTGGCCAAAACCCGGATCTCTGGCGTTTTGCTATTATTTTTTCGAGTATTTTAGAAAGGGTTGGAAGGGGGGATAAAGGTCCGTAGCCTTCTAGTGTAGATCTATCTTTTCTTAGTTTGGGAATGCAGATTACTGAGTCTGTTTTCCGTCTTTGTTGGATGATACCTGTATTGAAGATGTTGTTATATAGCTTGAGAAAACTTTGCTTTATCACGAAGACACCGGATATCCCAACAATACTCGTACATTGGTTTTGCTGAAGTTGATGTCAACACTAGCTTTGTGGTGAGATATCTTCTACGGGATGATAATTTTTGTCACCTTCACTGGGGTTTTACTGGATCAGTTTTACCACATTACCACATCGACATGTATGATAGAAGTGGATAACTGTTATCAATAAAGAAATTATTAGCAGGATAGTTGGGCTCTACTAATTCCTAGTCTCTGCCACTTAATGTTTTGTTCACGGTAAGAGGGACCAATAATTTTATGCTGATAACATCGGGAAGGATGGTCGCATCAGAAAAATGGATTCTACTTTTTGATCTTGGCCAAGTTTCGAACTCAGAACCTCTTGCGTAGTAGACCACGAAAGATTTTTTTTTTCCAGTGTATTTTTATTTGCAATCATTAATTAACTCTTACATGCTAGACAAAAAACACTTAAAAATTAGCATAAATAACTCAAAAATGATCTTATTCTAACTTACTGGCCCCATGCGGACCAAACACTAAAACTATGTCTTTCGACGTTTCTTATATTTTTATATTTATTACAATTAAAACTAAGAAAAACTTAGTACATGGACTCTTTTGTAAAAAAAGAAAACTAAAACTTATAAACTACCTAAAATTGTTACCTATTTATTCTATCAAGTAAAGTGTTGCTTCGCAACCCTACTTCAGACAGAAAATGAGAACTAAGTGGCGTAAGAAGCGTATGCGTAGGTTGAAGCGTAAACGCAGAAAGATGCATTCTAAATAAACCACGATTCTTGATCACGAATTCCAATCACGCCGATAGCTGTACAAAAAAAAATCGACTGCTTCAAGTTTGAAAGATAATTCTAAAAGCAATTTTTCAAAATAAATTTCGAGAGAATCTTGAAGTGAAAAAGTGAAAAAAAAACTTGTTGTAAACATATATGATACAATACTATTTTTTTACTTGTACCCCTTTGTCACCCATCTCTTTTGTTCTTTTATAATTTTTTTTTTTATTTTTAAATTTTTTTTTAAATCTACCCTAATCCTACGTAAATCTATGTAGGCCGCCCACGGCTAATAAATTAGGCTGACCAACTTTGCTTCCTATGGAGCTATCTTGTACTAGAGGAATTCGACGATGAAGCTTCCTCTCCTTCAACAAGCCACCAAAATTGGTGCTGCCGAGCAACATCCCTCATGAAGACGCTCCGCACTAGCATGTGCGACGTCTCTGTCGTAGTAAAGTCGCCTGTCCGCAGCTATTCGAGCGACGTGGAAGATTAGCGGCACCGCTAATTTGCCCTTGAGCAGATCTTTCATGTCGAGATCATAGATGGCAAACTCTACTAATACTTTTGCAACCCTTACTTTTCTCACAGACACACTGTAAGTGAATTACCAACACGTTGTACATCTCTATCTCTGCCAGAATTTGCTAGAATAAGAGCAATTTACAAGTAAATTTGCTAGAATGAGAGTAATTTGCAAGTAAGGTTGCTAGAATGAGAGCGATTTGCACGCGCTTTTTGAGTAAAATGGGCGGGTTTTGGGAAAAATGGGAGAGAAATTGCTATTGATAACAATTCACACGTATTCACCGACAATGTCATACGGATAGTTGCGATCAGTTTTCTATCGGGTTTTGGTTTTCCAATATCTTGAATGTTTGCAATCTATGGTAGTTCATCTATGGTCGAGAGCAATAAAGCCGTCAAATCGTACTCTCTCGTGATACTTATAATTAAGGTAGTGAGCCCCGGAGATCAGGTTGTTCGATGAGATCATTGCTCTAGCAATGTGCCTTTGAATCAACTGAATGACGAAGTTGTCCACTTATCTTATGTTCGCCCAATTGTACAAGACCTCATTAGGATATAATTTTATGTACTCCGACTCTGGTGTTCAAACATCCGAATTTTTTCCAACAAACTTGCTCTCATGGTTCAACACAGGACATCCAAATACAAGCATAGGCCGGATAACAGCCATGTAGCCGATCACCTTCACCTTCACCCTCGCATCGAGTTGACTTACAAAACATTCTCTTTGTAAAGGCAAAAGCACCTTTGGCTCTGGCTAGAGCAACATCTATATGTTTGTTAAAATACAGATTTTGATCTAGGCAGATACCAGGGTGTCTGACTACATTTCGACAAGCAAGTGGCTGCCCATGTTGACCCAAAACTGTAAACTTTAGCCAATTCTTTCTGATGTCCCAAGAGGCCCCAGACAAAAGCGTCCTTAACAGAATGGTTTCCGATTTCTGAAAGTTGATTTTCAACTTCCAGTCCTCGCAATATTGTTTAATTTTATCGAATTCACATTGTAAAAATATACTATATTAATGACCTCGGTCTTTGGAGTCCACGAAGTATTCCACTGCGCCATGCCACCAATGGCATTATCTTTGTGTATAAAAACATTCGACTCTGAATCCACTAGTCTCCTTTAGGAGTTGTCAGTTATGAAGACATTGTCGATCTGAAACCATATTGAAACGTGCTCTAATAAAGAGCTCTTGGGAAACATGAAACGTTGGATGGAATCTTTTCTACTATATACAACAATACATGTACCTCAAAAGCTCTTGCTATATCGTCGCTTTGTACAATAGATAGGATGTAAAGAACTGCATGGTTTCGTTCATCTGTACTTGGTTAGATATTCTAGTCCTGATACGTTTTAACCTTTCGAAACTATAGTGCCCATCCCCTCGCTGTTTTTTTTTTTTTTTTTTTTTTTTTTTTTTTTTTTTTATTGAAATGCTAAATGGCCTAGAACACAGACAATAGATACCGGTAAATAGTTGTGTATGTACACGCAGAATCACATGATATTGTTCAAAGAAAAGACTGACAAGAATAGCGGGCCATCGAAACAACAGGAACCAAATATGTGGTCGTAATATTTCAAAGAGAACGCGTCGATCAAAAATATATAATAAGGTTAAGAAACTGACGCTTCCAAATGAGTTTTTATATAAAATACGACGTCCACTCAAAGTGACGCCTTGAAAATTCTGTGTTCATAAAGCAAGGATTTTCTCAAATTAGTTTCCATCTCGACTTTAACAATTAAACTGTTAAAAAAGATCTTCGGCACGATTAGTGTGTGTATCATATCGTATACTCTTCTCTTCTAGAACGCCCGTGTTCTGTTTGAAATCATTGACCGCATCGGTAAACTGCGCTCTGCAGTCTGTTCAGTTTTAATGCGGCAGAAGATTGATTCTCCATTGATTGAAGAGTCTAAATCTTATGATCAGAAATCAGTTTATAATCTGTCCACCATCGAATTTCTCGTTCTTAGAGGTTCATAATTTCTTTTTAGACAGTTTAACATTGAATTTATTTGCCATGGATTAACAGTATCATATATTGGTATAATCAAAGCACATAATTCTAAATCTGAGTAGTTCTCAAAGCTTGGCGATATTCAGATCCAATAATGTATCCCACTAGTGACAGTTTGCTGCATTCTACCAGTGAACGTGTTTGTGGCGCATTTGCGAAATGACTTGGATATGCGTCGGTATAAAATCATATTGAACCAAGAGCTTAAGCCAAATAACCATCGTTCTGTTGAAGATTCTAATTTTGACGGAAAAATCATCCTCAGAGACGAAGTATATTTTTGGTTAAATGACAAAATTGTTGTATTTGGCTAAGCGAACCGCAAGAGGTGTTTCAACCATCATCCGAGATGATGCCAGCTGTTCGGTTAAAGTTAGGCTTCATTTCAATTAAAGTTTGTTGGAATAAATTGGAACTGGAAGACTTGGAAGATGTGTGATTTCAGCAGGACAGTGGCACTTGCCAACCTTTTTCCCAAATTAATGAAGATTTTGTACAAGTCTTCCCCCTCAACTGGTTAGTTATTCGGTCGCCTTTCATAATTTTTTTAAATGAAATCGCACACCATTTAAACCCAAGTTTTCCAATTTTCTGCAATACTTTGAATGGTATATGATTCGGTTTACTGCTTCGCTTACTTCGATTTTCGTAAAATCCGCAGTTTGCTCTTAGTGCTAGATGGGAGACAGCCGAGGACATCCGCAAACGCAGATTTTACAGCACCTGTGCGGAAATTCTTAATTTAGTAACGGGTTACATTAATCTTTCCATCTACAATATCTCTAATTTCGTTGTTCCCTGTTAAAAGTTATACTTGCTCACCTCCACTAAATTTTGACGGTTGAATCTGAGTTTTTTCTTCGTCTTCCTCTAAAATGTTAGCTCGTTTACCCGTGCTTCGACGTAACACTTCTTATACTGCCTGTCGCCTGTGGATGTGAGGATATCTCTGCCTATTCCTCTTACAATGCCTTTACTGCTATCGCATGTACTCTAGCTACTGCCTTTGTGGCCTCTTTTTACAACCTTCGAAGACTTGCAAGTTCAAAACGCACTCTACGAGTTTCGCTATTTCCGCTGCACATAGTCCACGCTTGAAAGGCTTGCATTCTGTTTCTTAACGCCCTTTTCGTGTCACCTTATTGCACCCACAACTTATTTGCTCAACTCATACTTGGTTTCGTTGGTTGTTCTACAGTTTCTTCTTGAAAAATTCTGTCAGCAAAAGTCGGTGTTGACTTGCTAAAGTTATTCTAACATATGTAGATGGTAATATATCTGGTTTTGGTGTCCATCGCTGCAATATACTGGTATAATAAAGTGCCGCTCTTGCGTAATGGGGGTTAATTAAGTTTAATTCGTACAAAAAAAAAGGCATGTTTTTGTGACGACACAGTTAAAATCTCTTTATTAAAACCAATAGTACATTAGAGTATGACATTCGAAGAAAATTGTACAAAATTTTCACGAAGAAATATTAAAAAATACGGCAATGGCAGCAATTATTCGGACGTGTCTCGGAAAAAAGTAGAATTGCGGTGCCCCTCATAACTTGATGCTGGATTATCCGAAATCAAAGTTCATTCGTTAGATAATAGTTTTCCCCAGGTAACGCTGGGAGGGTTTTTCGAAATTTCAATTTTTCAAAGTGTTCTACTTTGAAGGGAAAAAACGTAATGTTTTGCGAAAAAATCGGCTAATTTGTTATTGTAAAATAAAAATTATTAACAAGTTTGAAAAAAACTCTGCAGCGTAACTCGTAAATTATGTACAGAAATAGTGTTCAAAATTTCAAAAGGATGGGTGCAGTAGTTTTGAAGTTATGTGGGGCACCGACTTTGAAAACACTTTAAAGTTTTGAACACTAATGAATCTGGTATAAAACGTTAATAAGCGAATTTTTTCGGCTTACCAATGCCAGGTCCATGAATATTTTGACACAATATTCTTAAGATATTATGCATTCAATTAAAAAATAAAACAAAAATGCAAAAAAATATTTAATACCTACTCCTTAAGCAATAGGTATTTAGTGTGGAATAGTTAGACCGCGTGATTTGAATGTGTTATAGCTTCTCGTTACTTTTTCTTCGATTCGGTTTGATTCTTTCTTTTCTGATTTCTCACTACCTACTTGTGTACCAAGTTTCGTGTTCAATTATTGCTTCATTGCCATCAGTCGGTTGCCAATTTTTGGTACTCTTACACTTTTATCTATGAATTCTGCTGTTCTTATTGTGTTCGCTTTCGTTAGCAAATATCGAGCCCTGTTTTCGACATTTCGACACTTGGTTTCTTGATCGCATACATATTATATCGAATTTACGTCGTTGCCATAATGCGTTTTCTAGTTCGAAACTTTTGCCTGTCTTTGAGTCGACGTTCCAGATTGAGAAATGTTGTTTATTTAAAAAAACACAAACAAAAACTTTAAATTGCTCACCCGACACGAATATTTCTATCACTCCTAGTATGTTTTGGGGAAGAAGTGGCCGGCGGAATAGTGTATTCATATACTTTCACTTCCATGACGCCATTATGCGAGAAGGTGGAATGCGGTACAGGCTAGATGTGGAAACCCTAAAGTGCCTGCCTTTTACAATAAGCAAGAGAACGAACTGCCGCAATATTGTGTATCCCGTTGTTGCACGGCAATAAATGTATAACATAGCCGAAATAAACTGCTAAACAATTACCTAAAACTAGTTTTTTTTTTTTATAAATACTTAAATATTCTTTGGCGTTGTCAATGCAAGCGATATATTTTATTATTCCGTTTTGCTATCTTTTTTTTTTTTTGTTAAATATAATTACAACACAGAATAAAAGTTCAAAAATGAAATAGCAGTTTTGTGCGTAAGAATTGTAATGGTGTTTCAGTTGCTATTATTAATGTTTTCGTTTTTGTTTAATATTATCTTTCTACGTTTTTTTTTTTCTTTTTTTGTTGGCTGTTTTGTTTGATTATATTTATTTTATTTGTTTTGATTTAAAAATTTGATTGATTTGATATTTTCTTTATTCATTTGCTGTTTTGAAATTCTTTCCTTACACCCAGTCGATATTTTAGAGTTGAATTGTTTGGTATTCAGCAAAATTTGTTTTGCGATGATACGAGCCATCAAGATGTTTGGTTCTAATTATTATCCAAATTAACTAGATAATTTGGATTAAGCACACCATCGGAATTAAAGTCCTCCAAAACATCTATTAATCTTTCTTCGGCATCTTTCTTTCCCAACGCTATATCAACGGATCCAATACATAAAAGGAGAGCGAGTAGTTGGGATTTTCTATAAAAAGAAAACGAAAACTCTTATATCAACTGAAGGTTAAAAACGAGTTACTTAACTTACTTATAATCAATTTCTAGTTTTTGCCTTGAGTAACTAAGATCAATTTCCAAATCAACATTTACTTTGAGGAGATTCTTCTTAAGACAGTCATAATAGAAGTCAAGTAGATTTTCCGTATTCTTCCGTCGGACATCTGATGTCAATGAGGAAATTATCAGCAAAGCTATGTCGTTTGTTGCTCTGTAAATGGAAAGACATCAAGTGAGATTTTGAAATGGTAATGAAAACCTTTACTAACCTGCTGTAAGTAACCATTTGCCAGTCTAAAATCACACAGTTATCCTCCCTGCTTGGATCAGATCGATTCTTCAACAGCAGATTATTCGACCAAAAGTCTGTATGTGTTATTAAGCCCATCGGTTCGATTGGTTCCAATAGAGTCTCAATAATAGTTCGAGTCTTACTGCGGACTTCATTCAATGCCTGCAATACATGCTCCTTGCCACCGATTTCAAGAAGAAATTTACTCAAATGCGGTAATCCATGCTCGACTAGTTGCTGATAACTATCTGATGCTTTGTCAATTTGGAAGAGGAACTGTTGCAGATGAGAAAAATATGTTTCTTATTAGATGAATAGACTTCTATGGATCTATAATAACTTACTGGATACTTTTCATTTAATTGGATTTTTTCTTTAAATTTCATTGCCAGTGATAGAGCATGCACAGCTGAGATCGATACAATTGCATATTTAGTCTCTTCCAAAGTTAATCCAGATGTAAAGTGTGCCGATTGATAACCCATTGGTCGCATATCTTGTAAAACTAAAATGCTCTCCGATGGTTCAGGGCTGGATTCATCTTCATTTAGACCCGTATTATATGTACTATGATAACACTTTGGCACTGCTATAGTCATTGGTTCGGCATCCGCTCGAAGATGTCGTTTTTGGAATTCCAAGAGATCCGGTAAAATCTGAAACGAAATATGCGCATTGACTCAATTAGATTAAATTTTATGGTAGAATAAATTTCATAATTATATGTAATCCTAAACCTATCAAGTGTGACAACTAGGTCTGTGGCAACTCAAAGGCAACGTCAATTGTTGATTTATTATTTATTTGAAATTCAACCTCATACGTTGAACATTTCATGGGTCGTTTGCTTTAATTAGCTTTGATGCGAATAACATAAATGTTTGGTCCGGATTGCTTAGGTCTTTCTTTCTTTTTTCCTTATTTGGCAGGCAATTTAACTTGTTAAACAATCAATTACGACTAAGGGTGTGATAGATATTCACGTGTGCCTTAAGTTATACCTACCTGATTGTCAATGACGTCAATGAATTAACTTCACCGCCAAAGTCATTAAGGGCGGATTATTTCCTTAAGAACTTATAAAATTTTGAATGCCTTGTATATTAGCGAATATGGTTTGAACAAAAGAATTCGGTGTAGCTTTAGTCACAAGCGAGTGCGGTTCTATACCACTTACGCAAATCATATCATCTGAATGTTTCTTGTCTCCATTTACTAATATATTTTTTTACGAGTTTTACCCAAGTACCAAGACGGGGCTGACAGTTTTCTGCAGACTGGAGTTCTAAATTGTTCTTTGTGTAAGAAGCTTGATCTAGCCAATTGCAAAAGCCTTGTTACGCCACATGCCATTCTCGACATCTTGAGAGTAAACGAAGAAGGGTAGGCATGACTAAGGGTTTAGTAAGTCAATTGCATGGATCTACTCTTTCTGGAGGCCAGAAATAATCTTAGGTCCAAGAGAAAACACATTCGGAACTCCACTCAATATATGTTAAAAACAGGATTCTTCGAGACATACAAACCACTTTGTGGTCTTTTAAGATAAGGTATTTTTAATTCCGTTTCTTTTGGTTATTTCTCATGTCACGTTTTGCATTACATCTTATTAAGTTCAGAAGAGATGCTTCAGTTATAACTTTTCTTTTGAATTCTTTTGATTATGCGTGTCATGTCACGAGTTACATCATGTTGTTCTGTATGCCTAAAACATTAGTTAAAACAAAGTAGGTACTTGCTGACATTAAGTTCTCTACAACAGTAATGACTTATTGGATATGGGTTAAGCCAGGGGCTCTTATTCTTTGAAATTTTTGTTTTGCGAAAACTATTAGGAGTCTTACTCAAAGTACTCAACAGTTTTTTTGACGTGCTTGATAATGTAGGAGCTTGACGTGTATAGTTGTCATAAACCTAAAAAAAAATGTTTTTCGTAACATCGCATAGATTTTCTTTTGGAATTTTCACTTTTCCGTGAGAATTATTCGTTTGTCCCAAATACATGTTACATAAATATGACGTCACATGCTGTTGTTGATGACAAGGAACACAGAAACCAAATCTCATTCATGAATGATCTGAAACATTCAGATTTGTTATTTATGATATAAAGTATCACACTAGGAACAAACATTTCTTGTACAATATCATGTGTTATGTTATGGTGTCGTGGTATGAACGCATGCATCGAATTTTTCAATCAGTGACTTAAATCCTAGATCACAAACAAATTATACAAGGAGCTCAGTAGGTGCTTTGAAACCCTGATAATCCACACACTTATATCTTTGCAAATTTTTGTGCGAAAATGATCTAAAGATAATATATTGGAACAGACTACTAAGTCATTTAAATTGTGTGCTGATAAAAAATGCATTCTAGCTGACTTAACAATTTCGCTGGAACCTCAGAAAAGTGCCGATCGTGGACACTTAGATTTTTAGAAGAAACTTTTGTGCACTTTTCTGTCGTTAAGCATAAACTTCTGCTCCCACAATGATTCATAAGCACACCATTCACCCCTTAGTTATCAAAATTATTTGCAACTCATTCGATTTATCCACTTACCTGTGTGTAAAACTTGATCTCTCTTAAATCGAACTGCGCTTCGGTAACAAAAAACCGACTAAACGGATCGTGTGGTAAAAGTTTGATGAATAATTCCAGTTGATGTTTTTCATCTTGGAACTCGTATTGAATTTTAACAGCCAGAACTTCGCTCAAATTACTTATCCCATTGGAACTTCCTGCTGATACACTGTAATCCTATCAAAAACTTATTTTACTACCTATCCATTTTATTATACATGTGTATGGATGTGTTCAAATTTTACCTTCAATATGAAGTCGGCATTATATTTATGATGATCCCTTAGGAAATCCTGTATCCACTCCGTGTTGACTAACCAATTTTCAGTCTCAAAAGATTCATCATCAATATCAGACATAGCTTTGAAAGTGTTCAATTGCTGGATAAGTAAATAAATAAAAATATTACAGTCCAATTAAAATCTCATAAATTGTGGTAATTAATACGCCCTAAAGCAAACGATTACCAAATCGATGAAAGTCCTAAATTGAATTTTCCCTTCTTTGACTACTCGTAGATCCGAGTATGTACTCGTACTCGTATCCGTATTCATTGTCGTACAACTTCATCGATGGCACTGCAATTATTCCTCTGTCTCGCCAAAGACAAACAAACAAAAAACCAACATCATACTGAAATTGGAATGTCTGAAGCACTAAATTTACCATTACACCACGCCACAAAGTATCGACTATAAAAAGGGGGCTAGGACTATCCCATAAATTAAAGTTGAAGTTGATTACAAAATTTGTTTGGAGTTATTTTTTTTTATGGGCGGGGTTCTTTTCAATATAAACAATAAACCAGTACATCTCGTTGAAGACATTAATCTTCTCCTCTTCTGAGATATTGACTTCGGCACCGGAGACAATTTAAAAGTATGTAATTTAACCACGAGGAATTTAAAATTTTTTTAATCTAATTACTTGTTAATTGAAATTCAAGTTTATCCGATCAACTCAAACTCAACTTAGGCGTCTTTAAAAAAAAACCTCACGCAAGGTCAAGTTTAGTTTCCGTGTGCAGGCACTTTTCTTCACTCAATTAAAAAAAAAATCTATATCTACTACGCGCACTGTAAATATCTTAAAGCGATTTTCATGTCTAGACACCATTACTACAGAGCCACATGCAGAATATTGCATGAGCAATGCAAGGAAAAAAATCAACCGAGAACGTATCTTTAAGATACTTTAACACTCTTTCAGTTCAACGCGTCTGCTATTTACCTACCTTGTATGTGCTCTTATCCACTTAATTCTGTCGAAGATATTTATTAATCCTTTGTTCTTTGTCTGTTTGTTAAAAAAGTATCTCCCAAAACTGAGATATCAAATGAAAATCCAATTTTTGAATCCACTCCCTTATATTTCGTGTTTGAAGAAAAAAAAATAATCAAGTCCGTGACAACCAAGCACCCATCATCGACAGAGTACACTCAGGATATGGGAGAACTTTCTGCCGATTAAAACTATAAAACACGTTGTATGAGTTCAGGGAGTGGAATCTGCCTCTATTCGAGTTTTTGAATTTCAAGTTTCGTGACAATCTGTGCGTTTTTCCTTCCTACCATCCCGCACGCCTTTATTTTAGAGAGAAAGAGAGCTTGAAGAAAATTCTTTATGATGCACCAAAAGTAATATCATATAATGAACAGTAATAGCAACAGCTACAAATACCCGTAAAGCTAAAAGCACAAAGCAGCAGCAGATGTAGTAATACCAGGAGGAGAGCACCGAATCATGTGTTGGGAAGCGAAAGGCAATGGGAGCAAGACTAAATGGATGAAAGATGTTCAAGATTCTTCTTTTTTTTTGCTCATTATTTTTTATCTCTTTTATATAAATTCTCCTCTATTGCGTTTCCGCTATCTAGACTGACTCAGCACCAGAGAGAGAGAGAGCATTTCTGAGTATGTGCAGTAGTGTAGTGACATCAAATCGGAATAGGAATGGAGTTGCCATTGTAGCAATGGTGTACTAGTATGTGCTTCGCTTAGAAATAACCATAAAATTAACATAAAACAGAGCTTTCATCCTCATGTGTAGTCTCACACTATACAGTGGCGAGCAAAATAATAGCAGTGCCACTTTGTATGCAACACTTTCCTTAATATTTTCATAATGTGGAGTTTTTTTTTTTACTTCTACTGTAATACTGTACTTATCGACAACAAGTCATTCATCTAACTTCATATTATAAAGGTAAACCCTGGCTGTTGCTTTGAAATGTCAATTGGTAGTGCATCTAGTACTTTTTCATGCGTGCAAAATAGTTTTCCAGATAAAAATTGTGTTTTTACTTAAATTTTGAATTTAAATTATAGAAAAGTAAGTTAAGAGCTCTATTTTAAGTTTTCAATTAATTTTATAGTAAAACCGCTTAATTTTGTTCTATGAAAGTGGGTCGTAAAAGACACTGCACACCAGAGAGGCGCGAGTTGATTCAATCGCTTAAGAAAAACCTGAGAAAAACCTACCGAGGAATCGAAGACCTCCTAGGATGTTCGGCCAAAATGATAAGGATTGCGATGAAATACGAAGAAAAGGTTGAAACGCCGCCGGAAATGGTGAAGCGTATTGTAAGGCACTGTAAGACACATCCTTCTTTAGCACCTAGCCAAATTGTCGATGAGCTAAGCCTGACATGTGGTGTTCACACTGTTAGAAGACGTCCGGGCCAACATAATCTCAATGCTCGCTTTCCATGTAATGTCCCACTTCACACATATTAAATAGGTTGAAGTTTGCGAATGAGCATTTGTCGTAATCGCCTTTGAAGTGGAGGAATATAATGTGGACTAATGAAAGAAAAATTGTTCTGTATGCAGGCGGAGGGTGTCGGCAGTATGTCAGGCGTCCACCCAATACAGAATATGATCCTAGGTTCACCACAAAACCCATAAAAGATGGGGAATCTAGTATCATGATTTGGGGAATGCTTTTCGTATTATGGTGTTGGTCCAATATATTGGATTGAAGGTATGATGGATCAGCACTCATATGTTGACCTTCTTCAGAACATCATGCTGCCATATAGTCAGGATGAAATGCCACTAAAATGGTTCTTTCAATAGGACAACGACCCGAAGCACACTAGCCGAACAGCTAAGCAACGGGGCAATAGGATTGCGGTCATGGAGTGGCCTGCTCAATCTCCTCATATCAATCCCATTGAAGATCTATGGGCCGATGCAAAGAAAGATGTCTCCGTTAAAAAACAAACAAATAACAACAAGTTGTGGGCGGCAATTAAGCAGTCTTGGAGTGCAATACCAACCGAACGTTGCCAGCGTCTTGTTGACTCCATGAAACGACGTTGCGTAGCTGTAGTAAGCAATAAAAAGCATGCCACAAGATATTAGTTTTGGGTGTATTATAAATTAGTGAAATCCAGTATTTTTTTTTATCCATTAGGTGGGAAAAGAAATAGCACTGCTATTTCTTGAAAGTCCTCATTAAAAAATGATTTACTTAAGTTTAATTTAATTAAATCAAGAATGCATTAATATATATGTTACGAGGGTTATCTGAAAAGTTTCCGACTTAACAATGATTAAAGACATTTTTTCTCATTTTTTTTTATTTTTCTACAGTCTCCTTGAAACTCTACACACGTCTCCCAGCGATGCTCCCATCTCTCTAACACGCCCAAATAGTACTTGGCGTTTTTCTCTGCAAAATAATTGTTCACGAAGGTGATTGCCTCCTCATTTGATGAAAATCTCTGTCCTCCGAGCTCAGTTTTTAGATGAGGGAACAAAAAGAAGTCGCTTGGGGCTAGATCTGGTGAATAAGGCGGATGGTCAAGCAGTTCAAACCGTAATTCATGGATTTTGTTCATGGCAACCGCTAAGGTGTGAGACGGCGCGTTGTCTTGGTGAAACAGGGTATTCTTTTTCTGCAAATGTGGCCATTTTTCCGCAATTTCTTCCTTGAGCTTGCCAAGTAATGATGCGTAGTATGTTCCTGTAATGATTTTTACTTTTTAAAGATAATCGATTAAGATAACTTCTTTACTTCCCCGAAAAACAGTCGCCATCACTTTCCCAGCCGCAAAAACAGTGTTTGCTTTTTTTGGAGTCGGCTCGCCCTTTGCAGTCCACTGTTTTGACTGAATTTTTATTTCGGGCGTATAATGGTATATCCAAGTTTCTTCTACAGTAATTAATCGGCGCCAAAGCTCGAATTTATTGCGCCTAAACTGCGCCAACAGAGCGTTGGAAATGTTCATTCGAACACGTTTTTGGTCTAACGTGAGCAAATGCGGCACCCAACGCGCTTTCTCATGCCTAAAACTTGATTTAATATATAACAAACACGTTCTTTGGATACTTTTATAACCTCTACTATCTCTCTCACTTTGATTCGGCGGTCGTCTAACACCATTTGGTGAACTTTAGCAATGTTATCGTCAGTGATTGCAGTTTTTGGACGTCCCGAAAGTTCATCATCTCCCAAACTCTTACGGCCACGTTTAAATTCAGCTGCCCAAAATTTCACTGTGGTAAATGATGGTGCAGAGTTCCCATACACAGAGTCCAACTCATTTTTGATTTGCGTAGGCGTATTGCCTTTCAAAAACAAGAATTTAATAACAAAGCGAATACTCAATTTTTTCCTTTTTCACAAAAAACACTCACATTGACTCACTCAAATGACTGTCAACTAAAAACTGCGCGTCCAAAGTGACTGAAACTTCGGTAAGTAACTGTCAAAAAATGCACAACTAGCATTCACGAGCTTTTATTGACGAATGCCGCTATCTTTACGTTGCGGTCGGTAACTTTTCAAACAATCCTCGTATAAGAAAATAACACATGTTATCCTAATAATAAGAATTTTTTAAAAACCATTTCTTAATGTTTTTATTTTTATTTTTGGTTAATGCTACTTTTTAAGATGTACTGTATGATATTATTTCTCACATAAGGGCCGTTTCCGGGCTCACAGATTTTCGTTTTCCGTAACAATCGTCAACATTTTCTTGACAAAAATTTCACTTATTTTCTTGAGGAAGATTTAAAACACTGAAATCCATAAGAAAACATTTTTAACTTAAAAAAAGCTTATAAAGAATTAACTTTACAGTAATACATTTTTTTTAAGAACTTAACACCCAAGTTGGTATGAATACACTTAAAGTTCCTGTGCACGTGTTAAGTTTTTTGGAAAATGGGATAGAGAGAGAGAAAGAAAGATGGTTGAGCTCAGTGGTTATTTCGCTCCATGGGTGGCATCCAACATTTAATGGGGAGACTAAATTCTTAGTGGAGGTGGGCTTGTTGTTTATTTCTAGTCAACTACTCATCGTACTTGATTTTCGTTAACTGAAAAAATGGATATATCTTTCGGGCGAGGCTGGGATTCGAACACCGAACCTTCCGATTTTGAAGCCAGTCCACTACCACTTGAGCCACGGCCATGGTTGAAGTGTAGTAAAATGTGATTTACTGTACAATACAAATATTTTGTTACAAGATTTACAATTTGTGTCAGAAAATTATTGAAAATAAATTTAATTTACCTTTTTTAATATAATTTAAAATGTTTCATCTACTATTTGCTGTCAATATTTTAGTGATGACTTTATGCAGTTAAAGAGTGTACTCCAAGTTTGGTAATTTAATATTGAAATTACTTCGTTTGTTAATAATGTGTTTTTGCCCACTGTGCTCTTAGAATCGCCTTTAAAATTGGACAGGGCATATTCCTATAAAGTGATGTACGTCTTCGATAACTCGTACATTGCACATGGAATATTCTGCTTTCTCGCTCCGGTTGGTCATGTGTGGCCTATAGTTTAACTGCAAAAGCTCCCCTGTGGCCTTGAATATCATCGAGATTGTACTTGCGTTATTTTGGTGGTTAAAGTAATTTTTCTTTCTAGGTCGTATTGCAGCATACAATACGAGTATCGGGTTAGGCTTTGCCGGCAAGAGGTGTATAGATCAACCTTCGCCAACAGGTCCTGTAATGCTGGTTTCCACGCCGTTGCATTGTATTCTGCTAGTCGGATGTCATGCTCGCTGCATTATAATATAGACTTCGCACCGACACGTCGTAAGCCCAATTGATTGGTTAAAATTTCGCCAACGGATGCAATCGACAAGTTGGTCATATCTGCTAACTCCCTAATTGTCAATTCACGGTCAACAACTAGTAAACACTTGATTTCATCAACGTGTTCCTCAGTTGTTGGTATCGATGGTCGACCAGAAGGGCCGTTACCGTCGATGGCTTCAAGACTTCTTCACTTCGCACTTCTAAAGCGTGCATGCATCGTTAGCATCGTTTCTAAAACACTCTTTTAACATTTCCAATGTTTTTGTGCCGTTAATTTCATTTTTAATACAATGTTTTATTTTTGTATCAATTTCAAGAATCGGTGAGAAGAAAAAATCGATGTATTGTAAGTACAACGCTGTACCTTTCACAAATTTCATGCTATTACCCTAAATTTTGGTGAGTATGTCAAGGATAGCTTTACCAAAATAGTAAAAAAAAAAAAAAAAAAAAAAAAAACTAATTCAAAGCGGTCAAACAGAGCGCCACCCTTTGGCTATTCTGGAAACTTTTTAAACAGGGTGGTATTGCCTTACTTTATTTGATCAATGGCAACACTTTAACACACATCATCGAATAAATTTAAACAGAAAATACTGTCATTGACAAAAAAAAGCTCGCCCCTCCCGTATGGTTTCCCATAACCATCATGACCATGAGTCAAAAAGAAAAATTCGAAAAGCTTTCGCCCCTCTTTACCATTCACGCACATGGGTGGTACATTAAACCAAAAGGAACTTCCATTTCCTCACGCTCGCAATAATGTTCCTATTGTGGTGCTACTAATGGCTTCTGCTTCTCGTCAGCCCTAATGGATTTATTTGCAATAGCTAAGCTTTCTCCATTGTATGGTTACCAGGCTATACCAGCTGACTCATTTATTTCTGTTAATTAGGATTGAAACAAGAAAAAGGAAGCCCACGTAAACGTTAAAACAATTGGTTGGATTTCAATTGTTTTGACGGAGAATCAATTTGATGACTCATCCCATAAAGATGCCTCTGCGCTGGTGAGTGTAAGCGCCTTTGGCTCACTTTAAATCCAATTCATTAGAAATTTCCTCCTTATTTTAATCAAGAGTACTCAGTATCTGTGCCGACATACATACATATGTCTCAATATAGTGACTTCTCGTTAATCATGTGGCACTCCCCCCCTCCCCCCCCAGTCAGACTCTTAGATAAGTTTGCTCCTGATGTCATTGCCCTTAGTGGAATGGAGATGGAAATGGAAACCAGTCACAAAAGTTCGAGGCTTGATCCACCACCACAAACAGTTGAATAGTTTGCTAGGCTTGCCATTGTTTCCGTGGTTCCTTATTTTTGTTTTTGGAGCGAGTTAATTCTTTCTATTGGCTCCGCAAGCACATCTCAATGGTGCGAAAAGCTTCTCCTCGCCTTCTTTGGATAGATGGATGGTCGAGTACTCGCGTATTTGCTTCTACGAGTATCTTTGGTTATCCAAAAAAGTGGTCATGCTCAGTATCAAGGAAACAAAAAAAATCTTTTCGAATTCCATGAAAACGTAAACGAGGATACAAAGAGACAGAGATACGAGTACACATGTCCGTGTATAGTGTAGTGAGCTGATTACGTTTATTGATTTTTTTTAATATTTGTTTGGCGGTTACTCGTATATGGGCTTGACTGGCAGGAATAAACTCTAATGAGAGTTAGGGCCACTGGAGGCAATAGTATAACGCAGAAAAACCAAACAGAAGAATGGACGAATGTGACATGGAATAATTACCATAAAGGAATCAGTGGCACAGAAAGGTGGCCTTGTGTTGTTTTCTTTTCTGTTCCTTTTTTTTCATACAAAAGGGTAAATCCTGGGTGATTTGACTGATAGAGCCTTTAATTTGTAAATTTTGTAATGTGATGGAAAAGAAGCACGACAAAGAAGTGGGCTAGAAGGTCGTTAAAGAAATATTCTGTTAGTTGTCTGCCTTATATAATACATAATGATGGCAAGTGATAATTTAGCACTGCCAACTGATGGGCAGTTGGGCGTATTAAGGAGTGGAAGGACTGTTGGACTGAAGATGATTATAATCATAGTGACGATGTTGAATAAAGAAGCCTTAGATGTCTTCTTTGTAAACCTTGATGCAGATGCACAACGTTAAAATGACTTTATTTGTATGAATATCACTGGTCCAAAGAAAACTTGTTCAGAGTATGTATAAAGGCGGCGGCCAGAATCAGTTTACTTCATTGACTGATATGCAAAGGAGAGGATTCAGCAAATTAATTCCTTTCGATGTTTAGTTAGTTAATTCGTGTGACCTTTTATAGAGTAATGACCATCAACAATGTCTGCGCATTATCTCGGTCGAATTATTGAAATATAGATGTCTGTCCACTGCTGCAGCTTAGTTACCTCAGAAAATAATATTGACCCAACATTTGGGCGAAATACGAGTAGTATCAATTTGGTTTTCGTCCTTTGTTTGGAGCATACATTGGAAGAACTAAGAGTTTCACTTTTTGGTCACAACTGTCCACATTCATGTGATTGCCCCAGTTCGTCACCTGTGTGACGTTTGGTGTTGATCTATAACTGTCTTTGAGTTTCAGATAGGTACTATGTTCTTTTCAACATAATTTATTTGCCTTTTATCAAAATTGCTGTGCGAATAACATCATCTGTTTGTGATGCACAAAACTTATAATGTAAAGCAAAGACATAGAATCAGCTCATAACCCTATAATTATTTGCAAGGTGTCAATGGAATGAATGCGAGAAGATCGAGAAAGAAACCCTGTTGTTGTATCTGCATAAAATGTTTGAGGTTATCAGATTGACATTCTGCGGTAACTTGGTGGCTGTCCCCTCACTGCACTTACACATTTCCCATGCCTAGCTATAAAAAAGTTCAATAGCTTTGCCCAATTACTGGGCGTTCTATAGGGAGTTGAATTGTAATCACTTATAATCACCGTTGCCATCTCTGTGCGATTACTGCTTATGTATATAAAGAACCTCATGCCAGGCTAGGCCGGACACTCACAGAAGTTGAGTTCT
This sequence comes from Volucella bombylans, assembly GCA_949129095.1. Classification (NCBI taxonomy): domain Eukaryota; kingdom Metazoa; phylum Arthropoda; class Insecta; order Diptera; family Syrphidae; genus Volucella; species Volucella bombylans. Next base: position 147,212,421 of record OX422140.1, on the reverse strand, counting down.
GCGGTCTCGTCACCACTTACGCAGCAAGCATCGCGGGATGTTGTATCATTTACATATGTCCAGCACACTTAGTGCTTAGCAAAAGCGTAGTGCTCCGCCACGACCCCAGTAAGCAAACTACAGTCTTTCCTATTGAGAGAAGGCAGGAAAGTCGCTAAAGCATTTCTTCCGTCTGCCGGAAACCTGTAGAGTCATGCTATCTGCAGTTAGGCTCATATGAAACCTAGCAGACAATGGAAGCTCTTACCGAGGATGTAGATAGTACGAATGCAGTTTCGGGCCCTGCAAATTTTGTCATCTGAGCATTGCCTGTTAATTAAGGCAAAACCAAGTATATGCTGTCAACAAGAAGGGGCACATAACATCGACGAATTATACAGAAGGTCACAATCGACAACTATCATTTCGAGGTAGTAAAAGTCTGTTTACATTTTCTCTGCTCTAAATTCTGCCGACAATACCTCAGCAAAAATGAAACGACCAATCACTCATACCGATCGTTGTTTCTAAGGGGTTGTTTCTAAAAGACCTTGATCATCCCAGTCCTACTTTATGGCGCATCTGGCTGCGTCAACCTCCGTCTCTATGTGGGTCTCATATGTAGCCCTTACATTAACGTCGAGTTTGACAAACTTCTTTACTACCTTAAAGTTCTGTGGAAGTTGTAGTAGATTAATTTTGTCCTAAAGCACATATTTTATCTTACACTCGTTTATGTTAGAAGCTACTTCTACAACCAGCACTTCAATTTCACTATCCGCCAGCCTTAAATACACAGAATTGAGTAACAAACTCCAATCGCACGTCTCCAAAAGTTCTCTGTAAACACCCTTCAAACAACATGGATCTTTTACTCAAATGAGATGGTGTGTTCACATCTAGTCGAGAAGAAACTCGACAAAATCGCTTGAGATACGTTTGGAAGGTTCGACTCTAATTCAATATACACCAAATGTTAGTTCTAATTCTAGTATCAGTCATAAAGGCGCCAGAGCTAACAGTTTGATTGGAAAAATTCTCAGTCAAGACAAAGTTAAATGGGCCATAAACTCATTTCAATTTTCCAGTTTTCATTTAAAAAGGTCAGGTGTCCATCCTGCTGGATAAAAGTGTATGGCCGTGGCTCAAGTGGTGTGGTCTGTCTTCTAAATCGGAAGGTTTGATGTTAGAATCCCAGCCTGGCCCGAAAGACATATTAATTTTTTCAGTTAGCGAAAATCAAGTAAGATGAGTAGTTGACTAGTAATCAACAACAAGCCAATCTCCACTAAGAATTTAGTCCCTCCATTAAATGTTGGATGCCACCCATGGAGCGAAATAACCACTGAACCCAAACATCTTTCTTTCTCTCTCTGTCCCATTTTCCAAAAAAACTTAACACATGCTCAGGCATTATAAGTGTACCCACTTGAGTGTTAAGTTCTTTAAACAAAAAAAAAAAGTAAACCTCTGCACTCAAATCAATACGTCTACAGGAAAGAATCATCTACTGACGGCTCCCTTTGAAATCTAGTATGTATAAAAGATAAAAGACTCCTGCCGACGAAAAGAGATCGCATTACATAATTTCCTAGATATTGAAGGTGCTTTTGACAATATCCGGTATGATTTCATCTCAAAAGCCATTGAAATCATATGTATTATCACCCTAGCCGTAGATGGGTGAGGGCCAAGCTCGAAAGCCGTAGAATACGAGTAACCACTCTTTCCGGTGAGACATCGATTACTGTCTCAGCAACCAAAGGCTATCCATAAGGAGGTGTTCTCTCACCCCTTCTGTGGTCACTTATCATCGACGACTTCCTGGTCAAACTAGAAAACTTAGACTACAAAGCGATTAGCTATGCCAATGACTTGACCATTATCGTAAAGGTAAATGCCCAAAATTTGCAGCAGAATGCAAAATGTCATAAAAGTACTGGTAGTGTTTGAGAAGACCTCTCAATCAACCTTGGAAAAGCTGTACTAGTCCTCTTCAGTCCTAGAAAAAAGCTGAGCCTTGGCCAAATCTCTCTGAACTATTATAGAGTTCTCCAATTAAAACTAAATTGGAACTCACACATAAATATCAAAATACTAAAGCTGCCAAAGTCGTATGGACTAGTAGACGTACGTTTGGTAAAACCTCTGGGATTACGGTCAGGTTATTATAAACAGTAGTAAACTCACAGAACAATCTAACTTCACAAGCTTCAACTTAGAGATGGCTTAACTTTACCTGATCTGCGCGGTAAATGACCGCACACATATTGATCCCAAATCGATAAGCATATCACTTCCAAAATACAATAGCAAAGCTTACAGGTATCGATGGCCTAAATACAAACGTTACAAGTCCAATGGGAAAATGTTCCAGTGTCTTTTAAGCTGAACTTCATGTCATCCAAGAATATGTCAGTGCCATTCTTGGAACAGGAATGAAAGTCGCCTCCACCTGTATACTCAGGGATAGTCAAGCAGCACCGAAAGCGTTAAGCTCAAACAATCTTTGAATCCAAATCGGTGGTAAACTGCTTTAACACTCTTTAGGCCTTATCTAATAGAAACAAAGTCAAGCTTTGGTAGGTACTAGGGCACCAGAGGATTTAAGTCAGAGAAAAAGTTGATGAACTGACTAGAAAAGGTTAAGCTGACCCATTCAATGGCCTAGAGTCTTTCTGCGGTATTCCGTGTTCAGCAATAAATTCAGCGATCAAAAGGTGGGAAAATGTTGTCTGTCTATTCTATTGGGAAAATATAAAAGATCTTCAACAGGCTATAAAATCTATGAAACCCTTCCAAAACAAATCAATATTATCTCTTAACTTCGAAAGGTATAATAACAGAAGACCTTTTGATTCCGAACGGAAAGAGATTAAAAAACTTTTTTATAGGAGGAAGGTTTAACTTTCAGAGAGACGTGCGGTTACCTGTCGAAAGGGTAGTGACATAGGAAGTTTTTTTTTTTATTTGAAAGGGTGTGGTCTGGGAATCGAAACCCAGTAAACGGGTCACAGTAGTCGATGAACATAACCATTCCGCCATGTTACTACCCATTTGGTGCATGTACTTTGCAAAGCATCGCCAGTAGGTTCAAAAAACTACACCAGCAAGCACCAGTAACTGCGGCCTAGTTGTTTTTCAACCTTCTGAATCCATTGATAACATTAAGTGGATTTGCTGCTAGCTTGTGATCACAAATGGTTGAGTTTTATCGCCGGTAACAAAATATACATAGGTCAGTTGCTGGTTATCAATTGCAGTATCACTCCATTGAACAGTCGATCTCCGAATAATGTTGGAACCGAACAGTTATAAGAGTCAACGTTTGTTCGTCTTAATGTTCTCATATCCGGAAAGACTGACAAGGGTTTAGTGTCGATATACTCGCATTCAGCCGGCGATAGTCTTGTCACTGTATGTTGTGCAAACTTTTCCTGTTCAACTTTCAATCATTACAAGAAAGCTATTACCTATTGGCGAGGCGTTCTTTACTTTTCTACAAACTTTTCTCATCATGCTCCTGTACATGCTCCATTTTGTCATGTGCTTACATTTCGATTACTTTCGACCAACTCTGTCAAGTTACCGTCTACCATTATAGACATATCCCTGCCTTGTAATATGTGAGAATGTTGTCCTAAATTAAATATCCTACCCGTTACGTCCACACATAAGCGACAAGCTGCATATATTAGGCTGTAAATTAACTTGAGCTGGCCGACAAAGCCGTACGCAGCAACGTCAAATTACTTATTATGAAACTGAATTAAAAAAACTGAATTCAACAACTCAGCCCTAATTATGCCTTAATCCAGTATCCAGATTAGTAAAATTTAAGTTCCTGTTCCATATTATGATTCTCTGCTACATACGGCTATATACTCGTACCTTTGAGGCGGCTTTTTGTCTAAGATCAGACAAAACCGTTCACCTAATCTTTTAAACATTAGCTACACATGCACTCACAAGTGAGTAGTTAAACAATATGTTCATCACTCTACATTGTCCTTCACAAAAGCGGGACATGAATAAACTCAAATCCTAATGGAAGGCCACAATTCAACCTTCTAAAACCAAAATGCAAACGGCTTGCCTCGTAATCCTCTGCTACTTGGATATTTATTATTCTGACGCAAACAGAAAATGAAAATAAAAATAAAAATGAGAAAACGCTTGCAGTGAAATCCTATTGACAGAGATTTGTGTGTACGTAAAAAGGAATTGCTTGCTATTTATGCCGCCACCAGATTTGTAGGTCATTCGGTTTTGTCATGAAGTGATGCAGCAATCCCTGTAGAATTTTTGATTTGCAATCTCAAAAATATCGAGTATTTGGTTGAATGGCTACATAAGCCTTTGATAAAATGGTCTATTTCAGTGATTCGACTGCAATCAAGAGCTATCAATTTTAATTTCCAATTTTTTTTTTTCCACTTAAACACACTAAATACAATCCGTTTTTCTGTTTGTATTTTCCAGATTTTAGTTTCTCCAGTTTTAGCTGGTCTAGCTGTCGCTATTGGCGTTCCAATTCTTCTATTCTACGTTTACGGTGTAGTTCCAGTATCATTATGCCGTGCAGGTTGTGGCGTCTCAACACGTGATGGATTCAAATTCGATTTCGATGATGAAGAGGAGGAAAATCAAATGCGAAATCAAAGTGATGGCGCAAGCGTTGATGCTGTTTCACGAATAGGTGCTACAAGTATTGGTGAGGTCAGTCTTAGCGTAGCAAGTGGCAGCCATATTGGTGTACCAAGTCAAACAATCGCTTTCTGTGCATCACATAATTCAAATCGTGAATCGACTACAGCATTAGCTGGTAGTATAACTGGTCAAAGATTAGAGGTTCAAGCAGATGTTAGTTCATCAGAAACAGCATCAGCTGTTACATGTGTTAGTGAGAAATCAGGAAATACACTAAATGACACTGCCTCGACAAAGGCTTTAGCCGGTTCGATACTTAGTTATAAACAGGTTTGTTGAACAATTAATTTGAATACACTTAAAAATAATGGAATTAATAATTGTAATACTCTTCTAATTTTAGCAAATGGATTCATCTAATGTAAGTGAAGATGGAGCTTCGGAACGAGTCAGATTCGATACCGTTTGCTATGTTATTGATGGTAAACGTGATTGTTCAGATGTTTGGTTTACTGCGCCATTAGATCAGGTAAGACAAGGTTCTAAAATTTATGTTGCGAGTGTACGTAAGAATATGTCCATGAATGCTATTGTATAGCGAAATATGCATCATTATGAACAAACTCATTTCCCGAGTAATATTATCTTCTTCTTCGCTGTATATCTTATTATCCCTTGCAATATGTAATGCGTATAAGTATACATAATACTACATATTTCTACTCTATTTCGGACCATTTCGTTAGTAAGGCCAAGAGTTTGCTGTTGTTTTTGCGTTTGAGTGATCCAATTATTTTCGCCATTTGCGACATCGTCATTCCAATTTCCTTAGAAGTTAGCGACAGAACTTTAGTATTTAAATTTTCCTCACTTCGGCACGATGATGTCTGAATTGGGTTTGGTTTGCAGATTTGTAAAAACGGCAATGCAGGTATTCGGTTTAAGTACGACTGATTCATAACCAGTTATCTTCCAGCGCTTTTATCTAACTAGGAAGAGTTTGCTGAAGGGCTCTCATGCCGTTCTTTATAATAGCTCTTTAGTTTGCAAAAAGAAGAGAAATCGCCCTAGCCTCGTGCTACTTTAATGCTACTTTAATTAAAAATCTTGCAAAACATCAAAAAGCATTTAAGTATCCTTTATCATTTTATTAAACACAATCGCGAGCCATTTATGTCTAGGATTTCAGATTGTCGCCCATACCTCGGAGAGTTACATACTACATATCCTCCTTCTATCCCGTTAATAGTGGTGTTCCCCAAGGATCTATTCTCGGTCCACTACTCTTTTCCATATTTATTAATAACCTACATTTTGTGTTATCCGATTGTCGTTATCATATACACGCCAACGATCTCTACCTATACCTGAGTTTTCCCATTGGAATGGTCGAAGAATGGTCCAAAATTAACCAAGACATATCTTCATTAGTAAACTAGTCATCACGCAACAGTCTAAGCAATACCTATTGCTAAATATCCTCCACACCTTTCAAATCATGCCCCAATTCAAATAAACTCTTCTTAAGTTGAATATCTTCCCAAAGCAAAAAATCTCGGTATTACTTGTACTTTTAGCAGCAGATTAACCTGGAATAAACATATTGTAAAATGTTTGTGTGGGTACAAATAATAGAACTTATTCTTTTCAATACAAATCCCTTTATTCAGTACAGTTACAATTCACTATTTAATTCTTTCTCTCAGTACAATTCAATTTCTCAACCACTTATACTTTTCTTATCTTTTACTTAAACCACTTAATCACTTCAAATTACACTTTAGAACTAACTTGCATACCTTGGGGATGCTGGTATTTATACTCGAATGACATACTTCGAAAACAATCCTCGCCATCCAGCGTCCCATACAATTTCCAATTTGCTAGAAAATTCGATTCCACTCTCCAGTCGAGACTTTGTTATTCCAGTATCGAAATCTTCTGGGCTTCGACTATCGACATTTTCTGCTAGATGTCGCTGCTCACATTTAAGTGGTTATCACATTGCTCCCTCCCTACAGTTGTTCGTCCCGAACAACTTCGTCATTCAGCATCCCGTTGAAATGACACATTCTATCCAAATGGACCACTTTCAATTTTCCTCGACCCACGCTGGATCCGGTAGACAACGTCATTAATGCGGTTTATCACCTTGTATGGACCTTCCCAGTCCTGTTGCAATTTTGGTGATTTGCCTTTCTTACGCTGAGGATTATACAGCCAAACCAGATCTCCTTCGTTGAAACCGGAAGATTTCGCCTTGATATCGTACCTAGTTTTCATGCGGCTGCTTGCTAGCTTCATCTTTTCTCTGGTGTCTTCATGCAATTTACGAATCCTGCTGCGTAAGTCATTCACGTAGTCGTTCACCTCTTTGGGCTCTGTCGGTGGGGATCCGAATTTTGCTTCACTTGGCAACCGAATTGTTTGACCAAATAAGATCTCGGATGGTGTGTTCCCTGTTGAGCTATGGACCGCGTTTCGGTAGGCCATTAAGAAGAGGGGTATGTGTCGATCCCAATCCCGCTGGCAGTTGCTGACAACCTTAGATAGATGCTCATTCAAAGTCCGATTGAATCGCTCGACCATTCCATCAGATTGAGGGTGTAGTGGCGTTGTCCTTGTCTTTCTTATTCCCAAATATTGACATATTTCTTGGAAGACTTTTGATTCAAAGTTTCGCCCTTGATCAGAGTGCAGCTCCAAATCTGATCACCCAGTTGTTGACTATCTGTTCGGCTACGGTCTTAGCCTCTTGATTTGGGATGGCAAACACTTCCGGCCACTTACTGAAGTAATCCATGACTACGAGAGTATATCGGTTTCCATTAATGGTTTCGGGAAACGGCCCAGCGATGTCGATGGCAATTCGTTCGAAAGGTGCTCCGACATTGTATTGTTGCATATGTCCATGTGGCTTTACTTTTGGACCCTTGGTAGCCGCACATCTTATGCACTTTTTGCACCAATTCTCGACATCTTGTTTAGCGCTTAGCCAATAGAAACGTTCCCTTACCTTTTCCAACGTCTTATTTATTCCCAAATGGCCTCCTGAGATTCCGTCATGTATTTCATGGAGCACGTGGTTGACTCTGGACCGTGGCACAATTAGCTGCATACGAGATGTTGTCCCATCTGCACTTTCCCATTTTCTCTTCAGCAATCCATCTTGCACAAAAAGCGAGTCCCACTGTGCCCAGTATGCCTTCAGAGTTTGGCTCCGATCTGATATCTGCTGCCAGCTTGGTCTTTCCTCGTGTTCTTTCCAGGCCAATATTGGTTCGATGTCCTTGTCTGCCTGTTGGGAGGAACGGATTTCGTCTATACTCCAACCCTCTATTGGCTCAGTCCTGATCATTTGGATAGTTGCCTGTTCTTTTGCTTCTTTACGATTGCAGTGTTCGCATTTTACTCCGCACGGTCGACGAGAGAGAGCATCAGCATTTGAGTGGAGTGTTCCCTTGCGGTGTTGCACTTCAAAGTCGTAGCCCTGCAACTGCTCGATCCATCTTGCAACTTGGCCTTCAGGGTTCTTAAATTGGAGTAGCCATTTCAGAGCTGCGTGGTCTGTCCGGAGAATGAACTTTTGTCCGTAGAGGTACTTATGGAAATGCTTCGTAACCAGAATTAAAGCCAGAAGCTCGCGCCGGGTTACACAGTAGTTCCGTTCAGGTCTGGAGAGTACTTTGCTGTAATATGCGACCACTTTCTCTTGACCGTCATGAACTTGGGAGATCACAGCTCCGACCCCAACATTGCTAGCGTCTGCGTCCACGATGAACATTTTTCCGGGCGTGGGTAACCCAAGATGGGGGCATTGCACAGCTGTCGCTTCAGTTCTTGAAATGATTTTTCGCATTCTCCAGACCACCTGAACTGTCGGCCTTTTTCTGTAAGTTGATGCAGGCTCTTTGCAATGCCAGCAAAATCCTTTACAAACCTTCTGTAATACGTGGCGAGTCCCAAGAAGCTTCTCAGTTGGTGTTTATCTTTTGGAGAAGGCCAACTTTTCACGGCTTCGATTTTGTCAGGATCCGTTCTTACTCCTTCCGCTGATATAATGTGACCCAGATATTTTACTTCCGGACGAAACAAGGCACACTTTTCCGGGTTAAGCTTTAAATGAGCACTTCGTAGCCTCTCAAACACTTCTTTTAGATTTTCGCGGTGCTCCTCGTACGTCTTACCTATGACGATAACGTCGTCCAAATATACTAGGCAGGTTTTCCAGGTGAGTCCTTGCAATGTTCGTTCCATTAGTCGCTCGAAGGTGGCCGGAGCGTTGCACAGTCCAAACGGCATCACTGCAAACTGCCAAAGACCGCTTCCTGTAGTGAAGGCAGTTTTCTCACGGTCCGTACGATTTATCTCTACCTGCCAGTAACCGCTCTTCAAGTCAAGTGTTGAAAACCATTTCGCTCCAGAAAGCATATCCAAAGTGTCATCGATTCTCGGAAGTGGGTAGCTGTCCTTTTTAGTGACATCATTGAGACGTCGGTAGTCTACACAAAATCTCGTGCTCCCATCTTTCTTCTTCACCAGGACCACTGGAGATGCCCACGGACTTTGCGATTCTTCAATCACTCCCTCAGCTTTCATCTTCGACATCATTTCGGCAACTTCTGTTTGCTTTGCCAATGGAAGACGCCTTGCAGGTTGACGAATTGGTCGAGCGTCTCCGGTGTCAATGTGGTGTTGAACAATATGCGTACGTCCATATTCTCCGTCTTGTGTAGCAAATATATCAGCGTACTCACCGATTAGTTTTTCTGCCAGGATTCGCTGATCTTCGTCCAGATTACAGAGGCTGAGAATTTTGTTCTTGATTTTTATGCTCTGAACTGTTGTGACCGGTTTTGCACACTTTTTTTCCGTTGTGGTCGATATAGCCTCAACAGGTACGCATTTTCCCACTATCTCCCCCTTTTTCACCTTTACACTGAATGTCTTTGGGTTTAGAATTCTTACAGGGACCATGTTGTTCTTTGGCTCCACTAAGGTCTTTCCCACCATGAAGTCTCTTTTCTTTTCTGGCTCCATCAAATAGAATCGGTGGCTACCAGGACCACCTTCCACTTTTGCCCACAAAATTGCTTCTGACGAAGGCTCTAGACTCTGATTGCTGTAGATGACGACATTTGAGACTGTGGTATTGGCGTTTCCGTATATCATTGGTATCTCCATGTTTCCGTATTTCAGGGTTTGTGCCCCCAAGTCGACTACAAGTCCATGTTCTCTCATGAAGTCTGTACCAATGATGCACTCGTCACATATGTCAGCTACCAGAAACGCGTGAGTGAATGTTATTCCGGCCAGTTGGATTTTTATGCGGACTTCACCATATACCTTAATCGTTGCTCCTGTAGCTGTTCGCAAGCTGCAGCTGCTAGTGTTATGCAGCCAAGACTTCTGCACAAGATTACTCCTGATGATTGAGGCCGTGGCACCGGTGTCTATTGTTGCCATCCATTTTTCTTTTCCACTGACTACTTCTACTAGAAGGCTTTCGCTGCGTCGTTTTGCCAGCGAGACTTGGATGATGGTCCTGGGGCCGTCGACTCCTGCTACCAACTTCTGCCCCGCGAAGTTGGTGCTTAAGCATTTCCCGACTGATGGCTTCGGGAAGGTTGACCGGCTTCTTGATAGCTGTTTCTGCGGGTTTCTTCCTCTATTTGCTTGTCACCACAGTGAGGGCAGTCTTTTCGTCGCACCGGTTCTTTACACTGCCTTTGAAGGTGTCCTATTTTATTGCAATTCCAGCAGCGCATTATCCGTCTATCCCGTCGAGTATCTCGTTCCTCGGCACTAATTCTTGTGCAGGAGCATTCGATAGATGTTACTTCCCTGACGAAATGTGTTCCTCTGGAAGCCTGATTGGCTGCTTCCATCGCCAGAGCGAAGGCAAGTGCTTAAGCAGGGGTTCTTTTCCCGGCCATCCTTACTGCTGACTGTAGCTTCGAATCTGCAATTCCCCTGATAAATGCATCTTTTGCCATTTCGTCGATAATTTCCTGGCCTGCGGTGGGGTATGACAGATGTGCAAGTCTACTCACGTCTGCTTGGAGCTGCTGAAGAGTTCTCCTCTTTGCTGCGTTCGGCTTTGCAATTGGACTTTGTAGCCCTCCTGCATGTGGCTATCCCCAAACCGTTTCTCGATAGCCTGTACTAAAGTCACATAATCTTTATGCTTTTCGATGTCTACTGTTTGCAATAATTCTGCTGCAGGACCGTGCAAGGCCATTGTTAGGGCAAAGCACTTTTCCTCATTGTCCCAGTCGTTTGCACAGGCAGCCATTTCAAACTGCTTCTTATAAGTAGACCATGAGGTCTGGCCATCGAATGAGGGAGGCTTCAAATCTTTTCTCCTTGGACCGCTTAAAGAACATTCTCGCAGTTTCTGTTTTCGCACTGTGTCGAGCTCTTTTGTCAGTTGGTGAACTTTGCTGTCCATTTCTTCGAATTTTTCGCCAACATTCTTCTCTATTCTATCAAATTTGTCATCAACGTTCTTCTCTATTCTTTCAAATTTGTCATCGATTTCTTCGAATTTTTGCTGGAGAATGTTCTTTTGTTCTTCCAGATTTTTCTTTTGTTCATCCATTTTCTGTTGAAGACCGTGCAGATTGTTGGTTTGTTCGTTGAATTTTTGTTCAATGCTGCTCTTCTGCTCGTCTAGATTTTTCTTTTGTTCATCCAGCTTTTGTTCGAGACTATTCTTTTGTTCTTCCAGACTGCTCTTCTGTTCGTCCATTTTTTGTTCCAGACTGTTCTTCTGTTCGTCCATTTTTAACAAGAGGAGTTGCATCATCGTAGCCATGTCATTGCCGGTACTTGTCTGTTCATCCTCGTCAACATCAGAGGAATATGCATCAGGATCATGTCCCTCGTTGTTCAAAGCCTCCTGAAGACGGAGCACCAGGTCACTTTTTCCTCCACTGGCGCTGAGGCTTCTCTTGTTCAACTCGGATTTGAGTTGGACGAGGGTCAACTGCAATAGTTTTCGACCCATTCTAGCTTTTTCAAATAGTCAGAAAACACAGTTTTTTTTTTTTCTTTTACACACAATAAGTCCTATCCCACTTCTGACACCAATGTAAAATGTTTGTGTGGGTACAAATAATAGAACTTATTATTTTCAATACAAATCCCTTTATTCAGTACAGTTACAATTCACTATTTAATTCTTTTTCTCAGTACAATTCAATTTCTCAACCACTTATACTTTTCTTATCTTTTACTTAAACCACTTAATCACTTCTCCTAATTAACACTTCAAATTACACTTTAGAACTAACTTGCATACCTTGGGGATGCTGGTATTTATACTCGAATGACATACTTCGAGAACAATCCTTGCCATCCAGCGTCCCATACAATTTCCAATTTGCTAGAAAATTCGATTCTACTCTCCAGACGAGACTTTGTTATTCCAGTATCGAAATCTTCTGGGCTTCGACTATCGACATTTTCTGCTAGATGTCGCTGCTCACATTTAAGTGGTTATCACAATATAAACTGTATCATCTCTAAAGTCTATTCTTCGCTCCGAGGGCTGCCTGTTGCCAAAAAATATCTCCCGGTGGAAATCAAATGCCGGTTGTGACTCTTATTCGTTTCAAAGGCTTAAGGTTGCTTTCAATGCGATTACTAGGTTTGTCTTTAACTTTTGCAGATTCGATCATGTCCCAACGGAAACGCGCCGCCGTCTTGGGTCTAGCTTACACTTTTTTTTTAAATATCGCTGCTGCGTTCAACTATTTAAAATTATTCACTTAAAGCAACCTGAATCGGTACATCATTTCATGACCAATCAACCAATGCTGTTTGACAATCTGTGGAATAATCTGCGAAACCATGTAAAGTCTATAATTGAATTCCGAATGCCGCGAGCACTTCTCCAATCCTAACGGAACATGCTTCTTTTTTCTTTAATTTTCATTATATAATATTGTTTGTATGGCTTGTTGGGGCTCTCTTCAAACTGCTCTTTCTTCTTTTTAATTTTATCTGTTTAATTTTTTTATTAACTTATTATGTAATTTTTAAATTGAAATCCAATGAACAGTACAAACCTATAACGTAACCTTAATATGCAGCGATTGCATTCTTTCACCAAATAAATAAACATCGATCTAGATCTGAAATCTGTAATAGAAAAAAATGTATTCCAATATTTTGCATATGAATTAGTACAGACTCTGCACAGATTTATTACCTGATGCCGCCAATAGATTGTCAGCTTCAGCACCATTGTTGTTTTGTTGCTGTTTAGCTCTGTATTTTAGTGTGGCACCTAAATAAGTGCGTCTGCGTTGCGTTTCTGTCTAAATCGGCTTATGCCAATATTCTTTGTGCCTCTTCACATTGGCGTGGGCAGGAAGATTGTCCGAAAGAGAGGGAAAGCTTTTTATTTATCCTGTTGGTCGTCAATCACACAGAAGCTCTCATCCAGCTTCTACTTGCTGTTAACAGTATTTGTACATTGTTAGTCGTTCTGGCGTTCTTTACACGTGGGGTATTCTATATTCGAAGCTCTGTAAACTTTTTAATATATTGTAAAATGTTTGTGTGGGTACAAATGATAGAACTTATTCTTTTCAATACAAATCCCTTTATTCAGTACAGTTACAATTCACTATTTAATTGTTTCTCTCAATACAATCCAATTTCTCAACCGCTTATACTTTTCTTATCTTTTACTTAATCCACTTAATCACTTCTTCTAATTAACACTTCAAATTCAACTGATGAACTAACTTGCATACCTTGGGGATGCTGATATTTATACTCGAATGACATACTTCGAGAACAATCCTCGCCATCCAGCGTCCCATACAATTTCCAATTTGCTAGAAAATTCGATTCCACTCTCCAGTCATCAATGGTCGAGACTTTGTTATTCAAGTATCGAAATCTTGTGGTCTTCGAGTATCGACATCTTCTGCTCTGTAAATCTAGATGTCGCTGCTGACATTTAAGTGGTTATCACACTATATTTGGAGGCTTTTGTTCGATGACTATGTTCATGTCTTCCGATTTTTGTCTCTCATTAAATCGTATGTACAATGTTGTTAGGCTCGACAGCGATCTACTTTTGTGTTGCAGTGCATCAATAGTTACAATACGGAATGTGCCTTTGGCGTCAGTGTGTTAATAATGAGGTTTAAATACTTTGAGTTTAAGATACTTTCAATCTCCTCGCTTTACAGATTCAGAGGAGAATGCTCTTGTTAATGTTTTGGAAGAGCGTGTGTAGCAATACCTTTGAAAAAATTTATTCAGTTCTGCAATTTCATTGGGAGCGTTGTCTCTGTAAAAACACAAGAGTCATTACAATACACGAACGTGCGCATAAAGCTTATAGTTAATGGTTCGTGTCTGTTAATTGTATCCGCATGTCGAACAAGAGAAGACCCAAATAGAAGCGGTGTCTGGGAAACGACAGACTATCTGCTGTACTGACCACACAAATTGAGTAGGAGGTTCCCTCAATTTGGTTAACCTTTTAATACAGGCCAAGTGCTCAAACTTGGTCTTTTCTAACATTAAAGCTCAGAAGTAAAAAAATCGTATCACACTATTATTTTGAATGCCTACGCCGTGTTCTTTACGTTGAACATGTATTTTCTATCAGCATTGCTTGCATTGATAGTGTTTAGCATATTAAAGGAATCGTGTTTTTCATAAATTTGACCGGTGTACAACGAACTTATTTTAGGTTTGATCGAATGTAATGCAAATTTGCGACTGCCCCATATTGAACTAAACCTTAAATTGTACCTGCTGCTCATTCGTTCACAAACCTCATATACTCTATCGTTCTTAATTAATCGAGAAATTTCCGACGAAGCTCATAATAATAGAGTTGCAATGTTTTCTGTTTTCGTATGTCGTAAAACTTCACTTAATTTTTTCGTTCAAAAACAACATTTCAACTGTCACAAATTTTATCATTAAAATTACTTACTAAGACTTTTGTTTTTCTTTTTTTCTGTAGGATCCTGGAGCCGATAAAGCTAGCGTCGGCAGCAGTCGTTCATTTCGTAGCTCCGAACGTTCATACCGCGAAGATGTAGATCCAAATAATTCATCAATAACCGGGAAACGTCTTGCATTTAGTTCACGACACAACAAACTAAACACAGCAACACATCGAACTCTATCACTTGATTCAAATACCGGATCAAATAATATCCCCGAAAATGTTAGCTTAGAACAGCAAGCCGAAGAAGAGGATAAAGCCGCTTCATCAGTACCAAACAATGATGAAACTATTTCAACAACTAGTTCTTCTCCCAAATCACCAACAAAAAATCCTACACGTACATCGATCCTTAGGAACTTGTTCTTTGCTCAAAAAGATAATCAGAACAATAACAACAATACTAACATCAACAAATCCAACAAGGATAAATTGGATAGCGAAAGTAGTGCATAAAAACTGTCGTCAAATGGATATGGAGAAAGTTTATAAAAAAAAAAAGAAAAAAAAAACACAAAAACCCACAGAAAGGAACATGCTTAAGAAAAAAAATAGTCGTTGTCTAGATAGATCAGAAATTAAAAATAAAAAAATCCCATTGATATTGTGTCTAATCATTCAGAATTATATTTACTCAAACTAAATTCACACACACACATAAATTTAAATACTTACATAGAATTATAAAAAAAAACCAAATCCAACCCTGTTGAGCATTTTCTTCTAAATTCTACTATCCTTTCACTGTTTCTTATATTCCTTGTCTGAATTTGTTTCCTAATCAAATTCTTTGTGCCAAACTTTTGAAGTAACTGAAATTATTTTCTTTTGAAATACTCAGCTAAATTCGCCGCTGCACCTAGCAGAATTAAAAAAAAATAAACAAACAAACATTGTTTTGCTTTTATTTGCTGATCTTAAGACTGAATCACTAAATAAAGAAAAATTAACAAGTCGATTAGGGATTGATAGAGAAATAAAACTCCATAAAGCGTTTATTGCTCAGAATGACTTTTTTTTCTAAACAAAGTAAAAATATACAATTTGTATCCCTTCAATGTGTAAACTATTACTCGTAATTATATTATTGTTTTATTTTTTTTAAGTGCTCATTAGCACAACTGTCTCTACTTCAAAAGAGAAAAACAAAAAAATTTCTTTAAGAGAAAATAATGATTATTATATATTATTGCTGTATATGTATCTATTGCATAAAACTTAAGTAAAATATTATAAAATAAAAACAAAATGAAGTCTCTTTATAAATATATATACATATTCTTTAATGAAAAAAACCTGAATTTCAAATGTGATTTTAGTTGGAATCGAATTACAAATGTAAGAGATATGCATTGTAAAAAAAAGAGCGTTGCTTAGTTAGCTTTTAGTAATGTTTATGTAAAAAGAAAAACAAAAAGGACTTATTAAATCGATATACATAATTATTATACGTATGTATATACAAATATATATATAAATTTATTTTGAAGAGGATTATTGAAAATTTTTGAAGTGAATAGTAAATTTGTAACACCCATTAAATAATTGATTATTAAACAGTTTTGATCTCTTTAAATAACCCCAAACAGAACTATGTCATCCATAGCGCACAATTAAGACAACAACCTCTTATGGATTAACCTTCTCCTTCGATTTAGATCTTCGGATCTTAGCTTCTTCAAAAAAAAAAAACGGCTCTTTCTATTGAGTTTCAGCGATCTTCTACTTGAAAGTTCCTAGTTCTTAATCTTACATAGCTGTCGATCCCAGGCCGATTTGCATGATTTCCTACTTTTCGAATGTTCACCCCTAAATAATCCAACAGCCACTACCGAATAGTTGGTCTTGTATTGTAGATTTTCTTTTTTTTCCTTTGCTGGCGCTCCAGTTTACTTTGTGTTTGTGGAAGAAAAGTGCAAGTGCTTAATACGAGGGTGGATAAATAAATCCGCAACTATAATACTTGAATGAAAGATAGTCGTTTCAGTAAAAAAAAAAACCTTATATTTCTTAAAATAGTCTCCATTGAGTACAATACACTTCGTCCAATGCTTCCAAGTAATTCGATTTGTCGAGGTCCTCAAAATGAGCGTTTGTTTGAAGGACGATTTCATCATTGGAGGCAAATCTCTTTCTTTCCCTCTGGATGAAGGAGCAATATAATACGTAGCCTAATGTTATCAAATGTTATCAAACATGTGCAATGGTGCATTGTAAGGGGTTATTCATGAGACGTGAGTTAGACGATGCTACTATTCGGGGTTGACCAGATCCTTAGCTAACATTCACATTCCTCTCCAACTAGCGGGGAGCGATGCCAGATGCCCCAAGGTGCGCACATAAAGTTGGCTCCGGTCCCCTTCCAATTTTGGGAGCCACCTAAGATGAGGTCGTCCTCTACTGCGTTGTCTCTCCGGGTTGCAGTCATCTAAGCCGGTTTATCCAAACTTTTCTAACGAAGTCGGCGTCGCTGTAATGTCATAGGGTTCGCTGTTAAAACGTCTCCCCCATTCTCCATTGATGCAAATGGGACGGAAAATTAGCAGAAGAAGTTTTCTATTTATTTTCATCTATTTCTATTTCATCAGTGTCTAAACTTCTGCGCCGTAAAGCAGAACTTGATGATCAGTGTCTTATTGGTTGCTCGGGAGAGGGCTTAACCAAGAGTGATTCTTTGCATGATTTCCGCGCTGGTGTCGTAGTCCCTTACTACCTCAAAATTGTAGCTGCTTATCGTGACGTTTTGTCTTAGGCGTCCAAGTTGTGTGTCCCTCTTTGTTACCAGCTTTTGCTTTATTTTTCCTTCGTTGACCGATTAACCCATCTTTGCCGCTTCTGCTTCAGCAGTCGCAAACGCTCCATTGACAGCGCTCTGTGTTCTTCTGATTCTGCCAATGTCGTTTATACATATTTCGTGTGAAGTAACACATTTATTTTTATGGTATGTACGCATGCCTGCTTTACAGACAATCAAACGATGATTGAAATTTCTTATTACATTTTGACACATTTCTTGTGTTTTTAGTATTGGATATACTCGATCCTTCAAAAAAAAATCCCCAAGAAAGAAGTAATAAGGCTTTAGATCAAACGATCTCGCAACTCACAGATCCATTTCGCACAATCATCCCATTAATGGTTTGCTGCGGTGTATGTCTTCTTGTGGAGCTAGACTGAGGTTTGTCAAAGAATGATGTAAGGGCTCATTCGATGTGGATTATAGTGCGTGCATCCTGAAGCCCACTGTTTTAACTACCGCTTGGTATCCCGTGTGGTGGATCCATGTTTTATTCACTGTTATGAATCCGCACAAAAACTAACTCGAAGTTGTTACGATTGTGTTTGTGGTAAATTTTCAGTTGGTCAGTTTTCAATGCCTGTGGCACACAGATTGTTCAAAATTGAACAGTACTCAAAACGTGCATCTACTACTGCTGTGAACTGTCAAGTTGTTCACTTATATGTGAACTCATAAAGACCATAGAATCCGTCGATCCGTTGCTCCGGATCACGCATTTTTATGAAAGGTGGCCTACAACTAACGAATGTATGAACTTCGACGGAAAAAGGGGGATCACTTTCTACTTTTCCAATTCGTTGATCCATGGCAGTTCACACATTATCGCATTCGAGTTCACATATATTGAAATTCACAAATTGAAAGTAAGCCCATTCATTGAGAGAATGTCGTCTTCCACGGTCAGATGTTACATTGATAACTAACAAGCTAATTTTGAGAAAAAAAAAAAAAATGCATAAGCAAACAGTTCCATGTTGTATGGTTATGAAGTAAACTTGCTAATTTATTCCCCAGTTGACGTTTGACAATCAATCGTCTTGTATTTCTTAGAGGAGCATGCAGCGTTCAACAATGATTTGACAGTTCTTAGCAGTAGCAGCAGCAGTAGATGCACTTTGTGTTTCTCGCTTAATGGAGCAGTGTTGCTTTTCGAATTATGACGCGGAAAATTCAAAAAGTCGCAAATTTCTTTTTAAAAGACTGGCACCTGGAAACTAACATGGTGTTTATTTTCCTCGTATAGGAATCAATATTGATTTCAACATCCGAACAGCATTTAAGCGGATGCCAACAATCCTCTTTTGTTCTCACGCAAATCTTTTCTTTGAAACATTTTAAGCGTTTTGTTTTCCACGACTTTTAAAATGGTATTTGTTTTTCCTCGTTTAGGCAAAAAGTCAATGTTCCACTTGCGTGCGCCAACTGGCTTGCGGTCTTCCTCTATTGCGCTGTCCCTTGGGGCGGATTCGAAGATTCTTCGGACCAGAGCATTACATAACCCAGCCACATCAGTCATTAGACCTTTACTCTTCTGGCTAAGTCAATGTCGCTGAACAGCCCGTACAGTTTATCATTGCAGTTCTCCTCCACTCACCGTTTATGCACACAGGACCGATAATCACCCGAAGAATTTTCCTCTCAAAGCAGCCAAGAACACTCTCATCTATTTTTGATAAAGATAATTACATATAAAATGTCACTTTTGTTGTGCGAGAGAGGACTGTGCTAGTCAATTGCTTTTTCTTTGTCGTTGTTTTTCTCTTTCTTAAGGATCTTTCAAAAGTCAAGTCCATATGTTTTTTTTTTTTTAACATGTATATAATTAGCTTTTTTCTGATGTTTTTATTTTTAAGAAAATATGGATCTTTACAATTATGTAAAATAAAATAACATCATTTAAATGTCCACCACGAGGACGTCTAGAGGCTTTCATACGAACATTAAAATCTCACATATTACCGCATTGCGTTCATCAATTTCGGTCTGAATGTTATTTTTCAGCTCTGCAATTGTTGTTGGCTCAACCACATAGATTTTGTGTTTAAAAAAAACTCCAAAGAAAGTAATCTAATGGTGTGATCTAGGTGGCCAGTTTATGTCACCATTACGTGACCTGGAAACTTAGACGGCAATAGCTCTATGTTTGCATATGTTATGTGACTCGTAGCTCCATCCTGTTTATCGTCTGTCTCTTCAATCATTTGTCTATAGTGCTCTCTATTGACAGTAACAGCTTTTTCATTTGCATTTTCGAAGAAAAATGAACCAATTATTCCAGCAGCCCAAAAATCACACCAAACAATACATTTTTGTGGATGTTATGATTTTTCTGAAATTATTCGAGGATTTTGTTCTCCCCAGATGCGATAATTTTGTTTGTTAACCAATCCATCCAATGTGAAATGAGCTTCATTACTAAAGATAATTTTGCGTGAAAAACAGCATCATGTTCTGACAACTATTTGGCGAAAGTTTTGCGTTGATTATGGTCTGTTGGCTTCAATTATTGTGTTAATCGGATTTTTAAGGATTTAAATGCAAATCCTTATTTAAAATACCACAAACAGTCGATCGATGAATGCCTAATGTTGAGAACGTCGTGATATCGATGTTGAAGATTCTTCAGCGACTCTTTGTATTGTACTACAGCAGCAATGTAGAGTAGAGCGTAGACTTTTGGTTTACCAGGCCGTTTCGATCGTTGACAGAACCAGTTTCATCAAATTATTTCACAAACCTTTGAATTGTTCACTCATTTGGACTATTATTTACAACAAAAAAATCACGAATTTTACGATATGTATTTTTTATGGATCAACCATTCAAGTTTGAATAATTTTAATGCATTATTCTAGCATTTTAAATGGTTAAAATTGTACATATGTCTACTTCAAAAATGTCAAAGATGGCATAAAAAAAACCTAGCGTTCAGAAATTATTCACTAGTGACATCTAGGCGCGACTTTTGAAAGGTCCTTTACTTTTCGTATATTTCTAACACTGCGATGCCTGATAAAACAGCACTACTAATCTTTACATTTGAGTGGCAGTTTTCTGCGGAGTTTTGCCCCTAAAACCAATCTTTATGTATCATTACATTACCTTGGTTGTGAACGGATAAATCCAAGTATTTATTGTACATTTGTCCACACTTCGGCAACTTGTTCTTAGTAGATATCCGGAGTTGGGTTTACGATTCGAAAACATTGCATTTAACAGCTTTATCTCAGAAAAAAATCTCGTCGTTCTATTGACAGCGAAAAGAAAGCAATCGTGCAATGTGCTGCTCCAGTAGAATATCGTCAATAATTCTTTTTTAACCAGCGAACCACTCTGGATAATAAATTGTAGGATATTAGTCGTACAGGCGTTGCTAAATACGTTTAGATCATACAAAAAAAATAGTTTTCCAAATATTCGTCGCTAATGTTGTCGAGAGCATGGCAAGTGCAGAGGAGGTGGCCTATAGTCTCCTCTTCCATCTCATTTCGACCGCACAATTTACAAGCAGTGTAAATAAATAGCAGTGTCTTAAGGCTCCGGCCCATAGAATCCGTTGCGTCCGTTACGATGCCGGACAGGTTGACGTTAATGTATTTGAAGGAAATGAGAGTCCCATAGAATCCGTGGCATACGTTGGCAGAATAACGAACGAAACGAAACAAAAAAAATTAAATGTCATTTAATCTCAATATTTTCTTTCAAGCTATGACAATTTCTCTTCATTCTCTCAATGTCTCCACCAATGAAAGTGCTTACTCTCAATTTGTGAATGCGTGAACCTCAATGTGTGAAAGTATGGTCCTCAATGTGTGAATGTGTGAACTGCCAACGGATTGAAAAGTAGAAATTAAATCTACTTTATCCGTCCGTTCCGTCATAGCCTTTATTTATGGGCCTGCTTCCATAACAACGTGTATATTCTATCGAGCTCTCAGTCGACGCAATTCACGCAACGGATTCTATGGGCCTTAGCCTTTAGGCAGTGTTTGCCGTTTTGCAAATCCTGTTAAAGGTGGCACTTTAGAGATATAGTCCCTCTCCAGTTTGGCGAAATCTTTTGATTCTTTCTATTCAAGGATCGGTACCAAATCTCAGTGGTAAGCAGTGTTGCAGCAGCCAAAATTGAACTACCTGACATTGGCTTTGATTCCTGTCTGGCCTGGAGTAAGTTATTGAAGAAGAAACATCGAAGACAGACCGAGTTATCAGGTTAGTGCTGTTTTCTCTAGCAAAGCCGTCAAGGGTAGTACAATCGAGATTAGGAAACCAGCAGAGTATCAGGATATATTTTCGAGTTATGTCATTTATTTATATTCAGCAGTCTGTTACTACCTTAAATCTTAAAGTGCTAAATACTAAGTGTATTTCGATGTAAATGACAATATCGGTTTGCTGAAAGGCACTGCAAAAAGCCGAATGCTTAGGTCTTTGAAAAAAAATTCGGCATCTACGCCTTCACAGGTTTTTAAGCCTTAATTGAAAATGAATATGATTTAATGTTAAATGTTAAAGCTGATACTAAATGACATTTCTGGGGAAAGAGGACTATTTACCTACAGAGATGATGTTGTTGGTTGGTTTGAGCCGCGTCTCGATACTTCCATTGATGGAAGCTGACTTAACCTTTTTGGCGACAATATCTCATGAGGAAAGCTTTTGAAGGGCTTTTCTTCTCGAGTCTGAGTACGAGATTTCTAGTCCTGCTGGTAGGATTCAACTTAGCTGGACCTTCATCCAGGTATGCTCTCTGGTAAAAAGAACCAGTTAAGTTTTGAATGGATAAACATTGGCATCACAACCGGGAATCCAGGCAGGCCGTAAGATTAGGTAGACAAAATTTAAGTATATAAGAAACTATCTGCAAATATTTTCCCAGGCGTAAACCAGAATTCTCTATTTCCAATGTGGGCTGGTTTTCATAGTATTGAAGATAGCACTCCACAGTCACAGTGAGGCGTAGCTTAATTTGTCAATCGTTTGACAGAAATTTATGGAGCCTTGACTACGCTGTCCCCCAGTGAAGCTTTCAAAATGCTAACTGATTTAACGGTATTATTGTTAGCAATAATACAAATTAAATTAATATTTACTTCTCGTGTGGTAGAACCAAAGAACCTCCGATTATGGTTCTATGTCAGTGCCTGGATTAGGGAGGCATATAGTCCATGTTCAATCAGGGAAACCAAGGAATTAGCGGAGCTAAATTGGAGTGGTGTAAATTATTCTGTTTCAATTTTAGTGACGTCGCTAATTTTACACAAATGTAGATTCGGGATCCTCATTAAAATGTGGATGATGTATGGGAAGTTATTGATCTGGTCGATGGACAGAATCCAGCGGATGGCATATTTCCTGAACAAATTCATTACTATCCTTTTGGGGCCGTTTGCTCTTAGTATTGTCGTGAATCTTATAATATTTCAATATAGAGGCCGCTTCCGTTTCCACATTCATTTACTAGCAACACAATCCATGTCGGGTTTATTTTTATTTTTTTTTTTAATGGGGTTACTTGTAGCTACAGAAAGAAAGGTCCTTTCCACAGAGCCCAGCGCTATACAGACAAAAAAAAATAATCCAAAAGCGAAACTAAATACATTATTAGTGACTGAGTAATTTTTAAGATTCGACCCTTTGTCTATTAGACTCTCTTCACGTTGCGATTGACACCATTCATCCAGTCCAGAAGAAAATGAGTAAAGAGGAAAAATTTAAAGGTTATTCCAAAACAGACTTCTTTCCTCAACAAGAAAACCTTTACCGAGGACCAAAACTATCTAATAGTTGCAACTCACGCGACCCGATGTCGATTTATTTCGTTCCAATTTTTTTCACTGTTACTGAATAATTTCAACCTTAGTTGTGCCCTTTTGACTGTGCAATATTTAATGTTCTCAGATGGTTATCATTACCTTCACAAAGTATATTTGGATTTATATATTGTATAAATATAGAAAAAGAAAATAAGTTAACATATTGTAGATTCATCGATCATCTTTATCATTCTAGATCATGCCATGGCACTTTGTTACAATTGGATTAGTTACTAAAACCTTTTAAGATAAATCTCTTTCATTTATTTAATTCTCAATATTTCTCTCAACTTCAATTATTATTTGCTTATCCCTTTAAAATTAAAATATAAAGAAAATTCAAACCGACAACAGTGTTTAAGACGTTAATAAATAACAATAAAAACAAAAAACAAACTAATACTATTTATGTAACAAACTATTTAAATTGTTTTTTTTTTTTTTTTTTTTTAATATATTTGATGCGTTCGTTGCTAAATATTTTTTTTTCTAACGTTAATCTTGCAGGTTTTCAAACAAATCTGATCATATAAAAATGAGAAGAAAAAACAAATAAAATAAATAAATCAATTAATTAATTATTATTGTTAACTAAACTACTATGTCTATATAATTATGTGAAGAATAAAAATTGATAAAAACAAAATAAATAAATAAAAGTTGATTAGTATAATGTAATAAGAAGAAAGAAACAAGAAAGAAGAAAAAAACAAAATTATATTAAAAAACAAATTGTTAGTATTAATATTCTACAATTATATTATTGTCTCTATAAGTTTCTCTTCCTTTTTTGTATAAAATAAAAATCGACTGTAATAATGTTTACAAGAGATATTTTGTTTTTCTCAGACAAAGAACTATTCCATTACACTCCTATGTACTATACATATGTAACTTTTATTGAAATTTCTGTCCACCACTTAATATCGAGTACCTGCAGCCTGTTGCGCGCGTAGGCTGGACACTCACAGAGTTATTGCTCGGCGGTGTAGTTATTAAGGAGCAGGAAGGCTTTAAGAGGGTTCTCCCGTGTGACGGCATGTTTTTTTAAGCATTTTTTGGGAATTTGGGAATGAAAAGATAGAACTTTGAGTTTTCTATCATTTATTTACTACTATTTAAAGAGTATGTAAAAGAAATTTGAAGTAAAAATCTTCATTAGAACGTAAGTTATACCACTCCGAAGACGCCCCCCTTGAAAAAAAAGGACATTCACTTCCTCCACGATTTCGGCTGATTGGCTTATTAGAAAGAAAAAAAAACAGCGTTTTAATCTGTAAGTCTAAATGCATCGAGTGACGAGAATCATTTGCAAATATTGAAAATTGTGTTTTTGGCAGACTTTTGAAAAAAAAGTTTCAAATTTCATAATTTTGTTTTATGTTTTTGTTACGAAAAAAATAGAAATACTCAGAATTTTAGGATGATTGTAGGTCGCTTACTGTGCGTCTACATGTGCTGAGTCTCGAGATATGATGGAGGAAATTTCAAAAACACAATTTTGAGAGAAACGCGTTTAAAGTTGAAGTACGGATAAAACTATGAAAATCTAAACTTACCATCAATCTGCGATGCGAAGATTGACAAAACAAGTGACTATAAAAATTTCCTTCTATACTTCTATAAGTGCACATTTATATAGAAGGGTCTAAGGTATCAAGCCGACACGTCACAATAGGCCCGGCCTCCTACTACTCAATTCAGAGCTCTGAACATCTGCTTCTTCTAACTGCTGTATCTTAATAACGATTTCAAATTTAAAAAAATCACTTTACCATCATATTCTACACATGTTAAGAAATAAATTTATATTATCAAAAAATCGATTTTTTCAGCACATCGCACGGGGGAAAACCCTTAAACGCAGCTTCGCTGTCACTACACATGCAAATGCTTTGCCTCCTCACACGTTTTTTTCACAAAAAGTGTTCGTTGTCATCAGTATTGCGTGTATCTCCGCTTGGAAGATAGACGCAAGTTTTCCTCACGCATCCTAAATCGGTTTTAGAGCCATGCGTGAGGAGGCGACTACATTCCTTTTCCGGCTCAGATTATAGCCGAAACCATTCCTGGGATTGAAACACAGGGATTGAAAAATCTCTCAGAGATAAAGAAGCAGTAGTCAGTTGTTTCCTCGATATAGAAGGAGCATTTGACAAAGCAAAATTCTCCCAGATATATCAAGGCACTCAAAACATGGGAGTTGACGACACCATATGTAAATGGATAAAAAGTATGCTAGAGGATAAAACAATAAAAACCTAATCAGAGGTAAATTCGAGGACACAATCTCGGATCGCCTCCAGAAGGCTCTGAACCTAGTTGCTGAATGGTGCGCCAAAGTTGGCCTCAAAATCAATCCCAAGATAAGCACCATTGTTAGATTCACTAAGAGAAGAAGGCGAAGAAGACTCACGAATGTCACTCTCTTCGGTGAAACTGTAGATTTCTCAACAGGAGTCAAATATTTAGGAATCACAAAACTATTTACAAGGCCAGGACCTTACTATGGACCAGAAAAAGTCTAGCTGTAAAAAATTGGGGACTTAATCCCACTGTACATCCACAGTGTGGATTAAGTCCACTGCAATAACGAGACCTATCATCACGTACGCAGCCACCGTTTGGTGGCATAAAGCAACGCAGAGGTCTCGGGTTAAACGCAACAAAATAAAGAGACTCCATATTTCAGGCTGAAATCCATGCAATAGAGCTTTACGTTCGATAATCTAAGCAGACATATAACAAACAAAAACACTTATATTCTCTCCGACAGCAGAGCAGCTCTACTTGCAATTAACGCCTTTGAAATAAGTTCAAAACTGGTCTGAGATTGCCTTCAACTCCTACAACTACTAGCCACCACAAATAAAGTCCGTATGATTTTGGTGCAAGAACATAGCGTACATGAAAGCAATGAAAAAGCATTTAGGATTGCAATCATTGACTTCATATAAGACTTAAAATAAGAAGAATGCAATCACCATTTATTTAGCATCGAAAGATTGCATTCTTTTTTTACCATTCAATTATGAATTCATTTGTATTTATTTGCATTGAGGTGAGAAGTGAAGTCTCTTAACGTGAAGTAAAGGGCAAAAAAAGTGGATACATACAAGTAACTATCAACTCAGCGTGGCTTATTATTTGGTAATAAATGTACAGTATTTGTAAGACAATCAGTACTATATTCGTACATAATATTTAATCTGTAATAAGTTCAGCATCGTCAGACGAACTGGTTTGGTTTCAGATTTGTTTAAGCGTATTTTATCAGAAAAATGAGGTTTATAAATTATTATTGTGTAGCGTATGATTAAATGATTAAATACATATGTATGTATACATTATTTACTTTTCTTCCGACGATTATGAAAGTGATTCGACTTATTCAATTGAATCAAAGAAGCGACGATTTCAACACCTTGGCGATGGCGAAAGACAAAATAAAAGGCAAAGACTTGTTTTTTTTAAGAAAATCACAGTGAAGATTCGAGTTTCCCATCTTTACCAACAATCATGTACTTATCGACTTCATCATTGGAAAGTTATTCAACATCTAACAACAGCTTTATTTTTTATGGAGGATTTTTTAAAATTATTAAGCAGGTCAGTTCTTATAAATTATTTTCTGTGTTATGTGGCTTAGTGGTTGTTTAAAATAATCGAAGAGCAACTGTTAAAAGCAATATCTTGTCAATGGTTTATTGCAAAATGATGCGAACGATTTTGCTGAATTTGTAATAACATAGCCAAGAAGAACACCTTCCTCATCATTCTGCTCTAGCCATTAAAAAAATCCTTTTTCTATTAAGCTTAACGAAAGGGAATTTAAAAAAAAGGAATATTAGTTGCATGCTGTACCTGCAAGCCAAATTGCAGTGATAGCTACAAATAACTTCGAACTTTATAAGACATCTACGCATCAAACATGCCGATTTATTTCATGTGTACAAAATCGCAAAATCTAATGCGTGCAAAAATAAAGACACTGTACAGGACCAATTTAATGTTCTTTTTGTAAAATTTCTGGCAAACAATATACTGCCTGTTATAGAGAGAAGTCAAAGTAGTATTCATTCCCAAAGCCGGAAAATGTTCTCATGTTGTTCCAAAGGACCTCAGACCTATAAATCTACAATCTTTCCTTCTGAAAACTCTAGAACGACTGATTGATATCCATATTCGAGCTAAAGTTGATCCAAGACTTCTGTCAACGGCTCAACATGCCTACTGTAAAGGAAAGTCGGTGGAAACGGCTTTGCACTCTCTGACTAGCGACATCGAACGATCCCTACAATATAAGGAGTACACAATGGTTGTTTTGCTAGATATAGAGGGCGCCTTTAACAACGTCAACACATCCGCAATCACGACTGCGCTGTCAACTCTGCAGGTAGACGACTCACTTGATCGGTCTAATGCTAAAAAGCAGGATAATCAACTCCAAGCTGAGTGAGACTTCTGCTAAAAGATGTGTCAGCAGAGGTACCCCGCAAGGCGGTGTCCTCTCTCCCCTTCTGAGGAACTTAGTAGTTAACGAACTACTGATATACCTGGAAGTGGCTGGCAGCATAGTGATTGCATATGCGGATGACTTTGCCATAGCCGTCTCAGGACAGCATCTCAATACCATTAAAGACCTCCTTCAAGTAAATCTTAATAGATTAACCCGCTGGGCAGATAGCTGTGGATTGGGAATAAACCCCCATAAAACTGATCTTGTCCTCTTTTTCAGGAAATATAAAATTCCAATCATAGACCCTCCTTCAATAAATGGTACCAGTTTAATTTTTTCCGATACAACAAAATATCTGGGTCTCATTTTTGACAACAAACTAAACTGGAAACCTAACATTCAAGAAAGAGTCAATAAAGCTACAATAGTTTTATTCTCTTGCAAAAAAGCCATTGAGAACAAATGGGGCCTTCAACCTCGCATAACCCACTGGCTATACATCTCCGTCATAAGACCGATACTTACTTACGGGGTGGTTGTCTGGTGGACGGCCTTGGAAAATGCAGTCAACTGCATTAAACTAAGCAGAGTCCAAAGAACAGCATGTCTATGCACAAGCGGAACCTTGCGATCTACTCCCTCTGCGGCATTAGATATTCTGTTTCACTTGACACCCCTCGATATTTTTAGCAGGCAAGTAGCTGCGACTCTTTCCGTCTTCCAAATCACTGTAGCGTGTTCCAGGCGGAAATTTTGGCGATTAGAGAAGCTCTGTCCTGGCTGAAGAAAAACGTGATATCTGTAAATCATATCCGCATATTTTCGGATAGTGAGGCTGCCATCAAGCCCCTGAACTCGGTCTTATTATATGCTAAAACCGCCCTTGAATGCCGATCATCTCACATGGAGATGGCAGAGCAGTTCAACATTCACCTTTGTTGGGTGCCGGGCCATAGAGACATTCCAGGGAACCTATTCTACCGGAAAAAGGTAGTATAGTTATACCAATCGCTGCGTGCAAACAAACACTAAAGCTGGATGCCAATAAAAGAACAGACCTTAGGAGCAGTCCTCATGTCTAGCGACCAAAGAGATGTGTCCAAAGCTGGATCTGAATCGCTCTAAATGTCTGATCCTTTTAAATAGGAGACATCTCAGCGCCATAATAGGTGTCATTACTGGAGACTGCCTCATAGGCAAGCACGCAAAAAGGCTTCTGTAGAAGCTGCATGGACGAAGAAGAGGAGGAGACAATCCTCCACCTACTCTGCACATGTCCAGCTCTCTCCCAGAGAAGAAAGCTTCATCTAGGAGCTTTCTTCTACAACGACCTAAACGATCTAGAAAATATAGATGTTAACAGTCTCCTAAGCTCAAACTGGTTCCATTAGTAAAAGGATCCTAAATCCACGTAGCATCACAACCCACAAGTGGGTTGGTATTTCCAAAAGCCACTCTTACCTAACCTAACCAGGCCAACGGCTTTAAATGTTATAGACACCGTTTATGTCGCCATGAAAAACAAAATTAGAGATATTATTGCGAAAAACAAGAATTTTTGCACAACGGCCGATGTGTGGTCCACAAACCACCACAGTTTCTTCATGCAGAATTTGGCCTAACATAGTCGCAACAGTTACTGACAATGGTGCGAATTTTGTAAAAACTTTTAAAGAGTTCGGAGTCGAAAGCAATACAACCTGGGGAGCTGGGGTCAGTACAATTCCAAAATGAATCATTTGAAAATGTTTTGCCAAAGCATATAAGATGCGCTATCCATAACATTCATCTTATTGCATCAACCGATTTCAATCGAATTTTGAAAGAAAATTCTTTAATTTGTATAAAACATAAAAGTGTAAGTCCATTCATAGGCTTTGAATCTAAAGTACATAATTATTTTTTTTTTTATATTTCTTTATTCTAAAAGGTGATGCAAAAATGTTCCAATCTTTGGAACAAAGTTAATAGGCCAAAGACATCAGAACAGATTTTATCTGTTTTGGGAGCACAGCTCAAATATCCAGTCGTTACTCGGTGAAACTCCTAATTCGACTCTATAAAGAATTTTATAAAACAAAAACGTAAGCTCGGCGAGCTTTGTAAAAAAATAGAGGTCTCTAAGTTATTCGATGTAGACATCGAGTACTTGGAGGACTTAGTATATTCAGCTCCTATCCCCAATTGCAGAGGCCATTGACTTTTTTCAGCGCCAAAATGGCATGGTACTATATACTCGTATATACACGTTGGCAACGATTAGATCGAAATTTCGAAAAATTCATCTACATAACTCAGTGAAAACTTTTGACTCTGGAGTTGTATTTGAGTTGGAAAAAAGCCTGAGTAATCGGTTTCAGAGTTATGTCAACTTAACGCTCATGATGTGATTGTTGCCTCGGTCCTTTACCCAGCAGTAAAATTAAAATGGGTATCTGCACTTAACCCGTGCTTTAATGATGAAAAAATTGCGGAAATAAGTGCAATTGCAAGAAAGGCGATTCAGTTTTAATACGAAACTGAAAACAACTTAAATCAAAGTGATTTGCAACATAAATCTTCGGATGTTGCATATTTCTTTTTGTTTGTGAACGGTAAGGAAGCAATGTAACAACTTATTTCTTTCCTTTGAAATAAAATTTTAGAAATACATATGTATATGAGTGATATGAACAAACGCCTTCAAATTTAACATCTGCTAACTCTACAATGGAGAGCTCAGCTCAGTTCAGCAGAGAACGAATATTTTGCATATCTGGCAAATCTATCCACGTCGATGGAAATGCTAAATACGAGGGTGGGTCAATAAGTCCGTGACTTTTTGAATTTCTGACCTCTTTACTGAAACAGCAACACTGCTCCTGTCAACAGGCATCTGTCAGTTGACTCCTGTCAAAATTTAAACTTGCTGCGTCAGTTAGTTTGTGTTTGACAGCTATTTTTATCACACTACTCACTAATTTGAGGAGAAAATGGAAAAAAGTGAATTTCGTGTAACAACTTCACAGGAAGGTTTGGCGTTGTTTAATCGCAATATGGAGGAGTTTTTGCGCCGTTTTGTAACCGTGGACGAAACATGGATCCATCACAACACACCAGAGAACAAACAACAGTCAAAACAGTGGGTTTCTAAGGGTGAATCGGCGCCAAAGAAGGCCAAGGTGGGTTTGTCAGCCAATAAAGTTATGGCGACTGTTTTTTGCGATGCACGCGGGATAATCCACATTGACTACCTTCAAAAGGGAAGAACAATCAATGGGGAATATTATGCCAACTTATTGGACCGATTCAATGACGATTTGAAAAAAAAACCGACCTCATTTGGCCAAGAAAAAAGTTCTTTTCCACCAAGACAATGCAAGGGTGCACACATGTGGGCTATGAATTGCTCCCTATTCTCCAGAGTTGGCTCCGAGCGACTACTTCTTGTTCCCAAACCTGAAGAAATGGCTTGGTGGAAAAAGATTTGACTCCAATGATGAAGTCATCTCGCAAACAAAGGCCTATTTTGAGAACCTCGACAAATCATTTTTTTTGGAAGGGATAAAAAAATTGGAGAAGCGTTGGACAAAGTGCATAGAGCTCAAGGGAGACTACGTTGAAAAATAAAATTATTTTTTTATCAAAAAATCTGTGTTTTATTCCAAAAGTCACGGACTTATTGACCCGCCCTCGTAGATACCCAACTGTAAAATCAACCTTTTTAAGATACAAGACGGCTCTACATTCATCCGCGGCTGTGGAGCGATTATTTTCATACTTGCAGATGGTAATTTTGAGAAGTTGGTATTTCCAATTGTCAGAGGGAATGTAAATATTGAAATATATTGTAAGTGCAAACGTTTTGTTTTCGAAAATACTCGTACGTTTCAGTAAATACAAATTTACTTTCTATACTTACAGCGATTTTGGGGCGATTTGTTCCTTTTTATTGTTTTGTATATATGTACCATATATATCTCTGTCATAATCTATTCGTTTTATTTAATTGAAAACATTTTTAATGTTATATATGTTATTTCTTGACAGTATAATAATGTGGCCTCATCCTAGTGGCCCATTTTTTTATACGCTTTTCACGAAGTTCATTGTTTGATCTTGGGAAATTCGTTTCTTATTTACCCTTCAATTTTATGACTTCCTGTTGAGAAAATATGTACCTATTTACAGGTAGTAAAAGCTTGCGGGTACAAAATTTCAAACAGGTATAAAGAGTGAAAATCGATTGCAAAATGTATGGCCTCACCCTATTGATCGCCAATGTACTCGTATGTCTCGGTAGGACCACATTTCTGGTATCCTATATTAATAAAATCTATTGCATAGCATGACCAGCACTGGAGATATCGATATACGAGTATTCTCAAATATATTCTTAAATGATGCACAATCCACTCTCTGATCAGTTCTTCGGATACACCAATCCAAAAACAATTGGAGCGTCCTTGTGGATATTTTCACCAAGTCGTTATTTGATGTTAAAGCTGATATTTTAGACAACAGATTTTGCTTTGCTTCGAATTCCTCTGGTTGTCTCAGAAATCTTTCAGTTTCTCAAAAATGTTACCCCAATTGATACAATACTAATGCTAACGAGAGCTATACTAATTCCCTTGATCACTTATGGCTGCGAGATATTCTGTTCAAATGATTCCGCCAATGTACATAATATGGTCTTTAATAATATTGCACGTTTATTACTGCTCTGATCATGTGTCGATCACCAAAAGCATTCCCGTGTGCACACTCAACACGTATCTCGACTTTTGTTGCATGAAATACCTGTATAAAATAATTTCAAGCAAACAACCGCGTTGTTCGTTCATTACTATCAATAGTAATGAGAATCAATTCTACCAGGCTTTTCTTATCAAGTATCCGAACGACATTTTTTTTGTTCATTCCATTCGCCTCTGGAGCTCATTATCTCTAAATGTAAGAAGGCTCTACAACACCAGACAATTTAGTGATTCTCTCTTTCGGCATTTGGCATGTAATAGTTGATATTTTGAGTAGTTGGTGTGCTTCTTTTCATTTTTTTTTTATTTATTAATTTATACTTTTTAATTAATTTATTATCACTAAATAAATTTATTTGAATTTTTCATTTAAATTTTGTAATTAATTTTCCTTTTGTTTCACATTTGCTTCAAAGATTTCTATAAAGTCCATGTAAATGTTATTCTGATTACATGTCTGAAATTCTATGATACTCATATCACTCCTATCTCATTAAAATCTTTGTATGCACCGGTATTTTTTTGCGCTTCATTAGTAAAATTAGGAAACGCATGCCTTAAATTTATAGTCAAGTTGTCATCACCTAAATTAATGGGACATTCTGTCAGATGCGTCTTCGTTGCTTTGAAACAGTCGATTCAACGTTTTGCCCCTGAATGTCTGCACCATTCAAAATTTTGAATTGATACGTGGTACACGTATAATTTCTTGAAGAAATCCAAGTTGCTGTGTTTTTTGTTTTGTTTTATCCCTGTACAATTGTGTTGTTACTGACTTGCTGGACTTTTTTTCTTTAACGATGGCGTAAGTAGGCTTTTAAAACCTGTACCTGTTCATGAACAGGTACATTGTCTTCAGCGTTCTGTAGCAAATAAATTATTATCGACTTGAAGTCCACTACTATCGACCGTAGTTATGCTAGGATAAATTCGCATCCTCAAATGTGCAGTCATTAATTGTTCAATATTAATGGCGTAACTAATAGATATTTTAATCACTGCAGATTCGGTCAACTGTACGGGAGTAGTTTCTGTTATACTTATATATTGCCAGGAAACATTTGAATCTTTTTATTCAAATATCTTATAAACAGTCGAGGTTTAGTTGTAAGCTGCTAGCCGGAATGTCGTTTATTTCTTTGCAGTTTTTTTTTGCTATTTTCCTATCTCCGAAATCACTTTACACTTAAACCAGAAGTTCAGCTATATTTTCGCTGGCAAAATGAAAATTACATGATCTTCTTGGTAGCAACAACCTATTCATGTAACCGAGCCAGTAAAGGCGTGTGGTGAATACGGCTTTAAAACCTTAGAGTACACACGTACTCAACATACAAATAGAATGGCCTTTATTTTATAAATGCATAAGTAAAAGCGGATACTTCAGCCATTGCATATGTTTTCATCCTCTCGCCCTCTCAAACTTACAAACAAACAAACAAATCAACGCTTACTTACTTACTTAAGGTGACGTCAATCAGTAAGTGTCTCTAGCCAGCACGATCTTTAGCTAGCTGCCTTCAGTTTCGCACGCTAAGTTAGCTGAGCTATCCTTCCACTTGCATACTTTTCGGACCGGAGCATTGGTGTCCATCCGCTCTACATGACCCAGCCATCTCAGTCATTGGACCTTTACTCTTCTGGCTAAGTCGATGCCGCTGTACATTCCGTATCTCCTCCTGCACTCACCGTCTATCCAGGCAAGGGCACCTTCATCCACCTCCGATAAAGTCCATGCCTCTGGCATATAGAACAGGACTGGGATTTTTAAAACCTTATATAAGATCACTTTTGTTGTTCGAGAGAGGGCTTTGATAGTCAATTGGCTTTTTTAGCCCAAAGAATCAGCTATTGGCAAGAGTTATCCTTCGTTTGATCTCAGCGCTGGTGTCGTTGTCTGAATTAATGGCGGAGCCTAGGTACACAAAGTCTTTAACTACCTCAAAGTTATATTTGTCGAGGGTGACGTTCTGTACGAGATAGCGGTGTTGGGTGTCCTTTCTGGTTTAGAGCATATACTTGATCTTGCCCTCATTGACCGTTAAACCCGTCTTCTCCGGTTCCGTCTCAATACTCGCGAAAGCGCCACTGACATCTCGCTGCTTTCTTCCGATTATGTCAATGTCATCGGCGTATGCGAGCAATTGGACGATTGTTGCACTATGTTGCGCCTTTACTGAATCCTTTTTTGACATTAAAGGTATCGGTGAGTTCTTTACCGACCTTGATGGAGCAGCGTGCATTCTCCATCGTAATCCTGCAAAAAGGGACAAGTTCGGCAGGGATGCCAAACCTTGACATTGCTTTGTATAGTTCGCCTCTATAGATGTTGCCATACGCGGCCTTAAAATCAACGAATAGATGGTGTTTTTCCCAAGATCTGCCGCAGAGTGAATATTTAGTCGGTGGTGGACTTTCCTGTCCTAAAGCCACACTGATATGGACCAATTAGGCGTTCTCAAAATACGGCATTTAAGATCTTGAAAGCGATGTTAAGAAGACTGCTGCCTCTGTAGTTGCCGAAGTTCAGAGGGTGTCCTTTCTTTAGTATCGGATAAACAAAGCTGAGGTTTTATGCATCGGGTATACCTTTGTCCGACCATACATTAGAGACGAATTGGTGTATGTTCCTTACCAAGTCATCGCCTGCCGCTTTCAAGAGCTCAGCAGTCAGGCCATCCGATTCAGCAGCTTTGTTGGACTTAAGCTTAAATATGGCTATCTCCACTTCAACCAGGTCGGGTTGACGGAATTGTTGAGCTACATCGTCCAGATTGAAAAGTTCATTCTGCCTGCAAGCGGTATTTGGTTCGTCATCGCCGTTATATAGTCTAAGGAAATGTTCTTTCCAATACCTCTTGCTTAGCTGCATGTGCTTGCCGGCACTTGTCCTCAAACCAGGGGTTGCGTTGTGATGGCCGAGTGAAACCCAGCACACCAGAATCGGCATCACTGGTCTTCGATACTTGATGCTTACGGCACAAGGCCTCTTAAGAGATTAAGTGAGACTCGATCGGAAAAGGATTTGGCGATATATTGCCATTGTAGCCGTCCGTCGTCGAACTTCTTCACAGTATTAGCTTGTCATTGCTATGTTCGGGATATCCGCAACCGTACCGGGGCTACAGCAAAGTAATGGTCGGAGTCGATGTTGGCCAAGCGGAATGTTCGGACGTCCATAATAATGGAGGAGTGCCTTGCGTCGATCGCAATGCGGTCAATCTACTTGACGGTTGATTAATAATCAGGAGTTCTCCAAGTCCCCTTGTGAATATCGATATGTAGGAGCCGCGTGTTAACTACGACAATGTTTCGCCTCGCCGCAAAGCCGATTAGTCTGAACCCGTTATCGGAGAAGGGGTCATGCAGGCTATACTTTCCGACAGTACTACCGAAGATACCCATGCCCTCTGTCCTTAGCTTTAAAGTCGCCGAGGACAATTTGAATGTCATAGTTTGGCTCTACTCGCAAGTTTTGTCCAAGAGCTCGTAGAAGCTATCTTTGGTGTCGTCATATTTCTCCTCTGTAAGGCTAATGTTGGTAAATTTAGCCTTAATGCGGATTGTTAACATGCCGCAAACTCAAGACTTCTTGCCTTAGTCTGCCTCTAACAACGAATCCGCATCCAAATAGGCGCTGCTTTTGCCGTTGATAACAATCGCCGTAGTAGATGTCGCAGTTTTTCATCCTATTTTTGTCTGCTGGTCAGCACTCACGCTTATTCGTTTGCCAAGTCGAGTCTGGATGGACATTGGTTACCACTTGGAGGTAAAATAAACACAATTGATGTGTAGGAACTGTTACAACACTGGGTATCTCCGGGTTGACACCTCTCAGTGCCTATCCTATTTCTACAGTACCAAACCACCAACAAATCATTTCTACCAACTTTAAAAATCTGTAAAATCAGTCCATCTGGAGCTGTGGAGGGTTGCTACCATGTTATGCTGCTTAATAGCACATAAATACATTCGTTTTGGGGTCAGTAATAAGGTAACCCTGACAATTTGAAAAAAAATGTTCTGTTTGATGTTTATATTTAGAGTTTTTTATGTACATATTTGAACTAGGAGATTACAACGCTTGTTAACGTTAAAGTATTATCTTTTTCCCCTTTTTCCTGTTGGTCTGGTACTCATCCCAAGCTGCCTTGAATTTGGTTGCAATGTCTCATCAACGATTAGGTTATTACCCCTTAATTGACTTATCTACTCGTACTTCATTAGCGAATGATTGCCCAACTACCTTCAATGTACAAGGGCGGGTCAATAAGTCCGTGACTTTTTGAATTTCTGACCTCTTTACTGAAACAGCAACACTGCTCCTGTCAACAGGCATCTGTCAGTTGACTCCTGTCAAAATTTAAACTTGCTGCGTCAGTTAGTTTGTGTTTGACAGCTATTTTTGTCAGACTACTCACTAATTTGAGGAGAAAATGGAAAAAAGTGAATTTCGTGTGCTTATTAAGCATTATTTCTTGCGAAAAAAAACCATTACCGAGACCAAGGCTAAGCTTGATAAATACTATGGGGACTCTGCACCATCGATTTCAATGGTAAAAAAGTGGTTTACTGAATTTCGTTGTGGCCGTACAAGCACTGAAGATGCCGAACGTCCTGGACGCCCAGTTGAGGTCTCTACACCCGAAACAATCGAAAAAATTCACGATATGGTGTTGGCCGACCGAAGATTGAAAGTGCGAGAGATTGTGGAAGCCGTAGGGATCTCGCATGGCTCAGTGGTTTCAATTTTGAATGATCACTTGGGCATGAGAAATCTTTCCGCAAGATGGGTGCCGCGTTTGCTCACATTCGACCACAAACGCAATCGTGTAACAACTTCACAGGAAGGTTTGGCGTTGTTTAATCGCAATATGGAGGAGTTTTTGCGCCGTTTTGTAACCGTGGACGAAACATGGATCCATCACAACACACCAGAGAACAAACAACAGTCAAAACAGTGGGTTTCTAAGGGTGAATCGGCGCCAAAGAAGGCCAAGGTGGGTTTGTCAGCCAATAAAGTTATGGCGACTGCTTTTTGGGATGCACGCGGGATAATCCACATTGACTACCTTCAAAAGGGAAGAACAATCAATGGGGAATATTATGCCAACTTATTGGACCGATTCAATGACGATTTGAAAAAAAAACCGACCTCATTTGGCCAAGAAAAAAGTTCTTTTCCACCAAGACAATGCAAGGGTGCACACATGTGGGCTATGAATTGCTCCCTATTCTCCAGATTTGGCTCCGAGCGACTACTTCTTGTTCCCAAACCTGAAGAAATGGCTTGGTGGAAAAAGATTTGACTCCAATGATGAAGTCATCTCGCAAACAAAGGCCTATTTTGAGGACCTCGACAAATCATTTTTTTTGGAAGCGATAAAAAAATTGGAGAAGCGTTGGACAAAGTGTATAGAGCTCAAGGGAGACTACGTTGAAAAATAAAATTATTTTTTTATCAAAAAATCTGTGTTTTATTCCAAAAGTCACGGACTTATTGACCCGCCCTCGTAGATACCCAACTGTAAAATCAACCTTTTTAAGATACAAGACGGCTCTACATTCATCCGCGGCTGTGGAGCGATTATTTTCATACTTGCAGATGGTAATTTTGAGAAGTTGGTATTTCCAATTGTCAGAGGGAATGTAAATATTGAAATATATTGTAAGTGCAAACGTTTTGTTTTCGAAAATACTCGTACCTTTCAGTAAATACAAATTTACTTTCTATACTTACAGCGATTTTGGGGCGATTTGTTCCTTTTTATTGTTTTGTATATATGTACCATATATATCTCTGTCATAATCTATTCGTTTTATTTAATTGAAAACATTTTTAATGTTATATATGTTATTTCTTGACAGTATAATAAAATATAAAATACCAATACAATAATTATTTTCTCATTTATTCAAAAAAAAAAGTGGAAAAGTAAATTTGTTGGGGGGGGGGGAGGGGGGGGGGGGATTGTATACTATTGGTATGCAGATAAACATGCTAACGAATATAAATATCTGCTAAAAAATTTAAAAGAATGCAAATGAATGCAACACAATGAACGAATTCATAAATGATTGCATTCAATTAAATTGTAAAAAAAAGAATGCAATCTTTCGATGCTAAATGAATGGTGATTGCATTCTTTTTTTAAAGTCTTAAATGAAGTCAATGATTGCAATCATAAAACTACATTCATAAAAGAATGCAATGATTGCTTTTACAACTCTGCCTGATGACTATGAGCATAGCACAAGACAATACCTGCAGATTGTTCAACGAGGACGTGGAAACAGCAGAACACATATTGTACTATGTGACTGCAATGGTTTCACCAAAATACGTTAACTTTACTTAGGTAAATTCTACCTTGAAGCGGCAGACATAGCTGCCAGCTTACCTAAAGACTTAGCCGCCTTCCTCACAAATTGTGGCATCATAGATGAGCTCTAAATGGAGGACATCATAATAGGCCCATCTGTGGCTGCAGTGATTTGGAATTCATTATTCCACCTCCCAAAACAATCTAATCTAATTCCTGGGAACAGGGAAAGTCGACTTCGTCCCCCCCCCCCACACCTCCACCACCAAACAGGAGTTCTGGTATCATTGTATAAGACCGCATCACCATAAGACCCGAGTCAAAGACAATCGGCGCGCTTGGTCATCAAAGCTCCAGCGCGTGGCGTTCCAAACGGAAGATGGCTTTGAGAGTACATTCTTTGATATGAATATCATCATCAGGTTCATCAGTGCATCTAGAGCCGAGCCGGGCGGCTAAGAAAGACCCCCATGCAGCTGAGACAGACCGCCCTGTGAGAGCACCAGTGACATATTTTCGTGAAAGCTTGGTTAACTTGGACAACCAACGCATAGCATATAAATAATTGGCTTTATCATAGCCGTGTAGATCCAAAGGATCCTTTTCGGTGAAAGTCCCCATTCCTCCCCGAAAGCTCCTTTCCACTGCCAGAAGGCCGACACTGAGTTAGAGTAAAATGTTTAGCCCAAAGAAGTTTGTCACCTCGTAAAGTCAACAACCTCAGTTTTGAGAGGAATTATTGAAAGCAGACAGTCGCTAGACATGATCCAACAGAAAGTACAGCTACATCATCTAAGTATGCTTGAGCATAGCCGTTAGAGCTATTGAAAGCGTTAAGCGCAGAATCAGCTGACATGCACATTGCAGTGGAAACAGGATTCCGCACCCTCCATTCTGCCAACTAGATTTTAAAGCGCAC
Organism: Volucella bombylans; assembly: GCA_949129095.1. Lineage (NCBI taxonomy): Eukaryota > Metazoa > Arthropoda > Insecta > Diptera > Syrphidae > Volucella > Volucella bombylans. Next base: position 147,172,754 of record OX422140.1, on the reverse strand, counting down.
TTTCGCAGGATTTTCCACGTTGATAATCATGTTACATCTCAGGCAAAGGATGTATTCGCAAAGCAGTTTTGCGCACATGAACCTTGACCATTCTCTCCATACTCTACAACATGAAGGGAATCAGACTTATAGGTCAGAAGCTCTTGGCGAGCCTATAGTCCTATTTTCGGTATAAAAGCTACTCTCACTGTTCGTTAGGGTTTGGTATGTATGCCAGTGCCAGGCCAGCATTGAAGAATCTCTTCAGTTTTAGCGATCGGTTTCACCAACTGTGTCGATCTTTATAAGAAGCGCTCTTCGAAATCCGAATTAGACTGTTACATTGTTTTTGATTTGATCTGTAGAGACCAGTCCTACAAACTGGTCTTAAATGACTTGTTTAGAAGTGTTCTAGTTTCTGTACGTAGTCGCTGTAGATCGGCGTTCCACCACGATCTGCACGTTTGTTTCCTAGGTAGACATGTCAAACAAAAGCACTGGGTGAAGGCACCGTTCAGGTTCTGAACAGCTTATTAAAGCATTTGTTTTGTTCTGAGTTTAGGGGGACCATTAACGGATTTAATGATCCCCTCCTAAAATCCTTTCCAGTTGGTTTTTCACGGATTCTTCCTCTTCAATAGGAAAGATACCTCGTATATGATTTTGAATTCAATGTACCTATGGTCTGACATGGAGACCTCCGATATTACTTTCCAGCCTATTACGTTCTAAACGTACTTATTGGATAGCGTTAAGTCGATTTCGATTTCTTGCTGTCTACGATAGTTATGTTGGCTGACAACCAGATAATATGAAATCTTATGGTTCAAGTACATACTTAATTATTCCGCTAGCGAACTTAAGTCTAGATTACTCATCCGTCCTTTACTGTGCTGGCAACTTTGTTTGTTTAATTAAGTTAATTTATTATTTATTTTAGTATGGGTGGATGCGGAAGCCTTTATTTATTCGGCTTAATAAAAACAAGTTGGAAAGTTCTTTTGACGACCGTTTGATAAAGCCAAGAGATGAGCTTTAAGGATTATCTTCTGAATATGCGAACAGAAATTTGGCTCTCTGTCGTACAAAATGTGAAGGTCGTGCAGGCATTGAACAAGGAGTAAAAGTTGACCGTTGAAAAGATAATGTCGGAGAGGACACTGGTTGTACTTACGTGAAAAGATAATTGATTGGCATTTGTCGCCTATTAGCTTTATCCAAAAGAAAAAACCTATCAAGCTTATCTCGAAAAAGCGGAAAAGAGTTATCTTTCAAAATTTGGTATCATCAGCGTACAGCGAAAGGGACGAGTCTTTTATGACCCTATAAAAATTGCTTTTGGACCTAGGTGACTGTTCTGTGGAACACCAGAGGTGGCCAGAAAAGTTGTTAACAGGGGGGACATCTAAAGCGAAAACTATGACAATAATTTCCAGGTAAGAAGGTATTCATTTCAATAATAATGGCTCAAGCCCGAGGGCAAACAATTTGAAAACGATCAATTGATCAATACCGAAGATTTAGTGAAATCGGTTAAAATGTCATAAGCTCTATTGCCATTTTCAAGGGTTAAGAGAACGAAGGGCACGACTTGGCATAGACTTAAGTCTCTTAAACGTTCAGTATCTCGTGAAGGGAGAGAGATAAATCAATTAATATACCTAATGTTTCGATAGCAAGTAGTAGTGCGTTGATAAACACATAAAGTAGACCGAGCCTTGATCTTCGAGCCAGAGGTTCGGCTATTCTTTTCTTCTTGAACTATGATATTACCGATTTTCGCAATGTTACCGCTGTAATCGATGAATGTTTGCTTTACGAACTAAACCTTTATAATTGTTCCTACCAAACAGTTCGTGGATGCATTTTCCCAGTCTTACAACTCTAAAGCTGAAAAAATCAGATGTAGCTGTAGCAAGAAGTATACGAGCTTAGTTTTATTACGACTCGAATGATGTGTAGGTAAGTACGTATCAAGGTGCATTCCATCAAGGAAACATTTCGGAAACATTACTTAAAAATCATTCTGAAACTGTTTCAAATATGCTTAAATCACTCAGACGAGTTGGAAGCAGACTATTTGCACAGAACTCAACGCAACCATTCATGTTCATCATTATAAAGTTGCCTTCCCCATCGTAGACAGTAATGATATGTTACAATCGGCTAGACCAATCGCTATAGATTTATGGAAAATAGCTCACAGTCTGAGAAGATGATTTTTGGATCGATTCGATGCATCTGTTGATTGACTAAATCTGAAATTTCAGTCGTTTAGATAAGTAGAAAAAGTCATAATACATAATATTGTAAAATGTTTGTGTGGGTACAAATAATAGAACTTATTATTTTCAATACAAATCCCTTTATTCAGTACAGTTACAATTCACTATTTAATTCTTTCTCTCAGTACAATTCAATTTCTCAACCACTTATACTTTTCTTATCTTTTACTTAAACCACTTAATCACTTCTCCTAATTAACACTTCAAATTACACTTTAGAACTGATTTGCATACCTTTGGGATGCTGGTATTTATACTCGAATGACATACTTCGAGAACAATCCTCGCCATCCAGCGTCCCATACAATTTCCAATTTGCTAGAAAATTCGATTCCACTCTCCAGTCGAGACTTTTTTATTCCAATATCGAAATCTTCTGGTTTTCGACATTTTCTGCTAGATGTCGCTGCTCACATTTAAGTGGTTATCACATTGCTCCCTCCCTACAGTTGTTCGTCCCGAACAACTACGTCATTCAGCATCCCGTTGAAATGACACATTCTATCCAAATGGACCACTTTCAATTTTCCTCGATTCCCACGCTGGATCCGGTAGGCAACGTCATTAATGCGGGTTATCACCTTGTATGGACCTTCCCAGTCCTGTTGCAATTTTGGTGATTTGCCTTTCTTACGCTGAGGATTATACAGCCAAACCAGATCTCCTTCGTTGAAACCGGAAGATTTCGCCTTGATATCGTACCTAGTTTTCATGCGGCTGCTTGCTAGCTTCATCTTTTCTCTGGTGTCTTCATGCAATTTACGAATCCTGCTGCGTAAGTCATTCACGTACTCGTTCACCTCTTTGGGCTCCGTCGGTGGGGATCCGAATTTTGCTTCACTTGGCAACCGAAGTTTTTGACCAAATAAGATCTCGGATGGTGTGTGCCCTGTTGAGCTATGGACCGCGTTTCGGTAGGCCATTAAGAAGAGGGGTATGTGTCGATCCCAATCCCGCTGGCAGTCGCTGACAACCTTAGATAGATGCTCATTCAAGGTCTGATTGAATCGCTCGACCATTCCATCAGATTGAGGATGTAGTGGCGTTGTCCTTGTCTTTCTTATTCCCAAATATTGACATATTTCTTGGAAGACTTTTGATTCAAAGTTTCGCCCTTGATCAGAGTGCAGCTCCATTGGGACCCCAAATCTGCTCACCCAGTTGTTGACTATCTGTTCGGCTACGGTCTTAGCCTCTTGATTTGGGATGGCAAACACTTCCGGCCACTTACTGAAGTAATCCATGACTACGAGAGTATATCGGTTTCCATTAAAGGTTTCGGGAAACGGCCCAGCGATGTCGATGGCTATTCGTTGGAAAGGTGCTCCGACATTGTATTGTTGCATTTGTCCATGTGGCTTTACTTTTGGACCCTTGGTAGCCGCACACCTTATGCACTTTTTGCACCAATTCTCGACATCTTGTTTAGCGCTTAGCCAATAGAAACGTTCCCTTACCTTTTCCAACGTCTTATTTATTCCCAAATGGCCTCCTGAGATTCCGTCATGTATTTCATGGAGCACGTGGTTGACTCTGGACCGTGGCACAATTAGCTGCATACGAGATGTTGTCCCATCTGCACTTTCCCATTTTCTCTTCAGCAATCCATCTTGCACAAAAAGCGAGTCCCACTGTGCCCAGTATGCCTTCAGAGTTTGGCTCCAATCTGATATCTGCTGCCAGCTTGGTCTTTCCTCGTGTTCTTTCCAGGCCAATATTGGTTCGATGTCATTGTCTGCCTGTTGGGAGGAACGGATTTCGTCTATACTCCAACCCTCTATTGGCTCAGTCCTGATCATTTGGATAGTTGCCTGTTCTTTTGCTTCTTTACGATTGCAGTGTTCGCATTTTACTCCGCACGGTCGACGAGAGAGAGCATCAGCATTTGAGTGGAGTGTTCCCTTGCGGTGTTGCACTTCAAAGTCGTAGCCCTGCAACTGCTCGATCCATCTTGCAACTTGGCCTTCAGGGTTCTTAAATTGGAGTAGCCATTTCAGAGCTGCGTGGTCTGTCCGGAGAATGAACTTTTGTCCGTAGAGGTACTTATGGAAATGCTTCGTAACCAGAATTAAAGCCAGAAGCTCGCGCCGGGTTACACAGTAGTTCCGTTCAGGTCTGGAGAGTACTTTGCTGTAATATGCGACCACTTTCTCTTGACCGTCATGAACTTGGGAGATCACAGCTCCGACCCCAACATTGCTAGCGTCTGCGTCCACGATGAACATTTTTCCGGGCGTGGGTAACCCAAGATGGGGGCATTGCACAGCTGTCGCTTCAGTTCTTGAAATGATTTTTCGCATTCTCCAGACCACCTGAACTGTCGGCCTTTTTCTGTAAGTTGATGCAGGCTCTTTGCAATGCCAGCAAAATCCTTTACAAACCTTCTGTAATACGTGGCGAGTCCCAAGAAGCTTCTCAGTTGGTGTTTATCTGTTGGAGAAGGCCAACTTTTCACGGCTTCGATTTTGTCAGGATCCGTTCTTACTCCTTCCGCTGATATAATGTGACCCAGATATTTTACTTCCGGACGAAACAAGGCGCACTTTTCCGGGTTGAGCTTTAAATGAGTACTTCGTAGCCTCTCAAACACTTCTTTTAGATTTTCGCGGTGCTCCTCGTACGTCTTACCTATGACGATAACGTCATCCAAATATACTAGGCAGGTTTTCCAGGTGAGTCCTTGCAATGTTCGTTCCATTAGTCGCTCGAAGGTGGCCGGAGCGTTGCACAGTCCAAACGGCATCACTGCAAACTGCCAAAGACCGCTTCCTGTAGTGAAGGCAGTTTTCTCACGGTCCGTACGATTTATCTCTACCTGCCAGTAACCGCTCTTCAAGTCAAGTGTTGAAAACCATTTCGCTCCAGAAAGCATATCCAAAGTGTCATCGATTCTCGGAAGTGGGTAGCTGTCCTTTTTAGTGACATCATTGAGACGTCGGTAGTCTACACAAAATCTCGTGCTCCCATCTTTCTTCTTCACCAGGACCACTGGAGATGCCCACGGACTTTGCGATTCTTCAATCACTCCCTCAGCTTTCATCTTCGACATCATTTCGGCAACTTCTGTTTGCTTTGCCAATGGAAGACGCCTTGCAGGTTGACGAATTGGTCGAGCGTCTCCGGTGTCAATGTGGTGTTGAACAATATGCGTACGTCCATATTCTCCGTCTTGTGTAGCAAATATATCAGCGTACTCACCGATTAGTTTTTCTGCCAGGATTCGCTGATCTTCGTCCAGATTACAGAGGCTGAGAATTTTGTTCTTGATTTTTATGCTCTGAACTGTTGTGACCGGTTTTGCACACTTTTTTTCCGTTGTGGTCGATATAGCCTCAACAGGTACGCATTTTCCCACTATCTCCCCCTTTTTTACCTTTACACTGAATGTCTTTGGGTTTAGAATCCTTACAGGGACCATGTTGTTCTTTGGCTCCACTAAGGTCTTTCCCACCATGAAGTCTCTTTTCTTTTCTGGCTCCATCAAATAGAATCGGTGGCTACCAGGACCACCTTCCACTTTTGCCCACAAAATTGCTTCTGACGAAGGCTCTAGACTCTGATTGCTGTAGATGACGACATTTGAGACTGTGGTATTGGCGTTTCCGTATATCATTGGTATCTCCATGTTTCCGTATTTCAGGGTTTGTGCCCCCAAGTCGACTACAAGTCCATGTTCTCTCATGAAGTCTGTACCAATGATGCACTCGTCACATATGTCAGCTACCAGAAACGCGTGAGTGAATGTTATTCCGGCCAGTTGGATTTTTATGCGGACTTCACCATATACCTTAATCGTTGCTCCTGTAGCTGTTCGCAAGCTGCAGCTGCTAGTGTTATGCAGCCAAGACTTCTGCACAAGATTCCTCCTGATGATTGAGGCCGTGGCACCGGTGTCTATTGTTGCCATCCATTTTTCTTTTCCACTGACTACTTCTACTAGAAGGCTTTCGCTGCGTAGTTTTGCCAGCGAGACTTGGATGATGGTCCTGGGGCCGTCGACTCCTGCTACCAACTTCTGCCCCGCGAAGTTGGTGCTTAAGCATTTCCCGACTGATGGCTTCGGGAAGGTTGACCGGCTTCTTGATAGCTGTTTCTGCGGGTTTCTTCCTCTATTTGCTTGTCACCACAGTGAGGGCAGTCTTTTCGTCGCACCGGTTCTTTACACTGCCTTTGAAGGTGTCCTATTTTATTGCAATTCCAGCAACGCATTATTCGTCTATCCCGTCGAGTATCTCGTTCCTCGGCACTAATTCTTGTGCAGGAGCATTCGACAGATGCTACTTCCCTGACGAAATGTGTTCCCCTGGAAGCCTGATTGGCTGCTTCCATCGCCAGAGCGAAGGCAAGTGCTTCAGCAAGGGTTCTTTTCCCGGCCATCCTTACTGCTGACTGTAGCTTCGAATCTGCAATTCCCCTGATAAATGCATCTTTTGCCATCGTCGATAATTTCCTGGCCTGCGGTGGGGTATGACAGATGTGCAAGTCTACTCACGTCTGCTTGGAGCTGCTGAAGTGTTTCTCCTCGTTGCTGCGTTCGGCTTTGCAATTGGACCTTGTAGACCTCCTGCATGTGGCTATCCCCAAACCGTTTCTCGATAGCCTGTACTAAAGTCACATAATCTTTATGCTTTTCGATGTCTACTGTTTGCAATAATTCTGCTGCAGGACCGTGCAAGGCCATTGTTAGGGCAAAGCACTTTTCCTCATTGTCCCAGTCGTTTGCACAGGCAGCCATTTCAAACTGCTTCTTATAAGTAGACCATGAGGTCTGGCCATCGAATGAGGGAGGCTTCAAATCTTTTCTCCTTGGACCGCTTAAAGAACATTCTCGCAGTTTCTGTTTTCGCACTGTGTCGAGCTCTTTTGTCAGTTGGTGAACTTTGCTGTCCATTTCTTCGAATTTTTCGCCAACATTCTTCTCTATTCTATCAAATTTGTCATCAACGTTCTTCTCTATTCTTTCAAATTTGTCATCGATTTCTTCGAATTTTTGCTGGAGAATGTTATTTTGTTCTTCCAGATTATTCTTTTGTTCATCCATTTTCTGTTGAAGACCGTGCAGATTGTTGGTTTGTTCGTTGAATTTTTGTTCAATGTTGCTCTTCTGCTCGTCTAGATTTTTCTTTTGTTCATCCAGCTTTTGTTCGAGACTATTCTTTTGTTCTTCCAGACTGCTCTTCTGTTCGTCCATTTTTTGTTCCAGACTGTTCTTCTGTTCGTCCATTTTTAACAAGAGGAGTTGCATCATCGTAGCCATGTCATTGCCGGTACTTGTCTGTTCATCCTCGTCAACATCAAAGGAATATGCATCAGGATCATGTCCCTCGTTGTTCAAAGCCTCCTGAAGACGGAGCACCAGGTCACTTTTTCCTCCACTGGCGCTGAGGCTTCTCTTGTTCAACTCGGATTTGAGTTGGACGAGGGTCAACTGCAATAGTTTTCGACCCATTCTAGCTTTTTCAAATAGTCAGAAAACACAGTTTTTTTTTTTCTTTTACACACAATAAGTCCTATCCCACTTCTGACACCAATGTAAAATGTTTGTGTGGGTACAAATAATAGAACTTATTATTTTCAATACAAATCCCTTTATTCAGTACAGTTACAATTCACTATTTAATTCTTTCTCTCAGTACAATTCAATTTCTCAACCACTTATACTTTTCTTATCTTTTACTTAAACCACTTAATCACTTCTCCTAATTAACACTTCAAATTACACTTTAGAACTGATTTGCATACCTTTGGGATGCTGGTATTTATACTCGAATGACATACTTCGAGAACAATCCTCGCCATCCAGCGTCCCATACAATTTCCAATTTGCCAGAAAATTCGATTCCACTCTCCAGTCGAGACTTTGTTATTCCAATATCGAAATCTTCTGGTTTTTGACATTTTCTGCTAGATGTCGCTGCTCACATTTAAGTGGTTATCACAATATGTTTTTAAGGTTAAGGCGACAGAAACAATAAGACTACCTCTAGAAGAAGTTTGAAATCTAAGTTCTTGAAGAGGATTTTGACGTTTCCCACAACAACACACATGATGCGAACTTTCCAATGATAGGATTCATGCATAAATGAGGTCACTCAGTTGCTATTGCTGTCAATAAGCTACCTACTTAACTTGCTTATAACTCGCTCTCAACCCGTGAAAAGATACCGCATCCTTGCAGCTACTTTGATTCTGACTACGCTGTTTTCAGTTCTTTAGACCAATCGCTCTGGCATGTGCCATTTCTTGATCGCTAAAACGGATTTTCGGTCTTTCTTGTCATCTCGAACGTGGGAGCTTGGAATCAAAGATTCTCTTGGATCATATCAACTATTATCCATTCGCGCAATATGGCCGCTCTAGTCTACACTACGACGAGTATTGAATTTTTGGGCTGCATTCACGTTTAACTCATAAAGTCCTCAGAATGCATTTCGTCTTGCGTTTCGTTTTCGTTAAAATTCCACTACGGTCATCCATGGAACTACGAGCTGCGATGAACTCCTTAATTACCTCGAAGTTATTGTCTTCAACAGAGAGGTTTTGTCTTAGGCGGTGGACAGATGTTTCATTTACTCGTACTTGACTTCTCATTTACATTAAGATCAGATTGTTTTTCGAGCTACAGATTATATAGATTTCGACTGCGTATTCGAACAACTGGACCGATTAAATATCATGTCTTCCAAGTTAAAAGGTGCTTGGAGCACTATTTGTTCCAGTATTAGATTAGAGAAATCACATGACAGAGGGTCTCCTTATCAAAATACGGCACACGTTAGGGATGGTGCTCACTTGAATTATTTTTGGTGGCATTCTGAGATCAGCCACTGCCTTTTGAGTGCAAAACAATGGATGTTTTTATATCACTTTTAATGTCAATGAATAGGTTGTGAGTTTCGACTTGGAATTCATTGGTCTTTTCCACAATGTGTTTTAGTGTAAAAACTTGGCCTATAATCTAGCTTCCGGACCCGAAGTGCCACTGATACTTGTCGATTAGCAAGAGGCCTTTGAACTTTCACATTGCGCTGGATAAGATCTTGTACACGAGGTTTGGAAGGTACTTCTTATAAGATAAACGGTCGGCTTTTTTGTATATTGGGCAAATGTAACTGATTGTTCTGTTGCATGTTTTATCCTTCTTTCGTAGGATTTGCTTCACTTCCTTTCTTCTGTCTCGATATTATCACTACGCTGCATCTTACTCTATCTTTTTTGGGTATTTGCAGACAACATCATATTATGAACATCTTTTCATATAATATGTGCACATATTATGAAATGCTCTTTATCTTAACTTAACTTTTAGCACACATCAAATCCGAATTCTAACCTTTTGTGCCGGTTGTTATCGATGTCGCAACTTGGTCCTTTTTTAATTCTGTCATTTGATCCTGTCTACCATCTCACCTTATAACGCTCGAGAATAGCTTTAAATTTTCGACTAGCACCTGGAAACTCAATGACAACATAATTTGAAAACTCTTGGGACTCGAGACATTGATTGAAACCAATGCCAGTATGAGCGCTGCCATTGGCCCAGGAAGCGTTCATCCGATATCACTATTTTTTTAAGGTCCAACCTGAGTCTCGGACCTCCCTAGAAACCCGTAGAAGAAATTAATTCCAAAGCTAATTCCATTGATGTGTTTATACTGCTGAGCTGAACGGATAAGGAAATTCTTGGTGTGATCTTTGGTCCTGAGTTGGCGGAAGGTGAAACATAGTTTCAAAAACGATCTATATGGGCTATGCAGCAACGTATGGTTAGCCAAAATATAATATCACGGTTTTGATACTTGGAATATGTAGATTGGATGCTTTGCTCTGGAGAAGCTGAATGGTTTAGTTCAAAGATGTGACTAACAGCAAATTGACAATATACTAGGTACAACATCTTCAAAAGACCAACGAATATCTGGTCACTATTCACCATTTCTTTATCGACATGCAAGCACAATACAATACACAAAACAAACAATGAGATGACAAACTAAGAGATATATTAGTGACAACCCATCAGAGTGCCCGAATGCACCTATGTTTGTAACTCTAAGTAAAACCTTACGGCACGGGGAGCTCTATTATGCGTCTCAGAAGAAGAAGCAATAAATGCCGGTATTGATCTATGATATTAACAACAAGCCACCTTACACCGCACAAATCTATGCGAAAGAGAAACAAAACTGTGACAAAGTCCAAAACATCATATAGATGGAAAATAGACATCCTGTGCTTGCATCCGGAAATATCGAAGTGCCAACTTCATCACTAGCCAAGGTGCGCATATAAGGGCATGCAAATCAGCGTCGGCAAAATACTGTGTTGAGGTCTTTGCCGACAGCGTCTGCTTCACTCTTTTATAAGTTGCCTGAACCATAATCAAGTGCAGAAGACCAGTGGTCGTGCTGGAAGCAAGGCATTGGAAGTGGCTCCTCTAATGTGCTAGGTTTCACACAAAGCGAACAAAAACAAGAGATTCATAATTCGACAAAGAATGCCAGTACTTTCAACCAAATAGGAAAGGAAGACAAGATATTCCGAAGGGAAAATAGGCAGTTCGAAAAACGCAATAGCTCTGAGATCGAAATATGCTAACGCATGAGTGCGTCTCGAAAATTTTAACAGACGATAAAAAGATATTTCACAGCAAGAAAACGCGAATGGTGTAGTAGAGAACTGGCCAATACGAAATGAGGAAAGCAATATCTAACCTCAAAGGCGTCAAATCAGCAAGTGCCGACCGCTTAGTCAACGATCTTTTTATTGCTGGAGGAAATGAGATGAGAGCATGCACCAGCTCATCTGTACACTTTCGCTGGAGCAACGCCAGCCCTAACTTGATGAACACAGAACAAAACTCGCATCAAACCCGTAATGCTATACTGCACAGAGGTATAGACACTCTTACAAAGTGAACCAACGAATGAATGAATGAAAGCTCTCCTGATTGCTTTGAGCGAAAAACTCTCCGTGTGATCTTCGGTCCTGTGTTCATTGGCGAAAATGTAACGAAGAGCTATATCGACTGAACAGCGTCTTGGAATCCACCCCGGTGGGGCAATGCTGTATAGACAGATATTATTTAAAGCGGCTCACGCAGGTGGAAGGATACCTCAACCACCTTGGTAATTGGAGGCATTGACCTGACAGGAGAAGCAAGATAGTTGAGACGCAGAAGTCTGCCGTTCTGTAAATTATCATCAAAAGGAAAGGAAGTTATAGCCAGAGAATCCGTCGATTACAGTGGCTCGGACACATCAAACAGGTAGACCGGTATGATCCAGCTAATATGCTTTTTATTTCCCAGTCACATGGAAAGACAAGAAAAGAAGACCGAACCTCCGTCGTTAATCTCATGCGAAATTTTCAAATCTGAATTGGCAATGCATACATATATTGGTTTTGTAGCGGCGCTTGCAGAGGAAAATTATATTAACACCAAAAAAAATATGCATTAAAATGTAAATAACTACAGTAAAGTAAAAATTATATTGTTAACACCCTAAAGTATGCATTAAAATGTAAAACTAAAATTTTAATCCAAGGATGTACTTCACATTCACTTGGAACATAGAAAACCTTAAGTAAAATAAAATTATGAGGTTGAAAGAGATCTAATCCAGTCATTCAATTAGTTGTGAATTATTTCAAGTATTGCAAGTCAGATCTTTTTCTTTGCGAAGTACTCGGTTAACATCCAGCTGGTAAACTGGAAAAGTATCTGGATTCGATTCCGTTTACAATTTCCTTTGGAAATTGATAGTTTTGAGGTGTAAAATCTGGTTGCGCGTACGGATTCCACGGACAGCAACCCAGATAACACCATAAACCAGGCGAATTCTATAGAGACCCAGGCGTCTCTTCACTGTGTAAGTTACCACCGCTTACAATTGGCGCCCATCGTGAGGCATACCTGATACCAAGATGCCACCAAAGAAACAGTCATCATCTGAAGAAGCGGGTGAAGAATTGGCAACCCAACTACCGCCGTGTGGAATGGAGCGCCGAACTTCAGTCGTCAGCATGGTGGACTGCCCGGAACGATTTTATGGAGACTACGACGCCGTTAAGGCAAAAATATTCATCAAGAATATAACAATTTTTAAAAAGAGACGAGGCATTTCTGACGACGAAGCTCTAATCGAATTCTCGATGTTGCTGTGCGGCAATGCTAGCGTTTGGTGGGACGGGGTAAGCCATGAGGCAGACACTTGGGAGCAAGCGGTTAATCTACTAAGAGACCAATACGCTCCAAGTAGACCCTCACACGTCATTTTTGGCCAAATAATGGACGCCAAGCAAAAACGCGATGAGCCAGCAATTGAATTCATAAGCTCTAAGAGAGCACTCTTTTCAGAGCTTCCAGAGCCAAAGGTTGCGGATATCCACTGCCTAGATATCATCTACCACCTTTTGCAGGACGACCTCAAAAGAAGAGTCAAACGAGATGAGTTCGGAACGTTTGCCGAGCTGACTGCCCTGGTGAGAGACTACGAGCGAATATATAAGTCCAAGCCAGAGGAAAAGTACGAGGTACGTTGTACGTTCTGTCGTTACAAGGGACACAGAGCTGAAGACTGCCGTAAGGCTAAGGCAGCAGAGACACCGCAAAGGCCGAAAGAAACCAACATCGTGTGTTTCGGATGTGGTCTGAAGGGCTATTATAAAAGGAATTCCCAAAGTGCAAAGAACCAGTGGCTTCCGGTAGTAGAGATTTTAACGCTCTGGAACTTACTTCTGGTGGAAATATCCCAGCTGTTACCATTCGCATTAAGGGGGTATCTTTAGTAGCTTACATGGACACGGCAGCAAAAACAAGCGTGGCAAGTGTAGCCTTCTATGATCTGCTAAAAAGAACCGGCCACAAATTTCGCGCTGAGCAAGCAGAGGTGACCTTTGCGGATGGAATACAACGTTCTGGACCGATTATGAGGACAAACACTCGGATCCTTGTGGGTAATCGCTCCAAAGTTCTAAATATCAGCATACTGCCGGAAACCGAAAACAAGGTGACGCTATTAGGAATTGACTTCCTGGAAGAGGCAGGTATTGTTCTCAATCTGGCACAGGGAATGTGGTACTTCATCGACCAACCCCAAAAGTGTTTCCCGTACTTCCATCACATAGCAGAACCACGCGACGTTGCAACACCACCACAGCTGAAACAATACTTCCACGGTATCAAGAAACCTATATCACCGATTCCAGGAACTCCAAACCTCAATATGTCTATTGATGAAGACCCAAGACCACCTCAACCAGCGGAAGAGTATTCAGCAGTCGAAGTATATGACATTTTCCGTGACTCATTACCGCTATATGTCCGATCCCCTTCACGAGGTATACAAAACGTATTTTTGAATACGCTAGACCAAACCAAATGTCTAGACAATAAACTTTTTGGCCCTCCAATCCGACTGAACATGATGGAGATGAAAACAACGGATCTCAAGCCCGAAGAACAAGAAGAGCTGTCAACACTTCTTAAGGGGTATCTAAACCTATTCAGATGGGATGAAAAATCGAGTGTGAACCATGTGAAGCATCACATCCAAACCGGTCAACATCAACCAGTAGCATCACCACCATACCGGCTGTCCGAAATACGGAAAGAGCAGCTGAAAAGCGAGATCCAGAAGATGCTCAACCAAGGAATCATCGAGCCTTGTGACTCTCCGTGGGCATCCCCGGTAGTGATGGTGCCGAAGAAGGATGGTGGTATACGAGTATGTGTGGACTACAGGCAACTCAACGCTATCACAGTACCAGATCGATACCCACTTCCCCGAATCGATGACTTGCTACATTCAGCCAAAACGATGAAATATATGTCTACATTAGATCTGCAGTCAGGGTACTGGCAAATTGAAGACAACGAAGACGACAAAAACAAAACGACATTCATTACACCGTTTGGGACCTTTCGGTTCAAACGTATGCCGTTTGGGTTACGAAATGCGCCAGCAACCTTCCAGAGACTTATGGATTATCTAAAAACAGGACTAGGAGATATGGCATTGGATGTATATCTGGATGATATCATCGTTCGCTCTGCTACTTTCAAGGAACATCTTGACGACCTGGACAGAGTCCTAAAACGTTTAGAATCATTTGGAATGCGCATCAACCCTGATAAATGTAAGTTTTGCTGGAGAGAGGTTAAATATCTCGGACACCTTCTCACTAAGGATGGGATTAAAATGGATCCGGAGAAAACCTCAGCGATTACCAACATGAAACAACCAACAAACACAAAACAGGTTCTAACATTCCTCCAAACATGTTCCTGGTACCGCAGGTTCGTCCCAAATTTCGCACAGATAGCTAAACCGTTAAGCAGCCTTACAAAGAAAGCGGCTATTTTCCAATGGGGACCTGCTGAGGAAACGGCTTATCAAAAGTTGAAGACGTCTCTTGTAACCGCACCAATTTTACAACAAGCTGACCCGGCAAAGAAATATTTTCTGAAGACTGATGCAAGTGGCTACGCGCTCGGAGCAGTTCTTGTCCAGGGGGAGGGCCCGGAAGAACACCCCATCGAATATGCTAGTCGACTCTTATCATCAGCTGAGCAAAATTACTCTACAACCGAACGGGAAGCCTTAGCTATAATTTGGGCTGTTAGCAAGTTTCGTGGTTATATTGAAGGAGCGGAAGTCGAGCTTCTCACCGATCATCAGCCGTTACGATGGCTTATGAGCCTAAAGTCACCCACAGGACGTTTAGCGAGGTGGGCTTTGCAGCTCCAACCCTATAATATCCAGATCAAGTACATTACTGGAAAAACAAATGTGGTAGCAGACGCTCTATCACGCCCCCCACAAGCTTGTGAAGTATGCTATACTGAGGTTAACATCCCTGCCCGTCAGAGCAATGAGATACGGGAGGAGCAACTCAAAGATAGTAAGTTAAAAATCATAATAGAGGCTTTGGAAAATGGAGACGGGTCCGAAGGAGAACAATACGCTTCTCAAGGCTTCGTTCTGACCCAGGGCGTTCTTTATAAGTATACCAACGATAAGGACGATGCAACCCTAGTAGTGCCACAGCATGAAGTCCAACCTATTCTGGAAGCATTACACAACTCATTGACGGCAGGACATTACGGTGTGGAGAAGACCCTAAGCAGGATCAGATCACATTTCTACTGGCCTAAGATGTATTCAGTGGTAGAGGAATACATACGGAACTGCGTGCCCTGCCAGAAATATAAGCCCAGCAATCTGCGACCTATGGGCCTTTACAGAACCACCGCTCAAAATCAGCGCTTTGAAGTTCTCTCCATCGATCTATTTGGACCCCTGCCACCAAGCGATAACTATAAGTGGATCTTTGTCATCGAAGATGCGGCCAGCAGGTGGGTGGAGCTTTTCCCACTAGTTGATGCTACAGCGGAACACTGTGCCAAAATCCTGTTGAACGAGATATTCTTACGGTATGGCATCCCGAGGAAAGTTATAAGCGATAATGGTCCGCAGTTTGTCTCTTCAATCATGCAGTATCTAACTAAAAGTCTAGGTATAGACCAAATGTTGACCCCGGTATATCACCCCCAGCCGAATATGGTGGAAAGAAAAAACCGCGATCTGAAGACGCAACTGGCCATATTGGTGGATAAGGAGCATGATACATGGTCACAGCATTTGGCAGCTATTCGGTTCGCCATGAACACCGTAGTTTGTGCTACAACCGGGCAAACCCCAGCTTTCCTTACATTTGGACGAGAACTACGAGCACCCATCCACATTGCTAATGACCTCAGTGTCATCATGAACAACAAAAACTTTGTTCCGGAAATAACACCAACGCTGCGATTTCTCTCCGATGTTTTGGAGGAAGCTGACAAAGTGGAGATAAACAACAAAAACCAAAGAATTCAGCAAGCAAACAAAGGAAGACGAGAGGGTCCCCAGTTCAAGGTCGGAGACGCCGTTCTAGTCACCACGCATGTCTTAAGCAAGGCAGGTAAGAATCTCACATCTAAGTTTGTTCCCAGACGAAACGGTCCATACATCATCATGCGACAAATGGGTGAGACAATGTACCAGGTGGCTAGTCCTGATGCAGCCGATATTCCATTGGGTGCTTACCACAAGTCCGCGTTGACACCTTTCAAGTCAACTCACGATGTCATCACCGAACGACCAGTTAACCCGCTGAGACGAAGAGGACGACCCAAGCAGACCGATGCTGGCAACTCGTCGAGACGCCTTCGTAGCCAGAGGGGGAGACTGTAGCGGCGCTTGCAGAGGAAAATTATATTAACACCAAAAAAATATGCATTAAAATGTAAATAACTACAGTAAAGTAAAAATTATATTGTTAACACCCTAAAGTATGCATTAAAATGTAAAACTAAAATTTTAATCCAAGGATGTACTTCACATTCACTTGGAACATAGAAAACCTTAAGTAAAATAAAATTATGAGGTTGAAAGAGATCCAATCCAGTCATTCAATTAGTTGTGAATTATTTCAAGTATTGCAAGTCAGATCTTTTTCTTTGCGAAGTACTCGGTTAACATCCAGCTGGTAAACTGGAAAAGTATCTGGATTTGATTCCGTTTACAATTTCCTTTGGAAATTGATAGTTTTGAGGTGTAAAATCTGGTTGCGCGTACGGATTCCACGGACAGCAACCCAGATAACACCATAAACCAGGCGAATTCTATAGAGACCCAGGCGTCTCTTCACTGTGTAAGTTACCACCGCTTACAGTTTGCTTTTTACTGAGGAAGGGGAATTTCAAACTTTGCGCTTACTCACGAATCACTACTCTAAAATACATTGAATGTGAGTCATCTGGTTTGCAAAAAAAAGTGGCGCATAATCTTCGGTTTACGGGGGTATTGTAATCTGAATAAAATAAATTTATTATTATTATTATTATAAATTATTAATACATAAGTAAATTAAATATTAATAAAATTACAAAATAAAGCACTAGTTGCTAGGGCTTTCGGCTAGATAAGTTCTAAATATTATTAACTAACTTAATGGCTATCATCAATTTATATACATTTTTTACATTTTCTTCGTTTGTCGTACTTAAAAGGCCTTTGAGGTTTAGGTTAGAGATTTGGTGACAGATTGTATTTACTTGTTGGCAGTCCAAGAGATGGTTTACTGTTAGGATAGGTTTTTCTTCACATAGATGGCAGAGGGGTGGTGATTGCTTCGTAAAAATATGTTTATGGGTGATGTTGGTGTGGCCCATTCTAAGTCTTATAAAGATTTTCAACATTTCCTGGGAAGAAAACTTTCTCGGCAGACGTGTTGAATTCTTTGTATAGATGTTGATACTCAGTCCAGCAAATTTTTTTCCTATATTTCCAATTTGAGGTGATGTGATTTTTCAGGTCTTTTTTGTTATAGGTGTAAAAAGTGGTGAGCGGTTCCATTAAAGCCGATTTTGCAATTGCGTCTGCGTATTCGTTCCCTTTAATCCCAACGTGCCCTGGAATCCAAGCGAGTTTAACGTTACCCCTCTTCGCTATAAGTTTATCACGGATGGTTTCGATGATGTTACAAGAGTTGTTCGTGTTCTTTATAGCGGTAATTGAGGATAAGCTATCTGTGAATATTACGGTTTTTTTGTTACGAGTCATCTCAATTGCCTTAAGGATGGCGAAAGCTTTGACTGAGAAGATTGATGAAAATGAGGGCAGCAGTCCTTTGGAGATAACAGATCCATTTCCGTCTATAACAGCAAAAGACGTTCCGTCAGTTGTTTTCGAGCCATCGGTGAATAGAATAGTCCATCCTAATCGCTTATGGTTTTCGGCTATCTCAGAAAATAGTGTTTTGTATATGTCGTTGTTGGTTGTAGCTTTAGGAAAGTATGCCAGGTCAGTAATTATACTTTCTTCCGGAAGCATCCAGGGTGGAAACGACGTTTTTTTGTTCTGGATGGTGATTGGGACGTCCAGTGTAATTGCAGATGTTAATGCCTTGGCTATTGCAGATTTGTATTTTGGACTTTTTTTCCGTCCCAGTATTTTTTTGGCGTCGTCATGGATGGGAGATATTCTTGGAGAGTTGATTTTTAGTACGACCTGAGAAGAAAGGCAGTCAAACCTTTCAGTAATTTGGGGTAACCCCGCTTCTGTCAGAAGATTTTTTATAGGAGTTGTTCGGAAAGCTCTCATGCTCCTTCTTACTGCTCC
Organism: Volucella bombylans; assembly: GCA_949129095.1. Lineage (NCBI taxonomy): Eukaryota > Metazoa > Arthropoda > Insecta > Diptera > Syrphidae > Volucella > Volucella bombylans. The sequence continues at coordinate 147,154,321 of OX422140.1, read as the reverse complement.
GTGGTATGGTGTTGCGATAAGTTGAATGCTTGATTTTGAACATTTTCCATAAATTGCTAGGCCATAATCAATTTTTGATAAAATAATGGATTTAATGACGTTAATGATAGTGTTGATATTGCAAAAACTATCTTTTGAAGAAAGGTATTTGATAATATTTACTCTAGAATTAAGACTTTTCTTAATATAAGTACAATGGTTACGAAAGTTAAATTTGGAATCGAATAAAAGACCTAATATGCTAGCACAATTAACGTTTACTATGAAATTATTATTTATATGTACTAATATAGATTTACAGCATCGTATCTTTTTACAAATATGTAATATTTTACATTTATTAATTGAGATCTTAGAACCTGACATGTTGCCCCATTTGGATAAGCAATCGAGTATGTTTGAGAAGATGTCTCCCATTAAAGTTAAATTCTTACATTTTGAAAAAAAGATGAGATCATCTGCATACAGGATATGGCAGACTTTGTTGTAACTGTTAATTACTGTACTTATTCCGTTGAAAGCAATTATGAATAGAACGACTGATAAAGGGGATCCTTGTGGGATACCGTTTTGTAGTTGATGAACGGTGGAAAAGACAAAGTTGGTCTTAATACGGAAACGTCTATTGGTAAGAAAAGATCTTATATAATTGAGAATTTTTGGCCCAACCTTCCATACCACGAGTTGTTTTAAGATAACATGAACACCAATGCGGTCGAATGCTTTCTCGAAGTCAATGCTGAGAATTGTTACGTGGTTCTTTTCAGAGAGGGTTGAGGAAATAAATTCGTCTAGATGCAGAAGTGCATCAATAGTGCTCCTTCCTTTTTTAAAGGCTACTTGGTTTTGGTAAATAAGTTTTCTTTTTTCGAGGAACCAGAAAAGTCGTTTAGTAATTATCTTTTCTAGGATTTTCGCAGTGCATGGGAGGAGGGATATAGGTCGATATCCCTGTATGGTGGAGTGGTCTTTCTTCGGTTTTGGTAAGGGGATAGTGCTTGCGACTTTCCATATTTGTGGAATGTTACCTTCGAGGAAAATGTGATTGTATAGGGCCAACAATCTTGTCTTAAGCGCCGAAGGGGCGTTTTTTATCATTGCGTATGATATACGATCAAATCCTGGACTTGTCCCTGGCAGATCTTAAACAGCTTTCTAGTTCCATCATATTGATGGGTGATTCAATTTGAATCGAAGAGGGGTCAGTATCATATTGTGGAGATTGGTCATTCAATACTGCGTACTTTTCACAGATAAAATCGTGATGAAAATTAGAGTCTTTTGATGCGCTTTCCCAAGATTTTGCAAAGAATTCAGCAATTTGCTTAGGACAGGTGAGGGTGTTGCTCCCAGTCTTAATTGCTTTTATAATTGGCGGAATGTAGTTGCCAGTGAGGGTTTTGATGTCGGACCACAGTTTTTTTGGTGTTGAGTTTGGATTAATCCCAGCAGTGAATTTCTGTTTTTTGTGCCTTCGCGGCCCTTCTGAACTTAGCGTTAGCTTTGCGATACAATATAATGTTAGAGTCTGTTGGGGATCTTTTAAACAATCGCCAAGCTTTTTGTTTTTCGTCACGAAGGACGCTTATTTCTTTGGTCCACCAAGGGACGGTTTTATGGAATGTTTTTTGTTTTGTTTGGGGGATTGCTTCGTTTGCAGCGGACCGTATTGCTTTTTGGATGTTAGCCGCTTCTTTGTTTATATTGGGAGAAAGTTGTCTCCTAGAAACCTCGTTGGATATTTTTGTTTGAAAAAGGTCCCAGTTAGCTTTTTCCAGTATAAATTTTTGTTGGTGTGTTTTTGGGGAAATGTTGGAACCAAGTGATACAGTGGTGATGATAGGAAAATGATCGCTACCATGAAGGTAGTTAGAAACAGTCCATGTGGAATTGGGTATAAGAGAGGGTGTTATAAGTGTAAGGTCGATGTGAGTGAATGTTTTGTGCGTTGAGAAGTGGGTAGGTTGCCCGTTGTTTAGAATTGCTAGTCCCGAGTTTGCAATGAAACTTTCAACCTTTTTACCTCGTTTATTATAGGTTTCAGAGCCCCACGAGGGGCTCCAGGCATTGAACTCACCCGTTAGAATGATTGGTGTGCTTATACCATGCAGGATATTTTCGAGGTCGTTGCATGTGAATTGTTGATCCGATGGGATGTATACAGAGATTATGGTTATTTTTATTTTTAGGAATATTTCGACTGCTATTGCGGATATATTGGAGTGGATATTAAGAGGATTTTGTGAAATTGTTTTGTGAATAAGAAGACAGGTGCCGTGTTTAGAAGAGGTGTTTGAGGGTAGATTGTAGAAATATGGTTCGTATTGTTTAGGTGCCACAGGTTGACCGTTGTGCTTAATATGAGTTTCCTGTAAGGAAATGATAGACGGTTGGAGGTCATTAATAAGTAATTGCAACTCATTGTAATTATTAAAATAACCTCTAAGGTTCCATTGGAGAACTTTAAGTATTGATTTTTTACTTGGGGGAAGACCTTGTACATTATAATATGATTTATGTTGTAGAAGATTCGTGTTGGATGAGTTTTGAGGGTGGTTTTTAGGACTCTGTGGCACAGTTGCTAAGTTGCGCGAGCTTTGTAAAGAGGTCGAACGATTAAGCCGCTGAACAGCAGAGTCGGGATATTGGGTTTGAGAATTATTATGACATGTTTTCATCATCGTTTAGATCTGGCGGATTTAAAAAGTATTGATTGTGTTTGATAAGGGTGTGAGTAATTGTAGATATAGGTGAGGTGATAGATTTTTGAGTGCTGTTAAGTATTGTTTTTGAAGGGGTGGTTTGTTGTTTGTTTTTGGAATTGTGTGAATGGTTTGTATCAATGGCTTGGGGCTTGGTTGAATTGTGTTGAGTATCGAGTGGTTTTATGTTGGCTGAGGTGGATTGAGTATCGAACACAGTTTTTATGGGTTGGTTTGTGGTGTTAGTGAGTGCTTTGAGTGAGGTTGTTGGCGGGGTATCGGTTGTATTAGCTTTCCCCGTAGGGGTGCTCTGAACTCTATTGTAGAGATTGTGGGATACGGATATGTTTTGTTTACTTATTGATGTGGTTGGACGGGGTGGAGAAGAGTTTGATGTAGGGTTGTTGCTTGTGCCGGAGAATTTGCCTTGCGAGTTAGTTGAAGGTATTTCTGTTTGAATTGCTCTTTTAGCAACTGTGGAGAAAGCAGTGGAAAAGTTGTGAGTTGGGTTTTGTTCCCGGAATATTTGTTTTGCTTCAGCCATGCTGCACTTTGTAATGGTTTTGATTTTTAAAACTTCCTTAGCTTGTAAGTATCGCTTACATGTTTTAGAAGAAGATGGGTGTTCTTCTTGACAGTTGGCGCATAAAACACGAGTGCATTTTTCGGGGCTGTGGGGGGGAAGATTACAGTTCCCGCATGAAGAGGTCCTGTTACATCTTTTTGTAGTGTGGCCCAGCAACTGGCAGTTTTGGCATCTCATGGGGTTTGGGAAATATTCGTTGACTTTAACGTTGTACCAGCCAATGTTAACTGAAGTTGGTGGACGGAAAAGGTCAAAAGTAAGGAGGACGAGACCAGTGGCGCGTTGGTTGTTGTCTACAGTTTTTTTGAATTTAAAGACGTCTGTCATACCTTGAGTTTTCATCTCTTGAATAATTTCTGTTTCATTTACGTTGATAAGACAAGGCGCATAGACAGTACCTTTTGAAAAGTTTAAATTTGGGTGGAGAGTAACGAAGATCGGGCAAAGGTTGGAAAGGGTTTTTTGCTTAAGAAATAGGTCTGCAATTTTTTGGGATTTTGTGAGAACCAAAAGGTTTCCATCACGTAGTTGAGAAATATTCTCATAGGCCGTACTAATACTGTCAATTGCTTTCTTAAGTAAGAAGACGCTGAAAGATGAGAGTGGTTTTTCTTTGTTGGATGAAGATATAACAATAAATTTAGGGTTATTGGACACTGCATGGGTTGTAAGCACATTGTGGTTTGAATTATTGATGATTGGCGTAAAGTTAGGTTTTTTTCTTTTACTTTGCTTGGGCTGGGTTAGCGGGTCTATATCGAGCCCACTGAACCGGTTGCCCGAAAGAACACGTGGCTCAGAGGCCATGGAACATTCACTTGTTTGTCACTGTATACTGGTTTTTTGTTTACTTCACTGACCGAGGGAGGTGAGACGAAGAAAGAAAAAGAGGGGAGATGAGCAGTACGATTAGCGGAACGCAGTAGAGGAAAGAGACCGAGAACTCAGGCAGACAAACGATCGCAACGAAAGCTAGTCGGTGACTGAAAAAATAAATTTAAAGCAGCGTAAAAAATGTAACACAGAAGTTCGACTGAAAAAAAACTTCACAAAGTCAAAACGAATGATAAATTTTAGTTGTTTGGTAATTTTATTATTATTTTTTTTGTAAGAAAAAATTGAGTTATAAAAATATGTCTGCAAAATACTTAAACAATTTATAAAAAATATATTTTAGATAATTTCCTGCAGTGCAAATAGTTTTATTAAAAAAAAGGAAACAAATCTATCTACATAACATCGTATGTATGCATGTGTAACACTTTAAGCAATGCAATCCCAAATGCCAATTACAATTAAAAAGTATATATTAAAATTACAACTAAACACATTTATGACACATTCGTTGTACAAAACAAAATTTGCACGAGTAACCTAACCTCGACACACTCTTATTACAATTGATAACAACAATAAAAAGTAATAAAGGACGTACAATTATATCTGTAACTGTAAGCAGTGCTTTCTTAGGATATCAACATCAAGTTTTCTTTGCAGATAATTGGTGTAGGTACATTAAACGGTTTAGATACTTTTACAAACTTAAATATAAGTATTTTTTTTATTACATATTATTGTTAGTTTCGTTTTGTTGTTTTTATTTTAGCATTTAGTATTTTGCTTTTGATTTGAGACCTAGTATTTCTAATACTCTATTGAACAGGAGGTTGGAAAATACTCTGGTGTGGTTTAAAATTAACAACCTCTTCAAAAACAAGCTGTTTCCACTTTTCTACTGGAAGTTCCATTACCTCGAAGCTCTGATCGTACAACTGTGAGGTTTGTTCATCTGATGGATCGGAATACTTTTCCATGTATCTGAAAAGAAAATTCAACAATCTCTTAGTAAGCGACTTTTTTTCAAGTTCATATAAGCTAGAGATAAAAAGATATGTTTGTACTTTTGGAATTTTATCTATGTAGTCACCCTGTCGGTTGATATACCTAGTCCTGCCATAAGTTATGTTACAAATACAAAACGCTATAAAAAAAAAGAGTTAACATATTGTATTCATTTATTAGACCACAATACTGATTATTTAAAACAATTGGATTCACTCGAAATAACTGCTTTTAACTTTAACACAAGCTTCCAGCCGGTGTGGCCATTGGGCTATAGCGGCACGTGGACGCTGCTCTGGTTAATGCTGTTTTAAAGCTTTCCAAATTTCTGCGGGAATCTTGCAGGTCATGTTCTCCAATTCTGACCACAAATCATAATCCAGTGGATTCAGATCTAGACTCTCCGACGGCCAATCTTCTGCTAAACCAGGAATAATGACTCTGAGCCACTCCTGCGTGCTTTTGGCTTTGTGCTCTGGAGCAGAGTCCTGTTGGAAGATCCATCTGTATCCATTGAAAAGGGTATTGGTCACACCCTTCACAACACCCTCTAGCACATCTTCTTGGTATACCTTTGCACCAGTTTTTACGCCTTTTTCACAGAAATGAAGGAATGTGACACCATGATGAGAGACCCCCCCACCAAACCATTACAAAAGCGGGATGATGTCCACGTTGAACCCTTGGAACAAATTTTTTCGCTTCCTTAGATGAAGTGGCATAAATTTTGTCATTTTGTTTGTTGAAAACTTCTTCCACGGTAAACATTTTCTCATCCGTAAACATGGCCATTGTACACCTGCCATTGCAAAAGTCGCTTGCATCTTTCCAGCTTATTATTTTTTTTGTTTATATGACCCGTGGACCGACGATAGGCTTTCATGTGCAGATCATCCCGAAAGAGCCTGAACATGGATCTGGTTGATATATCCAATTCCTTGCACATGATCTTCTGCTTCCTAAGGTGATTTCTCTGAATTCGTTCACGCACTGCCTTTACTATCGCATTCGTACGGACGACACGCGGGTACCACTTCTTGGTCTGTCCTCTACTCCAGACAATTCGCCGAAACGAGCAATAGCCCGATAAACGAATATTCTCGATATTCCGAGTGGTTTTAGCAACTCGAAAATTTAGCCAACACACTTTCCGCACTTATGCAACACTATTACTATGACTCGATTCGCTTTAACGCCCCCACTCCATGTTAATAGTTTGCAAACTGAAACCAAACTGACTACTATTCTTTACTGATCGGTGCATGTGTTCTGAAAAAAAGTTAACGGTTCTATTCCTGCAAGAAGTTTTGAACGATAAGCGCTGGAAATTGTGTAACATGATTTTGTGTCGAAAATAATCATGAGCGACGCGGCGCATTTCCACTTAAGCGATTACGTCAATAAGCAAAATCTTCGTTTCTGGGCCACTGAAAATCCGTGTATGATGCACGAAGAGCCGTTACACCCACTCAAAGCCACTGTGTGGTGCGGCATTCACGTGGGGGAGGAGTTAAATGGGCTGTATTTTTTTGAGGACGCCATCGGCAATACAGTCACTGTTACTGGCGAACGCTACAAGGCCATGATAAAAGACTTCTTACTGCCGGATTTGGATGAGCGGGGCTTGGTGAACATGTGGTTTCAACAAGATGGTGCAATCGTACATACAGCACGAGCCACAATGGATATTGTGAAGGCAACTTTTTTGGTTGCGTAATCTCCCGTTTTGGCGATTTGGCATGGTCAGCAAGATCGCCCGATTTAACCATCCCAGACTTCTTCCTTTGGGGCTACTTGAAGTCGCGGGTTTATGTCAACAAGCCTCAGACAATAAGCCCGCAGCCCTTAAGGAGAATATTCGACAGGAATGCGAACAGTTATCACCGGAAATTTTGAGGAAAGTCATGGAAAATGCGAAACGGGCACAAATGTGTATCAACTCTGGCGGAAGCCACTTAGCGGATATTATCTTTTCCACTTAACAGAAACAATTTTAAAGGTTCAAGTAAAGATTTTCATCACTCAAAATCTTTTTTTTTTATTTAGTAAAAAAGTAATTCAAAAACAAAATTGTATGATTTTGCGCCACCTTGTATAATGTAGTCCTTACCAACCAACTTACACTCATAGAACGAAATGTCATGCAATAATTTGCCACCTAAGTTAAAAGAAAAAATGTCAGACGAAATGTCTGAAATTTAGTCTGACATATTTGTGTCTCGTGGAGACGCGGTGTTATTACGATCAAGCAACAATGCATCCTAATCTTTTTTAGAAGCTTTTATTGAATTTCGCTTTTTGAGCACTGTAAGTATTTTCTGTATTTAAAAATATCCTTCTACATATTAGCAATATGTAATCTACTCGTATTACGTTTTGTGGGATTTTCTTCATTTGAGGGGCAATAGTAATATTTTTTGTGCACAACATTAAAAATTTGCTATCTGAATGCGCAAAGTCTAATCAATAAACTCGACGAATTCAGAAGTTTGTTCTTTGGTTCCGATATACGAGTAGATGTGATATGTGTACCAGAAACCTGGTTTTTCGATTAAGTATCTGATAGAGTGTACTCGTATTCCGTAGCTGGGCACGGGATTTTCCGTGATGATAGAAAAACATTTTCTACGATCGTCTTTATCCTTTCGACCGTCTGCAAGTTCACCCAATGCAACCGCTATCCAATATCGAATTATTAAACAAACTAGTGAGAATAGGAAGTATTTGCTTGGTGTTGTACATATATCCATCTTACAATAATATTGATTTATTGCAATTGTTTTCTTTCATAGAAACAACTTCCTCCTGTTCAGGAAAACTATAATGTGTGGTGATTTCAATTGCAATCTGTTGAATGAGACTATTTCCTCCTCCTTAATAGGGACGATGAATGCATTAGATTTGAACATTTTAAATCCTCTAATACCTACACATTTTACTGGTTCAACTAGTACACTTCTGGATGTATTTTTTGCGAGTGATGCCTTTTTTAACCAAGTCTTTGTTCCTGCTTTTTCTAATATATAAGTATATAACAACAACCCTTGGTTCACAAGAGAGATTATGAAACTAAGCAACGACTTGATACTGCATATCATCATCATGTAGCCTGTCTTTCCCAAAGTCGAACATAGGTCTTTTTCTAAATTTTTCCATGTTCTCCTATCCTGGGCTGTTTGGATCCAATTTTCGGGAACCGCTCTTTTAATATCGTCAGTCCATTGTATTGGTGATCTTTCTCTGTTTATGACGTCTTCGCTTGGTCTCCATTCCATAAGTCTTTTTGTCCACTTGTTGTCTGCTGTCCTCGCCACGTGTGCTGCCCACCTCTACTACGTCTTTGTTATATGCGTGGTTATATCAATGACTCTAGTTCTTCTTCGAATTTCTTCATTTGGAATGCGGTCCCTCGAGCTTGTTAATAGACCATCTTATAAGAGTTAAAGTCTCAGCTCCGTAGGTTATAACGGGCAGTATACATTGGTCGAATATTTTTCTCTTTAGGCGCATAGGAATTTCGCTCTCCAGGGTAGATCTCAGCTGCTGCAGGCAGCCCAGCCTAGTCCAATACGTCGTTGGGTTTCATGGGTTTGGTTGTCTCTTAATATGCTAACTTTGTATTTGAATACCTGTTCGATCACCTTTTCATATACTTTCGTAAGGTTTCATAGAGTTGCTAAGTTAGTCATAAATTTTGTCTCCTGGAAGTTTATGTTTAGCTTCACTGCTTTTGAAACTACTTCCAGTTCGTCCAACCTTGCTTTTGCATCGTGGAGACTATCAGTAATAATGACTACGTCATCTACAAAGCGTAGGCGGCTTAGGAACTCTCCGTCCGTCTATTTTGTACTGCTGAAGCGCTTCGATAACACTAGATATCAAAAGCTTTTTGGAAATCAACAAAAGTTAGTACTATTGGCCGGTTGAATTCGACTGACTTGTCGATAACTCATGTTATTCCTTGCAAATGGTCATTCATGCTAAGGCGGTTTTTTAACTTAGCTGGCGCTCGTGGCTGAAAGAAGTCGAGTTTTTGTTCAATTAACGGGAAAAGAACGCATTTTTGAAAAAAGTGTTTCAGGTAAAAGAATTGTAATTTTTCACGCAGATTACCAATCTGTCAAAAAAAATAGGGGTTCCCATTAAAAAATCAAAAGTGACCTTCGTTTGACCTTGAAAATGGGGCTCAAGGTCAAACTCGTGATCACCATCTTATGTCCCCTTCAGAACCTTCTACTCACCCAGTAGAAAAAGCTGTTAATTTGGTTCAGGTTGTTTTTGTGTAAAAAATCGACTAACTTTTGTCCTCGCTCGTTTCTGCCTTTTAGGCCAAATTTCCTAATAGCTTTGTCAGCTTCGCCCTCAAACCTGTCCACTTTTGCATTGAAATCTCCGATTGTAAGCGGAAAATTTCTTTTCATTTATGGCTTGTTGTATGTCTTCACAGAGGTGGTCTACTTTCTCATCAGTGTAGTCAGTGGTTGGTGCGTACACCTGTATAATTTTAAGCCTGTAGGAAGTGTTAAGGCTTATAATTTAATATGCCACTCTATTTGATATGCTTTTTATGTTCTCAATTTGCTTTCCGTGTTTTTTGTGAATAAGGAAGCCAACACCTCCGATTGACTTATTGGCATTGTACTGATAAAGCACATGACCTGAGTGTAATGTTATTCGTTTTTCGGTTTTTCTCCTTACTTCACATATCCCTAGATACTGCATATAGAAAGTGGAAATTCTTTCGCCTTCCAAGTAATGCACTATGGAGAAAACCACACTGGTATTGTTGATGCTGATTCAAATGAACTTAACATGCCTCATATCAAAACACCTCTGTCCCAGTCACATCTAATGGGTTTTTGAGTTCGCGAAAGTTAAACAAACAGATGTTCTTCAAGCTATTCTTGAAGTTAAATCCAAAGTTGTTGGGCTAGATGGTATGCATCCGGTTTTCATTAAAATGGTTTTGCCTTACATCCTTCTCCATTATCACCACGTTCTCTTTCCCGATATCATAGAAGTCCGCAAAGATCATTCCTGTCCTTAAAAAGAAGGCAACGTGTACTAATCCTGTGGAATACCGGTCTATTCCAATACTGCAAGTTATTTGGGCAGTTAAATCACTCACAAATGTATACTTGTGACAAAATAAACTACTAAGTGTATACCAATCTGGATTTAGGCACCATACAGATACTCTTCAGCAATAATTAAAGTAACTGATGACATTCGCACCACTTAACATTTTTTGACGCTACTAGACTTGTCCAAGGCCTTCGACACAGTTAACCATGAGTTTCTTATCACAAAGCTGATATATCTATATGCCTGTTCTTCATCTGCTGCAAACCTTATAAGGTCCTACCTCTTATGTCTTAAGTAAGATATTTGTGTAAATGGGCCGCAGTCGGACTTTGGTTTTACGTTACGTGGTTTACGACAAGGATCCATTCTATGTCCTTTGCTCTTCACAATCTTTATATAAGACCTCCCACATGTCGTTCGATACTCGTCGATCCACATGCACATAGTTGACGTCCAACTCTATATTCAGTAGTGTGCAAAAGATTTGTAAGTTTTTTTCTCTTGACGTTTTGTTTGATTAACTATACAAAGATGGATAATATTTAAGAATTTAAAGATAAATCCTACACTCTTAGATCTGAGCAATAAAAACGGAAAAAAGTAGAGTTAGTTTAGTTATTCCAGGGAAAAATGTTAGCTTGCCAAATATGCAGCTGCGCAAAACATATGCAAGTTTTTTTAGTCGTCCCCGACGACCAGACATGCAAATTGATAAAAAATATCAACATTACCCGGCAAGAAAGTTTCCGGTCTTCAACTGCAATCGTTAAGGACCTCAACTTATCCAACGATGCAAGAACAGTTCGTAGACGTGCAATAGAAAGTAATTTGAGGGCTTAACGAGCTGTTAAGAAGCATCTGTTAACTTTGAAGCACCGTCAAAAAATATAGTCTCTTTGTTTGATAAAAAAACTGCTTATAATTTCCTATTATTTAGACTTCAATTTGCTCATAAATATTCAACTTAGTCCCTGACACAGTGGAGAACCGTTTTATTTAGCGATGAGACCAAATTTAATATCTTATCTACCGATGGTATTGGTTACGTTCGTCGAAAGTCAAGTACACGGTTAAATCGGGAAAACATCCGAGCTACTTTGAAGCATGGGGGCGGTTCCGCTATCGTTTGGCGATGCTTCTCGGCTCAAGCATGTGGTCACTTACACCAAATAACTGGAATAATGGATCGCTTTGCGTATAAGGACATCTTAGACAAAGTCATGCTTCCATACACTGAGGAAGGGATGCCGTTGTAATGGAGGTTTCAACAAGACAGCGACCCGAAGTACACCTCAAGTAAATGTTTTAGATTAGTCTCCACAGTCCCCCGACTTAAACCCAATCGAAAAACAGCGGATAAATAGGCAACGGTTTACTTCGCAAAGGGCTCTTTATGAAGCTTTAAACGATGAGTGGGAAAATATTCCCTGAGTTAACAAACTCCCTTGTTGCTTCCATGCCGAAAAGATATGCAGAAGTTATTAGAACCACTGGTTTTTGGAACTAATATTAATGTCCAAATAAAACTTGCATATGTTTTGCACAGCCTTAAAATGAATAAACTCTTTTTTTTTGTTTTACAAAGTATCAAGAGTACATATTGTGATAACTACTTAAATGTGAGCAGCGACATCTAGATTTACAGAGCAGAAGATGTCGATACTCGAAGACCAGAAGAATAACAAAGTCTCGACCATTGATGACTGGAGAGTGGAATCGAATTTTCTAGCAAATTGTAAATTGTATGGGACCCTGGATGGCGAGGATTGTTCTCGAAGTATGTCATTCGAGTATAAATACCAGCATCCCCAAGGTATGCAAGTGAGTTCATCAGTTGAATTTGAAGTGTTAATTAGGAAAAGTGATTAAGTGGTTTAAGTAAAAGATAAGAAAAGTATAAGTGGTTGGGAAATTCGATTGTATTGAGAGAAACATTTAAATAGTGAATTGTATCTTGTTTAGTGAATGTCTTAGCTGGGACGACCACATAAGGATAATGGTCGGCAAGTTTTATGGCTACCTTAGCAATCTTTCCCCAACACAAAGTTTTACACCAACAAACACATGGTTAAAGATCGCAAAAATGCTACACATCCTTCATTTTACATATGGCTATGAAATTTCTTGCTGCAGCAATGTGACGACACAACGCAGACTTCAGATTGTTTTTAATAACGTAAGTCGTGATGTTTTTGGTCTAGAGCGATATGATCACGTATCCATGCAAGTGCCTTCGTACTTATATGGCAAACTGAATTTTCCACAATTACATTGTTGCTTAAAACTGGTCCTTCCGCCTTTCAAATATCAGATTTTTGAACGCCAATTATTTGTTCACGCCATTCGCCTCTGGAATGCACTCCCTAAGTGTAAGAAGACTCCACAACACATAACAATGCAATGTTATACTTTTTCGACACATACAGAAAATACATCTTATCATACTATAGTATTTATTATCCTTTGCTTTTTTTTTGTCTTAAAATATGCACCGTACTTAACCTACTAAATACAAAATTGTAAATTGAAATTGAAATGACCCTTTTTTCTAGCCTAAATTATTTTGAATTTCTGCTTTCTCTAACTTTCAACATTTATTATTTAAAAGATTGTTATAAGAAGTCTACTATGAGTGTTGCTGTAATGTAATACTAAAAACGCGCTCCTTCACTTCCATTACGGTATAGAAAGTTTTACGCATACCCATACCTCTGTCTACTAATCTACGAGTTACGGTTAAAATATTGTCTTGATCGGACTATTTAAAGGAACACAGCGCGTGCGCTCGGAATTTTACTGCACGGGCGACTGATTTTCGCTTTACAATAAGTGAGGTTGAAAAATCAGTTTGTATAATCAATCACCCACCATACGATGAATGCTATTCAACGAAATCTGACGAGGGTGTTGTAAAGTATTCTGGAAGAAAATAAGAAAATTCTTTGACAGCCTTGCAGAGTATCTAGGACCAGTTAAAAATTTGTATAGAGAAGGCAGGCTACTAAAATATATGGAAAATTGAATTAAAAGATTTGTCTTAACTAGTTTTTTTTTTTCTTATAAATGTTTCTATACAAACCCTCAATTGTTCACTGTGAATGGCTTAACATAATACATATATAGACAACTATTAATCATACAGTAACTTAATGATGGATATTATGTTAAATAAAAATCAACTTTATAGATTGCAGTGCATTATGAGAGTCCAATTCGAAAAGAAATCACACAAGTTAAAGCTTAAATCAATTTCCAAAATACGTACTCATGTGCAAGCGCTTGCTCCGCTGTAATTCTCTTCTCTGAATCCAGTTCCAACATTTTTTCTAGCAAGTCAATTGCTAGTGGATTGGCACCTTTGAATACGTCCTTGAAACTTCTCCTCCGCATTGGTGGTAAAGATTTAATGTAATTACGTGCCTAAAAGCATAATATGATCACAAAAATCAGTTCAAAACAGAAAAGCAATAAAAATTCTGAAAATTAATTGTCTTAACTTATATATAAAAATAAAAACAGTTTATTATGGTTATTAGTTAACGAAAAGCATTATTTAAGAAGAACCATTCTCTAAATCAATCACCAAGTTATCTTGGATTAATGGAAATAAAAAATATAAAAACCTATGTTGAGATTAAGATAAGATTTCACACTTCGGGAGGACATTGACGTTAAAGTGTGGACTTATATGATATTTATAATTACTCAAAAAGTTCTAGTAAAGATTTGCTGTTTATTCACCTCCTTACCAGCTCTTTAAAACCAAAATATTTCTTATGTTTTGAGAAAAAGCCAAGGCAAACAATCGTTCACAATGGAGCCGATCGATAAAAGCCGGAAGATAAAATGATATTCTTCATCGCGAATACTGTTATAGATTTTGGCAAACTTTTTGTAACAATCTTTAAGAAACCAAGTTTACAAAGTTAAAAAGTCTGACGTAAGAACTCAAGCAGATATTTTTATATATGAACAATTTAATGGGACATTAAGTTGAACAACGAAATCACCTTTAGTGAGGATGTGTGCAATGCTTTCTTGAACTAAGAAAAAGAGTAAAAATACCAGTAATCCTCTCTTAACCATAAATTGAGAAGATTTTAAAAAGGATTTGTCCAAATTGACATTCGTCTCGTGCATACAGCACCTGCATTCTTACATTGCAAAAGCTAATTGATATCGTTGGTACATCCATATGCATACGTAAATATACAGAATATTTAAAAAAAAGTTATGTAAATTGTAAAAATACACTATTATTATTAAATAGATAAATAAATAAATATTAAACTGGAGATAAAGGAATATACAATGAGCACCGATGACATGATAATAAATAAAATTAAATAAATTCAAGTGTATCAAGTATCAAGGAGATCAAGGAGTTCATAACCAAGTGCTGAATTCTTGACTTAAAGAAAGAAAAATATTTTAGTTATAACGAAAAATCAAGCGTTGTAAGCTAGATACTCGTACGTATGTTCAACTCAAAGAAACAGCACTAAAACACAGTGTGAGGCCTCAATAAAGTCAGAATCTATCTTGAAGGAGATCTTTCAGGACCGGTCAGACGTAGTTTTCAGAAACTAAATAAAATGTATATAAGAAAAGTCAAGGCAATGTTTGATCACGTTATGATAACGGCGGTGGCATCATTGCTTGAGAATAATAAAAAATAAATAAAATAAGGTAATGACCCTTCCACTCCGGTTTAAACCAGATACATTAGTCTATTCGATCACTTCCATCATTTTTGTTCACAGACGAGTTCACAGAGAACGGCGACAATTTTCAAATTCGGAAATTTGGGTATAGTTTTCACAAGCTCGATTGAGTATTAACTACCAGGCAACTGTAGCTTCAGTCAAAAAAATCTATTCGGCATCAACCGTTGTTTTGGAAAACTTCCTCTGGACATTTCGCAAGGAGTCGTCATAACTGACGATGGACCGATATGATATGCGAGTATGGTGCAATATTACTTACGAGGTGTTATAGACTGATGCACCTTGACGATCCAATGAAAATATCTGCATACATTCGGTATGACATCAGCAAAATAAGGATTCCACAACTACGTTTTCAAAATTAAGAAGTGATCTTTCAATAAATTCTTACTACTCGCAACGATGCAAAACCATTACCAGTTAAATTTGAATGACGGAATTTGTAAATGTTGTTTCGATTTATTTAAATAAAAATCGAAGTAAATATGTGAAAGAAGGTCCTTCGCGATCGGTTGTGTTTTACGCATTTGTTGTACTTAATACGTAAATCGATTCAATATTTGGCTGCCGCACAATTTGAGTGAAAAAAATTGATTCGATCGTGTCCCCATCAGCGATTCCTTGCAGAAACGTAACGAAAGTGAACCATTTTTAAAACGGATGATAACGTGCGATGGATAGTGAATTCTTTACAACATCATGGAACGGAAAAGATCATGGAACAAAAGAGGTGAGCCACCTTTAACCATTCCAAAGCTGGTCTTTACCCTAAGAAGGTTATGTTCTGTATTTGCGGGGATTGAACGGACATGATGGACCGCATGTCTCTTTGCAGACTTGGCAATAGTTGGTGCAGTTTAGATGGGATTTTTTACCTTATCCGGTGTATTCAACTGATCTTGCACCTTCCGATTACCATTTATTCCAGTCGATCCAGAACTAGTAGAAAAAAATTGGTCTCGCCGGAAGTTTGTAAAATCCATTTGGAACAATTCTTCGCCCAAAAATCAAACATTCTATGAAAGGGGCATTATGAAATTGTCCGAAAGGTTGTAGAATGTGGTAGCAAATAATGGTTTTTCCTAACAATAAATATTTAATCCTTAATTGCAGCTAAAAAAACAGAAGGAACTTAACCCAATACTTAAAACGTTAAGTCAACAACCGATAACAGAGTAACATAGCCCACAAATCATTTGTGATGATGACCACTTTAAGCAAAATACCTTAGGCTACCTAGGCTGACATTTTTCTCAAACAGTGTTCTCACTTTTGATCGCCAATATGTTTCGGGCTGCTTTGCCAACGTGGGACGGAGAACTTTGATAGACTCTAACTCTAATTCCTGCCTCAAATGTCTAGCAGAAACATCAACCATTGACCACTATCACCATCAAATTATCATTATACGAGTATAGTTAAAAATGCAGAAAAACTGGTAGAGGAGGGTGAGATTGTAGTACAAGATGGGTCAAAACTAATGTCATAATGTGAATGTGTCATAATTTTTGCAAATGGTGTCAAGAGTCATTGCGCTTTGACATTTATGTTGTTAACAGACGGCACTACCTAACGTAACTTGTGAGAGCTACAGCCATTTGTTAAAGGAGTTTTTCTTGCAGCAAGTTGCTGAATTGGGTTTCGAGCATTTTTAGTTCCAGTAAACTTTTCGTGAAAACAGAGCCCAATTTTTTCATTTTCAACAAAATAGCAGCCAATTCACATTATGCAATTACTTTTGCCCCATAGAGTACTTACATAACATAGTTTCTAATATTTAGAAATTATGGTAATAACCACTAGTGGAACGGAACAATAACTGGTCGAATTAGCAAAGGATACAATGATGAATTAATAGCGAAACAATGTAATATAATTCGATTACACACCAAGAAAGAACCACTCCCAATGGATGGCGGTTAAACAAAGTAAAAACTGCTGACTGTCCTATAATTTGGATTGGGCCAACAGCGTAATAATCAAGTTCGTAATGAAGTGCTTGACTTACCGCCCAGTGGTGGGCCCAGGTAACTTCATGAGTAATTATTTACTTATGCGGGCTAAATCGCCAAAGGTATGCTCGGCCAGTAGCACAATATTGAAATACGCCGTCATAGTGCCCACAACCGTATACGGAAGAGATTAAAAAGATATGACGAACCAATTAATGGACTAGGAAAAATATGGACTCACTGTTGACGACTCTAGTATATGTTTAAAAGACAACAACCTTTGTTTCTACACGTGGAATATTCGGACCCTTACGAGACACGTGCAGCACAATAATTAGCAGAGGCCCATGACTGCTATCACGCAGATATCACCGTCATCCAGAAAGTGCGATAGGATGAGTCGGACATAATGAGGATGAAAAACTGTGATATATAATATGGTTTTTGCTATAGGGAAAAGAAACAACAAAATGCGGCAGACCTAGGTAAAAAGTTTTGAGCTTGCGACACATGAGCGAGCATTTTATGACAATTCGCATCAAGGCTTAATTCGCTAACATAAGCCTAGGGAAACATCCTTGTTTCGCCACCAAAGGATGTTTCCTCCTTTCCACCTCAACCGATTTGAAGTGCGCAACTGGAGCCAGTTAGCTAAATACCGGACTAACTGGAGAGGCTTGTTAGTGGAAGCCGAGGTTCATCCCGAACTACAGCGCCAACCGAATTATTGAGAAGAAGTATTGATACAATTTGTCGGTGAATAAAGTAACCCATAGCATAAGTTGCATATGAAATGATCGTTTTTAAAATGATATTTTAAACTCTTCTACCTTTTCAGAGAATTTACTTTATCAATCGAAGTGTTTGCCATTGACCCCGATAAAGATTTGTCAACGAGACAATAATGCATTGGTGCCTTTCTTGTAAAAAATAAGATCCCTTGAGCCAATTAGGTTTTCGAATGTGTTTTTGACAGCAGCTTCGTCCGTACACGTTTTCTCAGTCACACGGTGACATACTGCAGTTGATACAACATTTACCTAATACATATGTGCTTCCGTTATCAAGGAGCAGTATAACCACCTTACTATTAAGCCTGCTTAACCATCAACGCATATGTTACGTTATGGCTAGAATGAAAAGAACAGAGCCTAGGTGCCTGCCCTATGGACCACTAGAGGTGGCCAAAGAAGGGACTGATAGGAAACATCTAAACAAACACTACATCCATTTTAAATTCGTTGGTTCAAAGCCGATGGCAGACAATTTGGAAGAAATTAATTGATGAGATATCTCATTGAAAATTTTACTGAAATCAATAATATAAATTTTGTTACCATTTTCTAGTGTTGAGAAGGCGAAGACAAGTGTTCAACATTTCGACTAGGGGAAATAAAAGCTTAAGGCTTTGTATAAAATACATTCGAAGAGGCCGGGTGTATGAGAAAATTTGGCAATGGAAAGCTAATTGGTTACTTCATTCTTTAATCCTTTCTCGTGTATCGGAATTATGAAAGGTCTTCCTTGTCTGTGGAAATTTTGCTTGTGTGAGGGATAACGAAATATGTAGGTGGAAAAGGTGTTTTTAAAGAATACGGCGGGAGACCATTTAGTAAGAAATCACAATAATATTGTAGTAACTTTTCTTCCAAACAAGAAGTAAAGTATACTGGGTGAGTTTTTTTACTTGAGACATCCAAATTACTCGAAAAATACGCGATATCGCGAAAAATGTTTTAAACAAAACTTACAAGGTTCTGAAGGGAACATAAGATGGTGAACACGAGTTTGACCTTGAGCCCCATTTTCAAGGTAAAATGAAGGTCACTTTTGATATTTCAAATGATAATTCCTGATTCTTGATTCCTGAGTCGTATTCCTCTGACGGGAAAAGAACGCATTTTTGAAAAAAGTATTTCATGTAAAAGAATTGTAATTTTGCACGCAGATTACGAATCTGTCAAAAAAATAGGAGTTCCCATTAAGAAATCAAAAAGTGACCTTCGTTTGACCTTGAAAATGGGACTCAAGGTCAAGCTCATGGTCACCATCTTATGTCCCCTTCAGAACCTTGTGACTTTTTTCTGAAATATTTTTCGCGATATCGCATATATTTCGAGTAATTTGGATGTCTCAAGTTAAAAATCTCACCCAGTATAATTGCAGAATGAGGGGTCCGGTACGAAGGAATTGTCGGCATATGATTGTTTGAAAAAGATGGCAAAAAAGTTGACGATGGTATGTGGATCGGTTGATGATTTGTTTTCGAAAAAGAGGAAGGAAACCGTTGGATTTTATTTTGTAATTAGTTGCCGAGTTGACAAAAAGGCTTAGACAGCTCTGGTAGATCCGAATAACTGGTGCAAAGGAAAATCCCCTACAACCGTTAATTTGTTTTGTAGAGAGCGACTCTTCGATTATAAAATGGCTAAGCGGTGGATAATGTCTTATGACCAGAAAAGAGGATATAAATAAAAATAGAATTAAAAATATCTCTACAGAAGATAGAGAGGGCATCAATTAAAGAAAGATTGATAAATTCAATGGGAGACCTGTTGAGGTAAGATTTAATTCCCAAGAGGTAGGCTGTTGCAATCAGATACTGGAAAACATATATCAAGTGCATGCAGACAGTAGATGCACAAAAACATTTATTGTGGTCAATTCACCTGCGCTGGCGGTGAGCCACACTGTTAGGGTGCACATAGTTACTTAGAGCGGCTTAATCTCGCGAACCAAAAAAACAAACCAACGCATAGCTGTTCGTTCAATGGTTGAGCTTTCTTCAGATGCAGTGTTGATATTTCTGGTTGCTTCTACTGCATCATGTCCAAGTAAGTCTATATTAAATTTCAAAATTAATTTGTATTTGGCTCATATTCATTACTTTAAGTTGGATGGGCAATAAAACATTGATTTTTCTATGATTAGGGTTCTCTCCTTAAATTGAGGTTGGACAACTGCCTGGTTCTCCCCGATTTTACGTATTAAACTAGTGTTATCGATATGCGAAAAGGGTTATTTCATGTGCAACAACCTACTATGTATAAACTGCTCCCAAGTATGACAACTGAGTAGCAAGATTACTATTTATGTGGCCAACATAAAAATACTAACACTGATCCAATCAACAACCCAAAAGAATTCAAAAATGAAAAAAAAGCTCAAACAAACGAGAAGATAATTTTTTGCAAACAATTTACATGACCAACAATTTTTTTTAGTTAAGAAATAAAAATTACATGCATAAACACTTTTAGATAGGTTTTTATTTTGTAAGCTTTGCCCGCATTTTACCTACCTCTTCGCTTGTTATTTTACTCATTAGTTCTGGCTCAGGTGTACCACATAAGACAAGAATTCTTGTTAAGTGATCAAGATCTGGTAGTAGTAAGAAGTTTGGTTTTTTTTTTCAACAAAATTCAATTATTTTGTTGGGTTTTTTTTTATATTAAATTTTATTTTTAGGATTTGTTTGTTTATTTTAAAAGTTAAGGTTTTCTTCTTCGCTTATTTTTGTGTAGTATAAAAAAATGTACAAAAAATATATACGCAAAATCGGGGAAAATTAATAAAAAAAAAAATACATTTAGAAGGGGGAGAATATAAATTAATGTGTGTTAGTGATTCATTTTAAATTATTAACATGATTAGTACGAGTAGTAGTAGTAGCAATTTTTTTGCTACATCCAATGCAATAAATGCCCAAGAAAATGAAACAATAAACACTTAGAATATAGTATGTTCAAAATCATAATTAATTTAAGAGAAAAAATAGAGAATAAAAAATATTAACAAACTTACACTGTCTGATGAAATTTTCATCATGAAATCATCAGGGGGTGTTCCCAAAATTTCCATAATTAAATTCAACTGGTGTATGTCTAGTTTGTTTAATTTGTTTCGGTGAATCAAGGTTACAATGATAAATAGAGTTCTTGACTAAGGCTTTAAATAACATGCATACAAGAATCTGTTTTTATTTTTTATATTTTTTGTGTGTAGTTTTTAGTACTGGGGTACATACGAATATATACATGACATTTCAGTAAGTGACATTAAAATAAGAAATACAGGATACTTTGAAAAAGAACATGCACAGTGATAAAGGTAAAGAGAAAAGAAATAGATAAAAGAGACAAAGTTTAAAAATATTTAAAAAGATTGTACAAGTAAACTTACTTACTCCAACATACACTATCACCAAACTATTTTCTAAAAAAATGACAATACAATCTCAGTACCTACGGCATAAAGACAAATGCATATAACAAATCCTGCCTATCAATAATTTGAGTACTGCAGATCTACGCTCAAAGATAAAAAAGAAAATCTATTTACCCAACAATGAACTCATTCCAGTGCTCAAAAGCCTAGTTCACTCCGTTGACCAACTTGTGTGATTTTGCCAAACATAACAGGTAACTTCGATTGGTGGGGTTGAGCAACGTCTTAATATGTTCGATTACTACACGAAATAGGAAGTGTTCAGCAATGAAGCAAACAACTTTATAAAGTTACTACTTCCATGCCCTCTCAGAGCTGTCTGCTGATTCATTTACATATTTTTTCAGCTGCATGCAACAAAATGGCTTTGAGCCACCTAAGGACCACAATCCAATTCTCATTCCCTCACACCTCTCTCACCTGGTCATAAGAATGGGTGCTGCAGGGTGCTTTCAACTCCAGCTATCACATCAATCCGCAAACCTAACCTAACCTAAGTATTGAGCAACGCGATTAGAACACAGATCAGTTTGACATATGTATGTACAAATAATTCTATTCAGTTTAACATATAGAAATTAGTCAAACATGAACAACATACTCCACACTGCAATGAGTATATCAACAAAGTTCAACGCAACTCACTCCCAAGAAAAATTAAAAAGTGGATCGAGGCTTTTGTGCAGCACATTGCTTCGAAATTGTTCTTCAAGACTTGATGTTTGTTGAACAACCGGCTGAATAATCTTAATATCGATAAGATGTAGCCGAAAATCAAATCATAGTTCTACCGCTCGGAGTGAAACTAACATGAAAATATGAGCTCATAGGCAAACAAAACAAAGCACGAGCAGCATCGATCGAGTATGTATGTACGTAACCAATGAGTGTGAAAATTTCATCAGAACCCAAGTAGAAAAGATATGTTTAAAATCTTGCAACTTAAGGCACACACGTAATAGAGTCAGACAGAAATACGATATCGCCAAATGCTATAATGGCGATGGAGGCTAACATTTCGACGACAGCCAGGCAATATAAACTTTGGCAGGTATTTCTCCACCTATACAAAACCAGTTCCAAGCAATCTCAGAGCTTTTGTTGGGTTTGAGCCGCGGATTCTGGTGGCTTACCCGAAAAACAATTTAAGGCAGCTGGAGGCTTTTAAAATCGAATACATGCTACATATATGAATACAAGATTACATAACATTGATGAATTGGACACACAACTGACAGCTATAACTTTGAAGGAATAACCGATTTTACATGCTACTACTCATTATATTTAAAGCCCTACAGTTCATTGGACATTCGTGTTGATGCTTCTAATCAGTAAACAAACATAGATGCATTGGGTAAGCCAACACAAAATTATTAATGGTCATCACCCAAAAAAAAATTGTTCTGTACATAATTCACTTTCGTACAGAATCAGTGCATATAAGATTTGGTCTGGATAACATTTATTTTAAGCTCTTTAAACTTTAGCGATATTACAATTGAAATATGTTCTTATTCTGTTTAGATAATCACACAAAAGCGAGAGGATCCGAGCAGGGTCATTAAGTGTTTAATATAAATTACAAAAAGTATTATATTAGTATGATTACATTTACAGGGAGTATTTAAGCATTTGATACACCGCATACCTCATTCTGTTTATAACTATTTTATTACTATTGCATAGAAGACGTCCGAAATAAACATTGTGCAGACATCGGTATGAAGAAGGGCCACCACCGTACTGCATCCGTCAATAACTATTGCTCCAATTTTGTAGGATTACCCATGTATAATACCGACAGGCTCCAGGTTCCACATATGCACCAAAAAATACGGAAACACCTTGCCCGAGAGGTTCAAACAATCAGCAGCGCCACTCCTGCAAACATTTATGAGCATTGGTAAAATGTTTTTTTTCATCTGGGACAGACACCATCGTCGTCAAAAGACCAAAAATCCAGAGTACATGGCTTTCACCAGATACCTGGACAAAAATCGAAGAGTCTACAGTTCTCAATGTTCGGATTGTAGCGGCATCAGCAATAGAGCGACCCGACTTTGGAGTTCAACACCGCAAAAAGTAGAAGAAAGTTCAGCGCAGTCTAAAACGTGATAAGGGTAATTATATCAAAGCAGCCAGTGAGTGTGATAGCAGAACCGCGCACAATATCACAAAGAAACTTACATGTGGCTCTACTAACTAACGAACTATCAAAGCTTTAAAGAAAAACAAGGCTGTCGGCATAGATGGCATCCCAGTCGCATTCAACATCTCAGAGGAAATCCTACAGCCACGTATTAGGAAAGCATGGGAAATGCTGTTCGAAATGCATGAGAAATCAGCAACGAGTTCAGTGCAGCATTGTCGAGAACAAATATGGGGCTGAGACAGATAATGGCATAATATCTGAAACATCTGAACTACGCCGATGACGTGCCTGCTTTCAAATAAGATAATGAATCTAAACGTTTCTTAACTTCGAAGCGATGATGTTTAAATTTGGGTTCAAAATAAATACGACAAACACTAAGTATATTTGCCTTCAGCATTCAAAATAAGGTCAATGCTTAAATCTACATTGCCATCCAATGAAATCCACTTACCCTGTCAGTCAGATGAGTCAGCCGCCCACGTAGAACAGAAGAGTTGAAGAGAAATCACCGAACACTCGGGTTAAGCTTGAGGGAACTTAAGTGCACTGCAGAACTCAAAACACAATGGACGCCCTATGTCCCACGAGAAAATAAATAATCAAACAAAAGGTCGCTGAGTTCATGCGCTATCCTACGATAACCATATGTGCAATATCGTCAACGCAATTCCCCTGATCGTGTAAAAATTAGCACAAGTATTACAATTTTTCGCACTTCGGGATAACTAATTCTTTAAAAAATTGGGTTTGCAGAATCCAATGCAGGTCTTTGGTCTGGTCTTTGTACGGTACGACTTATTCGTAAGCCGTCGTTCCGCTATTGAGTTTTCCTGAACGACTCTTACGTTGTGACTTTACTCAATTTTACACGACATTAACAAGTAAAGGACTTTAAACGATACTTTGGTATATTTCAACTTAAAACTTAAATTCAATAAACATTCCTTTGTTTATTTTTAATTTTTAATCAACCTGATCTTTTAACCGAAGAACGACTAGCTGGTCGTCCTAGTGACTCAATCAGGCTTCCTCTATGTGCTTCACATTTGTCATAGACATTTTTTTTTTCAGTACAAAAAAAAAAAACACACACACAAGCTACCTAAATAATAAAATTCACAAAGATAAAGAACCGATCATACTTATACTCATTTTTTTAATCTGACATATTATAAACATCTTTAGACAACTGCTTGCTTGTTCATAGGCTTGCTTTCGGGGCTGCATTGCAGTACTCGTGATATCATTTCCAAATGACCATACGAATATTTCTTCTGTCATGATTTTATCTATTTTTTATCTGATCTCAATTTAAAA
This sequence comes from Volucella bombylans, assembly GCA_949129095.1. NCBI lineage: Eukaryota > Metazoa > Arthropoda > Insecta > Diptera > Syrphidae > Volucella > Volucella bombylans. The sequence goes on along the minus strand of OX422140.1, from coordinate 147,129,725 downwards.
AGACGAGTTTTATACAGAAAAATCATTTTCTCTGTACAAAAAAAAAAACGCGAATATACATATATACAAGCTAACAAAGTTTATGTACATTCAGTGGTACCAACATTCAACATTTCCCTATCTAATTAATTTGGAAATACATTTCTAATCAGTACACTACAGCCAACGATGACAGTTTAAAGTGTCCATTTAAGCTGCTGATTAGTTTCGAATTACAAAAATGTAACCTTTGAGATGTGTTTGTACGTATAATACAAAAGTTATCAGAACTCTTTTACTCGTATTTAATTTATTGACGCATACTTGTATACTGCACTGATATATTTTCTTTAAATAGAAGCAAAAGCTTTTTATCTTGTGAACTTTACAGAGCGATATCAGTTTTTGGAAACCGATTAGAAAATACAACCCTATACATAGCACTTATTCCAGTCAACAAAAAAAGCAAAAATTAAAAACAAAAATTAAAATATGATAAAAAAAAGTGACGTGAATCATAAGCTGCGTGAAACGTGCAGATGTAATACTATAGTATATACATCGATTTGTTAATAAGGTTTGTCGTTAATAAAAACAACTGTTAGCATAGCAAGAATGTGAATATGCAAGAATAAAGTAATTAGTAGGGGAAACATCTTAAAATAACAACAAACAGCACAAAAATACAATTAATAAATAGTTTTCTCTTAAAAAGGATACGATCTGTTCCGGGGAATAGCGTGCGTCCTGTAAGCAATTCAGCCATTATACATCCTACAGACCAAATATCAACCGTCTGATTGTAATGCATCCAGTTCAACATGATTTCTGGTGCCCGATACCATCTGAAATGAGAATACGAGTATTTATGCATCAACTAAAACTGATCTTGCAATTCATTTACCTAGTGGCAACATATCCTGTCATTTCGTTTTCTGTTGGTCGTGCAAGACCAAAGTCCAAAATCCTTAGTTCACAATCCTCATTCACTCCAAGATTGGACGGCTTTAAGTCCTACAAAAATCATCAATTAACAATCAAAAAACCCCAACAAAAAGCCTAAAATCATTCTAACTCTGTGTATGATGCCAGCGCTATGGATGTATTTGAGACCACGTAAGATTTGGTAGACCAAAAACTTGACATGATCATCGGAGAGCTTTTGTGTCCGGATGATATTGTTGAGATCTGCATCCATAAGATGTGTTACAAGGTAAACCTGTTGGAAACTGTCAAGAGAATTGTCGCCTGGATGGAAAACATCGAGCAGGCCAATAACATTTTCATGGTCCATGTGTTTTAGAAGTCGCAATTCACGATAAGTACGTTTTGCGTGTACAGCCGATTGAAACGGCCTGGCAAGCTTCTTAATGGCAACCTTCATGCCACTGTCTTTGACGATTGCTTTGCTGGAAAAATAAAAAAAAGATATTAATGTCATTTTATTTTATATAATTTCTTATCTACAGTTAATTTTTTTCCCCATGACACATAGGCTTTGAACGCGCGTGCACTAGCGATTCGATTGTAGAAAATAAAAGTTTAAAATAATAATGAGCATTTAATCGGTCCAACCTTTAATTGCAGAAGTACTTAAGACAACAAACAATAGCAGAAGTACAAAGTCGAAGCGTGACCAAACGAGCTAAAAGTGAGTCTCGTCACTAAAAACAATTTTTCGATAAAAATATAGGTCGACTTAACGCTGCCCAAGAGCCCAATCAACAAACTCGCATTGCAAGCCATGGTGTCTCATCTAACACCAGCTGGATCTCTTAAGAATTTAGACCGAGATCTTTTCGCAAAATTGTCAACGTAGTGGACAAACCTCAAACTGTTTCAATTGGCACAGAGTTGATAATTTCGGATCTTTGGTCACACATGCAGTCATAACGGCTACAGATTTTCTTGTACGCACATTGCGTTGATGCGTAGTTGGCTCTGTGTCATCTAGAGTGTGTATGTGGTACGAAATTTATCCACAACACTATAAATAACGAGCTCAGTTGATTAATTATGGGGACCAACAAAATCACGTAATAAATTTGAATGGTACGGAAGAGTTCTTTTGGTAAAAGTCTATTTGTGAAGATTTGTGAAACAATACTGAACACAAATGTCAAACAACTGTCAACAATGGATACATAGCACGATTTCAAAGTCATCTATCATAACGGAAGATCTATCATAACTGAAACACATATCTTCTTAAAAAAAATTATATATTTCTATTCATATTATTTAAACCAAATAAAATGAGACCTATGATAAATTCTACAAGCGCCATAAACATTTTCATCCCTGCTATATAGGTCATGTTAGATTAGAGTGGCTGTGTCGGAAAACCCAACTCACTTAGGCATATTGGCCCATTGTGATGCCACGTGAATCTGTGATAATCCAACTCTTGGATCAAATTTGAGCTTCTGATGAAACGTAAGAGACTGTTAACGGCTATATTGTTTAAGTTACACATGTTGGCCCAACAATTCACCTAAGGTTTGTTCTTTTAATAGCATCCAGCTTTAATTTTCGTTTGCACGTAGCGATTGGTATACCGTATGTAGCACATGTAGGTAGAGTGGTTACAATTGTGTCGTTTTCGTCGGCCCTAAAATTCCCTGGAATATCTCTGTGGCCCCGCACCAAACTTAGGTGACTGTTGAACTGCTGTGCCATCTCCTTGAGTGATGATCTTGAAGCAATGGCGGTTGATAGTCCTGCTATTTAGCATACGACTGACCAACCCCCCAATCTACCTTCAGAATTGACAGCGCAGTTGTGATTACGGATATGTTGACGTTTCCTTGCTACCTAGTTTTCCCAGCAATGATGATGACAGCATTGAAAGATGTGTGTATCTGAGGGTGTATACAGAAAGAATAAACAATTTAAGTTTTCATCGTTATGCCATCATAGATGCCAACCTCTGTTAAGGTGATACTATTCTGCTTCAATTGTGAGTCTGTTCTCTTAGATTTTCAATACTACTGTCTGAAAAACAATTATGGCACTAGCCTGCATCAAATGCTGTAAATTTTATGAATTTTTTGTGGCGCTACAGGGGTGGACCTGGGACTCAACCAACAAGCGTCTCCAGCTAGGTCGATCTTTAGCCAACTGCCTCCAGTTTCATACGATAAATTGGTTGAGGTCCCCGTGCGTGCGTTACATGAGTCGCGGATTCGAAGATTTTTAGGGCCAGAGCATTGATGCTCATCCCCTCTACATGACCCACCTCAGTCGGACCATCACTCTTCCGGCTATAGTTGATGCCGCTGTACAGCCCGTATAATTCGTCGTTGTATCTCCTCCCCCACTCATCGTCTATGCTGACGGGACCGAGATTTTCCTCTCAAAATAATCATGAGCACCCTCATCCATTTTTAAAAAAGTTCATGCCCCTGCAATATAGAGCAGGTCTTATATTTTATAGGGTCACTTTTATTGTTCGAAAGAGGGCTTTGCTAGTGAATTGTCTTCTTAGCCCAAAGAAGCAGCGATTTACTAGTGTTATTTTTCGTATAATCTCAGCGCTGGTGTCGTTGCCTGAATTAATAGCGGAGCCTAGATAGACAAATTCCTTAACTACCTCAAAGTCATATCTGTCGAGGGTGACGTTTTGTCCGAGACACCGGAGTTGGGTGCCTTTTCTGGTTGACAGCATATAATTGGTTTTGCCCTCATTGACGGTTAAACCCATCTTCGCCGGTTCCGTAGCAATACTCGCGAAAGCGCCACTGACATCACACTGCTTTCTTCCGATTATGTCAATATCATCGGCCTTCTGTATTGTAATTTACTGGCATTGCTCTGTACAGTTCATCTGTTGCCATACGCGGCCTTAAAATCGACGAATAGATGGTGTGTAACAATTTGGAGCTCATGGGTGTTTTCCAAGATCTGTCGCAGTCTGAATATTTGGTCGATCGTGGATTTTCCTGTCCTAAAGCCACACTGATATGGTCCAATCAGGCGTTCTCACAATACGATATTAATGTTAAGATCTTGAAAGATATGTTAAGAACACTGATGCCTCTGTAGTTGGCGAAGTACAGACGGTATCGGATAAACAAAACTGAGGTTCCATTCATCGTGCATACTTTTGTCTGACCGTATACGAGTATTACAGACGAGTTGGTGTATGTTCCTTACCAAGTCATTGCCTGCCGCTTTGAAGAGCTCGCCAGTCAGGCCATCCGCTTTAACAGTCTAGTTGAACTTAAGTTTAAATATGGCTATCTTCACTTCATCCAGGTCGGGTAGACGGAATTGTTGGGCTACATCGTCCAGGTTGAAAAGCCGCATTTCTGATGACTTTTTGACAATATTGTCACTGGTCTTCGATGCTTGATGCTGACGACATAAGACCTCTTAAGAGATTAAGGCAGACTCGATCGGAAAATGATTTCGGGATCTCTTGCCATTGTAGCCGTCCGACGTCGGACTTTCTCACAGTAATAGCTTGGTTTTGTGATTTTCGGGATATCCGCAACCGTATCTCGGCTACAACAAGGTAGTGGTCCGAGTCAATGTTGGCCCCTCAGAACGTTCGGACATTCATAATACTGGAGGACTGCCTTGCGTCGATCGCAATATGGTCAATCTGTTTGATGATTTATTGATCAGGAGTTCTCCAAGTCCCCTTGTGAATATCGAGATGTGAGGTCCACGTTTCGACAATATTTCAGCCCCGCCGCAAAGTCGATTAGCCTGAATCCGTTATCTGAGGTGGTATCGTGCAGGCTATATTACCAAAGATTCCCTCTCTTCCTAGCTTTAATGACAAATAAATCAAAAGTTAATGACAATTTTAACGTCATAATTGTAGCGTTACTCGTTGTGGATCTATTCTTCCAACAAGTCTGAAAAATACAAATTTAAATTTAAATTTGTAAGACTATACTCGATCAAAAAGTTCCGGAATAACCACCGTGTGGCGTTCCCATTGTTCCGATTTGAGTTATGGATTTTTATGGATTACATCGGTGTAGTGCATCATGAATTTTTGACAGAAGGCCAGACAGTAAACAAAGAGTATTATTTGGGCGTTATGAGACGTTTGCGTGAAGCAATTCGCCGAAAGAGACCAGAATTGTGGGCAGAAAACTCGTGGATTTTGCACCATGATAACGCACCGTCGCACAGTGCCATCATTATTCGTAATTTTTTTACGAAAAATGCAACAAATACCATCCAACAGCCACCGAATTCACCTGATTTGGCTCCCTGTGACTTCTTTCTGTTCAATCGACTTAAAAAACCACTACGGGGAACGCGTTTCAGCAGCCGAGAGGAAGTAATGGAAAAATCGCAGGAAACACTGAACGACATACCGTAAACCGAATATAAGAAATATGCACTGGCATAAGTGTGTTGCAGTCGATGAGGATTACTTTGAAGGGGACAATATAGATTTAGATGAATAAACTTGTATTTTTGATTTTCTGAATAAATTCCGGGAACTTTTGGATCGGGGTGGTATATGACATGTTGAGCGTCCTCATATCCGACGTATACATACGAGGGGAGTTCAATATATTCTCGGTATCGATATGAAGGAAAATGCGAATTCAATTTAAATTGTTTTTATTTTTCAATATAATCTCCCCTAACATCAATGCATTTGTTACATCTTGAGATAAGCTTTTTTAAACCCTCAAAAAAATAAATTTCCTCTTTCTCTGCAAAATACCCATTTATTGCCGACTTGAGTTCTTCATCATCCGAAAATCTTTTTCCACGAAGACATTTTTTCAAATCCGGAAACAGGAAATAATCACTAGGGGCAAGGTCTGGACTATAGGGTGGGTGTTGGATTTCTTCGAAACCACAATCTCGCGCAGCAGCCTTGGAAACTCGCGCCGTGTGAACAGGAGCGTTGTCATGAAGAAGCAACACACCCGTTGCGAGTTTACCCCGTCTTTTCTTTTTAATTTCCTCCCGCAAATTATGCAAAGTGGAAGCGTAGGATCTGCCGTTGATGGTTTCACCTTTTTTTCTGTACTCAATGAGCAAGTCCCAAAAAACTGTGGCCATGAGCTTCTCGGCAGACGGAGTGACTTTGAACTTCTTCGGGGGGTCTGTTCCTTTTTTATGCCACTGCATGGACTCTTGTTTGCTTTCAGGGTCATAATGGTGGACCCATGTTTCGTCCCCAGTAACAATTCGATCCATAACACCGTCCGCGTTCTCACTACACATCTCTAAAAGCTCTCTACAGCATGCGATTCTCACTTTTTTTCTGAGGCGCTGTGGGCATTCGTGGCACCCACCTTGCACTGACCTTTGAAAGGTTAAGATGGTCATGAAGAATGGTGTGAATGGTACCAATTGAAAGCTTGGTGATCTCTGCCATCATTTTCACCTTTATTCGGGCATCCTCAAGAACAAGTTTTTCGACTTCTTTGATGCTTTCTCCCGTACAAGCAGTAGCCGGGCGCCGGAGCGGGGGTCGTCTTCAATGCTCTCTCTGTCTCTCTTTAACTCACTTGACCACTTTTGCACAGTTAATAATGAAGGTGCGGAACCCTGGTAAACAGCCACCATCTCTTCATGAATAGTTTTTTGACTTTTTCCTTGCTTAGTGAGAAATTTAATTACAGCGCGATGCTCAATTTTCACCATCATCGTCTCAGTTACCATTATGATTCTGTTTAACTAGAGATAAAACGCGAATTAATAATCACATTTATATGAAATTTTACATGAATGCACTAAAATAATAGTATTACTTGATAAAGAAGTCAATTTATATATATAACCACAGCTTCACCCCGATACCGAGAATATGTTGAACGCCCCTCGTACATTCGAATTTCTTATTATCGTTGAAGCAGCATAATTTGATCAAGAGCTAAATTTACTAATGTAGGAGCCCACTTTATAAGTATTATATTATAGCTTCCGTCTGCCCATCAAGGATCAACTACATTGGAATAGCTCTTATAGGACCTTCGCCGTCCTGGTTAAAGATATCACTGTTTGCTATGTGGAAAGAATCGTCTCGCTGGAATTATAAGAATTCTTTAAGTGAATTTCTTTCTGCTTTGACACAAAAATATAAAAGACTATTTGAGACAGCAAGTGTTCCAGAAAGCTTCAAAAGAGTAATAATACATCCACTACACAAGAAAGGTCTTTACAACATGGTTTTATTCTTGAATACTTCGGTTAAGTTCCCCCTATATTTTTAAAGAAATGTCAAATGCATCTAGCCCAACCTCTTACAGCTCTCTTTCAGCTTTCTATCACCCAGGGATTAATTCCATCAATCTGGAAAAGGTCGTTTATTATTCCCCTACATAAAAAAGGTAGAAAAGACGATATTTCCAACTATCGACCAATTGCAAAGTTGCTTTTCCATTGTAAATCTATTGTGTCCCCAAACCAGCACGGATTTTTCAAAGGCAGATCTACGACCACCAACTTAACGGAATTCGTATCAAGCACTTTATGTGCACTGGAATCTGGAAATGAAGTTGATGTGATTGCCACCGATTTCAGCAAAGCCTTTGATAGAATTGCTCAGGATATAATCCTTCTAAAATTAAAGGCTCTTGGTTTCCAGATAAACTTTATAACTTGGGTTCAATCCTATTTAAATGAACGACTTTACTATGTTCTATTTAGGTCCATGGTTTCTGACCCAATTAAAGCCTCTTCTGGTGTACCCCAAGGCAGCCACCTTGGTCCCTTATTATTTATTCTGACCATTAATGATGTTGCTTGTATCATTAAAAATTCATACATATCTGTTTACGCAGATGATATGAAAATATTTAGATATATATCATCTTCCTCAGACAGCCTACTTCTGCAGCAAGATCTAAACAGGTTTTGTACTTGGTGTCAGAAGAATTTTATTGAGCTTAACGTCAATAAGTGTCAGGCTATAACATATACCCGTAAACGCCTCCCTACTTCACCTCGTTGCTATCTAATCTTTAATCTGCCTGTTCTCTTAGTGAATGAGTTGCGTGATTTAGGTGTTATCTGCGACAAGGAACTCAATTTCCGTTCTCACATTGATAGTATAATAAAAAAAGCCAACTCTGCCCTTGGTTTTATCAAGCGCTGGTCTAAGGAGTTTTCCAATCCTTATGTTACCAAATCTCTTTACATAACCTTTGTTAGGCCTCTTCTGGAATATGCCAGCCAAGTTTGGTCACCCTACTACAGAACTCACATCCTCCGGATAGAGGCTGTTCAACGCAGGTTTTTACGCTTTGCTTTACGTGGTCTTCCCTGGGATGATAGCCAAAACTTACCACCTTACACTGAACGGCTGAAACTTATAAATTTACAACCCCTTTCTATACGCGGAAAAGTTGCCGACATTCTCTTTATTCATCAAATTTTAGTAGGTAATATCGACAGTCCTTCCTTACTTCAAATTATTTCTTTTAACACCAATCCCCGCAATCTTAGGTCTGTGCCACTTTTCCGGCTCAATCTTCACAGAACGAATTACGGACACCTGGAGCCAATGTCTAGGATGCTTCGCGAAGTTAACGATGTACTGCCTCTCTTCGACTACCATCTCAGCAAACTCTCCCTCAAGAGCATACTTATTTCCACCTATGCCTCTCGTCCTTATTTTCTTTAACCGCTCCCACCCTTTAGTTTTTAAGTGAAAATGTTAGTTTTAAGTATATGTTTGCTTGCAATAAGCTTAATAAATCTGTCCGGGATTGACCCGGACTGCAAAATCTAAGTTGTTTAGTACCCTGATTTTTAATAGACTGACGCAGTGGATTGGGTTTCAAGCTGATTTCAGGAAAAATTACTTAATAAATATTCAAAGAATAAGCTTCATGTTTTTTCTGTAGATTTTCGTGGTGTTTTCGATTCCATTACTCGTGGAGCATTTTTTTACAAACTCTATAGGAAAGAAAACATCGTGGCGTAGGTATGGGATGGTGAATTCGTTTCGGAATACTTTGCAACGCAAATGGGACTCATGGAAGGATGGGTTATACTCGTACGTACGTTACTTTTTATTTTAGTGGTAGATGATATCGTTGAGGTTATCGGAGGAGGCATTGAATTTGAAAACGGGTGCCGGGCCTCATTTTCGCTGATGACATAGTTTTCCCGACTGAATCTTTTGAGAGAATGCAGCAAATAATAAATCTGATTGAAAGCTGCTTAAACTGTGGAATTAGTCAGAGCAATCAAAAATGATGATCTTCAGAGATGGTGGTGGTAGATATTCCCGCAACGAAAAGTGGAATTGCAAATTTGAAAACCTTTCCATTCTTCATGAGTGCAAGAATCTAGTTGTGTGAATCACGACAAATCTCAATATGAGGAAACATTGCCGGCGTTAATTAGTTGAGGCGAAAAGACCTTTTCATCTGTTTGGGGTCGGTGCATTGACAGCAAATATTATGGGTACATTGAACAAAGCTCACAGATCAAACTACATATTTAGAGCGACTGCAGTGTCAATATTCATTTTATTTCAATTTAAGCAGGTTACAGAGTACAATATTAATAGGTTGATAAGAATAAAAATAAGAAATAAAGACTTATTGGTGATGTTTAGTTTAATCATTGCAATTTAAGTATTAACAGGATATCGCAAACAAGTTACACAAAACATAAAGGAACAAATTAACAAGAAAGATATTTGTAAATAAATATCGGAACGTTTAGCTTTCTGTATGAGCTAGAATCGGGGGTAGCAAAGAGCTCGCAGCCATAAGTTATTATAGGAATGATAAGTGCATTGGCTAGTTTCAGCTTTACGCGTAAGGGTAGGTAATTTCTAGTTGTCGATAAAGTTACGGAGGCTTCCTTAGATTTTAGATGTAAGTAACGTGATATGATCATGCCAATGAGTTGTTAAATAAAATTCCTGGATTTTTTATTTTAATCACAATTTCAAAATGCGAGTCATTTAAAACTATTGGTGGTATGTGACGAAAATTAATATGGTGCCTAGATACTGGTAGAATCTTCTATTTCGATGGGTTAATAAATACTTGGTTCAGAGATGATCATGCTGCTATAACAGATAGATCTTCATTTAGCTTTGCTACTGCATCTTCTATTATCCCTATTGGAGATCTCAAATAGAGTTGAGCGGCGTCAGCATACATATGGACTTTATAATGACACAAACCCATTGGTAAATCATTTATAAGCACTGAGAATAATAAGGGTCCAAATAGCTCGAGTAGTTTTTGATTTGCCTTGATAGGATGAATCCAAAAGCTTTTGACAGGAATGTTAATATACATAGCTACTGGTCTGTGGTGCTACCTTTTTAAACGAATAGTATTATTCTGGTTTGTTTCCAAGGATCTGGATATATGGAAGTTGTTATAATTGTATTAAAAATATGTGTTATGTGACGCGTCACAAAGGAGAGAATAGTTTTAATAAAATCAGGGTTATGTCTTCTGATTCCACGCATTATGACTTTAGAGGAAAGATAGCCTCACAAGCTTCTAGAATATTAATAACACAGCGTGACAAGTTCCAACGTTTTTGTGTAACATTAGTAAAGTAAGGTATTCCTTTATCAATTGGAACTTCTATTTAAGGATATAACAATTATTATCTTGTAACACGTACCTTTTCCGTGTTATGGATACGGGAATTAATATCAAAATATATACAAAATTAGAAGTGGTAAAGCGTTTATTGGCATTGAAACTAAAAATTTCAAAAAGGTAAACAAAATCCGTTTATTACAACTTTCAACGATGTACAAGCTGCTAGTTCCTTTGTATTTAGTTTAAGGTTAAAATTAACATCGTTCATAAGTTTTCGTATTTGCGGTCCAACAAATACTCGTATACCTTCTTAAGTTTGCCATCACTTAATTTAGGGATTTTAAATGTAAAAGGCCTTGTCCGTGACTTTTATGAAATTCTTTATTAAACATAGCTTTATGTGTAAAGGTGGAACAACAACATTTTGTGGCTCAATCAGAGGTGAATACATATTTGACATTTGATTGTCCAGCAACAAATTCCGATCTCGTCGGCCAATTTTTAATCAAGTAGCGTTTCTCTCTACCTCGACTGTTCCACATACACAAAAAGCAGCAATACTTTGTAAAGCCACCCTGTAATCCTAGTAACAAGGTTATCACTTTTAAGTCTGCACAGACTTTCCAACTTGAGTCTTTATATAGGGTTTTGCAATAAGGACTTGACAAATTTTTTTTTTATTAAATAAAACGCAAACCATTTGAGATATTTCAAAAACTTTATTACCGGCTTGAAGTACAATCAAAACATGTATGAATGGAACTCGACTCGAAAACTGGACCCAATTTTCAACACATTTCGGCCGAAACGGCCGCTATTTCGCGTTCAATGTTGGCTCTGAGCTCTTCCAACGTCGTCGGCTTCAAATGGTCCATTGGCTTCAATTCTTGAGTCAGCTTGATCTTATATGGGTGTAAACCAAGATTATTACCTAAAATACGCCATAATGTGGTCTGAGCGATGCCCAATTCTTGAGAACGCCGTGGAATTGACTGCTTTGGATCGTTTGCTACGGACACCTGAACGGCAGGGATATTTTCGACACTTCGACCAACCCCTTGTCTCACTGACACAGCAACATCACACAACGAATATGTAGACTCAAATGTTTGCACTAAACTTGTTATTGCCTGTCTACTAGGGCGAGAATTACGACCGAAAATTGGAGTTAACGCTCTTAAAGTTGCAGTCACCGACTCCGAATTTCGGTAAAAAAAATTTATAATTTGCAGACGTTGCTCGTTCCTGTACTTTACCATGATGAAAATGTTGAGTTTACTGAATAAATTGACAATGACAGTTTGATGATTAGTGAAAGAGTGCGTTCACAAATTAAATTCAAAGTTGTCAAGTCTCTATTGGAAAACCCTTTACTTTATTACGTTTAATATAAATTGCATAATATCGTATTTTTGTGATAAGTGATTGAATATGCTACAGGTATGGAGGGATATTCGCTACCATTATTTAGAAGAACTGCTTTTAAACTCGTTTTAGATCCCTCAATAAAGAGACGCCATTCATTTGTTCTGTAAGTGATCCGTAAATCATTCATCAATCCATTAATGTCGTTACAGAAGCATATGGATTCGTTCTGAGTGAAGAAGGTAGCCAAATGTTTGTTCCTTTTACTTGGCAAAGATATCTTAGATTCTGGTGATAACAGATTCCAGTCTTTTAGTTTAGATCCGAGAATTTCAGACTGTCTGATGGATAAATTTAAGTCACGGAACAAATCGCTCAACTCTGTGGTCCTTTCAATGGACTTCTAGAAGGTATATATTCGGATATGTCCCTTTTTAGCGCATGATTTTCTTCACGGTCATCCTCATCACTTGCACATGGTTCTTGTGTTTTTGGCTGGGCACAGGAAATTCTTCACTATGAGGTGTTGGCATGGACACAGAAGCTACTTTAGGGTATTCTATTTTGTTTTGAAAACTCTTTGATTTTGAATATAACAATCATCATAATGATTCACTTGTTACGCCAAATATTTGGAATAGCAAACGACACCGACTTCTATTTCCCATTTAACCAATCGATAAGTGTAACATAACACGATTACGGAATTTCTTTGTCTTTTTTTTTACAGAACGTTAAAATTAAGTTTTTAAGCCTGCTTTACTTTTTCAGTTACAGCCCTTCCTTGGTCCTTTACAAAATATTGGCCAAACTCATAATAAAATTTATTGGTGCACTTTTGACAAGTGCGACGACCGATTTTTTCCATATTTAGTTTATAGATTGTATGGTACTTTGAGGTAGTTTTAAGTGAAAGTACACAACTTAAATCACTTTTATAAATTATTCCGATTGCCAACCGACCGAGCAAGACAACTAAATTGAGTTAACGCATGAAGGTAGCTTTCATAAATGCATCAATAATACGAGAAGTTGATGTGATGGGACAGTTTTGCTTTAAGTAACTGTAAAGAAACAGTTACGCATATCAACATTAATGTTACCAAAAACTTGTCACGCTGTGTAAATTTTACAACACCCTTACGAACGGGTACAAATTTGATGATGTCTGTTTTTGTTAAGAATTTCGACCTGTTTGCGGACGTCCGGATTATAGTAAATCGAGTGAACATCTGATTAATACAGTTCGCTAGCAATATTGGCCAAATAAATGTTTCGGAAGACACGGTATAAGTATGTCTCGAACACGCACAAGTGCACACGTGAAGAAAGAAGAAAACAAAAACAAAAAAAAAAATGGTAAAAAAAAATTAATAACAGCGCAAACGAGTGAAAAAAAAAACGCGCGAGTGCAGTGCAAATAACATCCACAGTGCTGGCCACCCAACTCTCCTGTCCCTGATCGTACTGTTGCTTGCACTCAGTTACTGCCATTGTTCTATTATCATTGTCACACAGCGCGAACAGAGACTAAGTGTATGTAACAACCGATGGATAGCGGGTTGTGGGTATGCATTTTGTTGGTGTGCTGTTTCCTATTGTTGTAATTACAACATAACACCTACAATAATTTGATTCGGTAAAACAACTCTAAATTTTTACTTCGCAGCTTTTTTGTTTTTTGTTTCACTACGCCTCTCTTTTGCACTCATTTGAATCTCCCAAAATATGCGCCGTGTAATAGCCGTCTTAGTGAAACACAAGTAGATACCTCGTCATTAACATGCGTTCTGATGTTGCCTACCAAATTCCACCACAATGTAATCTTGTTCCAATCCGGAATTCGATTTCATGTGGTTAACATTCCATCCCCGAAAGCAAATTCTCCGCTATAGCTTTATTTGCAGAAGGCCCACACTGGACAGCAATTCGACCTTTCACGAGTTTTATGCGCTGGTGATTTCAATATACTCGTATATACACAATTCTGGGTGACTTCCACATTCTGGACACACAACAACCGAAGGACGGTGTGTTGAGATCTTTGTTGCGGAAAATAACTTGACCCAACCTGTAAATGAGCCCACACGAATACCAGACGTTGATAGTCATACCGCCAACACCCTGGACTTGTTTTTAATTTCTCACCCTGAATCGATGTGCTATCCCCTCTAGGCTCGTCGGACCACTGTGTTATATCAGAGAGTTTCCCGTTCACCTATGGTAATACCAGAGAGCCAATAGAAGCGGACTTTAGGAATTTTATCTGGTCGCTATTTGCTAGAGAACGACGTGGATGCCACTGCTTATATGATCAGGACCCAGGAATGACTGCAACAGAGGAAAAAAATACTACAATGTCCAAAAGGTAGTAATAATGTTTGGTCGTTCGTCAAAATATTATAAATTCTGCCTCATCCTCCATCCCCAACGCTCATTTATAATGACATTCCAGCTCCAAAGTCAGTTCTTTGAACAAGGTCAATCTACTTGCTGTACACTTTGCGGCCAGCTCAACACTTTCAGATTGTGCTTTGTCTCCGTCTACACTTGAGTGCATCGAATTTTCAATGGAACGAATCCACATTCGCACTCATGTAGTAGCAAGATTACTAAAAGATCTTAATGTAGCGGATACAAATCCGCTGATCCAAATGGTATATCTCCCCTTCTTCTGAAGAGGTGTTCTTCCACGCTAGCAAAACCACTGCCTAAGCTTTTTCATCAATCCTACCCTTTAGGACTCTTTCCGAGCAGATGGAAAACAGCATTTGCCCAGTCCGTTAGTAAAAAATCTTCTTCTCTCTCCACCTACAGACCCATTGCACTTACGTCCCTTCTTTCCAAGGTCATGGAAACGCTGATAAACTGTACGCTCATGAAATATCTCGAAACACGAAAACTTCTCAATGACCGACAATACGGTTTTCGTAGCAACAGGTTCACTGCTGATCTGATGTCTCAACAAAAAGTGGAACTAAAGCGTACATCAATCTGGCGTAAGCAAGATAGTTTCACTTGATATTTCTTAGGAATTTGACAGAGTGTGACATCAGGCGCTTTTGAGATCGACGACTCTCTTCTTTAAAGATTCCGAAAGGTGCATTAAATATATAAACGGCCATAAAAATGTAATCGCCTCATCATTGAAAGCACCATTGCTCAAGGATCATTTTAGCCACCTACTCAATAATATATGTAACGTAGCACCGGTTCAATACACCGCCCTATTTTTCTACGAAGAGTCTTTGGATACACCTTTTACAGCTCTAGAAGTACAAAAAGTCATTGAGAGCGTTAGGGCACATAAAGCTCCCGGGACCGACCGAATTCCTGTGGAATTCTATAAAAATTATACAACGGAGTTTTTATACGCACTAAACATGGAATTCAACCGCATTTTCGAAGGCGCAGCAGTTCCTGATAGCTTCAAAAAGGCAATAATTTTTCCGCGCTTCACAAAAAGGTTGAGTGTAGCATAAGATCGTGACAGGCGACGAATCATGGATCTATGCATACGAGCTCGAAACTAAATACCAGTTGACAGTATGAGTCTTTCAAGACGAGCCAAATCCTAGAAAAGTTGTTCGCGCACAAAGCACTTTGAAGCAAATGGTCGCCTGTTTCTTCGGAAAAACTAGACATGATGGCAATGCCATTAGAGCAACGTATTATAGAACGGTCAATTTGGAATGATACACCACCATTTGTTTGCCAGAAGTCTTTGAAGAAATAAGGAAAAGCAACCGCCGAACACGGATCATTCTCCACCATGACAATGCGAGCTCTCATCGGTCGGCTCAAACAAGTGACTTTTTGAGCAATCAAAACATCGAATTGATGTGTACAAAAGTGTATTGATTTTCATGGAGATTATGTATTTTCAAAAACGATTGTTTATACTTGTTTTTCTCAAATCTTAAGTAACAAACTACGTATGAAGTGTAAAAGTGTTATGGATATGTAAAATTCCGAACAGCAAGCATTCGTGTGCAAAAGGCAATGACTCACGGTGCTCGTACTAGCGCGGTGAAGCAAATGGTGAATTAGCTTCATATCAACATGGTTATCACTGATGTTTTGAGTGCTATGAGGATGGAGATCTCAATTTATTTTCAAGATGCGTCGGTGATTTCAACCGAAATAACAAAGAAAGCTTTAACCAACTAAGCAAATAGCGTGGAAAATACGCCCTAAAACATTCAACAGTAGCTCTATTATTGTAGAAATCACTGCATACCATTTACCTCCGCTTGTAAAGGGTGGCCCATAAAATGGATGGCGAATAAAATCCTAATTTAAAAAAAAATTTCCTATCGACAGTTATTAACAATTATAGTCATAGATAGATACGAGTAGATACTCGGTGGCACAATGTGTTGAAAATGGATATCGCGCATTAAATGATTTTTTCGTGTTAATAATTGACCAACTGAGCGTACAATTTTGAATGTAATGCACAAATTCTAAGAAACTGGGTCGGTAACAGATGTGAAATCATGAGTGCGTATTCTTACAGGCCGTTCAGGCTAAAATGTTGTTGTTGTACGTGAATGGCTGAGAGCCCAAGCACATCAACTTGTCGTCGTGCGCGGGAATTAAACCTCTCAAAATTGTCAAATTTGTGTCGATGAAAACGCAAGAGATATTGTCGAGAAACCGATGTTTCCTAAAAGATTCATTGTTTGGTGTGGTTTTTAAGCTGGAGTAATTACTGAACCATATTGTTTTTCTTGTTGAAAATGGTGTCGGTAATACTGATACTTTCAATGGTGAATGCTATCGTACCATGATAACTAATTTTGTATGGCCCAAATCGGATGATATGGATAGGGACAATATGTGGTTATAACAAGACTGTGCAAAATACCATACAATCAATGCATTATCTCGCAAAATCAATAGAAATAACAGTTAAAAGTTTTATAAACAAAAAAAAAAAGGTTATTTTGTACGCTCCTAAGTACACCTAAGCCCTTAAGAAGGAGTTCTTCTTTTATTTGTGATGAAATCCATTTACACTAAGTTACAAAAAAAAGTGGCGCGCTTTGAAATTCTGCAACAACTGAAGTAAGTTCGAACAATTTTTTTTAATACAGTTTTGTTTTTTAATCCAAAAATAAGTAATTCATGTCAAAAAAAAAAGAACTTAGACATAAAACATAAATTAAATAAAATGGATAAAAACTTCATAAATCAACATTTTACATTTTTATTATTATTTTTTTTTAATGAGTCCTCGTTCTTTTAGTAGTGAGTATTAACTCCCCGAGGATCTACATAAGAAAATAGTAATTCGAAGGGGCATACCTTGGATAAGATTTGTTACGATGGTTTCGTCCAAATTGTCCCATTCCTCGATTAGAGCAGGTCACAGGCCGCTGAATGTCTCTGAAAGGGCAGGTCGCATCCTAATGTTTTTCCTCAGTAGGCCACAAACGTGTTCAATGGGATTCAACGTCTGGGCTCATCGAGTGGCAAGCCATCACGTCGATTTACACTTCTTTCCACTACTCGGTAACGCACCTGGCGATGTGTGGTCTAGTTTTGTTCTGCATCATCAAGAAGTTTTCGACCATAAACGGTGCGAATGGAAGATGTAGGTAGACTCTATCGATCCTTTCCTGATGCACAGCTGCCCATTTAAAAGAGAAAGAGACGAAGGAGTTGGAGGAAGCATATACGGAGAAACTACCAATACCCCACTGTACGCAAGTACGGACAGTAGCATTTCGGTATTGCAAGCTAAGACACACGTAATAAGAGCTTTGCATTAGGGAGAACTTAAACAGAGCTGCCACTAACAATAACAATTATATTCTCTGTGACAGCAAAGCAGCCCTACTTGCTATCAGCGCTTTTGGGATAATCTCAAAAATTGTCTGGGACTATTATTATACTTCTCAAGACACTAGTCAGCATCTATAGAGTTCATATAATCTGGGTGCCAGGTGACAGTGGTGCTGATGGTAATAAAAGAGAAGACGAATTGGCCAGAAAAGGTTCGGGCTTAGCATTCATGTTGCCACGACCATTTTGCGGGTTATCATTTAGCTCCATAAAAAGCTATATAAAGCTATATAATAAATTAAAAAAAAAACACAGATCTAAGATTTGACTGAACATTACTTTTTTTGCACTAACATGACATTTTTGAACGCAAGAAAAATGACGATCGTACTAAGATATATGTACATATATGTCTGCGCAGTTAATGCGTTAAAAAATCTGCGATTGTACAAGGGTAGAAATGCTGACGTTTATGAACTCACCCGTGGCCACACTGATAAGAGTACCTAGTTCCACCTCCTCCCTTAATCTAAATTTACCCTTTGAAACTGAAACTAGAACGGTAAGTCAAGAGCATGGCAACAAAGAATTTATAAGTCCCTTACTTAAGGGTGTAACTTTTACTATAATCCAAATCTGTATCGAATTATTGAATAAGCTGTTTGAAAGCTTGTATCCGTCGTAATTACCACCAGATGTTATCTAAGTGCCTGATTTTTACACCCTCAAACGAGTTAATTAGGCTGACAGTGTAAATACACCGTTAATAGTCTCATTGCACGCATATACTCGTACATATGTATATATAACATTTGTATTGTGTGTCAATTCAAAGTGACGTGAAAGTAATTAGATATCACTTGTGAATAGAGGTCGATTTAGTTTATGTTGTACAAAACATCGCTATTAGTTTTGCTATATATTTTGGTGTAAAGATAAACAGCTTAAAAACAAAATAAAATGAATATAACAATTGACAACTTTTGTACGCTGAATAGGGGCTGATGCAAACAGATACGAAATCATGATGTTACCACTCTTTGCCAACCCGGCTGCCTTCTAGTTTGTTACGCTTGAGACAAGATAAGCGAAGAATAAAAAATTCCTGCATCTATTTCGAATTCATCGTTAAAGAAAAAATAAAAATAGAAGTCTCGTCGCAAAGCGTATGTGAAAAGGGCTCGCTTCAAAAACTTAATATTTCGGTGATGAGTAAAACAGGCCATTCCCTCTAAAACGGACCACAAATTGTAATTCAAAGGGTTGAGGTCCGAACTACCAGCTGGCCAATCATCCGGTAATATGAAGTCGGGTACATTTTTTTAGCCACTCTTGAGTGGTTTTCTTCCTGTGGGCTAGAGCAGAATATTATCGGAATGCCAAGTACTTTTTTTGCGAACATTGTTAGGCTTAGCGGCTTAACGACTAACTTTCCCCGAAGTCTTAGCTCCTTTTCCACATGATGTTATGCCATCAAATATTAATTTTGGAGATTAATGATAAAAGCATTTCTTTTTTTCTTGATGTTTAAAAAGAAAGTATTCTTAATTTTGATTTACAAGACCAATGTTTTTATTAAACTATTAAAACTTTCAACACTTGGAATATTTTCTGGAGCTTTTTTTGATGTCCGAGCATACACTCGATCACTTTGCTTATTAAAAGTTTCTTCAACGGTGAAAATTTTCTCGCCGGTGAACAAAATTTGTCTGTACCGTAGCGTACCGCCTTAAGAGAGCTTTTGATTTTTGCGTATGTTTTTGCTTCAATGCGACTGTTAGCAGATGTCCAGTGTGTTTAAGTCCCATGACTTCTTTGATGATGCGAGACATAGATTTTTGCGAAATGTTTATTTCCAGCGACAAGATCTTCTGCTTTCTCAGTTGTTTGTGTCTGATTCGAGCCTGCACGACTTTAATGGCTCCCGGAGTCCTAACAGTGCATGGACGTTTGAATCTTTGGCGGTCGCGTACTCCATCAGTATCCTCGAATAATTTAAGGGTACGATAAACAAAACAGCGAGTGATTCCAAGGCGTCGCAAGGTCCGAAAGTAATCACCTTTTGCCATATTACACTTGCATAAGTTGCCATTGTGACAAAATTTACGATGTCGAAGCATAAAAGCAACGGGTTAAATTGCGATTAACATGAAAATACTACTAATACTTTACTTGAAATGGTTGCAATAAAAATTGTATCAATATTTATGCACCACGGCGCCGTTAAGACGAATCTAAAGAAGGTGAATGAAGGACATGAACCAGGATGTATTATACTAAATGTGGAGTTAATGCCACTCAAATAACATGTTTTAAATGGAAGACCATTTCAATGATACGAGTATAATAATGAAATTCATTTACCGGGTGTCCCGTAATTCGTTAATGATAACTTTAGAAATGCTTCCTGGGTATATTCTATGAAAAAAAATCGTTCTACAGTAAGAGTCTATCAATGTTGACAGCATTTATCGAGGACTTAAGAAAAGGCTTACATTGGTGTACCCTGACCCATGTTAACGGAAATTGCTCTGTTAGTACTAATGGTAGAAACTTCGTGTAGGAGTTTATGTTTAAAAGAAATACTAGCCTTTGTAACGGCGTTTAAATAAAGTTGATATCTTGTTTGAATCCTTAGATATCCAATTTCTAAGTCTTTTCCATTTTCATTGGCCATGGTAATTTTTTACTTTGAGGTCACTTTTCTCCAGAAAATGCCTAATTAACCTAACGTTTTACTATTTTTCTTATGCAAGTAACAATAATAAAAAAAATCATAATCCAGTTTGCACAAATACCCATAGATTTTATGATACTTGGAAAAACATGCAGCAGGTAAAAAAAGAAATCTATGATTTTTTACCAACTTTTCTAACAACAGTTGACAATACTCGTAAGAGTGGTTTTCCAAGAATTACTAATTTTCCAATATTTTTTTATAATTGTGCATAGCTATTAAAGAGTTTTAAAGCGTGCTCTTTTACTTGACTACTTTTTTTTTGTCTTTTTTTTTCTCTTTATCTGTTATCTGTTTATAAGATATGTTATTAGGATGCAAGGATTTTTCCCCGTTTGCGTTGAATTTTTTGTAAACATGGTTGCAGTTAGACAAAAAAAACTCTTCTTTTATGTTTCCAAGTCGCAAGAAAATAATTTTGTACGAGTATGTCAAAATTATCAGTTGGGAAAATAAATCATATGGAGAGGCTCTTTCATTACTGATTTCGCAACCGCATCTGCGTATTCCTTACCTGGGATCCAGACCAGTTTAAGGCTTTTACTCTTAGATGTATGGTTTTAATGATAGACGTTGAGTTGTTTATATTATCGATTTTCGTCAATTAGAAAGTCTGTCTGTGAATATAACAGTTTTATTATTTTTTGCTACAGTGATAGCCATAAGGACGGCGAAAGCTTTCGCTTTAAAGATAGATGAAAAGTTTGTTAGGAAAAACTTAGATAAAACTGAGCCACTTTCGTGTACTACAGCAAAATAAGTTTCTTCTTCAGTTTTTGAAGTGTCCCTAAACAAGAAGTTCCAACCAAGTTGTTTATGTTGTTCTGAAATGTGATCAAACGTTACTTTCAACGTGTCATTGGCGGTGGGGGTGTGCTTTTGCGTTTTAAAATCTTCTTAGTATCACTGTGAATTGGACTTAATCTGGAGGAATTAAGTTGTTTGATCAAAAAGGAGGTTAAAAGGTCCTTTCTTTGAATAATGTTAGGTAGACCTTATCTACCAGTAAATTTACAATGGGAGTTGTTCAAAATAATCTTATACTGGTTCTAAAGGCTGCGTTGATATGGTGGTGTGATGAGTTGGAAGGATGATTTCGAGCACGTTCCATATATTGGGAGACCATAGTTAATTTTTGATAATATTACAGATTCAACAACGTTAATCAATGTGTTTACGAGGGGCGTTCAACATATTCTCGGCATCGGGGCGAAGTTGTGGTTGTATATATAAATTGACTTATTTATCAAGTAATACTATTATTTTAGTGCATTCATGTAAAATTTCATATAAATGTGATTATTAATTCGCGTTTTATCTCTAGTTAAACAGAATCATTATGGCAACTGAGACGATGATGGTGAAAATTGAGCATCGCGCTGTAATTAAATTTCTCACTAAGCAAGGAAAAAGTAAAAAAACTATTCATGAAGAGATGGTGGCTGTTTACCAGGGTTCCGCACCTTCATTATTAACTGTGCAAAAGTGCTCAAGTGAGTTCAAGAGAGGCAGAGAGAGCATTGAAGACGACCCCCGCTCCGGCGCCCGGCTACTGCTTGTACGGGAGAAAGCATCAAAGAAGTCGAAAAACTTGTTCTTGAGGATGCCCGAATAAAGGTGAAAATGATGGCAGAGATCACCAAGCTTTCAATTGGTACCATTCACACCATTCTTCATGACCATCTTAACCTTTCAAAGGTCAGTGCAAGGTGGGTGCCACGAATGCCCACAGCGCCTCAGAAAAAAAGTGAGAATCGCATGCTGTAGAGAGCTTTTAGAGATGTGTAGTGAGAACGCGGACGGTGTTATGGATCGAATTGTTACTGGGGACGAAACATGGGTCCACCACTATGACCCTGAAAGCAAACAAGAATCCATGCAGTGGCATAAAAAAGGAACAGACCCCCCGAAGAAGTTCAAAGTCACTCCGTCTGCCCAGAAGCTCATGGCCACAGTTTTTTGGGTCTCAAAGGGAATCTTGCTCATTGAGTACAAAAAAAAAACGCCACATCCTACGCTTCCACTTTGCATAATTTGCGGGAGGAAATTAAAAAGAAAAGACGGGGTAAACTCGCAGCGGGTGTGTTGCTTCTTCATGACAATGCTCTCTATAGTCCAGACCTTGCCCCTAGTGATTATTTCCTGTTTCCGGATTTGAAAAAATGTCTTCGTGGAAAAAGATTTTCGGATGATGAAGAACTCAAGTCGGCAATAAATGGGTATTTTGCAGAGAAAGAGGAAATTTATTTTTTTGAGGGTTTAAAAAAGCTTATCTCAAGGTGTAACAAATGCATTGATGTTAGGGGAGTTTATATTGAAAAATAAAAACAATTTAAATTGAATTCGCATTTTCCTTCATATCGCTACCGAGAATATATTGAACGCCCCTCGTACATTACAGGAGATGTATTTAAGTAGAAGAAAGTTATTTAAATAAGTTAACCCTGGCAGTAAGGCTTTTTTTGATGTACAAACAGCGCTACTAAAAATTAAATATTGAGTCATATATAATCCCCAGTATTTTAGTAAAATTAACATTTTTTATGGAGTTATCATTAAATTCTATTAAAATATTTTTTTGGCAATTATTTTTTTTTTATATACATATGATAACTATTTTGCATTTGGAAAGGAGAAACTCTGGACCATGAATATTCACCCCATTTTGTCAGTCTTTTGCTTCAAAATATGGTATTGTGTGGTAACCATAACTATTTAACCATAAAAGTGGCAGATTTCGAAATGGAATTTCTCTTCGTCCGGGAACAACGAGATATGCAAAAGTTCGTATTAGTGATTATACAGACACTTAGCACCAAAACGGGCCCATCGCGGTCCCTGTGGAACCAATTGAATTTGTCTTCATATGGCAAAAACCTAAACAATCGCCCTGGTGAAACCCAATTTTCTTGTAAAAGCCAAGAAGCCTTTGAAGTTCGTGCCGTATATTTCCCTAAAAATTTTCTTCGACTACGCGATATTACCTAGCATTCACATAGTGTGTGTGTTGAGTCTCTTTGTGTGCTGCCGCAGGAGACAATGTCCTGTCAGGATTCCTATTACTGTCCTAAGCTTATCCCTGTTTAGTTTGCCAAAGAGCCTCGGATACCCTGTGTCCTTCAAGACTTGACCACCTTAGGTTGGCAGTTTTTGTGATTTTTTCCTCGATAGTGCCCCTCACTATGCAAAGGGTATCTTCTAAGAAGATACCAGAACCTGTTCCCTCCTTTGTTTTTGAGCCATCTGTGAAAATTGCAATTTCATTCGACTTGATAATTGCATATTTTTCCCAGTGTCGAAGTCGACCAGGGAAGGAATTTCATCCTTTAAAATTGGATTGCCTGGCAGTAGCTCCGTTGGTACCGTGCCATATCCGAAACGACTGCTCTTGAAGTAACCCAGGTTAGAGAGTCGTATTGCACTGCTGCCAACAAGTTTTTTGATCTGTAAATGTTAGGTGCAAAAAGGTGTCTAATGCTGCCGTAGGGTGCATTGCCGTGGCTATGGAAGCCGTTCTTTGAACCGCTGATAATTTTCCGTAAATCGTTTTCTTGTTTGTTGCTCTCCACCATACTAGTGCGCCGTATGTATGTATAGGTCTTACCACCACCGTATACAGCCAATACACCATAGCTTGCCCAAGTGCTGATCGTCTGCAGAGCCACCTCCATAATTTCGCTTAAAATATTTAAGTATTTTCTCTGCACTATTAAGACCATGTCATCTGCGTATGCCGTGGCACTTATACCAATTGAACTAAGCTTTTTGAGGATGTCATTGATAACCAGCACCAGCACCAGAGTGTGGATGTGACACCACCCTGAGGGGTTCCCCTGGTTACAGACATTCTGACCGAGCTTTTCCCAATGGAACAGTTTATTTCCCTGCTTGCAAGCATGTTGTAAACCCAGTTCGTAATGCCATGTTCAATGTTAGCGTCTAATAGAGCATTTTTAATAGCGGTGCACTCCACGTTATTGAAAGCTCCTTCACGTCCCCTATATGCCAGAAGCGTGAATGTGCAAATTTTCGGTTTTTTAGTTTAAGAATTGGTTTGATACATCTTTTGGTACTCTATGCTGCCCCGGAACTGTGAATGTACGGAGAGCGTTGAAACAGCAATATTTTAAAATGTTCATTAAGTCAATGTAGAATTATTCTTATTTAGTAGAGGCAGAAACACTAATGTGTTACATTCATGAATTTAGCTCCTAAATGCTATGAATGTGACACATTCGTGGATCTAGCATGTGCTTTTGTCTAGGAAACGACACTTTCAAGCTCAGAAAAGGTGTTGAAAAATATTTTGAATTACTCTTCATTTAAGTAACCATTTTGTTTCTACACAATAATTTTTAAAATGTTGGGGATATAGTTGACGACAACGATCAGAATGATCACGCGCACGTGGACAGAATGTCTCTGTTCATGTAGACGGTAATGGTGCTTCAACACAAAATGTTTCTAACCTTGAAGAAGATGCTGATGAAGAAGATTTTAAGACATCCTCAGAAGAATACGTCCCTCCAGAACAAGATGATCAATTTAGTAGTGACGAAGAGAATATTGATGCACAGCAGCTAACCAGTACAAGTGCACCAGACTAATTCTTATCCAGCGTACAAATGATAAGAAAAGACGATCCACGTCTTTAGAAAAAAAAGGCCGGATCAAGCAAAAATATTAGGGGTAAAGAGTATGTTGGAAGCGAAACTAAGCTACGTCCCAATCGCCGGATTATGTCAGCCCATCGCAAGAATAAACGTAACTACAACTGTTGTAATAAAGTAAGTGAAGAACAACGCGTGTTGATCTACAATACGCGGTTAGGTCAATGGCAACGGCAACGACGAAGTATTACAAAAAGACAACCAGGAAAAACATCTGGAAAGAAGCCCGTCTGCCCGTCAATAACGCAATGAGGACAAAACTCTTGACAAAAGTGATTGTACAGTACTGTCTTTCAATTTTGATTTACAGGTTCTACTAAATAGCCGATGGCATCACCAGACGGACCCTACAGCGAATTTTAGTGAATGACTTACACATATTCCCGTACAAAGTGCAAACAATGCATCAGTTAATGCCTCATGACGGTCAATCGCGTGTGAATTACTGTCAAGCCATCCTCAATCTCAACAACAAAGAGGACGATTTTGTATCGAAAATCATCATGAGCAACGAAGCGCATTTCCACTGAAACGGTTACGTCAATAAGCAAAATCTTCCTTTCTGGGGCACTGAAAATCAGCGTGTGATGCACGAAGAGCTATTACATCCACTCAAAACCACTGTGTGGTGGTTTTATTTGATGGGCCGTATTTTTTTGAGAACGCCATCGGAAATACGGTCACTGTTACTGGCGAACGCTACAGGGCAATGATAAACGACTTTTTGCTGTTGGAATTGGATGAGCGGGGCTTAGTGAACATGTGGTTTCAACAAGACGGTGCAACCGCACACACAGAACGAACCACAATGGATATAGTGAAGGAAGCGTTTCCTGGTCGCGTAATCTCCCGTTTTGGCGATTTGGCATGGCTAGCAAGATCGCCCGATTTAACCATCCCAGACTTCTTTCTTTGGGGCTACTTTAAGTCGCGGGTTTATGCCAACTAGCCTCAGACAATCGCAGCCCTTAAGGAGAATATTAGATAGGAATACGAACAGTTATCAGCGGAAATATTGCGGAAAGTATGGAAAATGCGATAAAACGGGTACAAATGTTTATCAACACTGGCGGCAGCCACTTAGCGGATATCATCTTTTCCACTTAACAGAAACAATTGTAACGGTCCAAATAAATATTTCCATCACTCAATATGTTTTTTTTATTTAGTAAAAAAGTAATTCAAAAACGAAATTTTTGTATATTCATTTTTATTTTATAAATTTTAAAAGCTTTGTATTGGTTCTATTGATTTATGACATAACATT
Source organism: Volucella bombylans (assembly GCA_949129095.1). Lineage (NCBI taxonomy): Eukaryota > Metazoa > Arthropoda > Insecta > Diptera > Syrphidae > Volucella > Volucella bombylans. Next base: position 147,103,412 of record OX422140.1, on the reverse strand, counting down.
CAAGTTGTTTCATAAAACCGGAAGTAAAAAAATATTTTTTTTAAAAAAATCGAGCCAATTACATCTCAAAAAAGAAGTCGGACACATGGCCACACTGAATTATTTTGAATTCTCTAACCGCTAACGGGATAATTGCACTGTTTTCGCACTTTAATTTACAGTTTACTTTTTCTGCGTTCAAATGTCAACACCAGTCGAACAATAAAGGCAAAACATCATTTGATATCCGAAAAATTGTGATGGAGCATTTTAATGAGGGCAAATCAGTTCGAGAAATTGGAAAAACAGTAAAAAGATGTCACTCAAATATCGAAGATATTATAAAAAGATAAAAAACCCACAACTTATTAAACAATATACCAAAATCTGGCACGCCAAGGAAGATCACTGAAGAAGATGAACGATGGATTGTCAGGCAAGTTCAGAAAAATTCCTTCTTATAGGTGCTACCAAGCTAACAGCAGAAGTTAAAAATTACCTTCATACAGAGGTAAATCCTGAAACGATTCGTGTAGTGTTGCGAAATAAAAATCTACAGAGCAGGGTCGCCCAAAAGAAACCATTTATCAGCACTACAAATAAATAGAATTATAGTAAAAGAAAGAAATTTGCCAGACATTACCAATATAAGGACTTCTCGTTCTGGAAATGTGTTTTGTTCTCGGATGAGAGTAAATTTTAATTTATTTCGTTATGATTGATTGCCCGAAACAGTTTATACTTTGCGCCGTGCTCTACGTCTTTGTTGTCAATGCATCGCCACCAGACTGAGGAAATAGTCCTTTTAGCTTCTGCTAATTTGCCTTCAAAATGTTTTTTTCATTCTGAGGTTCGCCGTGATTAGGACACCTAGATATTTATACTCGTACTCCCTTACAATAACATTTTCCCCTTGGTATGTCCATTTTTCGTTACGAGAGTACCTTCCACCGCCACTTCTATGTAAAAATCATTATTTTTGATTTTTGAAGATTAACGGACAAATTCAATTGTTTGCAGTAGGTTTCGAGTCGGTTAATTGCACGTTGCATTCCCTCTGATTGAAGGCGCATTTGTAGTGGACCAATCGTCGATCAATCTGCGCTTTCGAGCAGATAGTCGGAAGACACAATCCCACATAGGATCTTTACATGTGGCTCCAAAACCTGTTAGTGATGTTGCAGTGGAGCCTTCGTGGAGTGCGACGGGCTTAAACTTCACACATCGTTTGTTGAAATTCCTCTCTAATTGCACTTTTGCAGTTATACCACCGATCTTCTACGTTCGATGACGATGGCATCGGACTCTTCGAGAGTTTAAGGGACACTCGATACAAAAAGGCCTAACGGTCTCCTGCGATTGAAGCTGTTCGAAGTTGAACTTCCTCACAATGGCTTGGTGGCTTGGGCTGTTACCGATATATGCGCCCGTACTTTTGCTATAACAAGGTAATGGTCTGAGTCGATTTTAGCTACTCGGAACGTTCGGACATTCAAAACACTGCAGGAGTGCCTTGCGTCGAAGGTAATATGATCAATTTGGTTGACGGTTTGTTGATCAACAGACAGCCAGGTCCATTTATGAATATCGAGGTGTGGAAATCGGATGCTGGGTATAGTTACATTACATTACATTAAGCCTGTGTACGTTTCCGGAGATGATGGCGTGACGACTGTACTTCCCCCTCGATTTCCCCACAGTATTACCAAAAATGACCCTCTTATCATTAATTAGTCATTAAAATTGGCACCTTTTTTTATCCTTTCCGTATAGGGCTGTGAGCTGAGGGTTAATATCAGCTCACATAAGAACCCTAATAATGCGAAAGTTTCTATGAGTTCTTTAGCTTTCGCTTTAGCTGATTTTTACATCAAATAAGAACAATAGGAAAGCATTGTTTTCCGGAGAAAAAAGAAAGCACAAGAAGCAAACCATCGGTTAAATGATCAGGTGCTACTCCAGAAAAAAGTTCGGAAGTTTTATTAGAAGGTAAAAAGAACATACTATCGCAACAAGAAATTCCAAATAACCGAATGAAAATCTGTAGAAATTGGATCTCCGCTTACCCAACCAATATGAATAAAGATAGCAATATTTCAACTTAAGCATAACCGGACGGTATACCTACGAGTATTTAAGACAGCAGGAGATGACTTGGTTGAGAGCATACACAATCTCATTTCCGCCATGTGCTCGGGGTAAAGTATTACTGACGGATGGAACTTCAGTTTCATTTATCCAATCTACGAAATAAGAGACCATATCCTGTGAACTCCTGATTAACTGACTAACTTCGAACCTGATCAGGAAAATGCGCATCAATCGCTTGGGATGTCTGGGACATGCAGAGCAGAGAGTCTTATCTTCGTAATCGGAAGGACAACGCAGTAGAGGAATACCTCGGCTAAGGTGGCGCGTAGAAGACTTCAGACTCATGTGGAGAGGTTTGTTATTTAAGACGCAGGCTTACCCTGAGCCACTATAGCCCTGTCTAAGTAAGTAAGTATAACGAGTCTTCATATTACGGCTTGTCTTTGCACCTTCCGAAATGTCTATTCGAGTTAAAACAATTTACTAAGCCTTAGCCTTCCAATGATCACACCTAACGTTATACGCAAATCTTCCACAATTTGTAAACAATTTTAAGTAGATGAATTCGCAAGCAAACATCTAGTGCTGCAAATATATAAATATAGAAAATGGTTTATTCATATTTTCTTATGTCCAAAGAAGTGGCCACATACTCGTATGCGCCACGGGGTAACATCAATTTATCGTCAAGTATATCAGGGGCAACTATGTGCATTTTTTTTATTCAAAAAGAAACATGCACATCTGAAAAGCTTTACAAAGCCAAGTGCTATTCCTTTATCTTATCTATTTACCTTTCAAATACTAATGTTTTAAGAATGCCTTCGCTTGCAATTACAATTCTCTCGACAGAACAATAACAATCGTGAAAGATGTCTGGCCGTACGTGCTGTACCCGATTTCTGTACGATTCTCGGGCTAACATTGTTTAACTCGTCGTTGCCCCTTTGTTCGTCATTGATCTCTTCAATTAGCAATACCGTGTGAGGTATATAATATGTACATAAATCAACAAATTGATACTAAATCAAATCAAGTTTTCACTAAGACAGTTTTACAGAAAAATAAAATTCATTCGCAAATTTTTATTTAACGACTCAAGAATTGTATTCAAATGAAGTTCTTTGGCAAAGACTGGAATGTTTCTACAGAAAGTACGACACTTGCGTTCTGTTCTTTTCGTACAATTAGTTGTACGAGTAATATACTATTTACTCTGTCAATTAAGCTCTTGAGAAACTTTAAGTCGTTTGGCTTATTAAAAATTGATGATTTTCGTGATCAATTAAGTCACACACAAATGTTTTCAAGCGCAATGGGACTTTAATTTCAGAAAATTAAAAACAATATTTAGTTTTAATTAAATTTGAAGGATTAACTTACGTTATTAATGCTTGATACCTATTTCAGGCATAGGCTTTAGAAAGGCAGTCTGGTTGTCAAATCGTTGGTTACTTTTTCCACCAGTGCTGGCCCTTTGTCTCGAATCTTCTTTTTCTTTTATTAACCGCTGAAATAGTCGTATGTCACTCACATAATATGGCGAAAAAAAATCTTATAGGCGATGCTTAGGAAACTAATTCTTTCATAGTTGGCGCAGTCAAACGAGTCGGAGAAACGATGCTGAGATTCCATGCTTCGGTCATACTTTTCTCTGATCATATCTAACAAAACAGCTCGTGCATGTTTCAAATCAGGCTATCTTCAGTGCTTTTAAAACAAGTAGCTCGGCTGGTAGTCCATCTGGGCCAGCAGCTTTATTAGACTTTTCCTTTAATATTGTACTTTAACTTCGTCTAGGTTGGGGGAACGGAATTTTCTATCGTCTTTATCAAGGGTGAATTGTTCATTATGCCGTATTTCAACCATCACCGCCGTTATAACATACGAGTACAGTCATCAGAAGTAGTCTTTTCATATTCTCAATAACGACTGCAATTCTTCTACTACTGTCCATGTTCATCTTTGCAGGCTTCCATTCTGGTTTTGTAGCCTACATAAAAACCCTTCTATTCACAGGTATAAAAAACATTGCAATTACAAACACGGCACAGTTAATTTTGTGCACCGGAAGTGGTAACATCTGATTAGAGCTCATTAGTTTATTTGTTCACATAAATTGGTGTTGTTTTTAAAGTGTGGTTTTTCCGAGAAATTTATTGTTTGTGATATAATTGTCCAATGGATATTCAAATTGAAGGTATGTACAATATTTTTAAAGTAATTATGTTTACCTTAACAATGCGACTATTCATAACTAGCTCCGTCAAAACATTCCACTTTTTTTGTTTTTAACCATTTTCCATATTCAACTAAGCTTTTACTTATGAAGGCTCGAATTGCCATAAATGAGTCATATATCAATATAATTTCTTATTTTCCTAGTTTTAATAACCGCAAAGTCTAGATGCTTCTAGGTGCTCTGAGGGTTGTTGCAGGTCATTGGGGAGACTAGGTATAGTACTAGAAAAAATTTTTTTTTAATTTTTTGTGTTTTTTTTTTGCAGGTACAACCATTACGTGTTCCTTTACCCGAATGCTTGTTTTAAATACGTGGATAGCTTCAAAAAATAAAGAAAATGAAGCATAAAGGTTTCGGGAAGTGCTTGGATCCCTTGCGAATTCTTTACCGGAGCTGAAAATATCCAGACTGATTGCTTGAGAAATCTCCTTTTGAATCTCTGTAAACGGTTTTCCGCATATTGGAAGCAATTTATAAGATCAAAAGCTAGGCTAGTGGCCAAATACGAAAGCTGGTTAAATGAGGCCGAAGTTTGCATACTTAAAGTATCTGATGGAGAAGTATGTAGAAACTACAACGACGAGCAAAAGGAATCTCTTCAATCTACAAGTAGAACGTGATACAGGAGGAGACTGAAGGAAGAGGTCCAAACGTCGCAGATTAGCAGTTTTTATTACAGAATGGCTATTCCGCTGTAACTACTTTACTTAGCAGTTCAAATCAATCAGAATTTTTTTGGAATTTAGCACGGATGAAGTTGTTTCAATAATTATTAATGAAGCTAAGCTTACTAAAAACCAATATTTACGAGTATTATTAAGAGAAGTGATTCATTCTAAAATACCAAATGTTTTTCCGTCCTATTATAAAGTGCTGGAAGCCAAAAAACGTTGCTATCCAATTGATATTCGCGTGACAGAATCTTCTGCTGATATCAATTTGCAATCATTGTTAGACCATACATCAAGTCGCTTTGTTGAATTTCAAAAAGCTTTCATTGAAGGATAAGGATGACTTAGTTTTAATTGGTAAATGGGGTTTTGATGACAGCACAGGCCATATTGATAAGCAGAAATTTTCAGATTCAACTATCGAAGATTCGAGTTTATTTGTCACATCTTATGTACCTCTTCAAACTTGTTTATAAACCAAATACCTGTGATGAATCAAAACCCACGCCCTTCCTCTACTAGGTGGTGCGGACCAATTCGTTTTCAATTTACAAAAGAAACAACGGAAGCCACCTTGCAAGAAGAAGTTTATTTCAAAAGCCAAATTAACCAGTTAGTCCCTATTTCAGTGCTTATTAATGACCACGAAATTAAAATCACCCATTCCTTACAATTGACGATGGCAGATGGTAAAGATTGTTCTGCACTTAGCGACTTATCTACGAGTACATAGGTGTTACATTTGTGGTGCAACACCAAAAGAGATAAACGATTTAAATATATGCTTGCATTCATACATTAGATTTTTCGAGTATTTTATTCACGTTTCTTATCGAATTTATATTAAAAAGTGGCAAGCGCGTTCTGCAGAAGATAAAGCTAGTCTTGCTCAGAGAAAAGAGCTAGTTCAACGGCAGTTTAGGGAAAAATTAGGTTTAATTGTAGACAAACCTCGAAGTGGAGGAATTGGCACATCCAATGATGGAAACACAGCACGTACATTTTTCCATAACTCTGATATTTCATCTGAAATAACAGGTATTGGAAAAGATCTTATTGACAAATGTAGTCACCTTCTACAGGGCCTTTCTTCTGGTTATAAAATAAATTCAGAAAAATTTAAGAGTTATGCTTTTGATACTGCCAAGATGCTTGTGGAGGAATACCCTTGGTATAACTTACCTTCATCAATACATAAAGTATTGATTCACGGAGCAGAAGTTATAGATAGTTCTTTATTATCTATTGGTAAATTATCTGAGGAGGCCGCTGAGTCTGGTAATAAATTAGTCAAACTATTCAGACGCGATAATACTAGGAAACATACTAAAATGGATCTCTTGCACAGGCTTCTTCTTAATTCAGATCCACTTTTTTTAGTTTAAGAAAGTTACAGTATAAAAAGAAGTCTGCGTTAGTAAAAGAAGTGCTGGATTTATTAAGTTTTTGAGCTTTATTGTAACCTTATTATATTTTTAATACTATGCAAATAGCACTTGTATCATGTAAAATACTACGTTTTGATAAGATAAACAAAACTAATTTTATTGTTATTATAACCCGACTTTTTTTTGTGAGATTATGTTTTTTATATATGATGAATATTGCAAGGCAGTTTTTCATTTGTGTAATTGGAACTCAGACAGAAAAATTCTGAGTGTGAAGGCATAACACTGACACGTAGATTTGGCTGTTGTAAAGTTTCAACCACAAAAAACTAGTGCGAATTATAGCTTCGAATCACTCTGAGTCAAGAAAAAACTCTCCGTCCTATTCGGACTCCCACCCCCTGGAGAGCTAATATCGAAACCAAATACACCTGAGTTTCAAACCACTACAAAACAATTTTCCTTTCTCTTCCTTCTACCTTTCCGCCCGCGCCCTGGCAACAGTAAAAGGGTACCTAACCCCTTAGGCGCGCGTAAATTATAAAAAAAAAAAACATTTTCCAGGCCAAAATGGTATGATTTCATTGTAAATCTGCCCGAAAAAAACTCTATGACCGCCCTTTTTTGGAACCTGAACCACTGTGGCATGGGTGGCATCCAACATCTAATGGGAAGACTAAATTATTAGTGTAAATTGACTTGAATTAGAAATTACATTTCGGAACGTTCAATTCAAGTTGTCTTGGATGGTTTCAAGCCTGATATTCACAAAATAAATGCTGGTGTGCCCCAGGGCTCCGTTCTGTCTCCGACACTCTTTTTAATTTTCATCAACGATCTCTTGTCTACTACTTCTAGTCCAATATATTCCTTTGCTGACGGCAGTACTCTCTGCACATTCGTTCATGGACATGAACGGGAACGCCAGCGTATGTTAAGCTCATTCTGATATTAACAGCATAACTAATTGGGGAACCACCAACAGAGTAGAATTTAATGCTTCCAAAATACAATGCTGTCTGCTGTCGTTAAAGCGAAATTTAAACACCCAGCCATTATCCATGAATGACTCGAATCCATTCTCGGTATGTGTGTCAATGGCAACGTTGTTATTCGATCTCGTCAAAAATGTCTAGATTTCCTCATGCGATTTAAGAAATACTTCACTACTCTGATCTGGGCTCAATACATAAAGCATTTATAGGCCCAAAATTGGAGTACAGTGGCAGCATCTGGTCAGGTGCGATCAAAGCACCTGCTAGATAGGATTCAAAACTGTGCTATGAAACTCATAGGTGATACTAATATCACTCAGACAATGGATACCCTCGAGCACCGACGTAATATCTCGTATCTCATTCTGTTTTATCGCTATTTCCACCACCAGTGCTCCATAGAAATCACCAGTAGCATTCCCCCCCTTCAAACTTTTAACCGTAACACCCGTCTCGCTATGAATGCTCATCAGTATAACCTCAAGCCCCTTTCGGACGTACTCCAAAATATCGAGATTCGTTCCTAAGCCGTACAACACGCTTATGGAATGAATGCCCTACCTAGCTCTTTATTTCTGGTATTGAACCCCGAACCGTCCGATTGGAAAGCCAATACACTGCCACTTGAGCCACGGCCACCCACATTTAGTGTGGCGGCGCTTTGAAATCAATCACATCAGAAGTACCTCTGATGGCTCATTGACAACTTACCCAACACCAATGGGTTTGTGTAGAGGGTTTTAAGAGAGGTCAAGGGAAACGCGATCAACAAAGATTCTAGCTCTTACGATTGTAGTTTTTCAACATCGAACTTTAGTGGTCACTCTATTGTGTCTGTGATATCTGCATTCGTACCCTGGCTACAGCATGGTAATGATCCGAGTCGATGCTGGCTACTCGGAAGTTCGGACATCTAGAATTTCGGAGGTGTCTGGTGTCGACCGTAATGTGATCAGTCTGGTTGGCGGTTTCTTGACCAGGGGACAGCCAAGTCGTTTTATGGCAGCCGCGTTTACGACTGGCTACAAATTGCAAATACCTGAATCCATTGTCACACATAGTGTTACGCAAGAGGACTTCGTTACCCGTGAAAAACCAGCATCATGTTCTAACATTCGAAAGTTCTGCATTATGATCTGTTGGCTTCAATTCTTGTGTGGATTGGATTTTGTGAGTATACAAATAAAAATTCTTATTTAAAATACGCCAAATAGTCGAAGCATGAATGTCTAATGCCTGAGAGCGTCGTGATATCGATGTTGAAGGTTCTTAAGCGACACCTTGTACTATACCAGCAGTGTTTTCAGTAGAGCGTCCACTTTTTGGTCTACCAGACCTTTTTCGATCCTCGACAAAACCAGTTTCTTCAATTTTTTCACTAACCTTTGAATTGTTGACTCATTTAGATCATTGTTTACAACAAAAAAAAAATCATAAATTTTACGATTGTAAAATTTCTGCGAAAAAGGTGTGAAAAAGCTAGAGGTTGTTGTGGAGGGTTTAACCAATACTCTTTTCAATGGAGAAAGATTAATATTTTAACAAGACTCTGCTTCGGTGCACAAAACAAAAACCACACAAGAGTGGCTGAGGATTAGTATTTCTGGTTTTATAGGAGTGGAAAATTTGCCGTCGGGAAAACCCGATTTGAATCCACTGGATTGTTTGTGGTGAGAGCTAAAGAACATGGCCTGCAGACGCCTCATAGAAATTTTGAAAGCCTCAAAACACCACTGGAAGCAGCAGCGTCATCGACATCCATGAATGCTTAATGGCCACAACGTTTGAAAGTTTGTATGTTATTATGACAAAATGCAGTCATTTTGCCTGACACTATTTTTTTAATAACTAATATTATGGACTAACAAAAAAGATAGCAATGATAGTTTTTCGAATTCTTTTGTTTCAGCAGCTGTCAAAGTTACAAATGACATCCAGCTGTCAAAATATTGGGTAAGGTTTGCCATTTCATCATGCATCGTTTTACGCTTGCCGAACGTGCGAAAATTATTAAAAAATTTTATCGAAATTCCGGCCCAGTTGTAAATACAAAACGTGAATTTCGGCATGAGATCGTCATGGCTTCAGTGTGCAGGCAATTCGTCGCACAGTGGAAAAGTCTGAGCGTGAGTACTCTCTACAACCAGACAGAGATTGGGGCGAAGTGAGAAAAACAAGACCGCCGTTACGGCCAGTATCCAAGAAGAGCCAAAAATGTCGATTCGGCGCCGATCAGCTGATTTTGCGATCGGCTTATTTTGCGGTCGGATTTGGGCCTACATCCGCATAAGATTGTGCTGACGCAAGAATTGAAGCCGGACGACCATAGACAACGATGTGAGTTTGCTAACTTCGTGCTGAAAATCCGGATCCGGATTTTGGTCAAAAAATCATCTTCTTAGACGAGGCCCATTTTGGCTCAGATGCTATGTCAACAAGCATTGGAGCGAACACAATCCACAAGTGTTCGGCCAAGCATCAATGAATCCACGAAGATTGACTGTTTTATGGCGGCATCATCGGACCTTATTTCTTTCGAAAATGGTCTCAGGTATAGAGCGATGTTAACCGACTTTCTGTGATCAGAGCTCGACAACATGGATATATCCGAGCTGCGGTTCCAACAAGACGGCGCTGCATACAATACAAGCGAAGCAACGCTTGAAGTTGTAAAGGAGAAATTTGGCTGCCGCGATCATGCGATTTGACACCACTCGATTATTTTCTCTGGGGCTACGTGAAGTCCTTAGTCTATGATAGCAAACTAACCACTTTGGACGAGGCCAACATTCGACACGCTATTGCTGGAATAACGACTCACATATTGGACCGAGACATCAAGCACTGACAGCGAAACCGAGTCGACCATTTGAATGATATGCTATTCCACACATAACGGCATGAAGTAGCTTCGAAATAAACCCAGAATCAATTTTATATCTTACACCGTTGTTGTTTTATTTACATTTTTTTCCCTATCCTCCTTATCTGGTAACTCTCTACGAGTATAGGCAATATTTGCTCGATTTTTTTTATATTTTGCGTTTTAATCTTCGCTTTGAAGAGTGCAAAAAAGATTTACATTTTAGAATTTTCCTTATACGGACACAAATTTGGTCACTGTGGCTGTCCGCTTAGGAGAAGTTTTACTGCAATTATATGTATGTTCATTAGGTTACGTTTAATTACGAGTATGTTCACTATATGTGTAAATATAATTTACCGGCATTAATTGCTAAATAAATAAATGAATCAAAGTGACTAGAAGCAGCACCTAATAGTAAATTATGGAAAAGTGTTCTAACCCAGGCTTAAAGATCGCAAGAAAACAAGAAGAATTAATCACTTCGTGTTTCCATCTTCACAGTTCTCTATTGAATGCCTACATTGATTTAACAGTTGATAAAGTAGGTTTTCCAAGATTGTGAGAAAATGTCTTCAAAGCGTTGGCCAACACTCTCTCAAATCCTCTTTTCTATGTATAATGCGCACTGGCCTTCGTTGTAATATTTGCCAGATGTTAAGCGACTTGTAAACGCTAAAACATGGTACTAGTAAACATGGTACCACTAAAACCCGCAGACGCTGAGACCAATTCACTCCAACATAATAGAACACATCTCTCCACAAAGATGGTAGGCTGTGAAATCACTCGAAAATTTTCTCCAAACATCAGTATTTGGAATGTTCTCCATTTTTTCCCGATTATTTTGTGTGTTCACAAGACGAAATTCACTGATAAAATAGCTTGCTCGAGTAAATGTTGACAGATGAGAGCGCAGACACTCGACAAAAATCAAACCAGTTTTGATTTTAGTGAGACCAAATTCTGATGTTGGTAAGACCAAATAATTAGTACGCGTACTAGCTAGCGGACGATCAACATCAGCTAAAACTTGATTTGTTTTACATGTTTACTAGTACTATGTTTTAGCGTTTACAGGGCGCTTTAGAAAACAACGCAAAAGAAGGTAAACAACACGCCAAGTAAAACCAGCTCACTTCAATAACACATTGTCTCATAACTTATTCCAACATTGAATTACTAAACACACACTACGTTGAGCTACAAAAGAGCTTTTGAATCGTTCCAGTCATTTGGCCTTCCAGCTATTCAATACGTCAAGCACCACATAACACAAATCATCACCATTCATTGGTCCTCAGCTAAAACAGAAAGCCGAAGATCGCGTAAATACATAAACTACTCTTGCACGGCCGCATGGAGCTCTGGTATGCTCATAAATCTCCACGGCTCCACTGCTGTCCGACATATTGTGAAAATCGAGTTTCAGCTGACACACTGTGAAATCATTCATTGACCCCCATCGACGGCACCGAATCAAGGAGTTCATCCTGCACAGCCCATTAACTGAATTATCTCTGTCCGGGGTACTGAAATTGGTTCACACGATATCCGCACAACTCATTTGCTTTTCAAAAAAGTAATTTTTCTCTCAGAATTCAGTCGCACGAGATCCAGCAACCGACGCTCGTTCCCTCAATAATTGCAAACATTTCTCTGGTACTTGTGATGTGTGTGCTTTTAATTACGCTCTACTCGAGCGCTCGATTTCTTTGCAATATGCCGAATTATGTTTATTTACCTCTTTGCCACATTATTCACACGTTAGTAAAGGGGGTGCTCAGGGAAAGAGATCCAAATGACAAGAAAAACCTAAGCAACGAGGCGCGTAAACACAAACAAAGTCGAAATGCTGAATTCATGGGCAATCAAGGTCGGTGCGAACGAAAGAGAAAACTGCTCGTGGTGCTTGTTTACCTCTAGCTGCCCATCAATCGCATTTCCAAGTCTGAGAAACGGATGAACTCACAGAGCCTATGACAAATTCGCCTCAAGACTCTGTGCACGATGTGTGCAACCAGCGAAGGGCAAGTTTATGCTAACCGTAGTGGTACTGGTTATCAGCCAAAAAACACTAGAACACCAGGGCTGTAAAACCAACACCCCCTTCGTCTGAGTTAGATGATAAACCGATAAATAAATTCCGCACCAAAAGTGGGTAAAACTCTCGAGATAACATGAACGTCAACGAGCACACAAGCAAACAAGCATACCCGTACGAGTCGCAGACAATGAGACTATAGAGCAATCTCTTAATTTTGTTCCAACGTCTCAGCATGCTAACAAGAGTGCGGCAAAGAACGAGGTAACTCTCGCAGGTGAAAAGTCATTTCTATTTTTTGATTTGCCCACCACGTCACTCTCGAGCTCCACAATAAATGACCAACAACAAAACCTCGCCAATTGGACTGTTCATATGGTTTATCATTTGAAATGCACACAGTTCCGACTCAGATTAAAAATGCGGGTGCACTTGTGTAGTCCATAGACCACTGAGTTTCCACTGACCAACCACCAATCAGCTACGAGTTGTGCAAATGAAATGCGCCAACGATAAGACGGAACCTTTTCGACGTGAGATTGTACATTCAAGACGACAACGACGACGACGATAACGGACGACATTCTCTCTAGAAAGCAAAGAAGAAATGTTTTTTTTTTGTGGTCTTTTCCCTTTTTTTGTGTTTCTCTTGTGTCGCGTTTCTATTTATATAACTTGTACAGAAGCAGCAGACGATTATTGAATGCTTCAGATTCTTGGGGAGGGAAATTTTCAAGAGCTCCCAACGCGCGAAGCAATCGAAATATGCTGCAATCAGACAGGGAGTCGGGAAATTGTTACATTTTTCCTTTTGTCGTGCTTACGGAATATTTGTGAGGTAGTAGAGGAGTATATAATAAAAATTAAAATTTACCAAACTTGTCCGTAGGCACCGGAACCAACTGGCTGTAGTTGTTGGTATCGCTCTGGAATCTCCCATTCTGTACGATTGATGTCGATTTTGCAGAACTTCTCCATTTGGTTGCCGTTGGAGTGGAGGGTTTCTCTTCGTTTTTCTAGGGTTTCACGAACGTGTGAGTGGAATTAAAGGTTAAGAAATGCACGTTCACTTTACGGGAAGTTTCTTTTTTTTAGTTTTTCGTAGTTTCTAGTTTCGCACAAACACGTCCGCCCGCACTATTTTACTTAAGAGAACTGAAAAAGGTTGAAATGAAGTTGACACTGACAGACAGAATGACAGCGGAGTGACGTTTAAATGGTTTGTGTATTGGGATGAAGAAAAAACATCGAATTTGGGGATGTGCTAGTGTGTAGCGAATAAATGAGGATTACGCAATTTTCGAAATTTTTTAAACATTAATTTGATTTTATTGGCAAAATGCTGTTTTTAATGCTTAATATTAAAATAAGAGTCATAAAGTTGTTTCCCTTCTTTGATCATAATTTAATTCTAATTTTCTCTTCGGGATGGCAAATGACTACTAATTCGTATAAGCAAATTTGTCCAAAGAATGCTGATTCGCTAAAGCACGGTGCCTCTGCAGACGAACTTTTTTAAGATCTGTAAAATTTAAAATTGAAAACATGCAAATTGAGTAAACCAGCTAAGGTTTTTTAAGCAGACAAAAATGGGAGCACTATGTACGGTGAAGTAGAATCCTGGAATAAATAAGACCATATCTGTTCTACTCCGAAAAGCGATAGCTGCGGATGATCCCTTAATGGACTAACGGCAGCGCTCATATCCCCGAGCGTATTACTGGCTTCGGCCTAACCGGCCCCTGGGGTATCCACAATGTAAATGGCCCTTTAATTTGGGGGTTGTGCCTCCCGGACAGATGGCCATGGAAAAAATAGACCAAGCTACGAAACAACAACAAGCATCCGATACGGGCGGATATATTACTGTTGTAACCCCTGCAAACAACGAACTTCGGATCTGCACGTGAATTACAACTAGCGGAGGCCCTGGACTACTGAAAAACTGATGTTTTCGCCATCCGAATAATGCGATGGGATGGGCCGAACAAAAAAAGGGTAAAAAACTGCGACATCTACTACGGCGACTTTTATCGACCGCAAAAGCAGCCCCTATTTGGATGCGGATTTGTTGTTAGAGGTAGATTTAGGCAAGATGTATTGAGTTTCCGGCATGTGAACGAGCGTCTCCTAACAATCGGTATTAAGGTTAAATTAGCATTATATGCGCGAATGAAGATCAAATGCACGAATAACTTTTGCTAATCGCTACTCCTTTGGGCTAAGAAGGCCTCTCTTGCACAACAAAAGTGACTCTATATAAGACCCTAATAATCCCAGTACTACTCTATGACGCAGAGGCATGAACTTAATCAAAAAGGGATTAGGGTGCTCTTGGTTGTTTTGAGAGGAAACTTCTTCGGGTGACTTTCGGTCCCGTCTGCATAGACGATGAGTGAACTAGGAGATTCAACGACGAACATCAACTTAGCCAGAAGAGTGAAGCTCCAGACCAAGGTGGTAGGGTCACGTAGAGCGGATGAACACCAATACTCCGGTCCGAAAAATCTTCGAAATCACGCCCGACAGCACAGTAGAGGGAGACCGCGGCTCAGGTAGCTCACGTAAGTAGAAGAGGACCTCAACCAACTTAGCGTGCGAAACTGGAGGCAGCTAGCTAAAAATCGAACTGGCTGGAAACGGTGTTTAATAATCCTCTCAAGATGGTTTATAGTTAAAATGAAAAAGAGGGGACGTAGATGGTTGCCTTGTGGGACACCAGAAGTGACTAAAAACGGGGTTGAGAAGGCTGACCTAAAGCGAACGCTATAATAACGGTTCTCCAGATAAGAAGATATCCATTTTAATAATATGGTGTCAAAACCGATTAAAGACAATGTGAAAAGGATCAATTGATCGAAGACGTTAGCGAAGTCTGTAGCAATAACATCGATTTCGTTGCCATTTTCTAGGGCTGAAAGAGTGCAAAGGATACGAATTCAACTAAGTTTATAGTAGTTGATCTGACTTTTAGAAATCCATGCTGACTAGGTGATATAAGTGACTTGCACTGAAAGCTTAAAACTTCATACAAAAAAACTTTCGAACATTTTAGGTATGTCGTTGGTTACTTCATTGGTTAGTTGGTTACTTTTCTCTTCAAAAGGTTGAAAGAGAGAGGGGCCAATGGAGAAATTGGGAAGGTACCTGAAATATATGAGGTCGGGTACGAAGAGGTTGTTTGCAAATGACTGTTTAAAAAAGTTTGCAAAATAGTTGGCAATAATATGTGGATCAGTCGATGATATGTAATCGAACGAGAGAGAGGGGGGATAATCGTCTGATTTTCTTTTGCAGTTGATGAATTGATAAAATGTCTTAGAATCGTTGATAAGGTTGGTCTGCGCTGTGTCGAAAAAGCGCTGATAGAGGCAGTGATAGAGCTGGGTGAATTGGAGGTAGGTTCCAAGATAGTTAAAGAAGTCATAATAAGAATTGGTGCAAAGAAAAACTGCCAACAATTTGTTTCTTTTGTTTAATAGGGAAGATAGATGAAGAAATCATTGGACGTTTCGAACGTAAAATTTTTCGACTGATTGTAGACGATCTCTACGAGCTGTACAGTGACAATGACCTGATTGATTGGAATTTATTTCATAATAATTCAAATCGATTACTTAACTTAAATTATAACAAAATTTTAATCTAAAATTTGTAGCGTTAAATGCTACTACATAGCGCTTTATTACAAAAACCGTTTTGAATAATGGATGACGTGAGCTTTTAAAAAAATACAAACGTTAGAGTAGAAAAAATAAAATTGCAATATACATTACTACGTATCCATATATATATGATATTTATATGGAAGATAAATTAACATTTGTTACTTCAGGACGCCTGAAAAATGAATTCTAAATGTTCATACTCAAACCCTAAAAGCCAATGCATTACACATTCCTCAAACCTTCCGGAAGACCTTCATTCCCAGATTTTTTGAGGAATTTTATTACCCGATCTGACAAAGAATAAAGTGTTAAAACTTTAAAATAGTACAAATGGCGGATTGGTAGAATTTTCATGTCAAGAAACCATGGAAATCTGGGGTACCGACTGTTATAGCCCAAACGTCTATCCGGTAAATCTTTTGTCTTCTGCAACCAACTGACTTAAACAATTATACTTTTTTGATAGAACAATACTTTATTTGTATAACGAAAAGTAAAAAAAAAGAAACAAGAAAGTACAAAAAAGAACTTCAAAAATAGTGTTAATAGCCCACGTCTTAACCAAACCAAGAACAGAATCCATTTGCCAACTGACGAATAAATTTCATCAGAAAACTCTTCGATGTGCGCTGTCATTTATTGTGGATTTTTCTCAACAGCTGACATACTCAAATGGCTGGAGGTTGAGTTCAGCGCTTTTATTTTCAACATTCTCCCCCTCGTGATGCTGCTGCCCTGCTGCAGTTTCACTCTCCTCACTCTTCTTGGTGTCAAGTACTGCCAATTTTGTAGCTGGACGTGTAAGTACTCCAACTGATGTTCTTACAGCAGCGCTGCGAACTTGTCCATCTGCTGCTCTGTTAACGGCGATTACAATTCCCTTCGGCCACATACATCGTGGTAAATTTTTATCGACTATAATAACAAGGTCACCTTCTTTCAGAGGCCTTGACGAACGAAACCATTTAGATCTCCGAGTCAAAGTTGGTAAATATTCGTCCACCCATCTTTTCCAAAATGTTTCCGCCAACTTTTGACATTTCCTCCAATTTTTGCGTAGAACTAAGTCTTTATCATAAAATAAGCCGGGTGGCTTTGATCCACTAGAAGACCCCAAAAGAAAATGATTAGGTGTTAGCACATCTTCATCATAGTCTTCCAGTTGCACATATGTAAGCGGTCGAGAATTGACTATTGCTTCAGCCTCTTACAGAAACGAGTGCAGTGATTCATCTTGAAGCCTTTGGTTTCGAGTGACTTCCTTAAGTACTGTTTTAACAGACCCTATTAGTCTCTCCCAGGATCCTCCCATATGGGGTGCTGCTGGTGGATTGAAGTTCCACTTCCACGTAGTCTCGGGTGAATTGATCTTCTCTTCTAATGCCATTTTATCCAAAAGATTGAATGCTTCCTTCAATTCACTCTCGGTTCCCTTGAAATTTGTACCATTGTCAGAAAAGAACTCTCGTGGTGTACCGCGTCGTGCCATAAAGTTGCGTATACAAACGATACATGAATCAGTAGACAAAGAATAAGCCATTTCCAAATGTACTGCCCGTATCGTCATACAGGTAAAAAGGACGCCCCAACGTTTTTCGGATCTTCTTCCCACAGTGACTGACATCGGCCCGAAATAATCGACTCCGACGTATGTAAATGGACGCTCATATGCTGCAAGCCTTGCGGCTGGTAAAGCTGCCATTTCTGGAATATCTGGTTGAGCATTTTTAATATAACATACCTTACAACGTTGTCTTACTGCTTTCAATTTGCTTCGAAGCCTTGGAACCCAATATCGTTGACGTATTTCATTAAGCACTGTACCATGACAACAGTGGTGGTATCTTTCATGCCAGTATGCCAGCAACAAGTCGGTAATTCGATGATCTCTCGGCAACAGTATTGGTTTCTTCATGCACTCGTCCACACATGTAGCGCGGTCGATACGTCCCTTCATGCGAAGAATCTCCTCATGATCAAGATACGGTGAACAGCCGAATAAAGCGCTTGACTTCTTTAAAGATTTTTTAGCTTTAAGAATCGCAATCTCGTCTGAAAAAATCTGTTGCTGTGCCGTCCGCACTAGAAGATACTCCGCTTGTTGTAACTCAGTCCCTGAGAGCACACCCGTTGATCTGGACACAGCCCTCTGATATCTGCAATTCTTAAGAAAACGAAGCACCCAAGCTGTTGATCGAAGCAGTCTCTTCCAAGATGAAAACCTTTTAAAATCCATTACTGGTTCTAAATACACCCTGTGTGCCAGTACATACTTTGGTCTAAGCTCCGCTTGCTGCTCTCCTGGATCTCGGTTAATCTTCTCAGGCCATTTCTCTTCTGGTTGATATAGGAATGATGCTCCCCTAAACCATCTTTCGTCCCTTGAAAGTGCTGATGTTTGATTCCACTTTGTAGCATCATCCGCAACGTTGTTCTTCGATGAAACCCATCTCCATTCGTTTAGCTCCGTTTTCTCCAAAATTTCGCTGATTCTGTACATGACGAATTGATTATATCGTCTAGCATCTGATCCTAACCAACTAAGAACGGTTCGAGAGTCTGACCAAATCACTCTCCTGTCGATTTTGATCTTGTGAGATTTTGTTATAAATTCTGCAAGTCTTGCACCCATTAAAGCTGCATGTAATTCCATTCTCGGAATGGACCACGGAAGTCTAGGAGCCACCTTTGTTTTCGCCATGATGATGTTCACAGTAACCCTGCTGCCATTACATATTCTGAAGTAAGCCGCTGTTGCCATTGCCTGCTCGCTTGCATCAACGAATATATGTAACTGGATCGAAGACTCCGCCGTAATCTTCCAAGCTGAGTAGCTCCTTGGAATTTCGATGTCTTGTACTCGAGGAAGAATCTTTAACCAGTCGTTCCATTGTTGATGAAGGTTCTCAGGTATGGTTTCATCCCAGTCCACAGACAGTCTCCATACTTCTTGTAGGAGTATCTTCAGCTTGATCATATGATGAGCGATGAAACCTAATGGATCAAAAATTGTCATTAAAAGCCTTAACAATTCGCGCTTAGTTGGTGTCCTAGTTCCAGTTAGGATTTCTTCTTGTAGTTTCGCTAAACGAAGCGAAAAGGTAAACACGTCTGGTTCGGTCTTCCACCAAATACC
This sequence comes from Volucella bombylans, assembly GCA_949129095.1. Classification (NCBI taxonomy): domain Eukaryota; kingdom Metazoa; phylum Arthropoda; class Insecta; order Diptera; family Syrphidae; genus Volucella; species Volucella bombylans. The sequence goes on along the minus strand of OX422140.1, from coordinate 147,084,335 downwards.
CAACACCTTTGCAACTGAAATCTCTTCCTCTGGTACTGTAATGGCTTTTTCCTCAATTGACGAAACTTGACCCAACTCCTTGATCACCTTTTCTGAATTTGACAACCAATTTCGAATGACGAAACCTCCTTGCGCATGAATGTGGCGTACGTCCTTTGCTAATTGAACCGCTTCCTCAACTGTGTCGGCACTGTCCATCATATCATCCACATAATGATGCTCCTTTATCGATGTCACAGCTCTGGGATACTTTTCCACAAACTCTTCAGCATTCATATTTTTGACGAACTGTGCGATACTTGGCGAACACGAAGCTCCGAACGTCAAAACTTCCATCTCGTATATATCTGGTACTGACCTTGAGTCTCCATTGCGCCATAAAAACCTCTGTGCATGACGATCTTCTTCTCTAACCCGGACTTGGTGAAACATTTCTGCTATGTCTCCACAAATAGCAATTCTGTGAGACCGAAATGCAAACAAAACTTCCGGCAATGATGTTAGCTGATCAGGTCCCTTCATGAGCATGGTGTTAAGTGAGATACCTTCTACTTTAGCTGCTGCATCCCATACCAAACGGAGTTTGTTCGGCTTATTCACATTCCTCACAATGAATGTTGGTAAGTACCATGTACGTAAATGCATTTTTCTCTGCTCCTCCAATGTAAGTTTTCTGGCGTAACCCTTAACTACCAGATTCTCAATCTGATCATTCAGGATTGATAAAAGTTCCTTTTCTAATTTTATCTTCCGCTCGAGACATTGCAAACGACTTAAGGCCATCGAATAGCTATCAGGTAAACTCACCTGGTCAAATTTCCATAGAAGTCCACTTTCAAAGCGTTGTCCAACACGTTTCGTCATCAACCTCAAGATTTGCTTCGCTCTTCTTTCCTCCGCTGTTTCCAAATATGCCCTTCCGGCTCCTTGGTTCTCTAACGTAAAGAAATCGCGTACTTCTTGATGTAGTCGATGATCACACTCGCAGACTTCAATGTGGTGCCCAACTGTGCGTGCTCCTCCTGAAGGTAGCCCTACTCCTCCACAAGCTACCCATCCCAACCTGGTTCTTATTGCTACCGGTTCGTTACATCCACCTTCTCGATGTTCCAATGATACAATTAGGTTCTCGTTCTTAAGACCGATTAGTAGTCTTGGCTGTGCCTGGTAAAGTGAAGTCAATGGCAATCCTTGCAGATGATAATATTTTTGCTGAGCGACGTTAGCATCGAATGTCTGCCGTGGTAAACCCAAATGATCAACTGTGTGTACATCTATCAAACGGTATCGTTTTTCTTCATTAACGGCAGAAATTTCCATTGAAACCACCTCAGAATCCTTTTCCCACCGTGCGATATCAGCTGTCCAGCGCAGACACAAAGGACTACTTTCTCCTCGGATATTAAGAGAATCCATCAATCCTTGTTCAACCAACGTTAACGAAGATCCGCTGTCCAAAAATGCATACGTATTTACTGACCTGTCTTTCCCATATATGGTCACGGGAACAATCTTGAACAAAACATTTTCAAAGTCTTCGCTTTTTGCGGTGTTGCAATTTAATCCCTTTGAAACTTCGGATCTCTTGCGGTCCGCATGAAGAGCCGGATGATGACTTGCCGAACATCCATCCACGCCGCATATCTTCTTCGAAAAGCACTTTGACCTTTTGAAATGTTTAAGACAAAGTTCACATATATCATTTCTCTTGACTATTTCCCACTTCCTAGACACAGAAAAATCTTTAAATATGTTGCAGTCCGTAAGCTTGTGCTCACCATTGCATGCAAAGCAACATGTCCTTTTAACGGTTTTCTCTATTCTTTGCTCTATATGTGAATTTACGTGTCCCGTCTTTCGTCCAGGCTTCAAATCCGCACCAGGTGTTATCAGAGTAGTTGCTGCTTCGGCCATGATGTTCATCCACACACTAAACTCCTTCAAACTTTTCTCTTGCAATGAAGATGCATGCACTGCCCAATTTAGTCGCATGTGTGGTGGAAGTTTGTCGACCAATTCCTGAAGCAAGGCTGGATTCTTTATATACTCCTTTAAACCACCCGCTTCCATTGTTGAGTACAGCTCTTTAACTGAAAGTGCGAACCCCACGAGTGTTTCAAATTTCTCAGCTTTTGGTGCCGGTTCATTTTTAACCTTTTCTATCAGCGTTCGAATCACTAGCTCAGGACGACCATACAGCATCTTAAGTGTTCTTATGACCTCTGGAACCATTGATGGGAAGAGTAACAAGCTGCTTACTGCTTTTAAAGCAACACCCTTCAAAGCTCTTTGTAGCCTCACCATATTTTCTGCTTCAGTGTACCCACACAGTTCCGTTGTATAATTAAAATTGCTGTAGAAAATCGCCCACTCCTCCGGTCTTTCGCTAAACGTTGGCAATTCTTTTGGAAGTGTTTGACGACAAGCGAGGTTTTCAGTCGTCAATGAACGTTGCATATTTTCTGTTTGACACTTATTAGCTTTTCCAATTTTACTCATTTTTATATCTGTCGTTGAATACAGGAGTGAATATTTTTTTTCCAAGAAATCCAATTCAATCTGCTTCTGTTCTTCCAGACGTTTCAGTTGGTCTTCTACAGAAAGGACGCCATTCATAGAACCGCTATTTCTCGCCGCCACGGCATGATTATACCCATCTGTCATTGCTGCCACGCCATTCCTTTCACCGTTATTTCTGATGGACGCCACACTGTCGCCGTTGCCATCTGCCATTTCCACGAAGCCAGACTTTTCCGCCGAAGACGCCGCCGTAATGGCACCACCCGATGCCACCGATGTCTCGACGTCAAACCCTTGTGCTGCTTGTGTATCCTCGCTAGTTCTGACTGCTGCAAAAATCCTCGTGCACTTCCTGCACCGCCAGGACATATTTGCCACCGAGCTGTCCACCCTAGCACATGAAAAATGTTCCCATTCATCACAGGAATCACACTGCACCATGTTTTCTGCTTCATCTGGCAAATTACAGCTTTTGCATGCTCCTGATGTAGCCATTTGCATTGAGAAATACAATTCTTTGAAGAAAAATATTAAATATGAATTTATTTAATCGAAAACAAACTTATTTTTGAAGAAGTGTTATAGCCCAAACGTCTATCCGGTAAATCTTTTGTCTTCTGCAACCAACTGACTTAAACAATTATACTTTTTTGATAGAACAATACTTTATTTGTATAACGAAAAGTAAAAAAAAAGAAACAAGAAAGTACAAAAAAGAACTTCAAAAATAGTGTTAATAGCCCACGTCTTAACCAAACCAAGAACAGAATCCATTTGCCAACTGACGAATAAATTTCATCAGAAAACTCTTCGATGTGCGCTGTCATTTATTGTGGATTTTTCTCAACAGCTGACATACTCAAATGGCTGGAGGTTGAGTTCAGCGCTTTTATTTTCAACACCGACATTGTTTTCTGCATAATTTCCTTAAAACATTTTGTTTTTGAAAATTAAGGGTGCCTGTATTTTGTTCATATAAGAACCGTTAAGTTCTCATCCTGGAGTCAATAGTGAGTTCCAAATACTTAAACTCTTCTACATTCACTGTTAAAAAATACTTATCACTGCAAGGAAGAGTGCTATCCAAACTTGGAGAATATACAGCTGAAACACAAGTGCAGCCGCCTGCTAATTTAAACCGTTGACAATTGGATGCATGAAAATAAAGTTCAATATGAGGGCCAGTCTCAGCCGATAAACTGAAAAATATAATTTTAGTTATAGAGCTTATACTATACAAGGTGACCAGATAGCAATGATAATTTTTCCAATTGTTATGTTTCAGTAGCTCTCAAAGTTACCAATAACATCCAGCTATCAAAATATTCAGTAAGGTTTGCCATTTCATTATGCATTGCTTTACGCTTGCCGAACGTGCGGAAATTATTAAAAAATATCGAAATTCCGGTTCAGTTGTAAATAAAATACACAACGTGAATTCCGTCTTAAGGTTGGTCGTAATCATGGCTTCAGTGTGCAGGCAATTCATCGCACCGTAGAAAAGTTTAAGAGTGAGTACTCTCTTTTCGATCTTAAACCACCAACCCGATGGAGATTGGTGCTAAATGAAGTAAACATAGCCGCCGTATCGAGGAAGGCCCAGAAATGTCGATTCGGCGCCGATCGAATGAATAGGGCATCGCCAGTGGGTCAACCCGAAAAGCGATAGCTGCGGATGATCCCTTAATGGACTAACGGCAGCGCTCATATCCCCGAGCGTATTACTGGCTTCGGCCTAACCGGCCCCTGGGGTATCCACAATGTAAATGGCCCTTTAATTTGGGGGTTGTGCCTCCCGGACAGATGGCCATGGAAAAAATAGACCAAGCTACGAAACAACAACAAGCATCCGATACGGGCGGATATATTACTGTTGTAACCCCTGCAAACAACGAACTTCGGATCTGCACGTGAATTACAACTAGCGGAGGCCCTGGACTACTGAAAAACTGATGTTTTCGCCATCCGAATAATGCGATGGGATGGGCCGAACAAAAAAAGGGTAAAAAACTGCGACATCTACTACGGCGACTTTTATCGACCGCAAAAGCAGCCCCTATTTGGATGCGGATTTGTTGTTAGAGGTAGATTTAGGCAAGATGTATTGAGTTTCCGGCATGTGAACGAGCGTCTCCTAACAATCGGTATTAAGGTTAAATTAGCATTATATGCGCGAATGAAGATCAAATGCACGAATAACTTTTGCTAATCGCTACTCCTTTGGGCTAAGAAGGCCTCTCTTGCACAACAAAAGTGACTCTATATAAGACCCTAATAATCCCAGTACTACTCTATGACGCAGAGGCATGAACTTAATCAAAAAGGGATTAGGGTGCTCTTGGTTGTTTTGAGAGGAAACTTCTTCGGGTGACTTTCGGTCCCGTCTGCATAGACGATGAGTGAACTAGGAGATTCAACGACGAACATCAACTTAGCCAGAAGAGTGAAGCTCCAGACCAAGGTGGTAGGGTCACGTAGAGCGGATGAACACCAATACTCCGGTCCGAAAAATCTTCGAAATCACGCCCGACAGCACAGTAGAGGGAGACCGCGGCTCAGGTAGCTCACGTAAGTAGAAGAGGACCTCAACCAACTTAGCGTGCGAAACTGGAGGCAGCTAGCTAAAAATCGAACTGGCTGGAAACGGTGTTTAATAATCCTCTCAAGATGGTTTATAGTTAAAATGAAAAAGAGGGGACGTAGATGGTTGCCTTGTGGGACACCAGAAGTGACTAAAAACGGGGTTGAGAAGGCTGACCTAAAGCGAACGCTATAATAACGGTTCTCCAGATAAGAAGATATCCATTTTAATAATATGGTGTCAAAACCGATTAAAGACAATGTGAAAAGGATCAATTGATCGAAGACGTTAGCGAAGTCTGTAGCAATAACATCGATTTCGTTGCCATTTTCTAGGGCTGAAAGAGTGCAAAGGATACGAATTCAACTAAGTTTATAGTAGTTGATCTGACTTTTAGAAATCCATGCTGACTAGGTGATATAAGTGACTTGCACTGAAAGCTTAAAACTTCATACAAAAAAACTTTCGAACATTTTAGGTATGTCGTTGGTTACTTCATTGGTTAGTTGGTTACTTTTCTCTTCAAAAGGTTGAAAGAGAGAGGGGCCAATGGAGAAATTGGGAAGGTACCTGAAATATATGAGGTCGGGTACGAAGAGGTTGTTTGCAAATGACTGTTTAAAAAAGTTTGCAAAATAGTTGGCAATAATATGTGGATCAGTCGATGATATGTAATCGAACGAGAGAGAGGGGGGATAATCGTCTGATTTTCTTTTGCAGTTGATGAATTGATAAAATGTCTTAGAATCGTTGATAAGGTTGGTCTGCGCTGTGTCGAAAAAGCGCTGATAGAGGCAGTGATAGAGCTGGGTGAATTGGAGGTAGGTTCCAAGATAGTTAAAGAAGTCATAATAAGAATTGGTGCAAAGAAAAACTGCCAACAATTTGTTTCTTTTGTTTAATAGGGAAGATAGATGAAGAAATCATTGGACGTTTCGAACGTAAAATTTTTCGACTGATTGTAGACGATCTCTACGAGCTGTACAGTGACAATGACCTGATTGATTGGAATTTATTTCATAATAATTCAAATCGATTACTTAACTTAAATTATAACAAAATTTTAATCTAAAATTTGTAGCGTTAAATGCTACTACATAGCGCTTTATTACAAAAACCGTTTTGAATAATGGATGACGTGAGCTTTTAAAAAAATACAAACGTTAGAGTAGAAAAAATAAAATTGCAATATACATTACTACGTATCCATATATATATGATATTTATATGGAAGATAAATTAACATTTGTTACTTCAGGACGCCTGAAAAATGAATTCTAAATGTTCATACTCAAACCCTAAAAGCCAATGCATTACACATTCCTCAAACCTTCCGGAAGACCTTCATTCCCAGATTTTTTGAGGAATTTTATTACCCGATCTGACAAAGAATAAAGTGTTAAAACTTTAAAATAGTACAAATGGCGGATTGGTAGAATTTTCATGTCAAGAAACCATGGAAATCTGGGGTACCGACTGTTATAGCCCAAACGTCTATCCGGTAAATCTTTTGTCTTCTGCAACCAACTGACTTAAACAATTATACTTTTTTGATAGAACAATACTTTATTTGTATAACGAAAAGTAAAAAAAAAGAAACAAGAAAGTACAAAAAAGAACTTCAAAAATAGTGTTAATAGCCCACGTCTTAACCAAACCAAGAACAGAATCCATTTGCCAACTGACGAATAAATTTCATCAGAAAACTCTTCGATGTGCGCTGTCATTTATTGTGGATTTTTCTCAACAGCTGACATACTCAAATGGCTGGAGGTTGAGTTCAGCGCTTTTATTTTCAACATTCTCCCCCTCGTGATGCTGCTGCCCTGCTGCAGTTTCACTCTCCTCACTCTTCTTGGTGTCAAGTACTGCCAATTTTGTAGCTGGACGTGTAAGTACTCCAACTGATGTTCTTACAGCAGCGCTGCGAACTTGTCCATCTGCTGCTCTGTTAACGGCGATTACAATTCCCTTCGGCCACATACATCGTGGTAAATTTTTATCGACTATAATAACAAGGTCACCTTCTTTCAGAGGCCTTGACGAACGAAACCATTTAGATCTCCGAGTCAAAGTTGGTAAATATTCGTCCACCCATCTTTTCCAAAATGTTTCCGCCAACTTTTGACATTTCCTCCAATTTTTGCGTAGAACTAAGTCTTTATCATAAAATAAGCCGGGTGGCTTTGATCCACTAGAAGACCCCAAAAGAAAATGATTAGGTGTTAGCACATCTTCATCATAGTCTTCCAGTTGCACATATGTAAGCGGTCGAGAATTGACTATTGCTTCAGCCTCTTACAGAAACGAGTGCAGTGATTCATCTTGAAGCCTTTGGTTTCGAGTGACTTCCTTAAGTACTGTTTTAACAGACCCTATTAGTCTCTCCCAGGATCCTCCCATATGGGGTGCTGCTGGTGGATTGAAGTTCCACTTCCACGTAGTCTCGGGTGAATTGATCTTCTCTTCTAATGCCATTTTATCCAAAAGATTGAATGCTTCCTTCAATTCACTCTCGGTTCCCTTGAAATTTGTACCATTGTCAGAAAAGAACTCTCGTGGTGTACCGCGTCGTGCCATAAAGTTGCGTATACAAACGATACATGAATCAGTAGACAAAGAATAAGCCATTTCCAAATGTACTGCCCGTATCGTCATACAGGTAAAAAGGACGCCCCAACGTTTTTCGGATCTTCTTCCCACAGTGACTGACATCGGCCCGAAATAATCGACTCCGACGTATGTAAATGGACGCTCATATGCTGCAAGCCTTGCGGCTGGTAAAGCTGCCATTTCTGGAATATCTGGTTGAGCATTTTTAATATAACATACCTTACAACGTTGTCTTACTGCTTTCAATTTGCTTCGAAGCCTTGGAACCCAATATCGTTGACGTATTTCATTAAGCACTGTACCATGACAACAGTGGTGGTATCTTTCATGCCAGTATGCCAGCAACAAGTCGGTAATTCGATGATCTCTCGGCAACAGTATTGGTTTCTTCATGCACTCGTCCACACATGTAGCGCGGTCGATACGTCCCTTCATGCGAAGAATCTCCTCATGATCAAGATACGGTGAACAGCCGAATAAAGCGCTTGACTTCTTTAAAGATTTTTTAGCTTTAAGAATCGCAATCTCGTCTGAAAAAATCTGTTGCTGTGCCGTCCGCACTAGAAGATACTCCGCTTGTTGTAACTCAGTCCCTGAGAGCACACCCGTTGATCTGGACACAGCCCTCTGATATCTGCAATTCTTAAGAAAACGAAGCACCCAAGCTGTTGATCGAAGCAGTCTCTTCCAAGATGAAAACCTTTTAAAATCCATTACTGGTTCTAAATACACCCTGTGTGCCAGTACATACTTTGGTCTAAGCTCCGCTTGCTGCTCTCCTGGATCTCGGTTAATCTTCTCAGGCCATTTCTCTTCTGGTTGATATAGGAATGATGCTCCCCTAAACCATCTTTCGTCCCTTGAAAGTGCTGATGTTTGATTCCACTTTGTAGCATCATCCGCAACGTTGTTCTTCGATGAAACCCATCTCCATTCGTTTAGCTCCGTTTTCTCCAAAATTTCGCTGATTCTGTACATGACGAATTGATTATATCGTCTAGCATCTGATCCTAACCAACTAAGAACGGTTCGAGAGTCTGACCAAATCACTCTCCTGTCGATTTTGATCTTGTGAGATTTTGTTATAAATTCTGCAAGTCTTGCACCCATTAAAGCTGCATGTAATTCCATTCTCGGAATGGACCACGGAAGTCTAGGAGCCACCTTTGTTTTCGCCATGATGATGTTCACAGTAACCCTGCTGCCATTACATATTCTGAAGTAAGCCGCTGTTGCCATTGCCTGCTCGCTTGCATCAACGAATATATGTAACTGGATCGAAGACTCCGCCGTAATCTTCCAAGCTGAGTAGCTCCTTGGAATTTCGATGTCTTGTACTCGAGGAAGAATCTTTAACCAGTCGTTCCATTGTTGATGAAGGTTCTCAGGTATGGTTTCATCCCAGTCCACAGACAGTCTCCATACTTCTTGTAGGAGTATCTTCAGCTTGATCATATGATGAGCGATGAAACCTAATGGATCAAAAATTGTCATTAAAAGCCTTAACAATTCGCGCTTAGTTGGTGTCCTAGTTCCAGTTAGGATTTCTTCTTGTAGTTTCGCTAAACGAAGCGAAAAGGTAAACACGTCTGGTTCGGTCTTCCACCAAATACCCAACACCTTTGCAACTGAAATCTCTTCCTCTGGTACTGTAATGGCTTTTTCCTCAATTGACGAAACTTGACCCAACTCCTTGATCACCTTTTCTGAATTTGACAACCAATTTCGAATGACGAAACCTCCTTGCGCATGAATGTGGCGTACGTCCTTTGCTAATTGAACCGCTTCCTCAACTGTGTCGGCACTGTCCATCATATCATCCACATAATGATGCTCCTTTATCGATGTCACAGCTCTGGGATACTTTTCCACAAACTCTTCAGCATTCATATTTTTGACGAACTGTGCGATACTTGGCGAACACGAAGCTCCGAACGTCAAAACTTCCATCTCGTATATATCTGGTACTGACCTTGAGTCTCCATTGCGCCATAAAAACCTCTGTGCATGACGATCTTCTTCTCTAACCCGGACTTGGTGAAACATTTCTGCTATGTCTCCACAAATAGCAATTCTGTGAGACCGAAATGCAAACAAAACTTCCGGCAATGATGTTAGCTGATCAGGTCCCTTCATGAGCATGGTGTTAAGTGAGATACCTTCTACTTTAGCTGCTGCATCCCATACCAAACGGAGTTTGTTCGGCTTATTCACATTCCTCACAATGAATGTTGGTAAGTACCATGTACGTAAATGCATTTTTCTCTGCTCCTCCAATGTAAGTTTTCTGGCGTAACCCTTAACTACCAGATTCTCAATCTGATCATTCAGGATTGATAAAAGTTCCTTTTCTAATTTTATCTTCCGCTCGAGACATTGCAAACGACTTAAGGCCATCGAATAGCTATCAGGTAAACTCACCTGGTCAAATTTCCATAGAAGTCCACTTTCAAAGCGTTGTCCAACACGTTTCGTCATCAACCTCAAGATTTGCTTCGCTCTTCTTTCCTCCGCTGTTTCCAAATATGCCCTTCCGGCTCCTTGGTTCTCTAACGTAAAGAAATCGCGTACTTCTTGATGTAGTCGATGATCACACTCGCAGACTTCAATGTGGTGCCCAACTGTGCGTGCTCCTCCTGAAGGTAGCCCTACTCCTCCACAAGCTACCCATCCCAACCTGGTTCTTATTGCTACCGGTTCGTTACATCCACCTTCTCGATGTTCCAATGATACAATTAGGTTCTCGTTCTTAAGACCGATTAGTAGTCTTGGCTGTGCCTGGTAAAGTGAAGTCAATGGCAATCCTTGCAGATGATAATATTTTTGCTGAGCGACGTTAGCATCGAATGTCTGCCGTGGTAAACCCAAATGATCAACTGTGTGTACATCTATCAAACGGTATCGTTTTTCTTCATTAACGGCAGAAATTTCCATTGAAACCACCTCAGAATCCTTTTCCCACCGTGCGATATCAGCTGTCCAGCGCAGACACAAAGGACTACTTTCTCCTCGGATATTAAGAGAATCCATCAATCCTTGTTCAACCAACGTTAACGAAGATCCGCTGTCCAAAAATGCATACGTATTTACTGACCTGTCTTTCCCATATATGGTCACGGGAACAATCTTGAACAAAACATTTTCAAAGTCTTCGCTTTTTGCGGTGTTGCAATTTAATCCCTTTGAAACTTCGGATCTCTTGCGGTCCGCATGAAGAGCCGGATGATGACTTGCCGAACATCCATCCACGCCGCATATCTTCTTCGAAAAGCACTTTGACCTTTTGAAATGTTTAAGACAAAGTTCACATATATCATTTCTCTTGACTATTTCCCACTTCCTAGACACAGAAAAATCTTTAAATATGTTGCAGTCCGTAAGCTTGTGCTCACCATTGCATGCAAAGCAACATGTCCTTTTAACGGTTTTCTCTATTCTTTGCTCTATATGTGAATTTACGTGTCCCGTCTTTCGTCCAGGCTTCAAATCCGCACCAGGTGTTATCAGAGTAGTTGCTGCTTCGGCCATGATGTTCATCCACACACTAAACTCCTTCAAACTTTTCTCTTGCAATGAAGATGCATGCACTGCCCAATTTAGTCGCATGTGTGGTGGAAGTTTGTCGACCAATTCCTGAAGCAAGGCTGGATTCTTTATATACTCCTTTAAACCACCCGCTTCCATTGTTGAGTACAGCTCTTTAACTGAAAGTGCGAACCCCACGAGTGTTTCAAATTTCTCAGCTTTTGGTGCCGGTTCATTTTTAACCTTTTCTATCAGCGTTCGAATCACTAGCTCAGGACGACCATACAGCATCTTAAGTGTTCTTATGACCTCTGGAACCATTGATGGGAAGAGTAACAAGCTGCTTACTGCTTTTAAAGCAACACCCTTCAAAGCTCTTTGTAGCCTCACCATATTTTCTGCTTCAGTGTACCCACACAGTTCCGTTGTATAATTAAAATTGCTGTAGAAAATCGCCCACTCCTCCGGTCTTTCGCTAAACGTTGGCAATTCTTTTGGAAGTGTTTGACGACAAGCGAGGTTTTCAGTCGTCAATGAACGTTGCATATTTTCTGTTTGACACTTATTAGCTTTTCCAATTTTACTCATTTTTATATCTGTCGTTGAATACAGGAGTGAATATTTTTTTTCCAAGAAATCCAATTCAATCTGCTTCTGTTCTTCCAGACGTTTCAGTTGGTCTTCTACAGAAAGGACGCCATTCATAGAACCGCTATTTCTCGCCGCCACGGCATGATTATACCCATCTGTCATTGCTGCCACGCCATTCCTTTCACCGTTATTTCTGATGGACGCCACACTGTCGCCGTTGCCATCTGCCATTTCCACGAAGCCAGACTTTTCCGCCGAAGACGCCGCCGTAATGGCACCACCCGATGCCACCGATGTCTCGACGTCAAACCCTTGTGCTGCTTGTGTATCCTCGCTAGTTCTGACTGCTGCAAAAATCCTCGTGCACTTCCTGCACCGCCAGGACATATTTGCCACCGAGCTGTCCACCCTAGCACATGAAAAATGTTCCCATTCATCACAGGAATCACACTGCACCATGTTTTCTGCTTCATCTGGCAAATTACAGCTTTTGCATGCTCCTGATGTAGCCATTTGCATTGAGAAATACAATTCTTTGAAGAAAAATATTAAATATGAATTTATTTAATCGAAAACAAACTTATTTTTGAAGAAGTGTTATAGCCCAAACGTCTATCCGGTAAATCTTTTGTCTTCTGCAACCAACTGACTTAAACAATTATACTTTTTTGATAGAACAATACTTTATTTGTATAACGAAAAGTAAAAAAAAAGAAACAAGAAAGTACAAAAAAGAACTTCAAAAATAGTGTTAATAGCCCACGTCTTAACCAAACCAAGAACAGAATCCATTTGCCAACTGACGAATAAATTTCATCAGAAAACTCTTCGATGTGCGCTGTCATTTATTGTGGATTTTTCTCAACAGCTGACATACTCAAATGGCTGGAGGTTGAGTTCAGCGCTTTTATTTTCAACACCGACATTGTTTTCTGCATAATTTCCTTAAAACATTTTGTTTTTGAAAATTAAGGGTGCCTGTATTTTGTTCATATAAGAACCGTTAAGTTCTCATCCTGGAGTCAATAGTGAGTTCCAAATACTTAAACTCTTCTACATTCACTGTTAAAAAATACTTATCACTGCAAGGAAGAGTGCTATCCAAACTTGGAGAATATACAGCTGAAACACAAGTGCAGCCGCCTGCTAATTTAAACCGTTGACAATTGGATGCATGAAAATAAAGTTCAATATGAGGGCCAGTCTCAGCCGATAAACTGAAAAATATAATTTTAGTTATAGAGCTTATACTATACAAGGTGACCAGATAGCAATGATAATTTTTCCAATTGTTATGTTTCAGTAGCTCTCAAAGTTACCAATAACATCCAGCTATCAAAATATTCAGTAAGGTTTGCCATTTCATTATGCATTGCTTTACGCTTGCCGAACGTGCGGAAATTATTAAAAAATATCGAAATTCCGGTTCAGTTGTAAATAAAATACACAACGTGAATTCCGTCTTAAGGTTGGTCGTAATCATGGCTTCAGTGTGCAGGCAATTCATCGCACCGTAGAAAAGTTTAAGAGTGAGTACTCTCTTTTCGATCTTAAACCACCAACCCGATGGAGATTGGTGCTAAATGAAGTAAACATAGCCGCCGTATCGAGGAAGGCCCAGAAATGTCGATTCGGCGCCGATCGAATGAATAGGGCATCGCCAGTGGGTCAACCCGGCTTATTTTGCGGTTGGATTTGAGCCTACATCCATATAATATTGTGCTGACACAAGAATTGAAGTCGGACAACCATAGACAACGCCGTGCTAATTGGGCGCTGGAAATGTTGGCCGGAGATCCAGATTTTGGTCAAAAAATCATCTTCTCAAACGAGTTCCATTTTGGCTCAGGGGCTATGTCAACAAGCAAAATTGACATTATTGGAGCAAACATAATCTACATTTCTTTCGAAATTGGTCTCATATATTGGACCGATCGCTTGAAGCACTGCAAACGAAACCGAGGAGGCCATTTGAATGATGTGCTATCCCGCACAGAATGGCATGAACGTTGCTTCAAAATAAAGCCAGAATCAATTTTATATCTCACACCGTCGTTGTTTTATTTAATTTTTTTTCCTATCGTTCTTATCTGGTCTCCACATACTTAATCTATGTTTCGCGAATAAAATAAACAGAACTCCGAGATTCAGAAATTGAATATCATTCCTGGTGTCCCCAAATTTTACTCTTTTAGTTCTATTTGAGAGAAAAGATTTGAGTCAATTAAGAATAAAGCCGATAAATTCAGCCTCTTCAAGTTTCCATAACAAAAGATTTCGCGGGTGACCGTGGCACAAGTAGTAGGCTACGTTAAAAAAAATCATAATCTCTTCTTTAGAATTTTTTTAAATACGAGTATCTTGCTAAAAACTGGAAGAAGTGAAATTGGTCTATATTTGCACAAATCCTCTGCCGGACCTGTTTTTTTACAGTAGAATCACGTCGACGCATTTGACCGCATTAGGAAAAGAAGCCGATGTTTTTTCAGATAATATTTGAGACTTGGTCAAAAAAGTGCACGTTTGTCGCCTAAGATGGCTATAACGTGTTGAGCGCTTCTTCCCAAAGAGTACTCGATTCGAAACTGCCGAGAGAAAGACCTCGCCTTGGGTATCACGCGCAAGTGAAAGGGAACCTCAACCTATTTGGAGTGCACACTAGAGGCACTTTTTATTTATTATATTGTACAAAATATACTTCTTTTGTATGTATTTCAGTATTGTTATTTGCTATTTTAATGCTTCTCATAAATAATATACTAGAGCATAACCTCTTGGGGATAAGGGATAGGTGAGTTCCAGTTATGCGCTGAAATAAAATTAAGTAACTCTACTACTACTACTAAATTTCAGAAATCGAAAAATTATCTTTTGTAAACATTTCTATAAGACTATAATGTACAATATATTATATTGTCGTAATATACATGTGGGTAATTCAATTTATTAAAATAAAATTGATTAAACTTATGCCGGTAAAAATAGCATAAGGCTAGGTACAGCGCTGTGTGCTGGTTCGTCATCGACTGACTCGTACAATTTCTATTAATTTACCACTGTGGTGAAAATTGCGACCACTGAGAGAACAAAAGAAAATTGGATTATGGTCGATTAGACTTAGAGCGCAAGCATCTCTCCGATCCCACATTCGGCCGTCCTGACTCGGCATCCACCCCAGATGTCAGGCTCCATGGTTTCATGCCGTCTGCTGCTGCGGTCGTCTTCCTCGGCCCGTTGTGGTCTCCCAAATTTTCAACCTCATAGCGGTCATGTTTATGTATCTGCGACACCTTATATGGACCAAGGAACTTCGGCTGGAGTTTGAGGCCAGGGCTAAATTGAGTCCTCCTCACAGCCACTAACTCTCCGATTTTATAGGTTCGCGCCGCCTTCCTCTTCAGATTATATTCGGCAATATTTTCCCGCTGCAATTCCATAATGTTCTCCCTTGCCTCTCGTCGGGATTCTTCAC
Organism: Volucella bombylans; assembly: GCA_949129095.1. Lineage (NCBI taxonomy): Eukaryota > Metazoa > Arthropoda > Insecta > Diptera > Syrphidae > Volucella > Volucella bombylans. The sequence continues at coordinate 147,069,033 of OX422140.1, read as the reverse complement.
GTTCGGTGTCTAGCTCCTCGGTCAGCTCTTGGTGGAGCATCTCTCGGAGTTGTGATCCTTTCTTGCTTTCGTTTAAAGTCCCGTAAGTATTCGAAAGGGTGAGTATTTTGTACTTCGAGGAGGGGTGGAATTGATAATTTGCTGGACACGTCCCACGTTCTTGTACCAGCTCTGGGGCTTCTCCAGCAACATCTTGGTTGGCATTGGTATCAGCAGCCCGTTGATCCGTTCAACCTGACCATTTCCACGAGGTACCCCCGTTGTTATCACCAGATGAATAATTTCTTCGCTTTCACAATACTCTTGGAATGCGTTGGATGTAAATGCCGTGCTTCGATCGGAAATAATTAGCGTTGGGTTCCCGAACGTCTCCGCTTGTTTTCTTAAGCGGTCGATAACCTCCTCTCTGGTCGTACCTTTAGTGGGGTGAAGCCAAACGAATTTTCCAAAAGCATCTACGACTACCAGGATGTGATTGTACAACTTTTTCGTTTCTTGCATTGGTCCTACGTGATCGACGTAGTATGTCTGGAACCGACGATCTTCTTTCTCGATCGGCGTTAGGAACCTTGCTTGCCTGCCAGCCTTCTTCTCTGCTAGAATGCATTCTATGCAGTTTCTAACGATCGCCTTAGCTTTCTTCGCAACATACTGAATGGAATAACTTTCGGAAATGAAATCCTCCGTTTTCTTCGCTCCGAAGTGTCCCTGTCGGTGTACCATCTCGATCACCTCTTTCTCCATGGCGGCTGGTATAGCGACCAACTCCTTGGCAGGGTTCTTGTACAACACACCATTCTTTATGAAATAGTCGCTGTATGTCGTGTGCTCTAATACTTTTTTTATTGCGCTCAGCAGAGGATCCTGAGTCTGCGCTTCTCTAATGCGATGAGTAAATGTATCCACAACCAACATGGCCACACGACTCAGCGCATCGACATGCCTCATCTGCGTTCCGGAACGGTGAACCACCTTCTAGTTGAAGTCGTTTAGTATGATTGCCTATCTCGCTACCCGATCGGACAAATCCTTCTTTTCGATGGTCTTTGTAAACGCGTTGCAATCCGTTACAATAGTGATTGGCCTCCCTACCAGATAGATCCGCCACTTCTTTAGCTCATAAGAACAATACCAACAATCCGGTTGGCATTGGAAACTCTTGAACGGCCCGGGTTTTCTCCGAGGATGGCTTCAGTGTCCCATCGTCGATAAATAAAACATAACCTAGGAAGTCGATTTCCCTCTTCAGGAATTGACACTTACTCCATTTTATGTGAAGTCCATTTGCGCTGGCCACGTCTAGCACAATTTTAAGTCCGTCGACCGCCTCTTCAGCTATCTTTCTCGGGCGTTGGCGCAAAGGTGTTTCATCTTGGAGGATGAATTTCATCTGAACTGGTGTCTCTACGTCGGATTTCGGATTATAGGTACTAATGAGTTTCTGGATTTTCTTCCCCACTTCTCCTTTTAAATGCGTTAGCTCCGCATCAATTAATTTTTCAAGGCTAAAGCAGCTAACGTTGTATATTAGATCCTTGAATTCAGTGCGCAGCTCTCCCACCGGCCCCGTTTCCCTCGTTGTTGTTGTCATTGGCCCTTTGTCTTGGCAATGAACCTTGCTTCCCTTTTCATCGTCACGTCTGCCGGATTTCTTTCCGTGATCACTTCCTTCATCTCCTGATCCTTCTCAGTGGATGAGCCATTCGACTTGGTCATGATACCGCAGTCTATGTCGGCTTTCGCCGTTTCTTCCTCCATGCGTCGCCGTTGAAAACGAATCTCGCCTGCGTCTATGATGACTATTGCCTCTTTGATCAGCTCGTTTCCTACAATCAACTCAATCATGGAATCGTGCTCACTCACCACATGCAGCTTGACTTGAAAGCTGATCTTGTCGACAAACACATCAGCTTCGATGAATCCCTGCGTCAGAATACTGTGATTACCCAAAGCTGACAATGCGATCCTAGGCGATATAATATTATATCTTTTCAACTTGATGAGGAAGTCGTGCCTGACAAAACATCGCAGCCTGTGTCTACTAGTGTGGTGGCCTGCACACCATCCACCATTACATCCTTTAACATGTATGGCGCCTTCATACCGAATTTAGCATTCACCACCCTCACCCCTTTACCTAGTTTCCCTGGATTCGCTACACTCAAATGATCGGTGCCCAAACTGAGTACACCTGAAGCATTTAACCCCCTTTGGACACGCTTTAGCTAAGTGTGCGGCGTCCCCACATTTAAAACAGGCCTTGCCAGAGGATGGGCCAGCCCGCGAATCCGAACTGGAGTTGGACACAGAAGTCGAAGCTCCTCTGAACCACTCGTATGTCCTTAGCTTCGTCTTGAGCTCTTCAGTGGTGCGCGCCTCATACAGGAACCACTTATTGGGATTTTCTTCTCTCAGTACTTCGACAAAGTACTCAACTAATGACTCCTCATCGATAACTATGGGTTTCGCGACTTCAAGTAATCGATACAAGAATTCCCTCGTTGTTTCATTAGGTTGCTCTCGGGAATTGCGCAGCTTTCGATGTATAGTATTTCGGCGGCATTAACAGGAACCTGGAATTGCTTCACTAGTTTTGCTTTCATAGAGGCCCAGTCTTTGATACCTGCTTCACTCTGGATACACATTCCGGCCGCGCCGGTAGTTAGCCGCCTCCCAAAAACATATTTTTGCAGCGAAGTCCACCCAACAAGAGCACATGTGTCCTCAAATTCGCGCAACCAGCTTACGACATCCTGGTTTGACTCGCCACTAAACTTTGTTAAGCTTTCTTCCACGTCCTTAAATGTAAAATGCGAGGTCTGCATATTCGTTGTCGTCGGTCGACGACTGTTGATTCACGTATCTGCGATGGAGCCCCCCATCCACCGGTAACTCTCCGCAACGTCGATGGTTCATCCCACTGCTCAGCGACATCATCGCCGTCTTTAACGGATCATGAACCGTTCTGCGCGCATTAGTGTGCGTTTCCTCGGCAACGATGGTGCGTAGCGTGTTGACGTACCTGAGGGGTAGTCTCTTTGCCAACTCCTCTTTATCACCCGACACAGAGAGCCCTAAATCCCTCAAACAATCCCTCAGCTCATCCCTCAGCATGGTCGCAATTTCCCTCCCAGAATACATTTTATGCAACAACAATACAATCAATGTGGCAAAATGGAAAAAAAAAATAAAAAATATGCACACACAGAGCGGTACTTACATACAATATCGTGTTCATCTTCGCGCTTCTTCTTATTTTTCGGTCGACGCACAGCTGTCCTTTTGTCACAAATTTGCACTGATCCAGGTGGAGCCCCCAATTTGTGGGTAATTCGGTTTGTTTTATTAAAATAAAATAAAATTGATGACAGTAAAAATAGCCTAAGGTTAGGTACCGCGCTATGTGCTGGTTAGTTTCGTCATCGACTGACTCGTACAATTTCTATTAATTTACCACTGTGGTGAAAATTGCGACTACAGGCAAAAAAAACTTTCTAATTAACATATAACCGTTTAAAAAATAAATTTAATTCCGTGCAAAATGTAACTGCAACCAAAAAAACACAAAAAAACAACGCTCCAGCTGCGCCATCTTCTGTCGAGCACACAAATATCCATTGACGGTTTTGAAAAAGTGACGCCTGTTTTTCCTTGTTGAGTGTACAACTTTTTCTCACTACTTAGCGACGCCATTTTGAAAGAGTAGAAAAATTCATTTCCAATCGCCAAAATTAGCTCCCGAGTTTTTCAATTTTATTTTCATTAAAAAATACACAAAACATATCGAAAAATATTCAAAAATTTTCTCCAGTATTGAGTGCATGTGCAGAAGATAAAATTAATCCTCGAAATCAATTGAAAAGTGAAATTTTTAGCGCGAAACTTCCAACAAAATCCACCGTCGTCTCTGTTTTTGGGCGCCAACTACACGAAAGGAAAAAAGCGAGATAAAAAGTTCATTTTTCACACAATTTTGTGTCCTACTTGCAGAGCAATCACCCGAGAAAATAAATAAAACGAAAAAGCCAAAAGATAAACAATAAACTATACTACATGAACTTTTCCGAAACAGGGTCTGCCGCGGGACCCAAGCAATGCAGATAATTAGTGCAGCAACAAATAAATTTCATTTTTTCCCATTTAATTTATTTGTAAAGGGCCGCGGCGTCGATCCGAAAGAAGAGTACGCCAACGATTGCAAGCCAGATCCGGAGCACGACGACAACGCCAAAGGCCAAATTGCCTTCATTTACCACCAGCCGAGCAAGAAGAAGCGAAAATTCCCAGTCCCACAGTTGTGTTGCTAGTCCCAGTCCCAGCAGCAGATCTAGTTGGTGGGATTCTGAGCGTTAAATATGTAATTGTGCATTGTTTGGGAGAAGAGTAGCAAGAGCATCTTTTTTTTTTGTTTTTTTTTTTGTTTTTGTTTTTGGTTGTTTTTCGAGTTTTCCTTTTGTAAAAAGAAACCAAAGTTGAATTTTTTGAGAGAAGAAAGGAAGTAGGAGCAGCAGCAGAATGTTTTACGCGCATATTGTGCTGGCGAAAAAAGGGCCGTTGGCCAGAATTTGGCTGGCGGCCCATTGGGACAAGAAGCTAACAAAGGCTCATGTGTTCGAGACAAATATTGAGCAATCTGTCGACGGAATTATGCAGCCAAAGGTGAAGCTAGCTCTTCGAACATCGGGCCATTTGTTGTTGGGCGTTGTGCGCATTTATTCGCGCAAGGCTAAGTACCTGCTGGCGGACTGCAATGAGGCATTCGTCAAAATTAAGGTGAGTATTTTAGCTTTCTACCATTTGCATGTTAGTTTGTAAGAATTTTTATTTTTAAATGTTTTCCTGTAAAATTTTCGATGTAACTTGAATCTCCGTTGTATTGTTTTTTTTTTTTATTTTGAACCATGAGTAACGCCGTAAAGGTTTATTTTGGGTCAAAATTCTATTGTTAAATAAATGCTTGCTCTTATTCGACAGGTTGGTGGACGACATGCCCTAGCTTCCCTGAAACTATAGAGATTTTCTGACGAAGTTGCTGAGGCATTATTTAAAGGGAGGAATCATTTAGTTCACTTTCTATTACATTCTGATGCATTTCACTGCGCATCAGACGCTCATCCTCTTCTTCGCTGCAGGAATACTTAATTGATCTTGATCCTTTAGAATTAAGTATAAGCCATGTCTAGATATCTATAGCTCGTCTTAGAAGAGAGTGCTGTAGAATGTTTCATTTGATTTGTTTGGCATAGGACTATCTAAACTGTAATCCGAGGTCCAATTTTGATCACTTTTTCGAACAACTCGAGCCATATGTCGGCAATAATTCTCGTTACTACCAAGTTGTCCATCGTCTCGGGTTTATCGGCGTAGACTAGCAAATTCACATATCTCCACAGAAAATACTCCAAAGGTCCACAGGTTCATTACGACAAATTATTCGCTCATTGAATGCTTCCTACAATAAATTGATAGCTCCATCTTAATGAAAATACCATTCTTCTACATTAATCGCGTTAAATTTTGGAACGAACGAATCAGTAATCATGGATCCAAATCACTCTCCATTCACTAATGGTCTGGATGGCATCATTTTTTAATAAACGAGGGTAGTCTCAGAAGTACCCAACCTAACAAAAGAAATACAAAACAATTTGGGATAAGATATCTTTATTTCTCGACGTAGTCTCCTTTTAGTTCAATAAACTTTCCAGTGATGTTTAATAGCTTCGATACCCTGTTCATAGCTTCGACATCGCGATTACGGATGTGCGAACGGGTGCATTGTCTTGATGAAAACTTTTTTTTTCATCTTTCAAACGCTGCAATAAGTTCGCATAATACACGCAGTTGATTGTTTTTCCTTTCTGAAGATAATGAATCAAAATTATGCTACGCGCATCCCAAAAAGCTGACGTCATGACTTTGCCTGCAGATGAAGCCTTTGGAGCCGATTCTCCCCTATATTATTAATATTATTTTTTATTTATTTATTTACTTGTTTTGACTGTTCCTTCGTCCCGGGTGTGAAATGATGGACCCATGTTTTACCCATGGTTATGAATCGACGCAACAACTCGGCTTTATTGCTGTGAAACTTCGCCAAACACTCGATTGAAACATCCTCACGACGCTGTTTTTGTTCCATGTTGAGTAATCGCGACACCCATCTTGCGCACAAGCTTTCTCATATCCAATTTTTCAGTAACATGCGATGTACTGCTCTTTTTGAAATGCCTACCATATCCGCTGGTTCACGCACTTTCAATCGACGGTCATGCAATATCATTTTGTGGATTTTTTTTCAACATTTCTGGTGAACTCACCTCATTTGGTCGACTACTGCGATGTACGAAGGAGCAGACTCCCCCAGAGTAGAATCCAGTTCCGTTTTGTTGCTCGTTGAATTGAGGCCTTTCAAATGAAAGTATTGTATCACATAACGATATGGAACAGTGATTGCTTGCACCAGCATACAAAGTACACCAAACACTGATTTTTTTTATGGATATAACGGCGTCTCAATAATGGCTTGAGTATTTTCTTCACTCCAAATATGTCAATTCCATTTGTTGATGTAGCCATTCAAACAAAAATAAGGCCTCATCGCTGAACAAAATTGTTTGATGAACAGGAGGTTCAAGAACAATTTCGTTTTCGAACGTACGACACAGGCGATGGTCAAGTGACTTTAATTCTTGCCTGGGCTGGATCTGAAGTGAATGGACAGAGCTTCATTTGTCGTCTCTGCGGATGCGTATATTATAATTATAATGCGAAAACGATCCATACCTATTCGAATTACTTGCTCAGATGGACGATGGACTGTGGTGAAATATATTTCAATACAATGCAGAATGATGCAGATGATTACCTCTTCCTATTGCTCAGTGTCTTGCAGTCTAAGGGCAGAGTAGGTGTCAGTCTGCATGTCAACGAGTAATAATGAAGCATAGTTTGGAGAATAACTGCTAAGAAGTTTTTAACCCGCCGATAATAATAATCTAGGCAGCATAGTGTTTTTTGGAGCTAATTCTCTTTTCCGGTGGAGGTTACCAGAAAATTTTTCTAAGGATCGTAGTGTAGACCCAGTTTATTACTCTGGGTTGTTGACTGCACTTTGAGCCTAATGCTTTCTAGCACGAGTGTAGGGCAACAAGCATTTTTTGTTTTCGTTTCGTTCTACAAAATTTGCTTTTCATCCTAGTTTCATATTCAGGATTAGAACTATGTAGGTACCTGGAACTCAGAGAGGTCCGATTTAGTTCGGATGGGGACCAGTTCTGTTTCGCTTCGAATTGGCCGCTAAAGCCACAGCTACTTGTGTGGGAGGAGAAAGTGCCAAGGGAATTTCTAGAGCCTCTAACTGCTGACAGGTGTTTCCGAGGCAAACAAAACACAATTTTTTGGCGAAATTCAAATTCACTCATGAACATATTATCATTCTAGATTCATACAATCATTCCAGGACCACTAACGTTTCTACCCCTTTCTTGTATAACGATTTGTCCAACCTTTTAAAATACACTTTAGTTACGGCGATTACCTCTTCATTGGAGCCATATCTTTTTCCGGTGAACATTTTTTTGATGTTTTCGAACCGCCAATATAATGCATGATTCGTCCATTGTCACATATCGCATGAAAAATCCCTTTTATTTCGTTTAAACAGCTCCAAACAGCGATCTGAACCATCAGTATTTTATTTTTTTGGGTCAAATCAAATGCAATCGCGTTACCCACTCCGAACCAAACTTTCTCTTACGCAAATATTCGTGCAAAATATGATATCTTCTATTAATATTTTTGCGATGTCAGCTATCTCACTCACTTTCTCTTTACGGTTTTCCAAAACAATTTTATGGATTTTTTTTATGTTTTCCGGCGTAACAACCTCATTTGTGCGCCCGTTCAGCGTTTTTTGTGTCTATACGACCGAGTTTGAATTCAGCGAACCAGAAGGCACTTTCAAGATATTCTTGAAAATTTCCCATCAAATAACAGTGTTTTACAACGTATGAAACTCGTTTTTTTCGTCACTCGATGACTAATGATCGAAATGCCATCAAATTTTGGCAGGTATCGTTTGAAGGTACTAACTAGTATATTGATATGTTATTAGAGTCGCCATCTATGTGTCAGTTTTGGGACGCTTCGAACCCTTTTATTTACTGGTAAAACATCAATTGTTTCTCCAGGTTACACTTAGACGAAGTTATAGTCGTAACAGTGTGAAAAGGAAGAACCTATTGTGGAATTTTTGCTTTCGTGGAATTGTGCGGTGTTTAATGTCTGTTTTGAACTCATCCGTAACGATGAACAACGAAACATTCGATATAAATCACAATGATTTTCCAAAACTGCATTCATACATACTCGTATGTATATGCACGTTTTGATGCCTCGGTCATATGCAGATTTGAAGCACAACCTATTAGCTAGTTTTATTAGTCAGTTTCTGACTCTTTCACACACCACGTTGGTTGCTTTCCTTCGCACCTAAACGATACGCCGGTTATCTGGCAGAGACTTAGTTTTGGTATTTTTTTTTACTGCACATTTTCTCCCATTTGAAATTGATAAAGTTCTCTTGCGGGACGCAGAAACTTTTCTACGTTTACATATCATTATGGAAAATGTAATAATTTTCTGCAAGTTTTCCTAGTTGCCATGATTCTTCTTTCACTGTATTTCTTGATTGAGTCATGTTTTTCCTTCCAAGCTTAGCGAGTTCTAATCCAAATCTCATACCATCACTGGTTATTGACCATATAACTGTGGAGTCGGCAATTGCTGCACTCGACAGAGTGAAAGCTCGTTTGTATAACATCCAATCGGAGTAGTAGTTCTGTTCTACATATTTGGTTGTGTTCGAATTCAAAGGCTCATCAACTTAGTTGAAACGCAACAAGAAACGAGTTTATCTGTTCCGGTAATATAACACTCCGAATTTCTGAAGAGGATTCTTACTGAAACGAAATAAGAAATATCGAATGGATTGTTGGAGATTTTCCCTTGCAAGAGTGGTCAAGATGGTTGAAGAAGTGGTTGTGGTTGGCAAAAGATCGGTCGAGTATTATGGGTCCGTTAGATTTTCGTAGCTCTGTTGGTTTTACTTTTGGAGCGTCTGTTGTGCAACATAATGGTTAGACATTATGCTGTTCAAGAACTGTATCAATTTCCAAAAGTTTGCGTATTCTTTTACATTTGATTGATTCACTTATTTTTCTTTGTGGCCTCTTGTTCGAACCTAGGATAGAGCTTGTGCTTCTATTGCTTTTCGGACCGACGGCCTCATGGCAATACGAGCTGATTTTCAGCATAGAGTTATCAAAATGTTGGTTTCCAATGTTGAAACTTCACCAAATAAACTCAATTCACTCGTTGAGGTGCATTTGTTGGGATTTCTTGTGTCGCTCTTCCTTTTATACAACGAAATAGAAGTATCTCCTTCTATTGGTTTGACATCCGACAGCCGTTCATCATTTTGTTGAACAAAAGTGCGAACCATTTAAATCCAAGATTCCTGATTGTCGCCCATACTGTAGAGGTTATGTGATCCGACCATTATTTTGGCTTCTTCACTTACTTCGGCTTCCGTAAAATTTACAGATTTCTCTTCGTGCGCGACAGCCGAGAGAATGTTTATGGGAGGGAATTCTTCGTTAAGTAACTACGAGTACTTTAAAAAAGTACTCAGTGCTCTTTTCATCTATTGCAAATTTCGTTATTTCCAGCAAGCAAGTGTTCCTGCTGTTCTTTAATATGCTTCGGCGATTGAATCTCTTGATAGTGTTTTCGTCGTTCCATTACAATCTTAAAAATACTAGCGCGCTTGCCTGTGGTTCTTATATTTCTTATAGCTTGTAAATAGGCTGTGTGTGTACATGTTCTAAGACGATGCTTCTACTGATACCGCACTTGCTCTAGGTACAACTTTTTTGTTTGTTTTTTATGGGCATTAATCGGTTCCTGATTTACAGTTATATTACCCATTTTACATTAACAATATTTTCTTCGGGTACAGCCAAGATCATATTAACTTCGTTTTTATTTTGTTCCGTCCCCGAAGCAATATATTTTGGATTTTTTGTTTGAAAGTTTAGGATGTGAAGCCTATTCTATCTATTGGGTTGTACCGCATGAAATGTCCGATTTTATAGTAAAAATTTAAGAGCCAATATTATTTTTCCGTAAATTTTTATTCAATCAAAATAGGATCCGTTAGCATCTATGACATTTTTCCAACGTGATACAAGGAAAAATGTTCCTTTTTCGTAGAAGAGCTGACTTTTTGAGGCAATGAAATCTTCAAAGGCTTTTATGACCTCTGCTCGGTTCCGGACGATCTTCTACCGGCAAAATACATCCATATTGCGGAAAAGATGGTAGTCCATTGGGGAAATATCAGGAGAGTATGGTGGATGCAGAAGAATTTCAAATCCCAACTGCAACAGTTTTTCTACCGTTACTCGTGAGGTATGGGTCTAGCATTGTCATGCAAAAGGATCAGACCGGTTGCTTTTCAGGAAATTTTCCAACAGCGTATGTGATGGCCACATCCGTCACCAAAATTGATTACAAATACCAGCTACGTCGAATTATTTTGTTCAGCTCACTTGCGGCTTCAATGATAGGAGCTGATTGTGAGATGATTGTTGGCTGGTTATGAGCCGGGTCTGATTAGATTACCGGGGAAGTGAGTCTCAAGCATACCTCTTACGTTGCATGTACTACTGTCCAACAATTATTCCAAGCATTATTATTGCAGCACATACATAAAATCTTCTTAGAACGCAACTAAATCTTTCTTGTGGAATTCTCCACGCTTAGATATTGAGAATGAATGTATAGCAAATATAAAAACTAAAGTGGAAAGTTTGTCTTACTTCAGTGGCAATGCTGCGAAAAACCAATAATTTTGGTTGTGAAAAAGAGGTCCTAGTCCAAGAGAGTCCAAGGGGGTAAAGTACTTTGAGTTTTAGTCTTTCAGGTAGATAACTTTCAAGAGATCATTGGGTACAGCACTTCTGGTGAATTAAGCAGATCACTCATGCAGCTGTAGCATCTTGTTAGCTACTAAGTTTCAACAGAACCCATTTATTGAATGTAACCATCATACGTCTATCTCTTAAACTGACGGTGAAAATAAACTAATTTTTCAGGCTAACTATACATACCATCAGTATTTTAAAAGAAGGTGAGACGTACTCGTGTATGGAGTATTATTCTTGTATGTTTTGTGCAAGGCAAACAAATTATGGTAGAATTGGTTTTCCAGTAAGGTTCTACCAGAAACGACGTTTTGATACCACAGTTCTAGGCTAGATGTAGTGGCGCTCACAGAGAAGGTGGAATAGGGTTTCCTTTTCGCGTGAGTTATTACAGCTACGGCATTGGCGTTAAAATGAATACCTAACTTTGCATTCTTGCTCGGTGTGAGTTCTGTTGGACATTCGTCCTGTTTTTATTGTTGCCGGGCCATATCTGTCTGGATACTGTACAGGTTTCTAGACTGTTCCACCTAGAGTTGGCAATAGAGAGAAAATGTTGGAGGATTCTACTCTTGATGGGTAGATGGGGATGACATCGAAGGTTGACCCATATCTGGTTAGCTCGTGGGCTCTCCCATTCACCTCTATGTTACTGTAGCCGAGAACCCAGGGGAGAATTATATTAAACCGAGCGCTTACCTGCATGATAATTTCCATGCAATGTTCTACTTGTGTAGAGGACGAAGTATGTGAGTGGAGCGTTTTGATGGCAGCCTGGATGTCAATAAATATTCCTATGTTGTTTATGGTAATGGAGCTGAGGCTAAGTATCTTGCAGGCTTCTCTAATCGCTAGACACTTAAAGAATCTGGGAGGTTCAGTTTCGCTGACACTGGCTCCAACGCCACATTTCATCTTGAAGCCGTTGGTGAAAACCGATACTTGGTATTTCGATGGGGCTAGATTATTGTACCATTCTATCCTTTCCGGAATGTTTATGCTGTTTACACTGGATAGATTTCTCAATCGTTGGCATCACTTCATGCATGTCCGTGTATCTTTAAGGTAAGCAAGGTGGTTAATTCGATAGAATAGATATTTTGAGGGGGTTCAGGATGTGCATGTGTGTCCAGGATACATTATATGGTTTTGAATATGAGGGATGTAAGGCTAATGGCTCTAAAATCGTTGGCGACTCATTGCCTCTTTCGTCGATTTTAGGGATGAAAATGATTCAAACTCCTCCCTAGGTCGAGATGTTGTGGTTGAGTTGAAGGGGGCCACGATAAATGATCATTTACCAATGCAGAACCTTCTCCAAGTTCTTTTGCAGCATAATCGGTAAAATTCCGTCAAGGCCTGCTGACTTATAGTGGGAGAAACTGTTGATGGCCCAGGAAATCTTTTCCTCTGTTATTAGTGAGTTGAGTTCATTCCAGGGTGCGGGTTGCGTGCATACCAGTACCGCTATTTTTGCATCCCGGGAAATGAGTGTTCATTAGGAGTTCCAGTGATTCTTCAGTGGAATCTGTCTCTGTTCCATCAAGTCGTTTGATGAACGTCGGATTAGAGTGTTCCTTGGACAGGATTTTGCTTTATCGAGCTGAATGACTCAGAGTTTCAATGGAGTGGCACAATTCTGCCAAGCCTGTGATTTAGCCTTTTTTTTGTTTTGTATATCTTAAGAAATTCCTTGTAAGGCTTTCAGAATTTATGTTTGTACCAGGTATTGAAGATGTCCCATAGTCAGCTTTCTTAGATGGGAGAGATCGTCATTTCACCACGGTAGGTGTTTCTGATTAAAAAAAAAAAAAACAGAAATTGAAATTATTGTAAATTAGTACAAAAACGATATTCAAAATGTTAGATTCTCTCATGCAATAATTAGAAAGTGTCAAAATTCATATAACACCGAATGATTGTAACATAAAGAAACTATCGGAGACAATCATTTTATTCAAACCGAATTTTTAAGCGGTATAGTTTTTGGGCAATTAGTTCATTTTCTTAACGGACAAAAGACTCAAATCAACGGCAAACAGTGGGAGAGTTTTCTTGCTAAATTTGATAGAACACGAAGAACTTCAAGGCTATTTCCATAGCTTTTCAAGGATCCTCACTGCAAATGCTTCCACACCGATTCAATACAAGGATCGGGGATGCTCCTATGTTAGAGGTTTAAACTAGACTGAATTTCTTCTAGTCAGTTCGCTTGGGGTTTCTAAAAGGGGCAGGGGTTTCTACTGAGAGTCCATTATGGTCTGCAAAGGATTTAACATTGGATAGTCTCCAGTTATCCACTCTATATTCGGAGTTATTGGTTGTTAGTGTAATGTCGAGTATCCGTTAGATACCAATTCTCTTTATTCATTTATTGGTCATGCAGCCTTCGTCACGGGCGCTTCGACACCTCGTTAGGGTTATCTTCTACCTCCTTAATGGGTCGTCCGATTAAGACGTGAGTGTAAATTCTTAACTAAAACTAATCGTCCGTCGATGTGGAGGACAAAAGAAGGGGATTGCGTCTAATAGTTTTTCATTCGCTAAATTTTGGTTTTCGGGATTCACTTCATTACTCACAAACTGTTAGTTGGTTTGACTTAGAAAAAGCGAGACATTTCGAAATCAATAAACTAGGAAGCAGTACAAGCTGTTTTAGTTTCATTAAGCATTGTTTTTTCTTCATACTGATGGTTAACGACATCCTTTTCACGTGATTGTGCATTGAGCTACATAACATATCGCTTGCTGTGCAACGATCTTAGCCTTTGATGAAGCTGATCATTTGGATCCGCGGATTCTTTTTTTCATATCTTATCTTTTACGAGCTGCCAATATTAGAAAGCTATCTCCACAATTGGATGATGTTTTCTGACTCTGGTTTTTGTGCGCTTCAAATTATACACATTTACCTTCAAAACTTTTTATTGTTTCAATAGTCAAATTCTAAAATGGTCAGCATCTAAAAAAGTATTTAGAGTCGACAAATTAAAACGATTTAAAACTTCTTGTCTTTTGCGGCAAACCATTCGTCGAGCCATTTCGCTGAAGCGCTGCTATGCGAGCTCGTGCCCCATTAATGCGAAGAGGTGATAGTCAGATGGCGCCAAGTCTGGGGAGTACGGCGGGTGCAAAAAAATAAATCCATTTTTCATCACCCGTCACAATTCGATTCAAAAATGATTTCCTTTCGTGGCGTTGAAGCAGCATTTCACAAGTAAATTTGCGATTTTCCATTTGACGTGATGATCTTTTCAAATGTAGAGTTGAGACTAATGTCAATGTTTCCAATAGTTATGTATAGTAATGTCTTCATTGGTGGGTTTTTCCTTCGGTTTTGACTTCGTATTAGTCAACCCGCCTGCATCATTTTTTCTAATTTAAATCTATTTAACAGATGGCATTTCGCCCTGGAATGGTGGATTTGCCAGAAGGACATCGAGAAGCGGCGGTGAATGCAATCACGTTGCCTGAAGTGTTTCATGATTTCGACACGGCACTGCCAGAACTGAATGACATTGATATTGAAGCCCAGTTCACTATCAATCAGTCGAGAGCAGATGAAATCACAATGCGCGAGGATTATGGAAGTATGTCGATGTCATTGCATGACGATGGTTTCGGTGATGTGGGCTTTGATCCCGACACACCTGAATTAGTACGCGACGGAATGGATCCTAATATTGATGTAAGTCAGAGTAATAAAGTAAAACAAATACTAATAAAGTGAATAATAATTGTTTTTTCAAATTTTAAAAACAGGAACATCTCTTTGCGGAAGAACTTGGAAAGGACATCGATCAGACTAAAGAATCTTTACCTGGAACATCTCGAGATTTAGCGCATGATATAAACGATTCGAATCTGGATGGTGATGGTTTTGGTGACGAGTTTGGACGTGAGTTATTAGTTTGTATTTGTAGCGTGTATTTTATTTTTCTTTATATTTTATCGGAACATGAAACAGTTTATAGCTGTTTTTGTATTTGAGTGATTTTAAAGCTTTAGTTTACAAAGTAAGTTAGTACAAAAGAATACAAACAACTTTTACTACGTTACTCTAGGTGTGACTAATAGTAGCTCTTCTCACAAATGACAAATTCCTCAAACGACATCTTAGTTTACATCCAACATCGAATTATCGTAGTCAATTACTCCTATTGCGATTTAGCGTAACAACTAGTCAACGTTTAAAATTACTGCCTTGACTTAATTTTAATTTTTATTAATTTTTTCTACGGCTAAGCAAATAGTAAGCAACTGAGTGATTTAGCGACGAGAGATTGAGCGACGGGTGGCCTTTTATTGAGCGATTAGTTGTGAAAATGTCATTGTCCAGCACTGTTCGTCGTAGTCTTTTGCTTGAAAGTCGTGTTCATATTTATTGATTTGTTTCCCAATTGAAAAAAACGAAGATTGTGGTATACAACACCCTATAATATATATTTATATAAAAATCTTCACAAATATCCAAGCCGATTTTGGCAATATGTACCTCTGTATGTTGGTAACATCCTTTGATTTACTGATAGAAAAAGTTTTTTAACAATCGAGGTAGATGGCAGAGGTAAACACAGCGATGGTGATACTTTTTCTGGCTCTACTTTATTTAGATTACTTGAAGCCGATAAATTTGACGTCCCTCTCCACAAGCTTTAGCATCGTAAAATATTTTATTCGAATTTGTACGAATTGGTGATGAAGTTTACTACCGTAAAAGTTATTTATTAAGACCATATCCGCATAGAAATTTAAATGCTAAAACACAAATTTTCAACCTCAAGGAAATGCATTGAATGTGCATTCGCATTCGGTATATTAACCCTATATTGCATGGTGTTCCCAAACGGGAACATTTGATTTATACTGCCATCTGTCAACCAATGTTCTAAGTAACTCGTAATGACCGATTCGGTAGCCTTGCTTGAATTCTCACCAAACCATTTCCCAAAAATAGATGGCGTTTTTTTGCTGTTATTTTTTCTTTATAGCTATTTGTTTCTTGTTCCGACACGTGTTGAGACAGAACGCCGTAAGGAGTATTTTCCGATTTTTTTTCTGCATATTGTGAAGAAATAGACGGAAATACAAAATGGTAAGTAGTATTATGATGTTCAATGATAATATTCATGAATTTAAGTTGCAAAGTTTTGAGTTTGCTTTTCTGTTAGCCACACTAATGGGTTTGTTCCCAAACGGGAACATCATGCACTGAAACATGTTTAATTTTTTCTATGATTCAGAAATCTACAGAATACCCACTATCTTTTTTTATGGTAAAAAACATAATGCCTATACCATCGGATAGTGAAGACTCTGTTCATGGCGATGACAATGAAGATACTGAATTTCAGATGAATGATAGAATTGCTAATGCCTCTGAAATTGAAGATGATTTTCCGCTGATGATGATTTGCCTCTTTCGCAGTATTTCCTTTCACACAAGAAGAAGGGTCCAGTACAATTGACCGACGTCAATTCAGAGCAACCAAGAAAGAAAAAATTTAAGTGTCTCCCGCTGAAATGGAAGCAGACTCATTCGAAAACAGAATCTGGAGAGTTTCTGGGTTCCGATATTCTACCGGATGATATTTGCTGCCTTACGACTCCTTATAAAATATTCAAATTATTCTTGACAGATCAATTTCTAGAGGAAGTTTTAGGAATGACAAATCTGTACAGCACACAGAAAAGACCTGATGGACCATTCACGACTTCAAAAGAAGAAGTTGAAAAATTTATTGGAATATTGTTTTGGATGTCTTTGATACGATAACAACATTCAAGCAGAAGATACTGGTCTAATGTTACGAGAACACCGCAAATTGTGGATGTGATTTCAGTAAACAGATTCGAAGAATTGAAGAGATTCTTACACTTCAATGATAATAGTAAATCAATGAAGAACACAGATAAAATACAACCCCTTACTGACCAAATCTTGGGAGTAATAAAAACTATTCCAATGGAGGAAAGTCTCTCTGTTGATGAACAAATCATTTCTTTCAAAGGAAGAACATCCCTCAAGACATATTTTTTTTTATAATTTACGCGCGCCTAAGGGGTTAGATATTCTTTTACTGATGCCAGGGAGCGGCGGGAAAGGTAGAAGGAGGAAAAAGGAAAATTGTTTTATAGTGGTTTGAAACTCAGGTGTATTTGGAATAGGACGGAGAGTTTTTTCTTCACTCAGAATGATTCGAAGGTAACTCTACAACAGCCAAATCTACGTGTCAGTGTTATGCCTTCACACGCAGAATTTTTCTGACTGAGTTCCAATTACACAAATAAAAAACTTGAAAAACTTGTCATGGGTAGGATTCGAACTTTGACCCTCCGAGTGAGAAGCGATTGCTAGTACCACTACACCACGGCAACAACTTGATTCCGATTTTGAAGCAGCGAGCAATGTAGTTGTTAGAATGTGTGAGATATTACCTGATAACGTCTATTTCGACAATTATTTCTGTAGTCTGAATCTCAGCACATTTCTCCACAATACCGACATCGTTGGCACAGTGAGAATGAATAGGGTTCTGGATTGTAAGTTTCCAAGCGAGAAGGTTTTCAAGCAGAAAGGTCGAGGGTATTATGAGGAAAAACAAGCTGCCTTTTATAATTGTACCATCAAAATGGTTCAGTGGTTTGACAACAGAATTGTTTCTTTGGCATCAAGTTTTGCTGGTAGTTTTCCCGAAGTGAAAGTGAAGAGATTTTTCAAGAGTGAAAAGTCCAAAAAGGATATTTCTTGTCCGAATATAGTAACAGTTTACAATAAACATATGGGTGGTGTCGACCTTCTAGACTCTCTGCTTAGACTTTATCCCATAAAACTAAGAAGTAAAAAATGGTACCATCGTCTAGCATTTCATTTGTTTGATGTAATGGTTTGCAATTCATGGATTCTTTACAGAAGAATTTGTAACCAACGAAAATCCAAGTTCACAGAGCACTACCCGAGCTATACATTGTATCAGTTCAAACTTGAATTGGCTCAAGTTTTGACAACAAAATGTAAGGTGGACAAGGCATTCCAAGAAGAGGCCGTCCTCCATTGGAGTTGTTTCCTAATGAACAGAGGAAACAAAGAGAAGATGTTCCCCCAGGTGAGATTATAAAAGACACAATAAATCACTGGCCAATACATTCAGGGAAAGATGTAAAGTACCTGGCTGCAAAGGGAAGAGTAGAATTTCTTGCGAAAAATGTGAAGTTCACTTGTATTTATATGATAAAAAAAAACTGTTTCAAGATATTTCACAATGCCCCTTAGTTTGTATCATTGTTCTCTTTCATTATAATCATTTAGTTGTATAAGGTTAATAAAGTGTCGGTTCTTCTTTTTCTGAAGTTTATTTGCATAATGTTCCCAAATGTGAACAAAAATCGAAAATTGAATATTTTCGAAAAAAATACAGGTGAATTTTTTTCTATATTTTTTATGGAGTATTTTTGACAAAACACACTTCAAAAAATAATTGTTTTTGTTTTTGAAAAATTCATGCAATATAGAGTTAAGTAACAAATGGCGATTTCTACGAAAAAAAAACATTGAAACAAAGTCAAGCACTGCAAGTCATTTAATAAAATGTACTTGCATACTGCACAATTGTGTAAAATAATGCGAAGGCGAAAGTGATCTTGATTATATTCAAGTAACAACAGAAATGGGCCAATGACATAACCCAAACAAATACAGACAATCAAGAACAACTGTCCCGTTATAATAGAAGTAGTCATATAGCGTGGATTATGAGAAATAATTTAATATTATTATTGTGTTCGGCAGTTTAGTCACTAAGCAAAAAGTTGTATTTCAATATTATGTAAATTAAATAAAAACTCAGCTGAACAATCACAAATTTGTCCGACTTCATTTCACAATCAATAACAATTTTGTTGTTGTAATCTTTATGGCTGTCCTGCCATAAGGCCGGGCGGCGGTTTTGGACAGTTGGAACCAAATATTTCGCATTTATTTTGTCCATGTTTTTACAACGTCGCTCAGCGATGAAGATTATAACAAAATTAAGCGACGAGCGACGTCGCTTCGCTGCTTAGCAAAATCGCTCATCGCTCAGGGACTACGTCGCCACAACCATACGATTTCATACATATGTTTTAATTTTTTTTGTGTCGCTAATCGCTTACTGCGTGACCTTAGCCTAAGGGGTAATCCCTTGTATGAATATGATATTTCAAACTGTTTCACCGTTCGTTTTTCCGTTAAATCTACGCACATTACATTTTCAATATTTTCAGAATTAATACGGGAAACAATGTTTTTTGTTTTATAATTTTCACAGAACCCGCTGCTGGACTCTTCGAAGGAGATCTCTTTGCGGAACCACCCCTCGCAGCACCGGCGGAAGCAAGTGTCAATTTAGCACCGAACGAGGATAACTCGGACGATGATATGGATCATTTCGACACGGGGGCACCATCGCCAATGCCAAGTTCAGTGGGATCCAGACCGCCATCAGTTTTGGGACAGGACAATGTGCGGGCGCCATCTACGATACAACACCAGCCGACACCTCATCATGAACATCACGGTGACAGTGAACATCATGTTGAATCGCATCACGACGATGAACACCACGAAGAAGGTGGTGCCGAACAATCGACCTTACTGCACAACGAAGAGGAGAGTTTTGCATTAGCACCAGTCGATGCATCAGCATACCGTGGTGTCACCAAAGCAAAGAGGAAACGAAAGCTTATCGTAGATGAGGTGAAAAATATTTCCGGCGAAGAGATGAAAGCACAATTGGCGAACACATCCGACATTGTCACAACATTAGACTTGGCGCCCCCGACGAAGAGGTGGTGAATCATCTGTGAATTGTCTATAGAATGAAGTTAACCTTGCTAATGTGCCTTCTGTTTTTTTTTTTTTTTTTCTCCTCTCTCTTGTGTGTTTCGTTTTAGGTTAATGTACTGGAAGGAGACGGGTGGTGTTGAGAAGCTATTTTCCCTGCCTTCACGTGATATACCAGCAAGAGGTCTGTTCGCCAACTATCAAAGGCATCTAATCTCACGAATGGGAGCATTAGAAGACTTTTCAGTGCTTGGTTCAGCTGAGCTGCTGGCACTCGACCAAATCCAACAAGAACATGAATCACCAACGACGGCGACGAATAAGCGTGGACGTAAACGTAAAGGTCCAGTGCAACCTGAAATTCAACCTGCACTTATGCCACCAGCTGCAATTGTGCCTGCTAATGATTCATTGGATCATAGTTTCGAAGAACCAGATCCAGTGCGAGATGCTGAATTAAATCAACAATCTGCAGTGTCTCTGGACTTTAATCATCCGAATGATTCACTAATGCCTCCACCACCAACGCCAAGTTTCGATGCACTGCGAAGTCCTGGACATATGTTCCCAATGTCTGAATTGAGTGCTGTGGATCCTATGACGCCGCAGGGTATTGTTCCAATGACGCCTGGTAATTTAGCGCATGGCATGGTTGATATGCATGATGATTTCCATCAGAGCGACTTGACGCCGGCCGATTTACCGCATGGTAGCATGACGCCGCATCACTTGAGCATGGAAAATATCAACGCTTTACCAAATCTATCTGGTGTTCAAGTTTCAATGATACTGAACGAAGCCGATAATATACCAGAGGGCGATTTGACTTTGGTAGCACCGGCGAATAAGTCAGCCGAACTAGCGTCAGACTGGAATGATTATGATTTCCCGCAGTCAGTGGGCGTACATGTAAGTATTCGTTTTGTTTGTTATTTTTTATTGAAAAATAAATTAGTAATTGTTTTGTCATTTTCGTCGGCTACTATGCCAGAGGTACCGTTGCCTTATATTTACTAGGAAAACCCAAAAACAATGGACTGTAACAGCGCTTCAAAAGTTAAAATATTATTTGAAAATAAGGCATGACCGAGTCTATTATTTCATATTCTCTGTACATAGTAAAATGAGATAAATACTACGATATAATTAGTGCAATAGTATGGTCCGTTTTCCTTATCTTACAGTTTTTATGAAGCTGCTGTTGATGGTGAAAAATGAAACCTTGCCGATGGACCAATTTTGGCCGTTTTTCGTTCATCGCTCTATTTAGTCTGTCCAGTTGTTGACAGCACACATCCGAATTGATCGTTTGATTCCTTTTAAGCAGCTTAGAAAAAAAACGAACCTTTCCAGTCCCACCGATTGACGTTACTGTAAACAATCCATTTTTCATCGCCAGTAATGATTCGTTTCAAAAAAGGGTCGGATTCATTGAGTCTAAGATGCAAATTGCAAGCGTTGATGCGCTTCGTTAAATGAATTTCTTTCAAATCATGTGGAACCCAAATATCAAGCTTTTTAACAATATCGTTTTTTTTTTGCTATCTCTCGTACAGTTACAGTTACAGTTCTCTGGAACGAAATTTGTCAAACCAATTCCGGCACTGTTTTTCTTTTAAGGCTTCTTCACCATACACATAACGTAACTTTTTAGCAGCTTTGCGCTGCGTTCTTTTCTTTACGGAAATAAAATATGACGAAAAAGTTAGTTTTTGCACTCCATATTAAAACTGACGCCAAACTAATACCTTTTCACAAAAATACGCTCAATTTGCTTCTAAAGTAAAGTAAGACTGACAGCTAACAAATGTCAAAAGGAAAAAAATATGTCATTTACAGAAGCCATTACAAAATATGGCCAAAGACATCTATGCGTGAAATCGGCAATTACTTAGTTGCCAATCCAACATAATCTTTTCATTTACAGCTCCTCTTGATTCGTAGGTACATCGATAATGTTGTCTGACCCCCGGTTTAATCCAATTCACTACATGGTCGCGATTTAATATAATCTGCAATTTTTCGAACCTCTGTACGAGCTTGAGCATCTAATGTTTTTCAGTCAATGTTTCTCAGCTTGGCCTTTATCACAATTCTTCTTTTAACATGGAGATTTCTGCGAATACGCGTTACAGTTTAATTGTGTTTTGGTATAGACGCCCACTTCTGTCAGGGTTATTTCTCATACCTCGTCCCGCATTGCGATGCGTGTGTTAAAGCTCGACGCATAAGGCAATTTTTCTCATTGTTTACAACAGTGCCCAATCCTTAAAATTGTTCCCTTTTCGAGACGAGACTATAAGTCAATGAATAAACAAAACTTTTACTCTCACAATCCAATTGTTTGTTGTTACCCGAAGGACGCTTATGCCAATAGCTCTGTCTTCCGAAATAGTCTTTTCGGACCCATCGATGTGTTTCTGCATAGAAAATCTTACAACGTACATTTTCTGAACATTTTTATGTAAGCAATCGATGGCAGAATGGTTGTGTATTCACTTATTGTCAACATTTTGACTCTACTTACAATTATAATATAATTTGGATCCATTTATTTCGTGACGTAATAAAAGCAAGAAAAAAGCGAAAAATTTTTTATTCCTCCACCGTATCATAAGAAATGTGACGCATTGAGTTTGTGCTTTAAGCACAAAACTGACGCGTTAGCCCTTTCTGTTTTTAAGTAGAAAAAATATTTTGTCACATTCTTGTAATATATATAAACAAAGAACAAGAATAAAACCTAATAAAATTCAAAATACTTTTTATTAAAAAATAGGTTTCTTGTGTATCTTCAACCCTAGCATTTACGTGAAAATACGTTTTGTTGTAACATAACCTTATTTCGCATTTTTCGGACTTTGTTTGTGTGTAGCCATTGTACTAAGCACCTGCCACAACCAGTCCATACTGGCCAGTGACATATTTCGTCCAGGGATGGATTTAGCAGGTCCTCTTTTTTTGGCATTCGCCTCTTTCGAAACTCGAACTAGGTCTTCCCTTTTTATAACGTGCTTCGTTCTTTCCAAGCCGACATAGTGATTTTAGTGCTAGCACTAAACGACATTGGCATTGGCTTAGTAAGTCTCAGTTGTCGATTTTCTTTTCTGTGTGTACTCATTTATAAAGGAACCATGAGATTATAATCATCACGTCCAATATGTAGGTAGTAACATAAACGATAGCACCATTTTCTGCAACATGCATAACTATCCACTAAATCGACCCCGCTAATATGCGCAGTACATTCTTTAATGTACGAAGTACATGTTATAAAGGGTGACCAGATAAGAACGAAAGGAAAAAAAATTAAATAAAACAACAACGGTGTGAAATATACAATTTATTCTGGCTTTATTTTGAAGCTACGTTCATGTCACTATGTGTGGAATAGCACATCATTCAGATGGCCGTTTCGGCTTCGATGGCAGTGCTTCAAGTGGTCGGTCCAATTTTTGATGACTCGGTCCAATATGTGCGACGTTATTCCGGCAATAGCATTTTGAATGTTGGCCTCGAGCTAGTCCAAAGTGAGTGGCTATGTTTTCTTTACTTCGCACCAATCTCTGGTTGGTGGCTTATGATCCAAAAAAGTGTACTCACGCTCGAACTTTTCCACGGTGCGCCGAATTGCTTGCACACTGAAGCCATGATCACGACCGACGTCACGACGAAATTCACGTTGCGTACTTACAACTGAGGCGGAATTTCGATAATATTTTTTAATAATTTTCGCACGTTCGGCAAGCGTAAAACGATGCATGATGAAATGGCAAACCTTACTGAATATTTTGAATTATATCATTGCTAGGTGGTCACCCTATATTAACCTTCGATTTATGATAGGTTGTCTATCATACCTTTCAATAGTCTCCACAGGTTCTGCGCCAACATGATGGCAATAAAGTAACTACTTTATTATTTTTCCAAGCAGTTACTGTAACATCCAGATTATCAACGACTGCAATATTTTCCTCAAACGAGACTCTTTGTTTCTTCATTGCTCAATTTGCTGTTAGGGTTCCTGTTGGTTTGAATTGTACCCAAACAAAGTATGTCCACCTTGGCAAAGTATAAAACTAAGGGAATGAATATATTATAAATATGATTTTTCTGTCTCGGTATATCTCTTACCAATCTGATCACGGTATTTCCAGTTACTCAAAGGGCTGGCTTCATCTATCGAAAGCCTCTGCTCTAATGGAATACTGGCAAATTTGGTGTTGAGGTGTCGATTAGTGGTCCCAATTTGTGCAACTTGTCATAGTTTGCATCAATCGGAGGAAGCACAGTTTCATTATTTTTTAAAAGGAATGTTGTTTCTAAGGTATGTCCACCAGAGAGCTGCAATGGGTACTTTGTATTTGTGTATACCCGATCAATGACTCAGATTTTGTTTGAAGCAATCACTTTCGTTGAGCAGCAAGGAATGATCGTTTGCTCATGAACTTAAGAAATATATGTTGGTTGAAACATTCGAGTCATGCAGATACATGCATTCGAGTGTTCGGGTATTTTGTGCAGTATTACGAGTAGCAAATAATGATCGTTTGTTCGGCTGGTTGAACACACTCGACACAATCGAGATGAATATACCCTTACCCATGTCCATACACAAAACAATATTATGTTGTGTTTTTGTTGTTTGTTGTAATTATGAATTTTGTTCCTTATCAGTAAAGAATGAAAAAAAAAAACAATATTATGTTGTGTTTTTGTTGTTTGTTGTAATTATGAATTTTGTTCCTTATCAGTAAAGAATGAAAGTTAACGCATTTTCGTTTCTTCGGGTGGTTGAACACACTCGAGACAATAGAGATAATCGAAACACTCGAATATACCATACATGCATATGGAGACATCCATCCGTTCGGTAACATTCATTTGTGACGAGACATACACGAGATTAAAAATCAGTAATAGTACACTACCGTACAAACTCGAAAAAATAATGTTGTATCTCATACATGTTTGCTCAAGAATTTTTGTTTCGAGTGCGAGTGAACGACCACACATCTACCATGCGTTTGATTGACTTGTATCGAATTTTTGGCGACAATGATCGAATCGACACGATCATACTCAATGCAGTTGTTTGATGTCCACACATTAACAGTCTTGCAAAAAAAAAAAAAGTTACTTTCTTCTACTCTCTTTTCCATTATTTCAGTGTTGAAGAAATAAATAAAACAACGTTATAGTGTTAATAACAGTAATATTTCAGGTGAATAACTAGAAGCTCCTTTGAACGGTCTTGGTTCAAAAGTGAAAGATGTCTTTTTTAGAGTATTGGTCTGAAACTCACGTAGCTGCTCGCACTTCATTTTTTTCGTTTGTGGCTTCTTCACCTGTTTGAGTTGCTTCACTTTATTTTCTGGGTGATGATTCTTCATCTGAATCTTGATCAACAAGTGGGTCAACATCGTCCAAGTTCTTGAGAAACTCTCTACGCGTTGGAAAGTTTTGCTCATTATTGCCGTCAGATACCTCGCTATCGATATCAGAAAGAACTCTATCTAACTCCTGTAAATATTTTCTTATTTTCCTTATATTCCCTAGGGCCTAGGGGCAGAAATAAATATAATGAAAAAATTAATCCCGTAAACGATATCGGGTATCAATGCATGTTCTTGTAGTTTACATATATATTTGGCAGCTGAAAGGAAAGAAATGACATGTTTTCAATCTCCCATTTTTACTTCGACTCCCATTTTTACTTCGAACTTCGAAGTTTGAATGATTTATATGAACGACATACAATACAAAAAAAAGCCAAATTCTTGCGATCGTGTGCTGTTGTTCTTGTGCTGATTACAGCCAAAACCGTGCAAATGTGTACTATTTCTGTTTGCAACCCTCTTCTTCATTTATAAAACAATCACAGCCTACTAAAATGAAAACGCGATAGCGAACCAGTTTCTATATTTCGTTTTTTTAATTTCGTTGTGCATGTTTACATTGTGCCTGTTCACGTTGGCGTGGGCATGAAAATCGTGTTCATATTTTCATGGGAATGAAAGACTTTTTGACTACAAGAACACTTGTTGGCCTGAAACATACCTTTTTCCTTTTCTTTACATTTCCTTGCACATCAACGATCAAAACTAAAATGAAAAAAAACAGTTCGAAATGGAACGATATGGGAAAATACGCCATGCTTTACCCCAAAATCCGGTTCAGAAGTGGATTTTTGGTGCAAGTAACCCCTCTTCCCACTTAAATAAAAAGCTTTCCCTCTCTTTCGGACAATCTCCCAGCCCAATGTGAACAGGCACTTATGATACCAAAACATGTGTTAATTTTTCGGAAAAGTTTGAGAGACAGGCTTTGAAGACAGAGTTCTAAAGAAAAAAAGAACGAATAAATGAAAATTTCAGATAATAGCAAGTCTGGAGATTCTTGTTCAGTATACAAAAAAACGAAGGGAGATTTTCCGTATTTGAAAATGTTTGCTTGCTCGTCAAATGGGAAAAATAAAATTTTGAGCGTTTTTGGATGCAATCATGTGGCATTTTGAGTGAGGGAGTGAGGAAGTGTGCCAAAATCATTTTTTTCCGATTTTGTTGGAAGAGACATTTTAAAGAGGTATGCTATACCTTAATTAAATCTATCATAGATAGCAAGGAAATTTTGCAGATATTGCTTCCCCAAAACGTAAGACATCCTAGCGATTCAGGTATGTCGAGTGTAAATCGTGACAAATTGTTACAAAAATTCATAAAATATAAAAAAAAAATATTTCGCAGCTAATAGAATAGGCTAAAGTTCATGCTGGTTTACATGGAAATAGAAAATCAAAGCGAGTCAATTTAATATCCGAAATTAAGAAGCTGGTGATGTCGGAATATTCAAAAGTATTTTGTGGCTTGCTAATCACACTGTCCGAATCAGAAACATACAATAGCGCCGAGAAAGAATTTTCACACAATAAAAAATTCCTCCGTGAGTGCCTGGGCGGGCTTTCGACTTCCATACATATTCATTTAATATCGCCGAGCTTCTGTTATAGGATTGATGCCAGGGTCCATAAATAATAGACATTAAGTCAATGCGAGCAAAACGTGGTTTTAATTTTTGAAGAACTTCGAGTCCATCCAGATCTGACCTACTATAATTTTTTTTAATTTTTGAAGAACTTCGAGTTCATCCAGACCTGACCTACTATAATATAAGAAACGATGTTGTTGCTGAATATGAAGATCTGGAATCGGAAAGAAAGGCCTTCGTCTGCCAACGAAATGTGTGTTTTTATGGTGAATTGATAAAAGTGTTCTTAATTATTTTGTTTCTGAAATTGGAATAGAAGCCGAAAGACCAATTTAAAAATTTGCCGCGAACTCGATCTGAAAGTTCGCGCTATTGTCTGCGATCAAGACCACAACAATCGTAAATTATATGTTATCAGTTGGTGAATGTGACTGACCATAGTCCGTTTACCTTTTACAACAGTTAAAATCAGATTTGGAAAAGCTCTTTTGCCTTTTGCAAGGAAATCTATAATTTAGAAAGCGAAAATATTGCGAAGACTTGCTTGAAATTTACCAGTGCCCCCTTAGCTCCATATGTACTCGTATTTGAAAAAATGAGATGAAGGCCAGCAACGCAAGTGTTTAGTAACACACCAGCCACTGCTATAAACATCAGCTTATAGCTAAATGTACCACCAAAATGAACGATCTTTTCGACAACATAGCTCACAATATAGCAAAAATATTTTGAAACGTGGAGTAAAATTAGGAAACGCGGCTTATAATTATTGGGTTGTACCACATAAAATGTCTGATTTTATAGTAAAAATTTAAGAGCCAATATTATTTTTCCGTAAATTTTTATTCAATCAAAATAAGATCCGTTGGCATCTATGAGATTCTTCCAACGTGATACAAGGTCAAATATTCTTTTTTCGTAGAAGTGCTGACTTTTCGAGGCAATGAAATCTTCAAAGGCTTTTATGACCTCTGCTCGGTTCCGGAAGACCTGCTGCCGGGAAAATGAATCCAGATTGCGGAAAAGATGGTAATCCGTTGGAAAAATATAAGGAGAGTACGGTGGATGCGGAAGAATTTCAAATCCCAACTGCAACAGTTTTTGCACCGTTACTTGTGAGGTATGGGGTATAGCATTATCACGCAAAAGGATCGGACAACGCTTTTCAGACAATTTGGCATACAATATGTCGACTTACTAACAATATTTGATAGCGTTTATCGTTTCTTCTGGTTGAACAAATGAAAAGTGGATTTGCTATTTCTATGCCCACCAAATTGCGACCATAACCCTTTTTTGGTGAAGATCGGACTGTGCAGATCTTTTACGATTATCATACAGTATCCACTTTTCATCACAGGTGACTATAGGGTGCAAAAACGGTTCAGTTTGGTTTCTTAATGTAAGCGATGCGCAGATTTCCAGGCGCCGTAATTCATGGGATTCGTTCAGTTCATGGGATACCCACTTATCGAATTTCTTTACCATTCCTATAAGAGAAAAGTGTCACTTATTGTCATTGGGGATGCTCCCATGTTTTGTGCAATCTCCCGCACCGATTTTGTTGCGTTCGCATCCACCGTTGCTCTTAAAATATCGTCGTCAACTAACGTTTCCGGCTTCCCACGTAGTTGATTATCTAGGCTGAAACCTCCCGAACGAAACTTTCCAAACCAACGTCGTATAGTGCGTTCGTTTACCGCTACATCCTCAAATTCGTCATTAATGTTTTTCATTTCCAATTACGCATTATGTGCCATTTTAAATTCGTAAAGGAAGAGGGTTCGAGTTTGAACTGCCAACAGCATAATAAATATTTAAAAAAAAGGTACTTTTATCGAACCCTAAAATTCTCAAGCACACGTACGACTTTATTTTTAAACAAAATAAAATTTAACGTTCTGGCACAGACGTTCACTCGAGAACTTCTTATTTCGGAGTGAGCAGAAATCGAACAAATACAAATTTAAGAGAGCACACCAAGAAATTTTTGTTTGAAGGGCATAGGACAGACGCTTAATGTGGCAATAATAAAAATTCATCAGTGTATGAATTTAATGTCATGTCAAAAATTCGTTCTTCAAACCATATTACTTTTACGCCATTAACTGCGATGATGACGATGTTGCGTTCCAAACCAAATCCACCGATACCCTACTGTTGTCGTGCTATCGACAACTACAAATTCAGATTTTGTAACGAGTGTTAAATAAAACAGGAACACAATAAGTTCGTTATCCACCGTTACAAAATTCCTATTTTTATTAAAGATATTAATTAAATTCATACATTCTTAAATACACTTATACAAAATAATACATACTTTTAGTTTTTCTTTATTTTGCACAACTTTTTATGATTTTATATTTCTTCGTTTTTTATCTCTATCTTCGATTTTCTGTTCTTGGTCCTTGTTCTTGGTTCTTGTTCTTGGTTGGTCTTTATTATTGTTGTAATGATGACAGTACTTTGAGCCAACTGCCATATCTTCTACATCTTACGCTCCAGGCTTGAAAGATGTAGAGAGTTTTTGACCTCGATGTCAGGGTTGTTAACACTCCCCCTTGGTAGGTCCATCACATGTGGTCCTAACTCCTTTTTTGGTCTGACGTCGAGGACTGCCAACTTCACCGCAGGTCTTTCATAAATGTTTGCGTGGGTTTTAACAAAGGCACTGCGCACCTGACCATCCTTCGACAACTTGATTTTTATGATTTTACCCCTTTGCCAGGTGTTTTTTGGGCTGTTCGGATCCACAATAAGGACTATATCTCCTATTTCAAGTGGTTTAACGTTGGCAAACCATTTAGTCCGGCGTGTAATTGTAGGCAGGTACTCCTTTATCCAACGCTTCCAAAAGCTCTGCGCATACTGCTGTGATGTCATCCAACTCCTTCTGAGCACAACCCCATCATCTTCGAAACTTGCCGGAGGCTTCATTCCACTGGAAGATCCCAGAAGGAAATGGTTCGGTGTCAGGGCCTCTTCATTTTCACTTTCTATAGGAATATATGTCAGCGGTCGAGAATTGACAATATTTTCTACTTCCATAAGCATACTGCGTAGCAACTCATCAGTCGGATTTCTGGTTGGCATTATCTTATACAGCACGGACTTAACGGACCGAACTAGTCGCTTCCAACTCCCACCCATGTGAGGCGAAGCCGGAGGGATGAAGCTCCACTTTGTAGTGCTAGAAGTAAATTCTTCCGCCATTGCATCCAGATTTAGGTCTTTATATGCGTCCCTTAATTCACGTTCGGCTCCTTGAAAGTTCGTGCCATTATCGCTGAAGATCTCTAAGGGGTTTCCACGTCTAGCAATAAAATTTCGTAGAGCTAATATGCAAGAATCTGTAGAAAGCGTGTAGGCAATCTCTATATGGATAGCTCTTGTAGTTAGGCATGTTAGCAATACTCCCCATCTTTTTTCTGTTCGCCTTAGTACGACTACATGCAGAGGGCCAAAATAGTCGATCCCAACGTATGAAAATGGGCGACAAAAGGATGCAAGTCGCGCTGAAGGAAGATCAGCCATTATTGGTGGTTCGGGAACTGCGTAATTATTTCTGCACACTTGACAGGATCTTCGTACACCTTTTAACGCGGTTCTTAGGGAGGGAATATGAAATTTCTGTCTAAGCTCATTTACAACGGTCTCGTGATTTTGGTGCTTGTATCGAGCGTGGTAGTCCATAATTATTAGGTTTGTGAGAGGATGACTCTTAGAAAGGATTATAGTATCTTTAATATCTCCCATAGCTGTAGTCTGTGAGCGTATTCTACTTCTTGACTTCAGAATCCCATTTGCATCTATGTATGGGCATAGCTTATATATTTTGCTAGTCTTATCCACTTCTTTATTAATCAGTAGATCTGCAATCTCATCTTTAAAGGCGCTAGACTGTGCTTCTTTTAAAAGCGCTCTTTCGGCAGATTGAAGCTCAATTTGTAAGGGATACTTGCACGTTGTTCTCTGGCTATGTTTTAATGATGAGAGCAGGTTGTTTATGTACCGAAAAAGGAAAGCAGTACTTCGAAGCAGTCGATTCCATGATGAAAACTTTTCAAAATTAAAGAGGTTTGCTTTGGTTTGCATGTGAACACGGACAAACTGCGTTTTTATTTCCTCGTTTGTGGTCTCCTTTCTAATGTTTTCATGTGGCCAGTTTTCGTAGGATTCATATAAAAATGCTGGTCCTTTGTACCATCTACTTGACTCTTTAAAGTTCGGGTTTCCTTTCCATTTGGTACCCTCGTCTGCCACGTTCGATTTTGTGGGTACCCAACGCCACTCAGCAAGATCTGTATGGTCAAGAATCTCACTTACGCGAAAGGCTACGAATTGCCTATACTTTCTATGATCAGAGCGGATCCAACATAAAACATTTTTTGAATCAGACCAAAAAAACCTCTTTTCAAACCTGATATTATGTGACTGTGCTATAGTGCGGGCTAGTCGGGTTCCGAGAACGGCTGCTTGTAGTTCTAGCCTAGGAATTGAAAGAAGCTTTAGAGGCGCTACTCTAGTTTTGGACGCAATTAGGATACATTCTATCGACTCTCTTGAGCTAGATCTTAAGAATGCCAAAGCGGCGTAGCCATTTTCGCTCGCATCAACGAATATGTGTAGCTGTCGTTCTAACGAGCTGCTTATATTGATGGTTCTGTAGCATCTTGGTATCTTTACCTTTTCAACTTCGGGCAATAGACGCACCCAATGTAACCATTTCTCAAACTGTTCGTCTTTTATTTGTTCGTCCCAGTCGATTCCGGTTCGCCATATTTCCTGTAACAGGACTTTTAAAAACATTAAATAGTTTCCCAGAAGACCAAGTGGGTCAAAATTAGTCATTAACATTCTTAAAACTTCACGTTTTGTTGGGTGATATTTTCCGGAAAGAAGAGCAGCAAGTTTTTTATTAGAACCCACTTTATAAATAAAAGTATCTGTGTTGGTACACCACCACATTCCAAGAACCTTTTCTGTTCCTAATTCCGACTCAACATTCAGGCTAATCTCATTAACTGGGTTGGATTGTAACGCTTTTCGAACTGCTTTGCTGTTTGATATCCAATTTCTTATTAGAAATCCACCCTTTTGGTGTATAAATCGGATTTCATTTGCGAGCTTTAAAGCTTCTTCCTCTGTTTCAACGCTGTCCATTAAGTCGTCAACGTAGTGGTTTTGATGGATGGCTTTTACTGCTCTAGGGAACTCACTTTCAAATTCATCAGCATTTTTATTTTTAACAAACTGTGCGGTGCAGGGAGAACATGTCGCTCCAAATGTCATCACCGTCATCATGTACACATCAGGCTTTTTTCCCCACAAGAACCTTTGAAAATGCTGGTCTTCCTTTCTTATCTGGATCTGGTGAAACATTTCCATAATATCAGCACATATAGCAACTCTGTTCTCTCGAAACTTAAAAAGTACTGACATAAGTGGCGCAACTTCATTTGGTCCCTTAAGAAGCACAGAATTCAGTGAAACCCCTTGAACCGCTGCAGCGGCGTCCCAAACAATACGAAGCTTTCCTGGCTTATTTAGATTTTTCACCGGAAATATAGGTAGATACCAACAATTTTTTCTTTCGCTTAGTTCATCTTGTGAAAGTTTTCTGGCATAACCCTTTGCTAGGTACTCCGATATTTTAATATCGAGAGCATCTGCAAGCTCTTGATCTGAGCTCAATCTTTTGAGCAAACAAGCGTGTCGTTTCTTTGCCATAGGGAGGCTGTCGGGAAGATTGACATTATCAAATTTCCAAAGCAGACCCGTCTCAAAGTGACCATCTTTTCTACAGGTGTGGGTATTTAATAAATCTAAGGCCCTTTTGTCATCATCAGATATCAACTTATGCGCAGGATTAGAAATCCCAAAATTATCAATATATATGAAGGACTTAACTAGCCTTTCAAGATTTGCGTTGGCATATTGGGTTTCACACTCACAAGTGTAGAAGCTATGCTGGATATTTTTCGTTGCTCTGTTTTTATTCTGCTCTACAACTTCTCCATGTATTGTCCATCCCAAACGTGTTTTAGCGGCAATTGGCTGCCCAATCGAACCTTCCTTACATTTTAATGGCAAACCAAGCTTAGCGTTGTTAAGCCCAATTAGAAGACGGGGCCTTGCCCGCGTATACGACTCGATCGGAAGACCTCGCAGATGCTGGAATTTATGTTGTAGCTCTGATGCATTAATTGTTTGTGATGGAAGCTGAAGGCTGTCCACAGTGTGAACGTTGCTTAAAAGATGTTTGTAGGCGCCGTGTCCTGTGCTTGAAATTCGAAAATTTATAATTTGGGAATCATGTTCATACCTGTGAGTGTCCCCGGTCCATTTTAAGTGAAGTGGGTGTGGAGTGCCTCTTATATTCGAATTGTCAGCTACTTCTTTGTCTATAAGACTGACGGAGGATCCCTCATCCAGAAAGGCAAAGGTATGGATTTCGCACTTGTTGCCATAGAGTATCACAGGTAAAATCCGGAAAAGTATAGACTCACCCCCGTGAACGTGAGTATTACTGTGCTGCTGTGACGTTGTTGAGCCCGCTCGCTGTGGATCTGTACCCGTGGCTAATGCACCATCTTTGTCATAGTTGTGTATGAGGCTGTGGTGCTTAAATATACAACCATTTTTGCCGCATACTGAAGAAGATGCACATCTGTTGTTTCCGTGCCTAGTGAGACATCTTCGACAAAGTTTATATTCTCTTATGGCAGCCCATTTCTCAAGTCTAGACGCTTCTATAAATTTAGAACACTTTGCTACTGATGAGCATTTGCCGCCGCAAATTATGCAACCCGACTTTTCTGCTTTCTCCGCATCTTTATCTTCACCATTTAAGTGTGCGTTTAAAAGGCCCTTTCCTCTTAGACCTCTGCTCTGATTCTTACTTTCATACGACTTGATATCGTGACTCAGTGTGGAAAAACTTGGAAGGTCCACTCGATTCGCTGCTTCTGCAATTTTGTAAAGCCATTCACTGAATTGAGCTATTGTGCACTGTGGAGTATTCGCAGTATAAATGCCCCAGTTGAGTCTAATGCTTGGTGGTAACTTATTTACAAGCTCTTGGAGCAGCGTCGGATTAAAAAAGTGGAATTTAATCCAGTGGCCTCTAACGTAGCGCATAAATTTTGAACCTCAACCGCAAAGTATACTAGGCTATCAAGTTTGTCAGCTCTCAGAGGTGGCGTTATATGTATGCGATGAATAAGAGAGTTTATTATTCGCTCTGGTTTGCCAAACATTAACTGCAACGTGCTGATAATTTTGCTCACACAGTTCGATTGTATTAACAAACTTCGAACTGCCTGTAGAGCTTTGCCCTTTAACGCTCTTTGCAGACGGAGAACATTTTCTTCGTCCGAAAACCCACATAGGTTTGTCGTTCTATGGAAAGTGGCTATAAATAGAGGCCATTCTTCCGGATCTCCTGCAAAGATTTGCAGATCGCGAGAGCCGATTTGTCTCGCTGCAATTTGACTTCTACTCAGTACACCAGTGGTTGAACTTGCAGCGTGCGGAAGTTGAGGAGCGAGGGGTAATGACGTATTAGCGGCAGCCTGTAGTTGTTCTCTTCGCTGGTTAAATGGCTGCTGGTGAACAGCTGAGGTGATTTGAGCACAATCATTTGTAAGTGGCAATTGTTGGAACAGTCTTTCCTGTCTTTGCGCTGCGGTTTTGACGTTTGCTTCGGAGGTATATGTTTGCAAGCCATGTGACGTTCCGGGCATAATATCTAGTGGTGCTGGTTTTTCGAAACAACTTTGTGCACCGAGCCATGTGTCTTTTACGTGCCCATCGTTATAGTTTCGGGGTTGATTTGCGAAATTCGGGGCACTTGTTACCTTCGTCGAATGCGGGCAGCTATATGTGTTGTTTCGCGGATCGTCTAGCCAGTGAGTAACACTTTGTTTGGCTATAGACTCCGCCTCATCCTCAGTTTTGGACAAATCTTCTTCCATTTGACTAAGGAGTTTATATTTTTTGTCGATGTACTCCTGGTCAGCTTTTCTTCTTCGCTCAAGTGCTTCTCGGTCGCGTCTCTCTGCTAATTTACGTTCCTCTTCCAACCTTTCCAGCTCAATTTGGAGCCGTTTACGTGAAGAAGCCTTTGAGGATTTGGAACTCTTAGATTTAGACGCTGTGGAAACGCGCCTAGCTGGTACGGCAGAACAAGATGGTGCTGCGAGGACACTTTCATTTCGCTGATTTGAGGCTCCAGTATCAGTATGTTTGACACATGGTGGGCAAAGCCAATCTTTATCAGCGATTTGGCTGTCGACGCCTGCGCAAGAAAAGTGATACCACATATTACAACTGTCGCACTGAACCATACTTTCTTGTGAATCTGGAGCATTGCAAGATTGGCAGTTGTACTCCTCAGTAGCATTAGATTCATTGCGTATTGGGTTCTCGTTGGCGTTGGTAATTGGGGATCGAAGCATTTTTCTAGACTTGGAGAAAGGGTCTGAACTTGCCATTCTGATGTGCAACTAACCATAAAAGAATTTTGTAATTTGTTGTCGTGCTATCGACAACTACAAATTCAGATTTTGTAACGAGTGTTAAATAAAACAGGAACACAATAAGTTCGTTATCCACCGTTACAAAATTCCTATTTTTATTAAAGATATTAATTAAATTCATACATTCTTAAATACACTTATACAAAATAATACATACTTTTAGTTTTTCTTTATTTTGCACAACTTTTTATGATTTTATATTTCTTCGTTTTTTTTCTCTATCTTCGATTTTCTGTTCTTGGTCCTTGTTCTTGGTTCTTGTTCTTGGTTAGTCTTTATTATTGTTGTAATGATGACAGTACTTTGAGCCAACTGCCATATCTTCTACATCTTACGCTCCAGGCTTGAAAGATGTAGAGAGTTTTTGACCTCGATGTCAGGGTTGTTAACACCTACAGAATATGGAGTCTAATGAAGTCAGTTGCGAAGAAAGTTTAGAAGAGCATGTTATACCTAATCCTGCCATGAGCTCTGTTACACAATTTCCAGCGCTTATCGTTCAAAACTTTTTGCGGGAATAGAACCGTTAATTTTTTTTTCAGAACACATATACTGATCAGTGAAGAATACTAGTCAGTTTGGTTTCAGTTTGCAAACTATTAACATGGAGTGGGGCGTTAAAGAGAATCGAGTCGCGGTAATATCGTTCCATAAGTGCGGAAAGAGTGCTGGTCAAATTTTCGAGTTGCTAAAACCACTCGGAATATCGAGAATATTCGTTTATCGGGCTATTGCTCGCTTGGGCGAATTATCTGGTGTAGAGGACAGGCCGAGAAGTGGTCGTCCGTACGAATGCGGTAGTAAAGGCAGTGCGTGAACGAATTCAGAGAAATCGCATAGGAAGCAGAAGATCATGTCCAAGGAATTGGATATATCAAGCCGATCCATGTCTAGACTGATTCATCAGGTCATCCCGATCTGCATATGAAAACCTATCGTCGGTCCACGGGTCATCTTCTAACTCCTCAACGTAGATATCGGATCGGAGTGCAGGTACTCTGCGTCGATGTGGTGGGCGCCGGCACTTTATCACTGAAGCGCTTACTCGTCTTTCTTCGGAAGACTGAGCAATCCCATTAAAAAGGAACTTACTGGATGGACTAGTTCTTTGTCTGAGTGCTCTGTTGTGACAGAAAAAAAAGTTTCAACTTTTCAACAAGATTGATTAGTCATATGCGCTTACTAAGTTTGATTTGTATATTCAAGGGTTTTTTTTTCAGTAGAGAAATATACTACTATTGCAAAACTCCTTCTTGATTTTGCATTTTCTTTTGGGGGTCCGCGCAAATATTTTTTATATTGAATTCATAGTTCATTGAACTACCACTGACCTGTTAAGCCGTATAGCTGCAATTTTCTTTTTAGTTAAATAATCCGTACAATTTGTTTAAATTTCAGCAACCTGGTGATGAGCAAATGGAAAACGAAACTGACGAACAGTTCGAGGAGCGTGTGCTGAACAAAAGAGCGGCGCAAATGTTTGTATCAGTACGCAGCCGTCTACAAAAGAATAATTCTCTAATGCTATCCGAGATGACCCACAGAAATAGTAGAAAACAGGTAAATTTCTTTCCCTCATCATACTATTTAGTTTTATAACCTATTTACAAATCAATTTTAATTTTATTTTCTCACCTAAAGGCTGCTCAGAAGTTCTATTCACTGCTGGTACTTAAGAAATTCCGTGCTTTAAGCATTACCCAATCAGAACCATATGCCGATATATTAGTTCAACGGGGACCCATGTTTGATAATCCAAAATTATAAAAACAAAAACATCATAACACTTACACACACATACACACACAAAATTGTTTTGTTTGGTTGTTGCGTTTTCCTTTTTATTATTTTTACATATTATTTCATCGTTTTGAAATTAGCCTCGTAAGTTAGCTATTAAGGTCGTAGTAGTAGTAAACACTCTAAATGTAAGTTGTTACCGATGAAAAAGCTAAAAACAAGAGAAAAAGAAAACCGACAGTCTCAAGTAACAGTGAAAATTACCTGCATGATACCAGTTTTTAAAAACGAAAATCAAAACAAAACGAAATAATAAAAAAATACAAAGTAGTTGCATGCGAGACGAAATTTTTGTAAATCAAATTTACACCATTTTTATTGTAAATAACTAAAAATACAAAAAAAGTAATTTATAAGGATTAGCAATAAAAGAAAAACACCAACAATTTCCTACTACGCTGTTTAAACTGGCAGAGCATTTGCTGCACAAATATCTATTCAAATGCAAACAGTTTAATCAAATTATTGTTTCCAATTTAAATTATGTATGTTCAGACTATAAAAAACTATTAAGCCCGATTCGAGTTTGTTTATTAATATTATTATTACAATTTTTACCTTGTATCAAATAATTGGTAAAACTGGAAAGTGAACGAGTGCTCAACAAATCGTTCCGACAGCTTGAACAGTGTACGAGTACTTTGCTAATACTTACAAAGAAAAAACAAAAAAAAATACCTTTTAGCTGAATGTAGTTGTAATGTAGAACAGAAAAAAAAATATCTCCAAAGTTTGGCCTTACCATAAATTTTTAAAACAAAATAAAATTGTAAAAATATGAAAATCTTCAACTGTAAGGTGAAATAGTGGAGAAGGCTTACAGTTGTTCCTATTGGAACATGTTAAAGAGATAATAGAGTACTCACATGTACATTATACCGAAAGTCATCGGACCCATGGCAACATAATGCTTACAGCTTTGTTCACTAAACAAATTGGTACAACTATCTGTTAAGGAAGGGTAAGAACAGAAATTCAGAATTTTAAATAATTTACTTTCAATTTTTACTCAGTATCTGTTTTGTTAATAGCTAAATTCGTGCACTTATGCATCATCAAATAATTTCTCTGGAAAAACCCTTAATTTTCTTTCGCATTTATCAACGTTGTTCCGCTTACCGCGCCAAAACGATTTTGTACAAAAATGTATATTGTAAAATATTTGTGTGGGTACACATGAAGTTCTATCATATATACATAATCACTTTATTTAATACAGTTAAAATTTACAATCCAATCGTTTTTCTTAATCACTTTTACTTTATCTTTTACTTAAACCACTTTATCACTACTCGTAATTCACATTTTAAATTCCACTTCACAAATAACTTGCATATCTTGGGGGATACTGATATTTATACTCCCCTGACATCCAGCTTTCCATACAAATTTCCATTTTGCTAGAAAATTTGATTCCATTCTCCATTCTCCAATGGTTGAGTCTACTGCTATTCCAATATGGAAATATGCTGCTAATCACTTCTGTTCACATTCAAACGGATATCACAGCATTAACCCTTTATGTCCCAGAACTTCTTTTGCGAAATGTTCTTTTTTGTGGGGGATTAACATGTAGGAGCGGATGTGACGTTATTGTTACACTGGGCACTTTAAAGGAATTTAAAAATATATGTAGTAAATTAAAGGAATGAAACTCAACATGTATGAATTTTAAGCATTTATTTTGAATGGTATGTGGAAGAACAGTTACAGTGTCTAATATTATTTGCACTTTATGCACATTTAACAGAAGTACAGGTTGCACCAGCACCCCTCTTTTTTGTCGCATGGACCAATGTAATGTCCGGTGTTATCGAATCGTAGAGTTTCAGCTGATGTACCTTCCTCAGTTCGCGTTGCGCAATGACCCAGAAGCTTTCGGCTTTTTTCCATAATGTTTGTAATAAAACAGAACAATTTGTCGTCTGAATTCAAGTTGATTCATTTCCGGGAATCAAAACGCTGTAATTGCAAAGCTACCTGAATCAGACACATAAATATGCTACTCCACAATTTTTTTCCTCAAATCTGTGGAGTCTTGATCCAACTGATCTACTCAGCACATGCATTTATTGTACTCAGTTAGGGCGGTAGACTGCAATTCTTTTTCTTTGGTCCTTTGAATAACGAAGAACTTTTGACAGCGGCTCCATGTCGAATGCGGTTGAAGCAATTGCATCCACTCATTTTTACACATTTTGCATCCACCTATTTTTACACATTTTGCATACCCACGAATAATTTGGTCGGGAAGCCCTTTTTGATACGGTTTTCACGAATCGTTTCTGTGATGTCCACGGTTTCTTAAACAGAGCAAAAGTGAAAAGCTGGTCCAACAATTTACAAAATACCACATAAAATGTCCGAATTTCGCTCAGACATAAGATGTTGTCCAGTGGAACATTAAATTTTCTTTTTTTTATAAAATAAAGTAGTACGTGTGCTTGACGTGAGAGAATTGTAGGGTTCGTTACAAGTACCGTTATTTTTTTTCTAGAAATTATTTACCATGCTGTCGGCAGTTCTAATTCGAACCCTCTTCCTTTACGAATTTAAAATAGGACATAATGCGTCATTGGCAATGAAAAACACGCAATTGAGGATGTAGTGGTAAGCGAACGCACTATATGACGTTGGTTTGGAAAGTTCCGTTCGGGGGATTTCAGTCTCGAAAATGAACCACGTGGGAAGCGGGAAACGTTAGTTGACGACGATATTTTAAGAGCAACGGTGGATGCGAACCCAACGAAATCGGTGCGGGAGATTGCACAAAGCATGGGAGTATCCCCAATGACAATAAGTCGACACCTTTTCTCTCATAGCAGAGGTAAAGAAACTCGATAAGTGGGTACCCCAATGAAAATCTCAGTATCACTTACGTTAAGAAACCAAACTGAACGGTTTTTGTACCGAACAGTAACCTGTGATGAAAAGTGGATACTGTATGATAATCATACAAGATCTGGGCAGTGGTTGCATGCAGATGAAAAACCAAAACACATCCCAAGCCCGATCTTCACCCAAAAAAGGTTATGGTGACAATTTGGTGGACATCGAAAGGACCAATCCACTTTTCATTTCTTCAACCAGGAGAAACGGTAAACGCTATCAAATATTATGAGGAAATCGACATATTGCATGGAAAATTGGCTGAAAAGCAACCTGCGTTGGTCAATAGGCACGGTCCGATCCTTTTGCGTGACAATGCTAGACCCTATACCTCACAAGTAACGGTGCAAAAACTGTTGCAGTTGAGATTTTAAATTCTTCTGCATCCACCGTACTCTCCTGGTATTTCCCCAATGGATTACCATCTTTTCCGCAATCTGGATTCATTTTGTCGGTAGAAGGTCTTCCGGAACCGAGCACAGGTCATAAAAGCATTTGAAGATTTCATTGACTCTTGAATGATTGACTCTTAAATTTTTACTGTAAAATCGGACACTTCATGTGGTGCAACCCAATAGAACGAAAACGGAAGGGCTTGTACATTTGATTTAAAATCATTTATCATGTACATATATCAGGGGCGGCACATTTTCCTAATTTAATTTCATGCTCTGAGTTCGATCGAGGATTCTTTGCCCTGGTATACTTATCTCAAAATTTCGAAAGTAGCCAGCTGGGGTTCAAAGTGACCACACTATTATAGAATCAAAGTGATTTCCCTTTGATGAAATACTTGCATCCCCGGCGATCGTAATATGTAATCATAGTTTACTTTCGTTATACGAAATGTTTTGTTCAGGGTGAAAATGTTTTGTCATATTTAACTTGAAATGGTCAGTGATTGGCCGAAGTTTTCACGTCTTATCTGTCGGGACCTTATCGAAATTGTCCGCAAAACAAAGAAACTACAAGATTTTCTGGAAGTGATTTCTTCGCATAAATTAGCATTTCATTGCGAAGATCATCGTCAGTTGACCACATAGATGGAACCCTCGTGTGATAATTGCATATAGCCATTAACCAAGAGAATGGCAATGAAAACTTTTATCTCATCAACAGTTATGTTGGGATTTAGTTTATCGAGTGACATAGATGGTATACTTTGTAGATTCTTTGCAAATATGGGCGAATTCGTAAACGCACGACTTGCTAAGCAAATCATCTGCAAAGCACATGTAATAGAGCAGTTGAAACGTTAAAAGCAAGTGTTAAACGTTTATGAACGGATAACTTGCACAGTTTTCATTTCTCAATATTTTAAAGCATTGTTTGATTGTTCAACCAAGTTGTGTACTTATTTTAAACACCTTACTGAATAGTTGCCAAGCTACCAAATACATTAAAAAGAACAAAAAAAATATTAAACGCCAAACATAAATTCAAAGTGAAGTGTGCAACATTACGTTGATAGTTGCACAGATGCTCTTGATTTTGCGTAAAAAAAACTGAATCTACTATGTTTTAGAACTGTTTGCTTTGCAGTAATTTTCCGTTGTGCGTTTGCGAATCTCCTGCTTTGCGCAACATAAGCGTTTACGAATTTAGCCTATATTCAAGCTTCTCATCATCAATAAAATTTTCCAATTACCGAGGAGGAGGTTACCTGGGCAGCCTCCATAATTGCTCGCAGGAAAGATTGGTATAAAGCTTCACCTATTATTTGGGCACCATTGAAATTCTGAAGTTTCTTTACTTATAGAAATGGGACAACTAGATTTTATTCGCCGAAGCCCCTATCCTCTTCGCCGTCATCTGCACCACTCAAATTATCATCATTTTCTGGTGGTTCTATAAATAACGCTGTGGTCTCTTCGTCATCCTACATCAAGTTGTCTAAAAAAATTCAGCGGCTTTTTTAAAAAAATCGGCTTGCAATTGAAAGCAACCGCACAATCGTAACAAGCTTGAATCAAAAAAGAAAACAGCGTGCCAAATGTGTCACACCTTTTAAAACGATCACCTAAAAAATAAAAAAACTATATAAAAAACCACGTGCATTATTTTGTGATAATATTGTAACTAGCTAACAAATATCTTTACCTTGTCCTGTAGTTTTTTTTGGGCTTTTATTTTTACTTTTCTATTGTTTTTAGCACTGCATAACGACGAAAGAGTAAAAAATAAATCGTAACCTTCACGATATATTATGGCACCAACTTTTTAAAACGTCTGAGAGAAGACAGGGGTGACTGTTGCATTGGATGCTTAGATTTACCGTTTTTAAAAACCTTGTTCTCTGTGGCAAATGCGTTACTCTGCGTTACTCGGCATAAAGGGTTAAGGTAGCGAAATGAATTTAAAGGCAGCTGAAGTTTATTTAAAAAACCATCCTCAGATGTTGTATATAAATTATAAACGTACATACATACATGTGTAATTTATCACATAACAGCCTCTGCAAGAAACTGAGAATACTCAGCCCTAAATGCCCGGTGTTGGAGATTTAAAAAGAAACTTAAAATCAAATAAATGAGATGAACAGGAATAAAAATCATTTCTAAAATAAGAAATCCAAAAACAACATCTGGCTTGAAGGTTTCAGCCAAGACGTTCCCAAAAATATAAAACAGGGCAGCACCGTATGTTACCGTATGAGAATTGTTTCTATAACAATTTTTACAATTGCATTCATGATTGTTAACTAGCGGGTTTTTTTTAAAGAAAAACAATATAAAGATCTAAAATTAGATGGGTAAAAAGGTAAAAATTGATAAAGTTTAAAAAGAACCTAAAACAAAAATAAAAAAGAAAATATTAGAGAATAATAAAGTTAGGATTAAGTATAATGGTGTCAGTTAAATTCAGTTCGTTCCATAAATTCAATATTTAGTAGTGTCATCGTTAATACTGTATTGTTCAGATTTTGATAATCATTTAATTGAGTATCATTCCAGATTCGGCTTCTACCTCTTTCCAGGCAACATCATCAGTTAGTAATGCTTCATCGAATCTTATTGGTACCAACGCATGTTCTGATAATGACGATATTAGTTCTCTAGCAGACATGTAATTTCCTCCTTTTATCAAACCGGGGGGAGCATGCAATCTGGCTAATTTCTTAAATGTATCTATAGCCTTCACTCTTCCTGCCAGTCTACTTAATTGAACTGTATTTGTCGATTCGTTGACAGCAGCAAAGGACAAAGCAGCTGATGCAAGAACTGGATATTTACTGACAGCTGTATCTAGGCTTCGAGGCTCATACAACTTATAATATGGCCAGCTCTGACCATACTTATTATATATCCGAGTGAAGATCTCCATCCATGTAATTCTTTCAGCTAACACCTTAGGGTTTACATGTAACTTGGTAACCTGTTCAGCTACTAGAAACTGATACACGATATTGAAAATGGTCAATTGGGATTCTTTGAAAATCTCAGACATGTGTTCAAATTCTGGACCTGAGGAATATAATAAAAATGTAAAAATGTTGGACTTAAGCTTTGGATAAAAGTGTATAGAGTTGTTTAATTTGTTCATCATGGGCTCTGGCACTACCTCAATAATTTCAGGAGCTTTTCCGACAATGTCTTCATATCCGGATGCAGCAGCAAAGGCCTCTAATCTTTTTGTAACTACGGTTTCAAACTGACCAGCTACTGTTGTGGTCTTCGTCATAAAGAAACACATTAGATATGCCATTGCTATTCACCG
Organism: Volucella bombylans; assembly: GCA_949129095.1. Taxonomy (NCBI): domain Eukaryota; kingdom Metazoa; phylum Arthropoda; class Insecta; order Diptera; family Syrphidae; genus Volucella; species Volucella bombylans. The sequence goes on along the minus strand of OX422140.1, from coordinate 147,025,288 downwards.
GATGTGGATCTGCTGTGCGTTGCATACCTATTTTCCCTGCCCATACATTTGCAGATGTCTCTTCTCCAGAAAGACGTTCATTTTGGATTGTTTCTACATTATCGTCTGGGTCTCCGAAGTATGATGCATAGTGTAAAGAGTATCCAGGAAAAGATATCATCAGGACCACGATTACTCCGACATTAATTTTAGTGCCATCATCGGAATACAAGGGATAGAGATACCCATGGTTTGCTGCTGCGTTTGCTATCTTTAGATATGTGTCAGCATCGAAAAGTTGTGTAGATTTCGGCATGACACCTCCTTTAAGCTCTGAGATAGGCAAAACTGATTTTAGACCTAATTTTGTATTGACCAAGTGTACTCCCAGTTTTGTCGTCATGATGTTCCCATCGCACTCTACAAATAACACATACGACACCTTGTCTCCATTTTTGATACCTAGCACCTTCTTCTGGGTAGCTTTGTGCTTAAAGGGGTCGAACTCATTCTTGCTAACTGATTTGAAAAAATCAATATCCTCGATGATAGTATTGCTTGCGTTCTCCATGATTGTTAACTGCACATACAGAATCTATGAAATAATTAGAAGACATGCATAGTGAAAAAAAAACAACGTATTCACATAAGAAACGCTTATGTATTGAGACATTAATCTTCATCATCTGATGAAAGTAGCTTTGTTACCGAATGGAGCTGGGTTTCTTTATAAGCAGCGGCGCGAGATGTAGTTGGCTTAGAAAAAAACTAGTTACAGTTGTCTGTATGACCTCCAGCTTCTTTGTTTTATAAAGGTTTTTGTATGTTGAAATACTATTACAATATTACTATACTTTGGCTGGATAATTCTTTAAAATATTTGATACCCCTTCAAAAAAAAAGAAGCTGGAAAATTTTGTAGGAAGCTAAGTGGCTCTAGTTGGTTGATTAACTCGATGATCGATTAAATATCATCTTTAATAATATCTCAAAGCCCGAATCATCGTTTAACTGAACATCCACGTCATATGATCTCGAATGCATTCAGGCTTAACTTTCCGCCAAACCGTACTCATATTTGATCTTGTAACATCATTGCAAACGTTTCTTATATTTATAATCGATTTATACAATAGATGTCGCATCTACGCCAAATTTCTTTGTGTGTTGCTCAAAGATTTGTCCATACCTTTTATCATCCGCTTGAAAATCCATCGGATGTAATGTGTTTTGAAAAAATCTATAGCTCCTTGATCCATGGGTTGCAGTAATGGTCACTTTCACATTTTGATTAATTTCATCCAGATTGTTAGGATCAAACAACATTCTTTAATGGGTGAACAAAACCCGTTATTAAACCATTTAGTAAAAAGTTCGGTTGTTATCGATGCCTTTTATTTGACCGCCAATTAACCGGGAGTTCAGTTTATGGGCCAGCTTTACAGCTCGTGGATTTTCAGAGTTATGTACAGTGGCGAGCAAAATATTGCATTAAGCAATGGTTTTTAAAAAAAATTCTTATTAGGATAAAATATGTTATTTTCTTATAACATATACGAGTACATTAATTCACTCTTGATTTAATTAAATTAACCTTAGAATAGCAACACACTTTTCCCATACGCGAATAGCAAGAGGGGTGAGCTGGAACCCCAATGTATTCAATTAAAATAAATAATAAGAAATAAACTAAAAATGCAACTTTTATTTTTAAGAACGTTTTATTAAATTCATTAGTTTTTGGGAAAATTAACGAAAAAGTATATATTTTTTTTAATTAAAAACAGTTTTTGCAAATTTCACAGCGATGTTCTGGACACGTTGGCAACCCGCATGTTGCGCAAGCTGTCTTAACTTTTCTGTCCCAGTTTCTTGGGCATATGGCACATCTTAATTGCTTCTTTAATTTTAATGGCGGTTCTTTAACTTCTGGCTCCTGGATGTCTCCTAGAACCGCTCGAATACTATCACCCAATTGTTTACAATCGGCGCCTCATATGTGGTTTAGCAAGTTGTAACGTTAACTGTCGCAAAAAATGTTTACGAAAATGTTTTGCTGGCTTATTAGGGTGCTTAGCATCAATAAACAGGATCATAGAATTAATCCCAGCTTGGTCTATTATACCATAAAAGTACCGGAATGGCAAACGTCTTGTACCTCTGCTGATACTATAACTGTGCATCATTTTGTCAAATGTGTCAACACCGCCTTTAGTTGCATTATAATCATGAATGATTATTGGTTTTTGAGTGTTATTATTGATTTCATTTTTATAATGCATAGTAGATAATAATATAATATAATAAAAAAAATAGCAACTGGGGTGACGCTCACCCCAGCCATGCCTGTAAACGGAAAAGTACGACCTACCGCAGCAACTCGGCAAGCTGTGACCCAGAACTGAAAGCTCAGCTGTCAAATTGAAAACAGCAAAAAGAAGAGAGCGAATGTATAGCGGGAATGTGTGAAATGGATAACTTTTTGTTTTGTTGGCGTGCTGTATCACCCCTGTTGCTATCCTAAGGTTAAACTTAAGTAAATCATTTTTTCACTGAGGACTTGAAAAAAAGGCGAGCAAAAAAATACCAGTGCTATTTCTTTTCCCATCTAATTCATAAAAAAAAATACAAAAAATACTGGATTTCACTAATTTCACACAAAAGTAATATTTTGTGTCCTTTATTGCTTATTACAGCTGTACAACGCCGTTTAAGGGGTTACATACGTTTCTCCGCTCAAAAACGGAGCGTTTTTCTAGATTTTTTTTCGCTACGATATTAAATTACATCTCCGGAAACCTCTCTTCAAAAACGTGCTGTGCGGTACCAGGAATATCTCTGGTAGGTTTCATTTGAAACAAAAAAAAAAAAAACTGTTAAAGTAGATGGATAAAACTAGTCTCTATCATAACCGTTTTCAAAGATTTTCATTTTTAACAAAATGGCAGCTTTTTGAATGTACGAGGCTATTTTTGATTAAAAAAGGAGTCACATTTTTATTTATAACAAATCTAAAAATTAAGATATCAAAAAAAGTCCTACGTAGGAGACTAGATAATGGTATTAAGAATATCCGTGCGAAATGGCATGCAAATCGGTCGAGTGGTTCAAGAGATATTTCTGGTACCGACTCGGAAAACACTGTTTCGAGAAAAACGCAAACGAAATGCAAAATCTGCAGTCTGTCTTGCCTGCGTGGCTTCGAAAGCAAAACTGAAAATGTGCTCGAGTAATGCCTTCTGGAATATTCTGAATTCTAATATTCTTATACAAGGTTTAAATCTATTGCTAAGCAGGTATAAACATTTGCGAGGGCACTGACCCGTCATTAGAGAAGGTAGGAAGGCAGAGCAGGCACGCAGCTGCTCATGTCCCTAATGAGCGCTCCGCCTGGTCCGACGTCTAACGGTCATAACTTTCTTAATTATTGGAATTTTTGAAAATTCTTGCGGCATTTGAATTGCAAAGAATATAGAATTTTTTAATGCAAAAAAATAGATTTTTTTTGAGCGGAGAAACGTATGTAACCCCTTAATGGAGTCAACAAAACGCTGGCACCGTTCGGGTAGTATTGCACTCTAACATTGCTTAATTGTCGCCTACAACTCGTTATTTGTTGGTTTTTTAACGAAGACATCTCTCTTTACATCGGTCCATAGATTCTCAATGGGATTAAGATCAGGAGATTGAGCGGGCCATTCCATGACCTCAATCCTATTGTCCGGAAACCATTGTTTATCTGTTCGGCTGGTGTGCTTTGGGATGTTATCCTGTTTAAAGACCCATTTTAGTGGCATTTCATAATCGGCATATCGCATTATAACTTTAATTCAATATATTGGACCATAATACGAAAAGCAGCCCCAAATCATGATACTAGATCCACCACCATATTTTATGGTTTTTGTGGTGATCATATTCTGTTTTGGGTGGAAGCCTGACATACTGCCGTACAGAACAATTTTGCTCTCATCAGTCCATATTATATTCCTCCACTTCTCGGGCGACCACGACAAATGCTCTTTTGCTAACCTTTTTTCTTTTTTTTTTTGAGAGGTGGGACATTACGTAGACTGCGAGCGTTGAGATTATGTCCACATGTCAGGCTTAGCTCATCGACAATTGGGGTAGCTGCTGAAGAAGTATGCGTCCTAGAATACCTTACAATACGTTTCACTATTAACGGATGCAACATTTTCTTCCAGCCGCGTGTTTCAACCTTTTCTTCGTATTTCATCGCATTGATTATCATTTTGGCGGAACATCCTAGGAGGTCTTTAATTTATTGATAGGTTTTCCCGTCTTTCCGATTGAATTAACTCGCGCCTCTGGTGTGCAGTTAATTGTTTTCACTACGGTTTTGAAAACATAAAATAGAAGTTCTTAACTTACATTTCTATAATTTAAGTTCAAAATTTAAATAAAAACAAATTTTTTATCTGGAAAACTAATATGCAGTGCTACGATTTTACTCGCGTGAAAAAGTACCAGATGCAATACCAATTGACATTTCAAAGTAACAGTCAGGGTTTACCGTCATAATATGAAGTCACATGAATAACTTGTCGATAAGTACAGTATTACCACAGATGCTATAGGTTATATAGATATTGCACGCCGAAGGAAAAAATCTAACCATTTTTCCATTCAATGGGACGTACCCGTACTAGAGTGAATCATACTCAGACATCTTAATTGTTTTGTATTATCAAGTTGCGTGTTCTGTTTGTTGGATAGAAGTTTTCCGTTTTTCGTAACGTAATTTTTTAAATCAAATTTGACTAATAATAAACATTATATTTGAGAACAGTAGGAAGGTTAATGCAGAATGCGCTCTCTCTTTAATGTTGTGTTTATTGAATAGTTGTTTTACGTTTCTTTCCAGATAAAATTTTAATTTTTTGATTTTTGAATGCTATGCTTTTTTTCTATCTTCCACCAACAATGCTTCCGTAATAGAACGAGGAGAGCAAAGTTTAGAAGGTCCTTGCGATGCTCATAGCAAGGACTTTTTTCATCAAACCATTTCGGATCTCTAGTATTTGTTATCGTTATGCATTCCAAGGACATTGTCTCTCTTATATTTCTTTCTTGTGGACGTTCTCTGAAAATTCTATTAAATACTTTGAAGTGAACTTTACAAACGTTAAAAAATTCATTAGTTTGTGCCTTTAGACTTCCAAAGTCATTTCTTTGAGAATATTTTTTTGCAAAGCTGAAAAATTCCGAAGGACATGCTATTTTTTCATCAGTTTTTAAAAACAGTTTGGAACTATTTAAACATTTGTTCCTTAAAAGCATTTTAAAAGCAAGATATCCAGTAAAATATCGCATTGCTGTTGTTTCTAATGTGATTTTAGTTTCGATTTCCATAGAGTTTCATCGCATACGATTTTCTTACGATCTTTAAGCAATGAATAAGTTTTTGGAATATTAGTTTGAGTTGGGGATACGTTTAAAAATTCTACATCATCATCATCATCACAGTTATTGAAAGGAGAAAAAATAATAAGATTTGACGAGAGAATTTTCGACATCAAAACATTAAATTCGTAAACAGACGGATTTTTTTTGTAACCACCTTTGATGCGAACAATAGAAAATAAGTTTTCTAATACGTCTTGATGAATTATCTTTGTTAGTAAATAATCCACGTTCTCATATAGGCCATTGCTTATATCATAACAAAGTAATAAGACCCCGTTTATAGTTTGTTCCATTCCTTTTAAACAAAAGTTTCTTGGAAGGTTAACTGATTTTTGTATATCTTTCAAACACTTTTTCAGTGCAAGTAATCCTTCTTCTCACTCATTACAAATCGTTCCCTCTATTTCAAAACACTTTTTCATGCTCGCGTCAATGGGAACAGAACCAAATTGAGTCTTAACTAATGTACCCACTAAGTGAACGAATATGTACGAACCAGTTTAGTTAGACTTCTTGTAAGAGCGGTCTTTTGAACTATTTCCTTCGTGAACTACACAAACCTAGACTAGCTAAAGGAGATTAGTAATTGAAAGTATTTTGTTTTTATTTAGTTTTCCTTGGTAGAATTGAAATGGTTTAATTTCAACAACATTGCAGCTCAAACTCAGCGCCCGACCATTTTGACTAGTGAACTGAAAGATCTGAAACCCACATGCGGTATAGCGACTTTATTTTTGATACATACGAGTACAAACCAAGGGAACTTTTAAGGGATCGGTTGCAAATCTCAACTTTTGGGTGTGGAGATATGAACAACATTTTGATATTTTCGCCCTTGTTCTTGCCAGGCGTGCAAATAGTATGATAAGTTGAAAATCACTTTCTAATAATGTGATTTAAAAATAATTTCATTACTATAGTTATGGTATCGGTCTTCGGTTCGATGAAAGATTAGCAGTCAGTTTTATTTTTAAATTTACGACTTATGTTCCACAAAAAAAAATTATGGCACTCTGGGTCCGTGTTCTCGTATCTTGGCTCTTTTCGATCTGTTACCCAGTTTATATGACAGCTGAATGTGGATTGAAGCAATGCGCATTTGTTCAATACGCTCATATAAACACCACCTCAAACCGCATTGAAATATTTAACACGCATTCGTTCATTCCTGTTTATAAAAGGAATTGAAAATTTGTATCCACTTTGAAATATCATATAAACACTTTCAAATCGCATTGAAACATTTTACTCTCTCGCGCTCTCATCATTCTTTCATCATCGGGCAGGTAATAAGTTGTGTATTTAAAATGTGGGATTGCAAACGAAATATTTGGAAAGACAAATAAATAAGAACAATGTATCAGTGTTAGTGTCAAGTGTCAATCCAATCAGCTGTTTGTTAAAGTCTCTCAATTTTCTCTCGCTCATTTTGGATTTGGTTTTGGGTAATTTCATATAAACACCACCATTTCTACGGGTATTGAACCAATGTGGATTGACTAAATGCACATTGAGCTGCTATGTAAACTGGGTATGTGTCATCTTGGGGTGGTTGTTTGTCATGCATGAAAGTTCGAGATAATGACAAATTTTCATCAGCAAATAGTTCCATATTGTTTCCCAATATTAATTTAAATCGATGTTATTCCAATTTAAAGTCAATATTAACGATCGACCTATATAACGATACGACAATGCTACCATATGCTAATGCCCTATCTGCACATCGTGTATTCTGCTCCTGCTTTGGTGGTCGTCACGTAGGTCTTTTTTTTTCGGGTAAAAATTGATTTAATTTGGACTCGTCATTTCAAAAAAAATTGTTTCCGAACGTTTTTGTAAATTGGAGGCGATATATTTTTCATTGAACTGTGAGCTTCCGTTGAGCCTTTTCCGATTGTACATAGTTAAGTAATTTTGTTGTGCACGAGATACAATTATCTTTCAATTGTACAATTATCTTGAGCTGCATTAGTTTGTCATGGGGGAGGCTTTCGTTTGATTGAATTGGACGTGTTGTCCTCTTCAAAGTATTTCTTTTCTTTTTTTCTCGAACATTCTGCCATCTGCAATATATATGAAATACTTTTGGCTTTGTTTTTCTTATAAATTTTAGTGTACACCACAAAAAACGTACTACTTTTAGTTTTCGTACTGATTCTATGTCCATACCATAAAACCACCATAAACAATGAACAGATGCAGCGCAGTGTTTTGAAAAGATAAAAGTAAATAGAGTCATCTGGTGCTTATTGATATTACCATTCATTTGATTCTTAAACATGTTTTCACACATACACCTTTAAAAATATTTTCCAAAATTGTGTTGCTGCTTTTATTATGTTCTCATTTAAAACGAAGACTTTTGAGAACGAACTGCATTGATCCCACTTGTTTTTTGGTGTGTTGAAGACGTAGCGGTTAATTTACGCTTTTTTCTGGTTTACCAACATATTTTTGAGAATTGTGTGTATACTAAATCCCAATGGAAGATCTATTTAAGGGCATTGGTCAAACACTTCACAATACCCTCTAGTACATCTATGTAGTAAATCTTTACATCCATTTTCACGCCTGTTTTTGCAGAGGGATGTGACAACTTAGTTAGAGACTTCCCACACAACGGAAATGAGAGATGATTTCCACGTTGCAACTTTGGTATATTGTATGGTTTTGCTTGTTGAAAACTTCTTCCACAATAAAAATTTGCTAGACCAGACACAACGCGCGAACTGCAATTTCTCGGACCTTTACTTCAGACTATTCGCTGAAGCGAATAAACGAACATTCTCGATATTCCGAGTGGTTTCAACAATTCGAAGTTATAGGCTCTCCGAACACCCCACTCAATGCCAATAGATCCGAACCTGAAACCAAACTGGATAGTATTTTTTACTGATCAATGCATGTGTTCTAAAAAAGAATTAACAGTTTTATTCCCAGGGAAAATTTTAAGGAATGTACTGAAAATTGTGTAACAGAACTAGGTACTACCTACATCATAATTTTTTTGGTCGTTATTTGTTGTTTTGCCGTACAAAGAGAACTTTTTGGGCTTCGTATACACATATGTGTATATGAGTCAGGGACGTATGAGTACATACGTACAGCTTTGAGCAGTTTAGATGACATTCAATCTTTATCCAATACTTATAATACCCTTGGTCGACGACAGTACTAAAATCTAAATAATTTTAAAGAACAAGTGCCTAACTTTTTGTTATCATGGAATCATCCTGTTCTGTCCCGGAATACTCAGAATTATTCTCATATTTACTATTCTTATGGGAATAATTCACAAAATTGTTTTTAAAAACAATATTTTAGTGGAACTGACGTTTATATGCATTATTCTCTTCTTTTTTTTGTATCTAGTCGTAAAAACATTTTCTAACAGTTACTATAATACATTCTGAACAATCGATTAGTTCTTGCTAATCGTATACTCGTAGTGTTTTGTTGCGACTGAAGGAAAAATAAAATTTAAACAGAACACTGAACATTTACTCCACTCGTGGTTTCGTGGGTTGGTTCCGCTATTTCGCCTTACAATTGGAGATTTTTAGTAAATATCCCCCTTGTAAAGTGTTTTTTTTTTCGTTTTCTTTGTCTAGGATTTGTAATTTAATTTTTATTTATTGCAGATTTGTTACGTATAATATGATAGTTTCTAGATATGTAATTCTTATTCATGTTTTGTACGTATTGACTGACATCTTCTAATTTTTATTTTGTTTTTGTGATGGAATACGAAAGAATATTGCTCCCGATACATAATCATGTATCTTTCTGATGGAAATCAACCTAGTGTCAGAAATGTGAATCAGGTTATTTAGATAAATTTAACTTTCCTAGTTGGCCTATCACGGCATAGTACTAACGATTTTTTTACTTCCAACCTATTAAATACAATAGTAGCTGTCTAAAGCATTCGTTTATCCAGGACGGTTCTATGAAGGACTACACTTCATATAGGAGCAAACTTCATACATATAACTATGGGTTACACAGGATGTTAAGTCCATTATAACAGATGGATAACTCACTCTATCCATCACAAACGTAACGAAAAAAATGTTGTTCATTCTATACCTATTTCCATTAGTCTGAAGTGAAAAAGTCAATTACTTACGAGAGTAATGAGTAAGTAGATCGGTTGAAGACACTCCTTCAAAGTCCTTCATTTATTCAGTTTCACCCACAAAACATTGAGAAGTGAGTCCGGTAGACAAAAGCAAAAGACCAAAAATTACATTATTCAATTTAAAAACAACAAAAAATATTACTGGATATAAGATACATATGTACTCTAATGTAAATTCTTATCACATCGTAATTCATCTAGACCTTTATTTTCTTTTAATGTAATTTAATTTAATTTAACTTTTAATAATTTTCACTTTAAAAATAAAGTTCTTTCTATTATTTTTAAAAGAACAATCTAATTTTGTAAAGAAGATATTTCCTCTATGTTCTCTTTGTGTTGCAAACTTTACAAGGTTTTGTTTTAGAGAAAAAAAAATAGTTGTTACAACAAAGTAAACAGAAAATAACAAAATTGTAAAACTGTAAAACCCTTGTAAAAATGTAAATATTTTTTGGAAAAAGAGAAGTGAATAAAAAATCAAATAAATGTAATACTTATAAAAGTGTATCTGTTTCTTTATTTTATATTTATTTCTTCAATTATAGACACGAAGGTGGATCTATAAGTCAGTGGGTTTTGGCATTTCTCGCTTTGCAACTTAAAACTGCTCCCGGCAACTGCCAAGGAGTGTGAGTGGCGTTGTTTTAGAGCAATCCAAATAAGTTTTTCCGCCGTTTCACAACCGTGAACTTAACAATGCTGGATAACAATAACAATTCGGAGACCAAATAGCACTCGGAACAGTGCGTTCCAACAAGGTCATTCCGACAGTTTATTTCTGAAGCACATGACATATTCAAGAGGAAAAAACAATCAACGACGAATGTTATGGCAATTTATTGGACCGGTTCAACGATCGACGATTTGAAGGGAAAAGCGACAACATATAACCAATAAGTATGTGCTCTTCCATGGAGAGAATGCACGGGACACGGGTGTACACGCGCGTCGTCGCTATAACAGAATTTCGTGAATTGGGGTAAGAATTGCTACCTCATCCGCCAATTCTTTGTAGCATAGATTTGGCTACAGCGTTGAGATTATGGTTCAAACAAATGTATATTTTCAAAACCCCGAGAAATTTTGCTATTCGAAAGGGATTAAACAATTGGGGAAACATTAGACGAAATGTGAGCTTAAAGAAGATTATGTATACTGAGTAATAAAACGCGTGTTTTAGCCGAAAAACAATCTTCCATTGAACAAGTTATAGACTTATTAATCCACCCTCGTATATGTAGAACTTATGTATAATCAATTCCATTTGTTTCTTGGAGCGTCAGCGCGCAATAATATTCGTAGTTGTGCAACTTGCTTTGGTTCGGTTCAACTTATTCCAAGTAGTCTTGATTCGCCCAGGGTTGTTCCTGGGCTTTACTATCCTACTACCTAGAAATTCTACTACTGCGAAAAGATTTGGTTCAGGGGTGGGGTCATGTAACTTTGTTTCGACATCAAGTCGTCTCAAAATCGAATCGGTGTCATGTACATACATATTATCTTCGACCTACGCCGACGTCATCTGACAGTCAGTAAGCTGAATTCCATGGAAAGAACATTTTTACATCAAAGTCCGAAAACTTTAAAAGTATTTTTGTTGTTGAATAAGTAAAAAAAGCTTACTAACAATTCGATTGAATTTAGCTTGATGACTAATGGCGTTTTCGATTGGTTTCTCTTCAGAGATGTGGCGATGCGGATTCCAATGAACACTAAAAACTTCTGACACGATACTATTTGACGTTTATACATATTTATGTACATATATGTGTTGACATATAATACAGAACAGAAATTTTGGTTCTGAAATGAAAACCAGAAGCAAAATTTTGATTCTGAAAAACTGTTTTTCGCTCGGGAGTGCAAAAAGAAGGCTTATATCCGGTCAATCGAAAATGAAAATGGTCGAACATTTTTGAATATATGTAGGGTTCAGGATAACAATAGGCATGATTAAAAAATGCCAACAATGTTCGGATTTGCGCATGCGAAGTTCAAACTTTTAACAGCTCACATACAGCCGAACAACTACCGGAGGTCTTGAACTGCTATTAATCAGATATCACCGTCATCCGAGAAGTGCGTTGGACAAAAGAAGGATATTCCGGATACTGCTGCAGAGAAAAGTGACAGCATTTGTGTTAATGGATACTAAAGTAGGCAAGTTTTGAGCCCACGGTACGGTGGTGAATGCAATTTAATAATCCGGATCAAGTCTATCCAGTCAAAATTAATCTGATATGAGCTTACGCCGCGATAGCTCTACGAAAAAACCTGCGGCGAATTCCTTAAATATGATGTTGAAATCATTTTAAAAAGAGGAAAGCTTAAAGCGTCCTAAGGCTAATTAACTTCGCTGCTATACGCTGTATTACTATAGCTAGCACACGTGATCGCTTAATCGCACGATCATAAAACCGTCAGCCAAATTGACCATGTTGTGATCGTCGCAGAGTACTCTTTCAGTATTATAGATGTCGGAGCAATCAAAACAGATAATATAGAATCGGATTAATACATAGTTTCAATATTACTCAACCTCTAATTAAGCCCTTTACAATCAGGACTAGATTCTGAAGATGAGTGGCGTCGATGTCTAGAAGTCGTTAAAAATGTCGCAACTAATGTGCTGGGTTTCATCCGACCATATCTACGAAACCATTGCTTTCTTTAAGAGTTAGACACGCACGTGCAGGGCAACTTGCCTACAAAGTGTCGATGAATATTCATGTTTAGCAAATGTCTGGTCTAAAATACAGGTAGCCCTAAACGTGATTGACGATTGGTGAACTAGAAATGAGTGCGGTCCTGTCAAAACTGGGATTGTCCTCTTTGCGAGAAGGAGTAAGCTGTTTGATCTGACTCATGTAGTTTTTCTTATCCGTTTCTCTTAAATATTTGGATGTCATTTTGGATAACAGCTTCTTTGACTAAACAAGTTACGTCGAAAGCCTCCAAAGAGCTGTCGACATTATGGCTGTGTAAAGGAGCTTTTGGAAAGACATGGTGCTTGTCACCGAGGGGGTTCTTTCGGTATTATAAGGTCAATTATATCCTATGCGCCAGTTGTCTGGTGGGACAAGTTTTCACGTGGGCATTACCTAGCTCTGGTCTAGACGCACTAATGAATCTCCCTTCTTTTGATTATTATATCATGGACTGAACTCGACTAAAGAGAGGTGATCTTTGGAGTTTTGATGATCTCGCTGACTATCTGTTTTGACTCTGGTTTTATGGACATGATGTCTGATGCAGTGACACCGGAACTTGGATAGCTGTAGATCCGATCTAGAATGATGCGCTGGTGTTTTTCTGGAGGACGACAAGGTTGGATTTCACCCCTGGTTAGGAAAACTTGCGTTTGTCTTCGAAGCGAAGAGAATATACAATATATTATACCTAAACCTGATAGCAATGAACTATATTGAACTATGAGGGATCGAAGCATTTCGATCTTAAGCGACATCCTAGCTGAGTTGAAAGGCTTGTTAAATCCTCTCACTACTTCTAAGCTAGTTTGAGAATGCAAGATTTCACTTGACGAAGTCGGAAGTCTGAATTCACTCAATAGTGTTTGGGCCCTAGGCCACAATGGGATCTCAGGAAATGAAATCGCCGATGAACTTACTAGGCAAGACTAAGATGAGTGTTTTCCAGGACCCAAACCCAAACCTGAGTTAAGGGCTTCCATTGACAGACGGCGGATGGCATGACTCTCCAGGTTGCCGGCAAAATAATGCTTTCCGACGTCTCGAAGATGTCAGCGACTTTCCTGCTATCCTCCAGTAGGACAGGCTGCTTACTGGCATCGTGACGGGGCTTTATGCTTTTGTTAGGCACCTAACTGTATTTGGCATAAGTGCCACAACATCCTGCGACGAAGAAACCACGTACACTACCTCTGTGAATGTCCGGCATACGCTCGCATCGGGCTGCAAGTACTCGGCGCTGATGTCGTGAGTGCTGGTTCTATAGGCACTTTGTCACTGAAGTGCTTACTGTTCTTTTTACTAAAGACTAAAAAATTTGAGTAAAAGGAATATACAATACAAGGAGTACAATGGACGAGTTCTTTGCCTGAGTGCTCTCTTCCGACGGAAAACAAAAAACAAAAGAGGATATCAAATTTCAGATTTGCGCTGATGGAATTCGCTTAAGTCAATTGAGCTCAATTGTGCTTCCACAAAAAGTATGAAAGCTGGGAGTTTCTTTCTTGAAGAGTGAGCAAGCTTGGCTGGAATAGCCTTCGAATTTTTTTTGTGAAAGATAGAAATAACCTCTGCATTAAAATTTCAACTTTACTTTGCATAAACCAGGCTGTAAGTGACGTTTAGAAGGCAATAGACCGCAGTGCAGTGTCGCGTTTGGCTAGCCGCTTTCGTAAGAGCCGTGAAACTATAAGGGAAGGATCACGCCCAAGGAAACCGAAAATATCAACTGATGAGCATGAAGTGAATTGTGAAGCTTGTGTCCGGAATTTCCACTACAATGCATTTAGTTTTCGCGTTTTAAAATAGTGTTACTGCACCAATACGACTGCAAAGTCGAAAAGTTTAAAAAGAGAAACTTCGATTCAATTGTTATCGGGCTCCTATCTGGAATCGTTAGAAAAGATCTCTAACTCATCCAGCAGTTTGGATAGTAATCCTTGATGCCTTAGAGGAACAGCCCCAACCTAGGTCAGGGACAGAGTTGGTCTATGCCAACTACACATTTTTGAACCCTATTGTAAGAAGTTTATACTAAAGTGGCCACACCGTTACGGATTTTTGACTAGGAGCTACATTCCGGGACTACGGGAGCTAAGTAAATGCTTCTGGAACTTTGGTTCCAGCCTGACTTGTTAAGGCCCCCTTGCGGGAAGGCCGAAGTGGTAAAGTAAACCACTTTAACCTTAACAGCAGGAAGGGTCTTCCGACTTGTCGGTTGGTTTGCAATCGTAGAAAATGCGTGGCGCGATAACCTTTAGGTTGGCGTCGGGTTTAAATGAGCCTCAACCCTTTACCAATGGGGAAAGTTCATGGCCACCACATGACTTCGAATTGGTAATAAAAGTGGAAGTTGGGCCACCAAAAGTTGGAGCTTGGCCACCTAAAGGACGATGATCAAAACTTTATATTGTGATTCCAAGCTTGATGCGGGCACATGATGTTTAAGCCACCTCAGCAGGTACTTACGTTAAAAGATTATGCTGCGGTTCATTTCCATGAAAGCTGATTATTGACATTCTAGTGATTGAAAGACAAAAAATATGCTTATTTAATAAATGATATCACAAAAACAGAACTTATGCGGAAGGTTGAGTAAAAGCCTTGATTATTTGATATCACGCCAACTCCAAAACAGCTGAAAATGATTTCTATCTCCTAATTTGGCATTATTTTTTTTCTGCTTTCGGGGAACAAGAAAGAGTCTCAGGCAGTTAGGTCAGACGAGTGCGATAGATGTACTCCACAGTGCGTTGTCGTGAAACAGTATTTTTTCTTTGCCCAATGTGGCCGTGTCTTTGTCAATTTCTTATCAAGTCGACCTAATAATTTACTGTAGTACAGCTCTGGTTTTTTTTTTTTTTTGCTACATTAAAAAGTTCATGAGAATTATTCCCTTCGAATCCCACAAAATTTTAACCTCGACTTTTCCAGCCTATGGAACCTGGTCGCTGATTTCTTCGGAGAAAGACTTACTTAGTCGCTTGGTCTCTGGCGTGTAGTAATGGATCCAGGTTTCGTCAACGGTGATGACGCGACCCAAAAGCTAATGCGGATTTCGCTTGAAGAGGTTCAAGCACTACCACGAATTTGTCAACCGTATCCGCATGTTGTCCACTGTGAGTAATCGCGGTATCCATCGGGCCAACAGCTTCTCATGCCTAACTTATTATGTAAAATGTTGATTGCCATTCCATGCGATACGCATACGGTGATTTTTTTATTCCATGGGTGGTATCCAACATTTAATGGGGGCGACTAAATTATTAGTGTAAATTGAGTTGTTGTATTTTGTGCAACCATTCATCTCACGAGAACCGCCGAACCGTACGATTGAGAAGCCAATACACTACTACTTGAGCCAAAGCCACCCGTTGGCCTTGCGTTGGTTGTCGTTTGGTCTCTGAGCGAGTCTTTCCTTGCATCCGTGAATTCGAAAAGAGATGTAAGTAAGCCAGTAGATAGTTCTAAGAAAAGTAATAAATTACTGAGGCTGGGGCAGTGGCGCAAAAAATGGGGGTTTCCTCCCGTGAGCCTATATCCCAATAGTTTCTGCAGATGTCGTCGTTGGTAAGGCGGAGCTTTATTGAGTTCACCCTCAGAAGATTATAGCCCGTGAACAATCCAACAAGCGTAGATAGTTCTGTTCTGGTTTTCCAGGGAATCTTACTGGTTCTGTGTTTGCTGAGTACCGGCCATAATCTCCCAGGTTGGAAGGTTTTTTCACCTTTCATTGACATTTATTTGTATCGTTCGCTCCATTTGTATTCTCAGAGTGCAGAGTGGAGGTTTGATACTTTGTTCTTGTTGTTCCCTTTTCGAGCTAGCTTGTATAGTAGTATCCTCGTTGGGTATTGCTTTTATTGCCGCAAGTTTGGCTGTTTCTGCTACAGAAAATATCTCTGCCTGGTAGACATTGCTGTGTAATCCGCACTGGAGCATAAACCCAGTTCACTTGTAAGGATAGAGGATTGGCCTTTCCGGTTTGGTTTCCACCCATTAAGCTGACTCAATCTGCGCTTTCCGCTGCAGATTCTTGCATGTATAGATCTAGGGGCAAATCATCATGGCATGAGTCATGCCTATATATTTAATCTTCTGTACTTTTGTCGTTAACCTAAGGTTGGTAGTTTTACTTGTAGATTGCCACCATACTAAGCTGGGTCTGACGATAGCCGTGTATATCCATAGGTCAGTCTTCATTCAGGTCTCCATTTTCTCCCAAATATACGGCTGCAAGCGTCGAAGGCGATCGTTGCTTTCTTTACACGTTCTTCGACATTGAGCTTCCAACTCAGATTACCATCTGGTACGATACCTACGTATTTAGCACTGTTCGATAGTCGGAGGGTTTTTCCATCAATGGAAGGAAGGTAGTTCAAATTGTGGCATTATCAATTTATGGGATAATACGCGCTTCACCCATTCTCCAAGGGTTCTAAGGGCATAGTCACCCGCGTATGCAGCGGCTTTTATTCCATCCCTTTCAGTTATTTCATTAAACACTAGTGTCCACAGAAGAGGTGATATCACTCCTCCTCAATACAGTGTTACCTACATAGCCCGGTTACGCAGCCGTATTTTAAGCACGCTCCTCTTCTTTTGTTTTCCTTTAACAGAGTCTTTGACGGGTTTTGCTCGCCTTGGTGGGATTTATCGTTGTTTTTTTTTTCTACTTCGTTGAGTATGCATACAAAATGCCTTCTCTTGGTAACTGAACCATCTACAAATATTTCTACAAGGCGTATACTATAAAAAGAACTTGTCATTCGAACTATCTTGAAGGACTTCAAGACTCCGCATAACCTGTGAAAACTTGACATCTAAACTTTGATGTGTTGCAGAACACAAGATAGACAATATCAACGTCGTGTGCCCTATGAAAACTTGGCATTAGAAATGTGCTGAAGTGAGCTTTCATACGTTGCGCAACTCCGCGCAAGATATTTGGATAGTACAATGTATAAGCACCCTTAAAGTCTTAAAAATGCCCTAGCCTATAGCACAATCAAAAGTGAGCTTTCTATCCGACCTGACTCTGACAAAATAGCGCATTTAAATTGACTTAAACGCATTAGCATCGTAACATCGTAACATCGTAATATCGTATCAACTTCCCCTGAGTTTGTCGAATTATAAAAAAATAACAAAACGCTAATTCTTTCAGAAGTCAACAAATTAAAAAGAAAAAAAAAATTTCTCATTTCGCTTAATTCGCCACGCTTTGAGACAATAATCCTATCAACTCTCGTCGCTGATGGATGACCCCAGACCGGGCAATCGCCATGTATCCATTGTTTCCGCATGCAAATTTGTCAATTTTCGCACTTCCACTCCCCAGCGCTATCAACCACAGCCACTCCCCACACACTCAAAATTTTTCCCAATTGAATTTCCCTACAAAACACATGAGAAAATCCAATCGCTGAGGTAGAAGAACAGCAAAGCAAAACAAAAAGTCAAACAAAAACAAAATTGATATCAAAAAAAGATCAACAAAAATTTTGTATGCTAAATCCCCCCTCCCCTTACATGAATTGGTTTCCAAGAAGAAAAGCTCCGGCGAAAAAAACCTAGGATCTGGCAGAGATTTCCGCCGCGATCTACGTGTACAGCTGTATTCGCTCTACGGTTACGCTTACGGTACAGAAATACATGTAGACCGAGCACACAGCAGCGAACACATAAAAAAACACGGTTTGCACATGGTTCGTATGTATGTACGTACGTTAGCAAGGGAGGGGGAGGCTTAGATTGATGGCCCACACGACAAAACACAGAGCCCCCATCGGTACTGGCTTTTCAAATTGGTTTTCGGCAAAACTTTCAGTCCGCGATTAGGTGCGACACAAACCGGTTGACAATAATAGCCGCAGCGGGATAGCTTCTTCTATCCGTGTCTACAATTCCCCACATCCATCAGATACAAAACATCAGATGCTCTTTAGAAAACAAAACGATTTTCAGTAAAAAAAAAAATAATAATAATAATAAAGAAAAAAATAACAAAAAATAAATAAATAAATAATCATTCCATTCTAATTGAATACGACATTGAGGGGGAGGCCAATTTCACTAGGGCGATTTCAATTTGAATTTGAATTTGAATTTCGGTTTTAATGTGAAACGGATGTGAACGCGGAAAGAAGATCGAAGTTTTACGATCCGACTCCCAGCAAGCGTATCCCGATCGACATCCTTTGTGTATCGTATTACGATCTATCGAAAGATTCGTACTTACAGTGCATCTTAACAACCCCACGTGAACTGCGAACTGCGAACTGTGAACTGTGAACTTATCCGCAACCAAAAATATATCTGTGCGATCGGAATTTCCATAATCAAGTGCTGTCGGACAAAGATCGGACGCCCGACGGACAGACGGACGGAGGCTTGGATGTTTTATGGTGAGCCAAACGGCGGATTCAATTGAATTTAGTTTTCCGCAATCGAATTAAAAAAGATTGAGTTACGACTTGTGTTCATTGCGGGGTGTCTTGATTTTGTTTTGTTTTGCTTTGTGTTTTTTTTTTTTTTGATTGGTGTATTGTGTTGTGCCGTTCTTATCTGATCCCTCCGCGCCTCCTTGAGGATTTTCAAGTTCCCATCTGTGAGTTCCATATCAGACCAACAGCTTTGATCTAGAGCTGGCTAGTTAGCTCATCAGAGGTATGTATAATTTTGAACTTTTTCTTTGCATTTTCTGTGTTCACTTTTATTATTGGCTTGAGATTTTCTTTACATTTCGATCTTGTAGGAATTATTAGACATTTTGACGGTAAAAATTGGGTTAAGTGCGTAAGTGCGAGTATACGCGGGGAACATTGTGGAAATGAAGAATTGAAAATGACGGTGATGTGAGTGAAGAAGTGCATGGATTTGAAGTCGCGTTGTATACATTTTACATTCTACATTTTGTGGAAAGGGAAAGTTGTTAAGCGAAGCTTGGGGAAGATTCACTTTAGCAACAGTCTTTAGGAATTTATTGATTGAAATTATTGAAAGGAAAATCACTGTCGCTCAATTAAGAAGTCAGTAGGTGTATTTGTGTCATTTTTTTTTTTTTTTGAAAATACAGCTGAATTGACAATATTGCTATCGACTCGGAAAGGTTAAGGTGAAGGCGTGTTGAATATTGATCAACAGTTCGAAGGCTATACTCGTATATGATGGATTGGTATCCACTTTTAGTACTCAAAAGGCTTCGCTGCAACTTAATTTTACAATTGATGTGAAGATGCGTTGTCTGTTTTAACCTTTGAATAGTTTTTGTATCATGGGCGATGAGATTCAATGCATGAGTACGTATTCCACTGGATTCTATTGGTTTTTAGACAGAAAGTGAGGCTTGACTCCATATTCTCGGAATGCTTTATAGGCAACTTTACTATCATAATATTTCCATGACTTGCTATTCTTATACGGCAATGTAACGCAATACGTCAGAGATTTAATGAACGTTTTCTAATTAAATGCTGACCCTTTGATAGAGATAAATAATCGTAATTAAATGTGACTGATTATGTTTAGGAGTTGTATGGAAAATTTGCAAACAATGGGTTTTCCAAAACACTTTTTTTTTTGGATGAAATAAGATAAGAGGAGCCTTGACATATACCAAAGAAAGAAGTGGTGAGGTGTAAAACCGCATGATCATGGCGATCATTTCGAGAAATAACTCGGTCGAGAAATTTTCATGACACTTCTCTTGCAAAAGATCGATGGTTTCGCTTCTTCCACACCCACATCTTCAAGTTCTGTACGTAAAAATTCATCAATATCTACATTCACTTCATTTTCATTGAAGAATTAAGTTTCAATGATGCCTCCTGCCCAAAAACCGCATCAAACGGTAACAGTTTTTGTATAGATTTTGATATGCTTCTCGACTATAATTTTTGTATTTTCTAAGTCCCAAATGCGACAATTCTGCTTTAACAAAGCCTTATGTCTCATTGCTCAAAATCATTTCATTTTTCGGCTTAATTTCAGTTGACATTTGCAACATTCAAATGGCAAAGTTACTACGCTGTTGATGGTCAGAGGACTTAAGTTCTTGCATCAATTGATCCTTATAGGCTTTATGGAGCAAGTCTTTCCTTCATGTAGTATTGGTTGTGATATGCGCAATTCCAGAGATCGACGTGAATTCGACAAGTCTCGGTTTCCGGTCGCACTTCGAGTTACTGTAGCAATACTCTCAGTTATTTTGGGGCGACTCCGGTTCTCCACATCACTTACTTGTGACAATAACTCAAATTTTTGGAATTAATTTAACAATTGGTGAGTGGACGGTGCTTTACCTTGACCTAACTATTTTAGCAAAATTTTCGCCGTTTTTGTAAGGAATTCCAACGATCTTAATGCAAAATTGAAGCGGGTGTCGTTCCATTTTAACTAGTCGTCTGTCAAAAAATCTACTTTCAGGTGCAAAATAGTAATCTATTGGTTTTTATTGGCAAACCCTGTTTAGAACATAGTTCGTTCAGATATTTAAGGCTTCTCTGAAACCTTTCAATTGAATTCATCTTGACTTGACCATCTAATACGCTATCGGTCCCTTATATTGCTTTCCAATGTGATTCAAACCAATCAGCCTTGTTACCTATTCAATAAGATAAGATTTACCATGTCTGAAAGATCTCGACAAATCATTCACCCTCGGTACTCATGCCTAACATCTGAGCGACAATTTTTCGTAACGTCTATTCGCCTGTTGAAGTCCTTACCACGGCTTGTCCGAATGTCTTGTGGCACCCGCAGGTTTAGGAATGAACTTAAGTCCTTCTACATGAACAATAACACCTAACCCTTTGATTATTTTTTTCCTTTGTTGTATACTTATGCTTAGAAAATTGCACAAGTTTATTTGGAGATATATATACGAGTACATGTACGTAGAGATTATAAAAATGTGTATATAAATAACCATTATTTCTTATTATATTACCTTAATCTGTTTTTATTAGCTTGAATCTAAATCTGAATTTGTATTGAAGATATTTAAGCTTCACTAGTTTATAAGATAATTTATGTCTTAATGTGATTGCAAAATAAAACTAAATTAAATTCGGGCAGAAACGATGACATTAATAAATTTGTTTTCTAAACATCCCTCTACTGCTTGTGTATTTCCAACCTTTTGGATACGTTCGGCTTTATCGAAAAACAGAAATTGAAAAAATAACGACCGATGATGTCATGTGCGTTTTTTTTTTTTAACAACTTAACACTCAAGTGGGTATGACGTATGACCACACTTATGATGCCAAAGTATGAGTTAAGTTTTTACGAAAATTAATATAAGTGTAGACTCCAAGCTGCTTAAGAGCCCAATCTGTCGCAAGACATGGTCTCGTGACTTTATACTCTGTTGTTGCTGCATCTTCTACTGGCTAAGGTTGAGGTACCTTCACAAAAATTTTCCAAACAGTGGCGGGACGGAACCAAACACTTTGTGATAAACGTCAAATTGATAATTCCGCATCTTCTATTACATTTTCCATTTCCACTATCCTAGTGCCATTGATGGCTGGACGTTTAAATTTCTCGTTAGCGACAGCAGACAGCTCTGTGTTTTGGTATCATTCAATTCTACTCTGTTAGTGGTTCTGGTACTAGTTATCCTGCTATTTTCGGAATTTAATGAGCATCACATACGCTGATGTTCCCGTTCAATAGTCGAAGAGCATGGACGTGCTACATTAGATGTCGAAGTAGAAGACAAGAGATCATTGGTGAAAATTCAAAAGAGTGTCGGAGATAGAGCGGATCTCTGGGGCACACCAGCAATAATTTTGAGGGTATCCGATTTGAAACCGCCCACAAAAACTCGAATTGGAAGTTCCGAAAGCTAATTTCTTATCCATTGGAAAAGAGATTAATTGTTCCCAAATGCACACATTTTCGACAAAAAAGTCTGATACCAAACTCTGTCAAATACCTTACAATTATCAAGGGCAACTATCTTGATTTCGCCAGATTGAAGTACGCTTTGGTTTCAGTTTTCGGTGAGTCATCCCACCTGTTGCTACGAAAATCATACTGACGGTCATTGAGAAGTTTTGTTGTTTCGAGATATTTCATGAGCTAACAGCTTATCAGCGTTTCCATGATCTTGGAAAAAAGGTGCAAAGTGCAATCGGTTTGTAGGAAGAGAGAGAACAAGTTTCGCCTTCTTTAGGGACGAGCTGGACAAATGCTGTTTTACATCTTCTCTAAAGAGTAGGATTGATGAAAAATCTTACGCACTAGTTTTTTCAGCGAGGAAAAACACCTCTTCAGCTGGACAAGCGGATTTGTGAATATTAAAATCATTAAGTACTCTTGCAACTACACAAGTGCGAAAGTGGGTTCGTGACTAACTGAAGTGTAGGCGGAGACGCAGCACAATCTGGAAGTGTTGAGCTGACCGCAAATTGAGTAGCGTGAAATGTCATTATAAATGAACGTTGGGATGGAGGATGAGACAGAATTTCTAAAAAGTTTTTTTTCTTACTTTGGGCATAGTAGTATCTTTTTCCTCAGTTTTTGGTCGTATTAGAATTTCACACGCTTATGAAAGGCATCGCAGTCATACCTGATTCGTTTGAACATTTTTCAGTTTTACTTGGTCGGGTTGGTCTTGTAAGATCGAAGAAACAACTTTCTAACCCTGACAGGTTCTTTAAAGCTCGAGTCGTACCATGACTTTTCTTTTGGGTTGACACTACCAAAAAAATGATTTTATGAACTGCAGCCAACTTTGCAGTATATGTTAGATATCGGCTGGTTTCGGGAGTAGTTTTTAGATAGTTGTTACTCGTCTATTCTACTCGTATTTGAGGTCAATGGGAGTAAAAGAAGAGCATTCATCATTGTATAAACTATCGGTATATGGGTATATGTTATAGCTGCGTTACAACTCTTATAATTATAACGATCAGGTATTGGTGGGGTGCATATATCTCTTCATTGGGTATTTTATTTATTGTGCTTCTAAAGAGAGGAGGAATTGAAGGTCATTGATAGAGTTAACTCGGGGAAAAAGATATATTATTGTATATAGATGAAGTACAATATTGTCAAGAGCGGAGATACAGATTTTAGGTCTGACCACTTCATGAATTCCATGAGTATTGTCATTGCGCTATTTACTAGCTAATAATCCCTCTCTTCATTGTCTGATTCGTAATCGTTGAGTATCCATCCTTAATTCGAATTGCTGCATATAGCGTAACAGTACCTTTTGCTGTCCTAAATCTGTTATCTAAGACAGTATTGTTATTTCTTAGATTTTGTATTGTTATTCTTTCCACATATATCTGCATTGTGGCCTCTTTTGATTGATGTTGTCTTTGCATTTGGGCGATCAAATTATTTTTTTTTTCTGGTCGATTTGCTCAATCTGAAGATTTTCACTTATTTTTTGTTTATATTTTGAATGCATCATACAGCACTGAGATGCGTATATTACAGCAACAACTTGTTTTGTATAATAAACCTTAAGCATCATTTTTATGTTTTTCTGTCACGAAACACTGCGGAGCTTTTCTATGTATGACGTCGACATCGCAGTTTTCTCAGTAGTTAATAACAGGGCGTAAGTATTTAAAAATGAATTTTTCTAAATATATTTCAGCAATTGGGAACATCGGTAGTGTAAATATTTGGACAGAGTACAGCTGATTTTTGACCCTTTATCTTCCAGCTCCTTTATTCAATTATTAAAAGGAGTAGCTTCTAGGGCTAGATTTTTGCCACATTTCCGCTTATGTCATCAGCCAAAAGGAAATAAGTTTTAATTGTTTTAATTTAAAACATGTTTATTTATATAATTCATACATTTACGAGTACAATAATTAGCAGGTGGTTGTTTATCTATGAAATAATTTAATTTTGAAGTGATATTAGTAAATATAATTTTAATTTAACGAATGAGTTAACGTTAAAATCAAATGGATTTAACTAACAAACATAGTATAATTCAAGCACACAGTTTTTTAATGTAGTTCTAATTTCTCATGTTATAAGTTTCTGGAACCTCTAGCAATTCTTGGGCTCGTCTTCGTGTAGTTATTTTTGTCGAATAGGCTGTAAAGATCTGTGGTGATTCATATAGGGTGCAAGCGATGCCATCTGAAAAATTGCACGCACGTCTAAAACTTTGAAAGATGAATTTAAAGGTCTAAGCATTTTGAGTAGACGATCTTTTAAGTTGGAAATTTTGTCCAAATGAGTTTTTACCGCGTTTCACCAAGCCAAAATTCCATAACTAATGCGCGATTCTGCAAGTGAATATTCAACTTTTAAGTTAACTTCATCCGCTGGACAGCTTCAATGGCTGGGTAGTTGGCTGACAGTGGAAACTATTCGTTTTGGTGGTAGATTTTAAATTTCTCCATTTCGATTCGATTGTGCGTGTATGTGCATCAACTTGTTTACATGGAGTAAGTCTGTTATCATGACACCATTTTGAGACAGCATCGAATTCTATCCTATTTGTAATATGTTATATTTACAGCCGAGCTTAAATCCTTATGCTTTACTACGATAGTTATATCCGTATATGCAAAAAAAAAAATATGCATTAAAAAAATTGGAAAAAAAATTAGTGAATCCGAATATTCAGGGGAATCTCAGTCTCGTGAACAGGAAGTACATACAATTTTTTCAATTTCTCAATAAATTTTGTTAAGGGTTCCATTTTGCTCTGTTCGAAAACCTCAAATGCTCTTGCAAGAAAAAAATCATGTAGATGACACAGATCAACGATACCAAATGACGTTTGCAGTTTGATGTTCGCAACCCTTAAGTATTTGACGATCAATTTGACGATCAAAATGACGATCAAATGATGTTTTCGAAAACGGCCCTATTCTTAATAACTCGTAAAAGTTCACAAATAGAATTGGACCCAACTTGGAGCCTGGTGGAATGCCATACAGACTTGTTTAACCCTTCTAGATTATATTGGTAAGACAACTTTTTAGCCAATTTAATAATACTCCCCACATCTCTATTCAGCTTAGACTTTTAATATGTTTGCCTTGAATTAGAGTATCGAAAGCTTTGCTGAAGTCAATGAAAAGTACCAGGACATGATGTTGACTATGTTTGATAAATCTCCTAACACTTTGTTTGAAAAACATACTGGTTTTGACGAGCAATGTTATTTTTGTTTATAAATCACCGTTTTAACAATGACTTCCTCCAAACGCTAAAAGTTCGTATATAATGTTCCATGGTTTTCTGGAATCATTCTGGTTATATAGAAATTGCTTTTCACAAAAGTAAGCTTAGTAGCTTGAACGTTTTTATTGACAATATTTTGGAAATATTTGTGCTCGTAACTTTGGCTACTTCGACTGTTCACATTCTTGCACATTGTTTTTACTTCAGTCGTAATCCACCATTTTTGTTTTCGTAATTTTGTCATTGTTTTTGTCTTGTTGGCCTTTGTATATATGCATATTGCTAATTTTTTCTACGAAGTTATTGTACAAGCTCTCCACATGCTAATGGCCAAAGTTCATTAACTTTTTGGCTATTCCGGACTTGTCAATATAGAAAATATTGCACGATGTTAAAAAACAACAGAATTTGTACAGACTTAGAGTTCTCCTTTATTAACTTTGAATTTTTCGCATTTTGAGCAATTTATTAAAGAAAATGATTTGCATTTGGGCATTTTACATCGTCGCCTTGATTCATCATAAAAAGGCCAATGGCTGCATGAGTCCCAGTGCACGTCTTTTGGTGGTATGTAAGCAGTCGTGTCTCTTCTTTGCTTGGATGATTTTTTCCAAATTACTTGGCCTTCCTCTTTTACTAATTGAAAATTTCCTTGGTTGCATAAACAATAGGCAACCTCAGCTCGAAATTTTGCCAGGGGTAGATAGTTTTCTCCTCTTTTCGTGCATACTTTTCGGTAGAACAACCACGCATTTATTGTTATTATATCAAGTAAATGGTAAAATAGCTTTAGGTACCATTTTTTGGTGTGCATTTTTAGTTAATAGCGCCTAATTAACCCATCCAGGAGGACAATTCCTCCCATATGTCTATTATACTCTCTTACAAGATATGGGCAAGGAATTTCAACGGCATTTTTTTCTTTTTTATCACAGCGCTTTACATTTGAAAATGGCAACTCTCCAGCAAAAGTTGATAATAGAGGGACTATTTCGTTGTCTTTCTTGATTTCAGTTGATAGCTCTATTCCATCCATTTCAGCCACAAACTCTCCAGATATTCCATGTTTTTCTTTATCCAAATCCTTGTCACTGGGAAGTTTGTAATTGGGAATCCTTCGCCTTCTTATTGTTCCAAGGCAGTGTATACCACATTTGGAAGATATACAGATAATGGAATCGACAAATAAAAATTGTCAAAATATACCTGGTAGTTTTTATTGCGAGACACATTTCTGCATGACAAAATTAGCACTTGAACCCAAGTCCTGCTCTTTTGATTTCCTATATCTAAGAAAAATAATTGTTGTATTAAAAAAAAGCAACCACTGTCATAAATACTTAGGGTTATTTTCATCGCCTGTATAGATTTCAAATTTGTAGGAAAATCCATCTGTCCTGCAAAGCACATAAAGCTTGTATCCCCATTTATGGAGGTTTGCTGGTAAGTATTGTTTGATATAAATGGTATATAGTGAAACAGATTGAAATTTGGCATTCAAACTGTCTATTACGTGTCGTAATTTATACAATCTGTCATGGTCAGGGTGTTCTGTTGGCTTCATATTGGAGTTTTGGTTGAAATGCAAAAATCTACTAATTTTAACAAATTTGTTATAACTCATAACATCTTTGATTTTGTCAAAACCAGGGGCTGGTGACCAGTAACTCCTTATATCTGGGAAGTGTACCGCAGACATATATAAGCAGACTCCAATGTACTGATTGATGTCCTGAACAGTTATATGAGCAGGTCTGCCTGCATCTTTTTCAACCGAATATAGATTTATTTCTGCTGTTATTACAGATATCAGTTTATTGTCGAAAAAGTACTTAAAGAAAAACGATGGAGTAGACAGATTTTCAATTTCAGGCGGAATACATTGATTTCGATGAAAAGCTAACGTGTTGTCATAGAGAATTAAATTTTTTTTCGCCACAAAATATCCTTGTATTTCTCTTTCAATTCTCTGGCTTCTTTTTTGGAATCCCTTGTACCATACCACATGTCTTCCTTTCCAACTAATTTCTCCTCTTCACTAACAAAATCATTTTCCATTTCGTCTTCCAACTCAATGGGCATGGCTTGCATGTCAGCAGCACCTAGATCTTCGTCTGGACTAACTGCATCACCATCAGAAGCCTCTTCTTCGAAATCATCCTCACTCTTTAGAAGATGTGCCAATATCTCCTCTAAATCACGATCTGTCAATCCTTTCCATTTCCGGAATGCCATGCTACCTATAATATAATTTAGCCGTTAAAGAACTGTATCAGAAGTGATACATCTCACAAAAAGACGATTCAATCAAGCACATTGAATTTTGATTTTTTACTGACTTTTTTACTTGATTTTTTATGACGAAATCACTACCTGTCTGTAGTGAGTAAATTAATTTTTAACTAATTCTTTTCTTTCAACACTTTTATTTAAAAAAAAAAAAAACTTATACACTTGCTTTTACTTGCAATTTTTAAAGTCAACTATGGACATACGCCTCCCGGATCGGTCTTTTTATTGCTTCGCTATTTGTTAAAAATTATATAATGGCAACTCCCTTTTCTTATATATAATCCCTTGGATTTCTAATGTTTACTTCTTTGTTACTAATACTTACTTAATTTATACGAGTATATGTTCGTTCATTTACATATCTTTGAAACTTAAACCCTATATACTGAAGTAACTTTTGTAATTTTCGCCAGTGGTAGTAGTAGTACTTTCGATTTGCAATAAAGTAAACTATTTCTTAAATGTTTCGGTTTTTCTTTTAATGTTTCTGCCGTGGTTATCTAACATTTTATTATACTATTTTCAGTTTTCGTAAAATTTTCGTGTTTGCGAAAGCCTAGAAAGTTTATTTCGCGGTAGGTTTTCGTTAAGTAATGTGTTGAAGTACTCTTTCCATATATTGCGTATATCGTTATTCACCGTGTCTATGCTAATGCTTGGCTTCTTCTATTGTTTGCCGAATGTCAATAGATTGTGAGGATCTCCTCTACTCCATACAATGCTTCTATTGACATTGCACATGCTCTAGCTACCACTTCCTCGCCTCGTTTTGGCAATGTTCCAACTTTAACTTAAAACGCAACTGATCGAATTGGCTTGTTCATCGCAGATCTTTTCCTGATGTAGCCTTTTAAGTCCCCATCTTGACGTTCTATAGTCATCCCAAAATATTTGCTGTTTCGATTTTTTACTACCTACTTGCGTAAGGGTACTTAGGCGCAGGCAGTATTACAAATTTTATGGCCGACTTTTGATATGCTTACGACCTTATCTAGGAGTTATGTTGTTAGTATGTTGGTTACTCCATTCTTATTTTGGTCCGTTCCGTGATATTGTAGTTTATTTTGTATATTTGGAGTACATTGATTTTTTTTTCATGTTCAAATGTACATTTCGCATAATTCGTCTGATATTCCATTAGGTAGGTAGGTACATAGATAAAATGGGCTGTTGCGAGGACTAACCCACTTAGGCCTATTGGCCCATTGTAATGGATCTGTGATCCTCTTACTCATGGAACAAATTTGAGCTTATGATGAAGCGCAGGAGACTGTTAACATCTATATTCCTGATTATGCGATAAGATGCGGATATCCTTTATAGATATCATTTGCAGCCAGGACAGAGGTTCTTTAATAGCCAAAATTGTTTCCAAGTCGCCAAAAGTTTTTGGCTTGCTGGTAAAGATCAGAGAATTAATGCAGCTCAAGCAGGACGGCCAATTGGCAGGACTACTTCTGGAGCTCCAAGTGTGGCCCTTTTTCTTGATCATATCATTTTTATGAGACTGCTTCTTATTGGAGAAACTCATCCTAAATAAAGTAGCGTGCTTCAAATTGAATACTGTCAATGTTGATGTTGATGTCATTCGTAATAAGATTTTTCAATTTTGATTGTTAGCTCGAATACTGATTCAGAGCAGCAGTTCAATGCTATTAGACAGCTAAAGCAATTTTTTCGTTGACAAATTTGACATTATGTTGCACATTAATTGAGCTAAATTAACTCAATTAAAATGTCACACTTGATTGTAAATATGTACATTACTCGTACAAGGTCGTCTACAACGACTAACTATACGTGTACACCGGTTTCAAATGCTTAAACTTTTAAGCACATTTTAAGTGTTTTATACTTAAGGCGCTGGTCAGACTCCGACAAAAAGAAATGCACTTGAATAATGCTACATACATAGACTCGTATGTTAAATGTATAAAAATGATGCTCCTAGTAGTTATCCAGACAAATCGTTTTGCCATCAGCGATACCTTGATGTCTGAATTGGAGTTACAACTATGTATGTTGGTGTCTATAATTTTTAGGTATGCCTTGGAAATTTCCATGACTTAAGCTATTAAATAGCACTTCTCAGGGATAGTATCAGCAATAAAGAGATCCCTGCACATAAAGGAATCCATCATTGTGGTTTTCCTTGACATTGAATGTTTCAATAAAGCAATGCTTACCCTGTCGACGTCGCCAGCGTTGGACCTAAAACATCTTTTGTACCATTTAGTCAGAACTATAGTTAGGCTAGTAGATTTTCTACCTTTCGAATGAAGTTGATAACACTACTAGCAAAGGAATTCATTAATTCGTTGGAGCCGAATTGTTCCCTGAAGAAAATCTTTCGTCGAATTCCATTGAGGGCTGGATATTCACATAAGATGTGTTCAGCTGGCACTCAGGAGAGTCGACTAGATTTATTTTGTTGAGGTGATATCTTAAACCGTGATGTCCTGTGAGGGAACCTACTAAGTTTTTGATATCGTGCCAACTTAGATTTAGACATCTATTGGCATTTTTGTTGAAGGACAGGATGGCTCATCTGGCCTGTCTTAAACCTGAGCTATTCTCCCAATATGAAATATATCTCAACTGCTCCCAGCTATTAATGGCTAAATTGACTGCTGATTGCGTAGTGCAGCAGAAGGGTTGAGGTCCATTAAAGGGAGTTCCTAAGCCCTGTCTGGCCAGTCTGGCCACCACAGTTTGGTTTTGATCCTAGAGTTTAGTTTTTGGACTGATTTGGAGTCAATGGTGTGCGAGCTATGGGCATTTATTGCTGCTTGCTGGCCGTGAATATATGGATGTTTGCGCTTTTAATACCAGAGTTGTAAATGTGGTTGGAACATACTTGAATGGAGTGGAGTTCTGACTGAAATACACTGGAACTTCTGCCCATAGCTACGGTTATATTTAGGTTAGGTCCGTGTATTCCAACTCCCACTCCCGATTCCATTTTAATACCATCCGTATACCACTTTATGTCATTATGGCTGTTTGGTGGGTTATTGCTATCCCATGCTTCTTTGCTGGGAATCTCCGTGGAGAAGATTTTAGAAGCACAATGTTTTTTGAAGGCGATCTATTAGCGCATAGATCATATCAATTTCCAGTAGTTCGGAGAGCAGGTTCCTTAGGTCTGGGTGTTCGCTAAAACTTAACTCTTTAATTCGTACCAGACTTGCTGTGGTACTTTCTTTATATATAAGTGTAGGGGCGTTAGTCCTATTATCGCTTCTATCGCAGCTGTGGAACAGGTTTGGAACTCTCCGGAAATGCCCAGACATCCAAGAGACTGTACTCTATTGAACTTTAAAATGGCGGTCGTTTGTGTGACTTTAGTCCCTCATACTATAGAAGGATATGTTATGATACAGTGAATGATCCCCCATGTGCTGCCATACATGCGATGGCCCACAAAGCGTAGGTTGCTTTAGATATTTTTTTGTTCCAATTGAGTCTTTTGTCTAACACTACTCCCAGATATTTGACGTCGTCGGAGTACTCAACGATTATGTCGTTAAGTGCAACTACACCTACTTTTATGTATCTTCTTTTAGTGAAAGGAACTATGATAGCCTTATTTGGGTTTATGGAGAGATTCTCTCTGGTGCACCAGTCTAGGACTGTCTTACGGGCGTTTTGCATATGTGCAGTAACTTCGTTAATCTCCATGCCCCTAATGATGATGATTAGGTCATCGGCATAACCAATTGCGGGCAGCCCCTTACTGCTGATACTGATGCCGAAGTCAGCTCTGAAGACGTATCTGGCTTTCAAGCATTGCATTATCCAATTGATAGTAGGTTGATGGATGTATCTAGTGTTGTCGAAAGCATCCTCTATATCAACAAATGCGCAAAGTGCAATGTTTTTACAGCGGATTTCAGCTGCCAACTTCATCAGAGCAACTTCTATCGATTTGTCTTTCTGATAGGCGTACTGACATGGGTGCAGAGGCAAGCTATTTTCTAAGCTTTCTCTGACATGGACGTGAATAATTCTTTCCATTCTTTCTTTAGCTAGTTCACTAGGCTTGTTGCCTGGTTTGGAGATAAAGACTGCGTTGACCTCCCTCTAATTCCGTGGTATGTAGCCCCGGTTGAAGCTTAATCTAAATAAGTCTATTGGGGTAGGTACAAGGAAGTCCAACCCTTTCTGTAGCAGAGCTGAAACAATTCCGTCTATGGCTGGTGCCTTGTATGGTTTAAATGAGTTGATAGCCCACTTAACCTTATCCGGACTGAAGAGTTTTCCGGATGAGGTTGAGGATGCGATATAGTCACGATTGTGTAGGGCCGCAGGAAGATCCTCTCTTTTCAAAGAGTGATTTTACTTGGCCGTTTGCCTGTTTACCAGACTGTCTCTACGGAGGTACTGCAGGTATTCGTGCCAGTAGACCCTTTTGACTTAAAGGTGATCCGAAGTGGAATCGCCTTCAGGATTAGGAGAGGTTTGCTCCTAGTGTAGAATGATTGGATGCCCGACCCTGAGGTCATATAGAGGTTTTAAATGGAGCGTAGGGCCCTAAGTAATTGATGAATACGTAACATATAGATTTCAATCCGAGCAATAATGGTATAGTGGGAGCGGTCTGAGCTGTGCTTAACTTTAGCTTGGACTTTCTTCTTTCTGGACATGGTGGAAGGTGGAAGGCTGCTTGAGGGGGGCTGCAGTTGAGAATTAGTTGCATGTTTAGTGTGCTTTTCCGCTGTATGGGGATATTAGAAACTTCTGTTTGGCGCCTGACCTAGGAAAAAGGAGTAGGAGCATCGTGGTGGGTGTAGGTTATACCCAAACTGCGGGGAGAGTCAAGCCAACTATCGCTACATATTCACTGTCCTTCATGAATTATAAGCATAATTTATGTACAATCGTGTAATGATCGCTGCAGATTGTCCGATGGCTCGACGTCGGGTTGCACTGCAAGTGGGTGCTATGACCAATATAATGGCAGAGGTTTTAAATAGGCCTCAGCTCTTTACCAAAGAAGAAGATTTTGCTTTATTCACGACTTTTAGTAGGTACTGGGAGTAGTATTAATACCACCCGAAGGGCGCTCATTGACGTATTGTATTAATTCCGATATGAGCGTAGGCGCTCCGTTGAATAAGGCCTACACGACAGGCGCCCACGTGAAACTCTTGAAACGATTTGGTAATACTGGGCTTGCTGCAGACAGTAAGTGCTAGTCAATACTTCGAAAATGGCGGTAGCTATCTTCATCAACAAGAGATTGATCGCCAACTTCAATTTTCCAGAGATAGAGAAATCTAAGTGGTTTTGCAGCACCACGAGCCAGAGGACAGACTGCATCGGAATTCAGGATCAATAAAGACATAACTCACTGCAATATTGGAGATTACGATCAGGCTCCAACATACATAGTCTCCAAGCCCGTTCTTGGGAAACTTCGGCTGACTTGTCAAAAATTGAATGCATGGCTCCAAGACTGGTATTTGACAAGAGATTCTCTACCAAAATTCCTGATAGGAACTAGTAGACTAATAAGCAAATCACATACACAGAGGAACTGCCTTTCATCATCTATAGTTCGAAAATGTTAACTAGTTAACCACTCCTTCAAACTAAAGAATGGATGCATAGCCCTCTACGTCGAAATAACTGCCGTCCTCAAGGCTGCAACAATCTTTATAAAGAAGAATATCGATGGGAAGTCAATTGCCGCATATTTGGGCGCATATGTAGCTGCCACGGCTCTGTACCCCGCTAGAATCAGATCAAGGACTGTTGGAACCTACAGAAATCTCCTGAACACGATATCGAGTACTAATACGGTGTCTCTGGGTTTCGGGGCACATGAACATCGCAGACAATGACAGAGCTGATGAATTGAAGGGTTCAGGGTTCAGGGTTCAGGAATGTATGATTCATATTCCCTTCTTTCTGTCAGGTTGGAGGATGACATGATCGGTAGCGCAATTATGCGCTGGACATGTGGGCAAAAACCTAACTATAACATAGTTAGCTGCTAGGATGTGCGAGTTGTCCCTGCCATCTACACTGGGAATTGAACCGACGGCATCGTCGAACCGTTCATCAAAGTGAGCAGTGACTCTCTATCAAAAAATACCCTGTCACACTGATACGTACCAATCACAAGGATGTAGTAAGATGTAAAACATTCATCTATTCTCCTGCAATGTGCTTGAGCTCTTTTCAAATTCATTCTCAACCATTTCCCACAACGTAAACAAGTCAAAGGTGAGACAACAGGTTCCCAGTTTGTGTGTTTAGAAGCAATATCTCCGTGTACTAGAGTGTAATCGGTCTACGTATATAGTGTTGTTGTTCACTTAAGTGGTATTCAGCAAAAGGACATCAAAGACTGTCGATGAAGAACGGTATTCTGCACGGGTCTGATTCCGAGGTTAGTAGTATTAGTATAGTCAATTATTAGTAGTATGCTTCACTTGTAACTCCCGTGGAAAATCCAAACTGGTTTCGATACTGCTTCCCCAGAATTAAGATAGCACTCCAATTGTAGTTCCTGATTCTGATGCTTGGGTGTAATTTGGTGCATTAAATTGGATTTGAACGCCAATGATAATTTTGCAAACACAATGTACAATATTCAGAAAATAGCGGTGACAGGTATTCTGGTTGCGGCATCCTCCTCCTTATGTTGAAAACCCTAGTTTGCGCCCATCTGTATGCATATAGCGAATGATATATGGACTACCAAGTACCATGAACTCATTTTTATGGTACATATTTATCTTTACTTATAAAAATATTCACATCGAGTTACATGCCTAGAACAAGTATTCGGTTACTGCTTCTATGGAAGACGTGACATCATTATTCCTACGATTCTCCTCTGCTTCATTCCATTAAGATGACTTAGAGTAAGTGAAGTTCTAAAGAAGGCGATCGCATTGTTGTTCTTGATAAAAGTTGGAACGAAAGATTATGGATGGATTTTCCCAAATAGGAACTGATTAGATGGTAGCATTTTTAACGGTGCTGATAATTGTCACAGTGACTTTATAGTTTTATACTTTGCGACGGCAGGGTTCGGGTGTTTGCTTCCCTTGTGACAACGGGGTGGCACGCTGGCGATGCTCGGCAGTAGCTCGTCGGAATGGGGGAGGATCTTGTTGTCACTAACCTACACGCAAAATGATTATCGTGCCTGTGTATGAACGAGCACATAACCGCAGATAACACCGTATTGTCGGATGTTGACAGACGAAGACGACGACTTCGTAACAGGACTTACCCACCCTTTAATGCACCGATTACGGTACACCGTGGTTGCTTTGCCTGTGGGCTTTGACGGCAACCCCCTTATTCGGACACACCTGAACTATCACATTTGTTATCACGTCACACCATAACGAGTAAAATTAAATTAATTCATTGGTTTAAAAGTGATTACTGGTTACTTTATTTGAGTGCATTCAGCTTTTTTTTTTTTTTTTTTTTTTTGATTTTTTTTTTGAAATCACATTTTTGGCGATTATTGCAAATATGTTGGGTTTTATTTTGTGTTTCTTTGTATCACACTTCATTTACGTTATACTATCCGATTTTTTATTTAAGTTTTCTGCGCAGTTATATTCGTCGGTCCTCTCTCTGCGGCTGATGGCTACGAAAAAGAAAGAACGTGGAATCCGGAAGAACAAGTCAGCCATTGCCAAAAAAAAACACACGATTGCCAATTCCCATTTCGAGTTACCTCTGGGAACCGTGGCGCTTGAGGGCTGTTACATAAGGATTCGCTTACGTCACTTGTTAAAAAAAAATAAGATCTGTTCTTTTATTTTAAATGGGATCGCTACAAAATCGAGGATTTGGATCTGACGCTAGTCTTGATCCAAGGACACGAAAAACGGAACGCTAAAATAAAAGTAGGTATCCTTTAAAACGACCCACGGCCTATTACAATTATGTATTAATTTTTTAAGTCTTTGGCGTGATATACCCCAGTTTTCCTTCCTCCTATATCCTCGACTTCGTACAGTGATCTTCCCACTTGTTTAAGTACTCTGCACTTCACAAACTTAGGACACAGTTTAGCGCTAAAGAGCTTTGACGAGTCACTTAAAACAAAGTTCCTGCGAAAGATCTCATCTCCTATTTTAAATCGTCTTACAGAACATCTAAGGTTGTAAGATTTTTCTTGCCTCTGTGTAGCAAGGCGAAGATTTTCTTTGACCTTTTCTCGGATTAAAGAGAGACGGTTCGGGGTTGGTAAAAAGTCAAAGTCGCTATCACTCATAGCCTTAAGATTTTTTGCAACTCTGTATGCGCTTGCATGCGAGATCATATGAAATCCATACAGAACATAGTACGGACTCATTCCAATGGATTGGTGGACTGATGAATTCAAGGCATTTTGGATTTCGGGTATGTTCTCATCCCAGTTTCGATGATCTTCTTTAATATAAGTTCTTATCGCCGATAAGATTGATCTATTGGTTCTTTCCGAAGCGTTTGCTTGGGGAGAATAAAGAGCGTTTTTTATATGCACCACACCAAACCGACTTAAAAATTTCTCAAATTCATTAGAAATAAATTGTTTCCCATTGTCGCTATGCAAAAACTCTGGTACTCCGAATTTAAGAAAAACTTCTTTCTCAAGGAACTCGACAACAACTTGTGAAGTCGCTTTACGCAAAGGTTGTAAAAACACCGTTTTGGAAAACTGATCAAGAACAACAAAAATGTAAGTATTCCCCTTTTTGGTTCTAACATAAGGTCCCATGAAATCGATAAAGATTTTCTGAAATGGACGATCCATTTCCTGGAATCTTCCCATCGGTGGTCTCAATATGGTGTTAGCAGACTTATTTCTCTTGCAGTCTTCGCATGAAGTTACAAAATTTTTGACCTGAATGGTGATATTAGGCCAATAGTACATCTGTCGGATTCTTTCAAGAGTCTTTTTTACTCCGCCATGTGCACAATTAGGTGGGTTATGCGCGTTACGTATGACATATTCTGTAAGCCCGGATGGAATCCAGAGTTTCCATTGGAATTCAGAATTAATTGAAAAGTTATTTATTGGCAACATGCGTTTGTAAACAAGCTCGTTCACAACTTTCACATCAGGTAATTTCGCTTGGTTTTCTGTAATCACTTTAATGAGCTCTAGGTATTCATTAGATTTAAATTCAGGAGAACTTAAATCAACTAATTCAATGTTATCTATGGTTTTTGTGATGCTTTCCATGAACATGCGGGACAAGGTATCTGGAACACCGTTCTGTGCTCCTTTCCTATGTACTATTTTAAATGAAAAAGCCTGCAATTTTAAAGACCATCTCGCAAGACGTCCACTTAAATCTTTGAGACCCATTAGCCATTTTAAGCTTGCATGGTCTGTTATGATAGTAAATTCTGTTCCCTCAATATACGGTCGAAATTTATGGATAGCTCTTACTGCCGCAAAACATTCGAGTTCCGTAACACTGTAGTTACGCTGACAGCTGTTAAGTTTCTGCGAGTAGTAAGCCACGGGTTTCTCATTACCTTCTTCGTCATGTTGGAACAAAACTCCTCCTATTCCATTAGAGGAAGCGTCACATTGAATGAAGAAAGGTTTGGAGTAATCCGGGTTGCTGAGTACGGGAGATGATACTAAAGCTTTTTTAAGTGTTTTGAAAGACGAAATAGCGTCAGATGTCATGGAAAAAGGTATTTTCTTTTTTAATGTATCCGTTAAGCTCGACGCAATGGCAGAAAAGTCTCGGATGAATCTGCGATACCATCCACAGAGTCCTAAAAATCGTCTCATCTGTTTCTGAGAACTAGGAATCGGAAAGTCTTGTATGGCCGACACTTTCTTGGGATCAGGTTTGATATGGCCCTGGCCTACGATATAACCTAGATATCTTAGTTCCCTGAAACAAAAATGTGACTTAGATATATTAATAGTTAGGTTGGCGTTACTAAGGCAACTGGCAACTTTACTCAAAATCTCAAGATGCTGGTCAAAGTCCGCTGATATGATCAGGAGGTCGTCAAGATACACAAAAACGCGATCCCTGAGTGCACTGGGGATCACTTTATCCATTAGCCTGCACATCCTTTGAGCTGCATTACACAGTCCAAAAGGCATGCGAGCGAATTGATAAAGAGGTCGACCTGGCACAGTGAATGCTGTTTTTTCTCTTGACCTTTCTTCTAACGGAATTTGCCAGAAAGCATCCTTCAGATCGACGCTGCTTATAAATTGGGTTTCATTGAGCCGGCTCAATAACCCCTCGATATGCGGAAGAGGATACGCATCCCTCTTTGTGAGCAAGTTCAACTTTCTAGAGTCCAAACAGAGTCTGCTCTTTCCGTTTCTGCGGACCAGAACTATAGGTGAACTCCAGGAACTCTCGCTTTCCTCAATAACCCCCAAAGAGATCATGCGGTCCAATTCCTCATCAATTAACCGCTGCATCGGTGGTGATACAGGGTAGTGACGCTGTTTCACCGGCTCCGCGTCACCAGTGTCAATTACGTGTTGCTCTACAGACGTCTTACCAAGACTAAGTTCAGAATAGGCAGGAAATTCAGAAATAATCGATTGAAGCTTCCTTTGCTGCTCATCGGAAAGATTGTGCATTGGTGGATTTTGTTCAGAATACTCTTCATCATCAGAGACGTTCTTCTCTTCTAACACTAGGTCAATCTCACTAACGAGATGAGGTGCAACTCGAAATCTTAGCCAGAAATCTATACCCAGATATAAGGGTTGAAGTAGACTTGGAACGAGATATAAATCTATCTTTTCCGCAATGTCGTTATATTCTATCATCACTTTTATCCGACCAACTATGCTGTGATCTGCACCACCAGCTGTTTGAACAGATGATTTAAATTTGAGGATTGGGATACCTAATTGCTCAACAATCTCGATGCAATTTTTCCCGAGACATGAGATTGAAGCACCGCTATCCAATAATCCCTTCATCTCGCGACCGTGTAAACTGATAGTGGCATAGGGTCTATCATCGAGTTTAGATTCAAGATAAGTTTCGCTAATTAACTTCTTGTAAGCTTTCCTCAGTCTTTGCCTTTTCCTAGCATTTAGGATATTTTTGCATACATTAGGTGGATTTAATGTCGAAATATTAAAAATTCGCTTTCTAACTTGTTCGTAGTTCTGTAACCTTTGTTCGTAAGTCTTATTGTAAATTGGTGTTTTAATTAAATTACAGTCTACTTCGGGCAAAGCCGTGTTTAAATGTTTGCATCGAATAGAAGGATTCTCAGAAGATGTTGTTTGAGTCTGTGTTGTTGGACAGTCGTCATTAAAACAAGTGTTGGTTGATGCATCTATTTTACTTAGTTTGTTCCGGTTTGTGTCGAACGAGACTTCCCGGAAGTGGTCTCGTTCGCCTTCGCGTTTTCCTTTTCGCAGTTGGGACAATTCAAAACCGTAAAGTTATCTGCGCCACAACGGTAACAGAAAAGATTTCGTACCGGTGCCTTGCAATCTATGAAAATGTGACCAGTCTGTTTGCAATTAAAGCAAACTGAAACACTGGGGTTATATTTAGCGGGTGGATTCAATTCTCTATTTTGATGCCTAGGTTGAAATGTTGAGATGTTATTAATCGACTTCGAATTCATTTCATCGAATTCATTATCAAAACTGAAATCTAATTCATGAACATTTCTGGAACTGAACCTATTTTGCATTGCATATCGCGCTTGCAACATCTTTTCTGTTCGACGGCATTCGTCACGAAAATCTTCCAATGTGTCTATTCTCATTGGATAAATAAAATTCATCATCCGTGCACTGATGTTTCCACGCAATATCTTAATGAGATCTAAGTCATTGATAGGACTTCTCAACTGACGTTTTAGATGATCAATTGTGTTGAAGAACTCATCGAAGCTTTCGTTGGACAATTGTTTTCGGTCCATACTCTGCTTCAGTATTTCAAAATCGTTCTCATAAGAACGGAATTGTTTTAGGATGGCTGATTTTAAAGCATTCCAATCTGCTCTTGAATTATGTCTAAGAAATTCCCAATACCAATCCTGAGCAGATCCAGCGAGCAACTGATGAAAATTTTTCAATATTTCGGACCACGGGCAGTTGTAATTCCGTTTAAGAACTTCAACCCGAAAAATAAAGTCCTCGATTGAAATTCCTTTCATCGAGTCGTCAAAACGAATCCCCCAACGATCTAATTCAAATCGCCGATTGCTTTGTCTACTATCAAATGACGTACCTGACCTCCAATTCTCTTCTTCCACAGGTTCTCTTTCACGATTCCTGTTAAATCGAGAGCTCGTTGAATGATTATCAGAATTCATTGACAAATTTTCTACAGCAGGTCTCGCATTATTTTGTTTATGTATTTCAGCCGCAGTATAATTATATGGCTGATTAAATAAACCTCTCATGCAGATGTCAACATTTTGTTTGATAAGAGTGGGTAACTCTTTGAATAGAGACTTCTGCAAATCACTT
Organism: Volucella bombylans; assembly: GCA_949129095.1. Classification (NCBI taxonomy): domain Eukaryota; kingdom Metazoa; phylum Arthropoda; class Insecta; order Diptera; family Syrphidae; genus Volucella; species Volucella bombylans. The sequence continues at coordinate 146,985,111 of OX422140.1, read as the reverse complement.
AAGCTTGAGCGGACTACACTCTGTATGTGTGTATGCAATGGACTGTTTGAGTTATCAGAGTTATCACATCTTTGGGTTTCTTGCACTTCCCTAGGGAACAAAAGATCATTACTATTCGCATTAATATTTTGTTGAGCAGTTGATTCTCTTTGCAATGGTGACATTATTGGAAGAGATGCCGTGTAGGTGGTCGTGGTGACTAAATTTGCAACGGTGGTCGTAGTAAGTACAACCTGTCTTGATGACTGAGCGTTACTTGTCATAGCGGTTAGGCTTTGATAGACGCTTTGATTTAAATCAAAGTTAACGGGATCTGTAGTGCGTAACGTGACATGAGTGGGTGTGTGCCGTACAGGTTCATTTCTTTCGTACGTCAACGCTTTTGCAATATTTGATGTATTTCTCATACCACCTGATCTAGTGTTGTACTCACTTTGGTAAACAGTTGTTTTGATTTGTTTACCTTTTGGCACTGCACCAGTATTACGACTATCGTTAAGACTCATTTTTGTTATAAGGATGTATATATAGACGAATAATAATTTACGAAGAAAATTTAAATTTGTTTGACGTATAGAGTAGAATTCATGTATTTTATGGTGATCGGTGATATATATTAGTGAGCACGTGAGGCGTGAATTGAGTGGGTTATCATAGGTCATGTGTGCTTTCTTAGCAACAATGCAACAAGCATCTGTTCATCGCGATTTGCTATTCAACGGAAAGTTAAAACAATTAGCAAAGACTTATGAACGAACATCTTGATTGCATTTATATATGTTGCGGAAGATTGACGTGACGACTCGTAGCGTAATTATTTACTAGTGCATCAGCATAATTCAAAGTTTGAATACGTGGACTCCTAGTAATCTTTACTCGCGTATGTTCTGACATGTCTAATGTAAAAAAAAATTTTAATTTTGAAGCATTAGATGGAAGGAGCTAAAGTGAAAACTGTAATTGTCAGAGTTGGTTAACGTCGACTTTAACTACCTCTGACTCAGATTGCTTTCATGTGCTTCATTTAGGGCTAGTATTTGTCTAGGCCCTACGTTGTTGAGCGCCAATTTTGCGACGGCAGGGTTCGGGTGTTTGCTTCCCTTGTGACAACGGGGTGGCACGCTGGCGATGCTCGGCAGTAGCTCGTCGGAATGGGGGAGGATCTTGTTGTCACTAACCTACACGCAAAATGATTATCGTGCCTGTGTATGAACGAGCACATAACCGCAGATAACACCGTATTGTCGGATGTTGACAGACGAAGACGACGACTTCGTAACAGGACTTACCCACCCTTTAATGCACCGATTACGGTACACCGTGGTTGCTTTGCCTGTGGGCTTTGACGGCAACCCCCTTATTCGGACACACCTGAACTATCACATTTGTTATCACGTCACACCATAACGAGTAAAATTAAATTAATTCATTGGTTTAAAAGCGATTACTAGTTACTTTATTTGAGTGCATTCAGCTTTTTTTTTTTGATTTTTTTTTTGAAATCACATTTTTGGCGATTATTGCAAATATGTTGGGTTTTATTTTGTGTTTCTTTGTATCACACTTCATTTACGTTATACTATCCGATTTTTTATTTAAGTTTTCTGCGCAGTTATATTCGTCGGTCCTCTCTCTGCGGCTGATGGCTACGAAAAAGAAAGAACGTGGAATTCGGAAGAACAAGTCAGCCATTGCCAAAAAAAAAACACACGATTGCCAATTCCCATTTCGAGTTACCTCTGGGAACCGTGGCGCTTGAGGGCTGTTACATAAGGATTCGCTTACGTCACTTGTTAAAAAAAAATAAGATCTGTTCTTTTATTTTAAATGGGATCGCTACAACTTTCTGGGTATTTTATGTATGATAAAGAGCAGATGCTCGGTTGTAAGTAAGTATCCAATAATGGATGGCCAGCGATCTGTTAATACTGCTGCCACTGTTTTATACAAATTTCTGGATCTCTCTTTGGGCATTTGCTTCTAATTGCGCACTCCAAAATGGTTAAGGCACCCTTCAACTTGTGCGGGCCACTTAGGCAGAGGTCTTTCTCTACTGAGTTGTGTCCCGGAGTTCGTAAAAATATTCTTTGGAAGCATCGTCTACTGTTTCTATGTGGGCGTGAACGCATATCAGACTGATGTTGGCGATGTTAAAAGCTCAAGAAATTATGACAAATCTGCTCTAAAATAGACACCACCGTTTTACAACCTTCTCAAGTTCCTATTCATCGATTTTAACGCCGCGTATGACAGCATCTATAGAGACGAGCTATACAGAGCAATATCTAGTTTTGGAATCACTCCCAAACTCGTGCGTTTGTGCAGGATGATGATGGAGAATGTACGCTGCTCCGAAGAGACCGGTAAAGAACTCAACGAGACCTTTGATACTAAAATAAGGATTTAGACAAGGCGATGCATCATCATTCTTGAAACAATAGTACACGCCACGCCAATTACTCGCATACGCCGATGACATTCACGTAATCCGAATAAAGCAGCGTGATATCAGTGTTGGTTCCGCGAGTATTGTGACGTAGGCGGCGAACGTTTAACGGTCAACGAGGGCAACACCAAGTATATGCTGTCGACAAGAAAGTATACCCAAAACCATCGTCTCGAACAGAGCGTCACCCTCGACAGATATAACTTTGAGGTAGTTAAGGACTTTGTCTACCTATCAATTCAGACAACGACACCAGTGCTGGGATCAAATGAAAAATAACTCTTGCCAATCGCTGCTTCTTTGTGTTAAGAAGTCAATTGCCTTTCGAACAGCAGACCCCATTTAAGACCTTATGAATCCCAGTCCTGCTCTGTGGGGCAAAGGCGTGGACTTTATCTTCGTGTGATTTTCGGTCCCGTCTGCACACACAACGACGAACTGTACGGGCTGTACAGCGTAGAATGAAGGTCCAACGACTGCGGTGGCTGGGTTATGTAGAGCTCATGGACACCAATGCTCCGGCCCGAAAAGTCATCGAATCCGACCCCGAGGGACAGTAGAGGAAGACCGCAACTCAGGTGGCGTAGGCAATTGGAAGGGGACTTCAATCAACTTATCGTGCGAAACTGTAGGCAGTTAGCTAAAGATCGAGCTGGCTGGAGATGCTTGTTGGTTGCGGTCCATGTCCACTCCGGAGTGTAGCGCCACCTTAAGGAAGTAAGTAAGTAACACCTCCGATAGTTGTCTGGCTACATGTGATCAGCCCGAACAGCGGAAAAGAAAACTCATCTCCGCTATCCTTGAAATTTCATCATACCAGCTACGACTCAGCCAACAAAGCATTTATTTAGCATTATTAGCAACCTTGGATACAAAGTCATTGGATGTGCTAATAACTTAGTTATCATAGTTACTGGAGTATATGAAGACTAAGGGTGCGAATATACAATAGATTTAGATTTAGATTTTTATTAACATTTTTAATATTTTAACATAATTTTTACAACAATCAATTGGCTTGGCTTTGTTATCTGCCAGATTAGCAACAATTACAATATATACATATGTACATACATAAAATAGTACAGTTTATTTAATTATAAATTTTCATTGATTATTTCGCTGTGTTGTATCTTTTCAATTTTTCTCGAAACGAGGCAATGCTACGTAGTACACTGGGCTGTTTTGCACGACTTTTATGCTTGCCGTCATTTAGCGAACTCTGGATAGGCCATTGCGGATTCCTCAAATAGCTAGTGCTTCCGAGGTTTGGTTTTATCATGTTCTTGCACAATAGCTGCTCTTAAACTGTTGTCCACTTGGACCTCTTGGTTCATCGGACATTTTCATTTCTTGTACTATTGTTTGTAAAGATTGAAGACTAGAGGATTTTTTCCAGCCTAATGATAGTCCTAATTCCCCAAGTTTGGGCATGTTTACCACTTGTCATTTTATGATTAGGATTTGCTATTCTCGTGGATAGAGATTTCGCGATCTTCTCGTAATTTTTTATTCCGTTAGTAAGTTCCTGTTCCGCGGGCAGCCAATGCTACATGATGTTTTTCCGAAATGGAACGTCAGCCGATTGAATCGCGACTGAAGTGCTCAGCACTGGAATTGTTTCTTTCCAGACTTAATTGCTATGACTATGTGGCATCGAAGTTAACACCGCCATTCGATGTGGTGCTTTGTTGCGTGCTGACTGAGTCAATGGGAAGATGGGGTAGGGTTGGCGACATTGGCTCTGGATAGTCTTGTACAACTCTAGGTTGTAGCCCCGGCGACCAAGTGTCATTTGTTGTCATATATGTAATTGCTATCATTACGTATCCCATGTGGAAGCCTATTTGACAGTGGAGCCTGTGGGCAGCGATTTTGCTTTGAATTCGATGAGGAAACACCTACGGTTAAGCGATAAAACACAGGATTATTCCATCGATTCATATCTAGATTATCCGTTTTATCTGGACTGGGGTATATAACTCTAGCTCCAGAATTTTCACTAGTACTCGAACTGTCATTAGTATTTTCAAGAATATCACCGGGATAATGTGATATGGTAATTTTTCATGCTACTGAAAATGTGAGGACTCCCGAATGAATGTCGAACATATTGACCATGCCACGACGTAGAGTTTCCATTGATTCGGCATTACTCTGACCAAGCAGGGAGACGCCATTTACACAAAGCAATTGATCGTTCATTCGCAGGAATCAGTGGGTCGGACAGTCCGCAGATGACTTTCATGTAAAGACGAGCGTGAATCCACTTCAGGTTCCATTAATTCAGCTATGAGTGATGTATTATAGAATGGACATTTGGGTAAGCCTGCGGGTAGTTTGGTGTGTTGTCGATTTTGCTGTATAATGTTGCAATGTAGGATTCAATATCACACACGAGGGATCGAGTCGCTGTTAGTTCATCACCGACATCGTTCACTTTATCGAAGATAGCTTCGAGCACAGGATCAGATTGCTTAGGAGACAGTCAATGTGATCACGTAGGGAGCTTATCAACTCCCACGTTTTTTTTATTGAAGATTAGATGCGGAGAACAGATAGCTTCAGTGATTTAACTGCATCAACTGTGAAGAGATTAATGAACAAATTCAGGCAGACTGGATCAATTAGTGATTTTAGACACTCTGGCTGTCCTTTAACAAGTCGGTTAACACAAAACATCGGAGCGTGTTGCGGAAAGAGTGTTGCTGATGGTCCAGGAACATCAAACCGGTATCGCGGTCAAGAATTTGACGTTTCTACAGCTCTCTACAGATTCTGTAGTCTCACGAAAGATTTCTATACAAAGTGTAATCGACTCAAGAACTGAAGACCACGTCCAGATTGAGTAGATTATGAAACAACAACAAACGTATGTTGATTTTTCAAAGCAAATCATCTTCAGCAATAAAGCTTATTTTCATCTTGATGGCTTTGTTAATTTTCAAAATTATCGAATTTGGCGTTTAGAAAATACACGAGTGATTATTGAGAAACAAATGCATCTACAATGTGTCACTGTCACGACATGATAATCCAACTTTTTGTGCCTGAATTGCCAGGTATGAATGTGAAGACAAGACATGTGGTTTCAATAAGACGGTGCCATATACCATACAGCCCAAGAAACAATTCAATTACTGCATGAGTCAGAGTTTTTTTTTTTTAATCTAAGGCCAACATGAGCCAAGAAGCTCATGACCACTCACGCCATGAAGAAGCAAATTGAGCCCTGTATCAAGGAAATTCAGCCACTTTTATGCAAGCCGTAGAGCCGATATGCAATTCTGTATATAATCTTATACTGTATACTTTTTACATCATGAATTTTGGGACACCCTTTACATACGCATATCATGAGTATAAGGCCGATCACCACCTTTGCGAAATTTAATGAAACAATGAAAACAATAATTGGCCTGGCTTGATATCTCAGAAACCTGAATTTGATAACTTGGCCAATGGAAGTAATGAATTGAATTCTCTCGAGTATTTTTGAGCAAGAAATGATCAGTATCTGATTTGATGCATAACACGCTCTACTTTGGTAAACATTTTGAGACTAAGATCACGGGTCGTGTTGCCTGGGAAACTGAGAGGTCTGTTGTTGGATATTAAAGTTCAAACATGTAGTCTGGTTTTGGTGCTGCTACAACTGGTCAGGTTTACAAAGTTTTGAAGTCACATGCCCATGGTGATTCAGATCAGGTTTATATATGGATTTTCTATTAAGGACTATACACTTTGGTTTTTTACTTCACTACCGTGATTGTTTAGCCGGCTATGTGACAAATGGCGCCGTCCTGTTGAAACGCCATTTCATTAATGTTGAATGAACGCTATTGCGGCCAAAAATAACGTTCCAACATGTCCCGATAGCGATTTCGATTAATTTTAACGTGGCGGGCATCATCAACAACGACACAATACGGCCCAATGAAAACCACATCAAACAGTTAATTTTTGTAGATTCGGGTGATTATTGCGACCGAAAGTTGGCGTTGGAGCACTTAAAATAGAGGCCTCCGACTCAGAGTTTTGGAAATGAATGTTAATACAACATTACTGAACGGAAACTAAAGGTAATAATTTGTACCCTTCCTTCAAAAGAATAAAATAACTCGTAGAGCTTTTTAGACCGAATTCCTAACGGGTCACGGCAGAGTCAAGAAACAACTTATGATTAAGGAACAGCCCAAGACAACAACTGCCGCATGTGCAACGAGGGGGAGGAAACAGCAGAACATATCCTTTGGCTCTGTAATCGCTTAAACAGAACACGTCTTCGTCTTCAAGGTAAGCCGAACCTTGGGGCAGAAGATATCACTGCCAACTCACTCAAAGATATAGGCGAGTTTATTAAAATTTCAGTCATCATGGGTGAGCTCTAACTTGAGAAAATCACAATAGCCCTAATCTGCCCGCAGTGATAAGGGTAAACAGTCTCACCTCCCCGCTTAATCGAATTTAAACTACCAGATCGCCATGCTAAGGAAATCTAGCGTTTAACATGATTAGAGAGAGATTTTTCGGTTACCATAAAGATCGACTCTAACGCGTATTGCTTGCAATAAGGCCACATTTACGTGAACACCTATCATAGAATGACTTAATTTTACGGGATGCCCGTACATGGCAGAATACGCTTAGCCAGGCGCTCACCGTCATTTCTCTGATACCAATTTGGAACCTGTGTCCCGCCTCAACGGTTCAATTTTTAATTTGAGTCTAGGCCGACCTAGCACCTCTTGCTAAATTTAGGGTGACACCCAGTACTTATTGCCACTCTACATTTGATCAATCATAAGGGGAAGACCCATCCTGACTTTAGGCTTAAACCACAGCCCTCACTACCACTAGGGGGCCTATCTATTTCAAGTTAAGGCTGGGCTAAAGTCCGAGGGGTCTTGACTCCCATGGTACCGAGTTTTATGTCCTGGTAGGGACTACCGGTAGTCCTGCCATCCAACAGGGCCGAAAGAACGGCCGCTTCTAACTGTGCAAATTGCAACAATCTTCAGGAGCGTCACAGTCATATGGTCGCTTTACAAGTACTACACCCATACAGTAGGACTTAACCAATATTGGTTCGGAATAGTCTCGGCTTGGTTAACATGCTGCAACAATTTCTTCTCCACATCTGCGACAACATACCCATTGCAGCCTTTGTCATCCTTACTTACTTACCTACTTAAGGTGGCCTCAACTAACAAGCGTCTCCAGTCAACTCGATCTTTAGCGAGCTGTTTCCAGTTTCCTCTACTAGGCTTTCCCTTGGGGGCGGATTCGAAGACTTTTCGGTCTGTAGCATTGGTGTCCATCCGCTCTACATGACCCAGCCACCTCAGTTGTTGGACCCTCAGTCTTCTGGCTAAGTCGATGTCGATATACAGCTTTTACTGTTCGTAGTTGTATCTCCTCCTCCACTCATCGTCTATGCAGGATGCTCAAAACAGCCAAGAGCATCTTCACTTTTCATAAAGTTGATGCCTCTGTGTCATATTAAGGATTTATATAGGGCCACTTTTGTTGTCCGAAAGATGGCTTTGCTAGTCAATTGTCTTCTTAGCCCAAAGAAATAGCGATTGGCAAGAGTTATTCTTCGTTTGATCTCAGCACTGGTGTCGTTGTCTGAATTGATAGACAAAGTCCTTAACTACCTTAAAGTTATATCTGTCGAGAGTGAAGTTCTATACGAGATGTCGGTGTTGGGTGTCCTTTCTTGTTGACCCATCTTTGTTGTTTCCGCTTTAATACTCGTAGAAGCGCCACTGACATCACGCTACTTTCTTCCGATTATGTCAATATCCTTCGTGTCAATAGCCCTTGTCGTCCATTCTTTGGAAGACACAGGTTTTTTTGTGGCATCAAATCGACTACTTTATTATTCTTCAGAGGGCCTTCCAATAACCAAGCGGGTGACATTACAAAAACCATATTCGTACTATAATACTCTTTGCCAATAAGGTCGCCCATCGCCATCAGTTGGCTGTAAGCCTTATCTTTTTCTTTCTCATCCAGATGACAGGGTTCGCTCTAAAAACTCAATATTTCGCTGTGATGAAGATTAGGTCCTTTAAAACGGGCCATAGATTGTAGTCGAACGGATTGCTATCTTATCCGATGAAGTTCGGAACGTTGCTTTTCAGTCACTGTCGCTTTGTTAGCTGGAGAGCAGATGAAGGCCGATAGCTCACTTCTTACCATACATTACTGTTCCGGAATGGTGACCATGTTCAACCATCGGAATGACCATTCTGTTCAGTAAAATATCGTTCAACGGTGAAGAGTTTTTCGTCAGAGAACAGAATTTGTCGCCTTCTTCGCATACCGGTTGTTGAGAATTTGTGGTATTTGCTCAAGTTTTTCATCTGGATGTAAAAAACTAGAGACACAATGTCACATGTCAAATAGCAGTGAACGTGAAATGGATTCATCCAATACTTCATCCGCAATGAATACGTTCAGTTGTGTACCAATATTTATGACTATACAAAGCATCACAAGTTCTTTCGATGGACTAAATAGCATAGGTGGATGATTTCTAAATGGTAAGCACCCTACAAATTCCCCGTAGAACATGTAAAAATAAATCTTCTCCGAATTAAGTAAGCCACTTTCTGCATACTGATTACTTTCGTCATTAAAAGGTTGCTCCCATCTCACTATCAATACCAAACCTGTTGACGCAAATGGGAAAATAAAATCAAACAAAACCTAAAAAGCCAGGTGATTATGAGTGTGACCACAAAATCACGCATCGCAAATTAGGTATCTCTTCTATCAAATTCGTTAGTAAACTGTAGACTCACCATTAGCATAAATTAAGTACAAAGATTGAAAGATTTATTTACGAAAATCTCAAAGACACGGCTACAATAGTGTTGACTTTGAAACTTACACCTAGAGATACGGATATTTATGACCTTCTTCAAACCAATGTAGTTAGATTGGACGTACGAGTAAAAGTTCATGCCGTACCTTTGTCATTGCATTCTAAAACAATTAAGATTGACATTCATACTCGCAGAATGAACAGTAAATCTGCATCCCTGACTCGAGTTCATAAGTACTTCATTAGTTTTTATTATGTGTAGGAAGCTTAAACCTGTCGCATTTAAAAATAGATAAACAAAGACAACGAGACCCGAGGCCAACAGACTCAAACCATCAATTTAATCTTCAGTTGGCAGGTTTAATCTTCATCTCCACGATATGCAAAACCGCATTTAATCAGTCAGCTGATTAGATTGTAAAATCCACCATACGAGTACCTATACGGATATACTATATTTGTATGTAAAGTCATTACCCGATATGTACTGCCAAAACGTTCGCTTAATATTTATTCTTAAGGGAGGGTGGGTAAGTGGTGCAACAAAAATTTCAAAATAAACTATTTGGCATTCCCGCACGTATTGTTTGACGAATGGGTGCTTTAACCACGTTGGCATTTGTAAATGATTTTTTTTTTTTTTTTAATAAAAAATTAAATTAGCTTGACACGAGTATTCTCACAAGTTGCACCGAGTACTACAGTCCCGATAACAACCCCTTAGATACACTACAACCCGTTTAGATACTTTGCATGCACTTATAAGACATGTACGAGTATTCTCGTTTTGTTTTACACAACCTAACCTTATCAATATGCGCGCATCTTTTGATAGTGATTTCCATGCAATGATGACTGCAAATCTATCTTGGAGAGGAACAATTAAGTCATGAAACCTCAAGTCAAGGATTATTATTGGTTACTGGGCGAGCGCATTGCCATGCAAGTTCGTAATCCAAGTAGATATTGAAATTCTAGACCGCACTGTAATGTTAGAAGATGCACGATGGCAGGTGATCATACAGTCATGTTTGCATAACGAGTGCGTCGCGTCGTTGCTGTGCATGCATATGACGGAAAGTTGTATGGAAGATGACTGATCATTATGACCATCGGAGTACATTTACATAGATGGAACAGGTAGATATGGTTGGGTGATTCTATAATAGCTCTCAGACTCGTGGTGGTCATTGGGTTTGTCGAAGCTTATCTTCACGACTTTCGATTGCAATGTTTTTCCTTCTTAGTTGAAATTTGAGTCAAATCTCGGAGCTTATAGACAAAGTAATACGCTTTTAGAGACGAACATGATAAGTCTTATACAAGGCTGTGGCAAGATAACTTCCTTATTCCATAACGCAATAAACAATAATAGGAAAGTTACATTTACAAGTTTTTTTTTGTATTAAAAAGTGAAACATTTAAAATTGTGGTAAGTGACGCCCCCCATTGTTGATACAATGGTTGAACCGAATTCTGCTGTTTCTTATCACTCTCTCCGGCATATTGATGGGTATGTTGGCCGTTTCCTCCTGAGTGTTTCTTTTCGTCTAGGGTCTGTGGGCCGTTGGTATAGACACAGGATTTCAAATACCCGACAAAAAGAAGTCACAAGGGGTCAGATCGGGTGAACGTCCCCGGCTATTCCAAATTACCCCTCAGTGAGATGAGGCGGCCTGGGAAATGCTCTCATAATATATCCATCGATGCTCTTAAATTATGGGCCATTGCTCCATCCTGTTGAAACCATATGTCCCCTTGGTCCATTTCATTAAGAGCAGATGCATGTTTGCACTCCCAATGCCGCGGGAATCGGAAAACTGCAACCACTACTGCTTCGATATTCTCAGGTGTTCTGATGGGACGTGAATCTTCAGTTCTTCTTTTCTGCACAGAACCAAGATCCAGTTTCCTTGAACGTCGTGACCCATAAAAGAATTGACTTCTGATTTCGGAAGGCGCCATGGGTTGAAACAACCGAACGGCTGTTGGAAAAATAGGCCCCTAAGGCAAAGGACCTCTGCTCGTTATTCCAACGTATGATGATGACTGAAGCAAAAGCTAAGAAAACTTTAAGATCTCCACTTTCGTACGAGAAAATTTTACATTTTGAAAAGTTTGTCATATGCGGTCTTGAAATGGTGCAAATCTTAGATTTACTGCAATAATTTCAGTGGGGCGAATGCTTGCTCTAATGTGGTCTTTTTCGGTCTTAAGAGGGCACTGGTAGGGGCCAATTAAATCGTTGACAAATGGTTTCAGGCGTGGAAGATTTTGACGCAATTAAGAGCTGCCCCTCTCTTGTGAGAGGAGTCCATTTATCAGACATATCGGGGAAATGAGACACCTCCTACTGTCTTAAATAGATTTAAATAGATCGGCAGGTAAATTAGTCGGCCCGGCAGACTTGTTACACTTCAGTTTTGATATTTCTGTCTAAATTTCATTCTGGTTGGATGGGCGGCTTTAGAAAGAATGTTCATCACTGCTCCTTTGGTTGTAGAGCAGTTTTTGTTTGTTTATGCTTTATAGGTGAATTGTTTTGCTAAACCAGCAGTTTTGTGGGCGAGTTCGGGTGAAATCCAGCACATCAGTTGCAGTATTTCTGGGGGAGGGAATAGGCCACCGACAAAAGTACTAACGGTTTGTTGTGATTATAGCAAACCTCTTTCCAGTATTTTGGTTGTTGCGGCGTTTGAGATTACCTGTAACTTGGTATTGATCCTGGCCTACATTGGCCGCTCTGAATTATAAAATATTGCGTCGATCGCAGCATGATCAATTTGATTGATTGTCTTATGATTGCGTGAGGTAAATGACGCTCACGTGATCATTTACGCGATCATTTATCGCTAAACCCATTTTGGCAGCTTTAGTTTCTATACTGCCGAACGGCCGCTTCCAGTATTCACTTGTGAGTTCCGCACAATTCTTTCAAGTATGATGTTAAAGAAGTCACACGACAACGCGACATTTTGTATAAAACCTTTTTTGACATTAAAGGTCTAGGTTAAGAGGTTACCGACCTTGAAGGAGCAGAAAGCGTTCTGAATTGGTATTCTGGACAGACGGACGGGTTTGTCAGGGATGACAAAGACGTGGCCCTATATAGCTCAGGTCTATAAGTGCTGTCATATGCAGCCTTAAAATCGATGAAAAGATGGTGAGTATCGATTTGGAATTCCTGAGTTTTTTCTGGGGTGTGCTGGAGTGTGAAGATTTGGTCGATTGTGGTTTTTTCTGGTCTGAAACCACCACTGAAAGGTAAGGCAAGAACTTCGCTACGAACAACTTGATTGTTGTAGATCGTTCTTACAAAAAGACTTTGTGGAATCTCAACTTGGGTATCATTCGTGGAGCATTGGTCAAGGGTAAAGAGTTCCTTAGCTACCACTAAGTTACTGTTATTAACAGTGACGTATTGCATTAGATGGTGGACCGTGCTGCCAACATGTACTATTCCAACTCGATGTCAAATGTGTATCCCATATCCGAGCAGATTAGTTGAAAGTATGTAGTACCTTCTGCGTTAACGCTCGCCCTACGCTCGTCTGTTCCAGGACTAGATTGAGGAATTCACATGAAATTGCATGTCCTTATTGAAGTTCTGTGTAGATTTGTAGAAAAAATTGTTTTCGTACTGCATATTGCATCGAATATGTGGCGTAATCGGCTATTGGTGGACTAGAAATGGGCTTTCAGTCAATCCTCTTGATGAACTGAAGTTGTTCTCTTTACGAGAAGGAAGAAGTTCACTAGTCTGACTTATCTTGTGCTTAAACGCATCACCATCCAAGGAAGCTATGTACGAGCATAAGTATAATAAACTTCTTTAGACTAAACATCTTACGTTGTTGTCCTGTAATCGTTGTACGCCTTCTAGCAGTGCAAAGAAGCTGTCGGCAAGACTTGAGACCTATCATAGAGAAGCGTGATTCATTTGATCTACATGGCAATGATACGGCCGATTATATCTTATGGGTCGGTTGTCTGGTGGAATAAGCTTTTACGAAAATATGCCGCTTCTGGCTTTACCAGACTTTACCAGAATAGACTATCTCGGCTGCAAGGGGCTTTCTCTAGCCTGGGTTTAGTCTATGCACACTGATGAATCTCCCTCTCCTTCATATGCCTATCATAGATTTCATACAACATGCACTGGAATTTTGATGAACTTGTGCTCTGGTTTTCTTTTGACATGTCATAATGAGTAGAGTTTTTCAGGACCCGAACCTGCTTTCGGACTGACTGGGTCTTCGATTAGAGCTCTAATTGAACATTGGATTTCCTATGTGCATAACTGCAGATGACATCACTCTCCACGTTGCTAGCAGATCCAACAAATACATTCCGTTTCAAGAGGTTAGTGACGTTTGCACTGCCTTTTAGCAGGAAAGACTGTATACTGGTTATTGACTTCCCGACGGGTTACTAAGCTTTTGCTAAGAACCTAAATGCGCGGAGCATAAGTGAAATCATATCCTGCGAAGCTTACTGTTAGAGTGTTGGAAACACTGCTGAGCACTATTGTTGTGCGTGTTTGGCTTACGCTCGAATCAGGCTGAAGGTACTCGGCGCTGTTGAGGGGTGGGGGCTGGTACTCTATGCACTTTATCGTTGAAGCGTTAACTCATTTTTCAATAAAACACTGAACAGCTCGAGTTAAGGGAACATGCAACGAGTACAATGGACTCTGTCTGAGTGCTTTGTGCTGATAGAAAAGAGCAAAAATATGTAAACCTTTTTAATAGTTACCCCTTTTATACAAAGGTCGACTATCTACAGAAAGCTAAGTTGCTTTCGGGAATTTGGTACTAATTATCACTTAATTCTTACCGGTGTGATTCGAGCTGATTCAAAGACAATAGGACGAAATCGTTGTCTGTTGTCATTTCATCTAATATGCCAAAGTTGTTTTCCTTACCAATATTGCCAGTGATGTTCGATGTACAACTTTGGCATCATGTAGATCATAGAGAATTTCTGCTCAGATATTAGGCTGATGTTATTAAATATAGCTCTGGTTCGGACTAAAGCCAGACAATCACTTCTTATCCGTTCAAAGTCAATCAAATTTGACCTATGAGTAAGCCGATCGATCACCTCAAATCCGCTTCCCAACATGTGTAGCCTTTTATGGCAGTTGTTACCAATATTGAAAATTTGCCTTTTTAGCATATTTGTTTGCATCCATCCTATCTGGACGGCGGTTATATTGCCTTGGAAGTTGGACACCTCCGTTCGAGGATAGATTCAAGTTTGTGAGAAGCACCTGGGGTATACAAAGCAATTGAGTTTTAGATGTATCCCGCAGATATGTGGTCTGTAGTCTGTGGACGTTCTGGGTCATGTCTTCATTGGGTCGTATCTTCATCCACTTGCATCCGACGCTATGGTCTCTTTCATAACTACGTTTTTACGTGGTAAGGAAGTATCATAATTCCGACGACATAAGCCATGGATTTATTTTAAGAACTAAATCCCTAAACTAAAACCCATGTCACTAACCCACTTCTAGAGTGTGAGCATGTGCCCCGTTGATCTGGTGCGACAAGAGCTCTCATCTCTTTTCTTTCAAGTGGAGGCCTTAGATTGTCATCATCAAAAAACTGCAGTGGGACAAACCAGACAAAAAACAAATGGTTTTCTTTAACATTTTCCAGATTTTTCAACACTAGCCTTACACACGATCATATGCCGACGTGCCCACGCAGAGGAAAAGATCAAGACACCAAGGAGAGCTTTGGAGGGTAAGACCTTAAAATTGTTTTCAAAGCAAAGATGGGAAAAGCAGGTACATTTCGTAGCACCGTTGGAAAGTATGGCATGCACGACATCACCTTCGATATCGGATTTAGGCTTATAGACCTTACAGCTGGATGAAACACGCGTTTCTAGCATCTCAATATTTACAAGGTTGCTCGTCCTCAAAAAAGTATAGGTCCTTTAAAGTACACTGAATCTGAAAGTTTTTGATAATGTTAAACGTTGCGTGTGCTCATAAAGTCTTGTTAACAACGAGATTCATTCATATCACTGTAGCTTTAGTATCAGACGATAGTAACAATTCTCAAAAACAGACAAATAAGCTCAATATGCGAGTCTAGGCTTTTACAGCCCCATGTTTTATACAATGTAATGACTTTATGAGGCCTTAAAATATGTTTCTTCTCAATATTTCTTGGAAGAAAATGTTGATACCAGGAAGACCTGACCAGTGAGAGCAATTCAGTTGTTCACTGATTTTCGTCGCGACCAGAAGTGCTTCAGCTTGCAAGCAAATTAAACTGTGAAAGAAAGCATATATTAGTAACTAGACATAGTGTATGTTAGGGCCACAGTAGCCTAGTGCGAGTGTTCCACAGTCACGGTATCAGAGGTAGTGGGTTCTCAAACCCCGAATCGTTTTTTTTCTCTTGTTTTCTTTAATTTCCAATATAATTAAAGCACAGTAAAAGTATCACGTGATGGAAAACAACGAGCGGCCCGCTCGAAAAAAAACGGTCAAAGTGGATGACGTAATGTCATCGTCTGACTACGCAGCACAGACTGCTAATCCAGCAGAGGGGTCAGTAAAGACGACAAAAAAGAGGAGGAGGAAGCTAAAACGAACTCCCAGCCCTGCAAAGCGCCCTGTCCTATCTACCTCAACGGAAAAGATGCCGGTTGATGTAAATATCAACATCAATGTCCGATGTGAGGGAGGACCGCTACATGGGAGGAAGCAACAGTTTCGTCACATTGGCAGCCTCAGATTCAGACGACGAAGAAGAACAAGTCGAGTCGCTGAATAGTAGCATCAAAATGCTAGAGAAGCAGAGAATTGACATAAAAGAGAAACAAATGGCAAGGAGAGAAAGGGAGCAGCAAAATCCCTACCAACACGAGCAAATGGGGCAATCCAAAAAACAATTGGAACAGCAACAACCACAGCTGATTAAGCCGCAAAGACTGCCGAAACAAAAACAGCAACCTAAGTCTCAGTTGCAACAATAACAACAGCAGAAACAGCTACAAAAAAATAACAGCAACAAAAACAGCAACAACAACACCAAGAACAGCAACAGCAACACAAACAAAAACAAAGGGTGCCACCAATCAACACCTTCAAGATGGAGCAGCAAGACACATTTCAGTTATGTAAGTCGGCCATAGGCAATAATTTTTTTATTGAGAGATTAAGTATAGATAGGCATGCAATTCACTGCAACTCAGTGGAGCGCTATAATAAGATAAAACTATTATTAAAGGACACGCCGGCAGAGTTCTTCTCCTTCACACCGAAGGGTGAAAAGCTGCAAACTATGCTGCTGAGGGGGTTAGAGCCGTCTACTGATCCGGAGGAACTTTTCGCACTGCTCAAAGAGAAGGAGTGCGCCGAGCTCTAATTCGTGGGGGTTAAGACATTCGTCACAGCTAGAGTCAAAAGGGAGAAGCGGAAGCTACCGTTCTTCCTGGTTCAGCTGACTCCCAATAGCAAATTGGATGGTCTAAGGAGCATCAAAGTCCTGAACTACCATATTGTGTCATGGGAAAAAGTAAAGCGGAGCGACAACATTTTACAATGTGTTCGCTGCCAAAGTTTCGGGCACGCCGCGTCGAACTGCGAAATGCAGCCTCTATGCGTGAAGTGTGGAAAGAACCACAAATCTGAGGAATGCGCTCTGGGTAAGGACGGATCGTCAGAAAAAAGTTAACTCTCTTGCGCCTTATGTAGGAACACCGGACACACCGCAAATTATCGGGGTTGTCCCAAATTCCAATACATCAAAAGAGTAAATCTGGCTCGGCAGCAGAAAGTGGAAGTTAAACGTCCACCCGTGCATATACAAACTCCAGCCGTTACTCCCCATGTTACCTACGCCCAAATGGCGGCAGGTAGGGGAAATGTTAATTCATTGATAACCTAATCGTTCACTGATAACGTGAACGACGAGCCGCACTATTTAAGTTTCTTAAAGATCAAGCCCCTGATGTGCTTTTGGTTAGCGAAACTAAGCTTACCAAAACACACAAAATGAGGCACAGAAGATACGAAAAGTACGGAGAAACCGACCCAACTCCATTCAGGGAGGAGGAGTTGCGATTTTCGTACGAAAAGGTATACGTTTTAAAAGAGTATACCGTCGTGTAGTACGTAGGTTCCAGGTGCTGGAAGCATGCATCGTGTATATCCCCTTCCTTAGTGGAAAGCGGTTGTACATGGTGTCTGTCTATGCACCTAAGGCTACTTAATCCACTTTATTCATCACAGAGCTCGAGACACTTTTTCGATTCCTGGGGCTGGAATTTGAAGACGACTATTAAATTATCGGCGGAGATTTCAACGCCAAACATAGTGATTGGGGAAATAATACACCAAACACTAGAGGAAACCTACTACTCAATTGGTGGGGTCAGCACAGTATAATGTATCGACTCGGGCTTAAAGCGACGGATAGTCCGTCGTTTCCCAGGTACGCGTCCTATTTGGATCTCCTGCTGTTCGACTCACGATTACAACTGACGTGCACTAACCAACAAACTATAAACTGTCTACGCACTTTCGTGAATGAAAGTGACCATTGCGGTCTCAGCACCGAAATAACTGTTCCCAATGAAATTGCGGAATTAGATGAGTTTGTCCAAAGGCATTACTACAATTATATTAGGGTGCGTTGGACACACTTCACTAGAACACTGACGAGAGCACTCTCCTCGAATTCGCTCTACCCACCGTCCAACAGAATTCTGTCAAACGAGGAGATTGACAGGTATCTAAGACTAATGGACGAGACAATTAAACGAACAATGAACAATACGATACCTCGGTATCAACGCACTGACGACGAACACTTATTCTGCAACGCATCTATTGACGCACTGCACCAACATAAAAGTAGGCTGCTGTTAAGACTAAAAACCTTGTACAGACAGTTTACTGACAGACATAACTCGGAGATCATGACATTGAAGTCGTCGATCAAAAACCTCCAATAATAAAATTACAGAGCATCTGTAAGTTTGTATTGGAACAGTAAAATTCGGGCTGTAAATACCAGCAACCCGAATATGTTCCTCAAATAAATAAAATATTTCGGAGAAAAGATCAAAACGATCTTCCGTGTCTTAAAATCGCCCGAACGACGGAGAACGGGAACATATTTATAGCAGCAGGCATCAATCCAAATGAGGCTGTTGATGATGACAACTTCTTTGTGATCGAGGATCCGCAAGAGAAGGTAGAGGCTATAGGAGCGACTTTCCAGGATGTATATAAGACGAATGACATCATTGGCCCGAACCACGACCTGGAAAGTCGAGTCCTTGTGCACAATTTCTACCTTCGAAATGAAATTGTGAATTGGTTTCATCCAGTTCAATGATGAGAATATGGCAAATAATGTCACCAGCAATGATAGCGTACTACCCCCGTTCATTTCCAGGGCAGAGCTCCAAACGATCTTCGAATCACTTAGAAGTAAGAAATCAGTGGGAACCGATGAAATACCGAAAATTGTGCTTCGACATCTCCCTCTAGAAGCGGTGAACATTTATACCACCCTGTTCCAGCGCATTAGAAAACTGGGGTGGTACATCCCATCCCCAAAAGGGATCCGGCGAATCTCCGCTCGATCAGTCTTCTTCCAAATATAAGTAAGGTGTTCGAAAAGGTGGTCAATAGAATCCTGACTAAGTGGGTTGAGGGCAAACATACGAGTATACTCGTAGTTCCGGATAATCAATTCGGTTTCAAGGCGGGGCATGATATTATTCATGCTGCGTCTGCGTCGAAACTGGTTTCTGATATCCAATGGAACAAAGGCAAGAAACAGTGCACTGGTGCCTGCCTGATTGACTTGGAAAAGGCCTTTTATACCGTATGGTTAGAGGGACTCTTTTTCAAGCTGGACAGGTTGGGCATTAGTAAACCACTGCTGTATATTCCTTTTGATATACTCTCCAGTAGACAGTTCATAGTGAAGAATGGCGATGTGACTTCTGATGGAATATTTAACATTAAAAACGGTCTGCAACAAGTTGCGGTAAATTTGCCGAACCTATTCAACATTTACACGAGGGATCTGATAGGTTCACTTCACCATTCCATAGCGTACGCAGACGACATAATCGCGTACAGATCAGGTCCAAAGATTGAGGTCATTAATATACTTTTGCAGCGTGACTTCGACAAAATTAAGCGATATTGCGACGACTGGAAGTTGAAAATCAACTTTCAGAAGTCGGAAACCATTCTGTTTAGAACGCCTTTGTCTGGGGCCTCTAGGGATACCAGAAAGAATTGGCGAAAGTTTTCGATCGTGACGCAGCATGGGCAGCCACTTGCTTGTCGAAATGTAGTCAGATACCTTGGGATCTGGCTAGATCAATATCTGTATTTTAACAAACATATAGATGTTGCTTTGGCCAGAGCCAAAGGTGCTTTTGCCCTTGCAAAGAGACTGTTTTATAACAGCCAACTCGATGGGGGGGTAAAGGTGATCTGCTACATGGCCCTTATACGTTCTATGCTTGTATTTGAATGTCTCGTGTGGTTCAACGTGAGAGCAAGTTTATTGGAAATGATTCGGGTGTTTGAGAGGGCTTGTCTTAGGACTAATAAAAAAATAATGAAACAAAAAAAATATATATGTTTACATGCATTTATATGTTCAGTATATATATATTATGTATATATATATTTATTGTATATCTATATTTGTGTTAGTTGTAAGTAGGTTATGTAGATTAAGATTTATTTTTAGGTAGTCTGTAAGTTTTTAATTTTAAGTTTTATGATAAAATTAAAATCAAAAGAGTCCGTATACTAAGTTTTTTCTATTTAAAAATGTTTTCTTAGTTTAAGCTGTATTGTCCTAACTATAATAATAAGAACAAAACCTGTCAAAACGTCGAAAGACATAGTTTAAGTGTTAGGTTTAACTTAGAGTGCCCGCAGGAGGCTAGTAAGTTAGAATAAGATAAATTTAAGCTAATTTTTTGTATAGCTTGTAAGTGTTAATTAATTCAATATAATAAAAATGCATATAAACTGAACTGAAACTGAGTGAGAGCAATTCCGAAATTTGTTTTCTTATCGTCAGACTTTCAAAATTCATTCTCTGAATTGCTGTGATTCAAATAATTCAATTCGGATTTTCTTCTACTTTCCCTGAATATCTGTGTGTTTAAGTACATCATTCGAAAATTGTTATTATCGATCAGTCCTCAAAGAAATTGATTCAACAATAACAGATTTATCAATTAGTCTTTGTCCTACTGTGCGACAATCATTGAATGACCCTTAGGTAAGCCTGATTAAGGTTATAGAATTTACAGAGCTTATCACGTGTTGATACAGTGAAAATCCTTATCTCAAAAAAACAAAAAACACAGTCGGAAGAAATAGGCGTCATACTTTTGCCCATCCATATTGTACATAAATCATTTATGGATGAGAGATACCAGCAGTTCCTACATAACTACAATATAAGGGAAATTCTCCTTTATTGATTGCTTGCAACACCGCTCTCGGTTGAGTATAAACATTTAAGTGATTATTTAATCAACGGCCAGACAATTGAAAAATAATTTTCAACCTGCATTGTTTTTAATTATATTCATATCCGTATCTCAACACAGTTCAGAATTCCTCAGAATTCACTTTATATGTTTGTAATATAAAACGAAAACAGAATGTGTTTACTGACACCAATTTATTGAAATTACTCGTATTCCAGATACAAATTCATGTAAGACGGTGCAGTTAGAATTATATTTCTACTTTTTAATTGTACTTAAAACAAGATCCAATATCGTTTAAAAAAAAAAGACAATGATAAATTCAAACCCATTAAGAAGAATAATTTTAAAAGTTATGATATCTATCCGAACAAACCAGCTATACTGTCTGGATATAAACAAGTATTTTCTAATTACTAAGTTTACAATAAACTGTAACCGATAATGTATGGCATGATGATTCTATCATAAAATGCTAACATTCCACAATCTTCATAGAGATCCAGCACGTTAAATTTGCAATTACGAACGAGTTGAAGCTACTTATATTTTATTCGAACAATACTACAATATATATCGGTTAAATTATGTAGTTGCTTTAACCTTTTCGTTCCTATTGTTGAGATATTGCAACACCAATTTCGAGCCGTTATTTAATGCTGTCGGTAGGTGACAGATCTGAGTGGTAGAAATATATTTTGTTGTTTGCCGAATTCTGCTTTTCAAAAATAGACAATAAAAATAAAATATATTTTTCTTAAAATCTGTGGACAGTTAAATGTAAGTAAAAACTTATAGTTAAACAAATTTTCAACAATTGAAGCCTTTAGATTTTTAAAAAAGTTATATTGCCATATGGCATCATTATTAAGGTAATACGTAGAGTGAATTGTTTTAATAGCAAACGAACAAGCTATTGAAATGGATTGGGAAGAATCTGATGAAGAGGTATCTCAGGGTGATATTGACAATATTTTAATAAAAGACTTGGACGATTGTTGACGATTTTGAAAACCTGATTGCTCATGACATCTATAGAACTGAAGAATTATAGGATGCAGAAGAGATTGTAACAAACGAAAATGAAGTTGATACTAGAATACGGCGTGAAAAAAATTGACCTTTAAAAATTTGTGTGGAGAAAGAAACCTATTTAAATTGTTGATTCTGAATGGAAACATACCCCTCAATATCTGGAACTTTGTGCAGATTCAGAGAAGATTCGTAAATTCATTGGTATACTAAATTATATGGGCATTGTTGGTATGCCAAGTTACAGATGTTTTTGGAGCTATGAATTGCGATATGAAAAAGTTGTTTCTATTATGTCACAAGATGATTTTGACAAAATTATTCAATACTTTCATTTGAACTACAACTTAATGGCAAAAAAATGTGGTGAGGTTGGTTATGATAAATTGTTCAAAATACGACCTTTATTGGACCATCTAAAGAGTAAGTTCAATGCAATTCCCAATATCGACGAACCAGGCAGTTGATGAGTAAGTCATATCATATGAAGTTTGGTCTGAATTGAAACAACATAATAAAAGAAACAAAACCGCACAAATGGGGGTTTCAAAGTCTTCAC
Source organism: Volucella bombylans (assembly GCA_949129095.1). Classification (NCBI taxonomy): domain Eukaryota; kingdom Metazoa; phylum Arthropoda; class Insecta; order Diptera; family Syrphidae; genus Volucella; species Volucella bombylans. Next base: position 146,962,737 of record OX422140.1, on the reverse strand, counting down.
GTGTGCTGGATCATCAGGCATTGTTTACGATTTTGCTATGTATGTCGGCGATGGCACTTGTTCAGATTATGGGCTTGGAATTTCTTCTGTTATTGTTTTGTACTTATGCAGCACTATAACTCAAAATGCAAATTTTAAAGTCTACTTTGATAACTGGTTTACATCGATTAGTTTAGCTGTTGCATTAAAAAATCACGGAATTCCGTGTATTGGTACAATTCGTGGAAATCGTCATTGGAAAACAAATATGGCAGATGGAAAAATCTTCAAAAAAAGCGGAATAGGTTCATTCGACTATCGCCGCGAACAGACCCTTAATATTGTTTCAGTTACCAGGTTTAATAATGGTGCTGTTCATTTAATTTCCACTTTTTGTAGTAATGAACCCCTTGATTAATGTCGCCGCTGCTGGAACAAGAAGGATAAAAAGTACATTGAAATCCAACGCCTGAACATCGTAAACGAATATACTAAATTAATGGGAGGCGTGGATTTCATGGATATGTTGTCCGAATTATATAGAATCAATCACAGATCCAGGAAATACTACTTCCGTATAAATTTTTGGTGCATCAATACGGCTTTGGTAAATACCTGGTTACTAAATCGTAGAGGCGATAAGAAATTGATGACACTTCTTAAATTTTAAACCATTTTTGCTCAAACACTTACCACAACACGTGTACAGATATCATCCAGGACGACCTTCACAATTACCGGCAGTATCAAACACATCCGACGACGACACTATGGCATCATCATCATCATCGGGATTCTTAAACCCCACATTATCTCGCAATTCTACGCCAACAAATGTTAGAGCCTCAGTACCTCCAAACGATCTGCGATATGATTGTATTGATCACTGGCCAATTCACTGCAAAAAAAACCGATGCCGCTTCTGTAAAACTGGCTATAGTCGTACAAATGCATGAAATGTGACATGGTTCTCTGCTTAACCAAAGAAAGAAATTGGTTTTCATTATTTCACAAATAAATTTTATCAAATTTTCACTGTATTTTCTTATATTTTCTCATTAAATTTTCATATTAAATGTAAACAAAAAAGTCTTGAACATTTTTTTTATTGTCTTCCCAATGTCGCCATATGGCAACATGCTAGAAAACAAACTTCCGGTACCAAAACATTTTTTTTTCTCGTTTTTGCTTTGAGGAGAGTCTCTAAATCTAAAATCCGTCGTCGAAAATTTTTTCTCTCTACCATAAATATATCTAGAGCCGAAAGGGTTAAGGGAAGGCAATAAGAATTGCCAGTTTTCCATGTGCACGATCTTATACAATACTTGGTTGGTGTATGTAAAATTCGAAGGAAATTTTGACCAATGTCGCTTTCAACAAACGTTTGGTCATACTATCGTTTCGATAAATTTCAGCTACCGACATATTTTATATTGCAGGAGTCACGTTAGTCCAGTGGCATAATATGACGTTTATTTTATCTTGCAAACTATTCGTACCTCTGAGGGCATTATGGCCTTATGACAACTGTCGTCGCGCGCGCCAAGATTCTTGTATTCTTACTTTTGAATTATTGTTTACTGAAGGATCGAGTCATTTATAGGCATCTCTTGTACACTTATACTTAACTTACCTTTTACTGAAGACTCTCTACTGTCCGTTCTGTAATCATAATGATAGTTGTTTTTGGGCCACCTAGCCATTTCGCAAGAATGCCAAACATTGGATTCATTCTTATTTTCATGGCATGACCAGCAATTGGCCCGGACTCTGTAAAGCCTAAATAGGGCAACTTTGATTCACATTTCTTGTGCTAAAGTAAATTTGTCATGTTGTTTAATCTTCTGGCGGCTTATGACGATATAAGTCCTACCAGGACTTAAATCACGGTACCATGGGAGTCATAAGCCCCCCGGTTCTCGGTCCGCGCCTGACTTGTTAGCGTTAGGTCCCCTTGTGGGACTGCCATGGTGGCTGTGACCTAAACCCAATATTACGGGATGGGTCTTTGATCCAATGTAGAGTTGCAATAAGTTCTGGGTGCTGTGATCCTAAGATCAGCAAGAGGTTTTAGATCGGCTTCGACGCATACCAAGGGTGGATTTGTTTGAATTTTGTTTGTGGTTAACGCCCCCATTTATTTGGCTTAATACAAGCTTCAAAACTAGGACTTAAAAACTAATAATAATTAAGGTTTTAAGGCTGGGGATGGTGAGGGAGATCGGATTTGAGGGAAAGAGTGCTGGGATTAAAATCGAAAACGGAAAGGTAGGAGTTTACCAAGTGATGAGTTTGCTTCAGTGGGGTGGCCGTGGTGTAGTGGTAGTAGCAAACGCTTCTCACTTGGATGGTCCAGGTTCGAATCCTGCCCATGGCAAAATCAGTTTTTCATTGTATAATTGGAACTCAGACAAAAAAATTCTACGTGTGAAGGCATAACACTGACACGTAGATTTGGCTGTTATAAGAGTTTCAAGCAATGAAAAAAATACTGGGAATTATATCTCGAATCACTCTGAGTGAAGAAAAACTCTCCGTCCTATTCGGGGACTCCCACCCCTGGAGAGCAAACATAGAAACTAAACACACCTGAGTTTCAAACCACTACAAAAACAATTTTCCTTTCTCCTCCTTCTATCTTTCCGCCCGCGCCCTGGCAACAGTACCCCTTAGGCGCGCGTAAATTATAAAAAAAAAAAAAAAATTATCTCATACATATGCGAGCGGAAATTAAGCTCACTGTTGCATAATATGCCAAGGTCGCGGATTGAACTGGACAAGGGATATAGGTTGGCCGTAGAGAAGGTAAATTCGGGGAACATACTTGTTGCACTTACGTGAGAAGGTAATCGATTGACATTTGGTGACATTGAATTCTAAGCAGTTCTTCATGCACCAGGTGTAAAAACTATTTAGATCTATTTGAAGGAGGCTGGAGTTACTCGTATGTTGTGAGGAAATGGGTTTACAAAATTTGTCAGGATAGAGAGAAATTGCTGTGTGTTGAATGACCGTTTCAAGATCGTTAATGGTTAGGATGAAGAGGAGTGGACTTAGGTGACTACCTTGAGGAACTCCAGAAGTGGTCAAGAAAGGGACCTATAGGACAGACCTAAGACGAACCCTATAAAAACTATTATCCAGGTAGGAAGATATCGATTTTAGCAAAATGGGTATAAAGCCCAGGACGTACAATTTGTATAGGATTAGTTTATGGGATATCTTGTCAAAAGCCTTACTGAAATCAGTTGTTATAACGTCAACTTCTTTACTACTTTTTAAGGCTGAGAGAACAGAGGACACGAATTCGTTCTAGGTTAGTGGTAGTTGATCTACCTTTAAGAAAGCCGTGTTGACAAAATGTTCTCGAGGAGTTTGGGTATATTTGTGGAGGTTTAGCTATGGGGCGGTAACTAGTGACTTCGCTCTTTAATACCTTTTTGTGTATTGCAATTATGAAAGAAGGCTTCCATATTTGTGGAAATTCACCTTGAAAGAGCGATAACTGGAAAAGATTTGAAAGGGGTGGGAAAGTGTGGAGCAACACATTTTAAGAAATATGGATGGTGTTGAGTATTATGTTTAGAACTATATGTATATGTACAACAACCGCTATGAAGTAAGAGCTTTTACTATATAATGATGTACAATATTATAATGAAAATTTGGGATCAGTCATATTAAGTTACATTGTACAGGGTAGACGCCAAGGAAAAATCTGACTTTGTTTTCTTTGTTGTCCCCAAAAATCTGTGCAATCCATCGAGCAGTTCCTTACTGAGCTGAAACACCTATTGTCGAGCCGTGAGTATCATGAGGTAGATTCAATGGTAAGAGATGTATTTATTATTGGTCTGCTGGATGAAAATTTGCGTGAAAAATTGTTAAGCATCAATGATTTAATACTGGATGTAGCTGAAAGTAAATCGAAGTCCTATTTTTTGGCCAAAATTTAAGAAATGGACATGGCACATGGGGAAATTCAAGGTGAGCAGTCAGTTAATACAGTCTACAGTTCAAGATCAACTCCAAAAAATACGGCACATCAAAGAAGTCAAAAGAACAATTGCCCATCATATTTATCTCCACAGCAACAACTTCAACAGAGTCATCCGCCACGGCATTCCCGTTCCGAAGGCGCCCAGACGACAACGACATATGGTAAATCAGAAGACCGCAAACAAATATACTCTCTAACTCAATCTGTGGAAATTGCGGCCAACATTATAGAAGAAAATGTCCAGCTTTTGGAGTCAAGTGTTTTAATTGCAACGGGAATAACCATTTTGTCAAATTGTGCAAGGTAAATAAGCGTATGGTAAAGTATACTGGACAAACAAACGTTTTCATTCGCGGCCTTAACGGCGACCTAGCCAGAATGCTTATAATGCAAAGGCCTAGAACTCTACCAGAGGCTTATTCAGTCTGTTTCGAAATCCAAAATTTGAATTATAGGAATCATATAATTCACAACTATGGTGCATCGAAGACGATAAAGGCACCCATTAATTAGATGTTTAGAAAAGAATTAAGGCCTGCACTACAGCAGAAAAAATCCATGCTCCTCAACAACAAAATTATTCGCCCGCGGAGGACGCCTCCGCCAAGACCAACAACACCAAAACCGCTTGAAAAGATGGAGCTGGGGTCTACGCAGTCGCGCGATGTGAACTACGAAAATCTTTCTCGCGGTATGAATCCATTTAAGAGGAGGACGCACTCTGATAACTACCCACAAAAACAACAGAGACTGTATCATGTAGAAGCACCTCAAGAAGACTCTGATTTAAATCACAAGGAGATGGCAGAGAACAGAGCCGAGGAACCTGATTTAAATTACGAACCTGATTTACGTTGAAATGGGAGCTAACAAAAATTTCCTTCCCCATCCGTAGTTAAGAAAACATCATCTCTTCCCACTCATCTGGTTCATCGTTTCTATGTGCATTCAGCTGGTGGCAAGATTAAGTTAGAAGGCAAAGTCTGTGGTAGGTTTTTCCAGTCCATCGGCAATGACACACTGCTAACAATTTACATATTGCCGGGTCTAAATTCCTTCGATGGAATCATTGGGGATGATTCTCTTAAAGAACTTGAGGCGGTTATTGACCACAGGTAAAATACATTGAGACTAAATCCGAAAATAACCATCCATTGAAGGAAAAAATCTTGGAGAAATAAATCTACTCCTTAACGAAAATCTTTCCGAATAAATCAAAAGTAAGCTTCGCCGACTAATAAAAACCTATGAATCTCTCTTCGGACCTGTTAGTGCAAGTAAAACTATAAAAACGACAGTAGAGGCAGAAATTAAGACTAATACCGATGAGCCGATTTATAGCAAATGCTATCCGTATATTGCTAATATGGCTAATATGGAGGAAACAGTAGAGGACGAAATAAAGAAACTCCTAGCTGAAATAATAATACGTCCCTCGAAAAGTCCCTATAATTCCCCTATTTGGGTTGTCCCAAAGCCAGCCAAACCATCAGGCGAGGAACAGTATAGGATGGTGATTGACTATAAGAGATTAAGCGCCGTTACAACTTCAGATCCCTGACATCAATTTTACGCTCTCCAATTTGGGCAGAGCAAGCTATTTCAATTCGATAGATCTCACCTCGGGGTTTCACCAGATTCCTATGAAACCCAGTGACGTGTCAAAGACAGCCTAATCCATTGCGAATGGCAAGTATGAATTCCTGAGATTGCCTTTTGGGCTTAAAAACGCGCCCGCTATCTTCCAGAGGATGATAGACGACGTGCTGAAGGAACACATCGGAAATTTTGTTATCTCTACATCGACGACGTAATTGCCTTCGGCCATGATGAGGATGATCACCTTAAGAAGGTAGAAATGGTATTCGCGAAACTCCAGGAAGCAAACTTAAAAGTAAACGTTGAGAAAACTAACTTTATGAAATCCGAGGTCGAATTTCTTGGTTATATCATAAGTAGCAGGTGTACAAGTCAGGCAAATCAAATATCGTGGCAGACGCACACTCAGACTTAAAATCAACGTCAACCATTTAACCGATTCATTGCAGCCTGAACCAGCACAAAGTAATGATGATCCTAATGAAACCTCATACTGCCAGCGAGAATAACGGTATTCACACTGAGACTGCTAGTGAAGCACAATCATCGTTGGGAACTGCCCACAGTGTTGACCAAGACAGCTCTGACTTGAACTCGCATGTCGAGGCGCCGATGAACGTGTTCCGGAATCAGATTATTGTCAAAATTGGTAGAGGCCTAGAAATTCTAGAGGAGCCTCACCCGGGCTTGCTATAGATAACCAAGATAGAAGGAAACTGATTGATGGTCTCAAAGCTAAACTGAGACCAAATATTCTCTACGGTATCAAAATACCGGAATCGCATCTTCAACTGCTTCAGGAAATATGCCTGGAGCATATCGCCAACTCCGGATTACTCAAAGGGTGGTGGAGGATGTGACAAATGAGGAAGGCTGAGCTGATCATGAAAGAACATAGGAGAGCTCATCGAAACAATCGAGAAAATCGGGAACAACTTCTCGAGAAATATTATTTTTACAGTATGACAAGCCTGATTAAGAAGTACACGAGTACTTGTGAAACCTGCAAATTGAGTAAGTACGACAGACATCCGAATACACCTGAATTCCAACCTACTCCTGTCCCATCATATGCATGTGAGATCTTGCACATGGATATCATGGAGCTACAGGGTGAGAAATTTATCACTTGCATTTATACATTTTCAAAGTTTGGAAAGACATTCCATATCATAGGAACAAGTTCACAAAGATATTGCACTACTTCACTGTCCCAAAAATATTGATCACAGACAATGAGCAAAGTTTCTTAAGTCCTATTATCCTCAGCTTCATCGAACTATTGGGCATTAGACAACCGTCTACCGCAGTGAAGTGAGTGGCCAAGTGGAGTGACTTCACTCTACTATACTGGAAATATATTGTTCCCTAAAGATGGAACATAAAGACTTACGCCTTAAAGAACTATTGAACATCGCAGTTGACAGATATAATAACAGCATACATTCTGTCACCAAAAAGAAACCTTCAGACATTTTTTTCAATAGGACCCATCGTATAAACTAGCAAAATTTGTTAGGATATCGTATTAGAGTGAACAATGAGTTGAGAAATGAGATAGAAAGGAAACAAAAAATGAGCCTGCTTGGATTTTATAAGAAAAAAACAAGTCCAAACAAATATAATAAGGGAGACATAGTGTACACTGCATGCAAGGGTATTCGTGCTAAAAATAAACCCTTATACCGCAAAGAGGTTATTGCCAAAAATAGTAAAGTGACTTTCCTCACAATCTCTGGGCGTAGAATACATAAAGCTCACCTTAAGAATGTTTAGAATAAGCTAGAACACCACTAAATTAAGAATATAATAATATAAAAAGTAACATTCACTAATTTAATGAACTCCTCGGCACACAACCATTATCGTTATTTAATGAATCGTAGTTAATACAAATTACTAAATATGACGATGCAATGTATAAAAGATATATTATAATACACTTGGGTATAGCACTATAGAAAAAGTTATTTTTTGTCTGTCGAAACTATTATTACTAATTGTATATCGAATTATATGTTGATAATTATAAAACTACATTTTGTAAGAAAAATTAAAACCTGAAATTTGTACCTCTGTGTAAGAGTTTTCTTAGTTTCATGAAAAGATCCGCAAGAGGAAGCTTTTACTTGCATCCCTATTTTAAGAACTGCTGCCATACTGCCTTCCATTCTAGCCCATCAGTTATTTAGCTATCATTCACCAATCGCCACTAGATATAAAAGAAGGCAAGGAGTGGATTGCAGACGGACACTTTAAATTAGTACATGTTATTAATTTAACTCAATTCGAGGACCTAGTGCAAAGTATTAACAAATCAATAACCGGGAACTTCTCAACGGAAAAGAGGACCACAATTGAATTTTACCTCAACAAAATGAACGACAGATTGTGCTCGCTTAGAGGAGAAAAACATGGAATCACCAGATCCATCAACTGGATCGGATCGGCCTGAAAGTGGGTTGCAGGGAACCCTGATGCTGCAGACTCGAATAGAGTAATTTCCAATGAGGAACACATTGTAGCTAACAATAACCAACAATACAAAATCAATACCCGGCTCTTTAGTACCTTACAGGAGACTACGAAGAAGCTTAATTGGATGATAGACCAGTTTAATAATGGGATTAAATCAACCTTGGTTGGACGATATGAGGAATATATCCTGAATGAGATTATTGTAATAAAGGACGAGATTAACGAAATAGTACGCGCCTGCCAAATGGCAAAAATGGTACGGTAAACACGAACCTCCTGGACAAAGAAGAAATAAGTAGAATCATTGGTGACATGGAAACTTTACCGTATGCCAACACAATTGAAGCCATAGAAAACGGATCGCCATCCGTATACACAAATGGTTCACTTCTCCTTTATGTTCTCTCTATGCCAAAAGTAAGAAGTGATGAATTTAACCTACTTTCAACCAGAGCATCGATTACAGACGGTCTACATATCGACATGGATTACGATAGAATCCTAATTAATCATCAGGAGACCTATGGGATCATCGGCGAATACCTTTGTATTAATAGTCAGATGATCTGTAATACCAAATCAGTACAAAAACATGAGGAGGGCAGCTGTGTACCAAGGCTTTTAAAAGGAGGACAGACAGCATGTACCTTCCGCACTAATACACTAGAGGTAATCAAACTAATCAAAGAAGACACAATTTTCCTTACGAATTTCATTGGGCAACTGACCTCAGAAAACAATTCAAGGGTCCTTAATGGTGATCCAATTGAGTAACGAAACAATCAAGTTGAAGAATAGAACATTTACAAGTTCTTCTTATTCGCACTCCATCACAAAACTGGTATAAAATATTGATTTGGAACATGTGCACAGCATCAGCGTAAATAACATTGCTCAGTTGAAGGACCTACAAAATCAAGCTACATACCTTTCCTTAACAAATGTGGGGATCGTCATAATCTAGCGTCTGTGAATCCGGATAATATCGTGCTAGATCCCAGGGCCGATTCAGGAAATCAAAGGGTAACCGAATCGCATACGTTCCGAATCTGGTCAGATGCATCTGACGTCACACATGATCTACGGGACGTATAACACAAATAATAAAGCACTCTAAAACGAGAACAACGTGCCTCGAAATCGTATTATGACACACACACCAGTGACTTATCGAATTTGAATAAAAGTGATAAAATTTTATTTAAAAAAAACTTCCTGATTCAAATTGGACAAGTGGAAAGGTGAGTGAACAATGTGAGGAACCTCTTTCATATATGGTAAGTGATCGGGAAGGGAGTTGTTACAGAAGAAACAAAAAACAAAAATATTTTGCTTGACAATACCGATCATAACTTTAATGAACTTGGGGAAATTGAGTTTGAAAATGTTAAAGACAATATAAAAATAGAATCTATTGAGAATAATATATCGCAAACTAACGATAATGTCAGTCCTGAACCAATGAAGTTGAGATCAGGCTTGAAATTAGTTCGAAAGTAATTTCTTAATTCTAGTACAGATATTTACATATCTATCATTCTTAATTATACTCGTATATCTACTATCTGAGTTGTATAATATTCTCAACAGTCTACAGTGCTATCTCTGTTAAATAATGAATTCATTTAATTTTATAAAAAAGAAAAAAAAATGTATTATGTTTAGAACTATATATGTTCAACAACGACCATGAAGTACTCGTATAATGATGTACAATATGTACAATACGAGTATTACTCGTATAATGAAAATTTGGGATCAGTCATTAAAGTTACTTTCTACAGGGCAGACATCTTTCATTTGACAAACTACTACAGATGGAAATCCATCTGGGCCGGGTAAGTATTCATCAATAGTGTCTGATTAAATCTTTGAGAAATAGAAGGACCGATGGGGAAGTTAAGTAGGTATTTGAAATAAGAGGGATCCGGGACGAAGGAATTATCGGCAAAAGATTGCTTGAAAAAAAATAGCAAACAAGTTGGCTATGGTATGCGGATCAGTTGATGATATGTTTTCGTATGAGAGGGATGGAGGAAAGCCGTCAGATTTTTTTTGTAGTTAACGAATTGATAGAAAGACTTAGGATAGTTTATAAGCCTTGATTGCGCACTATCCAGCTATCACTGATAGAGAATGTTATAAAGCTGGGCGAACTGAAGGTATGACCCGAGATAGTTGGAATAGTCAGCAAAATTGGATCGAAAGAAAACTGCACATACTCGTAATTTGTTTCTCTTGTTACGTAAAGAGCGAAGTTTACGACTATACCACGGCGGGCTCGTAGAAGGTTTTTTTTTTGCGGGAAAAGGGGACGTAGAAGTAGTGAAATAGAATTGAATAATTCTCTGTAGAAGGTAGAGAGAGCGTCATTGAGGGACATATTGGCGAAATTAAAAAAAACACTTACTAAGATATACGTTAATTTTGTGGAAATTCGCTTTATGAAAGTCGTAAGAAGAGGCAGCTGCAGATGGGGAATGCTGGATAGGAGAGTGGTGGAAAAGAGAAAGAAGAAGTGGCGGGTGAAAGTTATCAATGGTCGATAGGGAAAGGGGGCAGAGCGAGACAGACAATGGTGAAAATGAGGTCTAATTGCCTACCCATATAGTTGGAGATCCCACTAACTTGGCATAAGCTAGAGTCTGTAAGCTTATCCAAGAAGAGGCATTCTTTACTCGAGTTAGGGTTTGCGATTAAAAAAGATTCATCATCTGATTGAGTCCACTGCAGTTGAGGTAGATTGAAATCGCCGAATACGATGATATCGTTCGAGAGGATCAGATAAGTTAATTATTTGATCAATTGCATCGATAGGGAGTTGGTAGCTTTTGATAGGTTGTATCGGTAGGATTTGAAAACACACAACTTACAGGGACGTGCAGGGAAGTGTTATCTTTATTGAAAGGTATTCAAGCTTAGAAGAAGTAGAAACAGCGATTGGAGAAGAGTTTAGGTCATTGTGGACGGCCAGTAGAACACCTCGACAAGGAGAATCATCTTTTGGACTAGTAAGATCGTCGTCTCGAAAAAAAAAAAAACATTGAAACTAGGGTGGAATAATTCCTGATTCTTTATATCGGAAACTAGATTAGTTTCGGTCAGAGCGTACACCTCAAATGTGAAAGCTTGAGATTGGCGCAAGACAGCACGGGTTTTAGATCGCAGTCCTCTTACGTTTTGATAGTAGAAGATAGTAGAAGGTAAAAGGATTATTATTTCGAGAGGGTAGAAAATGGTTGATTGTGCGGCAGCTAGATCGTCGCCAACACCGTTGATTCTATCAAAGATTACTTCGACCATAGGATCAGGTTGTATTAGAGATGGTTGTTTCTTTTGAGGAGGATTGAAAATGTGTTTTAAGATCTGCACGCAGGTTGTTTATCGATTCGCACAATTCAAGGTTAGAGATGTTTTGCGCGGAACAAATTGCTTTGAGATCATTTATCGCAGTGTTCATCTCGAACAGACTTACAAATTGTTTATCGATGTTGGTGAGCTTGAACTTAATGATGTCGGTTGAGGACAGAACCGAGTTGCCTAATTCATCAACATAACTGGCACTACTTTCTAAATTGGACTGATTTGTCGTAATCATTTTGGTGAGATTTTTTTTGAATGAGTCATTGGAGTCACTGAGGCCACTTTATAGCCAGCAGCACGTGCGAAAGCGAGATGATTTTGCACTCATCAAAAAAGAAAAGGAGGTTGCCAGAGAACTCTTTGATGAATACCGTATTTATTTTATTTAAATCTACAAAAATTGCATGGAATGATTTTCCACAGATGCCCTTACAAGTAACAAATTCAGCATTATTCCTGATTCCGCAAGACATGGCAATTTTGTTAAAGGTTAAAGAAAAGGGTAAAAAATGAATTTTACACAGTATTATGTACTGCTAGTGGAAGCTCAGCAAAATCGGAAAATACTGAAAGTTGGTCAACACTTGGGGTAATGCACTGAATATATGCGGAACCGATACCATTGACACACACAGTTATTGAGCGCGAAAGATTGAGGTTAGCTGAAAAAAAAGCAAAGAGACAGTCAGCACTTGGGGTAGTGCAATAATGGCGCGGAACTGATATCAGAGGTAGAGATATGGAAGGAGAAGAAATAAATTATATGACGAACAGTAGATCATGACGAATAGTGGAACTTGTGCCTCTAACACTAATTCTGCTATCTCAGGAAGGTACCAGAAGCGATGGCAAGGCGTATTCTTGCTCCCCTGGAATTATGGGTATCCTGTTGACTTAAGTCTACACGACAGGCTTCTAACGTTAAAATCGAGGACTCAAAAAGTACTACTATTCTTTCAAGATCACAATCAACCGTAGTTGCACTTCAGGCGCCTTTATTTTAGACACACTACGGTTTGCCAATTACTGGGTTACTACTAGTCTTGAAATCGAATGCCATGGTCATGTGTTGTTGAAGCTGCACTATCCAGTTGCTGTTCAAAAGTTGTTTTCTTACGAGTACGATTTAAGCGTCATATTTTGAAAAGGCTCCATCTGTCTTTTTGGTACTTTTTGAACTTTTGCTGGACTGGACTAGACTACCATACCAGCAACTACTTTGCTTTGCACTCATTCACAGCTAAGATCACAGCTTCTGTTTTCAGACTTGAAAACCCACCAGTGACAGTTCAAAAACGATATCGTTATCAGTGGACACAAATAAAGGGTGTTTTAAGGAGTTTTTTTTGTTGCAATATGGCAACATTCAGACAGCTGATAGGTATGGCGTTTTCGTTTGGGCAGTCAGAAGCCTTTTTTTTGTGTACTCCGATTTTATTTCAAATGGAACACTAAAAAGTTTTTTGGATCAATTTGACCACTCAGAATAATAAATTGGCCAAACACAGCCGATTGCACGAAGTACAATTTGACGTTTATACATTTTGACATAAAATCGAGGAGAGAAATTCTCAAAGGAAAACGAAAAGCTAAATTTTGTTTCTGAAAAAATGAGTGGAACTGGTTTTACGTCACTTTTCTTTCTCCGGAGCGAGGAAGAAAGCCCAAACGAAAACCGCCATTAATCTATTAGCTGACACTATCTTTTTATTCAGAATTTTTTGCAAATCATCAAGCAAAGGCTTACGCCCGAGCAACGTGTACAAATTACAAAATCAGTTTTCAGTAAACAATGTCCACGGCAATTTGAATTGAAAAATTGCGAATTGCATTTGCTCTTTTGGACTCCAAGTTACTGACAAGAATGCGCTATGTGTGCACAGAACAAAATATGGTCGCCATTGAGATTGTATCCTAATTCACCAATTCATCAACGTGCACTAAGGCTTGGCTTGTGTTCATCCACTTTGTGGAAGATTTTGCGTAAGGGTTTTGGTTAACACGCTTTCAAGATTAATACTCCAGAAATGGACCTGTCGGATTATTTTCTGTGTGATCGTTGATCTATGTGGTACAAAATTTCTATGAATTTTGAGATACGGCCTCAAATGCTCGAAAAATTTGTTGAAAATTGGAGCCCTATGATGCAACGAAATGTATGGGAACCTAACGACTGTCTGTAGGAACAGAGCACTCAAACAAAGAACTAGTTCTCTCAGTCTCAGCCACCATCACAAATTGGCGGCAATCAACATCCGTGATCAGTGTCTTATTCACCATCATTGTTTGATCCACAAAACTAGTGATTTGTCTACGACATGTTGCCTGGCCGAATTACACACGTCGTCAAAAATTCCGTTGTCGAAAACACCCTCAGTGTTGATGAAAATGCCGAGTGGGTATTCCTTCTTGTCGAGTGCGCCGTCAATTCTGCCTTCTAGAATTTGAAGCGCACTCTCACAGAATCTTCCACGTTGGTAAGCGTATTGCATCGCAATACAGAGAACAGAGGATGCATTCGCGAGGTAGTTTTGCGTACATGGATCTCGACCATTGTTTCCACTATGGTCTTTAACATGAAGGAAGTCCGACTTATAGGTCTGAAGCGTGTAGCCCTAGTTTTTGATTTTCGTAAGGCCATTCTTACTGACGCTAGGATTTCGGTATGTATGCCAGTGCCAGGCTAGCAATGAGGGTTCTCTTCAGAGCTACCAGCATCTGTTTCATACCCTTTTGTAACATAACTGAGTATATGTCATCGGTGACAGGCGACTTGAGGCCATCATAGGAAGCAACAGGATATTTAATGGCCTCATCCATCCACAAACGATGAGATATACTACTCGTAGCTAGGAAGTGTTGTATTATTCAGTTATTGTTAATAGGAGCTGGTTTTCATTAGGTTACCTGGGACGTGAGTGGCTAGCATCTCAATCGGGAATCTCAACTTTCGACTCAGTGTAGGTGCCATTCGATTTTCTGAGTGATTCCAGCCTGGTTGATCTTTCCTTTTAGAGAACTTTGACCAGCCTACTGGTTCCACCGACAACAAAACAAGGAACGGGTGACTTGCGGATTCCTTCTTCTCAATATGGTCGAGACCTCGATTCTGAATTCGGTGTAGCTATGCTCTAATATGGAGACCTTCGATAGAACTTCGCAGCCGGTAATCTCCTTAGCACAACAGTTGGATAACGCTAAGTCAATTACTTGCTGTCTTACTGTCGTAACAAAAGTTGATTGAAAAAGAGAGTGTTGACAAAAGTTTTTGACAACTAGGTCTGACGATAGTATGAAATCCAGGAGATGATTGGCTCTCATGCTGCATTTGCTACTGCCCCAGTTCTGAGCATTAGCATCGCAGCATATGATGAGTCCCATCTTCCAATGAGTACGGCGTCCGCGTTCGGAGATTGAGTTGCCCCGGAACCCAGAAGATGCCGCGCGTCAGTTTTAGTTGCCTAAAAATCTCGATAGTCTTAGTTTCCAGAAGTGAGATTTTCGGCACAGGCTTATTCAATCATTCAAAAGTCTGTTGCGTGGAGCACTTCACTCAATGAGTTAAGTTTTCTCTATTTTGGCTAGCTTCCACAGTTGATCGGTACAGTGTTTGCACTCAGCGTCATTTAGACTGTTTTCATTGCTACCCATCCCAATTTGGAGCACCAGAGAGGTGATTGCGGCATATATATAGCAACAATATAGCTTCGGGTCGAGCTTTAGTCGGTTTGAGTGGGTGTCATTTCAAACGAACTGTTTCTCTTCTCCGTCGCCGCTGGGGGAGTGAGACTTTTAGCACTCGCGCCTTCGACCGCAATCGAAAGGACCACGGGTGGATTGACGCTATTGTGAATATTTATAATCATTCGCGGTCATCTCCATACTTTTAACCCTTTTACGTTTAGTTTGAACATCTTTGGCGCTTAGTTCGACGTCTCCCCTGAGTTTTTTTAAGAACCTTAGGATCTTGGACTCTTAAGCCTTCCTGCAACGACAAGGCAGCCAAAGAAAGGAATTTTTAAGTGTCGCGGTAATGGCACCTATGATAGCGCTGTTTCCTATTAAATCGATTCGGATCCAGTTTTGGCCAGATTTGTTTGGTCGCTGGACATGTTGGATCAGCATTCCACCTAAGGTTAGTTCTTCTAATATCATCCAGCTTTAGTTTTAGTTTGTACATAGCGATGGGTCTACCAATGATACCTTTTTCATGTAGGATATATAGAGTGGTTCCAATTTTGTCGAGTTCGTCGGCTCTAAATTCCCTGGATGCTGAACTGCTCTGCCTTCTCCCTGAGAGGTGATCGGCAATCCAGGGCGGTTCTAGAATTTTGTCAGGCTGAGTCCAGGCATTTGATAGCTGACTGACTATCCGAAAAGATGGATATATCCTTTGCAGATATCAGGTTTTTCTTCAGTCAAGACAGAACTTATTTAATCGGCAAACCTTCCGTCTGGAACACGCTACAGAGATTATCTGAGAAAACGCCGCCACTAACCCCCCTATTTGTCTTGGATCCACCTATGTAGAAAAGGATTAATTTCCACCCGGAAAGGGGATGCTTATATGAAAGTCTTTACTAAACCAATGTTGGGGCATAATGTAGTCGATGTTTTCTGGAAGTAGAATGGATATCAATAAGTCGTTCTAGAGTTTTCAGAAGGAAAGATGATAGTCTTATGGATCTAAGGTCCTTTGGGACAACATGAGAATATTTTCCAGCTTTGAGAATGAAAAGTACTCCTACATTAACTTCTCTTAATGACAAGGGAATGCGGATCATTTCTACGCAGTTCCACATGATATTCACTAGGGTTGGCAGGATGATATCTGAGGACCTTTGTCAGTTATTATACCGTCCGGCCAGCAGACTTGCATGGTATGAAGCTATGCAGCGCGCAGAGCAGCTTGTCTCTTGTAATCAGACCGTGAATTTTAGTCGCGACAACAGTAGTCCTACTAAGATTGTTACTAGCCGAAAATATTGAGCTACTTAGAAAGCGGGTGTCCAGTAGCAGTTTGAAAGTTTCATCACTTGAGGTCGTCCAAAGTAGTAAATACTGGGCCACAAATTTAATCGCCCTAGCACGTTTGGTTAGCTGCTACGAGTATTTGTCTAGCCGGTGGTACTGATATACCTACAAAGAATTGGTAGATGGTAGTTTACCATCGCAATGTTGTTCTCTTTATACCAACATGCAATCTGTGGTCAGAAAATATGGCGAACTTGGGCATTACGAAAAATAGGAAGCAGTGTGTACCGAAATCAATGCTGTGCTAACTTCCAGAAAGAGAGTTAAATTGTTTGAAGACACCCGAACTTCACCAACTCTAGTGATTACCAAATAATCGTTCATACCACCAGAGAACGCGTAGGTCTTGATGATATAGACTACCTTGCACCTTGATTCGACAAGTTATTTCATCCGAATGCGGTAAGCTGTAATTCTAATTTCGATATTAAAATATCTTTTTCGCTCCAACAGTCATAGTGCGTAAAGAAACCCAAAGAAGTAACCAAACCGTAGTTTAGATTTTCGCACTCAACGTCTTTCAGTTATTTATGTGTATCCAGCTCAATGTCGCGTTGTTAGACGTAAACAGATTAGGTAACAAGTTCCAGCTCTTGGTGGTAAATGCAACTGAGAAATGACATGGGTTACCAGTTCTCCTCTTATACAGACATGAGCTCACTGACATAATGCTCTGGTTGCCCGGTTAACTACTTTTGTTTACGCATTTCTTACCTCTATGTTACATAACAGATTTACTAGTGCAATAGGTTTCAGATACATTCATAGGACCGGTGTGTAATTACATTGCTTGGAGCATACATGATAAATTGGATTCCTACTGCAGTGAGCCTGGTTTTTAATCAAAATTGGTAAGGCCTTGATGAAGTGTTGTGTTTTTTTAGTAGTACCAGTCATGTTGTTTGGTACTACCACATATTAGTTTTCGTTGAGGGTGATTTTGTCAAAATATAATATAATCATAGGTATGACCTGACCATCAAAGCATCTCATTGGTTTCCAACACTATTCGTATTTAATTGAATTTTAATAGGTAACAAATTAGTTGCGGCTAGCTGGTAAAAAAAGTCCCGCATTTGTTGAACTGGTACCAGTTGGCAACTGATAAACATTTGAGTAGATGCCGTACGACTAGAGGAGGATTTAACATTTTAAATCACTCAATTAGTTTGATTATCGCGCGTGATTTTAAATCAAATGTTGTATGGTAATGGCGAGACTAAAAGCTTCAACACCATCAAAACAGAGTTATAAGTGGCTTAGAAGTGCCTTCCGAAATTTAAACAACAAGTAGGAACATTAACGAACGAATAATTGCCATTAACAACATTTTTTAAAATTCCCTGAAACGCCATTCGGTGTGGGATAAAGCAATGAAGATTAAATTGTTTTCGATCTTCTGGCAATAGGAAAGCGTTTAAAAAAATGCATAAATACGGTGGGCACTATATACATACTTAGACTCCTATCATCGTCAAAAATTTTAAAATTCAGTATATGCATTCAAACATCTACTGATAAGAAAGCCCACCTATAGACAGACAGAGCACCATCCTCGGTAGAACAGATGTCTATGGTATTTTACGATCACTTCCATCTGGGCACCTTACAGCCTAGGACCAGTGGCCTGTAGTTCACCTTTGCTTGGATTCCACCTACTCCATCGTCTAACGAAAACCTCATTTGTAAAGCTACGACTTTTTTCGAGCCGCACTATGTCAGCGAACAGATCACTGACATCGAAGTGTTGTGTTCAAGGTGATGCCCATATCTTACTTTACTTTAGATGACGTTATAGTGGGACTGGGCCTCAATTTACTTCAAGGTAAACATGATCAAAAATCACTCGAAGAATTTTGCGTTCGAAACGGCGAAAGATGTCTTCGTCCACCTTCGTTAATGTCCATGCTTCTACATCACATATCAGAACTGGCAAGCTGAGGGTCTTATATAGAGTCTCCATAGTCTTTCTTCACAGGGTCTTATTACTAACTTACCTTCTTAGGCCGAAAAAAACAGAGATTGGCCAGATTCGTTTGGTTTCTAATGAGATGTCGTTACCGGATGTAATAGCACAGCCGATGTATACAAAGTTCCTGTCTACTTCAAAGATGTAGTTGTCTATGTCAACGTTTTGTCCGATTCGTTAATATTGTGTGTTCCATTTTGTTTACAAGATTTATTAGATTTGTCCTCATTCTCAGACTAAGCTCATTTGTGCCGCTTCTTTTAGAATGCCTGCGAACGTACCAGTGGAAGCTCACTGACTTCTGCCAATGATGTCAATATCATCAGCGTATGTAAGTTGTGGTACAGACCTTTGAAAGATTGACTTGCGAGCTTCGCACAATTCTTTCAAATGTGATATTAAATAAGCCACACGATGGCGCATCTCCTTTTCTAAATCATTTTTTCACATCAAAGGTACTGACTAATACTGACCTTGCCGGAGCAGCGAGCGTTCTCCATCGGCATTCTACACAGGCCGAAGAGCTTGGCATGGATGCCAAAACTGGACATGACTCTGTATAGCTCGCCTCTATAAATGCTGTCATAAGCGGCTTTATTTATGGAAACGCAAAACTGGACAGCAATTTGACGTCTAACGAGTTTAATACACTGTCTGACTGCATTCAAAGAATTGTATTCCTGTATCCTCATACTGAAATCGTGATTTCGTGCGATTTCTATATATACAATTCTGGTTGGCTTCGACGTTCTGGACAGACTACACCCGAAGAACGGTGTGTTGAGATCTTCGTTGCGGAAAATAACTTGACTCAGCTTGTAAAATAGCCCACACGAATACCAGAAGTTGATAGTCATTCCGCCGACACCCTGGACTTGCGCAGCAATAGGTCCACTAATGATTTGATGGCATGTCTCACCGTAAAGTGAAACCAAAGCGTACATCAATCTGGCGAAAGGAAGATAGTTGCACTTGATATTTGTAAGGCATTTGACAGAGTTTGGCATCAGGCTCTTTTGTCGAAAATGCGTTCATTTGGAATCGATGATCGATCTCTCCTTCAATGGATTAGAAACGTTCAATCCAAGTTGCCTTGGATGGTTTCAAGTCACGATGGTCACACGACAATGCTCTCTGCTTTTCATATTCGTTCCCGGACTCACGTCCATGTCCTTCGGCTCATTTAATTCCGATATAAACAGCATAACCATTTGGGGAACAGTCAACAGAGTGGAATTTAATGCTTCCAAAACACAATGCTGTCTGCTGTCGTTAAAGCGAAATCCACATACCCAGCCATCATCCATGAATGGCCCGTGCATCGTTGAAATCGAAAAACTTTTCATTCTCGGTATACGTGTCATTGACAACCAACTTTGGAATGACCACATATTTGATGTCTGGGAAATGTCTAGGTTTCCGCAAACGATGTAAGAAATTTTCATACTTCTCCCCCTATGATTTAGCTTTAATATATAAGGCATTCATCCGCACAAAATTGGAGTACAATGCTAATATCTTGCTCCTAAAACCTCTCTGCACCTGCAAGATATGATTCAAAGGAAGACCGAGGAAATACCTCCTGTCTCACTTTGCTCTATCGCTACTTTCACCACCAGTGCTCCATTGAAATTGCCAGTAGCATTCCGTCCCTTCAAATCTTTAACCCTAACATTTGTCTCGCTACGAATGCTCGTCAGTTTACCCTCAGTCCACTTTAGTACGCACATTGAAATGTCGTGATTCTTTCCGTACATCTCGTTATTTCCTGACCCTTATAACCTTCAAACATTCAAAACGAACGAACATCGGTATCTCTCCTTCTTTCCTCCCAAGCTTTACTTTGCATGCGGCAACATTTTAAAGGTACCTTAATCCCTTAAGCGTGCGCTAATTTAATAAAAAAAAAACGGGAGTGCCAACCTCACCTTAGGTTGTGCGCACAATTGGAAGCGGACCTCAACCAACTTGGAGTACGAAACTGTTGGCAGTTAGCTAAACACCGAACTAACTGGGAAGGCTGATTAGTTGAAGCCCAAGTTCACCCCGAACTGATTACTAAAAAAGACACGGAAAACGCGCAAATCAATCTGAACCGGGTTATGAGTGAACTCATGGACCGATGAACACCATCTTAGCCTAACTACAGAAAAAAACCGAGATAGTCTTCCTGACCAAAAAGATTATTGCGACCATCGTTAACTTCCAAATCGGGCCCGAAGTTAAAAAAAAAAACAAGGAAGCAGTGAAATACTTGGGACTCACTGTCAATACGCCCAAATAAGGAAGGCTAGTAATGTCAATCACGCACGCCATTCTACTAAATGACTACATGGCTGTAAGATCTGGGCAGACGCACTCTTGCAAAAAAAGTACAGGAAGCAGATGGTAGCAGTGCAGATACGCGGAGTTCTACGCGTGGCAAGATCGTACCAAACGGTTTCGTAATTCAGTCGTCCTTATAGTCGCAAGAGGTAAATTGGAAGCGGCAATTGAGGAGGCAAAGGAGCTCATGAAACGGCAGTATCAAGAGCATTGGAACTCGGAAAGCAGAGGACGATGGACTACGAAGTTGATCAAGGATCTGGCTAAATGGAATGGACGGAAACACGGCGAAGTAAACTACTACTTCACCCAGTTTCCCAACGGAGACGGATATTTCAACGCCTTTCTGCACATTTCAGTCAGCCAGTACAGGGACTCTCCAGTAGATGATGCAAGCCACACTTTGTTCGATTGCAGGAGCAGGGAAGCTCAACGACGACAGATGGAAAGCAGCGCAGAAAACATGGTGGTTGAAAAGATGATGACGAGCCGTCAGACCTGGAGCCAAATTTGTTCCTTCGTAGAAGTCACACTCAAAACTAAAAAGAGAGTGCAAGACGCAAATATACCTATATAACAGAGTGGTAAAAGATAGCAAGATAGAATAAACCCCCGCAAAAACATAAATAAGAAATAAATATGAAAAAGCCGGTCCCAAACTGTAATGCGAAAGCGGTTTCCAGGGGTTAAGGTGGTTTTTATAGGGTGAGAGTTGCACAGTATTTAAAACAGAGTAGGAATGCTTCCCGTCTTTATTAGCTTTTTTTTATTAGCAAAAAAAGAAAAAAACCTTATAACGCGTTACTAGTCACTATAAAAAATGTTATAAATTTTATAAAACGCAAACAACTTGTTAAATTGAATTTTCTCTCTGTAAATTCTATTAACAATAGTTCATAACTTGTTTATTTCTTCTTTGTTTTTTTGTTTAATTTAATTAATTTGTGAAGCATCCTAACCATATAACTATGTAATTGTAATATAACAAAACCATGTAAATATCTAATAATACGGGTCAAAAGTACTTGCTGCTGAATTACTTAAATAAATAAAATAATAAAATAAGAATTAAAAGATCGAGCTGCTGGAATAGAATCTGTCTAAGTCAGAAGTTTTGCCTAACTTTCTGGCTCGGCTAAACACTGATCGGTGCGAGTACGTCGCAATATATGCGTCTGACAAAGGAGAGTAAATTTTACAATTATTGTAAATGTTGTCCGTTTCGTTACTTAAACTATCCAATCTACAATAGTAGCACTCGGATCTGAATAGGATAGGTTGTGCATTCGTAGTTACTCTGGCAATTTCATCCGTCGTTGAATGATGCAAACTATCATACAAATTTTTTTTTTTTTTTGTTTTTTTTTTCTTAATTAAGTGGGTAATGCTATTACTGCTTTTTATGAGTAAACAATTAGGAGATTTAGTTTTTTATTTTATTTTTTAGAGATCATCAACTTTCGGTTACAAAGTTTCGAGTTAATGAATATTTCATTAATCAAAACCAACAGTTTTTAGTGATTCTTTTTATTAGTTTTTTGTTATGTTCATTGTGTGCCTAATCAGAAAAACGTGTAGGATTGAATTATTTTAAAAACTTGGAAAAAAAAAACAACGGAGGGCACTATAATTTTAAAAAGATTAGAGAGTTATTCATGTGATCACTGGTACTGGCACGTTTTCAAATTTAAATAACTTGTAAGTGTTTAATTAGTGCAATTTTTCTAACTACTGACATCTGAATAAAAATTCCTTTGTCAACGTTACAAGGTCGTGGAATTATTTTTACGGCTGCAAAAAACGCCCTGAAATCGCACATGACGACGTTTAGAATTTTTGCCGCAATTTCAGTCGACTTTTTCGATCGGTTCCTCGATTTTTAATCAAGCCCGGCTTTTGAATTAGTCGCATAACAACGGAGTCCAAATCATTACAAATTTTTGACAGCAAACTTTATTGAGCCCGCTATTTTCATTAACCAAATTCGGCACGTGATCTGAGCGCAGCGTTTTGGATTTCGTGAAAAAATGCTCATTATACTACACGTACTTGTACTCGTATGTACATGTTAAGACAACAAAAGATGTTCTCAAAAACTTCCCTGGAAACTTAAGACTTTGCTTGTAAAAAAGATATTAGAACAGTGAGAAAGTAATCGTTCGGCAGTGTTTTTGGTGGCTAAATATCTTGGAATCTTGTGCAACAAAGAATTAGGATTTCATGTAGGTACTCTAATATTATTTTTAAAATTTGTACACTACGTAGTCCTGCCATAATTTCTGTTACAAATATAAAATCTATAAAAAAAATGAAGCAAATTTTTTATATTAAATTTTATTTTCTTTTATTACTCGTAGTTCATAATATTAGTTGTTAGGTAAATCCTAATGGCACCCGAAATAACTGCCCTTCATTCTAATATAAGCTATCAAACGTTGAGGCTTCCCAAATCTCTGTGAGGAGTCTTGTCAGAAATTCAAATCTGGACTTAACGACAAAAAATCATCTGCTTTTATAAAACGAGGAATATTGATCCTGAGCCACTCTAGTGTGGTGCTTGCTTTGTGCGCCGGAGCAGAGTCTTGTTGAAATATTCATCTTTTTCCATTGAAAAGAGTATTGATCTAGCACATCTTCTTAGTAAACTTTTGCATCCATTTTCACACCATTTCCGCAGAAATTGGAGGGATGTGATACCTTGGTGAGATACTCCCCACTAAACCATTACGGAAGCAAGATGATAACTACGTTGAACCATTTGAATAAGTTTTTTCTCTTCCTTTGATGAAAACTTCTTCCACATTAAAAATGTTCTCCTCCGTAAACAGCCATTAGCTGCATGCCACTGCAAAAGCTTTTTGCATCTTTCCAGCCTAATTTTTAACAGTTGAAGTTAAAAGATGTCCTGTTGACCGACGATATGCTTTCATGTGAAGATCATCCCGAATCGGTCTTGACATGGATCTGGTGGATATCTTCAGTTCTCTGGACATGATACTTTTGCTTCCAAAGGCGATTTCTGCGAATTCCTTGACGAACGGCTTTTACTACTGCACTTGTATGGACGACGCAGGGACAACCACTTCTTGGCATGTCACCGTAGCGCATTAATAGCCCGAAAAATAAACATTCCCCATCTATCTAGTGGTTTTAACAAATCAAACATTTAGTTAGTACTTTCTCCACACCTTTAGGATTAGGTAGTAAGATTGTAAAGGGTCATCCTTTCTGTGGTTCCTAAGGTAAATTTAAATAAAGCACATTTATGATTTACATTTCGATCAAATTTCTATTTCAATATATTGTTTGGATCTTACCATTATGATTATTTTTTATAAATTAGCGCGTGTTTAAGGGGTTATTACAATAGTACCCTTAAAATGTTTGCACATAGCGCGGACGAAGGAAATTTAGGGATGAAAGAAAGAGAGGTACCGATGTACGCTCGTTTTGAATGTTTGAATATTATAGTTATCAACAAATAAAGAGCTCAGCAGGGCATTCTATAAGCGAAATGCACGGCTTAGGAAAGAATCACGACATTTCAATGTATGTCCGAAAGTGGGCTTGAGGGTAAACTGATGAGTAATCATAGCTGGACGGGTGTTACCGTTAAAGGTTTGAAGAGGCGGATTGGAAAATAGCGATAGAGCAAGGTGAAAAAGGAGACATTTCGTCGGTGTTCGAGAGAGTCCATTGTTTGAGTGATACGAGTATTAGTATCACATATGAGTTTTATCGCACTATTTTGAATCCTATTTAGCAGGTGCAGAGATGTTTTGGGCGCACCCGATAAGATGGGAACATTTTACTCCAATTTCGGGCGGATAAATGCCTTATATATTGATCAAAGGGGGTGAAGTATTTCTTACATCGCTTGAGGAAACCTAAACATTTCGCAGAATTTTTGATGACACCGAATATGTGGTTATTCGAAAGTAAATTGTCATTGCACGCATACCGAGATGGGAAAGTTTTTCGGTTTCAACGATGCAAGTGCCATTCATGGATAATGGCTGCGTTTTTGGATTTTGCTTTAATGACAGCAGACAGCATAGCATTTTGGAAGCATTAAATTCACTCTGTTGATTCTTCGCCGATTGGTGATGCTGTTTATATTGGAATTTAATGAGCTTATCATACGCTGCCATTCCCGTTCTACAGTTGAAAAGCAGATAATCTCTAATCTCTTGAATCTATCTAATCCAAATGTACGCATTTTCGACAAAATATCCTCATACCAAACTCTGTCAAATGGCTTAGAAATATCAAGTGCAACTATTTTGTGTTCCCCAGATTGATGTAAACTTTGGTTATACTTTCCGGTGAGACATGTCTTCAAATCTCCAGTGAACCTGTTGCTAGGAAACCCTTACTGCGGGTCATTGGGAAGTTTTCACGTTTCCAGGTATTTCACGAGCTGACGGTTTACCAGCGTTTCCATGAAAGAAGAAACTTAAGAGCAATGGGTCTGTAGAAAAAGAGAGAAGAAGATTTGCTTTTTTTCGGGACGGCTGGGCCAATGCTGTTTTCTATGTTCTCAGAAAGGACCCTAAAGAGCAAGATTAAAGAAAGAGTTTACGCAGTGGTTTTGACAGCGAGGAAAACACCTCTTCAGGAGAGGTGAGATATACCATCTGGACCAACGAATTTGTGTATGTTTAGATCTTTAAGTACTTTTGGTAGTACACGAGCGCGAAAGTGGATTCGTCCCATTGAAGATTCGATGGACTCAAGTGTACGGGGGACAAAGTACAATCCCCAAGTGTTGAGCTGGCCGAAAAGTGTTCAGCAAACAGTCATTATAAATGAGGCGGAATTTTTAATATTTTTGACAAACTCTCGAAGGTTGGGACCTTTGGGACATTGTAGTAATTTTTTCCTTAGTTTTTGGTCGTTTTAATGGAGGCCAGACCTATCTATCTATGTCTATGTTGATGCCAACTAAGGCGTCAACATGAGAATTTGTACAGATATGAATAAAACATTACTTTTGCATCTCAGATCCAGCTTAGGCCAGCTGAAGATTGAAGCGGCGAAATCTTGGTTAAATTGATTTTATATTGACTTGAATTTTTTACAGTTAATAGTTTAGAAACTGTACTTAATAAAAGTGGTAATCAACTGACGATGTAATAGGGCAACGATCGTCCGTTAGATAGTTAATTGAATTATACTTGTCGGTACTTGTCGAATTGACTGGGTATAAATGCACAAACTTTGTGAAAGCATCGATAATAACCAAAATATGCCTTCGTTTACTCGTATATGTTAGAGCAGGTACTGGACCAAAATGGTCTATTGTAGATGGATTGTGTCAAATGGATATGGGTTCTTAGGAATGCTATGCATATTGTGATCATTAAATCGAGCCGGCGCAGAATATATTTATTATGCACTTAATTCAATTTTTAATAAAATGATCAATCTTGTTTCGCATACCCGGAAACCAATAATTTTTCTGTATCTGATTGAGGTACTCGTATATGTCAATTCCAATATGGCCAATTTTCTCATGCACCAGCCTTATAATATAGGATTTTCCAATAAGGACTCGACAACTTTTTTTTTAAATAAAATGCAAAACTATTGGAGATATTTCAAAAATTTTATTATCGGCTTAAAGTGCAATCAAAACATTTATGAATGGAACTCGACTTCGTTCACATGGCCACCGTGGGCACGTTTGCAGCGGTCGATTCGTTGGATCCAATTTTCAACGACTCAGCCACACATTTCGGCCGAAACGGCCGCTATTTCGCGTTCAATGTTGGCTCTGAGCTCTTCCAACGTCTTCGGCGTGTTGGCATAAACCAATGACTTAACGTAGCCCCACAGAAAATAGTCAAGCGGCGTTAAATCGCACGAACGAGGCGGCCAATCGACTGGCCCATTTCTTGAGATAACACGCTCACCATACTTACTCTTCAATAAATCGATTGTACCGTGTGCTGTGTGGCTTGTGGCATCATTCTGTTGAAACCACATGTCGTCCAAGTCCATATCTTCTAATTCGGACCAAAAATAATCGGTGATCATGGCGCGATAACGCTGATCATTCACAGTAACGTGACGATCGTCGACGAAAAAATATGGCCCAATAACGCCGCCGGCATGCAAACCGCACCAAACAGTTATCTTTTGTGGATGAAGTGGTGATTCATGAAGCACATGTGGATTTTCACCCGACCAATAACGCATATTTTGCTTATTGACGATCCCATTGAGCCAAAAATGAGCTTCGTCATTGAAGATGATTTTGCAATGAAACTCATCATCTTGGCGCATCTTCTCCAGAACCCAATCGGAGAACGTAGGTCGCTTCAATTGGTCCTTCGGCTTCAATTCTTGAGTCAGCTTGATCTTGTATGGGTGTAAACCAAGATCCTTACGCAAAATACGCCATAATGTGGAATGAGCAATGCCTAATTCTTGAGAACGCCGTGTTATTGACTGATTTGGATCGTTTGCTACGGACGCCCGAACGGCTGCGATATTTTCGACACTTCGACCAACTCGTTGTCTTACTGACATGTGATGTTGCCGTGTATGAATATGTAGACTCAAATTTTTGCACTAAGCTTGTTATTGCCTGTCTACTAGGGCGAGAATTACGACCGAAAATTGGAGTTAACGCTCTTAAGGTTGCAGTCACCCACTCCGAATTTCGGGAGAAAATTTTTATAATTTGCAGACGTTGCTCGTTCGTGTACTTTACCATGATGACAGTGACAGTTTGATGATTAGTGAAAGAGTGCATTCACAAATTAAATTCAAAGTTGTCAAGTCCCTATTGGAAAACCCTTTATTATCTTATCTCAATTGGCACATACAGCAATAAACGATTCGGTTCGGACTTCCGAAAAACAAGACCATCTTGTAGGTCATACTGCTCCAACCTTCGAGCCTCAAGCTCATTTCGTAATTTCCTAACTTTCGTATCCCGGTTTTGCGCCGCCACTTAAATGTTAAAATCGACCTCATCATCATTGATAGCTGCAACCATTTGGGACCGACTCCATGCGTCTACATGCCCCATCGATGTACCACTTCGATGTTAAATCGAATAGTTATAGTTTTCGAGCTCTAGGGCTCATCTAGCGTTCCCAGAATTAACTTGCTTTTTAATCAAAGTAAGCGTCAACGAGTTGCTGTCGGTGACTATTTTAAAGGGAATACCTTCCCTTTATACAGGATGTCCCAGTTTAGGTTTTCGTCTTGATAGCTGAAGATTCATGAAGTTATGGCAAATAAAAAATTGTATTGCAGGTTAAAATTTCAGGAATCTTCAGCTATCAGGACGAAAATCTCAACTGGGACACCCTGTATACCCGAAACCCGAAGGAATAAATAATAGCCAGAGTTTCGAGCTCATAAGTATGGTATTTGGATTCGGTGGCTGATGTTGTCTTCGAAAAATAGAAAAAATAGGCAATTGGATGAAACTTCAAGTCACTTTGGCGCTGCATGATAGCTGAACCAAATCCATGACTGCTCGCGTCGCGTCGGTTTCTTTTTTTGGTTTATAAATTGCCAAGACGGGAGCAGACACTAATTAATTACGTAATTCCTTAAAAGCCTGCAAGCATTCTTCGGCAAAATCCCACCTAACTTCCTTACGCAAGAGTTTTAGCAGCAGTTTCGCTATTTTAGAAAATGAAGGTACAAAACGGCGGTAATATGAAAAAAAAAACCTGATACACGTGTGTAGCTCTTTCTGGTATTGGGTACTGTTCTATGGATCTAATATGAGCGTTTGTGGGTCGAATACCGGAAGCATTGACCAAATAACTCAAGTATTCGATCATAGCCAAACTTGCACTTGCTCAATTTTGGTTTAAGACCCTTATCAAGACCTCCTTAATTATTTCTAAATGCGATTCAAAATCAGACGTAGCAATAGCAATGTCGTCCATATATATACGAGTAACTATTTTCCCTGCCTCCTGATCTTGAAATATCTAATATACAAATCGCTCTGAAAATCAGCCGGGACATTTTTCAAACCGAACGGCATTTGTAGGTACTCATTTTGATCACCTGCTGTTACAAAGGACGTATATTGTACTGAATCATCTTCCATGACAACCTTGTTAAAACCATCTTTCAGGTCAATCAAGGTGAACCAGCGTTTGCCTTCCATATTCTCGATACAGCCCTCTATCAATGGAAGAGGGAAATTATCTCGAATCGTCTTTTTATTTAATGCGCGATAGTCTATACACAAACGCAAATAACGTGTTTTCTTTCTCAACGCAACTGCCGAAGCATAAGGCGATTTACTGTGCCGGACTACTTTTCTTTCCTACAAGTCCTGAATGTTTTTTCGTACTCCAGATCGCTAGCACACAAATAATGGTCTAGGGGAACAATGAAACGGTGTGTCATCGGTAAGACGAATCTTCATTTTATATTTATGTGGCTTGCGTTCAACATTACTAGGATTTAGGTATGCGCGATTAATAAGATTAATTATTAATAATGATAATAATTAACGATTAGTGAAAGAGTGCATTCACAAATTAAATTCAAAGTTGTCAAGTCCCTATTGGAAAATCCTTTATTATCATATCTCAATTGGCACATACAGCAATAAACGATTCGGTTCGGACTTCCGAAAAACAAGACCATCTTGTAGGTCATACTGCTCCAACCTTCGAGCCTCAAGCTCTTTTCGTAATTTCCTAACTTTCGTATCCCGGTTTTGTGTCGCCACTTAAATGTTAAAATTAATAAATGTTCGTACTTTCAACGCGAAAATAGATTGAACTTTTTGGAATTTCCAGAAGTCTATTTGTTGATCACATCAACATAAAATAGTTCGTTTCCTTCATTATTCACATTTATTGCTTAGGTTAACAATATTTGTATTTTCATGTGTAAAAATTTTTTTTTGTAGTTAAACTTGCACTTTGTCGTGCTTGGGCTAGCAAAATTTTAGTATAAATTAAGTTGAAATAAAGTTACTGAAGGTCAGTCTTGTTATTTAATCGAACTAAGCTTTTTTACTACCTAATGTGAGGCTGCATTGGGCGATTGAATAAAAAATATAGAAATTCTAAATAGTATAATTTATATGGTCATTCGAGCCATATACGAACCAGCGATCTATGGATGTACTTCATTAGCTTCGTAAGTAGTGCTGATGCGCATAGTTCCAGCCTTGCCAATGAAACTTGCTTCACAGGCGCCACCGTAGTCTTGGACGCGATTAGGCTTATTGAAGTAAAATCTCTGACGTATCTGCGAGTCCATGTAACTCTATTTGAGAGCCTTCCGTTTGCTGCGTCCATAGTGGAATTCTTACTTTTTCGTTCCATTCGTTTCAAATTTTCATTGCAACATTTTCGCCCCATCCGATGCCCAAAAGATAAAGACTTTGAATAATGATCTTTGCCTTGATAGTAATTGGCGACAACCAACCGAAAGGATCGAAAATTTTGCCAGCGTCACTTAATACTGCTTAATAAATGCTACCACCCTTTGTGCTGAATGACGAAAAATTGATTTTAAAATGGAAGTCGTCTGTTCCTGGGCACCATTTTATTAAAGTCATGTTCTGGGTCCATGTCAATTGCTTCGTTTGGCAACGCTTTTGTGAATGCTGCATTATTTGATGTCCATTTGCGTAAGTTAAATCCGCCATTCCGAAGTAGCTGCATCAATTTCCTTTGAAGACCTTGGCATCCTCTTATTGAATTTGCATCTCCTAGCCTAGACAATCGTCTACATAGAATCCTTCAAGTAATGTTTGGCTTGCCCGTGGATACTTTTGTTTTTCATCTTCGTCTAGCTGGCATAGAGTTTTAATTGCTAAATACGGTGCGGATGATGTGCTGTATGTGACGGTTTTGAGAACGTATTCTTTGATTGGGTCCTTGGAGTTTTCTCTCCATAAGATACGTTGTAAATTTCGATCCTCCTGATCGACTAAAATGTGCCAATACTTTTTTGACGTCAGCTGTGAAGACGATTGGAAACGACCTCCATCAAGTAGCAAGGATAACAAATCCTTTTGTACCCACTCTCATTTTGGTAGTAGTGATGTCTTCTTTTACGAGTATCACTGCGTGATGTGGAAGATAATATCTTTTTCCAGTATAACCGTCTGATACTTCCTCCATGTGTACAAGATCAATGTATTCTCGAATAAAATTAGAATATTCATCCCAAAGTCTCTCATTTTTTACGAATCCTTGTTCCAACATAAAGAGTCGGTTTAATGTCATTTTGCGTGAATCTCCTCAAATCTCCGATCTAACGCCCAGTTTCATCCTGTAGTGCTAATTTAGTAGTGATTCTCACACATTTCGTCTTCTGTAGACTTGATCTTTGCACTTGGAACTTCTTCTAATTGCGAAAATTTCTTTAAGCCTTCATCTTTACACATATTAACTTGTGCTTTCTTCCTTGAGGTTAAGATGGTGCTGACTCTTTCCGATAGTATCCAGCTAAACTTGTGTTTTGTGCCATTGGAGTATTGACTAGTCCATGCGTCAAAAATTGCGGCAAAATGTCTGATCCAATTATTCGTTTATTCGTACCATGTGTAGCCACCGGTTGCGTGCAACTTGTAGTGCTGGCAGTCTTGGTGTAATGACTGGCAAGTTGAATTGATTGAATGGTAAAGCGGCATGCTGCGATGATTTCTGTAGCATGGTCACTATTTAGGCCAATAAAATTTCCGCCCTGTTCGGATATAACTAATCTAGGCTTCAAATTTACATCTAAAAGTTGCTTAACACACTTAAATGACATTTTTTTTAATGTTAATTAACAAAATAGTACTCTACTAATTGCTTGTAATGGTGGATTACACCGGTTTTTAAACCATTGTCTTCTAAACCTATTATTTGTCCTTTTTTTTTTTTTTTTTTTTTTATAATTTACGCGCGCCTAAGGGGTTAGATACCCTTTTACTGTTGCCTGGGCGCGGGCGGAAAGGTAGGAGGAGGAGAAAGGAAAATTGTTTTGTAGTGGTTTGAAACTCAGGTGTATTTGGTTTCGATATTAGCTCTCCAGGGGTGGGAGTCCGAATAGGACGGAGAGTTTTTTCTTCACTCAGAGTGATTGAAGTTATAATTCGCTTTTTGTGGTTGAAACTCTACAACAGCCAAATCTACGTGTCAGTGTTATGCCTTCACACGCAGAATTTTTCTGTCTGAGTTCCAATTACACAAATGAAAAACTGACTTGCCATGGGCAGGATTCGAACCTTGGACCCTCGGAGTGAGAAGCGATTGCTAGTACCACTACACCACGCCCACCCCTGAAGGTTTATTGAAACATAAATTTGTTTTCAATAAAATTTCATCTAAACACATGGGACAATTTTTTTGCTATCTTTGGTAAGTTTTGTATTTTGAGCTTTAAGATATTAAACAATTGGTCTTGTAGACCGGGATCTGAAGGCCAACCGTTAACAAATCTCAATAATGTTTTTTTTTCGATAAAAATAAAAAATTGTAAATTGTGGGAGATGTAAAATATAAACTTAAGTTAAATTTTTTAAAATAACTTCAATACTTGAAAGCTTGACGAGAATGCCTAATATTTATGACTTGACTTTCCACAATCCGTATTATTTCCGTGGTAAAATAGTCTTTGATTCCGCTATATAGAAATCGTCACTCTCTTTTTCCATAATCTGTTTCTTCAAATTTTTACACTCTGCTCTCAATTTCAATACGTCGCCTTCAAAGTTTCCACGTTGAAAAAATAAAAGGCTGAATACTGTCCTCTTCTACCTGAGCTAAAAACTTCTTCATTCTTATTCTCAACCGCGTCTTGAGTATTTTGCATTCTCTCTTCGAGATTTTTTCTGTCCTCCGCTGACCTCTTGCTTAGGTCTACAATATCTTTTTCGATTTCTGTTTCTTCCTTATCGTTTCCTGGTATAAATTTATTTGGAATACGTTGTATAGGTTTCGTGGCTTATGAAATGACTGTGTACCATAGATGAACTAACTTAGGCTAACTCTACTAATACTTTTGCAAACCCTTGACCTTCGCACAAACATACTGTATGTGAATTACCAACACATTATATAACACATCTCTATAAGTACACTATGGGTGTGAATGTGGATGACGTTTTTTGAGTAAAATGGCAGAGAAATTGACATTGATGACAATTCACACGTATTCACAGACAGGGTCACAGTGATAGAGGTGATCAGTGTAAAGCGGGTTTTGAATTTCCAATATCTGGAAAGTTTGCCATCTATGTTCGTTGATCTATGCTTTGTACAAACACGTTTTATCTCCGGTTTGTAACGGTAAATGACGAGTAATCCACCATTTTCATTCCAATTTTTATTCTTTAAACATTAACATAGTCCTACAAATTTTCAAGCATAATCCCTCGAGTTTGTTTTTTTTTTTTTTATAATTTACGCGCGCCTAAGGGGTTGATACCCTTTTACTGTTGCCAGGGCGCGGGCGGAAAGATAGAAGGAGGAGAAAGGAAAATTGTTTTTGTAGTGGTTTGAAACTCAGGTGTGTTTGGTTTCTATGTTTGCTCTCCAGGGGTGGGAGTCCGAATAGGACGGAGAGTTTTTCTTCACTCAGAGTGATTCAAGATATAATTCCCAGTATTTTTTTCATTGCTTGAAACTATTATAACAGCAAAATCTACGTGTCAGTGTTATGCCTTCACACGCAGAATTTTTTTGTCT
Organism: Volucella bombylans; assembly: GCA_949129095.1. NCBI lineage: Eukaryota > Metazoa > Arthropoda > Insecta > Diptera > Syrphidae > Volucella > Volucella bombylans. The sequence goes on along the minus strand of OX422140.1, from coordinate 146,929,313 downwards.
GAGTTCCAATTATACAATGAAAAACTGATTTTGCCATGGGCAGGATTCGAACCTGGATCCTCCGAGTGAGAAGCGTTTGCTACTACCACTACACCACGGCCACCGTGTTGTAAGAGGATCATTCCAAAAAACAAGAATAAAAGGATGCCTTTGCTAAAGAGATCAAGATAAAGGCTCCTTGTTAGTCCAGGTATATAGTAAGTTACTCAAAAGTTACAGAGCTGAAATAAAATGAGAAAGAAATACACAAGCAATATGTCAATTGTCAATGACGATCAGCTTAAATCTTTAATTTTCCAGTGATCTCTTATATTAATATTTGTCACAAGTAGTTGTGAAGTACAACAATTAATGACAAAAGGACATATAGTACATAACAAAGCAACACTTTTACAGCTTTCCATGGATTGAAGTTTAACAGCGAGTTTCTGCGAGCTTCATTTGTGTGAAGAGTATGGATCCTTTTTTCTGGTTACAGAGTTGAGAATCAATCTTTTGATGAAGTACCTCATGGGAGTCGGTTCCCTTCCAGCTCCATCACACACACAGCATCACCTTCTGCGCTCATAACCTTGGCTTCAAAAACGCTTGTAACGAGTTACCATTACCTGCAATCTTCCGATTGTCGAACGTGACCGATTTTTCATCACCGGTTTTGATTCGTTTCGGAATGGCTAGAGTTCATTGAATTTCAATAGAATGTTAACTCTGTCCATCAGGTTTTTTGCGCTCAATCCATGAGATTCGTATTTTGTATCGTAACTTTCTCTAAGTGGCTCAAGACAGGTTAGTTGTTAATAGCTGTAGCTTTGTAGCTTACCAAACTCAACCACAATGTGATCCATGTTCTAATCCGGAATCCAACTTCATGTGGTTAAAATTCCATCTCCGTATGCAAATCCACTATCCACTACTGCTTTATTTACAGAATCCCCAAACTGGACAGCAATTCGACTTTTAACGAGCTTGATGCGCTGTCTGACTCCATTCAAAGAATTGTATCCCTGTATCCTCATACTGAAATCGTTATTACGGGCGACTTCAATATACACAATTCTGGGTGGCTTCGACATTCTGGACAGACAACACCCGAAGGACGGTGTGTTGAGATCTTCACTGCGGAAAACAACTTAACGCAGCTTGTAAATGAGCCCACGCGAATACCAGACGTTGATAGTCATACCGCCAACACTCTGGACTTGTTTTTAACTTCTCACCCTGATAAGTACACCGTTGATGTGCTCTCCCCTCTAGGCTCGTCGGACCATTGTGTCATATCAGCTAATTTTTCGTACAGCGACCACTCAGTTAGAGGAAAAATTCCTAAACGAACCGTATGGCAATACGAGAAAGCCAATTGGAGCGGTCTTAACAGCTTCTTTAGGAATTTTAACTGGTCGCTATGTTTCCCCGATAACGACGTGGATGCCGCTGCTGATATGATTACAGACACCATTCTCTTTGGAATGAGATCTTTTATTCCTCATCGGATGAAGAGTATCAAACCAAAAGAAAATGCATAGCACGACTCGAGCTGTAAAGAGGCCGTCAGGGTGAGAGAAATATTTTTTCGGTCCTTCAAGACCAACCCGGCAGAGGAAAACCGAAAAAAGTTCAAACGAGCCAGAAATGACTGCAACGCCTTTCTTAAGCGTGTGAGGTTCCAATACGACCAAAAATTGAGGCAAAAAATACTGCAATGTCCCAAAGGCAGTAACAATTTTGGGTCGTTCGTCAAAACCATTACAAATTCCGCCTCATCCCCCAACGCTCATTTACAATGACATTCCAGCTGTCAGCTCTTTGGACAAGGCCAATCTGTTTGCTGCACACTTTGCGATCAGCTCAACACTCCCAGATTGTGCTTTGTCTCCGCCTACACTTGAGTGTGTCGAATCTTCAATGGGACGAATTTACTTTCGCACTTGTGTAGTAGCAAGAGTACTTAAAGATCTCAACATACATAAATCCGCTGGTGCAGATGGTATATCTCCCTTTCTTCTGAAGAGGTGTTCTTCCACGCTGGCAAAACCACTGCGTAGGCTTTTCCATCAATCCTACTCTTTAGGACTCTTCCCGAGCAGATGGAAAACAGCATTTGTCCAGCCCGTCCCTAAAAAAGGCGAATCATCTTCTCTCTTCTCCTACAGAACCATTGCACTTACGTCCCTTCTGTCCAAGGTCATGGAAACGCTGTTAAGCCATCAGCTCATGAAATATCTTGAAACATGAAAACTTTTCAGTGACCGGTAGTATGGTTTTCGTAGCAACAGGTCCACTGGTGATCTGATGGCATGTCTCACCGAAAAGTGGAACCAAAGCGTACACCAATCTGGCGAAAGCAAGCTGGTTGCACTTGATATTTCTAAGGCATCTGACAGAGTTTGGCATCAGGCTCTTTTGTCGAAAATGCATGCATTTGGGATCGATGACTCTATTCTTCAATGGAGTAGAAATTACCTTTCGGAAGGTTCAATTGAAGTTGTGTTGGATGGTTTCAAGTCTGATATCCGCAAAATAAATGCAGGTGTGCCCCAGGGCTTTGTTCTGTCTCCGACACTCTTTGTAATTTTCATTAATGATCTCTTGACTGCTACTTCTAATCCAATATATTCCTTTGCTGATGACAGTACTCTCTGCTTTTCATATTCGTTCCCGGACTCACGGCCCTGTTTTTCGGCTGCAGAACGAGAACTGCAGCATATGCTAAGCTCATTATATTTCGATATCAACAGCATAGCCAATTGGGGAACTATCAACAGAATGGAATTTAATGCTTCCAAAACACAATGCTGTCTGCTGTCGTAAGCGAAATTTAAACACCCAGCCACTATCCATGAATGGCACTTGCATCGTCGAAACCGAAAACCTTTCCATCCTCGGTATGTGTGTCAATGACAACTTACGTTGGAATGACCACATATTTGATGTCGCCAAAAATGTTGCGAAATGTCTAGGTTTCCTCAAGCGATGTAAGAAATATTTTACCCCCTCTGATCTGGCCTCAATATATAAGGCATTCATCCGCCCAAAATTGGAGTACAACGCTCACATCTGGTCAGGAGCTCCTAAAACATCTCTGCACCTGCTAGATAGGATTCAAAACCGTGCGATAAAACTTATTGATGATACTAATATCAGTCAATCAATGGACACCCTCCAACACCGACGAAATGTCTCGTGTCTCACTTTGTTTTATCGCTATTTCCACCACCACTGAAATCGCCAGTATCATTCCGCCCATTCAAACTTTCAACCGTAACACCCGTCTCGCTATGAATGCTCATCAGTCTACCCTCAAGCCCATTTTCGGATGTACTCTAAAACATAGTGATTCGTTCCTAAGCCGTACAACTCGCTGCCGAACTCTGTATCTCCTGGTCGTTATAACTTGCAAACATTTAAAAACAAAGTACATCGGGACCTCTCTTTTCTTCCTCCCTAAATTTTCTTTGCCCGCTCTGGGAACAATCACCTTAAGGGTACACATACCCCTTGAGCGCGCGCTCAGAAGCTATGTACAGTGTACATAGCATAGTTCTATACCAATACGGACAATTATGATATGCCAGGCGTGCTCGACTTCCTGAAGTATTTAATCAGTTTTTTTGGGTGATCCAACGACCATTTCAAGGCTTATTTTTGAAATCAAAATTGACAGAACGCAAGGGAGCGAACTATTAAAGTTCCTTCCTCGGCAACAGCACATAGGTTTTTACAAGCCTGCGCAGCGTTCTGCCCTTTGTCAAGTCGCGAAGATTCTCATTTCTCATGCGCATAACTTAAAAAGCCATGTATTCGAGCTTAAACTTTCATCTTGCTCTTCAGCTGTTCTTGAGTTATTTGGATTTAACGCCATGTATCGCCAAAGACGCCAAAAACTTTTTCCCAGATCCAATATTTTGTCCCATTTTCATAGATGTGAAAACAAAATCCTCTAACACCATCTTAAATCGCCGTGAAAGGATTATACTCGTAACATACATAAATTGTATTATAGTTTTGGACTAAGTGGTGCAATCGAATTCGTATTCCAGCGACCGCACGGGATTAAAAAATATATTTCTCTAGTATTGAAAGGTGTTACCATAGCAAATACCATATTCAATACAATACCAAATTCATGGATGTCCGATTGAAACTCCTTGGCCTTACTAAGATTTCTACCAGTGGGAGTGTTGTTCATCGCCGAATTGTAAAAAATGCATACAGTTGTCTGAATAGAATATTGCCGGCAACATACGCCAAGTGTATGACTCCGTCTTGCAATAAGGGATGCTTTCGTCCCTTAAATTTAGAAAAACGCCGCCATTCACTCCTGAAGGTTTTGATGTACAGTCACCTGAAACATGGTCTTGTTCTCCAGCCTTAAGCTCGATCAGTGAAGTCGTTTTGTTTTTAGCTTCTTCAGCACCTGAAACCTGTAGGACCATTTGCCTTGTTCAAAAACCTGGATAGTACAATACTTTTCTTTTCGGCAATTTAGAGCAGTAACTACAATTCAATTCCATGCCATTTCATGAGTTGAAACTGCCAATCCATCGTAAAAGAGTTTTAAATCGATCCCAGCCACCTTATCATTATTTTTAATGTCGATATGATAGGGTCTAGAAAATTAAGTTGTGCAAGAAACTTACGTCAAAGCTAAAAGTTATTTTATGCCTCAGGCATAATCATCATCGGTTATCCGAGCTTTCCTGATGAGGTCGGCATTGCTGTACAGCATGTTGAAACATCTTCTTCGTTCTCCCTTGATACAAGTGCGACCGAAAATTACCAAAAGAACTTTTCTTTCGAAGCGCCCTAGAGCATTTTCATCTGTTTCCGCCAGTGTTGAAGCCTCTGCACCTTAAAGAAGGACTCAGATGTTGTAGCTGCCTATCGTGATGTTTTATCCTAGACGTCCATGTTAGATGTCAGTCTTTGTTGACAGCAAACACTTTGTTTATCCTTCGTTAACAGATAATTAAATTTTTGTTCCTTCTGCAAACGCTTTCTTGACAGCTTGCTATGTTCTTCCTAATACTCGTATGTCAATGTCGTCCGAATATGCGAGTAACTGAACAGAATTTCGAAAGATTTTGCCTTTGGAGATGACTTGTGAGTTTTGCACAGTTCTTGAAAAAATAACATGACAGCGCATCTCCTTTTTTTAACTTCTTTTCCGACAATGAAGTGGCGGTGTATATTGATTTGGAATTTGATTTATGGTGGACTCGCCTAAAATCACAGTGATAAGGATCGATCAGACTATTGATGGAATAATACCGCGGACAGGATATTAAATACTTGTACGATGTTAATGAGACTTATTCCCCTGTAATTGGTGCAGTTCAGGGGATCTCCGATAAACAATGCAGAAGTTCCATTCGCGGACCTAGAATATAGAGAGAGTTGATGCATGCTCCGTATCAATTCATCACCTGCTGCTTTAAACTGCTCGGTAGTTAAGCCAGTTAAGCCACCGGTCCGGCAGCTTTGTTTTTGGAAATGGCTGTCCTGACTTCATCTTGGTCGGATCGACAGAAATGTTGTCTGCCTTGAATGGTTCATTTTGCCTGATGGCGGGGTTTTGTTCGTCATCACCATTTAATAGTATGCAGATATAATATTTCCATATTCTGAGCACAGATTGTGGTTTTACAATGAGGTCTCCTTCTCCATCTTTGAAAATTTATATTCGGAGCTACAGCTTTGGCATACTCGTTTTAGTTTTTGGTAAAACTTCCGAACTTCATTCTTCTGGTAGCGCTCTAAAGCCTTAAGAGCCTGAGTTCTTGTCTTCTTTTCTGTGTGTAGAACTGGAGAGCCCCTCTCGTTCTTTTCAGAAAGTCTGCTCTGTACATCCGCTGTTTTTCTGGATTTACCTGTCTGCATTCATCATCGAACTACGGATTTCTTTGCTCTAAGGCAATGATGCCACTAGAATTCTTCTGTTGGCAGCATCGGACTCTTCGAGAGTTTACAGTTTCTTGCGACTGTAGCTGTTCGATGTTGAACTTCCTCATAATCGCTCGCTAGTTTTAGAGTGTTAGGATATCCGAATTTGTATCTTGGCTACAATAAGATAATAGTCGATGTTAGGTACTCGGAACATTCGGACATCTAGAACATGGGAGGAGTGCCTTGCGTTGATCGCAATATGATTAACTTGGTTGATCAGGCATGTCAGGAGGCATGATCAGGAGTCAGGCATGTCTCTTTATGTAGATCAATGTGTGGAAACCGTATGCTGGCTATGGTAATATTATGTCCCGCCCCAAAATTAATAAGACTGTGTCTGTTTCCGGAGGTGATGTCGTAGAAGCTGTACTTCCCCACTGTACTAGTTACTAAAGATGCTCTCAGAAGCAATCTTTGGTAAAGTTGTTCTTCTCCTAAGTGGGGGGTGAGCGTTTATGAGCTTATGTTGGCAAATTTACGTTCTATGTCAACCGTCGTCAGGCGTTCGCTTACATGTTATGGTATGTATTTTCTAAGTTTTCCTCTAATGGCGAATCCACATCAGACTAAACGCTCCGACTGCAGTCCTTGTCGCGCCTGTTGTCTGTAGCATTCTCTATAATAGATATCACAGTTTTTCATCTTCTTTTTGTCCGATCCATCTGATCGCACTTCATGGTTGTAAGTTATATCTGATAAGCGTCCGAACATTAAATGTGCAGATCTGTTATATTTTCATTGTTTGCCAGGGTCGTCAACAGCGAATCCGTCAGTATCCGAGGCTAATAGCTGGTTTGTTGCATTTTTATCTCTTCTGCATAGGTTTGTGAGCTCTATGATAGCTTGGCCTGTATTGTGCTATTGGTTGATCACGGTATTGTCACTAAAATGTAAACAACCTTGCGAACTTTGTATCAGCCGATTCCAACTTCCATCGAATCGTGTCACCTCACCATACCATTTAAATGTCAATGAGCCCATCACTCATAAAAAACGATATAAACGATGGCAAGCGCATTGCATGTTGAACACCAATGATATTATCATGTATAAAGACACCCAAGCATGAGATTATCATGTATGAAGACATCTAGGCACCGAGTTCGAGAAATGAATACAACACCAGCAGCCTCTTAAGTTTACCTACATAAATTGTGCAAGCCACTGTCGCTGCAATCTTATACGAGTAATAACAATTTTCAAAAATTCTTTAAGAAAAAAGAAGAGCCCAACCGCAAACTTGTTGTGCAACCTTTTGGTGGAATATTCCACCATGCATCTGGCATTTGCAAACATATTGTCGTTTAAATAAGTAAACTTCAAGGTGCAGATCATCTGTCAACCATTAGAAGAACGTGCTGACAATTGCAATCACGTTTTTCGCGCCATTAGAAAAATTACAAAAAGAAATTAATGAGTAGCGTAATCTTTGACGGAAACAAACTGTCGATAAGAGTATACCAAATTGACAGCTAAAAGTCGAACTCGAACTCGAATTTGAATTATGCAATCGAAATTAAGCGATCGACTGACCGATTGCGGACTGCTTTGAAATGTATCTACGAACTAATGCATGACTTAGGTATGCGATGCAGAAATACCCTGTCGCGGGTATCGTTATATGAGCCGGGTGCTGCTCGTCGTACATCTGTACGAGATAATTAGTGGTTAGTGTTTCCCTTATGTGCTTCGGCTTTTCTTTCTATTTTTCGATTGAAATTGTAGACTGGGGTTTTCGTATTCAAAGTGAAGCTTATGTCATGTCAATATGACAGACCGGATCAGTAGTTGAGTACTTGTTGGAGGATTGTTATTATTTTAATTAGCTCTGTGAATTTTGCAATTCTTTTTCGTTTGTCTACTGTTTTTTTTTTTTGTTAACCGGAAAATCACGGTTTTTATGGCTTTTTAGTTTTGTTTGCTTTTTCATACGTCGTCGTTGACAGGTGAATTATCAGTAGTCACGACACAGTTATTATGACTTTGTTCCGTTTAGTTCAAGGTACAATGCTAATTGTGTACAGGTCCTTGGTTTTAGGTTTCGATTTTTAAATATAAAGTTCGTTCCAATTGCCAATTGTGTGGATCTACACATGTATACGCATCCTAACGGATCGACAACTCTTACATCTTCGAGGGCCCTCATAGCATTTCTAAGATAAAACGCTTACAGAGAACTAACCGCTTATCAGGGAAAGCGGTTTTTGACAATAGAATTTAATTTATCTTACAGTCCGTTAAAGGTCTCTAGTGGGCCTTTTATCCTTTCCGATCCCAAGAACTCTATTTCCAGTTAATTGTGCCAAGTCTTTCTATGGTCTGAAGTTCGGTCGTTCGATGTTCATTATAGTTGTCTCAAATACGGAGAATACTCTTGGCTGAGGCATATTTGTTCAATCGTTCGTATTCAATGAACCTATGTAAGCCAAGGTGTAGTATGTATAATTTCCCTATCCCGATGCTTGTCAACTTAATATGTACTATAGTTCAGAGTTAAACTGTACCTCAACCAGCAAGCATTTCTAATTAGGCAGATCCTTAAGAAACTTGTTCCAGATTTACACGACAATACGGTTGAGGTCTGTTTCTACCTATGCGGGAACGTGAGTTAAGGCAATGAAAAGATCTCTTCTGAGCCTTTCCTAGCAAGTTCATCGGTGACTTCATTTCCTGCAATCCATTGTGAATCGAAAAGAATACTTCTACCCTCGAACAAACATGGAGAGTGTGAGGGGGCTTGGGAACACTTTAGCGCAGTTTGGGTGTTGTTACGGATGTAGATATTTCGCCCCTTCATATGTAGGTCATTGCCATCAGGCTTATCTATATCTCCGCTTGGAAAGCAGGTACGAGTTTCATTACAAAGAAGTTTAGAACTAATTTAGATAATTAAGATTTAGAAGCAGGAGTAACAGTATAAATAGCCCTACTGGCTGACAGGCCTTACGTTTTGTTGAAGGCTTCTTTAAACTTCCAAAAAGCAAACAGCTCCTTGGACATTTTCGAGGTGACATGTTTGCAAGAAGAAGAACTTTGCTATCTAGAATGACACCTAAATACTTAGGTTTACTAAAGGAATGAATGTTGATGCCATTGTGAGGTTCAGACCAGACCTTTTTGTAAAGAGACCAAAATCAAAATGCTAATCGCGTATTTCTTGTAGTTGAGTGCACTCTCCATCATTCTGCCATCAGATTTTGAAGCGCAGTCTCCTCCGCTTTGGAAAATCAGGTTTGAGCACAGCTCAACCATGGGCTCTATGCTGTTGATTATGAGCGAAGTGAGACTGATTTTTGATGTCAAACTCCGTAGAAGCATATCTTACGGCCTCATCCGTCACCAAAACCGATAGTAGATTCAAGTTATGCCGGGTTGTGATACTTAGACCATTTGTAATTCCAATGATGGAAATCTGGTTGTGAAATCTGGCAGTTTCAACCGTAAGAGAATATACTCGTAGTATTTACTTCAGTTTCAGTATATCTGCCATCTGAGGCTGATTTGCCACTTTTAATGAATTTGACTTGGTTCCACCGAGTCATTCTATTCTTTCACAATGGTCCCTAAAGATACCTTAAAACCTTTTGCGTTTGTCTGTAAAGGTTCTTTTAAATTAGTCTACGTGATCTGCTTAGAAGATTTTTGTTTTCCATACACAGTCGCTGCAAATTTGCATTCAATGCTTCTATGGCCTGACTTGGAAACTTGCGATAGTATTGTACTTTCGGTGTGCATGTTGGTTGGGATTAAGTCGATTACTTGGTATCTTCATTTCGTAAGAAGTGGTGGATAGGACCCAACCTTGTTCACAACCAAGTCAGACGACGGCATGGAATCGACATAATTGGGTTGTACTCTGCACTTGTTACTTCTCTAAGAGTTGTTCTGATAAGACCCATATTCCTGGAATCACAGTATTTATTGAGTTGGGCTACCCGCTTTGGTAGTAGCGGTAGGACGGAGTTATGGGAAAGTAAATTGAAGCTATGACAGATTTTTTCTCCAGACTCTTTTCGGCACAATAAGACCGGTTCTCTGTCTTTTCGATCGCGGTTCATACAAGTATAGTTGTTTTAATAGCCCTGTAGCATCCAAAAGCACAGATTTCTTAATCCCACGTCCATGTTTCTTGTATGGATATTATGCGAGGCTTTCTTTTCAACACGTAAGGCCTCCTAAATAGGGGTACAGTAGCAGACTTAGAAGTAAAAAGGAAACTGATAAAGTATTCTCATTTAGAAATGAAGTGGAAATTAACCGTTCCAAGGTGCAGACAAGGACGTGGGTCATATTTAGATTTAATTATCTTGACCAAAGCATTGGGCAATCACAGCAAGAGAAGAGGCGTCTTTGTTTACCCGATTCTGTCTAACGTTGTGGGAGTAGATTTTCCACTTTTCATTGTCGAGTCCAATGTTCTGGATATGATGATGTATCTGCACATCCTCCGTTTCCCTAAGATGTCCCGGAACCCATGGCGCGTGTAAGTTTTAATGGCCTGATAACCTTTACCCATTTAAAAATTTGCTGCTTAGAGCACTTCCTTCTAAGGGTTCCATTTTCCATATCCCGACACTCTGCTTGAATGCAAACATAGTTGATCAACATAATGTTTGCAATAAGCGTTGTTCAGGCTGTAATCATTTCCAGCTTTCATTATTCGAAGATCCAGAGACGTGGTAGCGGCAGCCTAATAGGTGCGCTATTCTCGTTCTTTTTGGCGTTTTAGGGTTTGCTTGGAGGTGAAGTTTCTGGCCACATCCAACTTCGATCGATCAGAATTGGAAATTTTGCTAATTGCAGCACTGGTTTCAGGCGGATCTTGAGCGCAGAGAAATCCATAACCAGTGTTATTTCTCAGTCTAGATTTTACCGCACACACCGAAATCTATCGACCGGAGTGCTAGAAACTTTCTTCTTCTTAGCCCTATTCGAGACGGAAGGAGAGAGTGCTGGTGCAGTTCCTAGAGGCTGATCAGTTTTAGTGGGTTTCAATTCCATTTCTCGTCTCTGTCGTAGCCCGCTGGAGGAGTAAGACTTTTAACACTTACGTCTTCGACCGCACATACCATCTCTTTGCGAAGTGCGTTTGTACAACATCTTCTTTTCCTCTTAAAACGCCTCTTAGACGATAAGCTTTCTGAGTGCGGCTTCCTGAGACAAGCCGTCAAAAACAGCACTTTGATCACCCACCTTTCCAGCCCAATCTGCCGAACATGTCGTAGAAAGAGCCGCAGGAGATATTGGATTTAAGCGATCTAGCAACACCTGAGTCAGCGCCTAAGTCGGCGGGAGTTTTTTTTGAGTATTTTGGGAGCTCAAAAATCCACGCCGCGGCAGCGGTCGAGAAGACGAGAAGATTTTCGCTATTGCGAGTACCACCTGGAGTAGTATCCATTGGGATACTATTTATTAACCGTTTTACCATTTTGCGCTTAGTTAGACATCTCACCGGGGTTCTTTTCAGAACCTTAGGATCTTTGACCCTTAAGCCTCTCTGTTACGACAAGGCAGCCAAAGAAAGGAAGGCAATCGACTGCATGAAAACGAGGACATATAAGTACGTGATTGGGTCGTACGCTCCATTTACTTCTTCTCAAAAAAGTTTTTTCGAGCACCAATACTGCAGCATAATATGATAACTCCCATGTTCCTGAAATCGCAGTAGTCAATGAGTTCAGCTATTGCCTGTAGTGGTGGCGTTTTTATTGAAGCATATGGGAAATAAGCTGACGCAACGAAAAAATTAAGGGCGTGTTCCGTAGTATCTGTTGCGTCGACGAATTCAACTGACAGTTGGATAAAATATACGGTTTCATATGGAAGGAGGTCCATAAGAAACAGATATGACTGATACGGCGTAAAAACTCATTTAACATTGAATTTCACACATCCACAAATTGAGAGTACGCATTTTCATTGGTGGAAGCATTAAGAGAATGTAGAGAAACTGTCATACTCGCTGCTTGAAAAGAAAACACTCTCAGCAATGACAAAATGTCATCGGCTGTCTTCTGTCAATGTAGGTTTGCGACGGATTTTATGGGACTCTTATTCCCGGCTACGCTGGCGTTATCGTTCTATAGGCGAAGAGCAAGGACGTGAGTCGGGGAATGAATATGAAAAGCAGAGAGTACTGTCGTCAGCAAAGGAATGTATTAGATTAGAAGTGGCAGACAAGCGATCATTGATGAAAATTGAAAGGACTGTCGGAGACATAACAGAGCCCTGAGGCACACCAGCATTTATATTGTGGATATCAGACTTGAAACCATCCAAGACAACTTGAATTGAACGTTCCAAAGGTAGTTTCTAATCCAAAGAAGAAGAGGTTCATCGATCCCAAATGCACGCATTTTCGACCAAAGAGCCTGATGCCAATCTCTGTCAAATGCCTTACAAATATCAAGTGCAACTATCTTGCTTTCGCCAGATTGATGTACGATCCACTTTTTGGTGAGACATGCCATAAGATCTCCAGTGGACCTGATACTACAAAAACCATACTGCCGGTCATTGAGAAGTTTTCGTGTTTCGGGATATTTCATGAGCTGACGGTTTATCAGCGTTTCCATGACCTTTGAAAGAAGTGCAATTGGTCTGTAGGAGGAGAGAGAAGAAGATAGGGACGGGCTGCACAAATGCTGTTTTGAATCTGCTCGGAAAGACTCCTAGTAGGATTGTAGGATTGATGAAAAAGCTTACGTAATGGTTCTGCCAGCAAGGAAGAAAACCTCTTCAGAAGAAGGGGAGATATACCATCTTGACCAGAGGATTTGTGTATATTAAGATCTTTAAGTACTCTTGCCACTACACGAGTGCGAATGTGGATTCGTCCCATTGAAGATTCGACACACTTTGGACAACTTCGCACAATCTGGAAGTGTTGAGCTGGCCGCAAAGTGTGCAGCAAGCAAATTGGCCTTGTCCGAAGAGCTGACAGCTGGAATATCATTGGGATGGAGGATGAGGCAGAATTTCTAATGTTTTTGACGAACGACCAGAAATGTTTATTACCTTTGGGACATTGTAGTATTTTTGGCCTCAGTTTTTGGTCGTATTGAAATTTCACACTCTTGAGAAAGATGTTGCAGCCATTCTTGGCTCGGTTAAACTATTTTCGGTTTTCCTCTGTCGGGTTGGTCTGGAAGGACCGAAAAAAACATTTCTCTAACCCTGCCTGTTACACCTCGAGTCGTACCATTCTATTTCTTTTGGTCTGATACTCTTAATCCGATGAGGGATAAAGGAGGAAATGATCAGTTAAAATTTCGTATTGCCATATAGTTCATTTAGGAATCTTTTCTCTAACTGTGTGGTCGGTGTACGAAAGATTAGCTGATATGACACAGACGCCAGGGCGTTGGCGGAATTATTAACGTCTGGTATTCGTGCGGGCTCATTTGCAAGCTGAGTCAATTATTTTCCGCAGTGAAGATCTCAACGCACCTTCCTTCGGGTGTAGTCTGTCCAGAACGTCGAAGCCAACCAGAATTGTGTATATTGAAATCGCCCGAAATCACGATTTCAGTTTGAGGATACAGGGATATAAGTCTTTGTATGGAGTCAGAGTGTACATAGTGGCATAGAGCGGCAAGAGTGCCTGAAAATCTCGATGTAATTTATATAAAATTTCCTGAGACTGCTAATATGGGGATTGAGGCCTTCCTGCATAATGGAAACCAAGACGCTTGTTTTTGTTTTACCTTCGTAGCATACCGAGTCAGATTTATCTTGTAGATAGGAGAGGTGTAGACGTATATTTTGCTATATCTTTATATCTCTAAGCGTAGTGAGCACATAGCGACAGTTAGTGCTGCGTCAATTTAACATGGGGCGGCCGAAAGGGGGTCAATAGAAGAGGAAGAGATTGTAGAACAGTGGTTACAAATGTGAGAACTGATGAAGTTAGAATCTCCAATTCTGAGATCGAAGTTGTATGTTGAGGGTTGCTTGCGGGGTGGCAGGTTGAGCAATTGAGATGTTGGGGCTTAGTTATGGGTGGAATATGTGGCATTAGAGAATGGGTGAAAGGCTTAAAGTTAAAAAAAAATGTGGATGCAGAAGCGTGATTCTACCTTTAAGCGATTTAACAGATATCGCATGCTATTTCTTTTTCAAGGGTATGCTTCACAAGGTAGAATTCGCTTTCATGTTCAAAGCCCTAAATTAAACACAATTGAAATCTGAAGTAAGTGCTCATTTAAGGAAGTATATTTACAATTCCAAACTACTTACGTGGTCCTTAAGTCATCAATCTTATTCCAACTAATTCATATTACATGTTTTCTTTATTGAGGAGTAAATTCTGTAATTGTTCCTCAAGTTAGGATACCAAATATAGTGTGCCGTCTTTGAACCTCAAATGTGTGACTATTTTTATTTTTGAAAAAAAAAAAAAACAAAAAAAAACAAAAATAATAATAATAATTGCACGACAGAACAATTATCAATTTTAAGAAACGAAATCCTGTGTGTGTTCAATTTATCTCAATAGAGTATCTTACAATTGAATAATTGGTCTGAACGCCAGCATTTAGACCTCCAACTTTTAAGTCGAACACGCTATACAAGATACAAAGTGACAAAGAGCAGGTATAGTCTGGCACATTAAGTTTCGTCGGCAAGAGGAAGAGTTCTGTCCAATTCATTAAATTTCAAATTATTCAATGAGCGTAGTGTACGAACGAACTTGAAAACTAATCAGACCTGGTACAAACAATTTATTTCAGAAGGGTCACAATGGAGAAATTGCTTCAAAACCTTTTTCTATTAAAAATTTATTAAAACAATAAAGATACAATATTTTGCTTTGGTTAATTTCATCACACCTGGTAGGTGTTAATATTGTTTACCTCAGGCCGGAAGTTAATTTTGAAGTGCTTGGCTAGAAGTAAGCCTTGAATTAATGCTGCACTGTTTTTTTGTTTTTGGTAGAAGACGATACAAAGCATTATTTAAAAGTTCTGAATTGATTTCCGCAGCACATTCCAATTAAGACTAAGTTACAAAAAAATTAATTATTCTAATGATTTAGGCCGCCTTATGTTCAATTAGACTGGAACCGATAGTACGATTATCTTATTCTTACTGGCTCAACACAGGCTCTACAAGTTACACACAGATAATATTGTACGAGTGCTATTGCCTTTGAAGAAATCTTGTGATTCAGAAAATCCTATGAAAGACAAGTGGAGGAGCAAATGTACAATGCCTATCACCTACACCTACAACTGTTTCAGGAAGTGGTGTCACTAATGCCTGATATATACATGTAGGTATTGTAGTATGCTCCGTTAAAATGTCAGTCAGGAAAAAAGGCCGTTGACTATTTAGAGATGTCCGAAAGCTTTTAATTGGTCTGCCTACAATTGTCAATGGACTCACTCACCGAAGACGCAGACAGTCCCAACGCGGATTCAGTGAATTAACCGGCGATTTTATTTCCCGCGATGCCATTGTGACCTGGGACCTTGACAGCCCTCCAACTGCATTCAGAGAAGACTTGCATTCTTGAACTACCTTGGACGAACGGACGTAGATGCCTCCCCCATTCCACCGGTCCATCACAATATTGATCATTGTTTATCTTACAGAAAGATATCAGCTCCGGATTTTAATTCAGTTCTGAAACCATTCGTAAAGACTCAGATTCTGACCGAAGCCATTCCCGGGCATAGACCCGTAGTCTGTGCGAGTGACGTTATATACATATACGTTACGTTATATTACGTTATATATCGCCAACTGGGTGCATTCACATATAAACTAAGCATCAAATGGGAACAATTACCAATTCGCCGCTTAACAGGCAACAACAGGTGCAGCTGTTTCTGGCACCACTTCTCATTAAACGGAAAATAGCTTTGAGAGTGCAGCCCATGATATGAATATCAAGGGGAGGGAGATTCATCAGTGCATCCAGAGCAAAACCAGGCATGCTAGGGAAACCCCCGGTAGTCGAGACCCGTGAGAGCTTGTTCAACCTGACAACCAACTCATAGGCCTTATCATAGAGTACATAGCATCGGCGTCAGACGACTTGAAGCCATCAAAGGAAGTAAAAGCATGGTTGCATCTTTCATTTGTTTCATTTGAATATTACAGAAGCGTGAGTGTGTCATCAATTCATGATGATTTGCCATGCAATGCTGAAGATAAAGGTCAAAGAACTGTCGAAAATCACAACACGGCTTGAGAGCTGTCTTTAAAGGATGGTTTATCAGTAAGTAAAAAACAGCTTTTGGAAATTCATTCATTTCACTACTGCACTGAACCCTGCCAAATGCGTATGTTTTCTCGACGATGGCTCCTCAATTACCATTATGGACGAAAGGCTGGCTCCACAACTGGAACTCGATGATGACGTCGCCCCACTCTGCTTAAAATGGACAACCGACAAGCGCTACACAGAAGAACAATCGAAAAAGGTTACTGTCAAGATTGCGGGCATTGACATGAAAAATAAATTAGAGATCTCTAATGTAAGAACAATCCAGAACTTGAACTTACTGACACAGTCTCTCGATGCGTGTGAACTAAAGAAAAGATATCAACATATGCACGGAATTACTATTGCGTCGTATAAAACGGTGAAGCTACTAATATTGATAGGTCTGGACAACTGGTACCTGGGTATAAGTCTTCGTAAGCGCGAAGGTATGAAAAACGAACCTGCTGTCACAAAGACGAGACTTGGCTGAGTTGCTCATGGCATTTATGAAAATAATCTAAATAATGCACAAAGTACAGTTTTCACGTTTGTGAATGCAAAGCATACTTGGATGCAGAAATTCATCGTATCGTAAATCGATACTTTACAACAGAAAATATCGGAAAGAAAACGTCTAAGGCAATGCTATCTAAGGATGAAGAGCGGGCTCAAAGTATGCTGAATAAAAGAGCCTACCGAGATGGGAATCGCCTCGCTGTGCCGTTGCTTTGGAAGCATGAAATCGCCTCATTACCTGACAGCCGTCGGATGCTTGAGCGCCGCCTAAGATGCTTAGGATCTAGGATGGAGAAGCACACAACACTCGCGTTAAAGCTACAGGATCAGATCTGTACTTACCTGCAGAAAGGATATGCTTGCAAATTAGAATCACAGGAGCTGCTTGTCCGAAGTTCGAAAACGTGGTACCTGCCAATATTCCCTGTAATAAACCCAAATAAGCCGAATAAGATCCGCATCGTATGGGATGCTGCGGCAAAAAGACATGTTGTATCACTTAATTCCCTGCTGTGGACCAGATACGGTGATCTCGCTTACTACAATTTTGTATAAATACTGCAAAGGAAAGTTTCACCAAGTGAAAATTGTCAAAGACGACCAAAGACGACAAAGATTCCTATGGAGGAGTCCTACGACCAAGGAAATAGAAGAATATGTCATGAGGTGATGCCATTCGGTTCAACCTGTTGACCATATTACGCGCAATTTGTTAAAAATGAAAACGCCAGCGAGTTCATAGCTCAATACCCCAGAGCAGTAGAAGCTGTTGTTGAGAAACATTGTGTGGACGATTCCTTGATAGAGTTGACTCCGAAATAGAGGCGAAATCTACAACTTCTTGTCAAATTCTAAAAGTGTTTTAAGAGAGGTTAACTCTGAAGTACAAGACGAGTTGACAAAAAAGATTGCAGTATGGAATGAGTTTAACGATTCTGAAAAGATACTTGGTCTGTGGTGGTCACCTACTAAGGATACGTTCTCCTCTCCTCTCAAAGCACATAAACTAAGTGCGAGAATATTATCAGGTCAGGCACGCCCAACGAAGAGGGAAGTTTTAAATGCATTAATGAGTATTTTCGACCCCTTGGCCTTTCTGCAAATTTTCCGGTCAAGCTCAAGATATTACTAAGAGAAACTTAGCGCTAATGGGGTTGTGATATAGCCCACAGTCATTATGAAGAATGGAAAGAATTTGTAAGTCATCTACCAGAGATAGAACGAATTGTAATTAGACATCCATATGCTCAATCACTTCACTTCAGCTATGCGGTACAACTGCATATATTTGTAGATGCGAGAATGCTTTTGCTACGGCAGCCTATCTGCGTTTCTCTTCGGGATCGCCTCTATGGAACTTGTCGATACCTAGGTTGGAGCTAGAATCATCAGTGCAGGGGGTACGATTATTATGTCTTAATCTACACGTGAAAAATTGCACATTTTGGAGTGACTAGAAGACCGTACTTTTTCCGTTAAGATCAGAACAAAGAAGATAGAATCATTATATAGCACTCAGGATCGGAGAAATATTGGAAGAAACAGTTATAGGAAATTGGAGATGGGTTCCAATTAAGGAAAACGTGGCAGACGAAGCTACCAAATGGAAACGTAATAATCTGTTCGAGTCCGACAATAGATGGTATCGAGGGCCAGAATTCCTATACCAGAGGAATGGCCTAAAGACGAATCCCTAAACTTCAGCACAACCGAAGAAGTTAGAGTACACTTCGCCAACGGTATCGCCAACGTACCAAGTATCATTGATTATACTAGATTCTCTAGTTGGAACAAAGTGGTGCGGTCACTTGCTTATGTTTTTATGTTCACTGATATAAAAAAAAACGAGCTAATTCAAAATGAAAGTGTCTTACGGCCTACGATTTTGAACTGTATCAAAACTACCTGTACTGTCAATATTAACAGAAAGCGTTTCCAGAAGAAGTTGCTGCTTTAAGAGCTAATTTGAATAATTTTACGATATTTAACAGAAACCACTTGTTATAGAAACTATCGCCCTATATGGACAAGAAGAATGTTATAAGGATAAACAGTCGTATTGACAATGCTAACATTGATATGTGCGAAGTGAAACGGCCTATAATCTTGCCGAAACGACATCACATAATTGAACTCATAATAGATCATTTTCTCCGAAAATTTCACTATCAGCATAGCGAAACAATCATCAACGAACTTCGACAGCTGTACTACATTCCGAGCCTTAGAACTATCGTAAAAAAACTAAGAGGAACTTGTCAACATTGCAAAAACGTGAGAGCTAGACAAATACCACCCCAGAATTGCCACCGAGTAGACTAAAATCATTTACTCGACCCTTTTCCTACATCGGCATCGATTACTTCGGCCCAATTGCAGTACGAATCGGCAAACGCTCAGAGAAAAGTTGGGGTGTCCTGATAACATGCCTTACTGTTCGCGCTATCTACATCGAAATCGCGCATAGTCTTTCTGCGGATTCATGCCTCCTAGCCCTACAAAGGTTCATCGCGAGGAGAGGCTTGCCACTGGAGATATTCAGCGACAAGGGACCGACCTTAGAGGAGCTAGCCAGGAACTGAAGGATGCTGTAGCACAGTTGGATTACGGCAAGATATCCAACGAATTCGTTGGAGCGAATTTAAGGTGGAACTTCATACCACCGGCGGCACCACATATGGGGGGAGTTGGAAGCGAATGGTACGCTCTGTAAAACAGGTGTTGTTGGGTATGGGTCTGACTCGAAATCCATCAGACGAACTTCTGCTGAGTATGATGGCGGAGGTTGAAATCATAATTAATTCACGACCATTGACCTATGTTCCTGTCGAGAGCGACGGCGATGAGGCTCTAACACCGAACCATCCCCTCATGGGTTCATCAAGCGGAGTGAAGCAATTTGGCGAGGCAACTGACGACGGAGCTGTAATGAGAAAGAACTAGATGACGTCCGAGCAATTTGCAAATTCCTTTTGGAGACGTTTGATCCAGGAATACTTCCCGATGCTGATGATGGGAAGAACCAAGTGGCATACTCCAGCCAGTCCCCTCGGTAAAGCTGATGTAGTCGTTACCGTCGATCCAAACAATCCTAGGAACCTGTGGGCGAAAGGAATCGTGTCCGAAGTCTTCCCAGGAAGTGATGGACAGGCCCGAACAGCAACCGTGCGTATTTTAACAGGGACCTACACTCGACCAGCTACAAAACTCGCCAAGTTACACTAGGTGGAAAAACCAGAGGGTAACCAGGACCGATCCATCTTACCAGGGGGGAGTGTTAGCACACCTGGCAGGACCGAAAATTTATTATGCTTGGCACCACAGCCCGCGAGTGAGAGAGACAAATGGATTAGAAGAACGACTGGGCATTTCTCAAAAATAACTGTTATTTTCTTTTCCATTTTCAATGCTCGAAAGAACAGACGCGTGGATTTAAATACGAATTTTCAAATTTTCCAAATTTCTTAAAAAGGTCTTGTAGAAAATATTTAATAAATTACTTATAACTAAGTTAAAAATAAATTCTTTATTTAAAAAAAAAAAAAAAAACATTTCTTAAGACAAGCAGCCAAGTTCCAGTTCTTTTCAGAACTCAACACAAGTAATCTAAATTAATTAAAAAAAAAATTCCATACACACCTACTACTCGTAATTCTGTTCGTTTTTGATGACTGCGCAGTGAGTAGAACAAACAGCAGTCAGTTCGAATGATTTGTTTCCATTCTACTAACACACAGCCCCTCTATGTCGGTGGGGCCAGACAAAAACTTAAATCAAACCAACGTGTCAATTGTCAACACAAATTCTAATTTCAGTTAATCTGTTCTGTGGAAAAAGGCGTACAAAAAGAAAACAAAAACATTTAAATGCTCCACTGATTGCAACGGCATCGGATATGAAATCATTTTCGTCAGCCAACTAGCAATCAATGGAATTCACTAGTCATCTATGAACTTCGAGCTTGAGTTTTATTTTTCTACCTACAAACAATTACCGCAGCAGTGAATGGATTACGAGTATTTTGCAATTTTTTTCTATTTGCGCGAAGTCAAAAAAAGTGATTTCGACAATGTCGAACGTTGACCATCAATCAAGTTGGACGGACACATGTCTGTTTTACAGCTTTGGAGATCTTGAAGACCAACACGTTCTTGATCAATTAAATATATCTTTTTAGGTATGACAGCGAACATCGTTTCTGACGATAATAGAAATTAAAAACATCAAGGGGAGATTAGCGATATGACAACGTGAAATGAGCCACCATTCCTTCATGAAACGAAGGGACACATAGGAGACTTTTGTGTATTATTAATAGTTCTGGAAGCAGGCTGGAGAGAAAAACTGAAAAAATCAACGGAGTTTTATTTTATTTTACTTTTGATAGTATGTTACTGACAGGTCGCGGGCCTCAATTAATATGCCTCTTCAGCCAGCCCGTGCCCTAGCTAGCTGTTTCTAACTTCGCACTAAAGTTGGTTGAGGACTTTTTCCAATTTCGTGCGTCCCACTGGGATGGATTCGAGGATCCATCGGGTTGAAGTACTGGTGTCCATGCGGTACAATACCAAGTCATTCTAATTGCTGTAAACAAAGCCTTCTACCTTGATTCATGCCACTGTAAAAGGTTTTCTTTTTATCTTTGTATCTTGACACCCATCATACTCCGTTACCGCAGACCGGAAATCACATGGTGAGTATTTTGCTTAATCTAGTTAAAAGAGCTACATTCGCTTGTGAGGGTATCCATAGCAGGACACGAATGATGAGGGTCTTGCCTAGAGTGGTCTTCGTTGCTGGAGAACGCATTTTGCTGCTAAAACCAAAGACGGACATTTTGGGTTCAATACCAGCCGCGCCCGAAAGACATTCGTTTTTCAGACGACTTAAATCATGTAAGATGAGTGATTACCTAGAATACAACAACAAGTCCAGTTACTCTAATAAGTCTCCCCATTATATGTTGGATGCCAAAAATGGAACGAAATAACCACTGAGCCCAACAATTTTCTAAAAACTTAACACGTGATCAAGCACTTTAGGTGTGGTAATATCCACTTGAGCGTTAAGTATTTTTTTAAAATAGCAATTTTTCGTTAGATGCGCATGATAGCACGTGATCTCTATGGGATCGCTTTTTGGTATCAGAAGCTTTGGCCATGTTCTTTACTACGTAGTGTCTATATCCTGAATGAGTTTGGTAGCGATATCAAGACCCGACATAACCCTGTATAGTTCGTCTCTACACCCACTACGTTGCCCACTAGGTTGCTTATTCTTAAGATCGATGAAGACTTGCTGCAGAAAGGATATTTGGACGAGGTGAACTTACTTCCGTAGAGAGCGCTATAGTTCGGAATGGACAGGATGTTAATATGCTTCCCCGGTCTATTGCTAGCTGCCTCTTCCACTTGTGTGGACTACCTAAGGCGAGGTTCTTCTTTTACGCGTTCTCCCACTGGGTTGGAGTGGAAACTTTCCAAGTCGGGGCGCTGGTGTCCACTCAAGGTGACCTAGCCATCTAAGCCGGGTTATTCGAGCTTTTTTGACGAGGTCGACATCGCAGTACGGCCCGTTTATTTCGTTTTAAAATGTCTCCTCCATTCTCCATTGATGCTAAGGGAATCGAAAACTATTCGAAAACTTTTCTCTCGAAGCGTCCGAGAGTATTTTCATTCGCTTTCATCAGGTTCTGCGCCGCATAGCAGGAATTGGTTCATCAGGTTCTTTTATAACGTCTTTTTTGTTGCTTGCTAGAGGGCTTTGCTATCCAATTACCTTCTAGGCCCAAACAAACAGGGATCAGCACGAGTGTTTCTTCGCATGATTTCTGCGCTCTTATCATTTTTGGAGTTGATAGCGGAGTCGAGGGAAATAAAGTCCTTACTAAGGTTTCTCCTCAATTATCAATTTTAGTATCCTTAAAATGTTTGTATACAGCCGGCGAAGGAAACTTAGGGAGGAAGAAAAGGGAGGTACCGACGTACGTTGGTTTTAAATGTTTGCAAGTTACAATGAGTAGGAAATAGAGAGCTCGCCAGGGCATTCCATAAACGAGTTGCACGGCTTAGGTAGAAATCACGATATTTTAGAGTATATTCACATACTGATGGGCATCATAGCGAGACGAGTGTTAGGGGTTTGAAGGGGTTTGAAGGGGCGGAATTTGTGTACATTATGGTCTTTAAGTATTCTTGCTACTACACGAGTGCGTAAGTACTTTCGTGCCATTGAAAATTTGGCGCGCTTAAATGTAGCTGGAAACAAGACACGATTTGTAAATGTTGAGCTAACTGCGAAGTGTGCAGGAAGCAAATTAGGCTTGTCCAAAGATCTGACAGATGGTATGTCATTGGATGTAGGATGAGCTAGAGTTTCTAATATTTTTGACGAACGACCAAAAGTTGGGGCCTTTGGGTTATTGTATTGCAGTAATTTTTACCTCTGTTTTTATATTGTACATGCTTATGGAAGGCATTGTAGTCGTTCCTCATTCGTTTAAACGTTTTTTGGTTTACTGATGTATGTTCGATCTCGAAGGACCGGAAACACTTTTCTCTAACCCTAACAGCTTCTTTACAGTTCGAGTAGTACCACGCCTTTTCTTTTGGTTTGATACTCTTCTTACGATGAGGGATAAATGATCGCATTCCAAAGAGAATGGTGTCTGTGAGCATATCAACAACTGCAATCACGTCGTTATCAAGGAAACATAACGATCAGTTAAAATTAGCTGATATGACACAGTGGTCCGACGAGCGTAGAGGGAATAGCACATCGACGTTGTACTTATCCGGATGAGAAGTTAAAAACAAGTCCAGGGTGTTGGCGGTATGACAATCAACGTCTGGTATTCGCGTGGGTTCATTTGCAAGCTGGGTTGTCCTCCGCAGCGAAGATCTCAATCTTCTAAGGCCAAAGAAGTAGGGATCATCAAAAGTGATTCTTCGCATGATTTCCGCCGTTGTGTCTACTTTAATCACTGTGACAAGACCATCAACTCCAATGTGCACTTTGACTATTTTACTCACAGGCCATTTTAATAGTGTCAGAAGCTTGAATTTAAGCAACACCAATTGATAAATCAATTACTCAATAACACTGTTGAGCATTATTTATGTAGTCGTCATGCCAATGCGCACAAATATTATTTTTAGGAGATTTTTTTGTCAGGTCCAGAATGACATCCTGTTGTGGAGCATTCAATGGTGATCCAATAATGCAGTGGCCTGGTGTTAGCGTATCCAGATCTTCAATGGACAGAGTGGTCTCGGGTTCAAGCATACTTCTATTTGCACCAGCACGATATTCATCTCTTGGTGTGCCAATTTCTGATCTCCTTAAATGCGATTCAAATGGCATTTGACTGACTTAACTCCAAATACCCAGAGTCTACCAAAGTGCGGAACTCCAGGTGAGATGAAATGCCATTGGATAGCGTTTTCGACTAGCGTTGATTGCAATGCATCGAGTATATTTTTTGCTTCTAAAAAATTGGTTTCCTTATCGCTGTAAAGTTTATGTACAGATCCTCCTCTTCTGACCATCTGAAGTCAGATCAATGTGTGCTGCTTTTGTTATCAGCACAAGAAACAGCACTATATAAGCATTGCGCTACTTCATACCTCGAATTTGTGAACATCGTATGTTAGTTAGACCTGCGTAATCTATCCCGTAATGTGTAAATGGCTGTGAAAACTTGACTCGTGCGTCGGGAGTTGAAGTGATTCCTGGATCCCTGACGTTTTCTCTCCACAAGATGAGTGGTAAATTTCGATCCTAATGATCGACAAAAATCTACCGATAAATCTTTGGACGGTTGGAACTGGCATCATAATTCTGTTCAGTGATTCACCAGATGTTGTCTTTGCCGAGGCATCGAATACCACCCCCAACCCCCAATTTGTTCGTAGTGCTGTCACATTTTATTACTGCATGATGTGGAAGATAATAGGTTTTTGCTGTATGATTCTCTAATACTTCTTCTATGTGTCCAAGATTAATATATTCTTGAATGAAATTCATATCAAAACTTCTCTTTTGTTGCGAATCTTTGTTCCAACATAAAGAATAGTTTCAACGACAGAACCATGGAGATTTGACGATGTAACGTTTGTGCGTCAGTTGCTAGAGATTTTGGAACTTTTCGCCTTCCGTAGACTTGTACTTGGAACTTATTCTAATTCCCAAAATAAGTTCAATCCTTCATCTTCACTACACACACTGATACATTAAGTGGGGTGGTGAAGACCGGTCCCGATAGAATCTAGCTAAACCTTGAATTCTGAGCCATTGGCTCGATCCTTGATTAATCCATGCGTCAGAACCACACATTAGTGTGGTGTAATTTGTTGAGCTGTCAGTCACAAGGACTTCCACCTGTAAGCTGACCTTTTCATCGTGAATAAACATCCTCTAGACTACTAATATAATTCCGTTGATTTAGGGTCACGTTTCGAGTGCAGTGACTGAATCACTGATGGATCCCAGGAGTTTATATTGAATCCCAAATTTTTGATACAGGATATATTTTCATTTCCAACTAATTGCAATGTTTTGGATGTAACTATTGTAGTTGTTCACAAGTGCTGCTGAATTTTGAAACAGCTTTGTTAGCAGTTCTACAGCCGTTACATAATTGCTTGACGTCGGTGACATGTGTTTAATAATCCTTGCCTTGAATTCGTTTTTGGACACATACTGCTGCTCATAACCAGTTGCATCGAGTGAAGTAACAAACTTCAGTTTTGCTTTGAAGGTATCTCTCATTTACCCTGGAGACAAAGCAGTAGAAGATGTTGCTTTAGAAAACTCTCAACAGTTTAAAGGAACCTCAACTATCTTAAAGTGCGAGTTTTTCATAGACTACACTAACTAAAGAGGTTTATTTGTTGAGGTCCAGCTTTAAGCCCAGACCCAGACTGCAGTACCATTTTGGTAACTAACTTAGCAAAGAACAGCAAGCATACTCGTAGACATCACAGTTATTTTGTACACCCCTACAGCGACTTTGAAGACCATTCTGCACCTTGTTACTCTTGATTTAGAGATCAAACTTCTACCTGGCAGCAGTGCGCTACGGCCCACAACTCTGGGGGGATTTCAAGGGCTACAACATCGGAAGATTCCGATACTCCGAAAGGGATGAATGGCAAAGAGATGCAATAACAAGACCAAACAAAGGAACCGATTCTGATATCTTCTGGGCAGGTCCTACCATGAAAGTATCTATTCGACTCTCGAATTAAGAGTAATGTGGATTTGATCGAGATCTGGTAGGCATGCCGCCAACTGCATCTGTAGTCGTGCTGCGCTCAAAGCACTAGAGTTAGGAGCTGTCGCACAATGTTCAATACATAAGCTTGACATAACGAACCGAAAATGTGTTGGGATACGACAGAGAGGGATAATTGGTACTGAAACTAGCTCATGAGATTAGATCACAAAAAGAGTATGGAAGCCAGAAATGAAAGGGGATATTCAGATTCTGAATAGAAAGTGTTAAGGTTCTTCGGTTTGCAACTTCAATTGCTTTTCCGGAAATCACGATCTTCTCCTCTTATACTTATACCTAAGTATTTATATCTTATTCCCATTTTTGCAACTGGTCTTGTATTAGGGCTCCACCGCTATAGAATATGGACGGCAAGATATGCGACGTATAAGAAAACATTCACCAAAGCCAGCAGTTAAAGATACGAGTTCTTGATAAGAATCGCAAAGCTCTTGTTTGGAGACTAATTTACACTGTGTTCATTTAATTTCTCGACTGTAATAGGACTTGGTAGAACTAAGTTCATAGCAGATACGACTGTTACGTATGAAATGTTGTTGGTTCCATTTAGAATGCTCTGACGTAGGTGCTGATGTGTTAAGTTCTTATATTGCGATAACTTCAAACTGAAATAGTCAATACAAATAAACGTCTAACAAATTGATGAGCAAATATTTAAACAAGTTTCTCCTACTAATCTTATTAGCACGACTTTCGTCTAGTAAGTGGGTGAAATAAGCCCACTTTGAAGTGTCCACTGCAGTGTGATTTCTTACCTAGGTTTTTCCTATGTGCCTCAGCTGCAACTTTGTATGCAATAAGAGAGTACCAATTAGCATATGATTGCCAATAAGTGGCTACGTATACGACATGTACATATGTTGCGTTGGTCAAGGAATATCATTAAGATTCATATGTGCCTTAGAGAAGTAAACAATATTAAATAGGAAATGAAAAGCTGGATAAAAATTAGAAAAGTGGAGCAGATTTGATATTTCTTCAAAAGAAAAATTGTTCCTCGATATTTGTTCTAACATTCAATGACGGCGAATAGAGAATAATAAACGAATACAACCGGACACCGCAGGAGCTGTGCAGAGCTTCTGTTGAAGTCCAACATGTGGATCTAAAGTTAGAACCTCCATTTTAAGAATTAAGTGGTTTCAATCGGACTAAACATTACTTACTTACTTAAGATGGCACTACGGTCTGGGATGGATCTGGGCCTCAACCAACAAGCGTCTCCAGCCAGTTCGATCTTTAAATAGGCGCCTCCAGTTTCGCACGCTAGGTAGGTTGAGGTCCTCTTCGCCGCGTGAGTCGCCGTCTTCGTGTACAACGCTGGACGGATTCGGAAACTTTTCGTACCGGAGCATTGGTGTCCATCCGCTCTACATGATCCAGCTACCTGAGTTGTTAGACCTTCACTTTTCCCGCTGTACACTGTACACTGTACATCCGGGTTTGCTAGTCAATTGACTTCTTAGCCCAAAGAAACAGCGATTGCCAAAAGTTATTCTTCGTTTGATCTCAGCTATCGTATGCGGCCTTTGGAGCTCATGGGTTTTTACATGGTCTGCTGTGTTGTTGAATATTTGGTCGATGGTGGATTTTCCTGGCCTAAAAAGCCAGGATATATGTTCAATTTGGAGGATAAAGGAGAATTTTGTGAACTTCACAATATTTGCTCTATTGGAATATGCTGGACATGAAACTATTAAATAATTTAGGGAGTCATTCCGAGGGACATAAGACTCGTTCTTGTACAGTTCCAGAACAGGTTTTTTTAAATCATTCAAATGAAGCCTCAAACCTTTGAGTTGTTAAGTACTTTCGTAGAACCAGCGCTAGAAAGAACGTCGCGTAGGAAGGCAAAATCAGCTAGTTGTCGTTTGTTTCTGGTTTTGTTATAAGCAGTTGCTCACGTATTGTATATGCCTATGTATTATATAGAGCTACATTGTTCTATATCCATATACTTACATATTTAAAGGAATTTCAAAATATATGTGGATTTTTCGAATGGGATACTCCATAGTTTCAAGAATAGTATACGAAACTTGAGAAATTCTGTAGACAATGGTAATGCTAGTGTACGAGTATTTATCTCTACCCTATGAAGCAAATCGGAAACAAATTGCAAGACATTTCAACAATATGTGGAACCAAACAAAACCGTTGCTGCAATTGATGGAAAATATTAGGTACGTAACAAAGTTCTCGCTGTTTGTCAATAGATGGCTCCAGCAGTAAGTGCTGGTCGATTTTGACATATCCAAAACGTCATGAACCAAGCTTAGACATATGGTAAACAAACCGTTTTGACACATTAGTGATTTTGGTTTTGGAGTCATATACTTTTGTTTGTGTGAAAATATCTGATTTTATTCCAAATAATCGTCATTTTCATTCGAAGAAAACGGCGGCTGAAGCGCATTGAGAGCTCAAAAAAGTTTACGGAGATGCTGCTCTAAGTGAAACAACGTGCCATGATTGGTTCCGTCGTTTTAAAGATGGTGATTTCAAGGTTGATGACCGTCCGCGTGAGCCCAAAATCCTCCGAAGACGCTGAATTGGAGGCATTGCTCGATGAGGATCCGTGCCAAACGCAAGAATAGTTTGCCTCAGCATTAGGAGTTACCCGCCAAGCGATTTCCAAGCGATTGCATGCGTTGGGAATGATTAAAAACAAGGAACTTTGGTTACTTATGATTTGAAGTCAAAGGGACGTTGAGCCTCGTTTTTTCACCTGTGAACAACTACTCCAGTGTCAAAAAATGAAGAGTTTTCTTCATCACATCGTGACGGATGATGACAAATGGATTCATTACAGCAACTCAAAGAGAAGAAAGACATGGGGACTGCCCGGTCATGCTTCTACGTCGCCGGCTCGGCTGAATATTCACGCTGCAAAGCTTATGCTGTGTATTTACTGGGGCCAGGTCAGTCTTATTTATTATGAACTGTTGAAACCCAATGAAACCACCACTGGGGAATGGTATCGACTTCAATTGATGCGATTGAGGCGAGCACTGCGCGAAAAACGACCACAATACGAGCAGAGGCACGAAAAAGTGATTCTACAGCATGACAACGCTCGGCCACACGTTGCCAACCCCGTTAAAATCTCTCAAATGGGAAGTCCTACCCCACCCATATTCCACAGATATTGCGCTGTCCGATTATATCTTGTTCCGTTCGATGGCACATGGTCTGGCTGATCAGCAGTTCCGCTTAAATGAAGACATCAACAAATTTCTTGATTCGTTGAGAGCCTCAAAAAATAAACATTTTTACCGTAACGGTATTCGAGCTCTGCCAGAAAGATGGGAACAAGTAGTAGCTACCAATGGGCAATACCTTGAATGATTCATTTGTAACTATTTTTTCACAATAAAGTTGCATTTTTCTAAAAAAAAACAGCGGGAACTTAGTTGTGTACCTAATATTACTCGTATCTACGTATAGTATAATATTATTCATTTTTTAACGAACGATTGCTTCGAATTCTTTAATTATTCAACTGTCCTTCTGCTGATGTGATGCCGACTATTAGTCCCACGGCAGTCAACATTGGTGCGTATGGAAGCGAAAGCGATGGTGTAATATTCGTTGAATCATCTTTCGAGAAAAACGTATTTGAAGGGCGAGTTAAACTTAAGATCACATAGAGCACTTTTGAACTATTGCATTCCCACTGCCTATACAGGCAGACGAAACTATGAACTGCTAAAAACGTTGGTCACGCCCTAGGCGTGCGATTGAGAATGCTTGCTCCATCTTAGTAATGGCGTATTCTGTCGACAACACAGAATATGCTACTTGAAAATGCTGATCGCATAGTGAAGGCTTCCGTTGTTTTACAAAATTTTGTAAAACTAAATGATTCAACTTACTGTTCGCAAGAATTCCTTCCAAGAGTCAGATCCTTCTTCCAGGCATGCATTTAATATGAGAAATCAGTTGAAAAATTATTTCTTTAACAATACGGCTTAAAAGAGATGTTTTTAATTCGTATTTGTAAACATATTAACGCTTCGTCATTTACTAGCTGCAGAATTTTTCTTTAGACGAATCCTATTTTCATGTGGGAGAAGAATTTTTATTTTCGGCGCTTTCAACTTCCTCTTCCTCGTTGCTGAAGCGCTGCGAAAATGTTTGGCACAGCTTTCCAAAAAACTTTTTAATGAGGACCTCTCATGAATGAGCTCTTTTGCTCTTATTCGTAGAGCTGGGAGTTACATACGGGCTTCAGTTGTTGGAGAAAGCACATCTTGCTGCGTCTCACTGCTTTCATTAAATAAGGCGACGCTTCGTGGTTACACATTATAATATGTTATGTTGGCATAAAATTAGAATAGATATATCTATTTCCTCGGTTCCATGACATCGGATGAAAACTCCAGTAATATGTAGGTAAAGATTCTACATCTCGACCTGGCTACTACCACTACCACAATACTGTTCCGATTTTTTTTTCTCCCTCACCGAGCGATGTCAAAGGTTTTTAGAACATTGCTTGCATTCTTCAGCTCTGTGAAATATATGAACATATTTATATGCACGTTCTTAAGTTTAAATCAACAACTTACTTAGTTTGATCAGCTCCTCTGAGACCTCCGCCCATGTGTAGTGATGTTCTTGTACCTTCGCGACTTGTGTTATATAAGAAATCATGTTCTTTCAGAAGACTTTATTAACTTTCCTTCAAACGAGTCCATTTGTTCCCAGTAAAAATATATTATAATTATGAAAAAAGTAATAAACTAATTAGAAAATAACTGTGCGTGAGCTGTCACTAGTAGAGAGTAGAGTTTAGGTGGGGCTTACGATATTTACGATCAAACGCCTAAGATTACATTTGGTGTTACCATACCTCCTCCTCTGGTGTCCCTCAAGGTAACCTTGGTTCTTTATTATTTATTCGGACTATTAATGATATTGCTTGTGTCATTAAAATTTCAAACATATTTGTATACGCAGATGATATGAAAACCTTAAGATATATATCATCTTCCTCAAACAGTCCACCATTGCAGGAAGATGTAGACAGATTTTGTACTTGGTGTCAGAAAAATATTCTTGAACTTAATATCAATAAGTGTCAGGCTATAACTTATATCCTCCTATTTCATCTCGCTGCTACATATCTGATCTTTAATATGCCTGATCCCTTGGTGAATGAGTTGCGTGTTTTAGGTGTTATCTGTGATAAGGAACTCAATTTCCATTCTCACATTGATAATATGATAAAAAAAGCCAACTCGCTGGTCTAATGAGTTTTCCAATTATGTTAGCAAATTTCTCTAGATAACCTTTGGTAGGCCTCTTCTTGAATATTTAAGCCAAGTTTGGTCACCCTACTACAGAACTCACATCCTCCGGATAGAAGCTGGTTTTTACGCTTTGCGGTACATGCTATTCCCTGGGATTATAGCCAAAACTTACCACCATACAATGATCGGCTGAAATTTATAAATTTACAATCCTTTTCTATACGACGAAAGGTTGCCGATAATCTCTTTATTCATCACATCTTATTTGGTAATATTTATTGTTTTAACACCAACCCAGGGAATCTGTGCCACTTTTCCGGCTCAATCTTCACAGAACGAATTACGAACACCTGGAGCCAATGTCTAGAATGCTTCGTGAAGTTAACGATATTTTGCCTCTCTTCGACTACCACCTCAGCAAACTGTCCATCAAGAACATTTCTCAGTCTATGCCTCACGTCCTAACTTTCTTTAGCCCCTCCTACCCTTTAGTTTTTATGTTTAGTTTTAACCGAAATTGTTAGTTTTAAGAATATGATTGGAATAAGCTTTAATAAATCTGTCCAGGGTTGTTAAATCATACATATAAGAGCCCATTGTTTTTATTTCATCTGCAAACGTCACAGGAAATTGCGTAACTTTTGCTTAGTACTCTTAGGTGTAGGGCAAAATCATAGTGCCCCGTTTAGATGGCAGTAAGTAGTATGCCGTACTCAAGGAAAGTAGGAATTTCACTGAACTCCAAGTGTAAATGCACACAGGACGCAGACGATTCAACGGTGCGTTAAGCTTCTGAGAAGTCCTCTCCTGAATCTTTCTCATTTCCCGCGATCTCATTGTGATGTGGGACCCACACAAGGCTGCATTTAAATATGGTTTCCATTCCCGAACCAGCTTTGAAATATGTGTTGAAATTACAACTCAACGCTGTACATATAGGGTGCTCCAGATAATGTATCGAAGACTTTAAGAAGAGATTCTTTGATATATTCTGAGAAAAAAATCATATGGGTTTGGAGATGGGAAATGCATCCCCTACGAGGTACAGCGGTTTTAAGTAAAGCGTTACGCTGCCACGTTTTGACTCTTATTGAAATTAACATCTTTTAAATTTATCCGTGTATGGTAACAACTGAAGTATCGTTGAACTCGTAATTATGAGCACATTAATTGTTTCAAAGTAAATGCTGCCCCACAATTAATGTCTCAAGAATTATTGAAGACTTTGAAACGTGTAACTAGTATTTACAAATAAAAAAAAAAGGCAGATTAACATTACGTAAAAATTGTTAAAAATTTTAGGGGGAAAAAAAAAATACAAATATTGATGGCACATTTATATTTTTAATTTTTTTATCACTCCTCGTATCATATAAATTGTTGAAAGTGCGTACCATTGCTTTGTATGCACGCTGAGGCTCGCTCGTCTTTGAAAGGCTTTAACAAAGTCTAATCTTTTCAATTCTTGTCAGATTTTCGTAGCTGCTTCGTCAATCTTTCAGTCTTTCATTCGTCTCCATAAATAAAAGTCCGGAGACTTTGAAGGCAACAGAATGGGTGGATCCTATCCTATCAACAACTTTTCATACACACGCGATCTATCCACTCCCTAACTGCAGTTTGTTGGTACACAATGGTTGTTCTTCGCTGCAGTTGTATATCATCTAATTTACATACTTTACTTATCCGCCCAGCCTGAGCTAATGCCGCTTTCCATCC
Source organism: Volucella bombylans (assembly GCA_949129095.1). Lineage (NCBI taxonomy): Eukaryota > Metazoa > Arthropoda > Insecta > Diptera > Syrphidae > Volucella > Volucella bombylans. Next base: position 146,896,372 of record OX422140.1, on the reverse strand, counting down.
TTCATGGTCTTGGGCACGTTGCGCCCAGTTTACTAGACCAATGCTTCTGGCGTCGCGATTACTTGACCATTAAACCGGAGGTTCGGTCCTCCCTGGCTGGGATTCGAAGATTCCCTTAGCTCGAGCATTCTCGTCTATTCGCTCGGTGTGGCCGAGCCAGTGCACATCCATATCTTTATACAGCTCGTAGAGTTCGCAGTTATATCTTCTCCTCCATTCGCCCTCCTCGCAGACAGGAGCAACTATCTGACGTTTTTCTTTCGAGTGATCCCAAGATCTGCTCCGCTGCCTTGCTTATCATTCAGCGCCATAAAGCAATACTGGCAAGATCAGGGTTTTGTAGATCATGATTTTGGACCTTCGAGTTAGGAGTTTGGACCCTAGTTGTTTAGACAAACCGAAGTAGCAGCGATTGCCTAAGGTTATTTTTCATCGAATCTCCACTAGGGTGTCATTTGTGGAGTTTCTATTTGCCCCAAGGTAGATAAACTCCTTCACTATCTCAAAATTATAGCTGTCGATTGTTAGGTTATGTCCTAGATGGTATTCGAGACATCGGTTTTTGGTCGACAACATGTACTTTTGTACACAGGACCGGATGGTATTTCACCTCGATTTCTCAAGCTAATACTACCACATATCATTTGTCACATACATCATATATTTAATTACTGTATTTACAGCTCTCAGTTCCCGGATAATTGGAAAATTGCCAAAATTATTCCTATTGCCAAAAAGTCTAATCCTAACTGTCCTGCTGACTTCAGACCAATTAGCATCTTGTGTTTTTTGTCAAAGGCTTTTGAAAAGGTATTCAAATGAAAAAATTCTTAGATAATATAATAAGCTTTCCAAATGGCAATCCGGTTTTCGAAGTAAACACAGTTGTGAATCTGCTGTTCTAAAATTTACTACTGACATTCGATCCGCTTTAGATTGTAACGATATCTATGTAGCAGTTCTTCTAGACTTCTCCAAAGCCTTCGACTGCATTGATCACTCTTTGTTACTTACAAAGATTAAAAATGGATTTAGTTTTTCCGACTCATCCACCAAACTTCTAGGCTATTATCTAAGAGATAGACTACAGTCGGACGTTACAGAACTTGGTTATTCAAATTCTAAAACCATCCTCGCCGGCGTTCCGCAAGGCTTCGTACTAGGACCACTTCTGTTCTCTCTTTTTAACAATGAAACCCCAAGTATTGCTAAGAATTGCAAAATTCACATGTACGCTGATGATGTGATTATATATTTCTCGCGTCCTATTGGTCTTGTAGAAGATTGTGTTGCTAGGGTGAATGAAGATCTTGGTAATATATCCAATTGGTCAGAAAGTAACAGATTGAAGTTAAACCCAATCAAGACAGTTTGTATTGTTTTTTTAAATAATGAGGTGTGTCCAAATGATTTTTCACATGTTGTCCTTGATGCCAACCCCATTACTATTGTAAATTCTGTTAAATACCTTGGCTTTCATATAAACTCTTCACTTACCTGCTGCGATGCCATAAGGGACACCCTGAAAAAAGTTTATTGTGGACTGCGAAGATTACGATACTCTGCGAACTACTTGCATCACCTGGTGAAAATACGATTAATCAAAACGCTTGTAATGCCGTACTTTTTGTTTAATTGTTCCGTATTTCCCTATCTTGACAGTGTTTGTAAGCATCGGCTTGATGTTGGGTTTAATGACTGTGTCCTTTTTATTTATAATATCCCTAGGTCCAGTAGTGTATCCCGATTTGCATCGTCAATTTACGGTCTGAATCTAAATCTGTATTTTAACTTCCGCAATATATTAAAACTATTTAAAATTATACAAAGTAAGTCTCCTAGTTATCTTTTTGAAATGCTGCATTTTGCACAATCTAATAGAGGAAAAAAACTTATTATTGCTTCATTCACACATTGCATTGGAGAGCGATCCTTTCTTGTATCTGCAATTCATGTCTGGAACTCTCTTCCACATGAATTGCAGGTTATCAGCTCATATGCCGTCTTTCAGAAAAAGCTTTTCCTTTATCTGTCCGATAACCGCATCATAATTTAGATATGACTCAATCTATGTATGATTTTTATTTATTATAATTCTTATTTTTATTTATTATGATTATTCTGACTACCCTAATTGTTAATTTAACGTAAAATTTGTATCGTCTGGAAAACTGTGCTTTTAAAAGATATCTTGTCTTGTAGTACTGATGTAATTTTAATTTAAATACAATTACAATTACAAATACAAATACAAATACTTTGTTTTATCCTCATTCATCATGAGACCACCTTGTTTGGCTTGTTCTTCTATAGCGGTAAAAACCTCAATAATGGCACGCTGGGAATGGGCGATGAAGTCGATATCGTCTGCATAACCCAGCTGGATGGATTTGTTAAATATATTGCTTTCTGCGTTTATTATCTGCTCTAGCATACGATTAAAGAAATCACACGACAGCGCGTCTCCTTGTTGAAATCATGTGAATGTTTGGAATAATTCGGAGGTTTTGTTTCCAAGCTGCACGGTGCATTGCGAGTTCTCTAGCGTGGCGAGTTCTCGGGATCCCGAATTCGGCCATCGCGTTATATAAATCAGTGCGATGAATGCTATCGCATGCGGCTTTGAAGTCGATGAAGAAACGGTGAATATCGACTTGGAACTCGTTGGTCTTTTCCAGGATTTGCCGCAGTGTGAAGATTTGGTCTATCGTCGATTTGCCGGGCCGGAAGCCACACTGGTGGCAGTCGCTGAGTGTGGTGTAAAACGACTTTAACAGTCCACACAGTACGCTGGATATTATCTTGTAGGCTACGTTAAGCATGCATATGCGTCGGTAGTTCTTACAAAACATAGGATCGCCTTTCTTGAAGATGGGGCAGATAGATCTGATAGACCAGTCATCGTGCATTATGCATGCTCCTTACCAAAATATCGCCGCCAACTTTGAATAGCTCTGATGGCAATCCGTCCGAGCCCGCGGCCTTATTGTTCTTCAGCTTTGCAATGGTTGTGCCGATTTCATCTAGGCTGGGTGGGTGAACTACTTTATCGACTGGTATTGAGTTTTCTTCATACCCTATCATTCTCTCCTGGTCATGCCCATCAAGCAGCTATTGTAAATGTTGCTTAGATACATCCACAATTCCCTATGGATCGGTGACAAGACTATCCTCAGTGTTTCGAAGGGCATGAGTTGCTGGTATGTAGCCTGCAGCAAGACTTTTAGCTTTTTATAAAATATGTTGTCTTCTTCTTCTGTATGAATTCTGTGGGTGGTAGTCTAGAGATGCTTCGGCTATTTCCTGAAAAGTAGTCCAGCATTGTAACCACATGGTGTTGGCGTTTGTGGTAGGCAATCCAATACTGCAGTGCCTACCGCCTAGTTGCTCTTTGTAGTGTTTGGCTATCTCCGGTGTGCTCAGGGATTAAAAGGTTATACCTCCTTTTTCTTGTTTCGCGCAGCTATTTTCCATTGCATAGTCGAGCTCTGAATCGGGCTGCAACTAAATAGTGGCCAGAGTCGACATTTGCCCCCCTACTACTTGCCCGTATTACTAGCTGCTGCAAGTCAAAGAGTCAGTGAATCGGAAGCCGTCATCTATTGTCATTTCATGGAGGCTGTGTTTTCCGACCACTCCGCCAAAGGTGCCCTCCTTACCAATTTTGGCATTGAAGTCCCAGAGCACGATTTTAACATCGTACACGAGACAGGCTCCGTCCAAGAGGTCGTAAAAATCCTGTTTTATAGAATCCTTAGCTTCATTAGTAGGGGCGTGTGCTCATATGAGCTGATGTTGTAGAATTTTCTTTTTATGCGGATCACAGCCAGGCGATCGCTAATTGGTTTGAAATCGATGACCTTCGATCTCAGCCGTGCAAACTCTCACAATGTGCAACCTTTTGTGGCAGCTGTAATATATATCGCTTTCCTTTCTTTTCATCATTATTGATCACATCCAGCGCGTGAGGATGTTTTCCAGTTTTTGGGTAGCTCCCGGAGCGTATAATGTTCTAAAATTTGAAGAGCATACTCTTAAATCATTGTCCTTTTCGAGACGCTAGTTCTATCGTAACGATGGATTTTTTTTAGTGGTTGGGCAGTTAACCCCACGCATAACCCCCAAACACGGCTGCATATATTAGGTCACAATTCAGCGTGCCACGTGGAGGCTGTATGTCAGCTTGAACTGTAGAGTGGCATGGATCGTATCTGGTATATAGAATTCTTCAGATGTTAGTCCTGTTTACACTAACATTTCTGCTTAGCAAAGATTGGCATTTGGATCTTTTCTGACGTAATTTAAAACATCTTCGTAGCTGAGTATGCCTTCTAATAAAACAAAATGTGATTTCATCGTTGTTCCTGTCCCCATCAACCTGGAAAATATTCTAAAAAATGTCCCCCCCCCCATTTGGGGCAGTCCTACCAGGGTATCGTCCTTGATATTCCAGTCTCAGAAACCATGTCTGCATATTCTTGTTTTGAAAACTCCATGATCGAGGATATCGTGGTTATGCAAACAATTTTGCACGTTTTCTATATTATTTCGTAAGAGATCTGTTTAATTTTTTTTTTAGGAAAAGACCTGACAAAATGAGCGTTATGTACACGTGGTGGTCACTTTTTCCCGTTTATGGATCATAAAATGAACTTTTTTCTAATAAAAAATTGTATTGGACTTACATTGCGCAATAATGAACTTATTTTCCGGGAAAGAAATTCCAGAGCAGCTGCTATCTATTGTACAATAGTTAATTTTAAAGGGTTCTTGTAACATAATATCTAATTTTTTAGTTTTATAATTTGAACAAGTTGGGCGGTATCTTGAAAACTACTGACTTGAGATGAAATGACCAGACTTTTTTTTATTTGTAAATATATTTTTCAAAAGTTGGGAAAGATGCAAGATGATTACATATTTTTCCGAAATAAAAAATTATGACAAAATCAAAATTCTAAGTAAAAACACTAAAAAAAGTTAAAACACTATTGATCTTCAATAACTTTTGGCACATTCATAGGGCAAGATTCACGTTGAAACAATTAATTACGCAATTACGAGTAATACTCAAAATTACGGGTTAAACGATATCCCAGTTGTTATTCTACACGCACAAATTTGAAAAATTATTTTCAATATAATAGGAGTCAAAACGGTGCAGCATACGGCTTTGCTTAAAACCTCTCTATCTTACGATGCATATCCGATCGCCTCCAACTACGAGTATGACAAGGAATCTGCCCTTATAGTCGTTGATACATTATCAGAGGCGCCCTGTATATATTGTTGAAGCTGTATAAGCAAAACTTTATTTTAATAAACAGCCAATTTTTATACTAGCTGTTATATTGCTAAGACGTTTGTCTTCCTTTTCCAAAGACTATGTGGGTTTTCAACAGTAAGAGAGTCTTCAGTAAGATCGTAAACGCGACTAAGATCACACTGAAGACGAAGATAATTCATCCATCACTCACTGTTCTTTACAACACAGTTCATTGACATCAGGAATCCGCGTATTCTTACTCTAATCTATCTAACGTTGGGTGAAGTCTAAAGTTGTTGTCCACCACCCAAAATTCAGTTCAAGTTGTAGGTAACTAGGTAGGTAAAAGTGGCTGTTGGAAAAACCAACCCACTTAGGTCTATTGGCCCATTGTTATGTCACCTGGACCAATGATCCTCTTACTCATGGAACCAGTTTGAGCTTATGATGAAGCGTAGGAGACTGTTTACGTCTATATTTTTAAGATCGTTTAGGTCATTGTAGAACAAAGCATCAGTTTTTCAGTTTTTATGCATTTTTATTTTTAGAACTTAAATTACTCTTATATGCTAAACAAAAAACGCTTAAAAATTAGCTTAAATAACTTAAAAATAATCTTATTGTAACTTACTGGCCCCATGTGGGCACTCTAAATTAAACATAATACTTAATCTATGTCTTTCGACGTATCTTGCAGTCTAATTTTATTTGTAATTTAAACATTAATTAATCCTTAAACTAAGAAAATAAATTTTAAGTAAAGAAGAAAGCATCAAGAGAGCTGGACATGTACAGATTAGGTGGATGATTGTCTCCTCTTCCTCCTCGTCCATGCAGCTTCTACAGAAATCGTTTGTAAGAGCGCCAAATCTTCTTGCATGCTTGCCTATGAGGCAGAGTCTGGTGATGACACCTATGGTGGCGCTGAGATGTTTCCTATTTAGAAGGATCAAGAGTCTGATCCGAGCGAGAGCGATTCGGATCTAGCTTTGGCCAGATCTGTTTAGTCGCTAGACATGTTTTTCCAACAGCCCACCTAAGGTCTGTTCTTTTATTGGCATCTAGCTTTAATATTAATTTGAACGTAGCGATTGGCATACCTATGCTACCCTTTTAGGGTAGAATAGAGTGGTTCCAGTTTTGGCGAGTTCATCAGCCCTAGAGTTCCCTAGAATGCCTCTGTGGCCCGGCATCCAGCAAAGGTGAAGGTTGAACTGCTCTGCCATTAATGAGGCTGAGTCTAGGGATTTGATAGCTGCCTGATTATCAGAAAAGATGCGTATAAGACGAATAGCTGCAGTTGCAGCTACTTGCCTGCTGAAGATATCGAGGGGTGTCAAGTGAAACAGAATGTCTAATGCAGACAGTAAGGCTCCGCTTATGCATAGACACCAGACAACTGCAAGAGAATGAAGCTACTGACTTTTCTAAACTGGTACTTGAACTTGAACTGTATTTCCTAGAAAAGATGACAAGATCAGTTTTATGGTGGGTTTACTCCCAATCCACAGCGATCCACCCAACGCATTAATCTGTAAAGATTTAGTTGAAGGAGTTCTTTAATGGTATTAAGATGCTTACCTGAGACGGCTCTAGCAAGGTCATCCGCATAGGAAATCACCCCTTCCAGGTATATCAGTAGTTCATTAACTACTAAGTTCCAGAGAAGGAGAGAGGGGACAACGCCTTGCGGCGTACCTCTGCTGACACATCTTTTAGCAGAAGCCCCACCCAGCTTGGAGTTGATTATCTTGCTATTTAGCATAAGACTGATCAACTCTCCAAGTGAGTGGTCTAAATGAAGAGTTGACGGCGCAGTCGTGATTGCGAATGTGTTGACATTGTTGAAGGCACCATCTATGTCCACATCAAATGGTAGGGATCGTTCGATGTAACTAGTCAGTGAATGCAGAGTCGATTCCACCGACTATCCTTTTGAGCCGTTGAAAAAAGTCTTGGATCAATTTTAGCTCGTATACGGATATCAATCAGTCGTTCTAGAGTTTTCAGAAGCAAATATGATAGACTTATAGGCCTGAGGTCCTTGGAGACAACATGAGAGTATTTTTCGGCTTTTGGAATGAAAACGACATTGACTTCTCCCATAACAGTGGAATGTGGATCAGTTCTACACAGCTCTTCATGATGATCCAAGTCCAAGTTGTAAGAAATACTAAAAGAATGTATGTGGAAGAGTTCTAGTAACCGTATGAACATCAAGGGGACCGACCTTCCCACACAGAGAATTAAGCGTTCTCACCACCAAACAACTGACGCATGGAATAGGATTGGTCTTTTCATAGCTGTGTACATCCAGAGGATCGTCTTCGGTGGCAATTGAATGCCCGAAAGCTCGCTTAAAATATCAAAAAGGCGCTCGCATTTTGAAACTTTTTGATGCGAAATATGTAGTTGAAGGAGTTTGGTATTAAGGATGACACACACGTTCTTTACGTAGCAGTAGATGAGTCCGTTGGTGGTAACGTGACCCTTTTCAATGTGAACCAAGATAACAAGACGACGGCGTGAGTGAGAGATACTAGGCCCAGGTCCACCCCGAGTACTAGCTTCCCCTTTCTCATGAAAACAACAACATCAGTTGTGATACGATTACCTGAAAGGCTTTTTCCAAAACCAATACCAATCATTGCTTAAATACACTCCGTGATTACAAACTATTAACAATGTTAACCTTTCGAATTTGAAGCATCAAAGAGAAGATGACGTCGATATCCAAACTTCGTCCACCCGAACTTTGCTCTTTGTTTCTTGCTTCTTTGGGCCTTTGGGCGAGGAAATCTACCACCAGTGGTGTTTGTTTGGGCACTTAAACCGATTTCCGATTCAGAATTACGACCATTAATGGTTGTAATGCCGGTTTTACTGGGGCGTCGTGTGCCTCTCCTACATATTTTCCACTGTTCCAGCACAATCTACCGAACATGACGGAGAAGACAAGACCGGCGGTGGTTATGGTAGTGCCTCGATTAGAAGCTTCGTATTTCTGTATCGTAGCCACGGGAGAATTTTCGCTGTTGCGAGTTCCAACTTGAGTGCAAACATCTATTGGTGTTACCTCCACACTTGTTGGTGGTTAAACTTCTATTCAGAAAGTCTGTGGCATTTTGCTCTATGCCTCTCGCAGAGGCAGACTCTTTTCAGAACCTAAGAATCTTTAACCCTTGGTGCCACGACAAGGCAGCCAAATAATAGAGGGAAGTCTATCCTCAGACACCCCCAGTAACGACAGAGTATATCCCAATGGCGAAACGTGTCGTTACTTTCTGGTCTTGCTTTAATGTTAGTACTACGCCATAGATATTACAAAAGTAGCAGCTCCAGAGTAATTCTTTTCATAGGAATTTCCCAACGCTTTTTCCAAATACATTTAAGTCAAAACAAAACTCTTATTTGTTGGTTGGATGGTGTGGTTTTATTCCTAGTTAAGCAATGAATATTAAAAAGAAAACGAAATAAATACTAAGCCAGCTGCGTTAATATTTTTTAATGACTGTTCAGTTCATTAAGCCGATAGAATTACGATTTATTTGTTTGTAGTTACTCGTATAGTCGAACGGCTTTATTACTTTGTAATATAAGTGGCATCGAACCATAAGGGTAGCTGTTTTAAAAGGCCAAACCTCTAGGTGTGCTACATAAAATCTGTTTTATAAGCTCCTCTGACTGGGAATGTTCTTAGAACTTGAAATGCCAGTTAAATTTGATCGTTATTGTAATAATGTGTTAAAAAAAATTATATGGACTAAAATAACAGCGTGAAGAGTTAGATCTTCTTAAGGTAATCATCCAGCCTAATCAGTGATTGAGTTCTACTGGATGAAGTGGCTGGTTTCTTGGTTTCCAGTTTTGAGACCTCGATATATCAGACCTTTTATAAAGATTTGTAAAAGATCGAAATGGAGCTCAGAATCACCCTGCAGAGTTGAGGAAGTCAACAATGTTATTAAAAATGCTTGAAGGAACATCAAAGAACTATTTAAACAGAACACTTCTTTTAACTTTGGTCAAATTGATGTTCAACGAGGAATGGAGCCACGTCGGGTTAGTTTCTGAGCACTTTTATTTCTTTCTATGGGTAGTCCAAACCAGTACCGCTTTGAGGTTCTCAAGAAATGATTGTAGATTTAGATTGCTATGTTTTGTTTATTTGTTGATTTACTCATGCATCTTGCTAGGCGATTTTAACGCCAGAATAGGAAAGGAGGACATCTTTGGTAGGATAGTTGGTAAGCATAGCCTACACGACACCACGTCTGGCAATGGACTTTAGCTTATTGACTTTGCGCGGGGACGAAATATCACTAAAGCAAACTCACGGTTTCCTAATCTCAATATACAAAAGTAGACATGACATACTTCCAATATTCTGGACGCAAGAATGTTCCGGATCACCACCTTGTTGCAGCTAAGCTGCGAATGCGGATTTCCTAACCGCCATATAGCTACTATAAGAAGTTATAACGTAGAAAAGTTGCAATCGCAAGAGACCGCCGGAATCTTCGCCGAACGCGTATCCCAAAACTCCTATGCTGCCAGTATCAAGAACCGAAGACCAGTGGCAGCACTGCCAACGTGAGATCAGAGACGTGGCAACTGATGTACTGCGTTTTACCGCCAACAAGAGATTCCTCGTTCCCTCTCTACAAGCAGAAGAGACAGGAAGTACATCGGCATTTCGACAAGAAGAAAAAAGAGAACGAGAAGCACGCGACAGAGAGAGAGAGAGGTAAAAAGAACGTGCCAAGGCAAGCAGACCCGTGCAAAAGCCTGTAGAGAAGAGGAAGGAAATCTTGTAGAGGAAGGAAATCTGAGAATATGAAAAAAACTTTTTCTGCAGACTATATAACGGCGAAGAATGGAGTCTCTGCATCGTTTGCCCGATCTACAGGAGACTTAAGTCTCCTCAACATCGCATGCAAGATATTGAACGTCTGAAATCCTTCGTCAACAACCATATTGGCCCCTATCAGTGCGGTTTCAGACCCGGAAAATCCACAATCAACCAAATCTTCACCCTCCGGCAGATTCTGGAAGAAATCCAAATCGTCCGTCTGTGCAGAAATGCTGCTCCGCCAAGGTCAGTAACGAATTAACCAATACCTTTGACGTCGAAAACGGTTTTAGGCAAGGTGAAGAGTTGTTATGTGACTTCTTCAACACCATACTTGAAACAATGCTCTGCAACTACTAGCGTACGGTGATGATATCAATATAATTAGGAGAACACTGCGGGCTGTCACCGTGTTTTTTTTTTTGAATAACGACAAGTGGGTATTATTACGAGTACACTTAAAATGCCTAAGCACGTGTTAAGTGTTTAGGAAATGCGACAGAGAGAGGAAAAGAGAGATTTTTGGGCTCAGTGGTTATTTCGTACCATGGGTGACACACACCATTTAATGGGGGAAACTAATTTATTAGTGTAAATTGCCTTGTTGTTGTATTTTAGGCAACCATTCATTTCATGAGATTTTAGTTGCCTGAAAAAAAGTATATCTTTCGGGCACGGCTGATATTGAACACGGAACCGTCCAATTGGGAAGCCAATACACTACCACTTGAACCACGGCCACCTCCTATTGAAACCGAAGCTGACAAAAAGGGGTTTAGCAGTAAATGAGCTCAAAGACAAGCATGCGCTCTAAACAATAAGGGTCATACAATATCGATAAATTGGACAGAACGTCACAGTCGACAGTTATAATTTCGAGGTAGTAAGGGACCTTGTCTACATTGGCTTTGCCAATAACACTTCAACATAAATAAAACGAAGAACCACTTTTGCCAATCATTGTTTCTTTGGGCTAAGAAGGCAATTGAGTATTAAGGCCCTATCCCGAAATACTAAGGAGACTCTGTATAAGACCTTGATTATCGAAGACCTACTTTATGTCGCTGAGCATGGACTCTATTGAAAGCGGATGAAGATATCCTCAGTCGTTTCGAGAGAAAAATATTTCGAAAATTATTCGATCCTGTTTGTGTGTACGGGCTTTGGAGGAGAAGATTCAACGACGAACTATACGAGCTGCATAGCGTCATGGACCTGGTTAGAAAACTGCTCATCGTATAGCGGATGGACACCAGTGTTCCGATGGAGGCAGTTAGCTAAAGACCGGGCTAAGTAAAGAGCCTTGTTAGTTGAGGCTCAGGTTGACCCCGGCACCTACTGCTCTGCGAAGGCCCCAGAAGAAAATGATTTTTGAGCATGGCCGGAAATTTCGTGGTGAAAGCTGTTGGGTGCGTTCATAGTAGTGAGTGCATTTGCAGCAGCGGCTGCGTTCGTAGTACATTGGCTGCATTCAGCTGTGACTTTGTAGTGTTTTAAAGGTGGTGGCTACAACATACTTGCTAAATGGTTTAGTACAACAACAGAGTGATCTCTCCATTTGGTTAGCTTTTCCCTATCTGAAGTCAATAGGTTACCGTCTAAGTCTTTTACAAGATGAGATTGACCAGTTGGAAGTTCCATTCTGATACTGTAAACGGTCCTACTGTAGGTAGGTTCAGCTTTTGTTATACGCAAGCTGAAACTTATGATAGTTTGCTGACCAAATCATGTCTTAAACGAATAACTCCATATAAGAGCAGGGCCGGAACCTATAGATCGCTTTGCGACGAACGAAGTAGCCATACTTTAATATGGCCGTGAAGAACGCCATGCTATGAAATCTGATGGACAGACAGACACTGCCGAGACGCAGAAAAGTTGCGGAGGATTCATTGACACTTGGGATGAATTAAAGAGAGTTTAAGCCTCGTTCCAATAAATCGAATAAGAATATGCAACCGCCGACAGTGGGTCACAAAAATTAAGAAAGCATACATCGTGTCCTTGGTTCTTCTTTACAAGGTAAACTAACCTTTGTCTAAGTTACAAAATGAACAGGGAAACTTCCGTGGATCTTTCTTTTCCACATGCATACTGAATAGATTGTAGACTTAGCAACCTCTAAAGAATAAAATATAGCCCCGTAGGTGGTAAGTTTTAGCGAGCTTGTTATAGTACATTTGTTTACCGATTTGTAGTTACAAACCTCTCGTATATTGAGGTCTAATGTGTTCTCACATTTCAACTTTTAACGTGACCTATATAATACATTGGTGTCTCTAATTACGTTTTAGGGCTGTCATGTATAGAAACCATTTACTCCCTTAGCTACAGCCTCTGCTAAGAAATCATATCTGAACAAATGAAAGCAGGGAAATCCCTGATCAACATTCATATCCAAATCCAAACATCTCAAGTTGCACAATAAGTTAGCACTTGTGTGTTTGTTAGAGTTGCCAAGTGCTAAACAGAGGTACCATGATGTTCCTGACACTAAACTGTGCCATGTCTCATTAAGAAACTCTTGGTGCCAACAAAAAAGTTAAGAGATTATTGAATTTTCATAACATCTTTAAAGTTTAAAAGCTCCATTGCTGTTTGCATTTTTGTTTACGGATGCATATGACACCACATCGCAAGACGACCATACAAAATTCACAGCTTACCTCTTCAAACATATTCTTAGAAGTTATATTTATTTACTGGTAAATCACGAGAAATACTCGTTTTCTAGTTTCGGACAGTCACGAGAACTAGTATTCGACACTACGACGGCAAACAGGTCTCCGATACTACTCGTGAATTCGACAACTTGTTTGCAAATTGCCATTTCGTATAATTAATTGCTATTCCTTGTTTTGCTTGTTCTTGCAGATATAAATCTCATCAATCATGGAGAAATCTATCGACAAGAAGCCACAACAAAAATCGTGGAAAAAGATGCACTGGAAGGAGAAGCTCAGCCATGTTTGGAACAACATTACGGTGGAGCCAATGTTGGCATGCTACATTATGCCGAGTGTTTTGGCGGGGCTGGCAACACAAAATTTGAATTTGGAAAAAGCCTGCAGAGTTAACATGGGCTACGGGCAGGAGGTTTGTGATGCGCTCACTCGTCGAGAAACCCAAAATTACACCGTGTAAGTATGACAATTGTGTTTTTGAAATGATGGATCTATCGATGGGTAATTAGGTTCTAACGATCTGTTAGAGATACATACATACCTATAGACTAAGCCTTGGCCGTAATCTATGAGATAATGTTATGAGTACGGTTTGCCTACTGATGCTACTGAGCTGTGGTTATTATAATGAATATGAATTAGGTTTGCTACTGACAGGGGATATTTAAATGTCGTCAACAATAGTTCGATGCAGTGGCTTATTGCTGGAGTACCTTAGTCTAACCAAGTGCAGGTTACAGATGAGTACAGTTTGATTTACTACTACTCTTTATTTTCTCAAAACTGTATAAAGATATTTAAAAAAAAAAAATTGATTAGAAATAGTACAAATAATTCAATAAACTAAAAGAAAAATTAGAAGTTATCTACCCATTAAATTACTATGGGTAACAAAATAATAAATAAATTAATAAATAAAATAGGTATCTATAAAATATATTAACTAAAGGGGTTTTCTACAATACATACATCGCTGAATTCAAAATTTAGTAACTACTTCCTAATTTGTCCCGGAAATAAATTATTTGGTCCAAGTGCTCGCTTATTGACGGAGTTAAATTGTTAAATAGCCGCATGAAAACTCCGAAACTCTGTAGTACGAAAAATATGAATATATACTAGATGCAGAGAATCAATACGAAGATTATAATTGTCAACAAGTCTAAAATTTACATAGTTTGCAGGAGTTATAAAAAAAAGGCTTTAATACAGTAAAAATGATGACCGGGCAGAATTTTCAATTTACGGAATAATGGAAAACTATGATGACTACGAAGTTTATGGCAGAACAAATGCGGGTTGTATCTAATTTAAAAAGGTTCCCCCCAATATTTATACCATAATTTAGAAGCAAATACCCCATAGTAAATAGTGTTTAACAATTTAGTGGAACAAACACTATATTATGGGGTCAATAGTTAACCCTAAGTGCTAGAACTCATCAACATTTTCAATTTGAAAGCAATTACCACTTTAATTAAGATTACTTGGAAAGGTAGTCGAGCAGTACAGGTACAGGAGGCCCCTGTCAATTGTATTGACATTAACGCTCTCGATCTCTTTTTTGACCAAACGTACTTACCAAATTATTTTATTATCCGGTAAATCAATGTCAGAATTTTCACTTCGCAGCCTTGCTTCGTATCGTCGGTGTTTGTGTTTTCTATGTTTGTCTGTGATTATGACTAGGGAATTCAGGGTAGACGTAGCCAATATACGCGGGCTAAAAAGTAATCACTTTTCTGCGTACGTCCACGTCTGTAAGTACAGACCAGTTGTTTTGGCACTTAGTGAAACACAGATCCCCGCCCACACCTCTCAGATCATTCTGATCTGAAGCTAGCTGTCTACGAACTAGTGCAATTATTCTTCTTTCACCGCGGTCGAAACTCCACCAGAATGTGATCCATGTTCCAATTCGGAATTCAACTTCATGTGGTTAAAATTCCATCTCCGTATGCAAATCCACTATCCACTACTGCTTTATTTACAGAATCCCCAAACTGGACAGCAATTCGACTTTTAACGAGTTTGATGCGCCGTCTGACTCCATTCAAAGAATTGTATCCCTGTATCCTCATACTGAAAACGTTATTACGGGCGACTTCAATATACACAATTCTGGGTGGCTTCGACATTCTGGACAGACAACACCCGAAGGACGGTGTGTTGAGATCTTCACTGCGGAAATCAACTCTACGCAGTTTGCAAATGAATCCACGCGAATACCAGACGTTGATAGTCATACCGCCAACACCCTGGACTTGTTTTTAACTTCTCACCCTGATAAATACACCGTTGATGTGCTCTCCCCTCTAGGCTCGTCGGACCACTGTGTTATATCAGCTAATTTCTCGTATACTGACCACAAACTTAGAGAAAAGATTCTTAAAAGAACCGTATGGCAATACGAGAAAGCCAACTAGAGTGGACTTAACAGCTTCTTTAGGAATTTTAACTGGTCTTTATGTTTCCTCGATAACGACGTGGATTCCGCTGCTGATATGATTACAGACACCATTCTCTTTGGAATGAGATCCTTTATTCCTCATAAAAAAAGTAAAAAGTATCAAACCAAAAGAAAAGACATGGTACGACTCGAGCTGTAAAGAGGCCGTCAGGGTTAGAGAAATATTTTTTCTGGCCTTCCAGACCAACCCGACAGAGGAAAACCGAAAAAAGTTCAAACGAGCCAGAAATGACTGCAACGCCTTTCTTAAGCGTGTGAAATTCCAATACGACCAAAAACTGAGGCAAAAAATACTGCAATGTCCCAAAGGCAGTAAAAATTGTTGGTCGTTCGTCAAAAACATTAGAAATTCTGCCTCATCCTCCATCCCAACGCTCATATACAATGACATTCCAGCTGTCAGCTCTTTGGACAAGGCCAATCTGCTTGCTGCACAGTTTGCGGCCAGTGCAACACTCCCAGATTATGCTTTGTCTCCGCCTACACTTGAGTGCGTCGAATCTTCAATGGGACGAATCTACTTTCGCACTCGTGTAGTAGCGAGAGTACTTAAAGATCTCAACATACATAAATCCGCTGGTCCAGATGGTATATCTCCCCTTCTTCTGAAGAGGTGTTTTCCCACGCTGGCAAAACCACTGCGTAAGCTTTTTCATCAATCCTACTCTTTATGACTCTTCCCGAGCAGATTGGAAACAGCATTTATCAAGCCCGTCCCTAAAAAAGGCGAATCATCTTCTCTCTGCTCCTACAGACCCATTGCACTTACGTCCCTTCTTTCCAAGGTCATGGAAACACTGATAAATCGTCAGCTCATGAAATATCTCGAAACACGAAAACTTCTCAGTGACCGGTAGTACGGTTTTCGTAGCAACAGGTCCACTGGTGATCTGACGGCATGTCTCACCGAAAAGTGGAACCAAAGCGTACACCAATCTGGCGAAAGCAAGATAGTTGCACTTGATATCTCTAAGGCATTTGACAGAGTCAAATCAGGCTCTTTTGTCGAAAATGGGTGCATTTGGGATCGACGATACTCTTCTTCAATGTATTAGAAATTACCTTTCGGAACGTTGAATTCAAGTTATTTTCTACGGTTTCAAGTCTGATATTCACAAAATGAATGCTGGTGTGCCCCAGGGCTCTGTTCTGTCTCCGACACTCTTTGTAATTTTCATTAATGATCTCTCGACTGCTACTTCTAATCCAATATATTCCTTTGCTGATGACAGTATTCTCTGCTTTACATATTCGTTCCCGGACTCACGGCCCTGCTCTTCGGCTGCAGAACGAGAACGGCAGCATATTCTAAGCTCATTATATTTCGATATCAACAGCATAGCCAATTGGGGAACTATCAACATAGTGGAATTTAATGCTTCCAAAACACAATGCTGTCTGCTGTCGTAAGCGAAATTTAAACACCCAGCCACTATCCATGAATGGCACTTGCATCGTCGAAACCGAAAACCTTTCCATCCTCGGTATGTGTGTCAATGACAATTTACCTTGGAATGACCACATATTTGATGTCGCCAAAAATGCTGCGAAATGTCTAGGTTTCCTCAAGCGATGTAAGAAATATTTTACCCTCTCTTATCTGGCCTCAATATATAAGGCATTCATCCGCCCAAAATTGGAGTACAATGCTCACATCTGGTCAGGTGCTCCTAAAACATCTCTGCACCTGCTAGATAGGATTCAAAACCATGCGATAAAACTTATTGACGATACTAATGCCAGTCAATCAATTGACACGCTCGAACACCGACGTAAGGTCTCCTACCAGTGCTCCACTGAAATCGCCAGTAGCATTCCGCCCATTCAAACTTTCAACCGTAACACCCGTCTCGCTATGAATGCTCATCACTCTACCCTCAAGCCCATTTTCGGACGTACTCTAAAATATCGCGATTCGTTCCTAAGCTGTACAACTCGCTTATGGAATACCCTGCCGAGCTCGGTATCTCCTGGACGTTATAACTTGCAAACATTTAAAAACAATGTACATCGGTACCTCTCCTTTCTTCCTCCCTAAATTTCCTTTGCCCGCGCTGTGTACAATCACCTTATGGGTACTCAAACCACTTGAGCGCGCTCTGATTATATTAAAAAAAAAAAAAAAAAAAAAAAAAAATCATGAGTAAGAAATTCGACTATTTTTTTGCCCATTTAAATTCATTTGTAAACAAGCCTGATTTCATTTTCTTGACGGAAACTTGGATATATGACGAAGAAAAGCCGCTTAACATTTATGGGTACGAATTATTAACTTGCTGTAACAACAATTATGCGTCTGGTGGCGTTGCAGACTTGATTGATTCGTTTCACCCTAAATATTATAGATTCAATTTGAATACATGTGATGTACTCAAACTTATAATTAGGGAGTTCAAATTATCGTTTCTTTGTGTCTATCGATTTAATGAGTCTTCGTTAATTAATATGTTTTGTGATGAGTTGGAAGACTTATTGTTTGTTGATGTTTCTAATGACGTTATCCTTTTGGGAGATAATAATTTAGATATCTTACAGAACTCTACTTGGGTGTCTTATATATAAAAGACTTTCGAATAGTGATGTTTTTGTTAAAACCGATTTTGCCTCTCTTAATAATCTCATTAGGAAAATGTATTGAATGAATGTAATCCTTCCATTGCTTTCTCTAAGTTTATTAAGACACTAGAATACCATACCCTTCTAAAAAAATAGTAAAAAGGAAGAAGAAGTTGAAAAAACTAAAGCCTTGAATATCTTTAGATTTACTGAGAAAAATCAAGATTAAAAATAAATTATACAAAAATGAAAATTAATAATCCTGACAATGACAATATCAAGACTAAATATTATATAAAAAAAATGTGTAAAGAGCAGATCTGATGGGTGTCGTTTCAGGTTACTTGACCCAGAGCCTGATTTTGATTCCCTACCATGCAAAAAACAAAAAACCTACCAGGCATCCCTTCATAACTATCCCGATCTACAGCTAATATCAAACAATAAAAGTCGCAGATTTGTGATAGTCATCAAAGAACAAAGACAAACCTGTATCATCCCTCAGCCCTTTTCTTCTGAAACAGCCAATAGATAATATTAGCAGAGAATATTAACACTCCAGTAAAATTTTCACGGGTCATGTGCGCTAACTGTTACCTCTCTCATCCATCTTCATCAAAAATCTGCCCAAGCTACAAAAAGCAAAAGAAATCCTCATTATAAAGACCATCAATAAATGCACCATGAAAGAAGCTAGACGCATTTATAGAGATCGTAATCCCTCTCAAATATCAACCCCATCCGTTACATTCGTGGAAAAACTCAAACAAAATAAACCCACTTAAAAAAACATACAAGAATCATCTCAAACAAAAACGATCTCTCCCGATCTCCCGAAAAATTACCACAAAACTATCCCACTTGAAAGCAAAGCAATTCTGTCAACTCCAACTAATCATACTCTCTCACTGACTCAACTTTATCTTACTCTCACTCTCTAGCTGAAAACTCTCCAGCAAAAGCTCAAACCACATCATTCACCTACAACACGTCTTCAACTTGAACTCAATCCTCATACACCCACTCACTTTCTATTCCACAGAACACTTCTTTACTATCCATATTAAAAATGCAAATCTAAATGAATCTCTAAAAATAAACGACCATGTCGTTATATAAAAAATCACTTTATAGCCTAAATACCGACTCTGCGACTCGGAGGTTGAATCATTATTAAAGCTCCTAGATGAAGCTTTCTTCTCTGGGAGAGAGGTGGATATGTACAGAGTAGGTGGAGGATTGTCTCCTCCTCTTCCTCGTCCATGCAGCTTCTACAGAAGTCGTTGGTAAAAGCTCCAAGCTTTCTTGCGTGCTTGCCTATGAGGCAGTGTCCAGTGATGACACCTATTATGGAGCTGAGATGTTTCCGATTTAAAAGGATCAGACACTTCGAGCGATTCAGATCCAGCTTTGGACAGATTTCTTTGGTCGCTAGACATGTTTGCCCAGCAGTCCACCTAAGGTCTGTTCTTTTATTGGCATCCAGCTTTAATGCTAATTTGCACGTAGCGATTGATATACCTATACTACCCTTTTGGGATAGATTAGGTAGAGTGGTGGTTGGCGTGGCCAAATGAATTAATTGT
This sequence comes from Volucella bombylans, assembly GCA_949129095.1. Classification (NCBI taxonomy): domain Eukaryota; kingdom Metazoa; phylum Arthropoda; class Insecta; order Diptera; family Syrphidae; genus Volucella; species Volucella bombylans. The sequence continues at coordinate 146,876,958 of OX422140.1, read as the reverse complement.
CTACTGTTTAGTCGCTTGAAGGCGAATAGCTGCAGTTGCAGCTACTTGCCTGCTGAAGATATCTAGGGGTGTCAAATGAAACAGAATGTCTAATGCCGCAAAGTGGGTAGACCGCAATTATGCATATAGATGTTGTTATTTGAACTCTGATTAGTTTAATGCAGTTGACTGCTTTTTCTAAGGCCGTCCGCCAGACGACCACCCCGTAAGTAAGTGCCAGTGGGTTATGCGAGGTTGAAAGCCCGATTTGTTCCCAATGGCTTTTTTGCAAGAGAATAAAGCTATTGTAGCTTTATTGACTCTTTCTTGGATATTAGGTTTCCAGTTTAGTTTCCTGTCAAAAATCAGACCCAGATATTTTGCTGTATCGGAAAATACTAAACTCTTACCAATTATTGATCTGACATTATTGAGACTGATCAACTCCCCAAGTGAGTCGTCTACCTGCAGAGTTGACAGCGCAGTCATGATTGCGGATGTGTCGACGTTGTTAAAGGCGTCCTTTATGTCCAGGAAAGCAACCATTGTGTACTCTTTATATTGTAGGGATCGTTCGATGTGGCTAGTCAAAGAGTGCAGAGCCGTTTCCACCAACTTTCCTTTACATTAGGCATGTTGAGCCGTTGACAGAAGTCTTGGATCAATTTTAGCTCGTATATGGATATCAATCAGTCGTTCTAGAGCTTTCAGAAGGAAAGATGATAGACTTATATGTCTGAAGTCCTTTGGGACAACATGAGAGCATTTTCCGGCTTTGGGAATGAATACTACATTGACTTCTCTCCATGACAGTGGAATGTGGATAAGTTCTACAAAGCTCCTCATAATATTTTCTAGCACAGGCAGAATAATATCTGAGGACTCTGTAGCTCGGCAGGTATTACACCGTCCGGTCCAGCAGACTTGTATGGTTTGAAGCTATGCAGCGCCCAGAGCAGTTTGTCTCTCGTAATCAGACCATTTTGGTCGCGGTTGCAGTAGGAAATTAGTAACCCAAACAACAATACCCAACTTGTATCTGAAATAAGAAATAAAATAATTATTATGCCAAATAAAATAAAGTTGATGTGGACCCCTGGCCATGTTAATATTCGAGGAAATGAGGAAGCCGATAATGCTGCGAGCTCTGCAAAAGCATCACCAGTCTACAAATTTAATATATTCAATAAAAAGACCATAAAACAAATATATGTCCATAAATCGTTAAGAATCAAACAGCAAGTCGAATGGAGCGTATATCACCATCATTATAAGAAAATTAACGTCGATAAATCTCCCCCATGGTATCCTACAAACGTATCAAAAATCAAAATCTCCAACTTCGTCCGATTAAGACTTTTCCATACCGCAGCTACTCACAAACACCTGTTAAATAAAAACAATCCTCCAATTTGCAACACTTGCAACATAGCTCTTAATATCACTAACATATTAGAAAATTGTAAAATCAAAACCTATCATAAAATCTATTTTCAAAAAGTTTCGATCTATGATATACTTAAGAATCCTAATCCTATAAATATCGAAAATTAACAACAAATTTCTCTCTTATCTAAATTTAAATACTTCAGTTTAACTAATTAAAGTCAATAGTCTCCGCATCCAGGCTCTTTAATTTTTATATTATCTCGTAATTTTAATTACTTGTTAATAAACGATAATAATGATAATAATTAAATGGATCAAATCAAAAAGAACAACTTCAGAGCATAAAAGAAAATAATGGTCTTATATCAGACTCTAATATGTTCGTAGACACATTTTGCTTTATAGGTGCTAAGGTAGTTTCTAATTGCACTGATTCGTCGTCTAATTGTAACTGCTTAGCTCAGCAAGGCTCATATTCCCAGAGTTTTTTCTTTGACCCTATAAATTCTTATGAAGTATATAAAATTCTTAAGTCTCTTAAAAACTCTAACACACAAACGTCTGATGGAATTTCAAACAACTTCGTTAAAAAAAAAGCTGTAAACATTTGTGATATTCTATGTTTTGTGTTTAACAGAAGCGTTATATGTGGTGTGTTTAAAAATTATTTAAAAATAGCTGAAGTGATACCTTTATATAAGAAAGGCGATGAAACCTTAATAAACAACTATTGGCCTATCTCGTTATTGTCGGTTTTTTCGAAAATTTTTGAAAAATCTGTTAAAATAAAAATGGTCAGGTTCTTAGAAAGAAATTGTTTTTTCATTGAGTGTTTGTTTAGCTTTCGTTCTGGTTGTTCAACTGAGGATGCCCTTCGTTTTTAATAATAGGAACCTAACCGCTGCACCCTTCATAGACATAACAAAAGCCTTTGATACTGTATATACTTCTGATTAAACTCTACAAATGTGGTTTTAGAGGTATTATTCATGATTGGTTTCGATCCTACATTAGAGTACAAAGAGTAAAAATTAGTAGTGTGTTTAGTTCTCTTCGTTCTGTCCCTGTAGGTGTTCCTCAAGGTTCTGTTCCTTCGTCCGGTTCTATTTCTTATATTTATTAACTCATTATTTTTACAAAAATATCATAGCAAAGTCACTACATTTGCGGACGATATGGCGTGTTTTCACAAACAATTCATCATTAAATCTTTGTGCAGACATCAATCATGATACTGAAGCACTAAGTCATTGGTTCAAACGCATAAAATGGTTTTAAACGACAAAACAAAAATTATGTTTTTTAATCAGAGTCTACTTCTAGACTATGGACCTTTCCTGTTTCATAGTGGCAACTGTAATAGATTTAAGCAGATTTAGATTTTAGACTGTTTGTAGGGGAAGGTGTGGTAAGTCGGGGTAGTGAGGTAAGATGGGGACCATATCAAAACAGATGATGTAATATAGGTGGAAAGTTTTCTTTTTTCACGCCATCTGACGGTATTTAACAAAAATTGTTAGAGTTAAAAAAAGTTTCGTCGAAGGTGAGCGCTTTGCAATTTGGTATTTTTTTTATTTTAAGTAGTTTTACCTCCGGAAGTATCACGTATATCAAGTGCGTGACTGTTCATAATGTATGGTATGCAAGACGTGTGGCATATTTTTTTATTGATGTTTGTTTATTTTTCTATTATAAACTGGTTAATTCTTTCCGGCTTGCTTTGATTTATAACCTCAAAAAATTTAATACAACTTGGGAGTTCAGGTTTGGAAAGATTGGGTACCTACTTGTTGGCAATACGGGTTTGGCGGGGTTGGTACCCCATCTTAGCCGCTTATTTGTTACTTCTTGGATTTCGATTTAATTAAAAATGATCGATACTAGTTGAGTTAAGGTTATTATTTTTTACAGATTATGGTTCGAAACTTCAAAAGAAAAACTGAAAGAGGGGGGTGGAGTGAAGAACAAATGAAATTAGCCATTCAAGAAGCTTTGGATGGAACAAACGGTTATAAATGAGCCAGCAAGAATTATAATGTCCATCAAAGTACACTCGAACGTAAAGTTAACCAAGCGAGAAAAAGTGAAAATGGTATACTAAATGTCAAGGTTTCTTTGGGTCCGATTTCATCAGTTTTTTCCGAAGACGAAGAACAAATACTTGTTACTTATTTAAGGGAAATGGAAAGAAGGTTGTTTGGTTTGTCAACTTTTGAACTGCAGAAGTTAGCAGTTCGGAACAACAAACAACAGAAATTTAATGATATTAAGCAAAAAGCTGGTAAGGACTGGCTACTTGGATTCCTAAACCGCCATCCTGACATGATTTGCGAAAGCCGGAAAAAAGCGGTTCGTGCTTTTGGACAATTTTTCGAACTACTAGGAAAAACCCTTGACAATAACCCTTTTACTCCAGACAGGATTTACAACTGTTACGAGACCGGTGTTTCGGTGGTGCCAAAATCACGGTCCAAAGTGATCGCAGCAACTGGTAAAAAACAGGAGGAAGCTTTGACATCGGCCGAACGAGGCACAACTATAACGATTGGAATTTGTTTCAACGCTGTTGGGACATACGTTCCTCCTATGTTTATATATCCCAGAAAACGTATAAAGCCCAAACTGCTCAATGGAACTCCATCGAATTCATGGGCTGAATGTTCAGATTCTTGGTCACTGCAGAAATTTTCCTAAGATGGTTTCAAAAGTTTGTGAAACTCACCAAAGCTTCTAAAATCAACCCAGTCACGCTCATTTTAGATGGTCATGCCTCTCACACTCAAAATTTGCAGCTAATAGATGAAGCACGTGAACATGGTGTGATAATAATATGCTTGACACACAACTCACAAGCTATAGCCAGCTGATGTTGGTTTTATGCGGCCTTTGAGTATCTTTTATGATCCCGATATAACAGCATGGTTAAGATCAAATCCTGGAGAAGTAGTGACCCAATTTCAATTAGCTGAACTCTTCGGGCAAGCGTTTATTCGGGCAGCAACAATGCCAACTGAAATTAATGCATTTAAAGCATGTGGAATCTCGTCTTATAATGCAAACATTTTTAACGAAGATGACTTCATTGCTGCAGAGGCCACCGAAATAGCATTGAACGCTGAAAAGAAACCCCAAACTGTTACAATTTCGATACCTTCGAGAGTAAAATCGTCAGCCCCTGATAAGGCCACCTGCACCGCCTTAAATTCTACAATAAACACACTACCTCAACCAACTACTTCAACCTTATCTTCAGTACAGCAAGTAACAGTAAATGATTCTTTGAATTACACAGCATTCCATCTGGTAAGCCCGAAACAATTAATGCCTGATCCACGAATGGCCGAAAAAAGAACAAGACAAGTTCGAAGAAGAGGAAAAACAGCTATTATCACTGCATCTCTTTATAAAACAGAGTTTGAGGAAAGACAAAACAGTAAGAAACCGAAACCAATAATAAATAAATAGAAACTGAAAAAAAAAAACAAAAAAAGATCAAAAAGAACCAAGAAAGCTGACGAAGGACCTCAGACATCGGATTACGGAGATGCAGAATGTCTGTACTGCAACGGGTTGTATTCCGAGTCTACTAAAGGATGGATCACTTACAGTAAGTGGGTGCATTGTGGCGTGGAAGACAGCAATGACGAAGCTGTCGTCCATATCTGCCCGGTTTGTGAAGATAATGACGATTAAATATTATGTACCCCATTTTGCCCAAGGGGGTCCGCATGTTGCCCTATAGGTGGGGGCAAGGTGGGAAACTTTGTTATTTTTTTAAATTGTAATTCTATGAGATGAATTTTATATTTTTTTTTGACTGATTATAATTAAAGGAAGAAAGACTGATTATTTTCCTTAATAAAAGTTTCTACATTGCGTAATGAAAACGGAGGGTTTTATTTATGAAATACCTTAAAGTCCTCGCCTTACCCCACCTTCTCCTAATTCTGACGAAAACTAACTGACGTATTTAAAAAATCATCTGTTTTAGTATAGTAAAAGTTAATCAGTTCAAATATCTTAGAGTTTTGCTTGACTGGAAGATGAAGATGGTCGGCACACAGAGTTGCGCTTAAGAAGTATTTGATGGCAGCTACTAGAAAAATCTATTTTCTAAAGTCTTACTGCTCACAGGATCTTCTTAAGCGTATTTATTATGGTTTAGTGCACTCTAAACTGGAATATAGTTTATCCTCCTGGGGTGGCACTCACTATAATAAAATGCATCCTCTCCTCATTACCCAAAAACATGTTATTCGTCTTATTTGTAACAAAAACCGACGGTATAATAGTTTAGTTCTCCTTAGAAACCTTAACATTTTACCTTTGAAAAATTTATATTGTTATACAATTTTGAAGGTATTCTTCAAAAGTCTGGCTATTTATTAAATAGACGCTCATCTAACTACCGACTTAGAATAAATAAACAAAATCTCGTCTAATTACCTCATCACAATGTGGAAATCATTTTTAATTTTTTTACGACAACCGCTCCTAGGCTTTTTAACAAGCTACCTTATAATATAAGACGTATACGTAATGAGTCCAGTTTCCTTAAACAAATGAAATCATGGCTTTCAAACTTAAACTACAGAGATGTTCTTGGTTTGCTTTGTGTATTAACATAGACAATTTTCGCTTCTCATGTCTTGTCTTTAACTATCTTTTTTTTATTTTTTTTATTGCTTCTTATGTTAATTTCTATTAATTAACATTTTTTCCATTTTTGCTACTGCTTTTTATGTTATTCTATAATGACCCCACTCATTCAATTTGCAATTTAATTGTTAATCTTTTTGCTTGTGAATCTGCTCTCGGTTCTAGTTCCTTAAAAACTACAGATTGCAGATACTTTTTTTTACTTAATATATAAATTTCTTCCATATGCATACACTGATCCTTGTACTTTCTATTTATAACGTATTTGTAAAAAAGTATTAAATAATAAATAATAATAATAATTAAAATTTAGGACATTCTGGTGCAGACAAACTGAAAAACATAAGTTTGGTTTTGGAGCTTATAATCAAGGTATGCTTCGGAAAACAATATCTTAGAGCTCAGATCCAAGCTTATATCTGCTATAAAATGTAGAAAAATCCTAAGATTTTTTTTTTCGCATGAAGTTCCTTTACGCGGCTTGCGGCAAGCACCTAACTGGTAGAAATCATAACGCTGAAGAACATAACGGTAGTACCCCCTCCATGTGCCTCTCTCTTATATTTTTAAATTAAAAGAAAAATAAAAAAGTGTCTATTCCACTCGGGGTCGAACCCACGACCTATGCTTCGTCAAACGACCACACTGCCAGTGTTCCAATTGGAGCTGTATACTCGTAAAACTCCTCAAATTTCTTTCTTATTGATTTTGCTACTCAATCGCAAGTCGAAACACATCTTAACTCCACAGAGGTCTATGAACGACTGGGGGATCTGTACTCCCGTTCATTTTAAATGGACTACAAAATGGACAAAGCAATCTAACTTGCCTCGAAGAGAAATAAAAAGAAAACCAATGAAAAAAAAAAGAAAGAAAGAAAAAAGAATAAATTACACTTTACTACACAATGGTTTTTGAAAGAACACAAAAAATTGTTGAAATTGGCTTCAAATCCAGAATGCTATCCTTATTAGATAGGAATTATTTCTCCAGTGTCGCTCAATTCGGCTACAGAAGCGGTAAATTTACTGAATGTGCATTAATGAGATTGATTAGAGAACTAACAGGCATGCACTAACCAACATACTAAAAATTTTCTGCGCACAGTGACATTGACTACAATAGTGAGCATTGCGGTCTCAGAACCGATATAACTGCTATCAACGAAACTTCAGACTTAGAAGAATTGGTTCAAAGGTATTTCTACAACTATGCACGAGTATAGTAGGGTGCGTTGGACACATTTGGACACACTCCTCGAATTGGCTCTACCCACCGTCCAACAGAAATCTGTCAAACGAGGAGATTGACAGGTATCTAAGATTAATGGACGAGACAATCAAACGAACAATGGACAAAACGATACCTCGGTACCAATACACTGACGAAGAAGACTTATTCCGCAACGCAACTACGAGTATTAACGCACTGTACCGACATAAAAGTAAACTGCTGTCGAGACTAAAAACCTTGTACAGACAGTTTACTGACAGACATAACCCACATAACCACAGTCGTCGATTAAAAATCTCCAAACATTAATAAAGGAAAATTACAGAAATTCTGTATTGTATTGGAACAATAAAATTCGGGCTGTAAACACCAGCAAACCGAATATGTTCTCGCAAATAAATAAAATATTTCGTTGTTCAGTAAGTTCTGCGGTTTTTTTCTTGGAAGTGGCGTTTATCGCTTCAGAAAATCTCTGTGTATGAAAACTTATTTTTTTCCAGTAGAGAGGATTATTCTTTACATTGTTACGAGAATTTGTTTTTATCGGACGTGTTTCAAGTGCTCAATTTTTTTTAAATGTAAGATGAAAAAGTGCATTTAAGTCACATTTTTTTTTTTTTTTTTTTAAAGGTGTCAAAGCGACAGAGGCGCAACGTGAGATTTGTAAAGTGTATGGAGATTCGGCAGTTAGCGCTGACACTTGTCAGCGCTGGTTTACACGCTTTCGTTAAGGCAATACAGACCTTGCTGATGCTGCTCGCTCTGGACGTCTATCCACCACAGACGACGATCAAATCTTAGCTGCAGTTAGCGTTGACAGACATTTGACGTCACGAGAGATCGGTCAGAGGCTTAGCATTGCCCATATAACCGTTTCACAGAGACTGAAAAGGCTTGGAAAATGGATGTTTATGTTCCTCACGAACTTTGTGAAAAAAAACGTATGGATCGTATAATGATCTGTGAGTCTTTGTTGAGGTGGAACTCGCTGGATACTTTTTTGAAAAGAGTGGTTACGGGAAACGAGAAATGGGTGGTTCACAACAACATTCGACGTAAGAGGTCATGGTGCGCTCCTGGTGAAACACCGCAATCGGTTGGTAAGCAAGCATCCCAAAAAGGTCATGTTGAGCATTTGGTGGGATTGGCGAGGTGCCCTATACTTCGAGTTGCTTCCACGCAATGAGACAATAAATGCTATCAAATATTGCTCTCAGCTCGAAAATTTGAAGTAGGCAGTGGAAGGCAAACGGCCAGAGTTAGTGAACAGGAAGGGCGTTGTTTTCCATCATGACAATGCCAGACCACACACAGCTTTTGTGACAAAAGAAAAGCTGAATGCCTTTGGCATTGTAATGCAGCACCCACCATATTCTCCAGACCTTGCGCCGTCTGACTACCACCTATTCCGCTCTCTACAAAACAATCTGGACGGAAGGCTATTTAATTCCGAGGAGGACATAAAAACGCATCTGGAAAACTTTTTTGGCCAAAAGTCTACTGATTTTTACAAAAGAGGAATAATGTCTCTTCCAGAACGTTGGAAGAATTTAATAGATCAGAATGGACAATATTTGATTAATTAAATATATGGTTTTAAACAAAAAATGTGTATTTAACTTTAACCAAACAAAACCGCAGAACTTATTGAACAACCCAATATTTCGGAAAAATAATCAAAACGATCTTCCATGGCTTAAAATCATCCGAACGACGAATAACGAACAAATACGAGTACTTGTAGCGGCAGGCATATGTAGATCCAAATGAGGCCGTTGACGATGACAACTTCTTTGTGATCGAGGATCCGAAGGTAGAGGCTGTAGGAGCGACTTTCCAAGATGTGTACAAGCCGAATGACATCATTGGCTCGAACCATAACCTAGAAAATCGAGCCCTTGTGCACAATTTCTACCTTGGAAAGGAAATAGTGTACTGGCGATTCGAGATCTCGGGTTTCACCCAGTTCAGTGACCAGAATATAGCAAATATCTTGAATGAAGAGCTCCAAACGATCTTCGAATCACTTAGAAATAAGAAATCAGTGGAAACCGATAGAATATCGAACATTTTGCTTCGACATCTCTCACTAGAACCGGTGGACACCCTGTTGAATAATGCCCATTATCCAGCGCATTGGAAAACTGCGGTGATATAACCCATCCCTAAAAGGGATAAATACACATCCAATCTGGCGAATCTACGTTTTTGAGAAGGTGATCAATAGAGTCCTGACTAAGTGGGTTGAGAACAAACATATAGTTCCGGATAATCAGTTCGGTTTCAAGGCGGGGCATGATATCATTCATGCCGCGTCTAAACTGGTTTCTGATATCCAATGGAACAAAGGCAAGAAACAATGCACTGGTGCCTGTCTGATTGACTTGGAGAAGGCCTTCAATACCGTATGGTTAGAATGACTCTTTTTCAAGCTGGGCAGGTTGGGCATTAGTAAACCACTGCTTTATATTCTTTTTGATATACTCTCTAGTAGACAGTTCATCGTGAAGAATGGCGATGTGGCTTCTGCTGGAATATTTAACATTAAAAACGGTCTGCAACAAGGTGCGGTGAATTGGCCGATCCTGTTCATTATTTACACGAGTGATCTGATAGGTTCATTTCACCATGCCATAGCGTACGCAGACGACTTAATCGCGTACAGATCAGGTGTTAAGATTGAGGTCATTAATATACTTTTTCAGCGTGACTTCGATAAAATCAAATGATTTTAGGGACACCAGAAAGAATTGGCCGACGTTTTCGATCGCGGGACAACATGGACAGCCACTTGCTGTCGGAATGTAGTCAGATACCTTGGGATCTGGCTAGATCAATATCTGTATTTTATCAAACATATTAATGTTGCTCTGGCCAGAGTTAAAGGTGCTTTTGACTTACATAGAGACGTTTTATAGCAGCCAACTCGATGCGTGGATGAAGGTCCAGACTATGCTTGTATTTGGATGTCCCGTGTGGTTCAACGTGAGAAAAAATTTATTGGGAAAGGTTCGGGTGTTTGAGAGGGCTTGACTTCGCTTATACAGAATACTAGAGTCTGAAAGGAGGCTTCTTCGTCGAATTCCTCTAGTAAAAGATAGCTTCACTAGGAAGCAAAGTCGGTTAATGTAATGTTTTAGCCGTGGCGGACTTACATAGATTTAGGTAGGATTAGGGAGGTTACAAGAAAAAAAAATACAAAAAAACTTATCAAAGACCAAAGAGGTGGGTAACAACTTCTCTAAAAGAACGGGTAATTTATAAAAAAAATTTTACGATTTATTGTATACAATAAGCTAGTATATGTACGTTAAATTAGTTAAGATTTATTTATCAAATATGTAGATAGTTTGTAAGTTTTAGTCTTAAGTTTTATAACAAAATAAAAAAACGGTCCATTTACAGATTTATTTCGGAAGGGAATTCTCAATTCAACTCAATTGAACGAAATGAAATAATTAAGATTTGCATAATTGAATTCCGGACTCGCGAAGTTGCACTAGTTTTTTTACCATTTAACGTAGTAAAAATTCCAAAAAAATAAATTTATATTTTTACATTAGGAGTCAAAGAAAAAGCGAAAGAAACTTCGTTTCTAACGCGGTTCCCCTGACCGCACATGTTTTTTTTTAATTATTTTTTTTTAAATTAGCGCGCACAAAGGGTTATTAGTACCCTTAATCTCGAACCTTGCGGGATTCCCATTGTAATAAATTAATTTCCACTCCTGGTTTCTTCTATTTTTACCCCTTGCTATTTATTCTCCAGCTAGCATTTGAACCACTCAAACATAAAGCCCCTAATACCTGTTTTTTTAAGCTTTTTAGCAGTATGTCGTGGTTGTCCATATCGAAGGCTAGGCCCACAAATAAGCTAGCAGAACTTTTTTTCTTTGTCGCGATTCGAGTTTATTTGAGAACAGAACCTTGGAAGAGTATCTTTAGTAGATTTGCCTCTTTGAAATCAAAATGGAGAGAAATTCAAAAATTTTTGATAGGTTTCTCAAAGATTTTAGGAGTGAGATAGGCCGAAATCTGAATGAGGTCAAATTCTTACTAACTTACTTAATGTGGCGCTACCAACAGGCACCTCCAGTTTGCTCGATCTTTAGCTAGCTACCTCCAGTTTCACACCCTTCAAATGCGTGCATACAGCGGGGCGAAGGAAAAGGTTGAGGTACCGTCCACTTGCGTGCGCTACTGAGTATTCCTCTATTGTACTGTCCTTAGAGGGAAGACTTCCGGAGCGGAGCATTGGTATCCATCCACTCTACATGACCCAGTCATCTCAGTCGTTGGTCCTTCACTCTTCACGCTGTACAGCCCGTACAGTTCATCGTTGCATCTTAACCTATACTCACCGTCTATGCAGACGAGACCGATAATCTTCCGAAAAATGTTCATCTCAAAGCAGCCAAGAGCACTTTTTTCGACAAATTCCATGCCTCTGCGCCCTAGAGCAGGACTGGGATTATTAAGGACTTATATGGGGTCGCTTTTGTTGTTCGAGAGAGGGCTTTGCTATTGAATTGCCTTCCTAGCCCAAAGAAGCACCAATTGATAAGAGTTATTCGTGGTTTGATCCCAGCACTGATGTTGATGAATTGATAGCGGAGCCTTGGTAGACAAAGTCCATAACTACCTGAAAGTTATATCTGTCTAGGGTGAGGTTCTGTCCGAGACGTCAGTGTTGGGTGTCCTTTCTGGCTAACAGCATATACTTGGTCTTGCCTTCACTGACCGTTAAGCCCATCCCCGCCACTTCCGTCTCCACACTCGGGAAAGCAACACTGACATCAGGGAGCCTTCTTCCGATTATGTCAATATCATCGGCATATGCGAGTAATTGGATAGACTTTTGAAAGTTTGTGGCTCCTGTGTTGGCGCGTGAGTTTTGCACTATTCTTTCAAGAAAGAAGAAATCGTATGACAGCACATCGCTTTTTCTAAATCATTTTTGAAATGTTTCGCTGAGCTCTTTACTCAACCGAGCAGCGTGCATTCTCCATCGTCATCCTGCGTAAACGGACGAGTTCGTCAGGGATGCCAAAACTAGACATTGCTCTGTATAGCTCGTCTCTATAGATGTTGCTATACGCGGCCTTAAAATCGATGAAAAGATGGTGGGTACCCATTCGGACTTCTTTGGTAGGTTGTGAATTTTCATGGTCTGAAACTGCACTGATAGGGGACAATCAGGTCATTCACGAAGGGTTTCAGATGTTCAAATGATATGGCAAATAAGAGCAGGTATACACTCCTCTGACCTAATCTGAGAAATGAGTTGGTGAATGCTCTCCACACAGTCATTTCCAGCAGTTTTAAATACAATACCTGGACCGGTAAGCCATGCGGTCTAGCTGATTTGCTGGATTACGGCTTAGATATTGCTATCCGTACTTCGTGGACGGAAGTTTTTTGTATCATCCTCAAGGTTGAAGGTAGACTGTGAGCCTACTACAAGATTTCCTTCTTCTTCTCTACAGGCTTTTTTTTTTTTAAACTTTACATTCAAGAGGGTATGACTACTCTTAAAATGCCGGAGTACGTGTTAAGTTTTTCGGAAAATTGGATGGAGTGAGAGAAAGATATTTGGGCTCAGTGGTTATTTCGCTCCATGGGTGGCATCCAAAATTTAATGGTGAAACTAAATTATTAGTGTAGATTGACTTGATGTTGTATTTAGGCAACCATTCACCTCACGAGATTTCAGTTGCCTGAAAAAATGCCTTTCGGTCACGGCTATTATTGAACCCCGAAACATCCGAAGGGGAAGTCAATACACTTCCACTTGAGCCACGGCCACCCCCGGAGCGGGTCTTCTTTTTACCTTTTGGTAAAAGTAGGTACGTTATTCCTGGAGTACAACCTTCTCGTGTTATTTTTTCTTCATATGGGGAAGCCGATGCCCTTGCCATCTCTTCAGCTCATAGAGCTGACGAGCGGCGCTCGTCCCTCGTTAAAGCGCCGCATTATCGTTTTTTGTTTAGCTACATGTGCTTCCCGGCATTCTTCATGAAACCAGGGATTTCTTGGTAGTCGTCGGATGAAACCCGACACATAATTTGAGGCGTTTCTTATGGCAGCAATACTGCCAAATTTCTTTGTGTAGATTGAGATGAGGAAACGATCAGCATGCTTGGTTGTATATTTACTATACAATAAGCCTAAGTCCGTTGACAGACGTGATGTCGTGTAGGCTATGCTTACCAACTGTTCTATCAAAGATGTCCTCCTTTTCTACCTTGTAAATCTAATGATAATGCGTGTACAAGTATGCCTTGCCGAGGAGCTCGTAGAGGCGTTCTTTGGTGGCATCGTCCTTGTCTTCCGTGCGATTTAGCCTTGATGCGGATTGTCATAAGACCCTTGCTCACTCTTGGAAGCTCAAGACTCCTTGCCTAAGTGTGCTGTATATGGCAAATCCGAATCCGAATGAGCGTTGTTTCTTTTTACTATAGTAATCACCATAGTTGTTAACAACCCTGCGTAAGGAGTGTTTGTCAGCCAAATGAGTAGTTGCCACCCTCAACTCAGAGATGGAGCTACATTGAGGCAAGACGGTGCTGTCAAATTGACACACGTTTCCGGCTTTCTTTTTACTGGCAGCAGCGAGCGCGTGGACGCAAAATACAGAACTACAGAAACAGAAGATTTATATTGTATTAAGATTTAAATGTAGCATTTGTAAAGGGAAACATATGTAAGCAAAATTTGTATATTAGTGAACTGTACTACATATTTTAATAAAGATTTGTAACTCACCCTTTTCTAGCACTAAACTGTGGCCTTTTATTGAACAGGGTAGTTAACAAATTCCCGCTGTCGCTAATCCGCGATAACAACAATTTACAAATATATTTTTCGGTCCACCGATCAAGATGCCCCCAAAAAAGGTTCCAATTCCGCAGCCTTTCTCCAGGTCGGATAAATTGCGCAGATCACCAACCAAAGATGGGAAGCCACGATCACCAGAAGAATATAACTGCTACGCCTGCAACGATCCAGATTCTGCTGGGAACATGGTCCAGTGTGACCGCTGCGATGTCTGGTGCCATTACCTTTGCGCCGGAGTGGATAGTTTCGTCAGTCAAGAAGAGTGGGCTTGTGCGCGTTGTGTGACAGGTAAGAGTCTCTCATTGTCTAGGTTTCCAGAAGCAAAAGCACCTGCATATTCTGCCAAAAGGACTGCTACTACAGCTTCTGCGGATCTCTCTTCAACTGCTGCTGCGTGTATCGCTACAACTGCTGCCGCATACGCCGCCACTAAAGCACCGAGTCTTCCAACTCCTACTACGCACGCCACCACCACGCCGCCGAGTCTATTTAGAACTTCCATCTCTTGTGCCGTCGCGACTACGTCCAACTTTTCCACAAATGCTGTTTTTGATGCTGCAAGTGCCAACCTAATTCCACCAAATCATTCTCCAATCGCTCCCACATATGCCGTAACTACCTCGCCGAGCAATTACACAACAACAGCCGTTAATTCGGTCACAGCTGCTGCACCTTATGTAGCCGCATCAGATGCTGCGAATTTACTTATAAAACCAGTCAAAACAGTTACTGTATGTGATGATCCAGCAACAATAGCCATCGCCACTGGGTCTGCGTATCCTGAAATAACTTCTGGCGCAGTAAGGTTTTAATGCTGGCAGTGTCTATAATACCAAAACCCCCTCCACTGGTGCTAAGGCCGTAATTACTTCGTCAAAGTCTTTGCCCAATAAAAACCCGCTGGAATCAATGGACTATCGGCGACGAAATTCAAAGACGTCCACCGGTTCGAGTTCATCGAAAGTTTCTATGAAGCACCTACAAATAGAGTTACAGAAACTGGAAGAAGAACGGATATTGCGAGAGAAAAGGGACATAGAAGAACGCGAGTACCTCAGGCAAAAATACCACATCCTAAGTCAGTTGGCGGATCATGCGTCGGAAAGTGAAGAGGATGCCGAATGTGCATCTAGGCTGAAGGTCGACAACTGGCTTATGCAAAATCCCAGACGTGATTGCCCACAATCGACGAAGGTGACATGGGAAGCCGATGTAGCACTACCGGAATTATTGCGAAGAAGTACACAAAATCAAGATGTGAATAAATCCTGGCTAGGTGCTTCCGTTAACCCATTGCAGCAAGTACAGGAAAAGGCAACAATAAGACAAGCAATTTCAGCACCGGCGAATGTTATACAACAGATCCCAACCTTCGATATGCGAATTCCGCAATCAACCCTAACCGACAACCAACAGTACGCTCAACCCGCCTCATCCTCCCCACTTCCTCCAGCACCACGATCAATCCAAAGCGAAACACCCGTTCGAAGTTTGACAAAACATAATATAGCTGCGCATCACTTAATGTCACGGGAGTTGCAAAGCTTCTCAGGGAGTCCCGATGAATGGCCGCTCTTCATATCTATATTCGAACGGAGCTCGGAGCTCTGTGCATTCACCGATGAAGAGAACCTGATTCGTCTGCAGAGGGTATTGAGGGGAAAAGCGTTAGAAGCCGTCAGAAGTCTACTAATACAGCCAAATTGCGTTCGCCGCGTAATTGCAACGCTTAGAATGCTGTACGGCAGACCAGAATTGATAACCCACACTCTTCTCCAAAAAATCCACGCAACTCCAGCGCCGAAAGCAGAAAAATTGGAAACAATTGTAGACTTTGCTCTTCTTGTTCAAAAAGTGTGCGCTACAATGGAGGCATCGGGCGTTGGAGCTTATTTAAACAATCCAACACTCTTACAGGAACTGGTTGAAAAGCTGCCTCCTGCCATTCGTCTTAACTGGGCCATCTATAGGCAGACATTATCATCATGCACATTGTCTCATTTCAGCGATTGGATTTACCAAGTCGCCGAGGCCGCCAATAACATCCTGGTTCCGATCCCTTCCTCTACAGCTGAAGGAAATATACCCCGCACCCGGAATGTGCGTGCGAAGGGTTTCATCAACGCCCACCATGCTGAAACAGTCTTAAACAACAAAAATTTGTCGTCCAAGAGCAATTGCTGCATTTGTTCTGGCGCTTGCGTTTCTGTTGTTGAGTGCAAACAATTTCAACAACTCAACCGTAGCATGAGATGGTCGGCAGTAAGAGAGCACCAGTTATGTCGACGGTGTTTAAGCAAACACGCTTATAACAGGTGCCCTTCAACGTCGGTCTGCGGGAAGAATAACTGCACCTTTAAACATCACGAGTTGTTACACAATGAGGAGAAAGATGCCGAAGAAAAGCGCAAAACGATTGGAGACGTTTCTCTACACACACAATACCACTGCAATTTCCATCGCTATGAATCTTCACCGACGCTATTCCGTATAGTCCCTGTGGTCTTGCACGGGAACGGCATTCAACTTCAGACGTTTGCATTTTTAGATGATGGATCATCACTTACATTACTGGATGAAGAAATCGGTAGGCGACTGAAAGTAAAGGGAAGACCGCAGCCGCTATGTTTGAAGTGGACCGGGGACACTCACCGGTACGAGAACAACTCTGAAGTTATCACTCTGCAAATCTCAGGTACTTCGCCAAACGCTGAAAGGTATACGCTGGCTGACGTACACACTGTCGACAATCTACAGCTTCCGTCACAGACGATAAATGCGACGCACTTGCAAAGTAAATACGAGCATCTTAAAAGGCTAGCAATTGAATCATATGACAGTGCAGTACCACGTTTGCTTATAGGCCTTAACAACGCTAAACTTGGACTTCCATTGAAGTGTAGAGAGGGAAGTTCAGAAGAACCTGTGGCGACTAAGACGCGCCTTGGATGGGTTGTACACGGTAATTGTTCTAAACTGTCCGGCATGGATGGTTACACGAAGGAACAGTACAGCTTTCACATCTGTGAGTGCAACGACAATGAGCTGCAACGGTTGGTGAAGGGGTTTATATGTACGGAGAACTTCGGGGTGTCAAGTTCAGGAAAAATTCTGATGCCGGCTGAGGACCAACGTGCCCTGGATTTGCTAAATACACACTCAATTCGAAAAAATGGTCGTTTTGAAACTGCACTGTTATGGAATTTTACCGAGATTCAGCTACCGGATAGTTTACCTATGGCCAAGCGACGATTAGCATATTAGCATGTTTACAACGACGTATGAGGCGAGAACCACATTTAGCTGAATCACTTAAGGAAAAAATAGAGGACTATGTCTCGAAAGGCTATGCAAGGAAGCTTTCGCCTCAAGAAGCAGCCGAAGGGCATCATCGATCATGGTACCTGCCTATATTTCCTGTCCAGAATCCAAATAAACCAGGAAAGCTGTGAATCGTGTGGGATGCAGCCGCTACAGTTCAAGGTGTGTCACTGAATTCTGTCTTGTTGAAAGGTCCGGATCAGGTAGCATCGCTTGCGTCCGCGATTTACAAGTTTAGAGAAAATCCGATAGCCATCTGCGGAGACATAATGGAAATGTTCCACCAAGTCAAAATACGAAAAGAGGACCAGAACTTTCAAAGATTTCTCTGGAGTCCCAGCGCCACACAGGAACCAGACGTCTACGTAATGACTGTCATGACCTTTGGGGCCACGTGTTCGCCTTGCAGCGCCCAATTTGTGAAAAATAAGAACGCCGACGATTTCGCTGGGACGTTCCCGAGAGCTGCTCGTTCGATTCGAGAAAACCATTATGTTGACGACCTGATGGACAGCGTAGCTACTGAAGCGGAGGCTATTGAATTAGCAACAGAAATTCGCCACATTCATCAGCAAGCAGGCTTCCACATCCGAAATTGGATTTCAAACTCGCCTTTAGTGCTTAAAACGTTGAAGTCCTACCCGACGGATAGCAAAGACTTAAACGTAGACGTTGAGTTGGGAACGGAAAAAGTACTGGGAATGTGGTGGTGCACCGCATCTGATTTCTTTACGTACAAGCTGACCACTAATCCAAACCAAACGGAAATTCTATTCGCCGGCCGTCGCCCTACGAAGCGCGAAGTCTTAAGGACCTTGATGACGATATTTGATCCGTTGGGACTGTTGGCCCACTTTCTGATGTACATAAAAATATTGTTACAGGAAATATGGAGGTCCAAAATCGAATGGGATGCCGAAATTAAGGATGCTGAATACAAAAAATGGTTAAAATGGGTAAGTTGCCTGCCAGCCCTAGAATCTCTAAAAATTCCCAGGTGCTACGTCATCAGAAATCCTAAGTCTGACTCGGAGAAGCAGCTGCACGTATTCGTTGATGCCAGTGAGAATGGTTTTGCTGCCGTAGCTTACTTGAGAACCATTAACAATGGACTAATAGAGTGTGCCCTAATTGGGGCCAAAACAAGAGTTTCACCGTTGAAGACCCTGTCGATACCACGACTTGAGCTGCAAGCGGCGGTTCTAGGTGCGCGACTATCAAAGTGCATTGTTGAGTCGCACACTATAAACTTTTCACGCCGATTCTTCTGGTCGGATTCTAAAACCGTTCTGAGCTGGCTTCGCTCAGACCATCGGCGATATAGGCAATTCGTGGCCCATCGTGTCAGCGAGATGTTGGATTTAACAATGGTATCGGAATGGCAATGGATTCCTACGAAGTTGAACGTAGCAGACGAGGGGACCAAATGGCAGAAACTTTCGGAGTTGGATGCATCCAGTCGATGGTTTAGAGGACCGGAATTTCTTTATTCACCTACGGACAAGTGGCCACAGGAAGATCAACCAAAGGAGCTTACGAGGGAGGAGCTGAAAACGGAATTTATTAACGTTCACACCCAAGCTCAAGAAAATATTTTCCGACCCAAAGACTCTTCGAGTTGGAAACGGTTGCTTCGAAGTACAGCCTACGTATTCCGGTTTATCTACAATATAAGAGTTCGAAATCGCGAAGGAGCAAAAGCAGTGGGACCTTTGTCAAAAGAAGAACTTCAGCTGGCACAAAACGCATTGCTGAGACAAGCTCAGGCCGACGTGTATCAGAGGGAAATCGCGTATCTAACAGCCAATAAATTTGTTGAGAGATCCAGTCCACTGTTGAGTTTGTGTCCGTATCTAGACGATCACAAAATCATGCGAGCCAACGGAAGAATTCACTCCGTAAAAGATGTGAGTGACGAATTTAAGCGACCGATAATCCTTCCTCGAGCACATCCGATTACGAGTCTCATCATAATGGACTTTCATTGTCGATATAAGCATCGTAACCATGAGACAGTCATAAACGAGCTTCGACAACACTTTTACATTCCCCGTATGAGAGCCGTCTGTAGTAAGGTAAAAAGGAGTTGCCAGCAATGCAAAAACAACAGTACGAGGCCGCGGCCTCCAATCATGGCCCAACTTCCTCCGGCTAGGCTAGCCTCATTTTGTCGACTGTTTACGTTCGTCGGAATCGATTATTTCGGACCGATGCATGTCACCATTCTCCGGAGAACTGAAAAGAGGTGGGGAGTCCTTCTGACTTGCCTCACAACAAGGGCAGTGCATATTGAGATCGCACACACGTTGTCATCGGACTCTTGCATTTTATCGCTTCGCAATTTCATGGCCAGACGAGGAACTCCTGCTGAAATTTATAGCGACAACGGCACTAATTTCCAAGGGGCCGAACGGGAGCTAAGGGAAGCCTTAGAAAAGGTAAATCAAGAGAAGCTAATGGAGACATTCACCTCAACCACCACCAAATGGAAGTTCATCCCACCGGGATCACCGCATATGGGTGGCAGTTGGGAAAACATCGTGAACTCACGTCCTCTTACGTACATTCCTATTGATGATGAAAGTGAGGAGGCACTTACGCCGAACCATTTTATCCTAGGATCGTCAAACGGAGTAAGACCGCTGGCAATGTTCAACGATGATGGCAGAGCGCTGAAGCAGAATTGGCTAACTTCGCAGCAGTATGCAGAACGCTTCTGGAAACGCTGGGTAAGAGAGTACCTTCCTACTATAACCCGTCGAACAAAATGGTTCGCACCCGTCAAGCCGATTGAAGTGGGCTACATCGTCCTTATAGTAGACCCGAATAGCCCACGGAACAGCTGGCCAAAGGGGCGAGTAGTTCAAACCAAGGTGTCCAAAGATGGTCAAGTGAGAAGTGCATCTGTTCAAACGTATACTGGTGTATACGAGAGGCCCGTTGTGAAGTTAGCGGTCCTCGATTTGAGACCCAATAAAGATGTAAGCTCACAGGTGGAACTACCAGGGGGGAGTGTTAACAACCCTGCGTAAGGAGTGTTTGTCAGCCAAATGAGTAGTTGCCACCCTCAACTCAGAGATGGAGCTACATTGAGGCAAGACGGTGCTGTCAAATTGACACACGTTTCCGGCTTTCTTTTTACTGGCAGCAGCGAGCGCGTGGACGCAAAATACAGAACTACAGAAACAGAAGATTTATATTGTATTAAGATTTAGATGTAGCATTTGTAAAGGGAAACATATGTAAGCAAAATTTGTATATTAGTGAACTGTACTACATATTTTAATAAAGATTTGTAACTCACCCTTTTCTAGCACTAAACTGTGGCCTTTTATTGAACAGGGTAGTTAACAAATTCCCGCTGTCGCTAATCCGCGACAACAATAGTGTTATATCATATCATAGTTTTTCAGCTTCCTTATGTCCGGCTCATGTCCTCAATACCTGCGTGATATAGCAGTCAAGTTCCCCGAAATTAGATGGTGGTTCAAGTCTGTATTGTCAACTCGGATTATTCGGATACATTTAATACCAGCATCGATCGTTTAAGTTGTCTTGTTCCTTCGTGAACATTGAGATGGGGAATAGTCTTATTCCTTCAATAAACCTATGTCCGTTTCTATACAAGGTGTCGCCAGATAACCACATAAACGATTATAACGTCATATTTAGGGTACTGCTCTCATACTTTTTCATGATACAGACAATTTCTGGTAGCATTAGCAAATCTTCTATTATGGCGTGGGCGCACAGACTCACACAAGAAATCTGCCATGCTAATTGATGATAGTACCTCTGATTTAGTCAGACGCAGTATGTCTTCCTTCTCAAGTTGAGTCATTTTTGACAAGACATTGAGGTATACATCTTTCTGAATACTTTTATAGTCACATAGTCACAGCACTCTACGTTACCAGATTCATGCTTCCGCGCGGCCGGTCAGTATTTACCCTATTTTTTTCATTTCAATTCATTTATTCCTTACATCATACATACACTAATATATAATCTCATATAGAACTTGTGCGAATAATTCAGTACTGAAAACATTATTAAATTATTAAGACTAAATTAAAATATTTTACTTAATCTAGAAGAAAAGGGAGGGAAAAAAAGGAGGAGTCGAAAAGAGAAGAAAGGATAGAAAAAAGATGATTTTTTTTTATGTAATAACAGTGCGGGCATACCATCCTCCCTGCCTCTAGTCATACTGTTGCTTGCACTCAGTCACTGTGGTTACTGTAATACATTATCAAAAAAAAAGAGTGTGCAGTGGCTGAGTGTATGTAATAACCGAAGGATAGCCGGTTGTGGGTATGAATTTTGTTGGTGCGCTGTTTCCTATTGTTGTAAGGGCATAACACTTACAATATTTGTTTTAATAATGACTCGGGCATTTAGAGTGGATAGAGCCAATGTTCGCGGGCTCAAAAGTAACCACTTTTCTGCGTATGTCCACGTCTGTAAATACAGACCAGCCTTTTTGGCACTTAGTGAAAAACAGATAGATCTCCGCCCATACCTCTCAGATCACTCTCATCTAAAGCTACCTGCCTACAAACTAGTGCCAAAATTCTTCTTTCAACGCAGTTTCGCCATTCACGTGCGTAGTGATGTAGCTTACAAAACTTCACCACGATGTAGTCCCTGTTCCAATCCGGAATTCAATTTCATGTGGTTAAAATTTCATCTGCGTAAGCAAATTATCCAATATTGCTTTATTTACAGAAGCTCCAAACTGGACAGCAATTCGACTTTTAACGAGTTTGATGCGCTGTCTGACTCCATTCAAAGAATTGTATCCCTGTATCCTCATATTGAAGTTGTTATTACGGGCGATTTCATTATACACAATTCTGAGTGACTTCGACACTCTGGACAGACAACACGCGAAAGACGGTGTATTGAGATCTTCGCTGTGGAAAACAACTTAACGCAGCTTGTAAATGAGCCCACGCGAATACCAGACGTTGATAGTCATACCGCCAACACCCTTGACTTGTTATTGACTTCTCACCCTGATAAGTACACCGTTGATGTACTCTCTCCTCGTAGGACCACTGTGTCATATCAGTCAATTTCTCATGCACCGATCACATAGTTAGAGAAAAGATTCCTAACAGAACCGTGTGGCAATACGAGAAAGCCAATTGGAGCGGACTTAACAGCTTCTTTAGGAATTTTTACTGGTCGTTATGTTTCCTCAATAGGGACGTGGTTGCCGCTGCACTATGCTCTTTGAAATCAGATCCTTTATCGCTCATCGGATTAGGAGTATCAGATCAAAAAAAAAGGCATGGTACGACTCGAGCTGCAATGAGGCTGTCAGCGTTAGAAAAATGTTTTTTCGGTCCTTCCAGACCAACCCGACAGAGTAAAACCGTAAACAGTTCAAACGAGCCAAGAATAACTGCAACGTCTTTTCTAAGAGCGTGAAATTTTAATATGACCAAAAACTGAGGAAAAAATACTACAATGTCCCAAAGGTAGTAAACATTTCTGGTCGTTCATCAAAAACAGAGAAGCAGAATCCTCATCTTCCATCTCAACGTTCATTTACAATGACATTACAGCTGTCAGCTTTTTGGAAAAGGCCAATCTGCTTGCTGCACACTTTGCGGCCAGTGCAACACTCAATGGGACAAATCCACTTTCACACTCGTGTAGTTGCAAGAGTTCGTAAAGATCTTAACATTCACAAATCCCCTCTTCCAGATGGTATATCTCCCTCCTTCTGAAGAGGTGTTCTTCCTCACTGGCAAAACCACTGCCTGTCAATCAATCCTGCTCGTCAGAACTCTTTCTGAACAGATGGAAAACAGCATTTGACCAGGCTGCCCCTAAAAAAGGCGAACCATCTTCTCTCTTCTCCTACAGAACCATTGCACTTACGTCCCTTCTGTCCAAGGTCATGGAAACGCTGTTAAGCCATCAGCTCATGAAATATCTTGAAACATGAAAGCTTTTCAGTGACCGTTAGTATGGTTTTCGTAGCAACAGGTCCACTGGTGATCTGATGGCATGTCTCACCGAAAAGTGGAACAAAAGCGTACACCAATCTGGCGAAAGCAAGCTGGTTGCACTTGATATTTCTAAGGCATCTGACAGAGTTTGGCATCAGGCTCTTTTGTCGAAAATGCGTGCTTTTGGAACCTTTCGGAACGTTCAATTGAAGTTGTCTTGGATGGTTTCAAGTCTGATATCCGTCTGATATGTTTGGTTCCACCCATGGAGCGAAATAACCACTGAGTCCAAATATCTTTCTCTCTCTCTCTATCAGATTTCCGAAAAACTTAACACGTGCTCCGGCATTTTAAGAGTAGTTATACACTCCTGAGTGTTAAGTTCTGTTTTAGGAAGAAAAGAAAAAAGCGTACGTTCCTTTAAATTTTAAAAAGGTCCTGCAAAGTGGAGTTGAACATCTTCAGCATAGAGGTGAATAACATAGAGGTATATCGATTAATTTTACACCCCTATAACTTGCACGAGAACTTGAAGATCAAAAATATCGAAGAGCTTCCAGAAATCCAACAACTAGACTACTAGAGTTACGTTGTTTCTATCAAAGTCTTACCGTAGTTCCTCGAATAAGTTAACCATAGCCGTTGAGCAGTTTTTTTTTAGCTCTAAAACCAGACTGTTTTTTAGCTGTTTTGTTTTCTTAAATTTTCTCAAATGCAGGGTGGCACACCAATTGTGCTACAACAAGAAATTCTAATAACTTTTTTTCTAAATCAATGTATTTCATTTTTTTTTATTGAATAGAAAATTCAATTTTATTTTATGTAGCTAATTATTTTTGAAGATAATAGACTGTAAATGACTTCCGTGTCGGGGTCGCCTCAATTATTGTTTTAATAGACTGCTTCAATTCAGTCAAATTCCTTGGTTTCGTTTTGTACACCTCTAGCTTGACATAACTCCATAAAACTTATAAAAAAAAAAAAAATTTTTTGGGAATTTTCGTTGGATCTCCGCCATAACCAGTCTGGCTATGTGTGCAATTGCTCCATCTTGCTGGAAACAAATGCTGTTGAAACGGATACTTCTTCGTCGCAGTTTTGGTTAAAAAAAAAATCCTTAAACATATTTAAATAACGGTCCCCATTGACAGTTACTGTTATACCGTTTTCTTCAAAGAATTATGGCCACACAATGCACCTTGATGAAACTGCGCACTACACAGTGACAGGATTAGATTTACTCCATATACGGCAATTTTGCTTGTTTACATTGCCGTTTAGATCAAAATGGGCCTCATCAGACATAAACAAGCAATTTATTGAGCTGTTGTCTTCTTCAGCCATTACAATAATTTTTTAGCAAAACTCCAGGCAAATAGGCAAATCCAGAGGGTTTAACTTGCTTGTAATTTGGACTTTGTACGGGAACAAGTTTATGTCATCGTGAATTATCCGTTGTAATGACGGTTTGCTAACTCCAATTTGCGCCGATAAGTTTCGATTCGAAACGATTGGATTTGCCTGAATTCACGATACTACAGCCGCGATTGTGTCTTGAACCCGAAAGTAGGGATCTCGATGGTATGGTCTTCGTGCGATGCTTCCAGATTCGGCAAACATGTTTACCAGTCTCATAATGGTCCATCTACTCGGGGGAATGCCGACAAACTCCTGCCTAAATTCCCTTTGGACGCAAATGAAGGACTGCAAAGCATGGTACTGCGGCACTATCCAAATCCTCTTTTCGGTACCCCAAGTATTCATTTTAATAAATCTAAATAGTAACCTGCAAAAAAAAAATAAGCCGATTACTCCACAGAAAAAAAGTTATTACGTTTTATTTTTGTAGCACGATTCGTGCTCGACCCTCTATATTAGAGAGACAGGATAGGATGCCAATCAGTCCGAAATTAGAGGAAGAGGCTTGATATGGTTTCTTGGAATAGGCATAACTTTAGTAGTTTTCTAAAATTGTGGAAATATAAATGCACCAATTTAAAATATGGTAAAATGGGTAACAATTAGTGGGGGCATGAGTTTAATAAAACGTATAGGCACACTGTCCTTTCCTAAGGAGTTGGACTTTATGCAATCAATAACCTCGTTTTCAGTGACTATTGTGAAATCTTCAAGAGTTACATCGACTTGTACTACGATTTCAATGGCGTGGGGGACATTATCCAGGAAAAAGTTGTTCAGTTCATCTGGATCTAAATTGCATTTTAAAGAGTTGTTGCAGTTCAAAACACCAATCTTGCGCAAATTAGTCCCAGGTTTTTTGTCAGGCAGTGGGGTATTAAGCTTTGAGGCATAATAGTTTTTTTTTTGTACGGCAAATTGAGACGTCGGCGTTGCCATACACTATTTGTTTTTTAATATCATATCAAATGTGAACCACGGTCAAATTTTGTTTTTAATTTTCACGGTTTTGGTCGGTACATATTAAATATGTATGGTATGGAGAATAAATTGAAAGAAATCTACTTTCAAATTTGGATCAGAAATAAGCCTACACTTTTCTAAAGGTACTAATAATGTGGCAACATGAAGTGCATTTAAGTCCATAGAGCTATAATCATTGAATGAAAAAGAGTCAGTTATAGCAGTCGTAGACTATGGTCAGATATGATATTTGGTCAAATAAGAAGACTAATGATGGATTAGGGACAAAGAAAAGATCTAGAGGACTGGGTAAGTGGTCAGGGGCAAATCTTATTGGGTATGTGTTATTCACAATATCAAGTCCTATCGAAGAGAGTTGATCTTTCATCTGAATGGCACGATAATCATTTTCTAAATGATTTAGTTACATTAAAATCATCGCAGACAATGAGCATATATACATAGCTATGATAAAGATAAAGCAGAAAAGGAATGAATTTGGAAGCAGGTTGCTATATGTGCATGGAAAAATGCATTTTGTGTTCGACTGGCTTATTCCTACTATTATGTATTCGATACCATTCCCACTAGACTTAATAATACGAGTAGCATCGCATTTCAATGCAATAAATAGCTACTCCCCCACCCGTTGTGTCAGCTTTTCGAAAAATCTCGTAACTAGGAATCTTTCAGATAAAATCAGAAAGAGGTTTAATCCAGGTTTCACTTGCACAGATAACA
Organism: Volucella bombylans; assembly: GCA_949129095.1. Classification (NCBI taxonomy): domain Eukaryota; kingdom Metazoa; phylum Arthropoda; class Insecta; order Diptera; family Syrphidae; genus Volucella; species Volucella bombylans. Next base: position 146,850,455 of record OX422140.1, on the reverse strand, counting down.
TCGAACATAAAAGGAACTGGAAAATAAATACTTTACATATTCTAATTTGCTGCATACGTGCAGCAGACCTTAAGTCCATCACATTGCTTGAAAAATATTATTTCCATATTGGATGTTGATTTTTCGTTCACACTGTAATCAACTTTAACACTTACCACATTCATTCAAAGCTATTAGATAGACAAGAAATAGTAGAAAACAGAGAGAAAAGGAGAATAATATGAACGAGAATAGATTTGCAATTTAAAGAAGAAGACCAATGTTGTGTCCTTGTAGCAGCTAGCGAATCTCCGAAGTTTTCAATAAGAAAGCTTCTTCCACTCGCTGACTTCTTAACACATACAAATTCGTGTTTTATGTAGACTGTGCGGTGTTGTTTTTTCCTTCTAAGTCCATGAGCACTGTTTAAGAGATAATGCGTTTGTCTTGTTAGACTCTCTATCTGTCATCTAGGACTTCGACATTAATTACTACGGAACTACTTTACCTTAATAAGCCTTTCCACTTGTACTTCACTACTAGAACCTTACTAGACAACGACATTCAGGTATGTACCTCGAATGTAAGAACTCTTAATAGACCAGATTCTCCTGAACAATTAGTGGGGTCACTGGAAGCGTACAAGTCTGATATAACCGCCATCCAAAAAAAGACAATTAAAAATTTAAGGATAAAGTCATACGCATTAGATCTACGTATATAAGCGAGCAACTGGTGACAATGCGTATCACTTCACTAACATCCCTCTTAAATGCACGCATGCTAACAAAAAAGGCACTTTTGGTAGTGCTGAAAGACTTTGCAAGGGGAAAAAACATTGTCGTAGCTAGCACAAATCTCCCATATCCTAGGGTCCACAAGGGTACATGGCCGTCCCCTGACCAGAAAAAACACTCATCAAGTATTATATACATATGTAGATGTCCGCGCATTCAGAGGTCAACATTGCCTCAGACCACTACCTAGTATAATGTGGATATCAAGGGCAGTACAGAGCCAGGAAAATGCTGTGAGGAGCTTTAACGTCGGGCAACTACAATCGCAAGAGATCCCCAGAGTCTCTGTCTATTGCGTCCTCCTCAACTTATCTCATACTAGTAACGCTTCAACAACATCAAGTGCGGAGGACAGAAACAGGAAACCTATTGCTCGACAATGAATGTCGACGTATACTTTCAGCCAAACAAGAGACGAGGACAAGAGCCGAATTGAGAGTTGCTGTCGACACGTATTAGTAGATAAATCAGACACAAACTTCTTTGGAGAAAGAGGGAGTTCAAAAAACGCAAAGTGGAACGAATTGAGCGATGCTACTGTAGGAATGAGTTTCAAAAATTTCCCAGAAGATAAAAAGGACGTATCGGGGATACAAAACACGAACTGAAGTTTGCAAAGACTACCAAGGGAACATCGTAGTTGAGATGCACTCTATGCTAAAAATTTGGACCGACCAATCCTGTGGACTGTTTAACTGCAAATACGACGAAAATATACTCGTATATACGTACACCAACCAATTCATACGAAGTCCGCGAAAACGTCCGTGCTCCTGACAAAAACGAAGTGTACATATGTAGTTGTATCCACACTTTTAGGCGCTGTAAATCTGGGGAAGGAAGATGCACAATTCCATATGTATTATTCAATTTCATCATTGGAAAATATTCTCCCTGAATGGAATCTGAGTATCGCCTGAAGAGGTGGAGCACCTCTGAACTGCGCCAACTACGGGGGTATAAGTCTGTTGATTGTTACATAGAAGATTTTTGCTGTTATATTATTTTAACATCTTCAACCGATCGTCAGAAGCCTGATAGGATCATCCGGTGCAGTTTTAGACCTCGTGCATCCATCATCGACCAAATTTTCACTCTATAGCTGATTTTAGAGAAGATTTGAGAATACCAAATCGATACCCACCACCTCCTTAGCGATTTCAAGGTTGGGGCATTTCTGCCAAACTCGTTCGACTATACAGGATGTCGATGAAAAACTCCCGCCTTTCTGTCAAAGTTGGACGAAACATACCGAAACACTTGATGCTAACAAGATTCTCAGCACCACCAGCACTCGAATGAAGTTAACAGGAACATTGCGCCCCTTCAAACCTTCAGCCGTAACACTCTTTTCGCTACGAATGTTCATCCGTTTACGCCCAAGTCCACTTCCGGACGTACTCTGAAATATCGTGGTTCTGTCCTAAGCCGCACATCTCGCTTATGGAATGGCCAGCCTGGCTCTTTGTTTCCTTGTCATCATAACCTCCCTTTTTCTTCGCTCGCTCAGTATGCAAGCATTTTCAGGGTACTCAAATATATACCTTTACCACGAGCAAATTATAAAAAAAAAAGGAATGGCAGGGCCAGGCGCTATCTTGCGACTTCTTTAACTTCGTACTTGAACGTGTTTTGCACAACCCATAAACCAACACCAGAGGATTAATATTGCAGAAAACTATCCAACTTCTCGCATATGCAGATGACTTTGACATAATCGGGAGAAACCAGTCAATAAGACTTTTGTATGCATTTAGGCAGAAGCAGCAAAAATGTGTCTAGCGGTCAATGAAAGCAAGATGAATTGCATATATAAATGCTACCGTCAAGAAAGGACAACCAACATCGACGTCTTAAGCAAAATGTGCCTATCGCCAACTATAATTCTGAGGTGGTTAAGGAATTTATATAACTATGTTATGGTCGGCAGTGAACTCCAGTAATGAAATAAGCGTGGAAATTAAACGAGGAAAAGCCAACCGCTCTTTCTATGGGCTAAGAAGTTGAACAGCAAAGTCCTACCTCAAACAAGGAGACGCTATACTAAACCCTGTTCATCCCTGACCTGTAATAAGAGGCAGAGGCAGAGGCAGAGGCAGAGGCAGAGGCAGAGGCAGAGGCAGAGGCAGAGGCAGTGGCAGAGGCAGAGGCAGAGGCAGAGGCAGAGGCAGAGGCAGAGGCAGAGGCAGAGGCAGAGGCAGAGGCAGAGGCAGAGGCAGAGGCAGAGGCAGAGGCAGAGGCAGAGGCAGAGGCAGAGGCAGAGGCAGAGGCAGAGGCAGAGGCAGAGGCAGAGGCAGAGGCAGAGGCAGAGGCAGAGGCAGAGGCAGAGGCAGAGGCAGAGGCAGAGGCAGAGGCAGAGGCAGAGGCAGAGGCAGAGGCAGAGGCAGAGGCAGAGGCAGAGGCAGAGGCAGAGGCAGAGGCAGAGGCAGAGGCAGAGGCAGAGGCAGAGGCAGAGGCATAGGCAGAGGCAGAGGCAGAGGCAGAGGCAGAGGCATAGGCAGAGGCAGAGGCAGAGGCAGAGGCAGAGGCAGAGGCAGAGGCAGAGGCAGATGCAGAGGCAGAGGCAGAGGCAGAGGCAGAAGCAGAGGCAGAGGCAGAAGCAGAGGCAGAGGCAGAGGCAGAGGCAGAGGCAGAGGCAGAGGCAGAGGCAGAGGCAGAGGCAGAGGCAGAGGCAGAGGCAGAGGCAGAGGCAGAGGCAGAGGCAGAGGCAGAGGCAGAGGCAGAGGCAGAGGCAGAGGCAGAGGCAGAGACAGAGACTGCACGGGCATCATTTGGTTTTCGATTCCACTCTAGTGGCCCAACGCATTATAGGAAGACCTTAGTTAAGGTGACTGACGCAGCTGGAAGGGAACCTCAACGAACTTGGTGAGCTTAACTGGAGACATTAGGCTATATATCGATTTGGCCTGAGAGACATACTGGTTGAGGCCCAGGGCCGCCCTAATCCGTAAGATGTGATCAAAAGAAAAAGTAAAGTAAAGTGCTTCAGCGAATCGGGTACATATATATATGTATATCGCTTTCCTGCTCAGTCGTTCATAGACCTCCACGGAGATTAGAAGTGATTTTTGTTTCGGCTTAAAAAGTGCGGAAAAATAAGAAGCATACTTTTAGCCAGTGAATTTACATGTGCTCGGTGGTCGAGGTGGTAAAGACCTGGACGACAACATATTTGGTGCGACGATCCCGAGGCCTGGGTTCGATTCCCATCGGGAGACAAACTATTTTTAGTTCTAATTTTTGTTAAATAATAAGTGAAGTGAAAAAAACAAAAACAAAAAAAAACAAAAAATCAATTGATGGATTGTGGAGAGCGGTCCGCTATGCCAATAGCGGGATCTGCGGAGATACCAGGCGAGGCTTCGAGTGGTTCGAGCCAAACGCCAAAGGCAAAGAGAAAGAGGAAGCTAAAGCCAACCTCTAACTCGTTACAGCGTCCCACCCTGCCAACGTCCACTGAAAAGCTTGGTGGATTGAGGGCCTTCAACAATTTCGCTTCATTGGCGGCAGCAAGCGAATCGGACGATGAAGAGGAGGAAATCTTGTCCATAAGTAACAGCATCAAAATGCTGCAACAGAGTTTACAGGCCATTAAAGAACAGCAAATGGTCAGAAGGAAGAGGGAAGAGCATGAGCTATCCCAACAACAACAGCAGTCGCAGCTTGCTCAAAAGCAGTCGCAACAAAAAATACAGTCAGCACAAGTGCTACAACAACAAAAAGCAAAACAAAAGAAACAACAACAACAAGAGCAGCCACAATAACGGCAACAGCTAAAACAGCAGCAGCAGCAACAGCAACAACAACAAAAACAACAACAACAGCAGCAGCAGACGAAGAAGAAGGAGAAGGTGCCTCCTATCAACACCTATAAATTGGAGGTAATTGCAACCAAGGACCTGTGTAAGTTGGTCATTGGTAATAATTTCAATATTAAGAGATTGGGGAACGACCGCCATGCCATCCACTGTAATACAGAGCTCCTAAAGGAAACGACGACGGAGCACTACTCATACACACCGAAGTGTAAAAAGCGGCAATCGATGCTGTTGAAGGGGTTGGAACCGTCTTCTGATCCTGAGGAGATCCTAGCACTGCTCAAAGAGAAGGAGTGCGAAGGACTCAAGTTTGTGGGGGTAAAGCCGTTTACCACAGCCAGAGCTAGGCGGGAGAAACGGAGTCTGCCGTTCTTCTTGGTGCAGCTCAGTCCCGAAAGCCGTCTGGATAGTCTAAGGAGTATCAATGTCCTAGACTACCAGGTGGTTCACTGGGAAAAATTAAAAAGGAGCGACGGCGTTATACAATGCGTTCGCTGCCAGAGGTTCGGGCACGCCGCGTCGAACTGCCAAATGCAGCCTCGATGCGTGAAGTGCGCAAAGAACCACAGTTCCGAGGAGTGTGCTCTGGGTGTTGACGGAGCATCCGATAGGTCGCAGCTCTCGTGCGTATTATGTGGGAACGTGGGACACACCGCAAACTATCGGGGTTGTCCTAAGTTCACCGAAATTAAAAAAGCAAAATTGGCTCGGCAGCAGAAGGTGGAGGTCAAACGTTCACCTGTGAGGTTTCAAACACCAGCCGTCACGCCCCAAATTTCCTACGCCCAAATAGCGTCAGGTAGGGGGGCTACGGTACAGCAAGCGACTGTTGCTTCTCCGGCTCCGATGCCGAGAACAACGGAAGCTGCACCCAACATGCTAGCCATCTTGCTCGCAATCCAAGGGCAGATGGCTCAGCTGCAAAAGCAGGTTTAAGAACAGGCCAAGCGGGTGGACCAGATCTACGCGTTGCTGCCGGGCCTAACGCAACACATGCCGTAATGGGTACGCACATGGTGGAGCAAACTTTGAAGGTCCTTGCGGTGAATGTGAATTCATTGATTAGGATCGAACGAAGAGCCGCGATGTTTAAATTGCTACAAGACTAAACTCCTGATGTGCTTTTCGCTAGCGAAACCAAGCTAACCGATAAGCACAAACTGGAGTACAATAATTATATTGTTAGAAGAAGAAACCGGCCCAGATCCAAACGTGGAAGCGGTGTCGCGATCTTCATTAAAGAGGGTATAAAATTTCACAGAGTGTACAAGGGCGTGTTGCGCAGGTTCCGGGTGTTGGAGGCAGTCGTCGTTTACATCCCGCTCCGCAGTGGAAAGTGGCTGTACTTGGCCTCTGTTTATGCACCTGAGGCTTCACAATCCACCCTATTCATTACAGAGCTCGACACGCTTTTTCGACTTCTGAGGCTGGAATCGGGGGAGAATTATTTTATAATCGGCGGGGATTTTAACGCTAGACATAGAGATTGGGGAAATAATTTGCCAAATACTAGAGGGAACCTACTACTCGATTGGTGGGGTCAGCACGATGTCATGTACAGACTCGGTCTTAAAGCGACAGATAACCCGTAGTTTCCCAGAGGCGGGTCTTATTTGGATCTACTGCTGTACGACGAACGTATACGACTGACAGGTACGAATTTACAAACATTAAACTGTGTGCGCACATTCGTGTATGACAGCGACCATTGCGGTTTTAGCACCGAAATTACAGTTCCCAACGAAATTGCGGAATTAGAGGAGTTTGTCCAAAGATATTCTTACAACTGCAGTAAGACTCGATGGACACGCTTCTCCGCAACCTTGACTAGAGCGCTCTCCTCGAACACGCTCCACCCACCGTCCAATAGGAATTTGTCAAACGAGGAGATCGACAATTACCTAAAACAAATGGACGAGACAATTAAACAAACTATGGACACTACAATACCGCGGTATCGACGTACGACTAACGAAGACCTGTTCCGCAATCCTACTATTGACGCACTGCACCGACAGAAAAGTAGACTTCTGACCAGACTTAAAAACTTGTACAGACAGTTAACTGACCGACAAGACCCGGAGATTAGGACACTGAAGTCGTCGATTAAAAATATTCAAACGCTAATAAAAGAAAATTACAGAATTTCTGTAAGTTTGTATTGGAATAACAAGGTTCGGGCTGTAAACACCAGCAACCCGAATATGTTTCCGCAAATAAATAAACTATTTCGGAGAAAAAATCAAAACGACCTTCAGTGTCTTAAAATAGCCCGGACAACAGACAACGGACGGTTACTGACAATAGCAGGCATTGATCCAAATGAGGCCGCTGATGATGACGACTTTTTTGTGATCGAGGATCCACAGGAGAAGGTTGAGGCCATAGGGGCCACTTTTCAGGAAGTATATAAGGCCATTGATAACATTGGCCCTAATTACGACCTGGACAATCGCGTCTTGGTGCACGACTTCTGCATTCGAAATGAAATAGGGAACTGGCGAACCGAGGGCTCTGGTTTCATCCGGTTTAGCGACGAAAATATGTCAAATAACGTCATTGCCAGAGAGGGTGGCCTACCCCCGTTCATTTCGAAGGCAGGACTCCATGAGATCTTCGACACAATCAGGGCTAAGAAATCGGTGGGGACCGATGGTATTCCGAACATCGTGCTTCGACATCTTCCTCTAGAAGCGGTGGACATTTACACCACCCTGTTTAATAATGCAATGAATAATGCACATTATCCAGCGCATTGGAAAACGGCGGTGGTTCAACCTATCCCCAAAAAGGGAAAGGATATATCCAATCCGGCGAATCTCCGGTCGATAAGTCTCCTTCCGAATATCAGTAAGGTTTTTGAAAAGGTAATCAATAGAGCTCTGTCTAGGTGGGTTGAGGACAAACATATAGTTCCGGATAATCAATTCGGTTTTAAGGCGGGACATGATATCTCACATGCCGCGTCTAAACTGGTGTCCGATATCCAATGGAATAAAGGCAAAAAACAATGTACTGGTGCCTGCCTTGTTGACTTGGAGAAGGCCTTCGACACCGTATGTTTAGAGGGTCTTTTCTATAAACTAACTAGGCTGGGGATCAGTAAACCACTCTTGTACATTCTTTATAATATGCTACACAACAGACAGTTCATCGTGAAGAATGGTGATGTGACTTCTGTTGGAATATTTCAAATTAAAAATGGTCTTCAGCAAGACGCGGTCAATTCGCCGATCCTATTCAACATTTTTACAAGCGACTTGATAGGTTCACTTCCCCATACTATTGCGTACGCAGACGATTTGATAGCGTACAGAACAGGTCCAAAAATCGAGGTCATTAATACTCTCTTGCAGCGTGACTTCGATAAGATAAGACGATTTTGCGATGACTGGAAGTTGAAAATCAACTTTCAGAAGTCGGAAACCATTCTCTTTAGGACGCCGTTGTCTAGAGCCTCAAGGGATACCAGAAAAAATTGGAGAAAGTTCTCGATTATTGGACAACACGGACAGCCTCTTGCCTGTCGAAATGTAGTCAGATACCTTGGAATCTGGCTAGATCAGTTTCTATATTTTGGCAAAAGTGTAGATGCTGCTCTGGCCAGAGCTAAAGGTGCCTTTGCCCTTACAAAGACTGTTTTATAGCAGCCAACTCGATGCGGGGGTAAAGGTAATCTGCTACATGGCCCTTATCCGGCCCATGCTGGTATTTGGTTGTCCCGTGTGGTTCAATGTACGAGCAAGCTTAATGGAAAAGATTCGGGTGTTTGAGAGGGCTTGCCTTAGGGCCTGTCTTCGCTTGTACAGAACACCAGAGTCGGAGTACAAAAAATTTTATCCTAATGAGGTCCTTTACAACAGGGCGAACCTAATAAGAGTGGACAACTTCGTAATTAAGCTGACTCGAAGGCACATTGCAAGAGCAATGACGTCGACGAATAACCTGATATCTGGGGCTTACTACCCCAATTACCTTTACCACGAGAGTGTGCGCTTTGACGGCTTCGTTCCACCGGAAGCATTCCTCTACCTAGATCAGAAAGGGTTGATCCAGGATAGATCAGCGGTGCCGTTAATCTTCCATGTCGCTCGGACAGCTGGGGACAGGCGACTCAACTACGACAGAGACGTCGCACATGGCAGTGTGGATCGCCTCAGGTTCAGAAGGGCGGTGGGGAATCGCGATAAGAGGGATGTCGTTCGGCAGCACCAGCATTTCTGGTGGTTGAATGATGGAGAAGATGATTCGTCGTCGTTTCCGTCAATTACGGACCAGCCTCACTAATGAGGCAGAGCTGACCAATCTGTTTTCTCTGTAAACAGCGATGGCCGGCTTACATAGGTTTAGGTTAGCATTTAAGAAACATATACATATATCAGTGTATACAAAGGTGTATACTGATATATGTATATGATTGTGTATAACGTCTATGTGTGTTTATGTGTGTATTGTACAGTTAGTTTAGGTAGGCTAAGGTTTATTTTAAGTTAGATACTAAGTTTTTATTAAAAAATAAAAAATTATGTCCATATGCTAAGTTTTGTTAACAAATTTTTTTCTTAGCTTTAAGTATACAAAATAAATAGTTTTAAGAAAATGTAAATGAAGTCGAAAGACATAGTTATAAGAATTTAGAATAGCTTAGAGTGCCTGTGTGGGGCCAGTAAGTTAGTGTAAGATTATTAAGTAATTGTAAGCTAGCATTTAAGCATTTTTTTGTTAGAATGTAAGAGTTAGTGTTAAGAAAATAAAATGCATATAAAACTAAAACTATCGTTTTCCTGCTAAGTGGATCAACCCTTTGCACGTGCATTGGCAGTCTCTTTTTACTAAGGCAGCGGAATGGCGATAGCAGCGAGTTCAATTAAGATTTAGGAGAGTTCTGTGACAATCAGTTTAAAGCAAGAGATCTATAAAGTCGAAAGTCGACAACTCTTTTCGAGATTTTATTGAGTATTGCGGATTTTTTCTTTCAAAGTAACTTCAACTATACTCGTACATGTGAGTATTCAAACTTACTTCATGCGGTAGCCATTTCTTCTAAGAGTGACTCAATACTATTAGTAGAGGGCTCGCATGCCGTTTTCCAGTAAAGAATATTTCATTGAAATCGTGAGCACGCTAACATATTTTATTTATTTTCTAATTCAATGTGCACACATTCAAACCCTAAAAGCCACCTAAATCAAGAATGAACCTATTCCATTCAAATACTCTCCATGTAACACTTAAGTTTTATTAAACCCATCATCATAGGAAACTTTCTCTCTCTGTGCCACATTTAAACGTAACCCAAGTGTCAAGTGCAGATAAAAATGATTAATAGCTGCCAACCTTTAATGCTACCATAATCCAAGATCTCCATCAGATTAACCCCATGAACCTTTAACACCCCTCCCAGACATGTTATTTTTATTGCAATTGAATTTAAAATTGATGAGCGCCATTTAAGCTATACGATACGGCAGCTTCCTGACGGGCACTTTGAGTCAACGTAATGACTCACATTTTATGGCCAATATGTGAACAAATTTCAGTTCATGAACATTAAGATATTCCATCTAATTACTATTCCATCCTCAGAGTATATGTATTTGTACCGTAACTCTCGTTCCACCCTACCTAAACCTAATCCAACAAAATCTCATTTTCATTTGTCATTGCAGCGAAGAAGCTACCGTCCAGCAATTAGTGGCCAAAATGGCTGCGTGGAAAACGGTGATACAGAGTATGCTGCCATGTCTGTTGATACTATTTTGGGGCTCATGGAGCGACCGGCATGGTCGACGAAAGCCATGTATGCTTATACCGGTAATTGGTGAGTTTATGGGCGCTGTCGGGCTAATTCTGTGCACATACTTTGAGAACGTGCCCATGGAAGTGGCTGGTATCACAGAAGCCCTCTTTCCGGGTCTCACTGGCGGATGGTTCACCATGCTAATGGGTGTATTCAGCTACATTGCAGACATTACCACCGAAAAGGAGCGAACTCTCCGTATTGGGATACTTAATGTATGCTTCTCATTGGGTGTACCCTTTGGAATGGCCTTCAGTGGAATACTTCTCAAGTAAGTTGGGAAACAGTGGTGAAGGGACACTTTTTAATTATCATTTATTTTATTTTAGGAAGATCGGGTTCTATGGAGTCTTTTCCATATCAGCTACTCTGTACTTGATGTCATTCCTATATGGCGCTTTCATACTGAAAGAACCAAAGCACAAGACCAAAGACGAATTGCTGAAGACAACGAAAAGAAATTTACTGGCGGACTTCTTTGATAAGAAACATGTTGTTGACACGTTCAAAGTAGCTTTCAAAAAGGGTGAAAACAAACGTCGGCTGCGCGTTATCATGCTGATGATTGTCGTCATGGTTGTCATTGGACCGTTGCATGGTGAGTAATTGAATTCAATATGATAGAGATGTGAAATGAGTTATGGGTTGCGCCTTCATGCGATTTGGTGTTATCTTTTGCAAAGGAGAGTTCTTCAAAGGAGTCATAGGGCTGTGATAAGGATGAGTATTTTTCTATTAATTAAATTTGTAATGGAGGCCTTTTACTATTAAGATGTCTAGTTCATGGTCTTTGTGACAAACCGTTATCGCCTACTTTGAATTGATGTCATGCAAAGGTCAATCAATGCGAGGAAAACAATATGTGTTCAGTTTTGTAGTAAAAATTCGTCGGTTGGACAAAAACAGGAAATGGACAGATTTAACAAGTTTCGTATTGGAATCCCTCCATATTTATAGCAGTTATAGTAGAAGGAAGGGGAGTATTGTGACAATGTTGGTTACAAAATTCATATGAAAATTGATGGACACGATTTGAGGGTAAGGAGTATGACTTGAATGTCGAATTGTATGCTAATAAAGGATGATATGTAATGTGTAAGAGATGTCTAAGGAACCTAAAATCTGTTAGAGGGCAGTATGCTCCTGTATATACTAGTAAAACAAAAACAAACTTTTAATAACGAAAGAATTCAAGATGATTTTATTATTAAACGATACAAAAAGTAATTTAAAAGTTAACCTCGATGGCGGACACGTTTAGAAAAGAAGAAAGTTACGTTATGTTTAAGTGGGTGCGTTTGAATATAGGGTGCAACAAAATCATCCTACATGCCCCCTTAATTTGGTTCATCTTATCACTGAGGCCGATGATTACTAGATCGTTTTGCCCTTAAGTCGTCCAAATTATTGTTTTTCAATCTTTCCTTTTAGCTCTTAGACCGCCCAAAAGTGAGATGCGAATTTTAAAACAGGGGGACATGTGCTTTGTAAATTTAGAAACAGCTTATCTCAACTTTTTCAAAGTGTACCAGTTTTCAGTGGAAATATCAGCAAATTCTTGGCGTCACTAAGGAGGTGATCCAAACTAGAATGGCCTGTAGGACGACAAATTTCGGCAATCCCACAAACTCGGCGCAGTAGCAATGCAAATACGTTGAAATTCATATAATTTTACGCTACATGTTCTACATACAAATCCTTATACCTGTCAGCTTTGCTGTATGAAGAAACTAATATGTATTTAGTCCTGTGCGTGAGGATAGTGAATATAGATATAGAATATAGGTGAAGATAGTTCAGAAAGCTTAAACATAACAAATGCTCTAAACATCTAATTGTTATAGCACGTTACCACCACTTGGAAGAATTACGCAAATTTCGCTCAGACTGTCGTCCTCCAGGGGGCTCCGGCGCTATATTAAAGATCGGTTCTGAGACCATCAATAAATGTAAACTTGGATATTAGTCAAAACCAGTCATGAGTACACGAAAGCAGACTTGGTGCTCTCGCAACAACAGAAGTTCCGGTGTAATCACGTCAGTCGACATGTGGTCCGCTGGTGATTTGATGGCAAGCCCACCAAAACCGATACCAAAGTCTGCACCAGTCTAGTGAAATTAAGATAGTTGTTCGTGATATTTCAAACCCATTGTTTGAAACCAGCCCTTTATCGAAAGTTGACGTCTTGTAAAGTTAAATTCAAATTGTTTTAAATTCCATTGGTCTGAAGCGCTTGGCGATTGAGTACTGAGTAGTCATCAGTACGGTGGACAGGTCAGCGACAGGCTAGATGTGGGCATGATCCTTTTTGCAGCAAAACTGGATACGAGGACATCCACTCTGTTTCAGGAAACCGGTTATTAAATGGTTTCATTTATCACCACAACCGGCGACAGATATCAACTACAATACTTCAGCTTATTTTTATTATTAAGATAATTTGAAGTTCCAGTCTAGGAGCTGGTTGTGAGATGGTTATGATATCGTTACTTTGGAAATGTGTTACGAAAATTGAACCGAGAGTCTCAACTCAGGGCAGATGAAATTGTATGACTATTTCTAACACTAGATTGCGTTACAGGCTGGGGGGACCAGGGTATTAGCTAAGATGGGTCTCCAGTTTTCGCGGTCTTTTACCAGCTGCCTGCAGTTGAACACGAAATGAGCTGGGGTCCCCTTCCACTTATGTGCGTCATTTTAATAAGGTCGTTCTCCACTGCGTTGTCCACATGGCTTGGAGTCGAAAACTTTCTGGGGTGGTGGCATATGCTCAAGGTGACCTGGCTATTTAAGCCAGGTTATTCGAACTTTTCTGAGGAAGTCGGCATCCCTGTACAGCCCGTACAGTTCGGTGTTGAAAGCGTTTTCATCCATTTTCGGTAGTGTACACTCTTCTGCACCGTGAAGCAGGCCTGGGATGATCAATATCTTGTGCAATTTCTTTTTGATTGCTCGAAGCCCAAAGAAGTAGCGATTAGCAAGAGTGATTCCTCGCATGATTTCCGCGCTGCTGCCGTTGTCGGAGTTGATAAAGTCCCTTACTATCATGAAGATGTATTGTACGAGTAGTTGTCTATCGCGACATTTTGTCGTATTCGTCGATATTATGTTTACCTTTATTTGTTCCTTCGTTGACCACTAAACCCATCTTTGCGGCTTCCGCTTCAATAGTTGCAAACGCTCCATTTACAGGTCGCTGTGATCTTCCCATTGTGTCAATACTGTCTGCATATGCGAGAACATCAAGAACGATGTTGATGTTCCATTTGGCACTCCAAGATGTACCGTAAAGCAAACATTTGATATCTGGTGGACTTTCTCAGCCTAAAACCACACTAATATGCCAGACATTTTACGAAGTGTCTTAGAGGTTCACATAATAAGTCAGAAAGGAATTTATATGCGATGTTGAGGAGAATTTTTCGAATCTTTGTCAAGTACGGGAGAAATGGCTGTCCACAAATCGTTTAGAATTAAACTAAATAAAAAACTAAAGCAAAGCGCTGTAGCTAAAATTGCAAATTTCTCAATAAGTTTTATTGTTTGTACGGGCAATGTGCCCGTCTTTAGGTTCGGACAAATAGTGCTGAGGTTTAATTTATACTATCATCGACCTAGATTTTGGAAATGATTTCATGTGAAGTACATGTATATATATATATATATATATACAGCGCTCGAGGGGTTATTAGCACCCTTAAAGTGTTTGCACACAGCGCGGGTGCAGAAAAATTAGAGAGTAAAGAAAGAGATGTACGTTGGTTTTAAATGTCTGAATATTACAATGACTAGCTGACAATAAAGAGCTCGGAATGGCATTCCATAAGCAAGCAAAAAAATATTTTAGAGTACATCCGAAAGTGGTCTTGAATCCTATCTAGCGAGTGCAAAGAGGTCTTAAGGGCATTTGACCAGATGTGGGCATTGTACTCCAGTTTTGAGCGGATAAATGCTTTATATATTGCGATCAGATCAGAGGGGGTTAAGTATTTCTTACAACGCTTCAGGAAACCTAGACATTTCGCAGCATTTCTGACGACACCGAACATTATTGCAAGGTTGGTTGTCATTGACGCACATACCGAGAATGGAAATTTTTGCAGTTTCAGTGGTGCAAATGCCATTCATGTGTTTGTTAATATCAGAATTTAATGAATTTAACATGCGCTGCCGTTTCCGTTCTACAGCCGAAGAACGGAGTCCGGGAACAGATATGAAAAGCAGATAGTGCCGTCGTCAGCAAAGGCATATATTGGATTAAAAGTAGCACACAAGAGATCGTTGATGAAAATGAAAAAGAGTGTCGGAGATAGAATGGAGCCCTGCGACACACCAGCATTTATTTTGTGGATATCAGGCTTGAAACCATCCAAGGCAACTTCAATTGAACGTTCCGAAAGGTAATTTCTAATCCATTGGAGGAAAGATTCATCGATCCCAAATGCACACATTTTCGACAAAAGAGCCAGATGCCAGCTCTGTCAAATGCCTTAGAAATACCAAGTGCAACTATGAGTATCTTGCTTTCACCAGATTGATGTTCGCTTTGGTTGCACTCTTCGGTGAGACATGCCATTATATCGCCAGTGGGCCTGTTATGCTATGAAAATCGTACTGCAGGTCATTTTCGTTTTTTGCCACGTTTTCGTATTTCGAAATATTTCATGAGCTGACGGTTTATGAGCGCTTCCATGGAAGATCTTTAAGTACTCTTGCTACTGCATGATCCATGAAAGTGGATTCGTCTCTTTGAAGATTGAACTAACTCAAGTGTAGGCAGTGAAAAAATACAATCAAGAAGTGTTGAGCTGTAACCAGATTGGCCTTGTCTTGTCATTGTAAATTAGAGTTGGGGCAGAATTTCTTTCATTTCATTCCTGGCTCGTTTGAACTTTCTTCGGTTTTCCGATGTAGGGTTGGTCTTGAAATATCGAAAAAAAAAAACATTTCTCTGACTCTGATAGTCTCTTTACAGCTCGAGTCTTGCCACACTTTTCTTTTGGTTTGATACTCTTCATCCAGTGGGAGATAAGGAACATCATTTCAAAGAGAATAGTGTCTGTGATCATCCACATTTAAGCCATCGGGTCCGGCGGCTTTGATGGACTTAAGCTTGTAAATTACTCTCCTGACTTCATCTACCTTGGTCGGGTGACTGAAAATGTTGTGTTTTTGTTCGTCATCACCGGTCTGCAGAAATAATATTTCCAGCTTCTTAGCACCGACTGTGACTCTACTACAAGGTTTACTTCTTTATATCTACAGGCTTCTGTATGGGTTTTCTTGTATTGATAGCGTTGCCACTGGTCTTCGGTACTTGATGTTGGCGGCATAGGAGTTGTTGAGAGATTTCCAGACACGCGTTCGGCGAAGATTTTGGCGGTTTCTTGTGGTTGCAGCAATAAATGCTGTTTTTTCCCCTATTGCAATTAGCCTAGTATATATCGACATTTTTCATCCTTCTTATGTCCGCCCCACCCCTTCACATTCCTGGATGGCGGTGATACCTGCGTAATAACAGTCAAGGGCCACTGCAGATCCGAAGTTCGGTCACCTCGTTTCGTTTGCAGAAGTTATCAACAGCAGATTCGTACGTATCCGAGGCTTGTTGTTGCTTCGTAACTTAATTTTCTTTTCCATGGCCGGGCAATTACCCCAGCGGCACAACCCTCAACTTGGAGGATCAGTTCCACTATATTGTAGATATCGCTAGGACGGGGGGTCAGTTAGACCGAAGCCGGTAACCTGTTCGGGATGTGAGCGCTGCCGTTGATCCATTAAGGACTCATCTGCCACCATCTCATCTCAAAACTCTGACTTAGTCTCGGGAATCCTCTTTGGACTGAGCTCCAAATATGTCGGTAAGGTCTTATTAGTTTTGTTTCGTGATTTAACTTCACCGTATCGACTACATTTTGTCTGTTGGTCAGCACCGGCGCTTATAAATTTGGCAAGTCGAGTCCGGATGGACAGACAGACAGACCAGTACCCGATAGTTACCACTTGAAGTTAAAATAAGCACAAGTGATGTGTTGAAACTGTTACAACACTGGGCATCGCCAAGTTGACACATCTCAGTGCCTATCCTATTTCTACAGCACCCAATCATAGTGAATCAAAGTTACTCAGTGATTTACGTTAATAAGGGCTGAACATCACAACGTATGTGAAATAGCGCACCGGGCTTCTAAGGTATTTGGCCAGAAATATCTTGAACCTGGTAAGTAGGCGGTTGACGTAATTCGACGCATCGTTCAAGGATTTCTCCATAGGTCTCGAAAAATATATCATAGATAAGCTAAACGTTACCTTTAATAAAATTAATCTGATTTTTAGAGAGCAAGAAGGTAATATTCGCACCTACCCGTTTGGGGATCAGTCTTGGATGCCAAAGATGGATTCAATTAGCAAATGTAAGTATTCCAAATAACTCGTGTTCAGCGCAGTATCCCGACTTCTAAATGAGAAAACACTCAACGATTGCTCACGTTGTTGGATAAACTTCTAATTTTTTGAAAACAAAGAACAGATGAACTAACATTTAGATTGGCACTACCATCCTCAGATATGTAGATATGTATGTCTTAACCGGAAGTATCTTGTAAATGAACTTCACCACGCAATCGGCATACTCTTGTGTAAAACTGCAAAAGTACTCGTAATTAGTATTCAAAACAAAACTTAAAAAAAAAAGTAAGTAAACTCATCAAAAATTATAATTAACTTGATGCCGAGGGACAGGCCAAAGGCCGTCACTGTATTTCACAAAACATTCAATTAATTGACCGATGACTTCAATTCCTTATCACATAGAGTGTGTGCCCAATGTCACAGTACAGATACTCGTACATTCGTGCTAATTGCTCGTTTTCAATTAGCAAACAAACAGTTGGTCGGCTTGGGCAGACGACCGAATGCCGATTTAGATGTCGATTGTCCACAGAAAATACGAATAAATTCGTTTAGATTTTCCGTGCTCCGATTACACATGCACAGATGTACGAGTATGTACGAGTACGAGTAACTTATGATATATACGGATACAGATAGCCAAACACACATACGGATACTTGTGGCGGTTTGGTTATTCCACCAGTGCAATTTGTCACGTGCGATTATTTAATTATGGCTTTAGGTCGAACCTAGAGTTTAGCTTGTTTCACTTGTTGATTAGAAATTTACGAATACCCTGCACTCAGCTCTGTATGCAATTGGAATTCTAATTCTTCCTTGAGACTGGGTGGTGGCGCTGTTTTGGATGCGATGAGCATGGCTGTTCCGATAGGAAGTGCATAATAGTAAAGCAGAATTTGGAAATCACCTTGAAACGATTGTGTCAATGATTTGTTTATTTGGCTGAGTTTGATTCCCACCTGTAAATATTTGGAAAAGTGGAGGCTGACGGGTCAATTGGTGGCCTGAATCGATAATTCGAAGTGGTCTCTGACGTGGCTGCATTTAACCGTTTAACTGAGGTTAGTCTCGGATAGGAATATCTTATTTTGGAAATCGGCGATAAATTTCAATCCATGTGAAATCGAGCAGAGGTCATATAGAATAGAAGACTGTTGTAGCACTTTTAAACGCTAGTTTAAACTTTTACCACCTCAAGAAAATAACGTAAAGACATTAGCCCAACGTCATTGTTAACCATTGGTAGCCGACCAAAGTTACCCTTAGTCTGGGAATATTGTAGTTCGTATATGGGTATCAATCAATCATTCTAGAATTTTTTCATTCTAGAAGATGAGGTCTGAGGTCCTATATGACAATATGAGAACATTTTCTGGTTTTTGGAATTAAAGCTACATGACAAGGGAATGTGGATCATTTCTACGCATCTTTCAATAATATTCTTTAGTGTTGGAAGGATGATATCTGAGGAACTTTCTAGTTCAGACCGTGCATTTTAGTCGCGGTTGCAGTAGTCCTACTAAGTTTGCTACTGGCCGTGAATAGGGAGCTACTTGGAAAGTGGGTATCACTTGAGGTTGCCCAAGAGCCATTGATTTTTTTTAAACAGCTTCGCATCGTAGGATTTTTAGAGAGGATTTTTCTTAGACACGATGATTCAAAGGTTTCTGTTATTTTGCCACAGAATGTTGTCTAGGATTAATGATTTGTCTTTTATTAATTTTATTTATTTATTTATTTTATTTTGTTATAAAGTTGTGAAAGGAAAACATTTAGTTATAACTTAAGTTTAATTTTATCAAAATTATTATATTTCAAAAGAGAGTTACGTTAAATGTGATATACTATAACTACATCAATTTTATTTATATTTCATCCTTAAATGGAAAAATAAATTGAAATTGAAATTGCTTGAGTTGATGAGGGGGGGGGGGGGGGGGGAGAGAGAGAGAGAGAGAGAGAGAGAGTGAGAGAGAGATTAAAGTTAGTTGTACTGTTTAAAGAAGTGTTGAAGTTCGCTTTTAAACCGTTGTGCGCTATCTAGGTCTCGTAAGTTGCGTGGGAGTTAATTCCAAAAATTGATAGCAGCAATAAAGAACTGTCTCTCAGATGTTAAACATGCAAATCGCGGAAGCAGTAAACGAGCAGATCTGTTGGATGCCGGAAACTGGATATTTTCGTAAAGATATGTTAGTTGCCTACCTTTAAGAATGCTGAAAAGAAGAATGAGCGTGCGAAATTTAATATAGTTTTCGAATGACATGCTAAGTATTTAGCAAAATGTGAAAAGTGGTAATATCTTCTGAGATAATAAACATATCTAATTGTGGTATTGAACGCTACTTGCAGCTTCCTTTTGCTCTCAGCGTCGCAATTATAAAAAAATTCGCATCCATAAATAAGTATAGGAATAACTAAAGCCTTATCAAGAAGCAGTCTTGTTTTGAATGGTGTAACCTTTTGGACAATCCATAGAGTTCGAAGAACTCCATATGTCTTACCCACTATAGAATTTATATGGTTGTTCCATGTTAGTGTTCTATTGAAGACTACACCTAGATTTTTTGAAGAATCAATATTTGAATCATTCAACATTATATTTGGAATATATGACAAATCCAATTTAGTTTTAGAAATAATCCAACATTTACATTTCCCTGGATGGATTACTAAGCCCCATTTTAACGATCAATCTGAAATTCGTTGAAGCTCTTCATTTAAGTCATTAGCACAATCCTCAATGAGCCCTAACGGACAACTTCGATAAATGTGAATGTCTTCAGCATAATGTATTTCGATACCATCGACCCTATTAAAAGTAAAAGACGTTGGAATTGGAGAAACAGCACCATTAAATAAACAATTAGCAACTGAGGTACTTGAAAGTGGATTTGACAAGAACTTGCGGTTTAGGTCATTGCGATCAATATTGTTACAGAAAGTTAACTTTTGTTTACTAATTCCTAATTCACGAATACTATTCCATGTTTCCGACTGTCTAAAGAGGAGCTGAAGTGGTTTGAATAAAATTGCGTCTTAGCAATTTTTATTTCACGGACGACATTATTTCGCAAGTTCTTATAGACTTGATGAAGCTCTTCCACCCGACAACGTTTCCACCGTCGATACGCCAGGTCAAGTTCCTTCAGCAGCACTCGAATCTCATTTGTAAACCATACTTTGGTTCTTTGTCGAACAGTTATTGTTTTGATCGGAACGTATGTATGTATCAAAAAGAAGATTTACGTTTTTATTTATGAAATCTACTTGATCATCTGGTGAAGGCATATAATAAACCAGGTTCCAAGGAATACAATTAATACGCTGTGCAACTGAAAGTCGATCAATATTTTTGAAATCCCTGTACGTATATATAGCTTGATGTGCCTGCGATATCCCCAATATCAAAGTCATACGTTAGAAACATTAAATCATGCTTTGAAAAGGCTGGTGCAGATATTTGGTCATAGAGTAATACCTTGTCAGTATTATTTACAGAAAAAAAACATCTAATAGGGTAATGGAGGAACTCATGAAATAGGTAGAAACTTGACTATTTACTGGTTGTAGGTCAAATGATTGCATATTGTGGGTTAAGAGGTCTTCATCCAACAAGTTACTATTGAAGTCGCCACAAATAATTACATTAGTTGAGCAGGTCGACACTACTTCAACTATTTCATAAATAGGCGTCAAATCAATATTTCGATTTGGCCTATACATACATCACCTCTAAACAAATACTCCTATCACCGCGTATAATGTGTACAAAAAAAATGCGAAAGACATTTTCGATTACAAAACAAACCATTTCTAACATATGTTAAATTGCTACTCCACCACCGGTACGATCACTTCTATCAGCTCGAAAAAGACTATAACCATTCAAAGCATACACATTATCTTTAACGCCATCAATAAACCATGTTTCCGACACACCTCCTTTTCTTTACAGCAACAACATTTCATTGAAATGGGCATAGGGTATAATTTCAAGCAAATACAATAAAAAGAAAAAAAAATATGCCAATGCAGTAAAACACTAATTCAGATTAAAAAGCAGTATAGTAAACTGCTGAAAGTATCTACACGACATGCAGATACATTGGTACATGGATATGTCTTATAGGCAGACGACGAAACATCCGTAATTGTTTTACGAGTGAAGATAAATAGAATATAGGGTGGTTGTGCAAAAACAGAATGGTTTAAAGTTTTACCCCGGTGTACAAAAAAAAACACAAGTTTTTTAAGTTATGTTATGGTATTATCTGTATGAAAAAGTTAGTTTAGTTCTAGTATAGACTTGCTGTACTCAAAATGTAGGTGTGTACTAAAGTAGGAAATATAGTGGCGTGTTTCAAGATTATCGATGTGTCGGGAGAAATGTCATCGATACAGGTTGAATTACGAGTTGTTGAGATGCCAAGATTGTTGTTCATATCTAAAACAAATTCGTTGTTCATAAATTATAAAAAATTGGCACCATCAGCGCTACGGAGATCTAAATTGAGATCACCACTGAGAATTATCGGCATATTGTAATAATGATGCTGTTCTAGATTTTCTAACAAACCACTAAACTTCGGACTATAGGCGAGCGAATTCAAAATAAAAACTACCACATCCTTTCCTACAATTATTTTTTTTTTCTATCCACTCGTGTTCCGGCAACCCATTTCACAGACAACATAAGGTACAAATGTACGATCAATCGAATAAAAGAAGAGAAGCAAAACAACTATAGTTTATCCAAGAATAAATGTCAGTACAGGGAAGATAGGACATTTGCCTCTTAGCCTGGTTGCAATAACATGCATAAATGTGTTCCTCTTTAAAGCTCTCATAGGGTTGCAATGGTGTATATGATGAATCACCACAAAGAGAAAGAGCATTTCGCTTAGGGTTACCATCTCCACAATTAAAATAAACAAATAAAAATATTGCTGAACGATATAAATTTCATTTATCTTTTTCCTCGCCATCCAGCGTCCCATATAATTTCCATTTTTGCTAGAAAGTTCGATTCCACTCTCCAGTCATCAATGCTTGAGACTTTGCTATTCAAGTATCGAAATCTTCTGCTCTTCGAGTATCAACATCTTCTGCTCTGTAAATCTAGATGTCGCTGCTCACATTTAAGTGGTTATCACAATATGATCACTAATTGCACAGTCAATGAATTCTAGTTTCGAAACACCGCGAAAATAATCCTTTTTTTCTTAAACACAACATTAACACCGACACAACAGAGTAATTTGAACCACTATTATTTAATAATCACTAAAACGCACATAGTCCAACAATAATATGATCACTTATTGCACTGCTTTGTTGCAATACATTAAAATAGCCCGCGAATAAAATTTAAAATACAAAGTCGAAAAAAATGGTTTGACTACATTTTAACGGTTTCTCAAAAAGAGAAGAAAAAAACGCAAATGACAACACCACCACACATATTATTACACACAAATTCATTTTTGTGTTCTCAAAAGCTTCAAATCCCATATGCTTTTAAAATAACACTGAAAAATCAGTAACGATGTGCTAACATTTGAGAATGGTAACACTGCTTTGATGAGATTATTTTCAATGCACAGCCAGCAGTAATGGCGAATGGTGATTTTATGATCATTCTGCCCACGGCTATCGGGCAAGCAAGTCATAGGGTGGCTGTGGTTAAATCTGAAAATAATTACAACAAAAATTGTACACAAAGTTCAGTGGCTTCCTTTGTGTTTCAGTGGTAATGTGCCATTGAGTCCACCTACAGGCACCACTGTTAGAAAAAAGCTCTCCCATAAGCCCTGTACTGACATGTTTTGTTGGATAAGGTATAGTATGTATTGACTTTTATAAGTCAACTACACACAACCCTTAAACCAACTGCATTACACATAAACAGCGCATCATACTACATCTTTTCCCACAGTTGGATGCTTCCTTCCTATCAACCCCTGTTTCCAACAATAAATTGGTGTAAAAGACCAATGTATCCGCACATCACTACGATCACTGAATGGTAGAAGGAAAGCAAAATATGTATCTGGGAAAAATCTAATAAAATCCAGAACCATCACTTCCCACCAACCAATAAAATGATATAAGGACCACTAAAGTAGCGGTAGCGGTGTCGGTGTCGGTGGCAGTATCAGCATTGGGCAAAAGGCTAAAGGAATAAAAAGAAAACAAATATGCACTAAGGATGAAACGTATATTTGTAACACACACAAAACGCCGCGAAACCGAGCGACGACGATTCATGTGTACAGACTGTTCTCCAATATCCCATTCCTTTGCACAGTTGATTCGTTGTGAAGCAAACAAACCCAACAACAACACCAAATACGCACACAGAGTACGATCCCTCAATAAAAGGAAAGCAAAAATGGGACAAATTTTTTGACGGAAACATTTTTCAGAAAGACAAGCGGGTAGACATATCCATTTCAATAAGTAAATAAAAGAAAAATAAAAATTATTGAAAGAAAAAAATAATATTGAAAAAAGAAAATTGTCAAAAAGTTCAACTAATACGAGTACTTGTTGATAGATGACCATTTCAAGCTTCGTTGTTGTTTGTATCTTCTTCTTAAGTCTTCTTCGTCTGGTACCTCATAACAATGACCTTCATTACTCTCTCATTTTCTACCAGTATCGTTTCTGCTTCCGAATTCTCCGTCACATAAGCGGACCCGAAATGTGTATAAACATAAAACAGCTGTTTACTGCGTTTGAGACGCATAGCTTGCTGGTAAAGGTAGCAGTTCTTCATAGTAAGGCTTCCATACATGTAGATATTGTTGTTCTTTACTGATTCTATGTCAACATCTTGGAGACATACTCGTAGCTGTCGATGACGGCAAGAAGGTGTTTCTTTCGTGAGGAGTGCTGAATTTTACAACAATGGGAGAGTCTCTATTCGTTGTGTTGGAAAGTCTCCGTCGCTTTTGCTGAGAGCGAAATATACCTTGTAATGAAAACGTAATGAAAAATTGTTTTTAAATTTTCATTTGGTCCGCTTTTACACGTCGCATGTGTGTAATGCGCATGTTCTGGTTATTTTCTTTTGAACTGCCATTCAGTGATGCGTGCAGTTTTACACGAAAGCCTTTCCCCCTTCTTTGGTTTTTCATGATATTTGACAGCTCTCTTTCATTTCATCTTTGGCGCTCAGTTTTTCATAATTGAAAATGAGCCCCTTTGTTAATTCGTTGGTTCATTTAAGTTCATCCGCCATACTGAAATGTTGTGCTCATAACAACAGCGAAAGAAGTAATGCGAAAAAGAAAGAAGAAGGAGAAAAAGAAATGTCAAAAAGATGCAATGAAAATCCTACCCACATGCAGTGGGAATTTGGTTAATTGGGTATTTTTTGTTTCATTATCCCTCTCCTTTGCACTCATTTGAATCTTTCGAAACTTGCGACGTGTAAAAGCGGACCATGCAGTGGGAATTTTGTTAATTGGGTATTTTTTGTTTCATTATCCCTCTCTTTTGCACTCATTTGAATCTTTCGAAACTTACGACGTGTAAAAGCGGACTTGGTTATTCTGGAACACCAAAACTAATAGCATCGGCTGCAATTTCAGGTCTCTCAAAGGTCGCGTCAAAAGCCAACAAAATAGATTCGGCCACTTAGTCATCTTAGAAAGACTAGATGAGCAAATAAAAATAAATAAGCTCTTGTTTGAAAAACTAAGCAAGCTCGAGTTCGTTGCTCGGAAAAAATCTAACAAAAATGAAAATGATTTCGAAAACACATTTAAAAAAGGGAGTTAAATTCAAGATAAGAGGGTACTCTGGTTATCACGCGCATCATACCTCAGAAAACGCGAGGGGTGGATCCTCACTTTATGTTAAAGACTGCATTAAGCATGCCGAGAACGTGACAATATAACTTGAATCTTCAGTTTCAGTTTTCGTAAACATAAATCATATAGAGTATAATATATAGCATCTTGTTATTTCCCTCCGAGATATAAGATGGCAGACGACGACCTCGATCGCCTTTTTTACCAACTTGGGTCAAATTTATTCTCGGTGGTGATTTCAACGCAAAGCATACATTTTGGGGTTCAAGATTCATTTCGACGAAGGGCGGGCTACTGTACCAAGCAAGTATGAAACGTGGCTTGGACTTTTTTTTCGACGGGCAAGCCAACCTACTGGCCCACCGACACAAATAAAATACCTGACCTGGTCGATTTTTTCATTACAAAAGGGGTCCCCAAATATTTTACGACTTTAGAAGAATCCTATGATCTCTGCTCAGATCACTCGCCAGTAATCTTTAAAATCGACGGGAGCATAGCAAAAACCGAAAGACCGCCCAGATTGATGAATAAGGAAACAAACTGGGATGGTTTCAGAAGAAATTGCAAGGAAAATATTGCTTTAAGAGTTCCATTTACGACGCCGTTGCAAATAGAAGACGAATAGAAGACAAGTTCGTGGAAATCATCCAAAGAGCTGCGTGGAACAACACTTCCTTTCAAACAAGAGGAATAAAACACGGAAAGCAAATATACGCGCCCGATATAAAAGGCCTCCTACGAGAAAAAAAGGAAAGCACGGAGGAGATGGCAACAATCACGTGTACCCCCGCATAAATCCTATTTGAACCGCCTATCAAATAAGCTAAAGCAAATGCTGCAAGAATATAAGAACCGTGAGACTTCTAATTACCTCGAAGGCTTGGCTGCGGACAAGAGTTCCAATTATTCGCTCTGGAAAGCCGTGAAGCCAACTAAGAAACCTGTTATGCATTTGCCACCGATAAAAACAGCCAACGGCGAATGGGAAAAAGGAGACAAAGAGAAAGCGAATTTGTTTGCCGACCACTTGGAAGAAACATTCAAACCGTTCGAAGGACGTCAATTGGCCCAAGAACTCAATCTCAGAACAGGATCCGATAACTACAATATAAAATCCGTATCACTGTCTGAGCTACAAATGTTTCCATGAGACTTTTATACGTTCCAAGCCAATGGAAAGTCGCAGAAGTCATAATGATTCCAAAACCGGGGAAAAGTCTAAACGACAAACAATCATACAGACCCATTTCGCTCCTGCCGATAATTTCAAAAGTCTATCGATATGTTCAAGCGTTTTTCTCGATGTATCGCAAGCCTTCGACAAGGTATGGCACGAGGGCTTGAAGTAGAAGCTACAGCAAATTTTATCGAGGTTAGATATGGGATTGAATACTCTGAATTCAAGGAAATTCAAGCTGGCGTTCCACAAGGAAGGCCATACCTATTCCTATTCCTACTGTACACTAGAGGCATACCCCTAGATGAAGAGACTGTCGTAGCCACGTTCGCGGATGATACGGCGATCCTCGCCACAGGACAATCAGTTGAATCCTCGACTGGAAAACTTCAACAAGCTCTGAACAAAATATTTGAGTGGACGAAGAGCTAGCGAATCGTGCTAAACGTGACTAAGTCAACACACGTCAATTTCACGTACAGAAAGATAAACAACTTACCTTTATTCACCAACTCCATACAAATACACTCAAATTTCATTGGGTGTACCGCAAAGTCTGTCCTGGGCCCATTTTGTTTTCGATCTTGATATAGATCTTTGTTTGATCAACCATTTGTAGGAAAAGTGACTGCTTTTACAGATGATCTTAGCATTGCCTATGGTTCAAATAATAACCCTTTGGATCTGGCTGCTGACATAAACCATGTTGTAGAATTGCTACGAATCTGGTTTGGGAAGCACAGTAGAAAAACCAAAATTATGTATTTCAGACTTAGCATGCAAGAGTCTCCTGACTTCGAAATATATGGTATTTCCATGCACTTGGCTGCTGTCGGCAAAACATGATAAATTGTACTTCTACTGCGGAAGCCTGTAAAATCGTATATAATGACAGCGTAACTGCAATGTAAACTGTTAAGTTGAAGTCGTAAAACAGTTTAGATACGTAGGTGTTGTTATAGATGAAAATCTGAGTTAGGGTGAACACATCGCGGTTTTAAAAAACTGTCTGCGTTCGTTATTCGTAGTCTTTATCGACTTAGAAAATGTTGTATGAATCATAATTTGAAAACAGTCTACTACGCAATTTTTGATTCGAAGTTACAATATGGTATAAACTGTTGGGGGGATACATACATTACCAATCTCCAAGTCCAACTTGTTGCGTTGCAAAAGTAAGCCGTCCGAAGAATATGTAATGCTCACCGCTTATCCCATTCTATGGTGCTGTTTAGGTCCTTAAAAATCCTGCCTGTTAGGCATTTATACTATTTTAAAGTTTCAAAGATCTTTTTTATAAGGTGTGGATATATGCAAAGCCCAATCTCTGACACTTACAATTTAAGAAGTGTTCCCCGTTCTGCTGTCGAAATATCGGGTTTTCCAATAAGGACTTGACAACTTTTTTTTTTAAATAAAACGCAAAGCATTTGAGATATTTCCAAAACTTTATTATCGGCTTGAAGTGCAATCAAAACATTTATGAATCGAACTTACGAAGTCAAGTTCCACCGGGGGCACGTTTACACCGGTCGATTCTTTGGACCCAATTTTCAACGAATCAGCCACACATTTCGGCCGAAACGGCCGCTATTTCGTGTTCAGTGTTGGCTCTGAGCTCTTCCAACATCGTCGGCGTGTTGGCATAAACTAATGACATAACGTAGCCTCACAGAATAGTCAAGCAGCGTTAAATCGAACGAACGAGGCGGCCAATCGACTGTCCCATTTCTTGAGATAACACGCTCACCATACTTACTCTTCAATAAATCGATTGTAGCGTGTGCTGTGTGGCTTGTGGCATCATCTTGTTGAAACCATATGTCGTCCAAGTCCATATCTTCCAATTCGGGCCAAAAATAATCGGTGATCATGGCGCGATAACGCTGACCATTCACAGTAACGTGAAGATCGTTATCGTCGACGAAAAAATATGGCCCAATAACGCCACGGGCATGCAAACCGCACCAAACAGTTAGTTTTTGTGGATGAAGTGGTGGTTCATGAAGCACATGTGGATTTTAACCCGACCAATAACGCATATTTTGCTTATTGACGAACCCATTGAGCCAAAAATGAGCTTCGTCACTGAAGATGATTTTGCGATGAAATTCATCATCTTGGCGCATCTTCTCCAGAACCCAATCGGAGAACGTACGTCGCTTCAAGTGGTCCGTCGGCTTCAATTCTTGAGTCAGCTTGATCTTTTATGGGTGTAAACCAAGATCCTTACGCAAAATACGCCATAATGTGGTCTGAGCGATGCCCAATTCTTGAGAACGCTTTGGAATTGACTGATTTGGATCTTTTGCTACGGACGCCTAAACGGCAGCGATATTTTTGACACTTCGACCAACCTGACTGTCTCACTGGCACGACATCATCACACAACGAATATGTAGACTCAAATTTTTGCACTAAACTTGTTATTGCCTGTCTACTAGGGCGAGAATTACGACGAAAATTGGAGTTAACGCTCTTAAAGTTACAGTCACCGACTCCGAATTTCGGTAGAAAATTTTTATAATTTGCAGACGTTGCTCGCTCGTGTACTTTACCATGATGAAAATGTTGAGTTTACTGAATAAATTGACAGTGACAGTTTGATGATTAGTGAAAGAGTGCGTTCACAAATTAAATTCAAAGTTGTTTTTTTACAAGCTCTAAAGCTCCCTGTTCGTTTATATTCTGTTTTGAGTATTTAATTGAATTATTGTTCACCCCACAATAAATAATTTAGTTCTGAAGTGGCATTTATATCTATTTATAATGTTTAATATTTAATGTCACTAACTATTATATTGCGTAAAGCAATTCTGAAATACCATAGTAAGCTCAAAATTTTTTATAAAATCAGAATAAAAAAAAGGATTTAGTGAATTCTTCCCTTTCTTCGTTTTCTCTTTTATTTAACGGCTCTGAGGTGCAACTCAAATACATAAATCTCAATTAAAAACTCACAAGGTTTTCCGCATCAAGAGGATCCTACTACCCACTAGTAGGTGGGCCAAGTTTAATTTATTCATTTTCCTTAAATACAAAAACAAAAACAGTAACAAGATCAACAACAACAAAACGTGGAAATGTAATTCATGAATTTTTTTCCATTTTCCTTTTCATTTGCAGGTGAAATGTCCGTGGTGTATCTGTTCACGAGGTACCGCTTCAATTGGAGTGAAGTGGAATTCAGCTTATTCTCAACTTACGCCATGGTAACCGGCCTCGTAGGTAAGCAAATTTTCTTCTTCTTCAATTTAATCACAGCTAAAGCTGTAATGACCATGATTTCATTCCATTTCGCCCTAGGAACACTGTTCTGTGTCGGTGTACTGTCGCATTTGTTCAAAGTCGATGATGCCCTGGTCGGAGTCGTGTCCAGCATGTCGAAAATCCTCTCCAGCATTGTCTATGCTTTTGCCATACATCCATGGCATATGTATGTGGCATCGGTGGTGGAGATATTCAATGGAACCTCGTTCATAGCTATGCGTTCTATTGCCACCAAATTGGTCAATAAGGATGAACTGGGCAAGGTGAATTCGTTGTTTGGGGTGGCAGAGGCTCTAATGCCACTTGTTTATGGACCGATGTATACGACGTTGTATGCTGCGACGCTGAAGACAATGCCTGGAGCATTTTTCTTACTTGGAGGAGCCTTAACAGCACCAGCTGTCATCATTTTCTTGTAAGTATAGTGGATTGGTGAGGGGTGGCTAGTAGGCGCCATGTACGAGCATCAAAGAAAAGCGAGAGTTGTGAAGACGGTTTGAGTTTTACGGGGCACCCATGTTGTTTGGTATTTTTATGGGATAACTTGATCTTCTAGTGGCTTAGAGGCTGACGTGGAAGGAATTATATGACAAATTGTTTGTGGTGGGCGTTGCATGTAGGAAGTCACAGGTTTTCGATGTAGACCCTGGCAACGAATGGAAGCAGTGAATTATGGAGGAAAGTATCGGCCATAAAAGCATTTTTTCGAAAGTGATTTTCATGTAATTTAAGCTGTTTTGGTTAGGTTTTCAAAAAAAAAAAAAATGCTGTAAGAATTTTGGTGTCAGAACTGACTGTAGAAGAGTTAAGGATTTAATGTTCGGAATTCTTGGATCACGTGTTAGACAAAATCATCAAGTTTTTGAAACAATACTTACCCGTAGAAAGATGAAAAATGCAAAGTTAATACAGAATATATGGGAGCCTGAGGGTTTTAAGAACCGAGCTTCTTCTTACTAAGGGTGGCGCTCAATTACGGCCACGATTTCTGAACGTTTGCATAGTCGAAAAGCCACTAACATCGTACCATTGAGAGCTAGTAGTCAATTACATTTAAATTTCAGTTCTACAGTACGGTATAGTATCTGTAATACATTAGAGAACCAGTTCATTTTTCTGTAACAGGTACAAGAATGTGTACAAGTGCATGTTGACGAAGTTGAAGCTGAGGTGGCTAGAATAATACTGATCATCAATGACAACATTTAATTGGGGCAAGTTTGGAACTTTGTGACTTCCGCATTAATCTACGGATATGGTCTAAGGGTAAAAAACACAGGTAGATGCCCGCTCGTACCTCTCAGATCACCCAGATCTGAAATTACATGATTAGAAAACAACTTGACTCGGCGGATACGTTGATAGTCATACCACAAACGCCCTGGACTTGTTTTTAATTACTCACGCTGATAAGTGCAAGGTCAATGTGCTCTCCCCTCTAGGCTTGTCGGGTCATTGTGTCATATCAGCTAATTTCTCGTAAGCCGACCCCACAGTTAGAGAGTCTTTTCGGACTGGAGCATTGATGTTCATCCGTTCTACATGACCCAGCCATCACAACCGTTGGATCTTAACTCTTCTGGCTAAGGCGATGTCGCTATACAGCCCGTACAGTTCCACTCACAGTTTATGTAGACGGGAGCGAAAAGAGCACCCTCATCCATTTTTGATAAAGTCCAGGCTTCTGCGCCACAGATCAGGACTGGGATTATTAAGGTCTTATATGGGGTCCCTTTTGTTGTTCGAGAGAGGGCTTTGCTAGTCAGTTGTCTTCTAAGTTCAAAGAAGCAGCTATTCGTCGTTTGATCGCAGCGATGATGTCGTTGTCTGAATTGATAGCGAAACCTAGGTAGACAAAGTCCTCCTCAAAGTTTCATATGGCGAGAGTGACGTTCTGTGACACCGAGGCGTCGGTGTTGGGTATCCTTTATGGTTGACAGCATATACTCGTAATTCATCTTGCCCCCGGGACCGTTAAACCCATCTTCGCCACTTCCGTCTCAATACTTGCGAAAGCACACTGGTATCAGGGTGCTTTCTTCCGATTATGTCAATATCATCGGCATATGCGAGTAATTGGATGGATTTTTGAAAGATTGTGGCTCGAGCATGACAGCGCATTGACTTGTCTGTTTTGATATAAAAGGTGAGTTCTTTACCGACCTCGATGGAGCAGCGTGCATTCTCCATCGTTACCCTGCACAAACGTACGAGTTTGGGAGGGATGCCAAAACTAGACATTGCTTTGTATAGCACGTCTGATGCTATCGCACGCGGTCTTTCGAGTTCATATGTTTCTACATGATCTGGACCACACTGATATGGTTCAATTAGGTTGTTGACGAACGGTTTCAGGCGTTCACAAAATATTGCAATAGGATCTTGTAGGCAATGTTAAGATACCTATGTAGTTGGTGCAAGAAAGGAGACTTCTTTATACAATACCGGACAAATAATTCCGAGGTTCCATTCTTCAGGCATATTTTCGTCCGACCATATTTTACAGATGAGTTGGTGTATATACCAAATCATCACTTGCCACTTTGAAGAGCTCGGCAGTCAGGCCGTTGGCTCCAGCAGTTTTGTTGGCTGTTTTCACTTCGTCCAGGTTGAAAGCTTCATTCTGCCTGACAGCGGTATTTGGTTCGTCATCGCTGTTATACAGTCTACAGAAATGCTCTTTCCAAATCTCCAGAATCAACTGCGACTCTATTACGGGGTTGCTATGTTTTTTTTACCTTTTGGTTAAACTTCCGAATCTCATTCCTGGAGTACCATCTCTCTATTTCCTCGACCGCGCGCTTCCTATACTCCTTAATTTCCCTCCTCAGAAGTCGGTATTCGGTTCTCCTCTTCTGTTCGTAGAGCTCGTAGGGAGCTCTAATCCTTTTATGCAGCGCCTCTTTGCTTGCGTCCTGCTAAGCTGCATGCACTTCCCGGTACTCGTCGTCAATCCAGGGGTTTCGTTGTGGTGGCCGAGTGAAACCTAGCACATCAGGTTTTGGCAATGTTGCCACGGCTCTTCGATATTTGATGCCGTCCGACGTCGAACTTCCTTACAGTGTTAGCTTGCCTTTGCAGTGGTCGGGATATCTGCAACCGTACCTTGGCTACAAAAAGGTATTGGTCCGAGTCGATATTGGCCGCTCGGAACATTTGGACATCCATAATACTGGAGGAGTGCCTTGAGTCGATCACAATGTGGTCAATCTGGTTGACGGTCGGAGTTCTCAAAGTCCGATTTTGAGTATCTAGCTAGCGTGCTAGCTACGACGATATTTCGCCCGTTGTCGCAGATAGTGTCGTGCAGGCTATAGCTTCTGACAGTACTACCAAAGATGTCTCCTCTTAATAATTTTACATTAAAAACGGCGAGACAATTTTAATGTCATAGCTACAGCGCTGCTTGTAGGTCTTGTCCAAGAGCTCGTAGGAGCCATCTTTGGGGTTGTTCTCTTTCTTCTCTGTGGGGGAGTGGGCGCATTTGAGGTTAATGTTGACGAATTTGGACTTAATTAATACGGATTATTACGAGACTCTCGTTCACCTGTCTAAAACTCAAGGTTTCTTGCCTAAGTCTGCCTCTAACAACGAATCCGCATGCAAATAATGTCTGCTTTTGCCGTCGATAACAATCGCCGTAGTGGATGTCGCAGTTTTTCGTAACTCATATTGTTGTGACAACAACAATTTAATGACTCAAGTTGCAACCGCACAATACGTAAAGTGTCGAATAGACAAAAAGTACGTTTACCTGTCGCGCTCGAGTGTCAATTGTATATTGATTCTTTTTGTTAAAGTAAGCAAAATTTCTGTATAAATTGAAGCTATTCAATAAATAAAATCGCTTTTTGTTATTAAGAGTCAACGAAGTAGTTTCACTTAAAAGATTTCCCCCCACCAGCGGTAAGGAATCTCTTGAATTGAAAATTACGGATAAAACACATATATTTTCAATGCCTGGGCAATTACCCCGGCGGCACAACCCCCAATCTGGAGGGCCAGTTCCATTATAATACCCCTACGGCGAGTAGTCGGTTAGACCGAAGTCAGTAACCCGTTCGGGGATGTGAGCACTGCCGTTGATCCATTAAGGACTTATCCGCCACCATCTCTTTTCTAAGACCCTGAGTTAGTCTCGGTAATCCTCACCAATCTGAACACCAAACATATCGGAGTAGCCTGGATAAAGACTTATTTGCCTTTTTTCGGGATTCCACTTCACCGTTGATTCCATCTGGGAAATTCATCCGCTGTTTCGTTTATAATGCTGATATTTTTGTCTGCTGGTCAGCACTTGCGCTTATAAGTTTGGAAAGTCGAGTCCTGATGGACATCGACCAGTACCCGATGGCTACCACTTGGGTAAACATTTACTTTCGCGGTCACCTAGTTGTTTGGCCATAAAAATCAAATGATTCTAAACCCTCATCCTTTTCTTGAAATTTTAAACCACTCTTTCACATAATTAGGGCTCTAACTTGACGATGGCGGCTTCAATGTTCGCTCTCTGAGTTTGCAATGTTTACGGATGGTTGGCGTATACCGTGTTTTTAACATAGTCTAAAAGAAAGACGTCTAACAGTGTTAAGTCGCATGTCTGCCGTATCGATATCCACGAACTACAGCCCCAAATTGTATATCATGTCACGGTAACGCGCTCCATTGGCCGTAATGGCTTTTCTAGTCTCATTTTCAAAAAGTATGGCCCTATGACACCTCTGGTCCATAATCTGCACCAAACAGTTACTCTTTCTGTATGCATTGGCGTCTGCTGAATCACTCGTGGATTTTCGGTACCCAAATGCTGCAATTTTGCTTATTAACGTAGCTGCCATAGTGAAAATCGGTCTCATCTGAAACACCTTGTCAGCATGCATATTTTCCAGGGCCCAACCCGAGAATTACTGCACTGATGGTGGTCGGCCGGCTTCAGTTCTTGCGTTAATTGGACCTTGGAGAGCCAAATCATTCGTCAAAATTTGGTGCAGTGTAGCTGTGAAGAGATAAAGCTCCTGAGAACGGTGATGAATGGAGGTGTTTGTGTTGTTTTCGACATTTTCCTTTACTGCGGCGATTATTTCCGTTGAACGTCAGTTGCGAACACTTTCGGCGTCTTCACATTTTGTACTGATCCCGTCTTTTGGAATATTTTGATTATGTTGCACACGCACACGTCTCGGAAGGCACATGAATACAAGACATACGAGGGGCGTTCAATATATTCTCGGTATCGATATGAAGGAAAATGCGAATTCAATTTAAATTGTTTTTATTTTTCAATATAATCTCCCTCACATCAATGCATTTGTTACATCTTGAGATAAGCTTTTTTAAACCCTCAAAAAAATAAATTTCCTCTTTCTCTGCAAAATACTCATTTATTGCCGACTTGAGTTCTTCATCATCCGAAAATCTTTTTCCACGCAGACATTTTTTCAAATCCGGAAACAGGAAATAATCACTAGGGGCAAGGAGTAGACTATAGGGTGGGTGTTGGATTTCTTCGAAACCACAATCTCGCGCAGCAGCCTTGGAAACTCGCGCCGTGTGAACAGGAGCGTTGTCATGAGGAAGCAACACACCCGCTGCGAGTTTACCCCGTCTTTTCTTTTTAATTTCCTCCCGCAAATTATGCAAAGTGGAAGCGTAGGATGTGGCGTTGATGGTTTCACCTTTTTTTTTGTACTCAATGAGCAAGATTCCCTTTGAGTCCCAAAAAACTGTGGCCATGAACTTCCCGACAGACGGAGTGACTTTGAACTTCTTCGGGGGGTCTGTTCCTTTTTTATGCCACTGCATGGACTCTTGTTTGCTTTCAGGGTCATAGTGATGGACCCATGTTTCGTCCATAGTAACAATTCGATCCATAACACTGTCCGCGTTCTCACTACACATCTCCAAAAGCTCTCTACAGCATGCGATTCTCACTTTTTTCTGAGGCGCTGTGAGCATTCGTGGCACCCACCTTGCACTGACCTTTAAAAGGTTAAGATGGTCATGAAGAATGGTGTGAATGGTACGAATTGAAAGCTTGGTGATCTCTGCCATCATTTTCACCTTTATTCGGGCATCCTCAAGAACAAGTTTTTCGACTTCTTTGATGCTTTCTCCCGTACAAGCAGTAGCCGGGGCGCCGGAGCGGGGGTCGTCTTCAATGCTCTCTCTGCCTCTCTTGAACTCACTTGACCACTTTTGCACAGTTGATAATGAAGGTGCGGAACCCTGGTAAACAGCCACCATCTCTTCATGAATAGTTTTTTGACTTTTTCCTTGCTTAGTGAGAAATTTTCACCATCATCGTCTCAGTTGCCATTATGATTCTGTTTAACTAGAGATAAAACGCGAATTAATAATCACATTTATATGAAATTTTACATGAATGCACTAAAATAATAGTATTACTTGATAAATAAGTCAATTTATATATACAACCACAACTTCACTCCGATACCGAGAATATGTTGAACTCCCTTCGTATAGTATGTCCCCAAATACCAACCCTGGTATAGCTCGTCTATGAATGATGTCATATTCGGCCTTAAAATCGATGAAAAGATGGTGCGTATCTATTTCGGCTTGGAAGATTTGGTCTATTGTTGTCTTTTCTGGTTTGAAACCGCATAGATAGGGACTTAACAGGTTGTTGACGAAGGGTTTCAGATATTCATACAATATGGTAGATAATATCTTATACGCAAGGTTGAGTGGACTTGTGCCTTTATATTTGGCACTTGGCAGAGTTTAAGGGGATCTCCTCTCTTTTTGATTAAGTAGTGTAAAGCAGCTATGAATACCTCGGCCGGTAAGCGGTCAGGTCCAGCTGCTTTGTTGGATTTCAGTTGAGAAATTGCTATACTTATTCCACTTTGGTCAGGTGGACAGAAGTTTTGGGAATAATAGTTTAAGTTGAACGGTCTATTCTGCCTAATGGCGGGATGTTGGGCTTCTTCGTTGTTATACAGTCTGCAGAAAAAGTTGTTCCATAACATCAGTACCGACTGTGACTCTACTACAACATTCTACATCTCTACAGGTTTCTGTACGGGTCTTGTTGCCTTGACACGTTCTTTGTAACTTTTGGTAAAACTTGCGCTGTTCCTGGAGTACAAACTTTCAATATCTTCGATCCCGTTTTTCTCGTGCTTTTTTTTTTTGAAGAAAGCCGATGTTCGTCCCGTTCCTTTGCTCGTAGAGCCCTCGAATGGCTCTGGTCCTTCGTTGCAGCGCCGTTTTGTACACTTCGCAAGCTGCGTGTGCTTGGCGGCATTCTTCATCAAACCAGAGATTTCTTGATGGTGGTCGGGTGAAACACAGCACATCAGTGTCGGTGTCTCTGATGGCACGTTAGTAGCGCTGCCACTGGTCTTCGGTACTTGATACTGGCGGCAAAGGAGTTATTGAGAGATTTCGGGATACGTATTCGGCAAAGATTCTGACATTCTCTTGGGGTGTCTATCTATTACCTTCTGGTGAAATTTCGGAACGTATTCTTCTAATACTCGTTCATATCCTTCTCATTTGCTAGTAGAGAGCACGAACCGCTCCCTTCCATCTATGCAGCATTGTTACGTACGAGAATTCTTTTGCTGTATGTTCTTGCCGCCACTCTTCGTTAAATTAAAGGTTTCGTGTGAGTGGTTTCAGACATCTGTTCTGGCGTACATGGCGGATTCTTGTTATCAATGCCACTGGCCTTTAGCATTGTGCAATGAAGCTATCAAGAGGCTGAGGCAAAGGCTCTGGCGATTTGCTTTGATTGCAGCCACTAAAAGTTACATCTCTTCACAGTCTTTCTTCTTTCTTCTATACCTTGGCTACACCTAGTACGAGTAGTGGTCCAAGTCTGTATTTGTCATTAGGAATTTTTGGACATAAACATACATTTAATCCGCAGTGTCGAGCGCAATAACACTAATCCGGCTGACGGGTTTTGCTATGGGCCTTGGTGAATATTATGTTCTAATATTTGTCTAATTGAACATTCGGTTTGTGGTAGGTATGATAATAAAGTCAGTTTCCAGGGACTGTGACGCCTAGAATGTGCTTTCGGCCTGTACTACTAAAGTCACTCTCCCTTTCTACATACTTCAACGTATAAATCATGTAAAAGACGCGTAAAACGATTTCACAGTCACACTGAAGACATTGCTCGTAGTTTTGTCAAGGAGTTGGAAAAACCATATTTGAATCATCTTTTTCCCTGATGCGGGTTGTTAGAAGGTATTCCCACACGTGTCGGTAGTTTGAGACTTTTCACTTTAGTCTGCTGATTACAATGAATTTCCACCTAAGCAGACGCTACTGTTGTTCTCCGTAGAAGTCATCGTGATACAATTCCTGGATGATGGTGATATCTGCTTTGCAGCAGTGTATGGCCTACGCTAGTGAAAATCAGCTGATCGAAGTCTGAACATTCTACTTCCAATTCCGAACCACATTGTTCTTTTTTAATTTAGAGTGTTATCAAGGGTGAATCTGTCCCTATACGTTAACTATTTACTTAGTCGAGTACTGCGCACAACTCGCAACCTAAAAAGTCTGGGTTCTTGCTATATTGGAAAATAGAGACCGGATAA